>CM057235.1:39285355-40635355 GCA_029891385.1 Erythroxylum novogranatense | reverse complement strand
TTTGCCTCTGCATCAGTGATAATTGAGTAAATTGCATATGCACATATAGCGGCATGCATTCATGATGGTTCCAGCATTTAAATTGTGATTATGAGTTGAATTGTGAATTTTGAGATAGTTGAGTTAGATTTGATTTAAAGTGAAATTAGGGATAATTTGAGTGGAATAGTTGAGTTAGAGTGAGAATTGAATTTGTGGAATTGGAAATTTAGATTTGAGTTTGGGATCGAGTGTTTTATATTTTTGAGAAATTATAGGAATTTTTCTGAAATTTTTAGAGTTGTGTGTCCAGACCAGGAAAATGACTTAGAGACTGATGATTTTAGATTCCGGTTCCTAAAGTGAGTGGCAAATGGCTTGGAAATTTAGATCTGTGAGTTTGAGAATTTTTGTGATGAGCCATGTGAAATATAGAGAAAAGAGATTAAATGAAATTGAGGGCTTGTGGATTTGTGAGCAATAGGTTTATATATTAAACTTTCCCTTTCACCCAAATTTCTTCTTCTTCCTCTCGTGGATCTTCGACCCTCTACCCGACCTTTGCTTGGTTGTTCCCCCATTGTGGAAGCTTTGCTTGTGATTGAGAGATGGTGATGTTTTCGTGTGGCTTGATAGTGAAAATCGTGGGAGTTTGAGCTGGGAAGTTTTTGGACGTTTGCGATTTTAGGGTTATCGATCGATCTTTGATTTGGTAAGTTTATTGTGTTTAATGTTGTTATTTATTGTGGTTGTTGCAATTATGGTGTTTAATGTGTTAGATGTGAGTAGTTGAGTGTGTTTAATGATGGTTTATAGAGAGAGAATGGTCGAAAATGGCAGAAAAATGAATCGGAGAAGAAGAAGTTGGGCCGCACGTCGCGACGTCTGAAAAAGGGCCACACCGCGGCGAGAAAAGGTGTGCTTGCCGTGGCGAGCCGAATGAGACGCCGTGGCAAGCGAGTGGATTTAGACGCCGCGGCGAGTTAATTGGTAGGCGTCGCGGCGAGAAGATGTGAGGTGTTAAATCATGACAAGCGGTTCAAAGTCATGACGAGCATCCTTTGTCGCCAAGGCGAGAATCAGAGGTCGAGGGGAGGACAGATTTTGAGATGGGTTAATTTGGACTTTTAGGGCATAACTTTTGGTGTAGACCTCCAATTGAGATAATTCTGGATTTGTTATGAACTAGAGAAAGAGGTCTACAATTGTGGTAGAGATTGAGAGTTCAAAATTTTAATTGGTGAGATAACAATTATCGAAAGAGAGTAAAAGAGTTATGTTTTGACTAATGGGAGTATAATTAGAGTTTTAAATGAGGGATTTGAGAAATCGATGGATGCTATTGACGTAGTGAATAGTGAATTTTGGTTATGAAGCGAGAGATAGCAGATTTCGATAGAGCGCTGGAAAATCATGATCATGCATTATATAATTTCAAATTTAGACACGTGCATTAGTGAATTCAATTGATTGAGCCTCTAGTGATGATAATTCGTTTGAATTGTTATAGAGGCACCGTTGGATCGACAGTCCACGGATATCGCTGGTACTTCCAGGCATTAGCTCGGAAGTTACACGTGAGTAACCTAGTTGGTTCCTTGATCTTTGTGTATTAATATGTGCTATGAATGTGTGAATTAGTTGCCAACGTGAGTGATACAAATGTGAATCAGTGTACAGAATTATGAGTAAGTGTTCTGATTGTGACAAGCGAGTGAAGTGATATATATATGTGTGTGCTAGTGACTGTGCAAGTATTTGTGCATACTAGGCATGATTATAAGCGGTAACTAAACAGTTGTGACTGAAGCATTTAGTGAGCAGAGCTTTAAGCTCGATTATCAGTGAATGGGCCTAAGGCAAAAAAAAAAGGGAATAGTGCATACCCAGAGGGCTCTCCTATCCCTAATGTGAGTGGGCAGTAATGCATACCCTGAGGGCTCTCCTACTTGCCAAAAAATGTGATCATTGTGAAAAGTGCCCGAATCGAGACAGTGTTAACGCTCAGTCACAACAATGACATAAAATGAGAATTTGCATACATTGTACATCTGACTGTGTAGTGAAATTGAGAATGCGTGTGATATGTGACAATTGTGAAATGACATGTCTGAGCTATGTTATCGTATAAATGTGTAAATTGTGTACAGTGTTCTAAAATGCGTTAAAGTGTACTATGTGATATATTATGTGTATATGCATGAGTTGGGTGAACCATCGATGATGGTTTCTCATTGAGTTCACAAACTCACCCAACATTGCAATATATTTTTCAGGACAGCGTCAGTAGGATTCTAGCTCCTGTGATAGATTTTCCTACCGTGCGAGTGCGTGATCAAGTGAAGCGATGGCACACAGGTCGGTAAGTTGGGGCGATTTTTGGAATGATCTTAGTATAGAAGTTTGTATCAGTTTCCCTTTTTGGATCGTTGTATTTAGCCTGTAGGGGATTGATAGACTTGTCTATATTTTGGATTGATGCTATGAAATGAAAGTTTATTGTGGTTTTAAATTTTAGTGATTTGCATATGCGGTTTATTTATGTTGATGCCATGCGAGTGTTTAGTGATTGTTTTCGTTAGTAGCACTTCCTTGTTGTGGGATATCCGTCGGAACGACCCACGGGCGTCCCGGTGCATACCCTACGGTAAGGGGGCGCTACAGTTATTATTTGTAAAGAAGAAGGATGGAACTCTGAGATTGTGTATTGATTATCGGCAGTTGAATCGGGTAACAATTAAAAATAAATATCCATTATTGAGGATCGACGCTTTGTTTGATTATTTAAAGGGAGCTCAAGTGTTCACAAAGCTAGACTTGAGATCATGATATTATCAGTTAAAAATAGCTGAGGCGAATGTACCAAATATTGCATTTAGAATAAGATATGGTCACTTTGAGTTTTTAGTGATGCCGTTTGGAATGACTAATGCCCTGATAGTTTTTATGGCCTTAATGAATAAGGTATTTCAAGCTTATTTAGATTGCTTTGTGATTGTATTTATTGATGACATTTTGGTGTACTCAAAGTGTAGAGAAGACCATACTACACATCTAAGATTGGTTCTCTAAATAATGAGGGAGAAATAATTATTTTCCAAGTTCAATAAGTGCGAATTTTGGCTTAACCAAGTAGTATTTCTGGGTAACATAGTGTCTAGACAAGGTATTTAGGTAAACCCAAAGAAGATAGAAGTAGTGATGAAGTAGGAGGCTCCGATGAATGTGTCTAAGATTCGAAGTTTCCTTGGATTAGTTGGATATTATAGAAGATTTGTAGAGGATTTTTCACTAATCTCAGCCCCTTGACAAAAATTTTGAGAAATAATATGCCTTTCAAATGGAATGATGATTTCCAGAGGAGTTTTGAGGAGCTAAAGTATCGGTTAATTACAGCACTGGTGTTAGCTATTCCATCTGGCTTTGGAGGTCATGTTGTGTATAATGATGCTTCACACTAGGGTTTAGGATGTGTACTAATGCAGTATGGCAAAATAATAGCATATGCATCGAGACAGTTGAGATCTCATGAGTTTAATTATCCGGTACATGATCTAGAACTTGTTGTAATAGTATTTGCCATGAATATTTGGAGACACTCCCTGTATGGAGAAAATTTTCAGGTATTCATTAATCATAAGAGTTTAAAGTATCTGTTGAGCCAGAAAGAGTTAAATATGAGACAGAAAAGATAAATAGAATTGTTGAAAGATTATGATTGTAAAATTTAGTATCATCTTGGCAAAAGTAATGTGATAACTGATGCATTAACTCAAAGTCTAATAGCAGTGTAGCTCAAGTACTGTTGGGGCCCGAATCCGGAACCCAACTACTTAATACGAAACCCTCATACCTATATACAACTCCAAAGTCATGGAAGTCCTCCGTACAAAATTCGTAAGATTCATCGTAATTAACCTCCAATTAAAAAAATAATAATCTTCTTAGGACCCAAAATCAAAATCCAATTCCTAAGCTGATATGAAATTTCTTGCCGTGATATAATTAGCAATAAAAATTCACTTCAATCGGAGCTTCCCTAACTCAAGATATCATTAGAATACCAAAGGTGCTCATTCCCCAAATATATTCTCTCACCCAACCTCTTTCTTGCTCTAAAGCAACTTTTTCAATTTAACTCCAATGATATAATTTTTCATGGAGAGATAGATATGTGTCTTAGAAATCTAATGGTTCAAGAATCACCTCATTTGGAGCTCTATAGCTCAAGATATGCGTAAAAATCCGAAGTCGGTTCATAGCCCAGTAAGACTCTCCAACCCGACCACTCACTTCCAAAAGATCGAACTCCTAGGATTTGAAACCAATGACCATGAAAATCTTAGGGGAAGGTAGTAAAATATTGTTGAAAACTAACGCCACTAGAATCGCCTCAATCGGAGGACAAACGAAAGAGTTATGACCAAAAGAACCCACTATGTTCATATCCTGAAAAGCACAGGCTGTGTGAAATTTATACTGTCAGTCACATAGTCTATGTAACCTTCGGATGGGCTAAAATGGGTTTACACAGTGTTGGAACCCGTTCCCGAGACCCAACTTCTTACACTTAACACTTGAACCTCACTGCTTAAACACTTGATCATGGGCACTCTTGAATAAAATTCAAATCGAAAGAAAACAATAACAATAAGCTGAATCGGATCACATAATGAAATGGGAATCAAACACATGGATCGGAATAACAAGTGAAATGAAACAAATACGAAGCTGATAGGATCGAATACAAATGTGAGACAAAACGGTCAATTGAAATAGACATTTCAAAAATCCCGACATCCGAGGCGTGAACATAGAAAATCTTGTCGCGTTGGAAACCCTTATGACTTAACCTATCCGAAAGTCGATGTACATTTTTTTTTCTTTTCTTTTTATCTTGTTTCTTTTTCTTTTCACCTATAACTCATACTAAATCTCATCTTACTTAATTCTTCTTATTCATCACATTAAAATTTTGCATTCCTTTGCATACTATCTCTTACTCATGCCAATAAATCCATAATTACATATACCATTAAAAATCTGGCAGCATAACGACTGCACTTTAACCTATCCAAAAATCTGCAAAGAGAAAAATTCACTTCTAATAACATCACACATACTTCATGATCAACCGGACCCTCCGTCCGGGATCTCAGCAGAAACGCAAACCTAGATTCTCAACCACTTCTAATCATTTTCATAACGATTCATAATCATCACATTTAAACTCATATCCCATCATCCAGTACATTCATCCATATCCATATAAATATATTTCAATACATTCATCACCCAATATAATTATATACAATTCCAATATACACATCAAAAAACCAATGCATTTCCAATTCCATAATCCAAGAGTCTTATACAAAAATCATAATCCAAGATACATTGTGGACCAAATGTTTATAATACTCTAACGGCAATACAAGCTATAAGCCATTTCCAGAAATCTTAAACCAAATACACAAAGTACAAAATGAACATAAAGTCTGGCCATGCTTTCATCCGATCTCCCTCTCGAAAACCTGGAGATGGGGATGAAAGGGGGGTGAGCTAGAGAGCTCGTGGATAATATGCTTGTGCGAAAAAATAAGTAAAAGCCATTTCTCAAAACTTTGCCATCTTATAAAGAATTTCTCATTATAAATTTTATCAATTTTTATTTCACAAACTCTTTAACTTTTCAAAACTTTTATACCAAAATGCTAAAAGCATCACAAATAAAACTTCACCTTTTATTCTCGTAAAACTCAAAATTTTCTTTTCACCAAGCAATGACAATTTCAAACATATGAATGCATTACATTGCAATCAATATCTAATCATATAACACATCATAATGGTTTGGCAAAGTCCATACACATGATGACTACACAATTCCATAAAATGGCCTTGTGTAGTCGTACACATAAGGGAGTCCTAAAGGAACTACGTGCCACTTGCGGGCAGCCGAGAAGGCTATACATGAGTCAACGTGCACGGCGGTTTCTCGAGGGACTATGCCGCACCCACATAACATGTAATTCATGCATTTGAAAACATTGCCCGAAGGCACATTCTTGAAAAACTTGATTTCATGAACATGACATATATATATGCATTTCTAGCATCACTTCACAATTTACATCATTCACAAACCATAATTCACTTAAACACACAAGTTCACATATTGAAATTTAATCAATTTAACATAATGCACTAACACAAGTATTTCAACTTTATAAAATCATTCGAAATCCATTGGATAAACAATTTAAATCATTCATGATAACTTGTTCAAAATAATCATAGAACTTTCTTAAACCATTTGAAACAATGAACTTAATCATTAATAATTCTTTCAAAATTCACTTGATTCAATCATTTTGCCAAAACATTATCTTATAAAACATGGTCACTTTCTTGATTTTTCCAAAACTTTCAAATAACTTAAAATTTGTAAAACAAACATATTACCCATATCTTATCCATGCCATGTTCTTGTCCAAAGCTTCAATTTGATCTTTACTTCACTCTTTCTTCCCATATAAAGTTACCTAAACCATAATCATCCAAAACCCATATCATAATCATCATATTTTACAAACCCATTTAGATTCCAACCTCTCTACATCATAACCTTCAAAATTCTTACTCATATACTTTAACATAAATTCCAAATACTTCTCATCCCTAATTCAACATAACCCAAAGTATAATCACTTAAATTAACCCCATACATAACAACCCATAACCATCTTAGGATAAATCAACTAAAATTCAAGAAAAACTCAAACTTTAAAATCATCTCTCACCTTTCTCTCTTCCCATTTTCGAAAATCCTCTTAGCTTGGAGTAAATCTCTTCCCCTTCCCTCTTTTCCCTCCAGAATCCACGGAGAAAGAAGCTTGGAGATTCAAAAACTTACCTCTTCTTCCTCCTTCTTCTTCTTCTTCACATTTCCCCCTCTTCTCTCTTCCTCTTTCTTCTTTCTTCTTTCTTCTTCTGGAAAATTCGTGACTCTTCTCCCTTCCCACGACCATGCTTCTCTTTTTATATGCCAAGTCATTAATTTAGAGTGTAAGGACCCTTTTGCCCTTGTCTTATAAGCCTTAAACTCAAATCTCTAAGTTAACTTCCCAATTTGCCCCTGAAAATTTCTTTAAGTTATGCTCACTTTTGGACAATTATTCCCACATCTAAAAGAAGGAATTTTCTAAAACTTCCATCTATAGAATTGTTCCTCTATGTCTTAATTTTATAACGCCACAAGAATCATCCAATTCGGAGAACTACATCAAAAGTTATGGCCTAAACATGTCGGACATATCATTTTGCTAACACAGTTTCTAGAATTCGTTTCCTTCCACAGATACACATTCTTAAAGGCTAAATTAAATTTTCATTTCTTCATAAGAAATGTAACCCCATGTCTTAACTTTATTTTGCCTCAAACCTTGCTTCAATCGGATCTCCACAGATCTTTAAATTCGCAAAATACTAAACTATGTTCATAAACTTTCCTGTCTCTCTTTGATTCAATTAATCTTGCTCAATTAAATCTCTAAAATTCATAATTTTCACATAATCATGAACTTCATTGTCTTAGGAATCCAAAGCTTCAAAAATAGAGTCATTCAGATGTCGGACGGAAAAGATATAAGCAAATGATGTGATAGGGTCGGATGAGGGAGGAAAATAGCAAGCTCAGAATGAGGCAAAACATTCTGATCATTATATGATTCAATCAAACTTTTTCAATTTAACTCCAATTGATGCAAATTTTCATGGAGAGGAAGATACATGTGTTAGAAATTCAATGGTTCAAGAATCGCATCAATCCGAGGTCGGGTGAGTGAGTTATGATCAAAACAACTGAACATGTTCAAAACAGAAATCGATTTGAAACTCTTTTGGAGAAAATGTCATAACTTTCTCTACAAATATCCAAATGACTTCGTTCTTGCGCGATTTGTAAGATAAGGTCAAGATCTACAACTCGTATTATAGGTCTCGAAGCGAGATTAGGCCTCCAAACGCGTGAAAAATGCAAATCTCTCCAAGAGACCCGTAGTTGTCCGTTAAACAGACAGGCATGTCGGTTTAACGGACACGTACGGCCAAAATGATACCAAAACATCCGAGACAGTCCGTTAAACGGACAGGCATGTCCGCCTAACGGACATGTGCAAGGGGAGGGGTCTTTTTAACCCGAGGCTGTCCGTTAAATGGACTCCCATGTCCGTTTAACGGACATGCAAATTTTCAAAACTTTTTAATCTTTTTCCAAAGCTTCTTCCATCAAAACTAACTTCATAAATACTTATAATCTCCACATAATTACTCATTCAAAGGCCTAAACACTTCATAACACTTCAAGCAACAAATTAAATTCATGAACTCCTCAATTCCCAAATAAATTGATTCATCAAAATCACAAATCTCAAACATTCATCATAGCTGTCACTAACATAAATCTCATATAATATCATAACTTGTATCAACTATAGCTCTTAACTCCGATCTCGGAATCTTGTATTCTTAGTCTCGTTGGAAAGATAAAAGATCAAGCTACAACTTCAAGGAAAGCAACTTTGACCAATTCTAAATCAATCATTCTCTAATTTCCTTTAAATCAGCATATACACTAAACATTCATCCTAACTTCACTTTCTTAAATACACATCCTTTAAAACAATTTAACTATCATTTGGAATTCATCCAAATCTCAGCCTCAATTCATATGATTTCTTACATTCAATAGCATCTATTCATTCATAATTTCTTGCTTTTCCATAATGTCTTACATATCTAATCATGATTCATACTTAAGGCTTCTCAACCCATCAACATTCATAAATAACATTTCCTCATCTATAACACAAATTATATACAAAACACTCATTTGATCTCATTTATTATTTTTAAATTTTCACTCCAAGGTTCGGGGTCCAAAGAAGAGTCACGAAAATTCTAGAAAAAGAAGAAGAAAGAAGAAGAAGGAAGAGAGATAAATGTTGGAATCCGTTCCCGAGACCCAACTTCTTACACTTAACACTTGAACCTCACTGCTTAAACACTTGATCATGGGCACTCTTGAATAAAATTCAAATCGAAAGAAAACAATAACAATAAGCTGAATCGGATCACATAATGAAATGGGAATCAAACACATGGATCAGAATAACAAGTGAAATGAAACAAATACGAAGCTGATAGGATCGAATACAAATGTGAGACAAAACGGTCAATTGAAACTGACATTTCAAAAATCCCGACATCCGAGGCGTGAACATAGAAAATCTTGTCGCGTTGGAAACCCTTATGACTTAACCTATCCGAAAGTCGATGTACTTTTTTTTTCTTTTATTTTTATCTTGCTTTCTTTTGCTTTTCACCTATAACTCATACTAAATCTCATCTTACTTAATTCTTCTTATTCATCACATTAAAATTTTGCATTCCTTTTCATACTATCTCTTACTCATGCCAATAAATCCATAATTACATATACCATTAAAAATCTGGCAGCATAACGACTACACTTTAACCTATCCAAAAATCTGCAAATAGAAAAATTCACTTCTAATAACATCACACATACTTCATGATCAACCGGACGCTCCGTCCGGGATCTCAGCAGAAACGCAAACCTAGATTCTCAACCACTTCTAATCATTTTCATAACGATTCATAATCATCACATTTAAACTCATATCTCATCATCCAGTACATTCATCCATATCCATATAAATATATTTCAACACATTCATCACCCAATATAATTATATACAATTCCAATATACACATCCAAAAACCAATGCATTTCCAATTCCATAATCCAAGAGTCTTATACAAAAATCATAATCCAAGATACATTGTGGACCAAATGTTTACAATACTCTAGCAATACAAGCTATAAGCCATTTCGAAATCTTAAACCAAATACACAAAGTACAAAATGAACATAAAGTCTTGCCATGTTTTCATCCGATCTCCCTCTCGAAAACCTGGAGATGGGGATGAAAGGGGGGTGAGCTAGAGAGCTCGTGGATAATATGCTTGTGCGAAAAAATAAGTAAAAGCCATTTCTCAAAACTTTGCCATCTTATAAAGAATTTCTCATTATAAATTTTATCAAGTGTTTATTTCACAAACTCTTTAACATTTCAAAACTTTTATACCAAAATGCTAAAAAAGGTCACAAATAAAACTTCACCTTTTTATTCTCGTAAAACTCAAAATTTTCTTTTTCACCAAGCAATGACAATTTCAAACATATGAATGCATCACATTGCAATCAATATCTAATCATATAACACATCATAATGGTTTGGCAAAGTCCATACACATGATGACTACACAATTCCATAAAATGGCCTTGTGTAGTCGTACACATAAGGGAGTCCTAAAAGGAACTCCGTGCCACTTACGGGCAGCCAGGAGAAGGCTATACACATGAGTCAACGTGCACGTGACGGTTTCTTGAGGGACTATGCCGCACCCACATAACATGTAATTCATGCATTTGAAAACATTGCCCGAAGGCACATTCTTGAAAAACTTGATTTCATGAACATGACATATATATATGCATTTCTAGCATCACTTCACAATTTACATCATTCACAAACCATAATTCACTTAAACACACAAGTTCACATATTAAAATTTAATCAATTTAACATAATGCACTAACACAAGTATTTCAACTTTATAAAAATCATTCGAAATCCATTGGATAAACAATTTTAATCATTCATGATAACTTGTTCAAAAATAATCATAGAACTTTCTTAAACCATTTGAAACAATGAACTTAATCATTAATAATCCTTTCAAAATTCACTTGATTCAATCATTTTGCCAAAACATTATCTTATAAAACATGGTCACTTTCTTGATTTTTCCAAAACTTTCAAATAACTTAAAATTTGTAAAACAAACATATTACCCATATCTTATCCAGGCCATGTTCTTTTCCAAAGCTTCAATTTGATCTTTACTTCACTCTTTCTTCCCATATAAAGTTACCTAAACCATAATCATCCAAAACCCATATCATAATCATCATATTTTACAAACCCATTTAGATTCCAACCTCTTTACATCATAACCTTCAAAATTCTTACTCATATACTTTAGCATAAATTCCAAATAGCTTCTCATCCCTAATTCAACATAACCCAAAGTATAATCACTTAAATTAACCCCATACATAACAACCCATAACCATCTTAGGATAAATCAACTAAAATTCAAGAAAAACTCAAACTTTAAAATCATCTCTCACCTTTCTCTCCTCCCATTTTCGAAAATCCTCTTAGCTTGGAGTAAATCTCTTCCCCTTCCCTCTTTTCCCTCCAGAATCCATGGAGAAAGAAGCTTGGAGAGTCAAAAACTTACCTCTTCTTCCTCCTTCTTCTTCTTCACGTTTCCCCCTCTTCTCTCTTCCTCTTTCTTCTTTTTTCTTTCTTCTTCTGGAAAATTCGTGACTCTTCTCCCTTCCCACGACCATGCTTCTCTTTTTATATGCCAAGTCATTAATTTAGAGTGTAAGGACCCTTCTGCCCTTGTCTTATAAGCCTTAAACTCAAATCTCTAAGTTAACTTCCCAATTTGCCCCTGAAATTTTCTTTAAGTTATGCTCACTTTTGGACAATTATTCCCACATCTAAAAGAAGGAATTTGCTAAAACTTCCTTCTAGATAATTGTTCCTCTATGTCTTAATTTTATAATGCCTCAAGAATCATCCAATTCGGAGCACTACATCAAAAGTTATGGCCTAAACATGTCAGACATATCATTTTGCTAACATAGTTTCTAGAATTCGCTTCCTTCCACAGATACACATTCTTAACGGCTAAATTAAATTTTCATTTCTTCATAAGAAATGTAGGCCCATGTCTTAAATTTATTTTTCCTCAAACCTTGCTTCAATCGGATCTCCACAGATCTTTAAATTCGCAAAATACTGAACTATGTTCATAAACTTTCCTGTCTCTCTTTGATTCAATTAATCTTGCTCAATTAAATCTCTAAAATTCATAATTCTCACATAATCATGAACTTCATTGTCTTAGGAATCCAACGCTTCAAGAACCGAATCATTCGGATGTCGGACGGAAAAGATATAAGCAAATGATGTGATAGGGTCGGATGAGGGAGGAAAATAGCAAGCTCAGAATGAGGCAAAACATTCTGATCATTATATGATTCAATCAAATTTTTTCAATTTGACTCCAATTGATGTAAATTTTCATGGTGAGGAATATAAATGTGTTAGGAATTCAATGGTTTAAGAATCGCCTCAATCCGAGGTCGGGTGAGTGAGTTATGATCAAAACAACTCAACATGTTCAAAACAGAAATCGATTTGAAACTCTTTTGGAGACAATGTCATAACTTTCTATACCAATATCCAAATGACTTCGTTCTTACTCCATTTGAAAGATAAGGTCAATATATACAACTCGTATTAGAGGCCTCAAAGCGAGATTCGGCCTCAAAACTGGTGAAAAATGCAAATCTCTCCAAGAGACCCGTAGCTGTCCGTTAAACGGACAGGCATGTCCGTTTAACGGACACGTACGGCCAAAATGATACCAAAACATCCGAGACAGTTCGTTAAACGGACAGGCATGTCCGCCTAACGGACATGTGCAAGGGGAGGGGTCTTTTTAACCCGAGGCTGTCCGTTAAACGGACTCCCATGTCCGTTTAACGGACATGCAAATTTTCAAAACTTTTTAATCTTTTTCCAAAGCTTCTTCCATCAAAACTAACTTCATAAATACTTATAATCTCCACATAATTACTCATTCAAAGGCCTAAACACTTCATAACACTTCAAGCAACAAATTAAATTCATGAACTCCTCAATTCCCAACTAAATTGATTCATCAAAATCACAAATCTCAAACATTCATCATAGCTGTCACTAACATAAATCTCATATAATATCATAAATTGTATCAACTATAACTCTTAACTCCGATCTCGGAATCTTGCATTCTTAGTCTCGTTGGAAAGATAAAAGATCAAGCTACAACTTCAAGGAAAGAAACCTTGGACAATTCTAAATCGATCATTCTCTAATTTCCTTTAAATCAGCATATACACTTAACATTCATCCTAACTTCACTTTCTTAAATACACATCCTTTAAAACAATTTAACTATCATTTGTATTCGATCCTATCAGCTTCGTATTTGTTTCATTTCACTTATTATTCCGATCCATGTGTTTGATTCCCATTTCATTATGTGTTCCGATTCAGCTTATTGTTATTGTTTTCTTTCGATTTGAATTTTATTCAAGAGTGCCCATGATCAAGTGTTTAAGCAGTGAGGTTCAAGTGTTAAGTGTAAGAAGTTGGGCCTCGGGAACGGGTTTCAACACACAGTCTGTGTGAAAATTCACACAGGCTGTGTAACATTCTGCCAACTACGTCTCCTGCACCTGGATTTACACAGTCTGTGTGAATTTTCACACAGGATGTGTAACTTTCTGCCACTTACGCCTCTCAAGACTGGATTTACACGATCATGTGAAATTTCACACAGTGTGTAACTTCGCCAACAACAACATTTCACCCTCTAAACCCTCTTCAATCCAAGTACCTACATAAAAACCTAAATCCTCCATATCCCACAACACATACCAACCTAATTATCCCAATGGATCTTCAATGGCAACAACACACTCCTAGCATTCTAATCAAACCCAAACTATAAAGTAATTTCATTTCCTCCCTCTTGTCAAATTCAAACCACACCATGATGCATTATTATAAAACATACATGAATTGCACAAATTACATTAGAACTTAGCATTCTTGCATTCATATGAAGATATGAGTTATTACAAGGCTTTAGAGGGCATTTTAAGCCACTTGCATCCCAAAATCCAAAATACAACTAACAAAAGTAAACTTGCCCAAAATGCATCTAAAGCATTGATTTACAAAATTTAACTTGAAAACAAAAGTTATCCATTTCGGAGTAATGCCTTTAAGCTCGTTGGTCGATCTCGTGCTCCTCACCGGAGATGGGACTGAATTGAGGGCGTGAGCTTTAAACAAATGGGTAACATGTTTATATTTATGCAAATAAGTGAATTCTTTTCATTATTCATCTTGTTAGCAATTCTCTCATCAAACAACATACATCTTTGCATTTCACAAATTCATCAAGTTAAAAGCATAACTTTCATGATTTATGCATCTATCATTCTTGCAAATACATGCTAACACATAACACACAACCGATGGTAAGATAAGTCCATAATAATCGACGAGCTACACAAGTGTAGTCGATATCTTTGAGAGTCCAAAAGGAACATCCTATGCCACATCGGGCGGGGCGAAGCTATATTTCGTCAACGCACGTGACTCTGCTGGGTGGACTTAAGTACCCACATAACATGTATTCATGCATCAAAATCTGGACGTTTCTTGTCCACTGGTTGATTTCTGAAAATGGATTTTTCATGCATCCACATAGCTGATTTTTGGAAATTATATTTCATGCTTAACTCACATTTCATGATTTCACTAATATTCATGCTCATTCAATTCATGAACTTTTCAAGCAATATCAAGCAATGTCATATACTGTTCAAGCTTTCACTTAATGACAATCATAATTCATTTTGTACACAATCAAGGCTCAGTCAATGTTCATCTCAAGGCAATTGAAAAACATTAATTCTATTAGTTGAGATAGTCTTTAGAACTTACTAGCATAAAGATAAAAATGAAACCCACCTTATAACTTGCTTAATCCTTGCTTAGGAGTGCTCTTCTCCTTGCTCTTCTCCTCTCTCTTGCTTTACTTCAAGATAAACAAAAACCCAATTCAACACAAATTCAATTGAAATTCTACATAACCTTTTTCATGAAATCAACCTTAAAATCACTAAACCCACTTCATTTCTAAGCTTTCTACACCAAATCCCAACTAAAAATTAACACTTGAATTCATGACTTACCATGATTCTTGACTCAACCCAAGAGTTTCTTGGTTCAAAATGTAGCTTAGCTCCTCCTCTACACTTTTCCTTCTTAAACCTTCTTCAAACTCTCACTCAAACTCTTGAAATATCAAACCCTAGCCAAGCTTCTTTCCTTTTCTCCTTCTTCTTTCTCCTTCCACGACATCCTCCCTCTTCTCCCTTTAAATTTTTGTAACTCTCCTTCTTTTTCCTACTAACTCACTTATTTCCTCCCCTTTTATACTCCTTAATAACATTACTTAAGCCCATAGGCCCAAAGCCCATTCACTTCTTCTTCTCCCTTCTTATTTTCCTCTTTAAACTTCTCAAGCCCACTAATTCTTTAAGCCCATCATACTCTCTTCCTTTCCTACCTCATTAAGGCCCAACTAACACATTTAACCTCATTAACTCACCACCTAACTCTTTAATACTATCATATATTAATTAATCTCAACTCAATTAATGCTAAGATAACTTACTCAATTAATCTAATCATGCTTAATTTTAAAAAAAAAATTGAGGCTAACATTTCTCCCCCCCCCCTTAAGAAATTTCGTCCTCGAAATTCCTACCTGATTCATTGAAGAGGTGTGGATACTTCTCCTGCATTGCATCCAAAGGTTCCCACGTCGCCTCTTCAACTGCATGATTCCTCCAAAGGACTTTAACTAGCCGAATCGTCTTGTTCCTGAGAACTTTCTCCTTGCTATCCAGAATTGTCACTAGCATCTCCTCATAGCTCAGATCATCACTCAGCTGAACCTCCGAGTTCTGAATAATGTGAGAAGGATCTGATCTGTACCTTCTCAACATGGAAACATGAAAAATATCATGGATCTGAGACAACTCTGGAGGCAATGCCAACCTGTAAGCTAACGGCCCGATCCTCTCTAGAATCTCATATGGACCCACATATCGAGGACTTAACTTGCCTTTCTTGCCAAACCTCATGACTCCCTTCCATGGAGACGCCTTCAGGAATACTTTGTCACCTACTGCGTACTCCATCTCCTTCCTGTGAGCATCTGCATAACTCTTCATTCTATCCTGAGCTGCCTTAAGCCGCTACTTGATCAAACTAACCTTATCCATTGTCATCTGAACCAATTCTGGTCCTACCAATTTCCTCTCACCTTCTTCATCCCAACATATTGGAGTCCTGCATCTCCTGCCATACAGCGCTTCATAAGGAGCCATCTGAATGCTCGAATGGTACGAATTGTTATAGGTAAATTCGACCAACGACAAATGTTCATCCCATGCTCCTTTGAAGTCCATGGCATACGCTCTGAGCATTCCCTCTAGGGTCTTAATGGTCCTCTCAGACTGACCATCTGTCTGAGGATGAAATTCTGTGCTGAAACTCAACTTAGTCCTTAGAGCTTCCTGCAAACTACTCCAAAATCTCGACGTAAATCGAGGATCCCTGTCGGATACTATGGAATCTGGAACTCCATGCAACCTCACTACCTCATCAATGTATTTCTTTGCTAACACCTGTATCGAATCTGTCTGCTTAATTGCCAGAAAATGGGCTGACTTTGTTAACCGATCTATAATAACCCATTTGGCATCATGCTTCCTACTAGTTCTGGGTAAACCCATCAGAAAATCTATAGTGATCCTTTGCCACTTCCATTCAGGAATGGACAATGGCCTTAACATGCCTGAAGGTGCCGGTGTTCACCTTGACTTGGCGACACACTAGACATCCGCCACATACTCGCCACATCCTCTTCATGCCTTTCCACCAGAAATGCTCCTTCAAATCCCTATACATCCTGGTGCTGCCTGGGTGCATGGAATAAGGCGCGTTATGTGCCTCATCCAAGATCTCATCCTTGACTTGTTTAACATTCAGAATACACAATCTGCTTCCGACTACCATAAGTCCGTCATCTCTCACTACCACTTCAGACTGCTTGCCATTCTGGATTTCTTCACAAAGCTTACTCAATTCTGCATCCTTCTCCTGCAACTCCTTGACTTTCTCTCTAAGTATCGGCCTCACCCTGAATTGAGCAAGAATGCATTCTGACTTATCCTGCTTCAAGCTTATCTTAAGCTTAGCCATCTGTTCTAACAAAGTTAAGTAAACCGCTCGACATGAGCTATGGATGACTTCTACCAATGCATCCACTACTACATTTGCTTTTTCGGATGGTACTCAATCATCAAATCATAGTCCTTAAGTAACTCAATCCACCTTCTCCGCCTCAAATTCAGCTCTTTACGGCTCAAGAATACTTAAGGCTCTTGTGATCCGTAGATCCCAATTGTACCTCTATACAAATAATGTCTCCAAATTTTCGGTCGAAAATTACGCCGCTAGCTCTAAATCATAAGTAGGATAGTTCAACTCATATGGCTTCAACCGCCGTGGACGATAGGCTATCACTTTGTCATTCGAATTAACACACAACCCAAGCCTTTTCTCAAAGCATCATCTTGTACCTCAGATACCCCGATCTCCATCAGGCGTGATTAGGATTGGAGCACTCGTTAATCTATGCTTGAGTTCCTCAAAACTCTTCTGACATTCTTCGCTCCAGATAAACTGCTGATTCTTCCTCAACAATTTTGTTATCGGCGCAACTATCATGGAGAATCCCTCCACAAACCTCCTGTAATAACTTTGCCAGCCTAGCAAACTCCGTACCTCTTTTTACCGTCTTAGCTCTTGCCAATTCACCATCGCTCTACTTTTCTCGGATCAACATGGATCCTCTATCGAAATGTAGCACCCCACTCCCGCTGCATCCGAACCCGATATCGATGGTGATATTCGAGCCCGTGCCCACGAGGGTGGCGTCTTAAAGCAATCAATGCAATTCAAAACTCAGAAAACCTTTCTCTTTTTATGTTATCAATCACATCCGCAGAAATCAGTAATAATTTGGGCCCGATTTAAAACGAAAACATTTTCAATGCAACACAATCTCAATCATTAAAAGGGGCACTCATTAGCGCTCACCCAACTCGTATACAGAGATGCATGACCTAACTGGGCCCAATGTCATCTCTGACACTTTCAAAATTCACAAATCACTCACACATTATCAACTAGGCCCACTGAACAAAATCACTAACTGAATAATTCACAGAAATTCAATACTCAAAAGACAATACTACTCTAATGCAGACGCGAACTGATCTCGATATCTGACTCTGACCCGCTTTCAATAATCATACTCCCGTTTGTCCAACGGGGTATTCTTCAATCCCTGAAAAATAATTACAATGTTGGGTGAGTTTGCGAACTCAATGAGGAACCATCATCGATGGTTCACCCAACTCATGCATATATACATGATATAAATCACAATAGTCATTTAACACATTCGTAACTTCGTACATCAATTTACATTTTGTCACTTGATTGCATTTATTCTCAATTTTCACAACACACCACAAGACACAATCGAACACTATCGACAATTTCACGTTTCACTAAAATCACAAATTAAATATATCATCGAGCACTCATCACATAATACACGAAGTCTCACTGTTTTCATGTATCACCAATTTTACACATATAAGACACATCGCCTTTCACACGGTTCACAAGTTATCATTCACTACACATCGATGTTGCACACAAATCTTTTCCCGTATTTTCCATTCTTTTACTCTGAGTTGTGACTGAGCACTCACAATGTCGAGTATTCAATTGACGCGTCTTGGGGAGAGAGCCTCCGGTATACACTTCCACCCTTCGATATTGTCGCTTTGGTGTGGAGAACCACCTCACGGTTTTGCTTCGCCCCTACCGAGGGATGCAAACACGTCTACACAGTACTCGCATATTTGGCAAGTAGGAGAGCCCTCAGGGTATACACTACTGCCCACTCACATAAGGGTTAGGAGAGCCCTCTGGGTATGCACTATTCCCTTTTTGTCCTTAGGCCCATTTCACTGATATCGAGCTTAAAGCTCTGATCACTAATGGCTCCAGTCACAACTGTTAATTACCGATTTCACTCATGCCTAGCATGCACTCACATTTGCACAATCACTAACATGTATCTCACTCAATTCTATTGTCCCATTCAATACATTTATTCACAATCTCGGCACAGTTATTCACAAGCTCAGCGCATTCATATTCACAATCTCAACACATTCGTTCACGATCTCGGCACATTTATATTTCGCATTTATAATACGCACATTGGCACTTAATTCACACATTCACAGCACACTTAGTAACACTCTCAGCGCATTCATTTCACATTTATAACATTTATTCACATATTCACAGCACATTTTATCACACAGAGGTTGAGGAACCAACTAGGTTACTCACCTGAACTTCCGTGCTACCTGCCTGGAAGTCTCAGTGCTGTCTGTGGAATCTTGATCCATCGGAGCCTCTATAACGATCAAATAGTTTCCAATTATTAATGCACATTCAAATAATAATTCGATGATGCATATGCTCTCAATAACAGATGTACGATGCCTATTCATGATTTTCCCGGTGCTATATCCCAATTTTCACTTTCTTTAACACTTTCTATTTTTCCACTTAATCAGTCACTAATAACTCAATTTCACTTTGATAATATGATTCAGAACTCCCCAATTTCAATTCTAATAGCCAGTCAATTATCCAATCATATTCGCTAGGTGTTATCTCAAAATCAATAACACTTTTCTCTAGTCAAATTCACCCATAAACACAATTTCTAAAATTCCCACTAGCATTAGATTTATTTTCAAAGTCTCACATTATACCACAATTCACAAGAATAATCCTTAGGATGCAATTACTATCACATTCTTAACTCTCTATCACTAATAGAGATCTCAAAATCCGAATTCAAACTCTCATTCTTTTCCTCAATTGTAGACCTTATTCTCTAGATCATAACGAATCAAATATCACCTCAATAGGAGGTCTACACAATTAATTATACCTCAAAAACCCAATTAAAACAGTTCAGAAATCTGGCCCTCGTCGCGACGTGCAGACGCTCGTCGCGACGTCAAGAAGATCGCTCACCGCGACGTCTCAAGTGGCTCGCCGCGGCGCGGATTCTCCACGCTCGCCGCGACGTGCAACAAGGCTCGTCGCGACGTCTAAATCATTTCTTCGTCGCGACGTCTAAATTATTTATTCGTCGCGATGTGCGACCCTGGTTCGTCTTCCCCGATTTCCCTTTTTCCTCTTTCTCTCTCTAAAACTAGTCAAAACTCATCTAAACACTCACAATCTTTCATAATCACACCCATGAATGCATTTAACCCAAAAACAAACAACATTAAACCATGAAACTTACCGATCGAAGCTCAAATCTTCAAACCCTAAAATCTCCGAAAATCTCTCAACACCTACGATTCTCACTCCCAAATCCATATAAAGCTCCATCTTCTCATGGGTTTTCGCTAGACCTTAAACAAGAAGAAGAAGCAAGCAAGAGGAGAGGCAAGGATCGAAGATCACCAAGAGGAGAAATGCTCGTGCCCTAGGAGAAAAGAAGAACGATTTTCTCTGCCAATTTCAAACCTCAAATATATAAAGGGGTAAACACTTAAGCCTCTTGTCTTTATCCTCAAATCTCTTTCTCTTTTCAATTTCATTTCCGGTCCAATTCATCTCCAAATTTCACTGACTCGACATATAAAATTCCAATATCGCATATCTAAATTTTCCATTACCATATACCCATTATTCCAGCACTATATAATCAATCGGTCCGACACTCGAAAAATTTCCGGTCCGGACATTTTCTCTCGAATTTTCCAGAAAAATTCCAAAGAGTCGCTATCAATTGCCAATAACTCTAAATAGTTACAATTCACTCATTTAAACCCAAATATCCCAATAAATCATAATCACATCCAACTATCTCACAGATCCCCATTCATATCACATACACAAATCAAATACCGGGAAATTGTCATGAATGCATGTACTACATGTGCATGTATCAATTGACTCATGACCTCTAAAATTAGAAGCCAATAAATGCTCAGTCGATAATGTGCGGTACAGACTTAACCCATCTCACTTTACCAAAATAACCTTCCCATCAGTGACGGGATGTTACAATTCTCCCCTCCTAATAAAAATTTCGTCCTCGAAATTTCTTACACAATTGATCAGAAAGGTGGGGGAGTGTTTTCACTCATTGATTTTCTGTTTCTCACTTATCGCTACTCGAGCAATTTCTACCAATGAACTAAAATCTATACGATCAATTTACCATTCACTTTTTTGGTACTCAACACTGTCTCACTATTTCATTAAAATTACTCATAATTCGTCACTTTCAATATCAATAACACATATATCGGATCCTAACAATATTTCCAAATATTGTCTATGCAACAATTTGGATCCGAAACATCTTTTACCGAATTACCAATCCATAGTTCAATTCACATCACAGTCACATAGAGGTCACTTATCACAAATTCAGCTACTCCGATTTACACTCTCATTTTCATCTAAGTGCATCTATACCATGATGATACACTTGAAACATTTCATTTATCGATTATCGATTATATCTCTTTAGTGCTAAAACACTAATCTCATAAGATTTTAATAACCTCAATCCACTCAAATCGTTTTCCTTTTTACTAGGATTTCTCAATCTCCATTTTGAATTCAGTTACTCATTAACATAATACACTACACTCATAAAACAATTGCTGAACTCGCAATTCAATCTAGGCTCCACATCGATCTCATGTCCCTATAAATGCCAAACATCTCAGTTTCACATTTATCTCCAACAGTCAAGGCTGTTGGTCACTCTCACATATAATCATACGACTTTTCATTCATGCTGGACCATCAATTTCTCTTTCGATGCACTTTACGTCAATATAAGGCTCTGATCGCTCTATGCAATTTCTCTAACAGTCTCTTTAGTCTACACTACACATATTTCTTAATCACACTTTACATATCACTATCCTCAACAATAGGAATCAGTTTCAATTCCTCAATAAGGTTCACAAATTTCAAATACCCCATAAAGGTCTTTGCCAATCCTATATATACACGATTGATTTGGAATTCCGATAGCTCACACTTTTTTTTTTCTTTTTTTTTCCCTTTACCAGTTTGACAATTAACACTCAACAATAACACACTGATATGCTATTGAATTGTCTACTCAATCCATATAATTGCACCACTGTCTTAACTTTGCGACTACTCAATCGTTTAATTCCTTTTTCAAATCATTCAAATTCCCAAAATATCTCGATCATTATTGATTGGCATATCCATAAACATTTCTTTACACTTTAAAATCTCCAAACTCTCACAGCAACACTCAGTACAACAATTTCAAATAATTAGTCACAGTATAGTTCACGAAGTTATACTTACCCCCAAATACATAGAATCACTTTGCACTATATCAACAAATTGCCTCATAACCTTTTCGGAGACATTTCACTAACTATTGCCAAATCTCCAATTTAATACAATATGATTAATACTTAAGCTGAACAGTTCTCCAAATGTCTCTTTCATAATCATCAGTGTAACATCCCGCTACTGTTAGCAAGGGCATTCTGATAAATTGGGACAGACTGATAGGTTTCATTGCATTCACCTTGTTGAACATATTCGGCCTCTAATTATAGAGAACAGATTTATTGCATATGCATTTATTCATAGTACATGCATTCATGGTTTTTCTAGATGTAATTGTGAATTAGAATTTATCGAATCGATTGAATTGATTGGATCGTGAGTGATTGAGAAATTAGGAGTTACTGGGTTCAAATAACTGATTTAGAATAATTTAAGAGTGATTGGTAATTGATGGTGGCTTATAGGAAATTTTCGGGAAATTCGGGAGGAAATGCCCGGAATGGAAATATTAGAGGCCCGACCGATCGATCAGTATAATCTTGAAAGAATTGTCCAATGGAAATGGAAAAGTTAGAGTGGGACTGTTAGGAAATAAATATGTTGAGCTACTGAAATTTAGAGATTGAAATGTGGACTGATTTGGAGACCTATGCCTATAAATAGCTAGGTTTGAAGGAAATTGGGATTATTTTCCTAAGGCATTTCGTTTCTTCTTCTCTCCCTCTACGGTGATTCGATTCTTCTCCCAACGGTGAGATCCTTCGATTTCTTCTTATGGCTTCTTCCTTATTGTGTTAATCTAACTTGTCTATGGTGATTGGTGGAGGTTAGAGGCTTTGAGATTGTTGGATCGTTGATTTCAAAGGATTTTAGGGTTTACGGTGGTTGAGGATCGATCGACGATCTGGTAAGATTTTAATGGCATTAATGTTGTTTTAATGGTTTTTATTGCATTTATGACAGTTATTAGGGTTGATTTGAGATAGTTGAGAGTATTAATGGTGGTTTGAGAGTGAGAAACGATCGGAGAAGATGGCAGAATTCGCCACACGCCGTGGGCTCGCTTGTAGCTTGAGATGGCGACAAATATTTATTCGTTACGGCGGCGGCGTGCGTGTGACGCCCATGGCGTCTTGCCTCGCCTCATGGCGTGTCAGAGACGCGTCGTTCGCCCATGAGCGATGCTCACGCCACATTTAACGAGCTTTTCAAGGCCATGGTGAGAGACGCGATGTCACAAGTAGAGGGACTGTTCCATTGGATTAAAATTGATTTATTGGGCATAACTTTTGGTGTAGACCTCCGATTGAGACGATTCCAGATTTGTTATGAACTAGGAAAAGAGGTCTACAGTTGAGGATAATTATAGGAGTTCAAATTGACATAAATGGAATTGAATTATAAGGAATTGGGTCGATTATGGTGCATAGTATGACCTAAATGTCAAATTGAGACTATTGGAGTTTTGATTGGATTTGTAATTGAGGTTTTGACCCGATATATAGGAAATGGTTATAGGGGATTCGAATTGAGGAAAATTTGACTGGATTTTATGAATGGATCAAATAATTGTCGACCCATTGAACAAAGAGATAGGATTGAGCTTAAAGTACCGAAATTGGGATTTAGCACCGGAAAATCGTGAACATGCATCGTACATCATTTCATTGAGACATATGCATTACTGAACTATTTAATTAGGCAATTGGTAATGTTTATATTTTACTGTTATAGAGGCACCGTTGGACCGTCGTTCCACGGATATTACTGGGACTTCCAAGCAGTAGCTCGGAAGTTACAGGTGAGTAACCTAGTTGGTTTCTCAAATTCCGATTGTTTATATGCTCGTATGAATTACTTGCAAAGGTGAATGTATGATTACCGACGTGATTAGGATCGAATTGCATGCTACTACCGAATTGAATCGACTATTTCATGATTATGAAATTTATTGGATTGAATTGCATGCTTTATCAGAATCGAATGGATCATTGCATGATACTAGGAATCGATATATCGGGCTTTATAGCCATATACTATAAATTGATGAATCATGAATCTTGAATTATCGAATATTGCAACCGCATGCATAAATGCATGATCAGATAATGGACGTGTCCCAAGTTGCTATTATCATCGAAAAAGAGCCTCGAGCTCAAACATCGATCTTGGCCCAGCCTAGGGGAGAAATCTCGACGCGGCCCCCATCTGAACACCGATCGAGCACTTGGGCACAATACTAAATAACTGGAAAGAGTCTCATATGCATTATATACATGAATGATTGAACTGCTAAATTGTACGATGATTACTGAACTGTGTGATGCCATGATTTACTGTATATAGTGATGCGATACGTAAATCGTTTCTACGCCATCTTGTATTATTGCCATCGATATCGCTTCATCGTTGTAAACTTTATAGAATATCGTATAATCGTATATAATACTGTTAATTGATATTACTGTGTCGTGCTGTACGCAATTTGCGTAATGCATGATTTGAGTGAACCATCGATGATGGTTTCTCACTGAGTTCGCAAACTCACCCAACATTACAACTATTTTTCAGGGATTGAAGAGTACCCCGTTAGACGAACGGGAGTATGTCTACTGCACTGGAGTCGGAGGCTAGGGTCGGGATCAGTTTGCGTCTGCATTAATGTCTTTCTGAGTTGTGGGTAAATGAGTCTTTCTGACTGATGTGTAAAATTGGTTTTCCGCAGAATATTATTATTATTATTATTGAGGGCCCCAACGGACTAATAGAGTATCATGAATTGATTATTGAAATAGTGTTTTGATTGAAAATGTTTCCGCGTCGCGGGCCCAAATGGTTTATTGTTTTCTGCGCACTCCAATGTTTTAAAAAAAAAAGTTTTACCGGGTATTTGACTGCTCTAGCATACCACCCTCGCGAGTCACGGGCTCGGATGTCACTGTAGATGTCGGGTTCGGGTCTGGCGGGAGTGGGGTGTTACATCAGTCATACTGTTCACACATTTTCTTCAATCATTTTGTCAAAGCTAATACCATAAAATCTTTGACACATTTTGGACGTATTCAACATTCAGTCAGTTCCAATTAACTCCAAATCCCGCATGCATATATTCCTAGAAAATTTCGCATTTTATCAATACTTCTATCATCATTAAGTCTCTCGATAAGCCATACTCGAATACTAAATCATTCACTATTCATTCGATCTGATTTAGATCCACTCTTATGAAACTTGTATGATTTACAATTTCTCAACTGTGCTGATTCATCTTCTTCACTTATAAATACATTGGATCGATCATCGATGCTTATAGTCACTTCCCAATTAACATACAATTGAGACACTTTACTCATCAGTAGTACAACAATTCCTTATACCCATAATCAATTCGGATAACTCTAAAGATCGATTGTCTCCAATGAGGAACAATGTTCTCATAACTTTCTCAGTTTCATCATAACACATTCTGACACATGTTCCTTTACCCTAATTTCTCCACATAATCCGATTTATTGTCCTCATTACCAACTGGGTTGGTAACACATTTCTCCTATCCATTATGTACTTTCAGAACACAATGACACAAAATATACACAAATTTATATTCTTCTCATATTCGCAATTAACATTTCATTAATATTCAGTAATTCTCTTATACAATCAGAGTCGTCTCATCATATCTGAATATACACTCACATCAATTGACTCATTAGTAGCCTATACTACTAAAAACACTTTAATTTCATTTAATTCTCGATAATCTCTCTCTTTTTGGTACCAGCTCTCGATCATTAATAGTCTCACTTCTTTCTCAATTGATCGCTACAAGCGTTCTCATGTCTTGCTCTAACTCATCTCGAACTCGGGGCCACAGGAATTATAATCGAAACTTATTTAATAGGCCACCGATTGTCCTCCTATATCATATTCACACATATAATTCACTTATGCTCAATCATTTCACCCATAAGGGTGATCCCATTATCAAATGTACACTTACAGTGACAATAAAATCAGAGCTCAACAACTTTCCTTTTTTCACCCGTCCTCGCGTGAGAGGATCGAATACAATCTCTATTCATTCCCCATTGATCACTTTCACTATGAACACTTTCATTCTATAAGAATTGAACTGACAATTTTCCACTAACTCATTAGTTGCTTCTCATGCCTTCTCCACACATAAGACAATTACGTTTAATATTTTTGCTTGCCACGGGGTTCCCACAATCAAGTGTGTATTCACTTAGGCAAATCAACGGAACCTTAATCACTTTTTCATCTACCATTATCAGTATTTTACATTTTAATCTTTTCATACTTATCTCATACCCACGAACTTTTCACACTCAAATCAATATCATAATTGTATACAATCATTCTCGATTTCTCACTAAGATAATTGATTCTCACCATAAATCATGATTCATAACTCTCGTCATGTAATCAATCCCAATTGTAATTTTCTATAACATAAAACACTTTATTTTCATCCACAATATACACTTGACCTCTTGCCATTACTATCATATTTCGATTTTCATTTTCCTCTCTCAATCCATAACTATCACTTTATTTCTATCTCATATTCAAAATTATACCCAATAAAACTCTCATATTGCATTTCATAATATAACCGCTGATACCAGTACACTAATCTTCACTTATCAAATTAAACCATATACTCTTTTCGGATTTCATGATGTACACAACTTCCTTTTATCACATTCTCACACATTGTCGTTTTCTTCATTGTTTCTAACCGCTTAAACGACTGATACATGCTCATGCATGTGACTCATATGCTAGACTAGGGATCAGTTGTCACTGTCTGCTGTAATATGACTTAGATGCATGCACTTGACACATTTTGAAAGCCCATGCAAGATTGTACTACGGGCTCGATACATTAAATGTAGCACCCACTCTCGCCGGACCGAACCCGATATCGATGGTGATATCCGAGCCCGTGCCCCACGAGGGTGGCGTCCTAGAGCAATCACTGCAATTCAAAACTCAGAAAACCTTTCTCTTTTTATGTTATCAATCACATGCGCGGAAATCAGTAATAATTTGGGCCCGATTTAAAACGAAAATGTAACATCCCACCCCCTCCTCGAAGGGTAAAATAGTAAAGTTGGCATAGGATGAGATTGATAAGGAATAATTAAACTGTTCATGATAATAGGATTGATACACACGATCAATCGTGTACATGGAATTACGGTAAATGCATTCATGACATTCCCAGAATTGGGCCTAACGGTATTTTATTGTGATTAACGTGGTTATGGGATTTGAAAATTATTCGAGTCTTGTTGTTAAGCGTTTTTGATTTAAAGGATTTTAGGAATTTTTCTGGAATTTTCGGAGAAAGTTCCTGACCGCAAAATCGCCAGAATCGCCTAAACTTGTTTTGGGGTAGAAAAGGTGATTTTCGTGATTGAAAAATTATTTGGAGTGCAATTGTTACTGTTTTATAATTTTAGGAATTTCATTAATTCTCGAAAAATAATTGGAAATTCTCGGATCGGATAAATCGCCAATTGGCGAACCTACGATTCTCGATAGCGAAATTGCTACCCAATGACACTTGTATTATTGGGTATATTATTTTGGGATTGGAATTAGGGTCATTGGAATTGATTGGATTAATTTTGGACTAGGTTTAAATTGATTAAAATATAAATATGTTGACTTTTCTTTTACATTGTTGGACTAATGGCATAAAGCCACCTAGCCTCTCATTAATACATTCTTATCATCACTCTCACCCACGGTTATGGTATAGGAAAGAAGGAAACAAGCTTTAAATGCTTGAATTGTTGTTTCCACGAAAATATTTATCTCTTCCTCCACCATCGATTTTTTTGCTTCTTCTTTTTTCATCTTCCTCCAACACTCAAGAGTTCTCTTTGTCACTAAGCTATAGTCTTCCCATGATGATGAAATATATATGTATGGTGGTAGAAGAAGTGATTAGTGAAGGTAGGAAGTAAAGAAGTGAAAGGAATTCAAGGTTGGAAAAGCTAAGAGGTAAGTTTTGTTGTTAAGCTTTCTTTATGATTTGATTTAGGAATTTAATGCCATGGTAGTTAGAAGCATCTAATGGGAATTGTGGTGTTATTATTAAGCTTATTGATGCTTTACCTTGATGAGAATTATAGTGTAAATTGATGGGTATAAATGTATGGTGTGTTAGGTTAATGAATGGTTATGGTTGTAACTTGGTTTAGCTTTGAATTTGGTTGGTAGATGATGACTAATCTTGCAAATTAAGTGAGAGTTAAGTGCTGCCAATTTTGTGTATTAGCCCTAGTACATGTATGAATGGTATAAGAATTGATTTGTGTTTCTTTGGATGTTTAATGATGTGAAAAGGCATTGAAGTGGTTGAACTAAGGTTAACCTTAAATCTGGAAAGTTGGAATTATAATTGATGTTACTGTTTTATTCATAACTTATTGTGTAGAAATGCAAATGAGGTAAGGTTAGTGGCCACTGAAACTTTGGGATGTTGGCTTCAATTTAGTGTGAAATAGGTGTTGTTGAATTTCAATGATAGAAGGGTGAAATTTTGCATGGAAAGTTACTGTTCCATTGCCTGTGAACAGTAACCGCAACCATGACATCTGAGTTTTGTTGATTTTATGAATTAATTGAGATGGAATTAGGAAAATGATCTTCATGGAAGTTGTAGCATATTGAATTATCTTTCCATTGCGACTGATCTTGCTATTTTAGAATTATGTATTGGGAGATATGAATTGATTACTAATGACTGGTTTTGAGAATTTTGGATGAAACCTAGCTTAAGTGTGATTTTGTGAGTTTACTGATTGGAGGCAATTTTAACATTTTATGTGGACTGAATTGGTGTGAGTGAGCTTCTGAAAAGTTGTAGAGGAAGCGATTATCTTGAAATTGATATTTGGTATGTAATTTTAGAAGTCAGAATTGGGAGATATGATTTTCAAAACTGATCCTACATTAGGTTATGAATGGCTGATGATAACAGAAACTTCCATAACAATTTTGAAATTGTTAGAGAGCGAATTGGGTGTTGAGTGCTTCATGAAAAATGAAGTTTATGATGTTATCTTTACAGGATATAAAGTTCTGATTTTATTGACTTATATACTGGAAGTTATGCTTTTTGTAAGGTTACTGCCCATATTGAAGGATTTCAGGGACAGTGACATTGAATGAATTAATGGACTGGTTTAGAAATAGAATTTGATTTTGGATTGTTCATGAAAGTTGTAGAGGACATTGTGAACTTGCTGACCATATTTTTGTGGTAATTTATTACTAAGGAATCAGTGAGTTATGAAATTGCAAATGTACTGCCCTGTGTTGAGGGAAATTGTGAAGGCAGAAGGTTTGATGGCTTATTTGACACCCTTAGGGTTGGAATTGATTTTTATGGTCTTCTTGAGAGTTGTAGAGCTTTTCATAAGCTTTCCAATGAGGTATAGTGGGTATTTTTCTGATTTGTGTGCTAAAAGTTAGAGTAGTTGGAAATTAGGAATTGAAATTTGGAAAAAAAAAAGAAAAGGGCAAGCAGGGGAACTCGCCGCCTCGCGAGGGCGACTTCTCGCCTCGCGAGGGCGAGATAATTGGTCTCGTCGCGAGGGCGACGGATCGCCCTCGCGAGGCGACCCTCGCGACGAAGAAAGGTGAAATCGCCTCGAGGGCGCGCCTCGCCCATGAGGCAGTTTCGTATATATATATATTTATTTATTTTATTTTTGATTATTTTTTTGATATTAAATGGTACAATGGTTCTTTTGTCAATTTCTTTCCGTCGACGTCCGATTGACCTGATTCCAGAGGCATCGGATTCATTGAATATTTAATTTCATTTTCTGAGAAAGCGGAATTTTAGACGGAATTTGACGTAGCCCCTATCGATTTTAACTTGTAAACACTGTTTTATTTAATCGAGGACCTATAGAGGTCCGAATGCATGCCGTCGGCGCCTATGGATTTCTAATTTTCATAGAATTTTATTATGGGAAAATATTGAATTAGGACCGGAATTCATGAACATGCATATTTCATCAACATGAGCACAAATTTCATATTTAGTGACTCGTATTTTTCTCGATTCATATAGAGGCCCAATTGGGCGTCGATTGACCGACGTCACAGAGGCTTTCCGGCATTAGTTTCGGAAGTAATAGGTGAGTAACCTAGTTGGTTCCTCAACCTTTATGTGTTTAAGATTTTGCTATTATGCCATGTGGAGATAATGGAGGGTTTATGTGTATTTGACTTTGATTGATTTGGACCATAGGTGTCTCAAATATGGGGAATGAGATAACGAAGTGCTATTTGTGTGTAATTTGTTTGTGAATGGGAGATCTCGGACCAAAGGTTCGAGGGAATGGGGAAATTGATACTGAAGTGTTACTTATCCGTTTGATACATTGAATGTGACTTTTAAATGCGATATGGTATGATAAATTGGAAGAATATATGATTGAAATACCGGACCGAAGGTCCGAAGAAATAGGAAATGGCATTGAATGTAAGTGATAGCAATAATCGTAAATGGAAATTGGAACATATGCATTCATACATAAGGACATGATCGAGATAAAGGCAGGACGGGGAGCACCACCGGATCGGGGCATATCACGCCTAACGATGTGAGAGCTTTCACCAACGCACAGACCTCAGTCCAACGTATTGAGCCTCGGGCTCGATGTATCGAGGCTTCAAGCCCAATGTTTCAGAGCCATCGGCTCAACGAATGTGCCCAAGCATCGACGGTGCACGGTCACAATAACATAATGAAAATGGAAAGAGTCACACATGCATTGCATTTGCACAAATGACCGATTCGTGACATATACCGCTTTCATAATGGTATGAATTATCGTGAATGGTTTTCATTCATTGGACATTGTTATTGGCCATTTATTGGTAATTGATGATTTATCGTATCAGACGCCATGGGCGAATGCATGATTTGAGTGAACCATCGATGATGGTTTCTCACCGAGTTCGCAAAACTCACCCAAAATTTGCATCTATTTTTCAGGTCTCAAGAATACTCCGCTGACACGGAGTATGTCTCATCAGACGAGTAAAGGTTAGAGGTCGGGATCGGTTAGGTTCGCATTAGTGTTTTAGTAAATTGTATTCGCAATCATCGTATAACAAGGCATTGTATATTTTATCGCATTGGTGATTATAATTATGATCGGATAATTGTAATAACTCTGGCTGGTTTTATTGAACACGGATTTTCATTACTTATTGTGTTTGCCGTGTGAACGTGGAGTTAAGGGCTCCAAAGAAAAAAAAATGTATACTGAATTTTAAATCGACTGATGTAGTACGCCACTCTCGTGGGACACGGACTCGGATATTACCAACGATATCGGGTTCGGGTCTTACGGGTGTGGGGTGTTACATTTAGGTGGTATCAGAGCCCAGTAGTACGTAATGTATCTGGGCACGATTTGGAACATAGGTTTCATGCATTTGAGTCGCGTCGTTGCGGATCGTGGTAATCGATCCTAGTCGAGTCACTCGAGGATAAATCCTAAGGGTGCATAAGTGTCAAGTGATTAAGTGAGAGAAGAGTGATCTTTCGATTAGAGTGAAAATCCTAAAAGGGATAATTAATTAGGAAAGGATAAAGGAAAATGGATAAGAAGATTGAAATTGTATTGGGTTAGAAACCCTTATAAGTGATAATAGAATAGTATGTGTTGGCTTAGGCGATTAAGAATTTCCGAATTAAATTGACAATGTTATGGTGATGAAAAATGCAGATGTTGAGAATTTGAGAGGTCCATTAGAGATATGGGAAGCATATTGGTTATAGTAGATCTAAGTGAGATTAAAAGCCGGAATGGTTAGGTAATTACAGATTCGATTGATATGTTATGAAAGGGAAATATTGGAATTGAGTAAAATGTAGATGGTCCAATCGGGCATATCTTGATTCACGGTATTGAATTGGAGATTAGTAAATATTATAGGCAGATGATAATAGCGAACGGAAAGAAGCTCAATAGAGTCTCAGAACGGTTTATTGAGAACTGAAAGAATCGAAAAAGTAAGATGTTCAAGGCCTATTAGAGTGAGGTAAAAGTGTACGGATAGATGAAATGAATTCGGAAATGGTTATGATCTAGACCGCATCGGTTTGAGACTGAAATTGTTAGGTGATTATGGTGCTTGAGGTTGGAAATTGTATGATAAAATCATAAAGGAAAATAGAAGATAAGTAAAAAAAAAAAAAAAAAAACAGGATCATAAGGTGATAAAGCCAAGTTGATATGACCTTACAAGGTCAAGTCGCACGAATTGGATATGTGAATGAGTCATACGCTTAAATGATATGGTGAGAATGAATCAACCACAATAGTGGTGTATGAAAAGAGTTATTGTATTTAAATCGATTTATCGTTAGGGATATCTATTGGACAAGAATGTTGATTGTGACTAATGAAAATGAAATGTATGTTACGGATCTATGGAAATCATAGAGGAAGCAGGCGGTAAATGTTTAGAGTGATTATAAGTGTGAAGTTCTTAAAAGGTTAAAGTAGGACAAAGGTGGGTGAGTGTGCCTGTATGAGAGAAAGCGAAAAGTGAATATGGTATAGATTACGAATAAGTGTGAAAAAAAAGTATTTAAGTGATCGCACAAGGAACCTTCGCGAAAGGAATGTTCGATCATTAAATGATGACATAAGAGTGTCTTGATTGAGATTGTACGATAGTAAAGAAGGATTGAAAAGCAATTAAGGATAATAATTGGTTGATGAGACTTTCGTGAACCGTATAAAGATGGTATCAAGGCGAACGGTCAAATGGATAGAAGTAGGACAAGTGAAATTGGGACATAGCTCATATTGTTGAGGTTATCTCGCTTTGTATGTACGAAATGTAAAGTATCCAATATGAGTGAGATTTTAATTTGAGGTGATTCTATTGCAATGTGAAGTGAATCGATCTCCGTTATGATGTAAAACTGCTGAGGAATTTAGATTTGAAACGAAGAATAAAAGAGTCCCGAATTTTTGGAGGTTTAAATATGGATGACAAGGTATTAACATATGTTGATAGGAATGATATGAAAACAAATGAGAAGAGAAAATGAAAAAGAGTAATTGAATAGAGACAAGAGGGTCAAAAAGGGAAACTGACAATGAGGTGATGTAGTGACACCTTCATAAAGAAATTGTAGATACACTCAGTGTAGACTCAATGAAAAGGGTAAAAGATATACGGTAACGTCAATAAGACCCTAATAGGGAATTATGCGAGGTAAACAATGGTAGTAAGCGTGATTAGAGATGAATGTGTTGAGAAGTGTTGAGCAAGTGAAAAGTGAAAAGAACGATAAGATTAATTGAGGAATCGACATCGATGATATACATACTTTGGGAAAAGTGGGCAAGTGAGTATTGAACTACGACAATATGTTGAACAAGTATGAAATAAATTGAATATTCGTGATAAAAGGGTATTAGTGTCATTCTCATTATTGAAAGTCTTGGAGATGAGATTCCTATAAGCATACTTGTGTTAATTTGAGGAAAGAGACGGTATAAATACGATAATCTTTGCAATGAATGGATCAATTCTGAGATATTGGGGTTTTCAATGAATGTCAAGCATATCGGGAAATTGTGAAGTGTTTCGGAAAATTGAAGTTGTAAAAAAAAAAAAGTGTTAAGAAAGGTTAAGAGTGCAGAAAGTAAATGGGAGAAATCTTATGAAGAGTTTGAATATACAAATGGAATTGGAAAACTATAGTGAACAAAAGTCGAAGGAGAAGTAAGTGTACCGATAAAAGGTATTAGAACAAGAATGTGAGCTGTCAAAGTTAGACATTCTAGTCAAAGATATTTGAAAAGTGAAATTGAGTAATTGTAGGTATAGAATGAAGTGATTCTTGACTCAAGTGTTTATAGGTTGAATGTCTAATAAGAAAAGGTTTGATTATGTTCTTGTTATAGAGTTTTGATTCTTTGGAGAATATATCTTCGTTACCTTTGCATAGTGCCTACCGAGAGTTAAAGACCATAATGGAATTGTGAGAAAAGGAAAGTGACTTAGGAAGACCGCATGGTTAGCTAAAGTGAAAATTGGATCGGACAAATGAGATAGAGTAAATCAGATATCCGGATGAAGTGTGTGAACACTATAGAATAGTGAGGTGTCTTACGAGAATCGAATTTGAACATAAAGTGAATGACATATGATAAATGACTGCATAAGGTACATTGTTCGATTATAGTGAAGTGGAATTAAATGTTCTTGTATTGAGTACCAAAGGAATGTCAATCATCCCCGACGTGATAACGAGAGGTATCATGTATATGGAGATGTACTTAAGGAATACGCATTGGACTTTATGGCACTTGGGAAAAAGGTATTAGAGGATAAAATGTGATCAGTGAATAGATTTAAAAATCTTGAATCGAGTCACTATCTAACCAAAGGTAGTGCCTATTCTAGAAATGGCAAGTGAGATAGCTAAGAACATGAGATCGCCAACTAATAGTCCGGTCAAATCTATTTCGCATTGAGTTAGCCCAATCAATAACTGAACCACAGACTGAGAGTGGTTATAGTGATCACTCGATCAGTGAATTATTAAGTGGAAAAGTGTATAGGATATATAGACTCATATGATCATGGTCATAGTGAACCATTGACTGGGAATTTCGAGGACGAAATTCTTATAAGGAGGGGAGAATTGTAACATCCCACCCCCTCCTCGAAGGGTAAAATAGTAAAGTTGGCATAGGATGAGATTGATAAGGAATAATTAAAACTGTTCATGCATAATAGGATTGATACATGATCAATCGTACATGGAATTACGGTAAATGCATTCATGACATTCCGTGAATTGGGCCTAACGGTATTTTATTGTGATTAACGTGGTTATGGGATTTGAAAAATTATTACGAAGGCCGTTAAGCGTTTTTGATTTTAAGGGATTTTAGGAATTTTTCTGGAATTTTCGGAGAAAGTTCCTGACCGCAAAATCGCCAGAATCGCCTAAACTTGTTTTGGGGTAGAAAAGGTGATTTCGTGATCGAAAAATTATTTGGAGTGCTTTGTTACTGTTTTATAATTTTAGGAATTTCATTAATTCTCGGAAAAATAATTGGAAATTCTCTGACGGATAAATCGCCAATTCGCGAACCTACGATTCTCAGAAGCGAAAATTGCTACCCAATGACACTGTATTATTGGGTATATTATTTTGGGATTGGAATTAGGGTCATTGGAATTGATTGGATTAATTTTGGACTAGGTTTAAATTGATTAAAATATAAATATGTTGACTTTTCTTTTACATTGTTGGACTAATGGCATAAAGCCACCTAGCCTCTCATTAATACATTCTTATCATCACTCTCACCCACGGTTATGGTATAGGAAAGAAGGAAACAAGCTTTAAATGCTTGAATTGTTGTTTCCACGAAAATATTTATCTCTTCCTCCACCATCGATTTTTTGCTTCTTCTTTTTTCATCTTCCTCCAACACTCAAGAGTTCTCTTTGTCACTAAGCTATAGTCTTCCCATGATGATGAAATATATATGTATGGTGGTAGAAGAAGTGATTAGTGAAGGTAGGAAGTAAAGAAGTGAAAGGAATTCAAGGTTGGAAAAGCTAAGAGGTAAGTTTTGTTGTTAAGCTTTCTTTATGATTTGATTTAGGAATTTAATGCCATGGTAGTTAGAAGCATCTAATGGGAATTGTGGTGTTATTATTAAGCTTATTGATGCTTTACCTTGATGAGAATTATAGTGTAAATTGATGGGTATAAATGTATGGTGTGTTAGGTTAATGAATGGTTATGGTTGTAACTTGGTTTAGCTTTGAATTTGGTTGGTAGATGATGACTAATCTTGCAAATTAAGTGAGAGTTAAGTGCTGCCAATTTTGTGTATTAGCCCTAGTACATGTATGAATGGTATAAGAATTGATTTGTGTTTCTTTGGATGTTTAATGATGTGAAAAGGCATTGAAGTGGTTGAACTAAGGTTAACCTTAAATCTGGAAAGTTGGAATTATAATTGATGTTACTGTTTTATTCATAACTTATTGTGTAGAAATGCAAATGAGGTAAGGTTAGTGGCCACTGAAACTTTGGGATGTTGGCTTCAATTTAGTGTGAAATAGGTGTTGTTGAATTTCAATGATAGAAGGGTGAAATTTTGCATGGAAAGTTACTGTTCCATTGCCTGTGAACAGTAACCGCAACCATGACATCTGAGTTTTGTTGATTTTATGAATTAATTGAGATGGAATTAGGAAAATGATCTTCATGGAAGTTGTAGCATATTGAATTATCTTTCCATTGCGACTGATCTTGCTATTTTAGAATTATGTATTGGGAGATATGAATTGATTACTAATGACTGGTTTTGAGAATTTTGGATGAAACCTAGCTTAAGTGTGATTTTGTGAGTTTACTGATTGGAGGCAATTTTAACATTTTATGTGGACTGAATTGGTGTGAGTGAGCTTCTGAAAAGTTGTAGAGGAAGCGATTATCTTGAAATTGATATTTGGTATGTAATTTTAGAAGTCAGAATTGGGAGATATGATTTTCAAAACTGATCCTACATTAGGTTATGAATGGCTGATGATAACAGAAACTTCCATAACAATTTTGAAATTGTTAGAGAGCGAATTGGGTGTTGAGTGCTTCATGAAAAATGAAGTTTATGATGTTATCTTTACAGGATATAAAGTTCTGATTTTATTGACTTATATACTGGAAGTTATGCTTTTTGTAAGGTTACTGCCCATATTGAAGGATTTCAGGGACAGTGACATTGAATGAATTAATGGACTGGTTTAGAAATAGAATTTGATTTTGGATTGTTCATGAAAGTTGTAGAGGACATTGTGAACTTGCTGACCATATTTTTGTGGTAATTTATTACTAAGGAATCAGTGAGTTATGAAATTGCAAATGTCCTGCCCTGTGTTGAGGGAAATTGTGAAGGCAGAAGGTTTGATGGCTTATTTGACACCCTTAGGGTTGGAATTGATTTTTATGGTCTTCTTGAGAGTTGTAGAGCTTTTCATAAGCTTTCCAATGAGGTATAGTGGGTATTTTTCTGATTTGTGTGCTAAAAGTTAGAGTAGTTGGAAATTAGGAATTGAAATTTGGAAAAAAAAAAAAGAAAAGACAGCGGGGAACTCGCCATGCCTCGATGGCGACTTCTCGCCTCGAGGGCGAGATAATTGGTCTCGTCGCGAGGCGACGGATCGCCTCATGGCGACCCTCGCGACGAAGAAAGGTGAAATCGCCTGAGGGCGGCGTCTCGCCCATGAGGGTGTTTCATATATATATATATTTATTTATTTTTATTTTTGATTATTTTTTTATATTAAATGGTACAATGGTTCTTTTGTCAATTTCTTTCCGTCGACGTCCGATTGACCTGATTCCAGAGGCATCGGATTCATTGAATATTTAATTTCATTTTCTGAGAAAGCGGGAATTTTAGGCGGAATTTGACGTAGCCCCTATCGATGGAACTTGTAAACACTGTTTTATTTAATTGAGGACCTATAGAGGTCCGAATTGCACCGTCGCCGCCTATGGATTTCTAATTTTTCATAGAATTTTATTATGGGAAAATATTGAATTAGGACCGGGAATTCATGAACATGCATATTTCATCAACATGAGCACAAATTTCATATTTAGTGACTCGTATTTTTTTCTGATTCATATAGAGGCCCAATTGGAGCGTCGATTGACCGACGTCACAGAGGCTTTCCGGCATTAGCTCGGAAGTAATAGGTGAGTAACCTAGTTGGTTCCTCAACCTTTATGTGTTTAAGATTTTGCTATTATGCCATGTGGAGATAATGGAGGGTTTATGTGTATTTGACTTTGATTGATTTGGACCATAGGTTATACGAAATATGGGGAATGAGATAACGAAGTGCTATTTGTGTGTAATGTTTGTGAATGGGAGATCTCGGACCAAAGGTTCGAGGGAATGGGGAAATTGATACTGAAGTGTTACTTATCCGTTTGATACATTGAATGTGACTTTTAAATGCGATATGGTATGATAAATTGGAAGAATATATGATTGAAATACCGGACCGAAGGTCCAAGAAATAGGAAATGGCATTGAATGTAAGTGATAGCAATAATCAGTAAATGGAAATTGGAACATATGCATTCATACATAAGGACATGATCGATAAAAGCGATTGTGACCGGAGCAAATGACCGGATCGGGGCATATCACGCCTAACGATGTGAGAGCTTTCACTCAACGCATGTGACCTCAGTCCAACGATTTGAGCCTCGGGCTCAATGTATCGAGGCTTCAAGCCCAATGTTTGAGCCATCGGCTCAACGCAATGTGCCCGTTCTTTGGGACAGTTTCGCACGGTCCAATAACATAATGAAAATGGAAAGAGTCACACATGCATTGCATTTGCACAAATGACCTGCTACGTGACATATCGCTTTCATAATGGTATGAATTATCGTGAATGGTTTTACATTCACATGGACATTGTTATTGGCCATTTATTGGTAATTGATGATTTTTGGACTGTACTGTACGCCATGGGCGTAATGCATGATTTGAGTGAACCATCGATGATGGTTTCTCACTGAGTTCGCAAAACTCACCCAAAATTTGCATCTATTTTTCAGGTCTGAAGAATACTCCGGTTGACACGGAGTATGTCTCTGTGAGACGAGTAAAGGTTAGAGGTCGGGATCGGTTAGGGTATGCGCATTAGTGTTTTAGTAAATTGTATTCGCAATCACCGTATAACAAGGCATTGTATATTTTATCGCATTGATCGATTATAATTATGATGGATAATTGTAATAACTCAAGCTCGTTTTTATTGAACACGGATTTTCATTACTTACTGTGTTTGCCGTGTGAGCGTGGAGTTAAGGGCTCAAAGAGAAAAAAAATGTATCTTGAATTTTAAATCGATCGATGTAGTACGCCACTCTCGTGGGACACGGACTCGGATATTACCAACGATATCGGGTTGGGTCTTACGGGTGTGGGTGTTACATTTAGGTGGTATCGAGCCCGAAGAGTACGTAATGTATCTGGGCACGATTTGGAACATAGGTTTCATGCATTTGAGTCGCGTCGTTGCGGATCGTGGTAATCGATCCTAGTCGAGTCACCGAGGATAAATCCTAAGGGTGCATAAGTGTCAAGTGATTAAGTGAGAGAAGAGTGATCTTTGGATTAGAGTGAAAATCCTAAAGGGATAATTAATTAGGAAAGGATAAAGGAAAATGGATAAGAAGATTGAAATTGTATTGGGTTAGAAACCCTTATAAGTGATAGCGAATGAGTGTGTTGGCTTAGGCGATTAAAATTTCCAATTAAATTGACAATGTTATGGTGACGAAAAATGCAGATGTTGAGAATTTGAGAGGTCCATTAGAGATATGGGAAGCATATTGGTTATAGTAGATCTAAGTGAGATTAAAAGCCGGAATGGTTAGGTAATTACGATCGATTTGTATATGTTATGAAAGGGAAATATTGGAATTGAGTAAAATGTAGATGGTCCAATCGGGCATATCTTGATTCACGGATTGAATTGGAGATTAGTAAATATTATAGGCAGATGATAATAGCGAAACGGAAAGAAGCTCAATAGAGTACTGTAACGGTTTATTGAGAACTGAAAGAATCGAAAAAGTAAGATGTTCAAATGCCTATTAGAGTGAGGTAAAAGTGTACGGATAGTGAAATGAATTCGGAAATGGTTATGATCTAGACCGCATCAGTTTGAGACTGAAATTGTTAGGTGATTATGGTGCTTCGAGGTTGGAAATTCGTATGATAAAATCATAAAGGAAAATAGAAGATAAGTAGCAGAAAAAAAAAAAAAAAAAAAAACAGGATCATAAGCTGATAAAGCCAAGTTGATATGACCTTACAAGGTCAAGCTGCACGTAACGGATATGTGAATGAGTCATACAGTTAAATGATATGGTGAGAATGAATCAACCACAATAGTGGTGTATGAAAAGAGTTATTGTATTTAAATCGATTTACTGTTAGGGATATCTATTGGACAGTAATGTTGATTGTGACTAATGAAAATGAAATGTATGTTACAGATCTATGGAAATCATAGAGGAAACGGGCGGTAAATGTTTAGAGTGATTATAAGTGTGAAGTTCTTAAAAGGTTAAAGTAGGACAAAGGTGGACTGAGTGTGCCTGTATGAGAGAAACTGAAAAGTGAATATGGTATAGATTACAGAATAAGTGTGAAAAAAAAAAGTATTTAAGTGACTGGCACAAGGAACCTTGCGAAAGGAATGTTACGATCATTAAATGATGACATAAGAGTGTCTTGATTGAGATTGTACGTATAGTAAAGAAGGATTGAAAAAGCAATTAAGGATAATAATTGGTTGATGAGACTTTCGTGAACCGTATAAAGATGGTATCAAGACGAACGGTCAAATGGATAGAAGTAGGGACAAGTGAAATTGGGACATAGCTCATATTGTTGAGGTTATCTGCACTGTATGTACAGAAATGTAAAGTATCCAATATGAGTGAGATTTTAATTTGAGGTGATTCTATTGCAATGTGAAGTGAATCGATCTCCAGTTATGATGTAAAACTGTTGAGGAATTTAGATTTGAAACGAAGAATAAAAGAGTCCCGAATTTTGGAGGTTTAAATATGGATGACAAGGTATTAACATATGTTGATAGGAATGATATGAAAACAAATGAGAAGAGAAAATGAAAAGAGTAATTGAATAGAGACAAGAGGGTCAAAAGGAAACCGACAATGAGGTGATGTAGTGACACCTTCATAAAGAAATTGTAGATACACTCAAATGTAGACTCAATGAAAAGGGTAAAAGATATACTGATAACGTCAATAAGACCCTAATAGGAATTATGCGAGGTAAACAATGGTAGTAAGCGTGATTAGAGATGAATGTGTTGAGAAGTGTTGAGCAGTGAAAAGTGAAAAGAACGATAAGATTAATTGAGGAATCGACATCGATGATATACATACTTTGGGAAAAGTGGGCGGTGAGTATTGAACTACGACAATATGTTGAACAAGTATGAAATAAATTGGTCGATCGTGATAAAAGGGTATTAGTGTCATTCTCATTATTGAAAGCCTTGAGACCAGAGATTCCTATAAGCATACCTTGTGTTAATTTGAGGAAAGAGACGGGTATAAATACGATAATGCTGCAATGAACAGATCAATTACAGATATTGGGGTTTTCAATGAATGTCAAGCATATCAGGGGAAATTGTGAAGTGTTTCTGGAAAATTGAAGTTGTAAAAAAAAAAAAAAAAAGTGTTAAGAAAGGTTAAGAGTGCAGAAAGTAAATGGGGAGAAATCTTATGAAGAGTTTGAATATACAAATGGAATTGGAAAACTATAGTGAACAAAAGTCGAAGGAGAAGTAAGTGTACCCGATAAAAAGGTATTAGAACAAGAATGTGAACTGTCAAAGTTAGACATTCTAGTCAGCATATTTGAAAAGTGAAATTGAGTAATTGTAGGTATAGAATGAAGTGATTCTTGACTCAAGTGTTTATAGGTTGAATGTCTAATAAGAAAAAGGTTTGATTATGTTCTTGTTATAGAGTTTTGATTCACTGGAGAATATATACTGTTACACTGCATAGTGCCTACTGAGAGTTAAAGACCATAATGGAATTGTGAGAAAAAGGAAAGTGACTTAGGAAGACTGCATGGTTAGCTAAAGTGAAAATTGGATCGGACAAATGAGATAGAGTAAACTGTATATCCGGATGAAGTGTGTGAACACTATAGAATAGTGAGGTGTCTTACGAGAATCGAATTTGAACATAAAGTGAATGACATATGATAAATGACTGCATAAGGTACATTATTCTTGATTATAGTGAAGTGGAATTAAATATTCTTGTATTGAGTACCAAAGGAATGTCAATCATCCCCGACGTGATAACGAGAGGTATCACGTATATGGAGATGTACTTAAGGAATACGATTGGACTTTATGGCACTTGGGGAAAAAGGTATTAGAGGATAAAATGTGATCAGCGAATAGATTTAAAAATACCGAATCGAGTCACTATCTAACCAAAGGTAGTGCCTATTCTAGAAATGGCAAGTGAGATAGCTAAGAACATGAGATCGCCAACTAATAGTGCGGTCAAATCTATTTCTTCGTATTGCGAGTTAGCCCAATCAATAAGCGAACCACGGTGAGAGTGGTTATAGTGATCACTCGATCGGTGAATTATTAAGTGGAAAAGTGTATAGGATATATAGACTCATATGATCATGGTCATAGTGAACCATTATTCGGGAATTTCGAGGACGAAATTCTTATAAGGAGGGAGAATTGTAACATCCACCCCTCCTCGAAGCGGTAAAATAGTAAAGTTGGCATAGGATGAGATTGATAAGGAATAATTAAAGCTGTTCATGCATAATAGGATTGATACAGTATCAATCGTGTACATGGAATTACGGTAAATGCATTCATGACATTCCATTAATTGGGCCTAACGGTATTTTATTGTGATTAACGTGGTTATGGGATTTGAAAAATTATTACGAGTCTTATTTGTTAAGCGTTTTTGATTTTAAGGATTTTAGAATTTTCTGGAATTTTCGGAGAAAGTTCCTGACCGCAAAATCGCGAGAATAGCCTAAACTTGTTTTGGGGTAGAAAAGGTGATTTTCGTGATTGAAAAATTATTTGGAGTGCTTTGTTACTGTTTTATAATTTTAGGAATTTCATTAATTCTCGAAAAATAATTGGAAATTCTCGGATGGGATAAATCGCCAATCGCTTAACCAAATCGATTCTCGATAGCGAAATTGCTACCCAATGACACTGTATTATTGGGTATATTATTTTGGGATTGGAATTAGGGTCATTGGAATTGATTGGATTAATTTTGGACTAGGTTTAAATTGATTAAAATATAAATATGTTGACTTTTCTTTTACATTGTTGGACTAATGGCATAAAGCCACCTAGCCTCTCATTAATACATTCTTATCATCACTCTCACCCACGGTTATGGTATAGGAAAGAAGGAAACAAGCTTTAAATGCTTGAATTGTTGTTTCCACGAAAATATTTATCTCTTCCTCCACCATCGATTTTTTGCTTCTTCTTTTTCATCTTCCTCCAACACTCAAGAGTTCTCTTTGTCACTAAGCTATAGTCTTCCCATGATGATGAAATATATATGTATGGTGGTAGAAGAAGTGATTAGTGAAGGTAGGAAGTAAAGAAGTGAAAGGAATTCAAGGTTGGAAAAGCTAAGAGGTAAGTTTTGTTGTTAAGCTTTCTTTATGATTTGATTTAGGAATTTAATGCCATGGTAGTTAGAAGCATCTAATGGGAATTGTGGTGTTATTATTAAGCTTATTGATGCTTTACCTTGATGAGAATTATAGTGTAAATTGATGGGTATAAATGTATGGTGTGTTAGGTTAATGAATGGTTATGGTTGTAACTTGGTTTAGCTTTGAATTTGGTTGGTAGATGATGACTAATCTTGCAAATTAAGTGAGAGTTAAGTGCTGCCAATTTTTGTGTATTAGCCCTAGTACATGTATGAATGGTATAAGAATTGATTTGTGTTTCTTTGGATGTTTAATGATGTGAAAAGGCATTGGAAGTGGTTGAACTAAGGTTAACCTTAAATCTGGAAAGTTGGAATTATAATTGATGTTACTGTTTTATTCATAACTTATTGTGTAGAAATGCAAATGAGGTAAGGTTAGTGGCCACTGAAACTTTGGGATGTTGGCTTCAATTTAGTGTGAAATAGGTGTTGTTGAATTTCAATGATAGAAGGGTGAAATTTTGCATGGAAAGTTACTGTTCCATTGCCTGTGAACAGTAACCGCAACCATGACATCTGAGTTTTGTTGATTTTATGAATTAATTGAGATGGAATTAGGAAAATGATCTTCATGGAAGTTGTAGCATATTGAATTATCTTTCCATTGCGACTGATCTTGCTATTTTAGAATTATGTATTGGGAGATATGAATTGATTACTAATGACTGGTTTTGAGAATTTTGGATGAAACCTAGCTTAAGTGTGATTTTGTGAGTTTACTGATTGGAGGCAATTTTAACATTTTATGTGGACTGAATTGGTGTGAGTGAGCTTCTGAAAAGTTGTAGAGGAAGCGATTATCTTGAAATTGATATTTGGTATGTAATTTTAGAAGTCAGAATTGGGAGATATGATTTTCAAAACTGATCCTACATTAGGTTATGAATGGCTGATGATAACAGAAACTTCCATAACAATTTTGAAATTGTTAGAGAGCGAATTGGGTGTTGAGTGCTTCATGAAAAATGAAGTTTATGATGTTATCTTTACAGGATATAAAGTTCTGATTTTATTGACTTATATACTGGAAGTTATGCTTTTTGTAAGGTTACTGCCCATATTGAAGGATTTCAGGGACAGTGACATTGAATGAATTAATGGACTGGTTTAGAAATAGAATTTGATTTTGGATTGTTCATGAAAGTTGTAGAGGACATTGTGAACTTGCTGACCATATTTTTGTGGTAATTTATTACTAAGGAATCAGTGAGTTATGAAATTGCAAATGTCCTGCCCTGTGTTGAGGAAATTGTGAAGGCAGAAGGTTTGATGGCTTATTTGACACCCTTAGGGTTGGAATTGATTTTATGGTCTTCTTGAGAGTTGTAGAGCTTTTCATAAGCTTTCCAATGAGGTATAGTGGGTATTTTTCTGATTTGTGTGCTAAAAGTTAGAGTAGTTGGAAATTAGGAATTGAAATTTGAAAAAAAAAAAAAAGACAGCGGGGAACTCGCCGCCTCATGGCGACTTCTCGCCTCATGGCGAGATAATTGGTCTCGTCGCGAGGCGACGGATCGCCCTCGAGGCGACCCTCATGACGAAGAAGGTGAAATCGCCTCGCTGGCGGCGGCTCGCCCCATGAGGCAGGTTTCGTATATATATATATTTATTTATTTTATTTTTGATTATTTTTTTGATATTAAATGGTACAATGGTTCTTTTGTCAATTTCTTTCCGTCGACGTCCGATTGACCTGATTCAGAGGCATCGGATTCATTGAATATTTAATTTCATTTTCTGAGAAAGCGGGAATTTTAGGCGGAATTTGGCGTAGCCTATCGATTGGAACTTGTAAACCTTGTTTTATTTAATTGAGGACCTATAGAGGTCCGAATTGCGCACCGTCGGCGCCTATGGATTTCTAATTTTCATAGAATTTTATTATGGGAAAATATTGAATTAGGACCGGAATTCATGAACATGCATATTTCATCAACATGAGCACAAATTTCATATTTAGTGACTCGTATTTTTTCGATTCATATAGAGGCCCAATTGGGCGTCGATTGACCGACGTCACAGAGGCTTTCGGCATTAGCTCGGAGTAATAGGTGAGTAACCTAGTTGGTTCCTCAACCTTTATGTGTTTAAGATTTTGCTATTATGCCATGTGGAGATAATGGAGGGTTTATGTGTATTTGACTTTGATTGATTTGGACCATAGGTGTATACAAATATGGGGAATGAGATAACGAAGTGCTATTTGTGTGTAATTGTTTGTGAATGGGAGATCTCGGACCAAAGGTTCGAGGAATGGGGAAATTGATCTTGAAGTGTTACTTATCCGTTTGATACATTGAATGTGACTTTTAAATGCGATATGGTATGATAAATTGGAAGAATATATGATTGAAATCTGGACCGAAGGTCGAAGAAATAGGAAATGGCATTGAATGTAAGTGATAGCAATAAGCGTAAATGGAAATTGGAACATATGCATTCATACATAAGGACATGATCGAGATAAAAGCGGTTGTGGACGGGCGACACCGGATCGGGGCATATCACGCCTAACGTATGTGAGCTTTCTACCAACGCAGTGACCTCGAGTCCAACGTATTGAGCCTCGGGCTCAATGTATCGTGGCTTCAAGCCCAATGTTTGAGCCATCGGCTCAACGCAATGTGCCGAATTCTTGGGACGGTTTACGGTGCAGTCCTGATAACATAATGAAAATGGAAAGAGTCACACATGCATTGCATTTGCACAAATGACCGCTACGTGACATATACCGCTTTCATAATGGTATGAATTATCGTGAATGGTTTTACATTCTTGGACATTGTTATTGGCCATTTATTGGTAATTGATGATTTACGGGATCATCATCATGACGCCATGGGCGTAATGCATGATTTGAGTGAACCATCGATGATGGTTTCTCACCGAGTTCATAAAACTTACCCAAAATTTGCATCTATTTTCAGGTCTGAAGAATACTCCGGTTGACACGGAGTATGTCTCTGTAGACGAGTAAAGGTTAGAGGTCGGGATCGGTTAGGTATGCATTAGTGTTTTAGTAAATTGTATTCGCAATCACCGTATAACAAGGCATTGTATATTTTATTGCATTGGTGATTATAATTATATTTGGATAATTGTAATAATCTGGCTGGTTTTTATTGAACACGGATTTTCATTACTTCTTGTGTTTGCCGTGTGAGCGTGGAGTTAAGGGCTCGAAGAGAAAAAAAATGTATACTGAATTTTAAATCGATGATGTAGTACGCCACTCTCGTGGGACACGGACTCGGATATCACCAGCGATATCGGGTTGGGTCTTACGGTGTGGGTGTTCTGAAAACATTTTCAATGCAACACAATCTCAATCATTAAAAGGGCACTCATTAGCGCCACCCAACTTCGTATCTGAGATGCATGACCTAAGCGGGCCCAATGTCATCTCGACACTTCGTAATTCACAAATCACTCACACATTATCAACTAGGCCCATGAAAAAATCACTAAGCGAATAATTCACAGAAATTCAATACTCAAAAGACAATACTACTCTAATGCAGACGCGAACTGATCCCGATATCTGACTCTGACCCGCTTTCAATAATCATACTCCCGTTTATCCAACGGGGTATTCTTCAATCCCTGAAAAATAATTGCAATGTTGGGTGAGTTTGCGAACTCAATGAGGAACCATCATCGATGGTTCACCCAACTCATGCATATATACACAGTATATAAATCACAATAGTCATTTAACACATTCAGAACACTGTACATCAATTTACACATTTTGTCACTTGATTGCATTTATTCTCAATTTTCACAACAGAGTCACAGTACACAATCGGAACACTATCAGACAATTTCACGTTTCACTAAAATCACAAATTAAATATATCACTGAGCACTCATCACATAATAAACGAAGTCTCACTGTTTTCATGTATCACCAATTTTACACATATAAGACGCATCGCCTTTCACACGGTTCACAAGTTATCATTCACTACACATCGATGTTGCACACAAATCTTTTCCCGTATTTTCCATTCTTTTACTCTGAGTTGTGACTGAGCACTCACAATGTCAGTATTCAATTGATGCGTCTTAGGGGGAGGAGAGCCCTCTGGGTATACACTTCCACCATTCGATATTGTCAGCTTCGGTGTGAAGAACCACCCTCACGGTTTTGCTTCGCCCCTACTCGAGGGATGCAAACACGTCTACACAGTACTCGCATATTTGGCAAGTAGGAGAGCTCTCAGGGTATAAACTACTGCCCGCTCATATAAGGGTTAGGAGAGCCCTCTGGGTATGCACTATTCCCTTTTTGTCCTTAGGCCCATTTCACTGATATCGAGCTTAAGGCTCTGATCACTAATGGCTCCAGTCACAACTATTAATTACCGATTTCACTCATGCCTAGCATGCACTCACATTTGCACAATCACTAACATATATCTCACTCAATTCTATTGTCCCATTCAATACATTTATTCACAATCTCGGCACAGTTATTCACAAGCTCAGCACATTCATATTCACAATCTCAACACATTCGTTCACGATCTCGGCACATTTATATTTTGCATTTATAATACGCACATTGGCACTTAATTCGCACATTCATAGCACACTTAGTAACACTCTCAGCGCATTCATTTCACATTTATAACATTTATTCACATATTCACAGCACATTTTATCACACAGATGTTGAGGAACCAACTAGGTTACTCACCTGAACTTTCGTGCTACCTGCCTGGAAGTCTCAGCGCTGTCCGTGGAATCTTGATCCATCGGAGCCTCTATAACTATCAAATAGTTTCCAATTATTAATGCACATTCAAATAATAATTCGATGATGCATATGCTCTCAATAACAGATGTACGATGCCTATTCATGATTTTCCCGGTGCTATATTCCAATTTTTACTTTCTTTAACACTTTCTATTTTTACACTCAATCAGTCACTAATAACTCAATTTCACTTTGATAATATGATTGAACTCCCAATTTCAATTCTAATAGCGGTCAATTATCCAATCATATTCGCTAGGGTGTTATCTCAAAATCAATAACACTTTTCTCTAGGTCAAATTCACCCATAAACACAATTTCTAAAATTCCCACTAGCATTAGATTTATTTTCAAAGTCTCACATTATACCACAATTCACAAGAATAATCCTTAGGATGCAATTACTATCACATTCTTAACTCTCTTTCACTAATAGAGATCTCAAAATCTGAATTCAAACTCTCATTCTTTTCCTCAATTGTAGACCTTATTCTCTAGATCATAACGAATCAAACATCATCTCAATAGGAGGTCTACACAATTAATTATACCTCAAAAACCCAATTAAAACAATTCAGAAATCTGGCCCTCGTTGCGACGTGCAGACGCTCGTCGCGACGTCAAGAAGATCGCTCGCCGCGGCGCGGATTCTCCACCCTCGCCGCGACGTGCAACAAGGCTCGTCGCGACGTCTAAATCATTTCTTCTTCGCGACGTCTAAATTATTTATTAAATCATGACGTGCGATTCCGGTTCGTCTTCCCGATTTCCCTTTTTCTCTTTCTCTCTAAAACCGGTCAAAACTCATCTAAACACTCACAATCTTTCATAATCACACCCATGAATGCATTTAACCCAAAAACAAACAACATTAAACCATGAAACTTACCGATCGAAGCTCAAATCTTCAAACCCTAAAATCTCCGAAAATCTCTCAACACCTACGGTTCTCACTCCCAAATCCATATAAAGCTCCATCTTCTCATGGGTTTTCGCTAGACCTTAAACAAAAAGAAGAAGCAAGCAAGAGGAGAGGCAAGGATCGAAGATCACCAAGAGGAGAAATGCTCGTGCCCCAGGAGAAAAGAAGAACGATTTTCTCTGCTAATTTCAAACCTCAAATATATAAAGGGGTAAACACTTAAACCTCTTGTCTTTATCCTCAAATCTCTTTCTCTTTTCAATTTCATTTCCAGTCCAATTCATCTCCAAATTTCACTGACTCGACATATAAAATTCCAATATCGCATATCTAAATTTTCCATTACCATATACCCATTATTCCAGCACTATATAGTCAATCGGTCCGACACTCGGAAAATTTCTGGTCCGGACATTTTCTCTCGAATTTTCCAGAAAAATTTCAAAGAGTCGCTATCAATTGCCAATAACTCTAAATAGTTACAATTCACTCATTTAAACCCAAATATCCCAATAAATCATAATCACATCCAACTATCTCACAGATCCCCATTCATATCACATACACAAATCAAATACCGGGAAATTGTCTTGAATGCATGTACTAAATGTGCATGTATCAATTGACTCATGACCTCTAAAATTAGAAGCCAATAAATGCTCAGTCGATAATGTGCAGTACAGACTTAACCCATCTCACTTTACCAAAATAACCTTCCCATCAGTGACGGGATGTTACAGGAAATCACATGTCCAAGGAAAACCACTTCATGCAGCCAAAATTCACACTTGCTGAATTTGGCGTATAGCTCTCTTTCCCTTAATCTTTGCAACACTATTACGAGATGCTCGCATGTTCCCTTCATCCTTGGAATAGACCGAGAATGTCATCGATAAATACTATGACAAATTGATCTAAAACTCTGAAAACCACATTTATAAGGTCCATGAATGCAGCTGGAGCATTGGTCAGTCCGAATGGCATGACCCTGAACTCATAGTGCCCATAACGGGTCCTGAAAGCAGTCTTGCTAACATCAGACTCCCTGATTCGGAGTTGATGATAACCTGACCTGAGATCTATCTTCGAAAAGACCTTTGCTCCTGCGGTGATCAAGCAGATCATCTATCCCGGAGAGGATACTTGTTCTTAATCGTCACCTTGTTGAGTTTCAGTAATCAATACACATTCGCCATGTTCCATCCTTCTTCTTAACAAATAGAACTGGCGCTCCCCAAGGTGATGAACTTGGTCTGATAAACTGCTTTTCTAATAATTCCTGCAATTGCTCCTTAAGCTCCCTCAACTCAACTGGAGCCATCCGGTATGGTGGTATTGCTCCTTAAGTTCCGGGAATCAAGTCAATTGCAAACTCAATTTCCCTCACCGGCGGCAAACTGGTAACTCCTCTGGAAATACATCTGGGAACTCCCTCACTATAGGGTAATCCTCCAACCTTCCTACTTCCACCTCTGGATCCACTACATGTGCCAAAAAGGACTCACCGCCTATCATCTGTCACCAAGCAAAGCTGGAATGATCCTCGGTGCTGGCATCTTCCTGTCCCCCTTGAAGACCACCTTCTCTCCATTTCCCAGGTCAAACTCCACTTCCTTACGGTTACAATCTAACTTTGCCTGGTACTTTTCCATGGCATCCATACCTAGTATGACATCTAGCCCCTTTAGGTCTAAAGGTAGCAAGTCTACTACAATTCTAACACCATCGATACTGAGCTCACACTTCTTGTAGACTAAAATGATCACCACCTTACTCCCTAAAGGAGTACTAACAACCAGAAAATTATCCATAATCTCAGGATTCACAGCATGCATATTCATACTTGAGGACACAAATGAATGTGTAGAGCCAGTATCAATCAGAACATAAACTGCTGAATTAAATAATTGAGCCATACCAGTCACAACTCCTGGAGCAGCTGCGACTTCTTCTCTGGTCATGGCAAATACTCTAGTGGCGCTGACCACATGCCCTTGGCCTCCTGCAGATTTGCCTTCCTCACGGCTCTGAGGCGCCTACTCATGAATGGTCCGGTTCCTGCTGTTTCTGTCTACCTCTGGACTTGAAATTGAGAGCCCTCTTTCCTTGACCTTTGAGGACAATCTCTCATCATGTGCCCCTTCTCTTCGCATTGGAAACAACCACCAAACCCCCTGAGACACTTCCCCGGATGAAACTTCCCACATTGATCACACTGAGGGTTTGTATACTTGCCCTTCCATGTCTTCCTGGGCCTCCCACACTAGAGACACCTTTCGAAAGCGCCTTGATCTGCTGGCTCTTGGCGGGACCACTATTGCCCATACCACCCTGAGAATGAAAAGTCCTGGTGCTCCTTTCAGGTGCTGGAGCAGTCACTCCCTTCCTAGAAGACTGCTCCCTGGTCTTCCTCTTTCTGTTTACCTCTGACTTGATGTTCTCCAACTTTTCTGCCTGGAGAGTAGCATCTACCAACTACTGGTAGTCATGAAAATTATGGATCAGCACCTTCTCCCTGATCCCTAAGTGCAATCCACTCTCAAACTTGCGGCACTTATCCTCTTGATCGCCACAATGTTTCTTTGCATACCGTGATGTTGAGTCAACTTGGTTTATACTCACTTACGCTCAACTCCTCTGCGTGAGGCTCGAAACTCCTTGCCTTCTCTTGGATGTAAACCCTCAAGGAGTACTTCTTCTAGAATACTTCGAAACTCCCTCCATGTCAAGACCTTTGGAGGTCTTGCTGACTGTGGGCACCGACTCCCACCAAAGGTCTGGCGATCCCCGCAATAAACTAGTGCATATTCTAACCTCTCTTCATCTCGAGCACTTCATCCGATTCAGACCCTCTCGACCGCTTCAACCATGCTTGACTTCCTCGGGATTAGTAGTCCTTTGAAATCGACAGCCCATACTTACGGAGCTTGTCATCTCGCCCTCCTTTCCACTTGAGGTGGTACTGAGCTTGTGATCCTTGGCCCATGGCATGGATAAAAGCACAGGCGAAGGCCTGAAAGAACTGGGATCTCTTGGATTTACTTGAGGCATAGGAGGGGGTGGAGAGGCACTTCATCTTGCACACTTGGTGCCTCTGAATCAAAGCAGGATGGTCCTCGCATCACGGGAATATGGGATTCATCCGTACTTCCCCGTTGAGAGCCTGATCGAGATTGAGCTCCTCGAGTTCTTCTTCGAGGCAGCATATTACTCCTTTAAATGAAAAACATTTCAAATCTTTAACTCATGCTTTGTGAAACCAGTTCAAATCATGTAAAAAAATTCAAAACCAATGATGCATGTACTGTATTTAAAACAATGCATAGGGTTCATGTAATATGATGCATGCTTACTCTACCCTTGAGGCTACCCACTAGGGTTCCTAGGAAATCATAAACCTAGAGCTGCTCTGATATCAAAGATGTTGGGGCCCGAATCCGGAACCCAACTACTTAATACGAAACCCTCATACCTATATACAACTCCAAAGTCATGGAAGTCCTCCGTACAAAATTCGTAAGATTCATCGTAATTAACCTCCAATTATAAAAAAAATCTAATCTTCTTAGGACCCAAAATCAAAATCCAATTCCTAAGCTGATATGAAATTTCTTGCCGTGATATAATTAGCAATAAAAATTCACTTCAATCGGAGCTTCCCTAACTCAAGATATCATTAGAATACCAAAGGTGCTCATTCCCCAAATATATTCTCTCACCCAACCTCTTTCTTGCTCAAAAACAACTTTTTCAATTTAACTCCAATGATATAATTTTTCATGGAGAGATAGATATGTTTCTTAGAAATCTAATGGTTCAAGAATCACCTCATTTGGAGCTCTATAGCTCAAGATATGCGTAAAAATCCGAAGTCGGTTCATAGCCAGGTAAGACTCTCCAACCCGACCACTCACTTCCAAAAGATCGAACTCCTAGGATTTGAAACCAATGACCATGAAAATTTTAGGGGAAGGTAGTAAAATATTGTTGAAAACTAACGCCACTAGAATCGCCTCAATCGGAGGTCAAACGAAGGAGTTATGACCAAAAGAACCCACTATGTTCATATCCTGAAAAGCACAGGCTGTGTGAAATTTATCTTTGTCGGTCACGATCTGTGTAACCTTCGGATGGGCTAAAATGGGTTTACATCTGTGTGAAAATTCACAGGCTGTGTAACATCTCGCCAACTAGGTCTCCACTGGATTTACGATCTGTGTGAATTTTCACACAGTGTGTAACTTTCTCGCCACTTACGTCTCGCACTGGATTTACACAGTGTGTAACTTTTCGCCAACAACAACATTTCACCCTCTAAACCCTCTTCAATCCAAGTACCTACATAAAAACCTAAATCCTCCATATCCCACAACACATACCAACCTAATTATCGATGGATCTTCAATGGCAACAACACACTCCTAGCATTCTAATCAAACCCAAACTATAAAGCAATTTCATTTCCTCCCTCTTGTCAAATTCAAACCACACCATGATGCATTATTATAAAACATACATGAATTGCACAAATTACATTAGAACTTAACATTCTTGCATTCATATGAAGATATGAGTTATTACAAGGCTTTAGAGGGCATTTTAAGCCACTTGCATCCCAAAATCCAAAATACAACTAACAAAAGTAAACTTGCCCAAAATGCATCTAAAGCATTGATTTACAAATTTTAACTTGAAAAACAAAAAGTTATCCATTTCTGGAGTAATGCCTTTAAGCTCGGTGGTCGATCTCGTGCTCCTCACCTGGAGATGGGACTGAATTGGAGGGGGTGAGCTTTCGCTCGTGGGTAACATGTTTATATTTATGCAAATAAGCTGAATTCTTTTCATTATTCATACTGTTAGCAATTCTCTCATCAAACAACATACATCTTTGCATTTCACAAATTCATCAAGCTAAAAGCATAACTTTCATGATTTATGCATCTATCATTCTTGCAAATACATGCTAACACATAACACACAGCTGATGGTAAGATAAGTCCACAATAACTGACGAGCTACACAAGTGTAGTCGTATGCTGAGGAGTCCAAAAAGGAACATCCTATGCCACAATTAGGTGTTAGAGTAGTGCCCTAAAGGCAATCCCCTTTAGCGCATTTTGTTCATAGTCATGTACAGACTTTATGAATAAATAAAGCAAGGCATATTTCATTTATTTGATGTTCATTTTATTATGAATTGATAGTGATCTTTAATCAAATTAATGAAGTCCCTGATACATGACATAGCATGAAGGAAATTATGATGTTTTCATACTATTGAGATTCCTATCATGTGCAATTATGTCGATATCTAAATTATCCTAGTCATAGGATTAAGGAGGCGGACATCGTTAATCCGGATAGACTAGCACATGTCAAACTCCTTGATTGGATCAAGCAGTGGATCTCAGAAAACTGTAAATATTGAGATATTTGGATTTGACATGTGGATGCTTACTAGTGGTAGTAAGTACATTGGATGACCTGCTATGAGATCATCACATGGATGTCCTATACAAATGTCAGTGATAATCTCATCATAGCAATGGTGCAAGTATCCTTAGACTTGAGGTACTCAAGGATATCTTGGGTACTGATTCTGTACTTTGACTCCATTCCTTGTTGCCTTTCAGAGGTCGCTCATAGGGTGGTGATTGGGTACAGCTTGAGGTATTCGAAGGTAATTGAGTAGCCAATAGAGGATTCACCACTTCTGTTATAGCAGAAGAGATACCCATGGCCTCTTATCAGGATCATTACTTTGAAGTCTCTGGCATCGGAGCATACATATGTCATGAAGATGGTTTTCATGGACATATAAAGTAATGAGTCCTAGGACGAGAACTGATTACACTTGGACTAGATTTGATCTGATCAGTCTAGTAAGAGTTGACACATTGCCCATACTCAAACCAAGTGGGGTATAGCATGGTGAAAGGACGAATTGCACGGTAATTGTCTATGGAAGGGTTCGTGATATGGTTTCATTAGTCAAACCAATTACTTTCCGGTCAATTGGGGGTCATGATGTGTTGCTAGATACCGCTCATGACTTGCTCAGATTAATTGTTAATCTAAGTGGCCAACATAACAGGAACCTAATAGGTCACACGATAAGAGTGACTCGGAGAATCAGTAAACTAGTTTGAGACGGAGATCCGATATCCGGAGAGCAATAGGATTAAATGGATCCCGATGAGATTGGGATATGTCGATGAGATCGCGACATCGACATTCTTTGAAAACCATTTCCGGTGATTTTTTCATGGGGGCAGCAGGCGGTAGAAGCAAACCCAGTTTGACTGGACCTCTTCAGCAAATATATATATATTAATTAATTAATTATATATATATATGTGATTTTCGGTGGAACCACCAAATGGTGGAGATGAAATGGTTTGAAAAGTCAAACCTAATCATTATTTAGCATTTCAATGTATATTAAGCTACCAACGTGGATAGCCTTCCACCAAGCTTTTATATGTTTCTTAAGTGTTAAATATACATAGAAGAAGGATTGGAAGGTGGCTTGGTCGTGGGTTTTAGAAGGAAGAACCGAAAGCTTAAAAGTTAAGCTTTGAAAATTTTGTTTTTCATCTTCTTCCTATCATCCATTCAAGATTGCTTCTACTTCTCCAAGGTTCCACCAAGATCATCTCACTTGCTCTCAAGGCTAAGGTAAGAGCTAGCACTCTTTTCTTTAGTCTAGCTATTCCGGGTCAAAGAGTTTGTCCGGTTAGGTTTTCCGACCTCTGCGTGGATACCGTTAGAGCGGTCTCCTTTAGTCGTTATGGTTTGATTGTTTGTACATACACATGGATCACGGCTTTGGGGAATGTCCGGGACTCAAAATTTTAAATTCCGACTGTGGGCATGTGATGCCTACCGGGATTTTCCTACATCGAGCGGTAGTGAAGCCTATATTGTCAAGCGTGCACGTGACTCTGCTGGGTGGACTTAAGTACCCACATAACATGTATTCATGCATCAAAATCTGGGCGTTTCTTGTCCATGGCTGATTCTAAAATGGATTTTCATGCATCCACATAGCTGATTTTTGAAATTGTATTTCATGCTTAACTCACATTTCATGATTTCACTAATATTCATGCTCATTCAATTCATGGACTTTTCAAGCAATATCAAGCAATGTCATATACTGTTCAAGCTTTCACTTAATGACAATCATAATTCATTTTGTACGCAATCAAAGCTCAATCAATGTTCATCTCAAAGCAACTGAAAAACATTAATTCTATTAGTTGAGATAGTCTTTACAACTTACTAACATAAAGATAAAAATGAAACCCACCTTATAACTTGCTTAATCCTTGCTTAGGAGTGCTCTTCTCCTTGCTCTTCTCCTCTCTCTTGCTCTACTTCAAGATAAACAAAAACCCAATTCAACACAAATTCAATTGAAATTCTGCATAACCTTTTTCATGAAATCAACCTTAAAATCACTAAACCCACTTCATTTCTAAGCTTTCTACACCAAAACCCAACTAAAAATTAACACTTGAATTCATGACTTACCTTGATTCTTGACTCAACCCAAGAGTTTCTTGGTTCAAAATGTAGCTTAGCTCCTCCTCTACACTTTTCCTTCTTGAACCTTCTTCAAACTCTCACTCAAACTCTTGAAATATCAAACCCTAGCCAATCTTCTTTCCTTTTCTCCTTCTTCTTTCTCCTTCCACGACATCCTCCCTCTTCTCCCTTTAAATTTTCGTAACTCTCCTATTTCCTACTAACTCACTTATTTCCTCCCCTTTTATACTCCTTAACAACATTACTTAAGCCCATAGGCCCAAAGCCCATTCACTTCTTCTTCTCCCTTCTTATTTTCCTCTTTAAACTTCTCAAGCCCACTAATTCTTTAAGCCCATCATACTCTCTTCCTTTCCTACCTCATTAAGGCCCAACTAACACATTTAACCTCATTAACTCACCACCTAACTCTTTAATACTATCATATATTAATTAATCTCAACTCAATTAATGCTAAGATAACTTACTCAATTAATCTAATCATGTTTAATTTTTATAAAAAAAATTTGAGGCTAACAAGTACAGTTACTGAGCCTAGTTCATTTGAGAGCACTGAATGTTGAATTAAATTTAAGGCAGAATGAAACATTGATAGCTATATTGAAGTTAAGACTAGTATTGCTTGAAAGATTTAAAGAGGTTTAGAGAAGAGATTTAAAATTAGTAAAGTTAATTGAAAAGTTGAAAGTCAAGCAGGATTTTGAATTTAAAGTGAGAGATGATACATTGTGGCTTAAGCAAAGATTATGTGTGCCTGATGTTGATGATTTGAGGAAAGAGAATTTGGAAGAAGCACATTTAGCAGCTTATGCTATGCATCTTGGTACCACTAAGATGTAGAACACGCTAAAACAACATTACTGGTGGCCTGGACTGAAAAAGCAAGTCGCGGAATTTGTTTCTAAGTGTATAACTTGCCAGCAGGTTAAGGCTAAGCATTAGGCTCTATTTGGAAAGTTACATTCGTTGCCTATTCTGGAGTGAAAATGGGAACGAATCATGATGAATTTTATCATGTGTTTACCGAGGACTCCAAGACAGCATGATGCCATTTGGGACATCGTTGATAGATTGACCAAGTCGGCTCATTTCTTGCCAGTGAGAGAAAAAATTTTGCCAGATCGGTTAGCTCGATGTTAAGTAAATGAAGTTGTGAGATTACATAGGGTTCCAGTGTCCATTGTATCGGAAAAGGATCCTAAATTTACCTCGAGATTTTGGGGTAGCTTATAAGTAGCTTTGGGTACAAAGCTGAATTTCAGTACTGCATTTCATCCTCAAACAGATGGTCAGAGTGAGAGGACGATCAAGATTATTGAGGATATGCTCAGAGCTTGTTTTCTAGAATTTCAAGGAGCGTGGGATCAATATGTAGCTTTGATCAAATTTGCCTACAATAATTAGTATCATAGCAGTATCGGTATGGCTCCATACGAGGCATTGTATAGCAAAAAGTGTTGTTCGCCTTTATATTGGGATGAAGAGGGTCTAAGAATTGTCGAAGGCCCAGAGTTGATTCAGGATACTGTTGATAAAGTGAAATTTATCTGTAGCATAATTAAAGTAGCATAAGATAGACAGAGGAGCTATATGGACAACACATACAAGATATGGAGTATCAAGTAGGAGATAAAGTATTTTTGAGAGTATCACTTTGGCGTGGTGTACTGAGATTTGGTAAAAAGGGTAAGTTAAGTCTGAGATATATTGGTCCATATGAGATAATTGAAAGAATTGGACCGTTGGTTTCTAAGTTATCCTAAACTTCGAAAATGACTCAGATACATAATGTGTTTCATATGAGTATGCTTAGGCGATACCAGTCGGATCCAACTCATGTGTTACCAACTCAGGAGATTGAAGTCACTAGTAATCTGAGCTATGTTGAAGAACCAGTGAAGATAATTGGCTATCAGAATAAACAATTGAGGAACCGAGTAATCCCAATGGTGAAAGTCCTTTAGAAGAATGATTCAAGTGAGGAAGCCACATGGAAAATGAAGCATATGAGAAATCAGTATCCTTACCTATTTGATCATTTAGGTCAGAATTTTGAGGATGAAATTTTTGTTAGGAGAGGAGAATTGTAATATCTTGTTACTTATGTTAAGGCTAGAATTGTGTATTATGAGAAATTACTAAGAAATTAGAACATACATATCATGCTTAAGTTAAATATGACATGCACATTTTTGCACATTCATATAATTGCACATGCATTTATTGACATTTTCTGGGAATAATTAAGTTATTAAATACAGTTAAAATGTTATTTGGCAATTTTGATATATTTAGGATATTTTGGAATTTTTGATAAATTTTTTTAGAAAAATATTAAAATATGGACCAATTATAATGTGACACGTGGCAACATATGTATATGACAGATGGCTTGTATGTGTGGTGATAAGTGGCAAACTTGTTTGAGTGACATATGTAATACATTGAATATAGCCACATGATCTAGTTTGGAGTAAGGAAAGATTACACGTAACTTGTGTTTAGTTTAGGAAGTGATTACTATAGCTTTTGATATCCACCGAAATCATTCAATAGAGAACTCTTTCTTTGTTCTTTGTGCATCACGAATATTGAATCCTTGTGTGTAACTGTTGGACCCTGATTTTTAAGTGGAATTTAGAAATAATAATTGAAAAGAAATGAGTGTTAGTGGAATTTAGAAATAATAATTGAAAAGAAATGAGTGTTATTATGTATATGTTTAGGTATAAATGTATTTATACTTAAAGGAAAGTGATGAGGAAGGCATTGATGGATTTTGATAATTTTGGGATTTGAATAGATTTGTATGGTCATGAAAGTTAAAGTGACTTAGTGGATTGAAATGGAAGTTGAAAATCAAGAAATAAAGAAAAAAAGTGCGAAAATTTGAAGAATTAAGAAAGTTGACTTTTGGATATAGAAAGTTTGACTTGAGAGTTGACTTTTTGATTTAGGCATAATTTGAGAAAATGATCTTCAGGAAACTTGTAGCTCCTGTTGAAAGCTTTCTGTAGCCATAAAGTTTGAAATTTTTCGATATTAGGAGTAAAAGTTATAGTTAGTCAAAGTTAAGGTTATTTTACGTTGACTTTGAAAATGTTCTTAAGTGTGAAAATTATACATGCTATGCTTTGAGGCAAATTGCCGGATTGATGTGGTCTGAATTGGAGTAAATAGTCTACATGAAAGTTGTAGCTTATATTCCCAGCTTTTTATCGCCATAAAGAATGCAATCTTTCGATATCGGGGCTAGGAGTTATGATCAACGAAAATTTGGAAGTTGTTTAGGAAGAGATGATTAGGACAGAAACTTTAAGTGGATTTTTGAATCCCTTAGATGACAATTTGATTTTTCTGTCCTTCATGAAAGTTGTAGAGCTTCCTTTGAGCTATATTTTGATACCAAATTTGTCAAATTTAGAGTTCGGGATCAAGAGATATGATTTTTGAAAAATTCGGATATATATATGTGTTTATACATATATACATGTCTCTATTCTTATTTCTTATTATGTCCCTATTTCAATCTTTTGTTTATATCTTTTCCATTCGACATCCGATTGACATGGTTTTTGAAGCGTTGGATTCCTAAGACAATTATCTACATTCTCAATGGATATTTGTATTTTTATGAGATTAAATTAAGGATGATTAATTTAATCAAAGTGAGTTAGATAATTTTCTAAACATGGTTCAGTCTTTTGCGAAATTCGGGATCTGTGGAGATCCGATTGAAGTTATTCTTGAGCAAAATAAAATTGAGTCATGGGGCTACAAATCATATGAAAAAATGAAATTTCAATTTAGCCCCTAAGACTTTCAATTTCTGACTTGAAGTTCGGATTCATGTGCAGTCCTGGATTAGAGAAATATGAACGTATTTTAGCCATAACGTTTGCTCTAGCAATCCAAAAGAGGTTATTCTTGATTTGGATTAAACTAGAGAAATAGGGCTACAATTGTTATGAAGACATCGAGTTTCAATTTTGTGTTTAAGAATGTCAATTTTTGGATGGAAAAAACGTGCTGGAAAATGATTTAACATAAGACATGTCCGAACTGTTTGCAACATAAATTTTGGTATAGTGATCCAAATTAAATGATTTTAGTGTCATTATGAAATTACGACAAGGAGGAACATTTCTCTATAAAGAAGTTTTGACAAATTCCTTCAAATTGATGATTAGAAACTTGTCCTAAAGTAAGCTTGAATTAAGATGAGTATAGGGGCAATTTTGGAAGTTTACTTAAAGGGTTAAGTATGAAGGCTAACATGGAGGGGCAATTAGGTCTTTTCTCTTTCATTTAATGACATGGCAAGGTGTGGCTGTCCCTTTTAACAAGAAGGCACGACACTTAGAGCAAAGAATGAACAAAATAAGAAGAGAAGAAGAAGAGCATGTTCGGTGTAGGAGATGAAGAGAAGAAAAGAAAGGTAAGCTTAGGGATTTCGAATTTTTAGGGCTCCTAGCATGATTTTTGCATGGATTCATGAAGAAAAAGGTGGAAAAGCTTGAAAGCTTCCTTTGGAACCCAAGAAATTTCGAAAATGGAAGAGAAATGAGGTCAGAGAAAATATTAAGTTTTGAGTTTTTTTTAAATTTTTGGTTTAGAATCATGAAAAATGGTATGGGTTTATGGATTATGAAGTCAATTTTGGTGAATGCTTTTTTTAATTGGTTCAATTTTGGATAATTGTGAATTAGGGTTATGCCCAATTTTTGAGATTTGGGGATTTTGGAAGTTTTTGAGTTAGATAGCTTGATTATATGAGGAATTGGTGTTTCCTAAGCTCAATTTGAGTAATTATGTTATTTATGATGTTGAATTTGGGTGAATTTTGTTGGGCCCCAAATTGTTTTTCTTGATGTTATTAAGTATGCATTAAGTTTATTGTATTTATTGTCGTATAGTTTGATTTTTAGTGGAATTGTTAGTGGAAATTAAGATTAATTTGAGACTAGTGTGGAATTAGTGGTAAAGAAAGAATGAAAGTGTATAAGGGTAAAATGTATGAGGGCAAACATGGAAGATCACTTAAGGGTAAGAGGTTTAAGGCGCATAGAGGGGCATTATAGTCCTTGCTCATTCTTTTAGGCTTAAGGAAAGAGTTAGAAAGAAGAAAAGGAAAGAAAGGAAAATAAGAAGAAGAGAGGAAGAGAAGAGAGAGTCATAGGAAGAGAGGGAGAAGAAGCAGAAAAAGAGGAAACTAAGGTTGGCGATTTCTCGAAGGATCTGAAGCATTCTCGGGTAAGTATACAATTGTTTCTTCTTGTTTTGAATGCTTTAAAACCCTAATATGGTTTAGAATGAGTAGGAAACGATGGTTTAGGGTTTATGGGAAAAATTGGTAGAAATTCTTTGGATTGTTGTTTTTGTTGGTGATTTTGTGTTGAATGAGTTTAGAAATGAAGTATTAAGCATGAACTAAGGTTGAAATGTGTTGCTGGTGAAAGAGGGGAACGATTTAGCTGGGAAAATGCATGAAAGTTGGGTTCGGAGTCGTTCTTCAGACACACACGTCGCGACGTGCACCAGGCCATTCGTCACGACGTGCACGAGGCTGTTCGCCGCGACATGAACGAGTCGTTCTTCGCGACGTGCGCGAGGTTGTTCGTCGCGACGTACACAAGTCGTTCGTTGCGACGTGCGAGGCAGATGTCTTTCATCGCGACGAGCGGAGGCTGTTCGCCGCGACGAGTCTTCGATTTTCAGCAAGGATAGATTTTAGTGTTTTGGGCATATCTTTTGTTTCAGAAGTCCAATTGAAGTGATTTTTCATGCGTTGTAAACTAGAGACATAGATCTACAAGTTTTGTGAAGTAGTGAAGTTATGAATAAGTCTATAAGGATATGAAATTTTGGATGGAAGTTAAGAATGGAAATATTGTTTCAGCATGAGTTTTTGAATGGGATTTTGGTTCTTATTTTAGGAAATCAAGTGAGGCAAGAGGATCAAGAGGAAACTCATTCCTAGGCAAGAACAAGCAAGGAATTCAAGGTGGGTTCATGTTTATAATAGAAGACATAAGTCACTCATTGTTTTGTTCAAATCAAGAAAGATTTAATGCTTTAAATTACATCATCAATGATTGCATTACATGCTATTATGAATTATTATATTTTGCTATATGATTTGCATCCATGAGTGTTAAAAAGTTTTAAAAAGGGGTTTTCTCCTTTCAAGAATAAATGTACATGAAATCATGTTTTACGAAATATATGAAAAGCAAGTTTACAAACAAGTGCCAGTTTGGCAATCAAGTTAACAAGACTTTGAATCATGCATGTTATGTGGGTTTGCGGTATGTCCCTCACGAACAGTCAAGTGTACATTGACTCACGAAAAGGCTTCTTCCACCTGCCCGCAAGTGGCACAGGGTTCCTCACAAGGATTTCCCTCACGAAACTACGTCTACACATAACCATTTCGAAGGGAATGTGTAGCACGTCATGAATCAGGGACTAATCCAAACCATTATGCTATGCTTATGTGTTTATGATCAGTTGTCATGTTTCATGCATCATGAATTGTTCAAAATTCAAGCATTTCAAGATAATGACTCATGCATGCTCAATTGCTATGATTTCAACAAGTACTATGACAATGAGTTATTTTTGAATACTTTTGCTTATTCCTATATTATAAATATGTTCCCACGAGCTTTATAGCTCACCCCCTCTAATCTCCCCCATTCAGGTGACGACCAAGAGACCGAGTGAGTCACGAGTTATGGCAGCACTCCATTTTCTTTTTGTTATGATGTATTTTTTGGAAATCAAGGCTTTAGTTACATTTCAAGTTTAGTGGTTCAAGTGTATTTTGTATTTTGTCTCTTGAACTCGAGTTGTAATTTGGTTTGAAATGTTCGTAAAGCTTTGTAAAACTCATCTTTTGGATAATGATTTATGGGTATGTTTATTTTAATCATGAAAGCAAGTTTTGAGTTTGTTCAAGGTGTGTCCATCGAGCTTCTGATGGTCTTTTTCCTTAATCGCTTAATTATCATGTTTCATCCCACGTATACAGCACCACGCTCTCATGTCCGATATTGGGCTCTGGCAGCGGGGTCCAACAAATTTGGTTTAGGGGATTTTAAATTGGAGGAAAGAAGAAAAGCTTTGGAAAATTGGAGCTAGGGACAAGCTTCTAACATCGATTCGAGGTGGGTAGTATGTTTATTTTTCAAATTATAAGTTAATTATGAATTTTCAAAAATTCAAGAAGTGAAATTACAAAATTATTGTTTATGTTTTCGACAAATAAAGAAGGGAAGTATTTGAATTGTATTTGTTTTCGAACGTTTCGGAAGAATGGTTACAAGTTTTAAATGATCTTGATAAATTAAGAAAATTTCTGAATTTATGAAAATTGTTATAAAAGTTAGATTTATTGTTTAGCATAAATTGTTAAAATTTCTGAAATTTCTTATGCTTTAAGGATTTTATTAATTATGAAATTGATACTTTTGTTACATCCATTATTTATGAATGATTTTGATGATATATCAAAAGTGTTGTATTCTGCGTTTATAAATGGTTGTGAATTGAATATGATTTTGTGTGTTATGTGAATGATTGATGATTTGTCATTGCATTTAAATTTCTATATGAATTCATGTGAATGTGAATGTGTCAAGTATGACACGATGTGAAAAACAAGATTTTAAAATCTGCCTTCGAGCAATTCGATTTTCGAGTATGATTATGTGGTATGTGGGTTTGATTAGGTCCCTTAAGCTAGATTCAGTGCACTGGTCTCGTTTTTAGTAGACTTCTCCCGCCTGTCCGATAGCGACACTAGAGCTCCGATTTTGGACTCCCATAAGTCACAGCTACACTAGACCGCTATGCGGGAAAGTGTAGTATGTACGTTTCGTTTTGGACCAAACTAAACCGTTTTGATATGTTATGTGTTTTTGGTTTGTGTATATTGTGATGCATTTCATGTTTTGTATTTGTTTATGAAATATGAAAATTTGAGAAATTTTAGAACTGCAAAAGTGAGCTTTCAATCATGAAATTTTTGAATTTGATTATGATGGATTGATTTTGAAGAGTTGAAAAGTTTGAAAATGAGCTTTTGAATTTCTGACTGTGAAATGTTTATAAATGGCAAACGTCTTGAAAAATAGTTTTTGCTTTTTTTTCGATTTATAAACATATTATTCACGAGTTGTCAAGCTCACCCCCCTTTCATCCCAATCTCCAGGTTTCGAACAGGAGATCGGATGAAAGAAAGTCAAGGCTTGGGATCGATTTTGTTTGTCCTGTGTTTTAAGTATTTTGGATTTTGGTTTTAGTTTTGTTATGGCTTGGAATGCCATAAATGTATTGTAAGCATTGAAGTCTTGATGAATATGAATTATGGATTTATGTAGTCAATTTGAGATATTCTTGTGATACGCTCATATTTTCATATATGTTTAGGACTTAATTCATAGTCTTTTACATTCATTTTATATTCATCTATGGCTGGTTTATCGTGTTTTAGCATTATTTGAGGTCCGTTAACGTAAAATGCATAATTGCAACAAATAGACTTGAATTGCACTATTTTTGAGTTTTCAGCAGACTTGATCTCTAGTCATTGTGGGATTTTTATCTCGAGATTGGTTAAACCAAAAATTCTGAAATTTCATACGTAAATTCTTGACTCATTGATGGAGTTTTTGGGACCAATTGCAGATTTTTTGGAGCTGGAATTTAGAAAAAATAAATTAACGAAAATTCACATCATATTGTAGGGCACCAAAATGACCTATTGACGATGTTTCGGCCATAACTTTTGACTTTGATATTGAAATCCCGTGATTCAAGTCTCATATTGAAGCTAACTCAGAGACGAAGACATTGACAAAATTTGAGCTCTTAAGTCATCACTAATTAATTTTTATGCATTGTCGAAATTTACCTTAGAAAATTCATTCCAACCAGCCATGTAGCCTCCATCCTTGACTTTCCACTCACAAAGCAGCCATCATTCACGCACCATACAAGACAAAGCAGCCACCAAAGAAGAGAACTTCAATTCAGCCTCTCAACTAAGCAACCTGTTGAAGAGGGAGGCATTGGAGAAAAGCAGAAACCCAAGGAACTACACTTGTTTTTAATGGGAAAAGAAGAAAACAACAAAAATGAGGGAGACTCCACTGAAAACACTAACTTTTCATTTGGAAACTCTCCATCCATGCATGCAAGACTATAGCTCCAAGAGACAACGAAATCAATGCCAGCTGAAGCATGCAGTGGGAGGCATGAACAAGTAGTAGAGGGGAGAAGCACGTCATATACAACCAAAAGAGAAAATCAACGTGACAACAAATATAGAGGGTGGCGTGGATATCCAAGGGAGAACGTTTTGGTTGGATTTTCTAGGTTGCAGTGGGTGAGTTTCAACAAAAGTGGAGCTTAGAAGATCAACGTTATACAAAAAGAAGCCAAGGATTCAGCCACCAATGTTAAAAAAGAGAAAAGGAAAGAGGGCTCCACCAACAACTAAATCTAAGCTCTCCACTCACTCTCTACAAGTATCAACGACAGCTCTCCACTCATTTTGACAATTTAGTACCCACCGAAAAAGATACACATAAGGGGAGGATTTAGGCACATGAGTGGGAGCTGGGACCAACGTGGGAGCCACCAAGAGAAGTTCATTCCACTCACTTGGCCATCAACGTACTCCAACAACAAAAGAAGCAAGAGACTCTTCATTTTTAAACTCTCCATTTACGCACAATAGAAGGGGAATAACAAAAAAGGGGGCTCCATTTTTACTCTTCATTTTTTGGGACAGCTCTCTCAACCTTCACCAACCTCCACTCTTGTTTTTCTCTCCAAACAACGCAAGCTCCAACCATCATCTTCATCTAAAAAAAGTCTCTCCGTTCTTCAAGCATTCATCCACCGAAACAACACCTCCACTCACCATCCCACCAACTCTCCATAAACCCAACACCTCTAAGACAAAGACACACGCAAGCCTTCAAATTTCCAGCAGCAAGTCACCATTCCCAGACAAGGAAGCAACCACACAAGTAGAGGGGAGAGTTCATTTTATTTTGCTGTACATTTGGAGCTTTGTTTTTAATTTTTAATTGATTCCGTCATGAGCTTGTTCAGAGTTTTTGTTTGTGGATTGTTTGGCATGATGATTTGTGGCTAGAAATTTAATTTATCTTAGGGATTTGATATTTTTGATGATGCTTTAATATTTAATTTCGTATGTTTGACTATTCATATGCTTGTTGATTTTTCCTTGGATTTATTTGTTATTCCTTTGGACTATTGGAAAATGTCTTAGTATAAATTCGCCTTGGGAGAAGGGAGTTTTTGCTAGAAGATTAAAGAAAAATTGACTAAGATTTTCTTGTGAGTTGGGAGACCCAAGAAACTTAGGAGTTGAAAATTGAAGTTTTGGAATTTAAGAAACTCTAGGAAAAACTTAAGTAAGGGATTACTAAGTGACGTCTAGAGTGGACAAATTAATTCATCTTTGAAAAAAGGGGATTAATTATTCTTAAAATTCACCTACAAGGGTAGAATATTTCATTTGTGAAAAATAGCTAATTTAATATTAAAGTTGACAAAAATATCATTCCCTAAGAGAAAGTCATTCCCTCTGCCGTTAACACTTTTAATTGGTAAAATTGTTAAAATCTTTTCTTAATTAGTTACTGCACAAATTTGTCATATTCATAGTTAGTTTGGTCGATTCGAATTTGGTCGTTGTTTAGAAATTTATTTAAGTTAATTTTATTAAAAAAAAGAAAAAAAAATTTCTTTTCATTAATTTTAATTTTCTAAAATTTCATCCAACTCGATTTCAAATATCGTTAGCTAGCGTAGAATTAAATTTTCTCATAATCCCTGTGGACACGGCTCGGTTCTTACCAATTTATTACTCACTTCGATAACCGTGCACTTGCGGTTCACGAACAAGTTTTTGGACGAAGGGAGTTTTTGCTAGAAGATTAAAGGAAAATTGACTAAGATTTTCTTAAGAGTTGGGAGACCTAAGAAACTTAGGAGGTGAAAATTGAAGTTTTGGAATTTAAGAGACTCTAGGAAAAACTTAAGTAAGGGATTACTAAGTGACGTCTAGAGTGGACAAATTAATTCATCTTTGAGAAAAGGGGATTAATTATTCTTAAAATTCACCTACAAGGGTAGAACATTTCAATTGTGGAAAATAGCTAATTTAATATTAAAGTTGACAAAAATATCATTCCCTAAGAGAAAGTCATTCCCTTTGCCGTTAACGCTTTTAATTGGTAAAATTGTTAAAATCTTTTCTTAATTAGTTACTGCACAAATTTGTCATATTCATAGTTAGTTTGGTCGATTCGAATTTGGTAGTTGTTTAGAAATTTATTTAAGTTAATTTTATTAAAAAAAAATTTCTTTTCATTAATTTTAATTTTCTAAAATTTCATCCAACTCGATTTCAAATATCGTTAGCTAGCGTAGAATTAAATTTTTTCATAATCCCTGTGGACACGACTCGGTTCTTACCGATTTATTACTCACTTCGACAACCGTGCACTTGCGGTTCAAGAACATCTTGTAAGCAAGTAATTCATGAGGTGTATGAATTATGAAGAATTAAGAAATTGTACATGGGATTGATATATAAATTATGTATGATTATGGTTTGCGGTTTGCGATTGTATATGATTTCGATTGGTTTGCGTTTGGATTGGATTTGAATATGGATGTTTCTAATTATGCTTAAGAATTATTGAAGTGTTAGGTATAGATGTGTGTTTGTTTATGCTGGAAATCCGGACAGGAGGTCCGATGATGGTTGTTATGGTTGGATGTGATTATAGAAGTGTGGGATTTTGATTTGCAAATTTTTGGGTTTTGCAAAATACAGTCGTTATGCTGCTCGATTTTCGATAAAATTGGCGATTTTATGGTAAAGATAGAATAAAAATAAGATTGTTGTTAAAGATGGTATTGAGATATTGTATAATTAAGAAGAATTGAGTTTTGATTGAGAATAAGTTTCCAAATGGTTTTGATGTGTATAAGTTTGAATAAGGATGATTAGAATGAAAAAAAGAAAAAAAAATTTATACCAGTTTCGGATTGGATCAGTCTTAGGGTTTCCAACGCGACGTTTTTTTTCTAAAGAGTATTGTTTTCGGATGTCGGATCCGCTTTCTTTGTCTCTGTATTTTATTTGCTTCGATTCGACCGTTTTTGCTTTCATTCTGATTCGATATGTATTCAATTCCACTTTGTTAAGTGTTGTTCCACTTCCGATTCGATTTGTTTTATTGGATTTCGATTCGATTCACAATTCAACTCCGTTTTCGATTTCGTTTCTGCATTTTTGTTATTCATTTTGCTTTTATTTTTGTTTCCCACTAATTCGTACTTCGTTATGTTTTCTGTTTTTTCGATTGGGATCCGGTCTCCAGATCGGGTCCCAACAGTAACTGAGTTGCTCTTTCTACTGAGGAGTATAGTTGAATCAAGTAAGTGTTTGTTGTTGATGTTTTTACGATGTAAATATATACATGCATGAGGAGTTTAAGAAGTGTGGTTTTGGTGATGAATAAACTAGATGATGGATTTGTGAAATGGGAATTGTTCAAAAATTGTATGAAATAGATTCTGATTTAAGATTTATGAAAGTTTACGTAAATTGATGTAGAAATATATGTACTCCATTATGATCTTGAGAAATACGAATATGGTTATAAGTTGATGTATTGTTCATGCATGAATATGTGAAATGTTAACAGAAATGAATTTGAATGAGTTTAGAACTAAGGGAAAAGTTTAAGGTGATGCAGTGATATGGGAAAAACATTAAAATGAGAAGTTTATGATGAAAAGAGGTTTTGATGAAAGATAGAAAAGTGTAGAAAAATGGGTAATTACAGTAGAGAGAGAGAGGTATATATGAGGTTTTGAATTTTTTATGCTAAATTTGAATTTTGGATTTTGATTCATTTTTGTTGAGTTGAACTGAAAGGGAAGAAGTATAGATGATATATGTGGTAATTGAATGAGATCGGAATGAGGAATTTGGAAATAAATGGAAGAAAAAAAAGAAGTTGTTCGATGTAGGACGTAGGTCGTGAGTCACGATCGTGCTGATTGCTGACGAAGATTGCAAGAGCACGATCGCGACCTACATGATCGCGACTTTCATCCTTTTCCAAACAGTTTGCTTCTGAACATCCTTTGGTATTTTTGTTATAACTTCTTCACCCGATGTCTAAATGACTTGATTCTTGAACCTAAGACATTGCTCTTTATCTTCACCAAAAAAATTATAACTATATGAAATGGATTGATTGATGAATTGAAGATGAAAATGTTGACTGTGTTGAAGTATGATAACTGGAATGATTTTTACTAAACATGCTTTGGTATTGTGATTATATTTTAATCTATAAGTTTCTAAATGGAATGATTCTTAATTTAAATTGAATTAGAGCCATATGGCTACAAATTGTCTGAAGAGAGCCAATTTTATTTCTATCTCTAAGAATTTCAAAATTTGACTCAAAGTTAAATGCAGAGTAGTGTTATAGTTCAAAGAATAGTCCAAAGTAAATTGAGTATAACTTTCAAATTTCTGAATCAAATTATATGATCTTAGTGTTATTAGAAACTTAAGACATTGGAGAACAACTTTCTAGAAGGAAGTGTTGCCTAATTATGTCAATTATCTTATCCGAATGATCATCCAAAGTTGACCCGAAAGTATGTTGTAAGAAAAATCTGAAATGATCAATTGGGTTATGAAATTAGTTTCACATTGTTTTATTTTGATCCAAACCCTGGGTACAAATTTTATTAATAAGGGTTTTGATGTCTGAATGATTTGGTGATAAGAATTCGATAAGATACCCGTATTTTTCATTAAACATGCATTGTGCATTTTGATATACATAGATGTGCATAAAGGCATGCTTATACATTTGTGCAAAAGTGTAATACATGTCAATGTGTTGTGTATGTTATAGAGGAGCACGTTGGACGACAATCAGACATTGTGAGACCATCCAAGCAATAACATATTGGAGCGTACTGTAAGTCAACTTAGATGATTTTTCCTATGATTGATTTGATTTGTTTGACCTCCAACTATGAACTGTTTGTGTTTTGTTATGAATTCTGGACTTAAAGTTCGACGAGTTTAATATTTGGATATATATTAGAAGTGCTTTGAACTGATGTGAAATTTTGAATAATATTTGTATTCTCAATGAAAGTTGAATGTTGGATTTAGGTTTGATGACTATGATATTCTGACCGCGCATCATATGTGATTGTTATACATGGAATATAAATGATAATCCAGTATATAAGCGCTTACACGTAGAGCTTTACTCCTTGATTTTCTGGCTTTATTCCATGAATTCTATTCTGACTGAGCCTAATGTGCCAGTATTTGTATCCGTATGTGAAAGGCACTCGATCACAATGATAATAACAAATCTGGAGTCTCATATGCATCTGTAACTGTATATATCTATTCTGATTCGCAATAATAACATGATCTTCCATAATAATGAGAATATTGAATTATTCATTATCTGAATGAATATATGTGAGATATGTGATTTATGTTGTTGCCTTGGGTGAAATCATCAATGATGGTTCACTTATTGAATTCGTAAAAAATCATAAAAAATTACAACGTGGCTGTTCAGATACGAGACAAACGACCTAGTTTTTTTAACTAGATTAGAGGAACATTTTGGACTTAATTATGGCTCAAAAATCTATCAGCTAACATAAAAAAAAGTTGAAATTTTGTATTTTGTAGTTTGTAGTTTCTTGTCTAGAACTTGTATAAGGATTGTAAAATATTGTGAAAGCTTTTGTCAATGAATGCAGTGAATGACTAATAGATACACTAATATGTACACTAAATATTAACAGTACTACTTAATCAATTAATTATATTTTAATACATCGATTAATTAATTATTATTAATTGTAACTTAATAAACTTTAATGATTAATAATTAATTTATAAAAACATATTTTAATAAATCAATCAATTTATTATATTTTTAATTATTATTAATTATATCAAAATTAATTAATTTGTTGGTTAATTAATTAACAATAAAAAACCTTAAAAAGCAAAAACTAAATAATATGCATGGTTATTAGCTAACAACTCACAACTATGGAAATCACACATGTGACTTAATAATTCTTGGCGTGACTACCATTTATATAAACTTAATATTATTATATAATACTTAATAATAATTAGCAATTAATAATGCACAGTTGTTAATAATATATATACTTAATATTAATATAATTATTAACAATTAATTATTGCTTATATTGTTATTAATGCTGTGACAAATTTATTTTTCAATTTTAATTAAATATACTTAATATATATTTAAATAATTAAAATATAATTACATATAATTAAAATATAATCAATTAAAGGAAGGAAGGAATGATTAGCTTAATAATAATTAATAATTAATAATTAAGTGTTATATATTAAGGGATCACAAGCGTTAATTTTATTTTAATCATTTAATTAATTAATCATCTTTTATAAATGTCTTAATTATATTTTAATTATCTAATCAATTAATTATATTTTATTTAATCAATTAATTAATTATATTTAATCAATTAATTAATTATATTTTATTAAAATGATAAATTATATATATGTCATGCCTGTGACTTTATATTTTAATTATTTAATTTATTAATGATATTTTATTTAATCAATTAATTAATTATATTTAATTAAAAATATAAATATAGTTAATTAATTAATTAAAATATAATTAATAATTATTAACATATAATTAAATAATTTATTTATTTCTTAATTAAATATGGTTAATTAAAATATTATTGATTTATTAAAATATAATTAATTCGTTAATTAATTATTAATTATTATCAATTAATAATTGTATGTTATTATTAATTGTTAATAATTAATAATAACATAAGCAATCTCTCATCCTACATTTAAAAAATCTCTCTAGAAAGCTAACCAATCTCTCTCTTCTCTCTGCCTTTACTCTCCCATCTTGTCCAATCTTTTTATGGATAGTGTTATAAAAGATAGAAATAATATGGTGTACCACTAATTGTAGATGCACCATTTTATAGTTAGTGTACATATGAACTGGTTTGGTTTTACCTAACACAAGAATGAAGTAGGTAGTTATTGGTTAGGTTTTACCTAACACAAGAATGAGGTAGATGGTTATTGGTTAGGTTTTACCTAACACAAGAATGAGGTAGATAGTTATTGGTTAGGTTTTACCTAATACAATAACATATATGGAGTAGGTGGTCACATGTGTATTAGGTGGTTAAAATGTACTATAAATAGAAGGGTTAACTTGATGTAAGATACACCATTTTTTCATAAGAAGAATTCTCCTCTCCCAAATATTCTTACATTTTAGTTTCGGTTTTATAACACGTTATCAGCACGAAGCTCTCATTTCTAAAATTCGGCTTATCAACATCAAGCAATCTTAAGGTTCTTCCGTCTACCTACATCGTACAAACGTTTTTCGGTTTACGTACATCAAACAAACGTAAGTTCTTCCGTTTATTTATCCTACTTACGATATTGTTAAAATAATGTTCTTCCTTTTATCTACATTAATTCTACTTATGATATGATTAAAACAAATTATAAACGACTCATTTTTTTACCTTCTTTAATAATGAAAAGTTATTACCATCTCTAAATACATATCGTAATTTATTGTATAGTATACATCATCGATGTTTAAAAATAAAAATAAAAAAAATGTATAACGGCTATATATATAACGGTAATATATATATATATAACGGTAACTTTATAACGGCTAGGTAACGGTAAAAAAAAATTCTTTCTATAAATAGATACCACTCCTTTATAATTTACTTCATCCCTGCACTCTATTTCTTACCTCAAATTTCTTACAAAAAAAATTTCAAATGTTGTCCGCTATTTTATCTTTTTTTATAATTATAATCATTATATATCTTTGTCTCATTCTTAGTGTAGAGCTAGATAATTCAGTTCGCATATATTTTCTCTTAGTAATACCATGTATTATGATCCCTATGTTGTTTCTTGGCATAGCATTTGAACAAGGCATGTAATTTATTTAATGTAATATCTCTTTGAATAACTGTCTTAATTCTTTCTCTCTATTGTATAATAGTTGCCAACATGTCCAATCTTGCCAAAATTGAGTTCGCTGCTCTTGATGTTGCGGGCAATAATTATATGCCGTGGATGATTGATATCGAAATGCATCTTGAATCAATGGATCTTTTAGATACCATTAAAGAAAATAATACAACATCAAAACAAGATAAAGCCAAAGCGATGATCTTCATTCGTCATCTTCTTGATGAGGGATTAAAAAGAGAATACCTCACAATTAAAGATCCAAGTCATTTGTGGAAAAATTTACAAGAAAGATATGACCATCAAAAGGAAGTTTTACTTCCGCTACCGTGATGAATGGAGCGCTACGCTTCCAAGATTTTAAAAGGTCAATGAGTATAACTCATTTATGTTTAGAATTGTCTCACAACTACAATTTTGTGGGCAAACAATCACTGAGGAAGATATGTTAGAAAAAACATACTCTACCTTCCACGCAGCAAATGTAACATTGCAACAACAATATCGAGTGCGTGGATTTAAAAATACTCGACCGATTTCATGCCTCCTTGTGGCGAGAAGAATAATGAACTTTGATGAAAATCATCAATCACGCCCTCTTTGGCGCTAAAGCATTTCGAAGCAAATATTGCAATTCGAAATGAAAGAAAAAATCATCATGGTCCTAGTCGTGGTCGCGATCGTGGCCGTGGTCGTGGCCATGGTTGTAACTACATTCGTGGCCGTGGCCGTGGACGTGGCCGAGGAAGTTATCCATATAACTCTCTTCAAAGAAATACGAGCCACCACAATAACAAGCACCATATTAATGATGTTCATGAAAGTTCTTATAGGACTTCAGGAGATTCTTGCCTTAGATGTGGTACAAAAGGACATTGGGCTAAAGTTTGTCGAGTTCCTGAACATCTATGTCAGTTATACAAAGCATCCTTAAAAGGGAAAGAAAAGGAAGTGAATTTTACTGAACAACACCCTTTAGGTGATTCAACTGACCTTGGTACTTTTGATTTTGATTTCATTGAGAATCATAATCCTTCAGATGACTCTACATATCTGAATGCTTCGGATTTTACTGATGATTTTGTGGATCAAGGCATTGTTGGTGGTAGTAGCAATGGAAATTAAAATTATGTACTTATGTTTGTTTTAAGTATTATTATGCTTATTATGTCACTCAGTTTCAATTGCTTGTTATGTTACTAGTTTTAATTACAGTATTGTTTTTAAGTTAACATAACATCTTTTTCTCTTTATTCTTGCGCAATTTTCTCATTAGATTATTTATTTTTATGCGAAGTTTTGATATGGATCGTTCTGTAAGAGGAGCAGAAAATAATGATAATTTATGCATACCAGATTGTGGCACAACGCACACTATCCTGAAAGATAAGAGGTTCTTTTCATAATTAAAATCAACAAAAACAATTGTGAACACAATATCAGGTCCTATAGACTTGATTGAAGGAATTGGCAAGGCAAATTTCACATTACCAAATGGCACAAAGTTCACAATACATGATGCCTTATTTGCGCCAAAGTCTAAAAGAAATTTGTTGAGTTTTAATGATATATATTCTCATCAATATGATACTCAGTCTGCAACTGAGGGAAATATAAAATATATGTATCTTACAACCTGTAAATCAGGAAAGATAAACATATTAGAAAAACTACCAATGCTCCCTACTGGATTGCATTATACATATATAAATGTGATGGAATCTAATATGGTAGTTAAAGCAAAACACATTGATCCTTCAATAATCTCTATTTGGCATGATCGTCAGGTCATCCGGGATCAACAATGATCACGAAAAATAATTGAGAATACACATGGACATCCATTGAGTAATAAAATGATTACTCAAATAAATAAAAGTCCATGTACATCTTGTTCTCTTGGAAAACTGATCATAAGGCCATCACCAGCTAAAATAAAATTGGAATCACCTATTTTTCTTGAACGTATTCAAGGTGATATATGTGGACCAATTCATCCACCATGTGGACCATTTCGATATTTTATGGTATTGATAGATGCCTCCAGCAGATGGTCTCACGTTTGTCTACTATCAACTCGTAATATGGCATTTTCAAGATTTCTTGCACAAATTATTAAATTACGAGCACAATTTCCTAACTATACAATAAAGAAAGTCAGACTCGATAATGCTGGTGAATTCACATCCCAAACTTTTAATGACTATTGTATGTCAACTGGGATTATGGTCGAGCATCCTGTTGCTCATGTGCATACTCAAAATGGTTTAGCTGAATCTTTAATTAAACGCCTTGACTTATTGCTAGACCATTGATGATGAGAACAAAGCTTCAATTTCCTTATGGGGTCATGCAATTTTACATCTTTGAGGCATTAATTCGCATCCGACCAAGTGCATATCATACATACTCCCCACTACAACTTGCATTTGGTCAAGAGCCAAATATCTCCCATTTGAGAATTTTTGGTTGTGCAGTATATGTGCCTATTTCACCACCACAACATAGTAAAATAGGACCTCAAAGAAGATTGGGGATATATGTCGGCTATGAAAGTAAATCTATTATTAGATATCTTGAACCTCAAACAGGTGATATGTTTACAGCACGTTTTGCTGATTGTCATTTTGATGAAAATACTTTCCCGACATTAGGGAGATAATAAACGGTGATGAAAGAAATTACATAGTGCGAACCATCATTATTGTATCTTGATCAACGACAAAACAATGCAAAATGAAGTGCAAAGAATTGTGCATTTGCAAAGAATTGCAAATCAATTACCGATCTTTCACAAATACAAAAGAGTGACTAAATCATTTATACCGGTGTAAATGCTCCCGCCGGATTGAAATCCCAAAGGACAATCGATAACATGGTCACTCATGAATCTACGGCACGCATGAAGCGTGGTAGACCAATCGGTTCCAAAGATAAAATCCTCAAAAAGAAAAGGAGCAAATGTGATTAATGACCCCAAGATAGATAAAAGTGTTCCTTTAGAAACACAAGATGAGGATAGTGTCCCGGAAGAGACCAAACCGACATTAATCAAGAAATCGCAATTAATTATATTCACAAAAGAATTATGGAACCGGAATGATATGAAAGAGATTGATGAAATATTTTCTTATGCTATAGCATGTGATATCCTCAATGAAAATGAAGATCCCGAACCAAGATCTATCGTTGAATGTCAAAATAGACATGATTGGGTTCAATGGAAAGATGCTATTGAAGCTGAATTAAATTCTCTTAACAAGCGTAATGTGTTTGGACCTATTGTCCTTACACCCCAAAGTGTAAAGCCTGTAGGTTACAAATGGGTTTTTGTTCGAAAACGAAATGAGAAAAATGAGATTGTGAGATACAAAGCTCGACTTGTTGCACAAGGTTTTTCTCAAAGACCCGGAATTGACTATGAACAAACATACTCTCCTATTATGGATACAATTACGTTTAGATATTTAATCACAACGGTTTTTCGAAGCTGGAAATCGTCTTATGGATGTTATTCTGACTTACCAGACGGATCACTTGATAGTGATATTTACATGAAAATCCCTGAAGGATTCAAAATGCCTACAGCATTAAAATCACAACCAAAGGAAATGTATTCAATCAAATTGCAAAGATCCTTATATAGACTAAAGCAATCTGGACGCATGTGGTACAATCGTCTAAGCGAGTATCTATTAAAGAAAGGATATGTAAATAGTCCTATTTGCCCTTACGTTTTTATAAAGAAAACAACATCTGGATATGTGATTATCATTTGTCTATGTTGACGATTTGAATATCATTGGTACTGCTAAAGAAATCCAAGAAACAGTGGTGTACTTAAAGAAGGAATTTGAAATGAAAGATCTTGGAAAAACTAAATATTGTCTTGGTCTGCAAATTGAACATAGACCAAGCGGAATCTTTAATGCATCAATCGACATATCTGTAAAAGGTATTGAGGCATTTTAATATGGATAAAGCAACTCCATTAAGTACACCAATGGTTGGTAGATCGCTTAATGTTGAGAAGGATCCATTTAAGCCCTTGCGAAGAAAACGAAGAAATTCTTAATTCTGAAACGCCATATCTAAGTGCGATAGGAGCTCTCATGTATCTTGCTAATTGTACTAGACCTGATATAGCTTTTGTTGTTAATCTACTAGCAAGATTTAGTTCATCTCCTACGAAAAGGCACTGAAATGGAATTAAACATCTATTCCGTTATCTTCGAGGTACAATTGATTTGGGATTATTTTACACTAAAAATGCAAAACAAGTTTTGGTTGGTTATGCAGATGCAAGTTACTTATCAGATCCGCATAAAGCCAGATCCCAAACTGGTTATGTATTTACGTATGGAGGCACTGCAATTTCTTGGCGTTCACAGAAACAAACACTTGTTGCTACTTCTTCAAATCATGCTGAAATCATTGCACTTCATGAAGCAAGCCGAGAATGTGTATGGTTAAGGTCAATGACGCACCACATTTTAACAACTTGTGGCTTATCGACCAACAAAGAACCAACAATCATATTTGAAGACAATGCAGCATGTATCGCTCAAATTAAGGAGGGTTATATCAAAAGTGATAGAACCAAACATATCCCTCCGAAATTTTTCCAATTCACCTAAGATCTCGACAAGAGCAAAGAAATCAACATCCAGTATATTCAATCAAGCAACAATGTTGCAGATCTTTTCATAAAGGCACTTCCTACTACACCTTTCAGGAAGCATGTCCATGAAATTGGAATGCGACATCTAAGAAATTAATGAGGAAGAGCTCAATGTGTTCAATGAGGGGGAGCTTACGCAGTTGCACTCTTTTTCCCTTATCATGGTTTTTATCCCACTGGGTTTTTCCTGATAAGGTTTTTAACGAGGCAACACCAAATGCGTTTAAAGGCCAGAGAAGAGACAATTATATGGCACACCAAGGGGGAGTGTTATAAAAGATAGAAATAATATGGTGTACCACTAATTGTAGATGCACCATTTTATAGTTAGTGTACATATGAACTGGTTTGGTTTTACCTAACACAAGAATGAAGTAGGTAGTTATTGGTTAGGTTTTACCTAACACACGAATGAGGTAGATGGTTATTGGTTAGGTTTTACCTAACACAAGAATGAGGTAGATGGTTATTGGTTAGGTTTTACCTAATACAATAACATATATGGAGTAGGTGGTCACATGTGTATTAGGTGGTTAAAATGTACTATAAATAGAAGGGTTAACTTGATGTAAGATACACCATTTTTTCATAAGAAGAATTCTCCTCTCCCAAATATTCTTACATTTTAGTTTCGGTTTTATAACAGATAGGATATTTTTTAATCTCGATTTCTTCCATTATGTTGCAATTTATTTTTTCCTTATTTTGTTATATTAATTATTGCTTTGTTTTACCCACCTAGGAGGAACTCATCCGATGCAATTTTGAGCTTCAAGACCGGTCTTTTGAAGCATCGCTTCTTTAGAGGTAAAGCGGCTTCTTAATCAAGGTGTTGGTTACTCCGTAATACTTGGGTTTGGTGCCTTCTTTGCAATCTTCACTTCTTTCCTGGTACTTGCCCCTCCTACCTACACCTTTCAGTAGTTTCTGACCTAAAGTTCAGTTCTTTCTGCGTCTCTTTAAGTTCTAATTCCGGTTGTTCCACAAAAACCATATAATAGAAGCTTAAAGGTCATGCTTTTAATATTTTGTACTCGTACAACGGATGATTGCGTACTTGCTTAACTGTAAGTGTGATTGGGTTTGTTTATTCGGCGTTTCAATCCTATGATTTAAGCTATCATCTTGTGACTGGTAAGCATATGATTCATCATCATCTATGTCGTCGCTTCAATTTCTTTGTGGATCAGGCAAGTTTTCCTATTTTAGAGCTTTATTACTAATCTTTAACATAGGAAAGCTTGTTCTTCAATGGTTTCGAGCTTTGTTATACTGTAAACAAGTGGTAAATGTCAGTCCTTTTAGCTTATTGAGATTTTGTTGGAATTAGGATGTGGGTGATTGTCCTTAATGATAGCTGTGTTAGGTTGGTAAATATTATTGAAACTTAGGGCATTGACAATGGTGATATGTACGACTAGCAATCATTTACATATCGTGGATTCGTCTAAACATCTTATGTTGTTGATGTCAATTGATGTCATTACTGTCTTCAATATGCAAAAACGGAACGAGACGAAAATTTAGAGACGGAACAGAATAAAAATTAAAAACAGTGAAATGTTTGGTTGTGATAGACATAACAGAAAAAAATTGTCTCTGTCTCGAAAACACAAATATGTTTTGTTGCAGTGGACATAATATAAAAATAGTATCAATGACGAAAATGTCCCTGCAATATACTATGTTTAAAAAGATGTAATTCATTGATTATTTTAAAACGAATGATTTTTATTAGTAAAAAAGTTAACAAATAATAATAATAACAATAATAATAAGAAATTAATTTCGTATAATAATAATAATAAATAATAGAAGAAGAAGGGGAAGAAAATTAATATAATAAGGAATATAATAATCACAATAATAATAAAAAAATAAATAATGAAAAATAATGATTATAAAAAAATAATAAGAAAATTAACTTTATATAATAATAATAATGATAATAACAAGTCCAAAATTTATAATAATAATTAATAATAACAGCAATAGTGTCGGAACCCGACCCGGAGACCGGACCCCAACTGTTGGATCCCGTTACCGGAACCCAACTCTCTTGCTTAAAATCGTGAAACCTGAGCGTGCGTATTACTTTGAAGGGTTTTTTTTTTCATTCTTAATCCCTTGAACCCTTAAAGTCATCACAAATCCATTCTCATACTCAAAATGTTCCTAAAATTTACTTACCAAAGTTCCGTAGAGTGCCCATGCTCCTATTCGTCATACTTGAACTTATTTTCACTACTCGTTCACCGAATTTGAAAAACTTAATATCTTTAATTCATTTGAAATCCTCTTTTGAATCATAGCCTTATGACTCTTGTTCAATTTAAGACAAGAATCGCTTCATTCGGAGTTCTACAACTCAAGATACACTTCCATAATCTAAAAGAGTTCATATCGGAAACATGCTCTCTTAACCGACCTTTTACTTTCTTTAATGAGAACTTCCTCAATTTAACTCCAAATGATACCAATTTCTGTATCAAGAAATATATATGTCTTATAAATCCAATGGTTCAATCCTCACCTCATTTGGAGGTCATATGAGGGATTTGTGCCCAAAACAATAGAACATGCTCACTTCCAAATTCAATCTGAAACACTTTTGGCACAACTGCCATAAGTTTTTATATATAGGTCAGAATGTGTTCGTGTTTTCACCATTTGAAAGCAGATATCTAGATCTACAACTCTCATGAAGACTGCAAAACCAAATTCGGCCTCTAACAATGCTCAAAACGCTTGACTAACAACTCGACCTGTCTTTGGAAATTAGCCTATAACTCGACTTATCTTGAACAACTCGACTTGTCGAGGCAAATAAGTCGACTTGTCACCAACAAGTCGACTTATCGAGAAAATAACTCGACTTATCTATCTAAAAAGTCGACTTATTATGCAAAAACTTCACAAGTCGACTTATGGGTCCAATAAGTCGACTTATATCTATCCGTAACTCAAAATCTAACCTCTACACTCTCTCTTGACTTATTCCAAACATCATAAACACTTCTAAACCTCTCAACTCATCCACTTCACTCTCAAGATGACTTTGCCCACTCAACCTCACACAAGCCTCATTCTCACCTTCATTACACATGCATGACCGTCAATCCCAATCTCATAACATTTACCTAATCGTATGATATTCATGCCTCTCATGTTAACATACTTTATAACGACTCGACATCACACTCATTTTATCATTCTATAAATTCTTGATTCAATTTGTTCATCAAACCCTACATTCCTAGACAACCATCAAAGCTATCCTCATAAGCAAGACTTAGGCATCATGCTAACTTTCAACCATTTCTCCATATTCGTTTATATGAAATTTTACATTCACAATCATACTCAAGTCCATATTGCATTAATCATCATACATAGGAGTTTTACAATTTCATTGGCATTTCCTAGCCAAAATCCAAAACCAATAACAATATCTCATTTACTTTATTCAATTGCTCATATGAATTACAACTATACATTTACATAACCAAACTTCAAATACACAATAAAACAAACACAAGATGTCTTGATCCACTTCCTCTTGACTTCTTGCTAAAAACCTGGAAATTGGGAAAATAGGGGGGTGAGCTTGGGGAGCCCAATAGGTTCTATGCTTATAACCAAATAATGAACAAAACAGTTTTAGAAGTCCGTTTTCATATAAATTTCCTTTGGATCATAAAACATTGTTTTCTTCAAAACTCTTATCATTTTCTTGAAATCACAAATCATTCATTGTTCAAACTTTCATCAAATCATAAACTGAGAACTCTTGTCATTTTCTTGAAATCACAAATCATTCATTGTTCAAACTTTCATCAAATCATAAACTAAGAGCTCTTGTCATTTTCTTGAAATCACAAATCATTCATTGTTCAAACTTTCATCAAATCATAAACTAAGAGCTCTTGTCATTTTCTTGAAATCACAAATTATTCATTTTTCAATTCATGCATTTTTTTCAAAATGTCATGAAATCATGAATGCAATTCAACTTGTCACAATTCATATCATATAACACATATCACCTAGCACATCATAATGGTTTGGCAAGTCCACAATTCTTGGCAACCATATAATCTCATTTAATGATCTTATATGGGCAAATCTTGAGAGTCCAAATATTGGATCATCCTATGCCACGATCAGGCGTAGGGCGAAGGCTTTTCATGGTCATCGTGCACGAGACGTTTCTTGGGTGGACTTAACCTTACCCACATAACATATAATCATGTCTTGAATCTTGATTGCCCAAAGGCAAAAATCTTGGAAATCTTATTTTGCATAAATCATGCAAATCTTTATAAATCATTTCATGAACATGTGCATTTCATATGCAATGCATCATCTTCCTCAAGCAAATTCACATATCAAGTCATCAATCATCCAATTCACATAACAATTTCAAATCATTCATACCATGATACATCAATGATAGCAAATTTCTCAAAGCATTCATAAACAATGAATTTTGAAAGCATTTTTAGTATTCGTAAATCTTTCCTTTTTGTTGAAAAGTATATTAATGGCCCATTATTCAACTATAAACATAAAACCTACCTTATAACTTGCTAAATCCTTGGTTTCTTTGCTACAACTCTTGTTCCTCTTCTCTTCCTTCTTTCCCTTCATTAAAATCGAAAACCTATAATAAACACAAATTCTAATGAAATTCTATAAAACCCCTTTCATGAAATTAGCTTGAGAATCACTATACCCATTCCATTCTTAGTCTTTCTAAGCCATAAAACCAACAAAAACTTAAACTTAACTTCATGACTTACCTTAAATCCTTGCTCAAATAAGAAGTTCCTTGGCTTAGATTGTAGCTTGACTCTTCCTACACCTTTTTATCTCTTGGACTTTCTTCAAAAACCTCTTAACTCTCTTGGAAAATCACAAACCCTAGCAAGCTTCTTTCTTTTCTCCTTCTCCCTTCCATGGCCGAAAATCTCATCCCTCTCTTCTAAATTTTCGTTTTTCCTCTTCTTTCCTACTACAACTCACTTATCTCTTCCTCTTTTATACTCCTTCTTCATTTAACTTAAGCCCATCTTCACTTAAGCCCAAAATCCAACTCCCTTCTTCTTCTTCCTTCTTATTTCCTCTCTTTTATACTCTTTACTTAAGTCACTTAAGCCCAAAGCCCATTTACTTCCCTCTTCTTTCTTTCTTCTTTCCTTCTTCCTTCCTTCTTCATTTAACTCATACTACAACTTAAGCCCAAGTCCACTTCATTTCCCTTAATTCCTTCTTCTTCTTATTTTCCTCTTATACTACTCAAGCCCACTAATTCTTTAAGCCCAACTTATTTTCTTTTCTTTTCCTACTTCATTAAAGCCCATTTCATATATATCCTCTCTTTATTCATTTCATTTGGACCTAAAGCCCAATTATTCTTTCTTCTTTCTTCTCATCCTACTAAATCTCTTAAGTCCAAACCATCTCTTCTTCTTTTCATTTAATTTAGGCCCATTATTCTCTTAGGCCCAATTAAACTCTAAACTCTTAAATTCAACTAACACATTTAATTGTATTTATTCATGCCACCCAACTCATTACTCTTGTTTTAATCCTCTTTTTTTTATATCACCACTTAAGCCCAACTTGAGTCCAAGGCCCATTTAACTCTTAATACATTTATAACCTTCATAACACCTTAATACACTTAATCCATGTCATATAGTCTTAGTCTAATCAACATGTTAATTAAGTTTCCTTAACATGCTAATTAAGTCCACAGAATACAATAATTGAATCCCATTAAATCATGCCACCTAACTCATTACTCTTACCTTAAGCATATTAACATGTCAATTAATTCCACATTAATCCATCTCATATTTATACCATATCTTCTATTTCATTTCAATTTCAAAAATTCTTAACTTCTTCACTCATGAATAATCATTCAAAATCCTTATTTAATCATCCTAACTTACCAAAAGATTCGGGTCCAATAAATAGCAATAATTAATAATAATAATACTATTATTAATATTAAAATATTAATGATTACAAATTTTATAATTATAATAATAAATAATAATAACAATAATTGATAATAATAATAATAATACTAAGATAATTAATTTTGTATAATAAAATTAATAATAATAATAGGTACAAAATTTATAATAATAATAAAATAAGATAATCAATTTTGTATAATAAAATTAATAAAAATAGTATTAATAATAAAAGAATAATAATAAGTAGAAAATTTATAACAATAATTAATTAATAATATTAATATTAATAAATAATAATAATTACAAAATTTATAATAATTAATAATTAATAAAATTAAATTAAATTAATGATGATGATGATGATGATAATAAGTTCGAAATTTTGTATAATAAAATTAATAAAATAAAATTATTATTATTATTATTATTTTATTATATTATATGAAATAATAATAATAATAAGTTTGAAATTTCGTATAATAAAATTAATAATAATAAAGAATAATAATAAGCAGAAAATTTACAACAATAATTAATAATGATAATAATAATTCAAATTTAATAATAATAATAATAATATTTATTATTATTATTATTATTATTACAACCTCTTTTTAACGCTTTCTTTGTTCTTCTACCTATTGGTAACTTCTCTCTATCCAATCGTGGTTACAAAGGGTATTTTTCCAGCATATAAGCTCGTCTCACAAGCTATAGCTTTTTCCTTTTTTTTTTCCTTTTCTTTCCGTCAGCATAACCTTCGACTTAGTGAATCAACCTATTGTATGTTGGGTGATTTCCTCGTTTTAGTGTCAGGTTATTTATTGAGGTCGAAAGGAGTTATTATTATTTTTTTTTTAATCCTAATTTTATTAATATTGAGTTTTTTTAATTCATTAATTAGTAATCAGTATTATTGGTATTATTAATATTACTATTACAGTTTATATTATTTTATTATTACTATTATTACTATTTTTTTACTATCTACTTCTTCTATTATTATTATTAGTGGTTTGGTCATACTAGTTTTTCGTTTACCATTTTCTTGTTCCTATTACTATTATTATTATTATTATTATTATTATTATTACTCCTATTTTCTTTTACTATCAATTTTTAAAATATATATATTATTTTAATTTTTGCCTAACATTGGGTCCTTTTTTATCATTGGTATTATTCTTTATCTGATCAATATTATTATTAGTTTTATTACAACATCTCTTTTTATTATTGGTTTATTTTTAACTATCATATTTATATTTATTTATTTAGTATCATTAGTAGTAGTAGTAGTTTTTAACCGATACTATTATTATTGTTAGCATTACTATTATTAGTTTAATCTAATTTAGAATACCTTCTTTATCCTTTCTTTTATTTTTATTCTTATATTTTATTTATTTATTTATTTATTTTTATTGATCTGTATTTTATTTTATTTTATTTTTTCTATATGAATTTCTTTATTTAATTATTTAATTTATTTTTTTCAACTATCTTTTAGTTTTGGTGTTAGTCTTAGGTCAAGGTTGTTGGAGGCCCCTTCAGCGTAGTCCTGTGGGACACGTGCAGGCCGGAGATAAGACGGATGTCTTCAGTTCACGCGGTTGGGACCAGTACGACCGGGCTGGTACGTGCAGTAAGTCGAGCTAAAAACGACAAAGATATATTGCGATTCGGATCTTGGAACATTGGGACCCTTTCGGGTAAGTCCTTAGAATTAGTGGTCATGTTAGATAAGTATAAGATTCACATAGCCTGCATTCAGGAGACAAAGTGGGCAGGCGCTAAAGCGAAGGAGATAGGAGATAGGAGGTTTCAAACTATGGTACTCGGGAAGTACCCAGAAGTAAAATGGGGTAGGTATCCTGGTAGTCAAGGAACTTATAAGTCGAGTGGTGGGACTTACAAGGGTCAATGATAGGATTATGGTGGCTAAAATTATGGTTAGCAAGGTGGTTCTTAATGTAGTGTGTGTGTATACACCTCAAGCAGGTTCAGATGAACAAATAAAACGTCTATTCTGGGAAGCATTCTAGGGGGTGTTGCAACATTGCACTGATTCGGAGCAGATCATCATTGGCGGTGATTTTAATGGACATATAGGGGCTGATATGGATGGATATACAGAAGCCCACGGGGGCTTTGGGTACGACATTAGAAATGATAATGGGATTGTTTTATTGGACTTGTCCATCGCATATGAGTTAGTCATAGCTAATTCCCTTTTTAAGAAAAACGCAGCGCACTTGGTAACTTTTCATAGTAGCACCTCAAAAACACAAATAGATTATCTACTTGTCAGGAGAGGTGCCAGATCATGATGTAAAGATTTCAAAGTACTACCAGTTGCATGCATTTCGACTCAACATAAATTACTAGTTCTGGATTTCAGGATTAAAGGATGGAGGCCACAGTTTTCTAACCTGCAGTATCGTAGAATTAAGTGGTGGAGACTAAGAGGGGAAGAGATGGAATGATTTAGGGCACAAGTTCGGTCAAATGTAACATGGTCTGTGAGCGGAGATGCAAATCTGATGTGGGAGGGTGTAGCCTCCGTAGTGCGTGCAATAGCCACCACTCACCTAGGGGTATCCAAAGGGGTCCCCAAAGGGCAAGGAGGTGGGTGAATGGAAGGTTGGTGGTGGTCAGACGAGGTCCAAGGGATGGTTAAGGCGAAGCAGAGAGCTTTTAAAGATCTTTTAGCTAGTTCATTGGAGGTGGAGAGGGAGATTAACAAAGTAAGGTATAGGTGGGCAAAACAAAGGGCTAAGAAAACTATCGTAGTGGCTAGAAGGGAAGCATATGAAATTATGTATCGTGGCTTGGATACAACTAGGGGAGCACAAAAGATTTTCAAGTTGGCATGAGATAGGGCACGTGGGACGTCTGATTTCACCCAAGTTTGTTGTATTCGTGATGAAACAGGACAGGTACTCATAGAGTCCCATGACATCATGCGGAGATGGCAAAGATATTTTCATGGCCTGTATAACGAAGAGATAGCAGGCAACGTTGAGTTAGAAGAACCCTCTACGTCGGGCCATGCACATGATAGGTGCGCATGGGTTAGGATTACGAGGGGTGAAATTATAAAGGCGTTTCGAGTGATGGGGACTGGTAGGGCCGTAGGGCCAGACGAGATACCCATCGAGGTATGGAGATGAATAGAAGGTGTCAGTATTGTATGGTTGGTTTGACTCTTCAATGTGATTCTAGAGTCAGCCAAAATGCCAGATGAATGGAGATTAACTAGGTTGATCCCCTTATACAAGGCCAAAGGGGACATCCAGCTATGTCACAACTATAGAGGCATAAAACTTATAAGTCATACTTGAAGCTGTGGGAGAAGATAATTGAGAAGAGAATTCGGAGGGCTGCTTCTGTATCAGTCAATCAATTTGGATTTATGCCTGGTAGGTCCACGACAGAAGCGATACATCTACTTCGTAGACTCATGGAATGCTACAAGGAACAAAAACGAGATTTGCATATAGTTTTTATTGATTTGGAGAAGACCTATGACAGGGTGCCTAGAGACCTCTTATGGAGGTGTTTGGAGGCTAAGGGCATTCATATCGCCTATATTAAAGTAATCAAGGATATGTATGAAGGAGCATTGAGTAGCGTACGGACAGTAGGAGGAGACATGGAAGCGATTTCTATCAAGGTTGGTCTCCACCAAGGATCTGTGTTAAGCCCTTTGCTGTTCACTTTAGTGTTAGATGAGATTACCAAACATATTCAAGGAGAGGTACCTTAGTGTATGTTATTTACAGATGATATTGTCCTAGTGGATGAGACCAAGGAGGGGATCAATGCCAAGTTAGACTGCTGGAAAGATGCGTTGGAGTCGAAAGGTTTTAAAATGAGCAGATCAAAGATGGAGTATTTAGAATGCTGCTTTTCAAGAAACCAGGGGACACATGACATGGCGGTAGCAATTGGCACTGACGTCATACCACAGCGGACTAGTTTTAAGTATCTTGGGTCTATCATTCAGAGTGACGGGAATATCGATACGGATATTGTACATCGCATTATATCAAGCTAGGCCAAGTGGAGAATCGCATCAGGGGTTTTATGTGATAGGAAGATTCCTTTAAAATTCATGGGGAAGTTTTATAAAACTATGATTCGTCCACCCATGTTATATGGGGCAGAATGTTGGCCTACCAAACGTAGGCACATAAGACAGTTGTTAGTAGCAGAAATACGTATGCTTAGGTGGATGTGTGGCATTACTAGGAGCGATAAGGTTCGAAATCGGGTGGTAAGAGATAGATTCCGGGTGGCTAGCTTTGCCGACAAGTTGAAAGAAACTAGGCTTAGGTAGTATGGCCATATACGGAGGAGGTCCTCCGATGCTCCGGTTCGAAGCTATGAGGGTATATCACTTAGCAAATCTAAGAGGAGAAGAGGGAGGCCTTACAAGAATTGGCGGGAAGTGATCAAGAAGGATATGTCAGAGTTGGCCCTTAATGAGGTAGTCGCTAGAAATAGAAAAGTTTGGCGCGATCGGATCAGGGTAAAGGATTGACCGTTCAAGTTACTCATATTAATAGGGGACATTCCGCTAGGGTCTATGAGGGAAGTCCACCTACCTACTGCATGACGAGGAGGGATGGATTTTATAGCATATTAGGCTCTCGCCAATTAATTAATTAATTAATTTTTGTTTTATTTTATTTTATTTTTTTAATTATAATTATTTAATGAAGTGTTTCTGTACCTTGCATCATTGTTGGACCCTGAACCTTTCTGTAAGCTAGGACTATTAAACGAGAAATTATTGGCAATTAGTTATGTATAAAGCAAAGGAGAATCCTTGAAATTTAAAAGGAATAGAAAAGATGGTTTAGATACAAGATGAGTTATATCTGAAATATTGGAAGTTAAAAGTTGGAGAGTGCAATTGAAAAATGGTCTTTGAGCATGCTATGGTGTTTTAGCCATAACTTTTGCTATAGTCATCCAAATGAGGTAATTCTTAATTTGGATTAAACTAGAGAAATGGGGCTATAAATTGTTCGATGAAATCAAGTTCTGATTCAATCTCTAAGAAAGTCAATTTTCATATGGAAGTCATGCGCAGGATAATATTTTAATATAAGAACAGTCCGAAATGTTCCGAAATGTTTGGAGAATAACTCTTAGACTATCGAACCAAATTGAATGATTTTGGTATCATTATAAACTTAAGACAATGAGGACCAATTTTCTAGAAGGAACTGCAAGCAAATTCCTTCAATTACATGATTAGAAAAGGTGTTGATTTTCGGAAGGAGTTAACCGTGATTTAGATGAATTTTGAGGTATTGATAGATTAATTATCCTATTTTTGTGGAATTAATTAGCATGTTAATGTGAGTAATTAGCATGTTAATAGGAGTTAGACCATATGACATGGATTAAATTGAATTAAGTTGGTAACTTATGCATGAGGGTAAAATTGGAAGGTTACTAAAGGTTTTTAAGTTAGAAGGCTAACATGGAGGGGCATAAGGGTCTTTTACCATTAATTAAATGACATGGCATGTGGGTTAGTATATAAGGAAGAGTGATGCACGAAAATGAGAGGGAAAGACCAAATAAAAGAGAGAAATGAGAGAGAGTTGTCGTGGAGAAGAGGAGGAAACGAAGAAGAAGATGCTAGGGTTGGATTTTTATGGACTTTAAGAGGGATTTTGATGGTTATTAATGAAGGAAAAAGATTGAAGAAGATGAGAGCTTCCTTTCAAGCCAAGAAATTCATGATTTGGTAAAGATTCAAGGTAAGAGTGTTTTTGAGTTGTTGGATTTTTGTGAGGGTTTTGGTTTAGATAGCTTAAGAATGGTATGGGTTTATGTTTTCTAAGACCAATTTCATGATATGTTTCTTTAGGTTGATCAATTTGGATGTCTTTTGATTTGGAGATTTTGTAGCTATTGTTAAAGGAGATTAAGAGAAGATTCAAGAGGAGTAAGAGGGGAAGCATGTTGAACAAGTTTATAAGCAAGGATTTAAGGTGGGTATCGTGTTTATAATAGAATTAACGAGCCATAAATGTTTCCTTTTAAAGACAGAGAAGGAAATGATTTCAAATTGCTTCATATTTGTTGCATTATTGCTTGTGAACGATTTGCAAAATTGTTATGTGAATTTGGTTGATGAAATGTGAGATATTGCATGATCATGAATAAATGTGTTTTTGAAATATGCCATTTTGGCAAAATGTCAAGAAAAATCAAATTTTTTGAAAAGTGCCATTTTGGGCAACAAGTTTTGAAATATATGTTGTGTGGGTTTTGGTAGTCCATCCAAGAACCGTCACGTGCACGTTGACCCAAGAATAGGCTTATCCCGCCTGCCTGCTAGTGGCACGGAGCTCCTTCAAGGACTCCCCAAGTTTACGACTACACAAGATCATTATATAGAATTGTGTAGTTCGTCATGTTTATGGATCTACCTAAACCATTTATGTGCTTATGTGTTTATGATTTGTGAATAAGTTGATGCATTCATGTTTTGTGATTATGAATTTGAATACATGATGAGAATTTGAGAAACAAATGTTTTATAGATTTCAACAAGAATTTTTCCATGATTAAGAACTTTTGAAAAGTTTTGCTTGCTTATAATAATAGCTAACTCCTTTAGTACTACTTCACTTCTTCCTTTGTGATTTTTCACAAACTCTTCCCTACGAAGGTTGCATTTGTCGACACAAATACCTTCTTATCATGAGGACTGTAAAAATATTACCCTCGAGTTCCCGTAGGGTATCCTACAAACAAACATACTTCTGACCTTGGTTCCATCTTTGTGGATTCAGGCTTTAGAATATGGGCTGGGCAGCCCCAAGTCCTCAAATGTCTCAATGAAGGCACTCGGCCAGTCCACAACTCCCTAGGTGTTTTAGGCACCGATTTGGACGGAGCAAAGTTAAGAAGATATGTTGTCGTTTATATGGCATATCCCCATAACGATTCTGGAAGGCTAGCGTAGTATGTGTTGCTCTTTTGGTCATCCATAGAAGTTATATTTACCATATAAGATTTCTTTATTTGGTTGTAACAAGGAGGGTGGTCTATCATCACCATGTTTTCTCCTTGGCTTCATTTTTCTGCTTTCTTTCATTTTGTAATGTATAAATTGATGTAATGATGAAGATGGAGCAGCCATGGATTGATGAAATGGGGAGGTAAAGGTTTCAGTGTATCCTTTTGTGTGCTGGCTACACTTGAATTCAACTCAAACCCCTTTCAAATGTAATAACATAATCAATCTCAATCCACACTTCAATTCAACTCAAACCCCTTTCAAATGTACTAACATAATCAAAATGTCAACACAATCTCAATCCACACTTCAATTCAATCTCAATCTACAATCAGTTTAACTCAACTCAAACAAAATTTGAAATTAATCTTCAATCTCAGCCAAAAATTTCAACACCTTATACTAACCTAAACCACACTGAAGTAGAAATTTCAGAAATTTTGCCCTCAACCTCCAGAAACTCCTTCAAATTCGTTAGAGAGAGAGGTAACTTGCTAGATGAGGGTTCGGTTAAAAAACTTCACCTGGAATGGAGTTTTTAAGGGTAATGGGTTCTGGGAAAGCAGAGGAAGGGAGAAGACGAAATGGCTGAGGATCTTGTGCTAGGAGATGGCTGGCGTGGACAAAGGTGGGAGAGAAAGAAGGAGCGATAAGCGACAGGGGTGAGTAGAGAGAAAGGCACAGGAAAAGAAGAGGAAGGAATGGTTTTAAATTTGGAAATAAACAGTCTTGACGGACCTTTACGGGTCTGTGTAGGTGTTTGGAAGACACATATCCATTAAGCGGACATGATGTCTGCTAAATGGATTGCCTTGAAACTATAGGTCTATTAAGTGGATATCAAGGTCCGTTTAACAAACCTTTACGGGTCTATTTGCACTTTATTGAGACTAATGTCCATTAAACAAACATTATATCCGTTAAACGGACATTCTTGACTTCTTCCGAGCTTTTCTCACCTTGTCCACTCTTCTTTTGTTCCTTCTAACCATTCAATGATATCCCAGGACTACATGCATGATGTATGAATGCTAAAAATGAAAACGTTAAAATAAAAAAAAGAGACATAACCACTTACCTCCTCCACACTTAACATGAGTCTTACCTTTAGGTTTGAAGAGTCGTGATTATGCCATTCCTCATGGTTTTGGAAGATGTCCTTGGGATGTCTCGTAAACACTATCCCTATACACACAACAAATGAGAATAAGAAGATATGACAAAAAGTGAAAATTTTAAAATTAACAAAAGAGTTAGAAACATTGGATTGCCTCCCAACAAGCGCTAAATTTAGTGTCCTTAACTGGACTTGGCCATCTCAATGTCAATTTTGGAATATGATGGTGGAAAAACATCCAACCATTTCTCCCTCGAAATAATGCTTAAGTCTTTGCCCATTGACCCCAAAGGGCTCTTAACCATCCCTTCTAATCTCCACAACTCCATGTGGGTATACTTTTATCACCACAAAAGGTCCCGACCATCTTGATTGCAATTTCCCTGGAAAAAATTTCAAATGAGAGTTAAATAGCAAAACCTTTTGTCCAGGTTTAAATTCTCGCCAAAGGATATGCTTGTCGTCGAAGGCCTTAGTTCTTTCCTTGTATATGCTAGCATTCTCAAAAGCATCGAGGAGAAATTCATCTAGCTCATTCAATTCCATTAGTATCCTTTGTCCAGCTTCCCTGAGATCAAAGTTTAACTTTTGGATTACCCATAATGCCTTATGCTCAATTTCAACCGGAAGATGGCAAGATTTCCCAAAGACCAACCTATAAGGAGACATCCCTAAGGGAGTCTTGTATGTTGTCTTGTATGCCCATAGAACGTCATCAAGCTTCAATGCCTAATCCTTTCTTAATGTATTAATAGTTTTCTCTAAAATTTGCTTGATTTCTTAGTTAGATACCTCAACTTGCCCGCTAGTTTGAGGGTGGTAGGTGGTTCTAAACTTAAAATAGCACCCATATTTTGTCAAGAGAGATTTAAATTAATGGTTCTAAAATTGTACCCATTGTCACTGATTATAGCTCTTAGGACACCAATCTTGAGAATATATGCTTCTTGAAAAATTAAACAACACTAGCTCCAATGTTGTTTGACAGAGCTGTGGCTTCCACCCATTTGGATACATAATCAACAGCCACAAGGATGTATTCATTTCTGAAGGATACTGGAAAAGGTCTCATGAAGTTCAAACTCTATACATCAAAGAGTTCCACTTGTAGAATTCCTGATTGAGGCATCTCGTGCATTCTATTAATGTTTCCCGTTCTCTAACACTTATCACAAGTCATGACAAAAGTTTTAGCATCCTTAAAAAGAGTAGGCCAATAAAACCCATATTGCAAAACCTTTGCCGCTGTTTTGTTAGCCCCATGGTGTCCTCCATACAGTAAAGCATGATAATGGTGCAAAACTGATCACATCTCCTCATCAGGTATACATCTTTTGATCACCCCATCGGCACATCTTCTAAAGAGCAATGGATCTTCCCAAAAGTAATTTCTTACCTCAAATAAGAATTTCCTTCTCTTATGGTATGAATAATCACCAGGAATAATGTCAGCCACTAGAAAATTCACATGATCAGTAAACCATAGGACATTTTCCTTAACAAATCACAGATTCTCATCAGGGAAGGTGTCATTAATAGGTTTCGCTCCTAGCTTGTCTCCTTGCTCAAGTCGCAAAAGATGATCAGCCACTGAATTGTTAGATCCTTTCTTATCTCTAATTTTCAAATCAAATTCCTGCAAAAGTAAAATCCATCTGATCAATCTTAGTTTTGCTTCTTTCTTTGTAAGCAGATATTTCAAAGCAAAATGGTCAGTGTAAACAATCACTTTGGACCCAACAAAATAAGATCTAAATTTATCGAATGCAAAAACTACTGCTATCAATTCTTTCTCTGTAGTAGCATAATTAATTTGAGCATCATTCAAAACTTTGCTTGCGTAATAAATGACATGTAAAATCTTATCCTATTTTTTCCCTAAGACAACCCTAAGTGTATAGTCACTAGCATCACACATCAACTTAAAAGGGAGATTCCAATTTGGTGCGGCCATTATAAGAGCTGAGGTAAGTTCCTTTTTCAACCTGTTGAAAACATGAAGACATTCATTAGTAAATTCATAAGGAACTTCCTTTTGCAATAAAGCACATAATGGTTGAGAAATCTTAGAAAAATCCTTGATAAATCTATGATAGAACCCAGCATGTCCAAGAAAACTCCTTATCGCTCTAACCGAATTGGGAGGTGGCAACTTATTGATGACTTCAATTTTAGTTGGATCCACCTCTATTCCATTGTTAGAAATTTTATGGCCTAGGACGATTCCTTCTTGTACCATGAAGTGACACTTTTCTCAATTTGGCACGAGATTGGTTTCTTCACACTTTTGTAGAACATGTTCTAGATTGAACAAACATGCATCAAAAGAAGAACCAAAAATAGAAAAATCATCCATAAATACCTTAATTATATTCTCCACTATGTCGGAGAATATGAACATCATGCAGCGTTGAAAAGTGACAGGAGTGTTGCACAAACCGAAGGGCATCCTACGATACGCAAATGTACAATAGGGACAAGTGAAGGTGGTTTTCTCCTGATCCTCCGGGGCTATTGGGATTTGGTTATAACCTAAATAAACATCTAAAAAGAAATAATAATCATGGCCTGCTAATCTTTCTAACATTTGGTCAATAAAGGGGAGAGGGAAGTGATCCTTCCTCGTCGTTGCATTCAATTTTTTGTAATCTATACAAACCATATTGGGACCCCGCCCTTGTGAGTCACGCGACCGACGTCCTAAGTGACATCTGGGCGTGCATCCCACAAGGGTGGCATGCCCACACCATTCAAACATTAAAAACGAACTCATTTCACCTATTTCCAAACAGATTTTGGGAAACCTCAAAAAGGAATTTCAATTTGGCTTGTTCAGAAAATTTGTTCCCCATTGTATTAAGTTTATAATGACACCAAAATCATTCAATTTGGAGAAAAAATCTAAAAATAATAGCCCACACACTTTCAAACTGTTATTAGACTAAAATAGTTCGTTATACTCAATTTCCTTCCAGAAATTGGAACTCCTAAAGTCTAAATTAAAATTCAATCCCTTCAGAGGAGTTGTATCTCTAAGTCTCTAGTTTATTAAATAAGAATCATCTCATTTGGATCTCTAAAGATCAAGATATCCTCAAAATACTGAAGTACGCTCAGTAAAATATCCAATTCATACTCTTCCAACTGATACCCTTACTTTGATTCAATCAATCTTTTTTGTACTAATACCAAAAGCTATAAATTTTTAGGGAGAGATAGAGAAATGTGTTAAGAATCCAATGCTTTAAAAATTAGGCCATTTGGAGGTTGGAAGACAAAGTTATAATCAAAAGAGTGAAAGATGTTTAGGCAAGGGGTGGGAAATGCACGATCGCGACCTGGAGCGCAGCGTTGCGATCGCAACTTTCTCCTCCTGCTTTTCTTCTTCCGACCTATATTGGTAAAATGAGCATAACTTTCACTACAAATATCGAATTAAGCTCATTCTTAGACCGTTTTAAAGAATATTTCCAGATCTACAAATTCCATGTAGAATTTAAAATCAATTTCTGCCTCTATAAGGGTCAAATTTTCAAAACAATATAGCTGTCCCGACTGTCCATCCTACGCATCATCACAAACTTCTAATAATCATATCTCTCAACTCCAATTTCCAAAAATTTCATACTATATATCATTGGAAAGATAGAAAAATAATCTACAACTTACAAGAAGATAACTTCATCTAATTCAGCCTAAATCAATACAATATTTTCCTCGAATCCATAACACAAATTCTCACCCTTATGGAAAACTTGAAAATGCAATGAACAAATTTGACATATCATCGGCAAAGCACAAACATACTTCATTAACATCAAAATATAAGTGTTTTTACAAAGCTTTAGTGGGAATTTTCAATCACAATACATCAATATCTTAAAATGTCAAAATACAAAAAGATACATGAATAGTAATTTGCTCAAAATACAACTAAAGCCTTGTGGTTACAAATCTAGCTTAAAACACAGAAAGATGCAAATTTTAGAGTGATGCCTTGATTCTCTTTTACTCAATCTCTTGCTCGTCACCTAGAGATGGGAAGGAATAGGGTTGAGCTTAATGCTCATGGGTATCAATTTTATAACCAGTAACAAACAAAACCATTGAAACACTTATTTCCATTGTAACAAAAATTCATAATTGAATCACCAAACACATATTTCTCAAATTCTCAACCAAATTCTCAATAATGCAAATCAGGTATGCATCAATCTTGTTTACTTTAGATGAGCACATAAACACATCTAAATGGTTTAGAAGGTTCAAAATAGAACATACTATCACAATCCCACAAAATGGTTTTGCATAGCCGTGAAGTTATGGGAGTCCATAAAGGAGCTCCATGTCACTAGCGGGCAGGTAGGAGAAGCCTTTAGTCAAAATGCACTCGACATACTTAAAGGGACCAAACCAAACTCACATAACATGTATTTCATAACTTATAAACTTGTTGCCCAAAATGGCACACTTTCGAAACTTGATTTTTTTCATGAACATGAGATATTTCAAAAAACATTTCTGAAAACATGATTTCTCAAACATAGTATCTTTTCAAAAAAAATTCATTTGCATAATCTTTTCATAATTCATCAACACAATATGCTCATACCAAACACATAACACATTCTCAAAGCATTCAAAGAGTCATAAAGTACGTTCATGGAATAGTTGAAATCATTTATTTCCATCATTTAAAAGAAAACATTAATGGTCTATTATTTAATTATAAAACCGTAACCCACTTTGAAATCCTTGCTTAGGAATTGGCTTAAGGATGTCTTTCCTCTTGCTCCTCTTGCCTCTCTTGATCCCCTTCTTGATTTCCTTCATAAATGACAAAATTCTCATTCAATAGGAATTCAAATTAAGAACCTATAATACACATTCACTGAAATTGACTCTAGATTGCTTAAACCCATGTATTTCCTAAATTTCATGAACCAAAGCCCCTTCCATATATCCAAGTATAAAAATCGAACTTACCTTAAATCTTCACCAATTTATGAGATTATTGGCTTTAAGAAAGCTCTTCCCTTTCTCTTTCTTTTTCCTTTCTTGAGCAACCTCAAACTCTCTCTTTAAGACTAAGAAAAGATGAAACCTAGCCCAAAACTCTATTCTTTTCTCAACTTCACCGAAACCTCTCTTTCTCACTTTTGATTTTTGTATTTCACTTCTTCCTTCACCTATTCCACGTTTTTCTTCTTCTCAAGCACAAAACAACACCTTTCCTTTCCCATTTTACCCTTAATGAATGAGAAAAGTCCACCTTGCCCTTCCTTTAATGCCTTAGTGCTTTTAACCTTAAATAAACTACCTAAAATACCCCTTTATGAATTTTTACCACCTTTAATTCAACTAACCTATGAAATAAATTCCACTAACATAGAAATAAATAAAAAAATTTACTCCAAAATATTTCATCTATCCAAACCTCATAATTATCTAAATCATGCTTAACTAAAAAAACATTAAGGGGCCAACATTTCTCCCCCTCTAAAAAGAATTTCATCCTTGAAATTCTTACCTGAGTCATTGAAGAGGTATGGATACTTCTTCTTCATGGCTTCCAAGGGCTCCTAAGTGGCCTTCTCTACAGAATGGTATCTCCACAGGACTTTTACTAGTTGAACTATCATGTTCTTGAAGACTTTTCCTTAGTATCCAAGATCTCCACTGAAATCTTCTCATAACTCAGATCATCTCTTAACTGAACCCTAGTGGTTTGAATGATGTTAGATGGATCTTATCTATATCTCCTCAACATGGAAACATGAAAGACATCATAAATCTTTGATAATTCTGGTGGCGGTGCCAACCTATAGGCTAATGGTCCAATTCTCTCAAAAATTTCATAAGGACCCACATATCTTAGACTCAACTTGTCCTTCTTACCAAATCTCATAACTCCTTTTCAAGGAGATGTCTTAAGGAAGACTTTCTCACCGACTTTATACTTTGTTTCCTTCTGGTGTGTATCAGTATAGCTTTTCATTCTGTCCTAAGTCACTTTAAGCTTTTGCTTAACTAACTTGACCTTGTCAACTGTCATCTACATCATTTCTGGTCATATTAGCTTCCTTTCTCCTTCTTCATCCCAACATATAGGAGTTCTACATCTCCTCCCACATAGTGATTCATAAGGAGCTATCTGAATGCTTGAATGGTACGAATTATTATAAACAAATTCGACCAATGGCAAATGCTCATCTCAAGCTCCTTTAAAATCCATTGCACATGTCCTGAGCATTCCCTCAAGGGTCCGAATGGTCCTCTTAGATTGACCATCTGTCTGAGGGTAGAAAGCAGTGCTAAAACTCAACTTGGTTCCCAGAGCCTTTTGTAAGCTTCCTCAAAATCTCGAAGTAAACCGATGATCTTTGTCAGAAACTATAGAATCTGGAATCTCATGTAATCTTACTATCTCATCAATGTACTTCCTTGCTAGCACATGCAAAGAATCGATCTGTTTAATTGTCAGAAAATAGGATGACTTCGTCAAACGATCCACAATAACTCATATGGCATCATGCTTCCTACTGGTCTTAGGTAAACCCATCAGAAAATCCATAGTCACCCTTTGCCACTTCCACTCAGGAATGGATAATGGCCTTAACTTGCTTGAAGGTTCCTCGTGTTTAGCCTTGACTTGCTAACATACTAGACACTTACTTGCATATTCTGCTACATCCCTCTTCATGCCTTTCCACCAGAAATATTCTTTCAGATCTCTGTACATCCTGGTGCTACCTGGGTGCATGGCATAAGGCGCATTGTGTGCCTCATCCAGTATCTCATCCTTCACCTCCTTGACATTTGGGATACAAAGCCTATTCCCTACAGTAATAAGTCCATCATCCCTCACTACCACTTCAGACTTCTTGTTATTCTGAATTTCTTCTCGGAGCTTACTCAATTCTGCATCCTGTTCTTGTAACTTCCTGACCTTCTCTCTGAGTATCGGTCTCACTGTAAAGATAGCAACAATACAATCAGGTTCCTCCTGCTTCAGACTTATCCTAAGCTTAGTCATCTCTTCCAATAACAGCAGATAAACTTTCTGAACATGGGCAATTAATGATTTCCTACTCAAGGCATTCGCCACGACATTTGCCTTTCTTGGATGGTACTCTATTAACAAATTATAATCCTTAAGCAACTTAATCTACCTTCTCTGTCTCAAATTCAGCTCTTTCTGACTCAGTAAATACTTGAGACTTTTATGGTTAGTAAAGATCCTCATCTGAACCTCATACAGATAATGTCTCTAAATCTTCAGGGAAAAAATCACTACTGCCAATTCCAAATCATGGGTCGGATAATTTAACTCATAAGGCTTTAGCTACCGCGAGGTATATGTTATTATCTTGTCTCATTGCATCAATACACAACCCAAACCCTTTCTTGAAGCATCACTATACACTATATAACCCTCATTTCCCATAGGTAAAGTCAGAATTGGAGCACTTGTCAATCTGTGCTTAAGCTCCTCGAAGCTCTTCTGGCACTCATCAGTCTAGATAAACTTTTGATTCTTCCTCAATAACCTAGTTAGTGGAGCAGCAATCATGGAGAATCTTTTCACAAACCTCCTATAGTAACTTGCCAGACCCAAAAAATTCCTCACTTCTATCACTATCTTGGATGTATGCCATTTCACCACTGCTGCAATTTTCTTCGGATCAATATGTACCCCATTCTTAGAAATTACATGTCTAAGGAATACCAACTCATGAAGCCAAAATTCACATTTGCTAAATTTGACGTAAAGTTTCCTCTCCCTCAGTGTCTGCAGTACTATCCTAAAATGTTCCTCATGTTCCCTTTCACTCTTGGAATACACCAGAATGTTATCTATAAACACTATGATAAACTGATCCAGATACTCCTTGAAAACCCTATTTATAAGATCCATAAATGTAGCTGGAGCATTGGTCAAACCAAAAGGCATAACTAGGAACTCATAATGCCCATACCGTGTTGAGTCTCCTGTAATCAATACACATCCGTCATATTCCATCCTTCTTTTTAACAAATAGAACAGGCGCTCTCCAAGGTGACGAACTCGGCCTTATATATCCCTTCTCTAATAGTTCCTCTAACTGTTCCTTAAGCTCCTTTAATTCAGCTGGAGCCATCCTATACGATGGTATGGAAATGGGTGCAGTTCCAGGAATCAAGTAGATGGCAAACTCGATTTTCCTCACCAGTGGCAAACTAGGTAAGTCCTCTGGGAACACATCAGGAAATTCCATTAAAACTAGAAAATCCTCTAACCTCCCTTCCTCCACATCAGCGTCTAGAACATGCGCTAAGAAGGCTTCACACCCCTTCTTCATCATCCTATCAGCTAATAAAGCATAAATAATTCTTGGTGATGGCACTTTCTTGTTCTCTCTGAAAATCACCCTCTCACTGTTGCCCAGATCAAATTCCACCTCCTTAAGGCCACAATCTAACTTCACATTATATTTTTCCATAACATCCATTCCAAGTATAACATCTAAGCCTTTTAGATCTAGAGGTAGTAAATCCACTACCAGTCTAGCACCATCAATGAAGAGCTCACAGTTTTTATATACGTGACTGATTACTACATTCCTCCTTAGAGGTGTACTAACAAGCAAATGACTATTCAAAGGCATTGAATTCACACAATGCAGAATCATACTTGCAAAAACAAAAGAATATATAGAACCAGAATCAATTATTAAATATACTGCTGAATTAAATAACCAGGTCATACTCGTGACAACCTCTGGCGCGGCTGCTGCTTCCTCCCTTGTCATGGCAAACACTCTTGCCTGTACTTGACCCTTGGCCTTCCTAGAGGAATAACCTTCTTTGCAGCTCCAGAACTGCCCACTTCAATGGGTGGTCGGGTTCCCACTGTTTCAGCTCTCCTTGGGGCTTATAACCGTGACGCCTCCTGCCTTGTTACTTAGGAGCAGTCCCTGATCATATGTCCCTTTTCTCCACATCAAAAGCATGCTCCCAATAACTTGAAACACTCTCCACTGTGCAACTTCCCACAATGTTCACATTGGGGGTTCATGTTCCTACTCCTCTCCACCCTGCTATTGCCTCCTGCTACAGAGGCTTGCACTGACACTGCCCTTGCTTGCTTATTCTTAGCAGAGGCACTACTCCCTGCTTCACTCTATGTGTGGAAGCTCTTCACACCCCTTCGAAGTATTAGAGCAGTCACCCCTTTCTTGGAAAACTACTCTCGGTTCTTCCTCTTCCTACTCACCTCATACTTGATATTTTCCAGCTTATTAGCCTGGAGTGCGGCATCTACCAACTGCTAGTAGCCATAAAATTGTGGATCAAGACTTTCTCCTTGATCCTCAGATGGAGACCTCCCTCAAACTTATGGTACTTGTCTTCCTCATTCGCCACAGTGTTAGCCGCATATTGGAAAAACTGAGTGAACTTCAGTTCATACTCACTCATACTAATGTCCCTCTGTGTGAGATTCAAAAACTCCCTGACCTTCTCTTGTACATAAACCCTAAAGAGGTCCTTCTTCTTGAACACTTCCATAAAATCTCTTCATGACAACACCAGAGGCATAATGTTGGATCCCGTTATCGGAACCCAACTACATACGTAGAACGGAAAACGAAGCAAACGGAAACGAAAGGAAACGAAAATTTCGGATCTAAATTTCAAATCGGAAACAAAAAGCGGTCGCCAATCGAATAAACCTACCAAATCGGATAACAAATTACGAATAACAAAATCGAGGGCGAGATGAAATCAAGTAGAACAGATCCGACATCCGAGCACAATAATTAAATAAGACGATCGGATGAACATAATCGCGTTGGAATCCTTACGACATTTCAAATCCGGTATATTTTTTTTTCTTTATTCCTTGTCTTTTTCATTCTTAATCACTTTACTCCATTACATATAAAAATCATCATTCTTATTCCTTCCTATAAATCCTCAAACTCATTTCTTTAAACCCATTTTACCGAAATTTTTACCGAAATTTCGGTAAAAGATAACTACCAGTATTTTGACAGCCCAAAATTTAAAACAAAACAAACGCACTTCTAATATCGTAATCCATCCAATAACACAAGGCAACATCGGACCTCCGTCCGCATCCAAACACCAAAGAAACACAATCTTAATTCTAAACACTTCATAAATCCAATCCATAACTATCTCAACTCGTAAATTTTAATCAATCCCAACCACATTCAAAATCCAATCTCATACATAAAGTATAATCATACTTATAACTCATTCGAACATAATACAATCTTATACATTTATCGCCACAAGCAAAACCATTCATATACAATCGAACTAAAATACACTTTACTAGCTTTCTAACTATCCATAAAGATCGATACAAACATTAAACTTTAAACATACTACGAACACATACAAGTCGGACTATGATCATACTCGTCTTCCATCCGATCTCCTGCGTAAAACACGGAGATTGGGGATGAAAGGGGGTGAGCTCTAAGCTCGTGGATAATATATTTATAAACCGAACAATAAGCGAAAATTATTTTCTTTTAAACTTTTCAAAATTTCCCATTTAAGCATTTATCCAAATCTTATTTTCAAACTTTTCAAAACTTTCATAAACCTTCCGAAATTTCATGATTATAAATTCTTGTCTTATTTCTCAAAATCTCAAATCTTTTTAAATCATGCGACTTTAAATATGAATGCATCACATTATAAACAAATCAAAACACATAACACATCATAATTGGTTTGGTTCGGTCTAATAGACGTCATCGCACATTCAAGATAACGGTCATATGCGGTAGTGAACAGACGTACTACACTTTCCTGCATAACGGTCCAGTGTAGCCGTGAAAGGAGTCCGTAATCGGATCTCCATTGCCTATTGCAGGTAGCCGGGCGAAGGCTTAAACAAGTAGAGACAGCGCTGACTCACAAAAGGACCTGACCAAACCCACTTAACACATAATGAAAGCGAAATTTAGATTGCCCGAAGGCACTTTTCAAAAACTCTTGAATTTTTTTTTCTTCATATTTTTCATCTTATAACAACAAATTGTGTCATAAATGACACAAGCATAAAATCACATAAATTCACATAATCATCTAATGCAATTCATAGCATCAAATTAATCACATAATAATCACATTCATGATAAAATATGCACTAATTTCTTTAAATCATAAGTCAAATAATTTGAAACCCATGAAGTTCATAAGTCTTGTATTTCTTAAACTCATTTTCATCCTTTGAAATCATAATTTCAACTATTTACTTTTTTTTTTCAAACATTTTTTTTCAACAATTGCTTTCTTTAATTTTTAAAAAATCATATTTAGCTTATAATTCAATAAATAAATATACTACCCACCTTATTTCCATGCAAGCAACTTGTCCAATGCTTCAATTTGACTTTTGCTTCTCTCTCTCTTCCAATTTAACAAAACCTAAACCATAATCATCCAAATTCACATCATAAATAACATAATTTTCAAAATTAACTTAGGAATTCACCAATTTATCATAATTCCATGCTATTTAACTCACCAATTTACAAAAACCCTAATTCACCAATTTGGCCTAAACCAACTTATCCAAATTCAATACCATAAATCACTTAATTACTCAAATTAAACTTAGAAAACACCAATTCCATATAAATTCAAGCTATTCCAATCTCCAATTTTGAAAATCCCCAATTTTCAAAATTGGCCTAAACCAATACACTCAAATTCAATCTCATAAAACATAATTTCTTCAAAATTGATTCCATATTTCATCAATTCCTACTCTTAATTATGTTTCTACACCATTAATTCACAAAAACCCCCAAAATTCACAAAAACCCCAAATTTCTAATTTGGCCTAAACTCCAAATTTATAATTTTTCAAATTAAACTTCACCTAAAGCATAAACATCAAAATTAACTTAGGATATCTCAAATTCATCACTAAATCAAGCCATCTAAATCATCAATTTCACAAAACCCCAATTTTCAAAATTTATCATAAACCTAAGCCATAAATATCCAAAATTAATCCACTTAAACATGAAATCTTCCAAAATAAACCATGGAAATCACAAACCCATATCCTTATACATATTTCTAAACCAAAGTTTAAGAAAAACTTAAAGATTGAAATTTCTCTTACCTCTTTCTCTCTCTAAAATTTGAAATTTCCAAGCTCCAAAGGTTGCTTCATCTTCTTCCTTCCCTTTTCCTTGAAATCCATGCAAAACCCACGTAGAAGCCTTAAAATTCGAGATCTCACCTTTGCTCCATCACCACCGAATGCATCTTCTTCATTCTCTCCTTTCTCCTCTCCTTTTTCTTCTTATTTTCTTCTCTCTTCGTGAATTCCCAGCCTTATACGACAGCCCATGTTGCTTCTGCCATGTCATTAAAATTGATGCCAAAATGACCAAATTATCCTCCCTTGTTTGCTTATTTCCAAGTTTGCCCCTGTGCAGGATTTTGAAAAACTGATAACTTGCGACCTGAATTCGAGTAACTAAACGAAATAATTTGGATAAACTTTCTTCTTAAAAATTGTTCCTCTCGATCTTATGAATCCAACGCCACTGACGGCGCTCAATTCGGATCTAAAACGAAGAAGTTATGGCCAAATTACTAACTGACCTGCACAAAATCCGAAACTGAACTTTAACATAACTTCAGTCCAGAATTTGACAATCTTAGGGATGGAATTAAATTTCGATCCCTTCACAAGAATTGTAGCCCTATATCTTAACTTTATTTTCCCTCAAGAATCAACTCAATCGGAGTTGTATAACTCCCGAAAATCGCAAAATACTGAACCATGTTCAGAAAATTATCCAACTTATAACCTATAACCCATCTCTTACTTTAGTTCAATCAATCTCTTTCCATATAATCTCCTAAAAATCATAATTCTTCATAAACATGAACGCAATTGTCTTAGGAATCCAACGCTTCAAGAATCAAATCAATCGGATGTCGGACGAAAGATTTATAACAAAAGATTGCAAAAGGGTCGGAGTTCAAGCAAAAGTTACAAAACCTTATATACCCACCTATAACTGAATTTTTCGAAAATCATATCTCTTAATTCGAACTCGAATTTGACGAATTTGGTGTCTATGGAAAGGTAAAAGGAAGCTCTACAATTTCCTGAAGAACAGAAAATCCAATTGGCTTCCAAAGAAGTCAAATTTCCACTCAAAGATTTTGTCTTAATCAGTTTTTCCTAAACGACTTCCAATTTTTCATCGCTCATAACTCCTAGCCCGATATCGAAAAATTACAAACTTTATGGCGTCGGAAAGATCAACATACAAACTACAACTTTCAGTAAAGCCACTTTTCCAATTCCTACTAAATCCATACGACGAGTAACCTCAAGTACAAAGACATGCAAATCTATACTTAATAACATTTTCAAAACAAAGCAAATCTTCCGAAATTCATATCTCTCAATCCCGACGTCGAAAAATAGCAAACTTTATGTCCACGAAAAGCTCTCGACAGAGGCTACAAGTTTCACGTTGATCATTTTCTCAGATTTTGCCTCAATTAAAAAGTCAACTTTTTTTCTCAAAGTCAAACTTCAAACGAACTTTGACTGATCATAACTCTCACTCCCGATATCGGAAAATATCAAACTTTATATCTACGAAAAGCTCTTGACATAAACTACAAGTTTCATGTAGATCATTTTATCAAATTTTGCCTACATCAAAAGTCAACTCTCAAAGTCAAACATTCTCTCTCCAAAAAGTCAAACTTTCTAAATTCTTCAAATTTTCACACTTTTTCTCTTTAATTCTTGCTATTTAACTTCATTTCAATCAACTCATCCACTTTCCTCTCATAATCCATATAAGTTCACTCAAATATCAAAGTCCTCAAAATTAAACAATTCTTTTCTCATAAATTATTTCTTAATTTTATCAAATTTCTTTAAATTCATAATTCATATAAGTTCACTCAAATATCAAAGTCCTCAAAATTAAACAATTCTTTTCTCATAAATTATTTCTTAATTTCATCAAATTTCTTTAAATTCATAATTTTCTCACCAATTTCTTTCTCATTTAAAATTCATTTTAATATTTCTATTCTTCATCAAAAGTTCGGGGTCCAACATTTCTCCCCCTTTTAAAAGAATTTCGTCCTCGAAATTCACACTTAAGAACATAATATTTCTTATCTCATTCCTTCTCATAAATATTTCTCAATCTCTTCATAATTTCTCAATTCTTAAATCAATTTCTCCATCCAACATCATATCAAACCCACTAGTTCTACAACTCCATATTCTTTAACATTTTTCCTTAACATTTTAAACAAGTCAATGGTCCACGTCGTACTGACTCTTAATATGGACCATAATTATCATTTCACTTAATTCTTTGAATTGCTATACACATTTCTCTATCAATTTATCTCATTATTCAAAATTTGCATCTCATATATGCATATTCGAAATCAATTCCTCTAAATTCATCATGTAATTCTCCTCTCAATGTCCATTAACACTTTCTTCAAATCAAACATCACTCATCACCTTAATCAAACCATCCACTAGGTTCTTCATATAATTCATAACAAGGACATCCACTTCATTTCTCAATTCTTACTTATTTAATCTTATCAATTTACCTCTTTTCAAAACCTCATGCATATCACTTATACACATTCTCATAATTTCAATCTTACCAAACCTATAGCCCAAGTATGATCATAATACTGATCTCTGACATTCTCACAAATTCGATTTTTATCCTTATACACTCTCATCAATCTTATGTGCCCAGTTAAGACCATAGTACTGGGCTCTGACACTTATCCGAAGATTGCTCATGAAACAAACATATCGCCCAAGTTCATAATACTGGGCTCTGATACCATAAATGTTGGATCCCGTTATCGGAACCCAACTACATACGTAGAACGGAAAACGAAGCAAACAGAAACGAAGGGAAACGGAAATTTCGGATCGAAATTTCAAATCGGAAACAAAAAGCGGTCGTCAATCGAATAAACCTACCAAATCGGATAACAAATTACGAATAACAAAATCGAGGGCGAGACGAAATCAAGTAGAACAGATCCGACATCCGAGCACAATAATTAAAGAAGACGATCGGATGAACATAATCGCGTTGGAATCCTTACGACATTTCAAATCCGGTATATTTTTTTTTTCTTTATTCCTTGTCTTTTTCATTCTTAATCACTTTACTCCATTACATATAAAAATCATCATTCTTATTCCTTCCTATAAATCCTCAAACTCATTTCTTTAAACCCATTTTACCGAAATTTTTACCGAAATTTTAAAGATAATCATTGTATTTTGACAGCCCAAAATTTAAAACAAAACAAACGCACTTCTAATATCGTAATCTATCCAATAACACAAGGCAACATCGGACCTCCGTCCAAGCATCCAAACACCAAAGAAACACAATCTTAATTCTAAACACTTCATAAATCCAATCCATAACTATCTCAACTCAGAAATTTTAATCAATCCCAACCACATTCAAAATCCAATCTCATACATAAAGTATAATCATACTTATAACTCATTCAACATAATACAATCTTATACATTTATCGCCACAAGCAAAACCATTCATATACAATCGAACTAAAATACACTTTACTAGCTTTCTAACTATCCATAAAGATCTCGATACAAACATTAAACTTTAAACATACTACGAACACATACAAGTCGGACTATGATCATATTCGTCTTCCATCCGATCTCTGCGTAAAAACACGGAGATTGGGGATGAAAGGGGTGAGCTCGGAAGCTCGTGGATAATATATTTATAAACCGAACAATAAGCGAAAATTATTTTCTTTTAAACTTTTCAAAATTTCCCATTTAAGCATTTATCCAAATCTTATTTTCAAACTTTTCAAAACTTTCATAAACCTTCCAAATTTCATGATTATAAATTTCTTGTCTTATTTCTCAAAATCTCAAATCTTTTTCAAATCATGCATGACTTTAAATATGAATGCATCACATTATAAACAAATCAAAACACATAACACATCGAATTGGTTTGGTTCGGTCTAACAGACGTCATCGCACATTCTCGATCGGTCATGTGGTAGTGAAACAGACGTACTACACTTTCCGCATAACGGTCCAGTGTAGCCGTGAAAGGAGTCCATAATCGGATCTCCATTGCCTATTGCAGGCAGCCGGGCGAAGGCTTAAACAAGTAGAGACAGCGCTGACTCACAAAAGGACCTGACCAAACCCACTTAACACATAATGAAAACGAAATTTAGATTGCCCGAAGGCACTTTTTAAAAACTCTTGAATTTTTTTTTCTTCATATTTTTCATCTTATAACAACAAATTGTGTCATAAATGACACAAGCATAAAATCACATAAATTCACATAATCATCTAATGCAATTCATAGCATCAAATTAATCACATAATAATCACATTCATGATAAAATATGCACTAATTTCTTTAAATCATAAGTCAAATAATTTGAAACCCATGAAGTTCATAAGTCTTGTATTTCTTAAACTCATTTTCATCCTTTGAAATCATAATTTCAACTATTTACTTTTTTTTCAAACATTTTTTTTCAACAATTGCTTTCTTTAATTTTTAAAAAATCATATTTAGCTTATAATTCAATAAATAAATATACTACCCACCTTATTTCCATGCAAGCAACTTGTCCAATGCTTCAATTTGACTTTTGCTTCTCTCTCTCTTCCAATTTAACAAAACCTAAACCATAATCATCCAAATTCACATCATAAATAACATAATTTTCAAAATTAACTTAGGAATTCATCAATTTACCATAATTCCATGCTATTTAACTCACCAATTTACAAAAACCCTAATTCACCAATTTGGCCTAAACCAACTTATCCAAATTCAATACCATAAATCACTTAATTACTCAAATTAAACTTAGAAAACACCAATTCCATATAAATTTAAGCTATTCCAATCTCCAATTTTGAAAATCCCCAATTTTCAAAATTGGCCTAAACCAATACACTCAAATTCAATCTCATAAAACATAATTTCTTCAAAATTGATTACATATTTCATCAATTCCTACTCTTAATTATGTTTCTACACCATTAATTCACAAAACCCCAAAATTCACAAAACCTCAAATTTCTAATTTGGCCTAAACTCCAAATTTATAATTTTCAAATTAAACTTCACCTAAAGCATAAACATCAAAATTAACTTAGGATATCTCAAATTCATCACTAAATCAAGCCATCTAAATCATCAATTTCACAAAACCCCAATTTTCAAAATTTATCATAAACCTAAGCCATAAATATCCAAAATTAATCCACTTAAACATGAAATCTTCCAAAATAAACCATGGAAATCACAAACCCATATCCTTATACATATTTCTAAACCAAAGTTTAAGAAAACTTAAAGATTGAAATTTCTCTTACCTCTTTCTCTCTCTAAAATTTGAAATTTCCAAGCTCCAAAGGTTGCTTCATCTTCTTCCTTCCCTTTTCCTTGAAATCCATGCAAAACCCATGTAGAAGCCTTAAAATTCGAGATCTCACCTTTGCTCCATCACCACCGAATGCATCTTCTTCATTCTCTCCTTTCTCCTCTCCTTTTTCTTCTTATTTTCTTCTCTCTTCGTGAATTCCCAGCCTTATCGACAGCCCATGTTGCTTCTGCCATGTCATTAAAATTGATGCCAAATGACCAAATTATCCTCCCTTGTTTGCTTATTTCCAAGTTTGCCCTGTGCAGGATTTTGAAAACTGATAACTTGCGACCTGAATTCGAGCAACTAAACGAAATAATTTGGATAAACTTTCTTCTTAAAAATTGTTCCTCTCGATCTTATGAATCCAACGCCACTGACGGCGCTCAATTCGGATCTAAAACGAAGAAGTTATGGCCAAATTACTAACTGACCTGCACAAAATCCGAAACTGAACTTTAACATAACTTCAGTCCAGAATTTGACAATCTTAGGGATGGAATTAAATTTAGATCCCTTCACAAGAATTGTAGCCCTATATCTTAACTTTATTTTCCCTCAAGAATCAACTCAATCGGAGTTGTATAATTCCCGAAAATCGTAAAATACTGAACCATGTTCAGAAAATTATCCAACTTATAACCTATAACCCATCTCTTACTTTGGTTCAATCAATCTCTTTCCATATAATCTCCTAAAAATCATAATTCTTCATAAACATGAACGCAATTGTCTTAGGAATCCAACGCTTCAAGAATCAAATCAATCAGATGTCGGACGAAAGATTTATAACAAAAGATTGCAAAAGGATCGGAGTTAAAGCAAAAGTTACAAAACCTTATATACCCACCTATAACTGAATTTTTCGAAAATCATATCTCTTAATTCCGAACTCGAAATTTGACGAATTTGGTGTCTATGGAAAGGTAAAAGGAAGCTCTACAATTTCCCTGAAGAACAGAAAAATCCAATTGGCTTCCAAAGAAGTCAAATTTCCACTCAAAGATTTTGTCTTAATCAGCTTTTCCTAAACGACTTCCAATTTTTCATCGCTCATAACTCCTAGCCCCGATATCGAAAAATTACAAACTTTATGGCGTCGGAAAGATCAACATACAAACTACAACTTTCAGTAAAGCCACTTTTTCCAATTCCTACTAAATCCATACGACAAGTAGCCTCGAAGTACAGCACATGCAAATCTATACTTAATAACATTTTCAAAACAAAGCAAATCTTCCGAAATTCATATCTCTCAATCCCGACGTCGAAAAATAGCAAACTTTATGTCCACGAAAAGCTCTCGACAGAGGCTACAAGTTTCACGTTGATCATTTTCTCAGATTTTGCCTCAATTAAAAAGTCAACTTTTTTTCTCAAAGTCAAACTTCAAACGAACTTTGACTGATCATAACTCTCACTCCCGATATCGAAAAATATCAAACTTTATATCTACGAAAAGCTCTTGACATAAACTACAAGTTTCATGTAGATCATTTTATCAAATTTTGCCTACATCAAAAGTCAACTCTCAAAGTCAAACATTCTCTCTCCAAAAAGTCAAACTTTCTAAATTCTTCAAATTTTCACACTTTTTCTCTTTAATTCTTGCTATTTAACTTCATTTCAATCAACTCATCCACTTTCCTCTCATAATCCATATAAGTTCACTCAAATATCAAAGTCCTCAAAATTAAACAATTCTTTTCTCATAAATTATTTCTTAATTTCATCAAATTTCTTTAAATTCATAATCCATATAAGTTCACTCAAATATCAAAGTCCTCAAAATTAAACAATTCTTTTCTCATAAATTATTTCTTAATTTCATCAAATTTCTTTAAATTCATAATTTTCTCACCAATTTCTTTCTCATTTAAAATTCATTTTAATATTTCTATTTTTCATCAAAAGTTCGGGGTCCAACACATAACCCGACTGTGGGGCACTTGGCACTAATTTCCACCAATAAAGTGCCCCTTGCAGCAAGATAACTGCATAATCCAGCTTCTCTTCATCAGATCACTTCATCTGAAACAGGACTCTCTCGATCCTCTTCAACCATGCTTCATCCTCTTCCGGATTTGTTGTACCATTAAAGTCTACAGCTCCATACTTGCAGAGCTTATCATACTGCCCGCTTCTCTCCACTGGAATTGGAACCGACACTTGTGACCCTTGGCCCATGGCATAAGTGAAAGCCTAGGCAAAGGTTTGAAAGAACCTTGGATCTAGAGGGTTTGCTTGAGGCATAGGAGGTAGAGGCGGTGGCACTTTATGTTGTACACTAGGTGCCTACGAATCAGGAGCAAAGAGTGTCCCAGCATCTTGCGGGACATAAGATTCATCTGTGCTCCCTTGGCAAGAATGAGATCGAGTCATAGCTCCTTGAGCTTCCTTTTAAGGTGGCATTTTCACTCCTTCAATATAAAACCATTGAAAACCTTTAGTTCATGCAAAACAATTTTAAAAGTATGCAAAACAATTCAAATCGTATAAAACAATTTCTAATCATGTAAAACAATTCAAAACGATACAAGTAGTTCATTTAAAACAATGCATGTACATTTCATGTCTCAACATACCCATTTCGTACCTAGGATACTCCTACACCTAAGCCTAAACCTAGTAGCTCTAATACCATAAGTGTTGGGACCTCGCCCTTGAAAGTTACGCAACCAACGTCCTAAGTGACATCTGGACGTGTATCCCGCAAGAGTGGCTTGCTCACACTAGTCAAACATCAAAAACGAACTCATTTCACCTACTTCCAAACAGATTTTGGGAAACCTCAAAAAGGAATTTCAATTTGGCTTCTTTAGAAAAATTTGTTCCCTATTGTATTAAGTTTCTAATGACACCAAATCATTCAATTTGGAATAAAAATCTAAAAGTTATATCCCACACACTTTCAGACTATTATTAGACTGAAATAGTTCATTATACTCAATTTCCTTCCAGAAATTCTAAATTAAAATTCAATCCCTTCATAGGAGCTGTATCTCTAAGTCTCTAGTTTATTTAGAACAATAATCATCTCATTTGGAGCTCTACAAATCAAGATATCTTCAAAATACTGAAGTATGTTCAGTAAAATATCCAATTCATACTCTTCCAATTGATACCCTTACTTTGATTCAATTAATCTTTTGTGTATTAATACCAAAAGCTATAACTTTTTATGGAGAGATAGGGAAATGTGTTAGGAATTCACTGTTTCAAAAATCAGGTCATTTGGAGGTCGGACGACAAAGTTAGGATCCAAAGACTGAAAGATGTTTAGGTAGGGGGTGGGAAGGACCTGCAGGTCGCGATCGTGTGTGGTCGTGAAGTCGCGATCTCGACTTTCTCCTCCTGCTTTTCTTCTTCTGACCTATATTGGTAAAATGAGCATAAATTTCACTAAAAATATCATATTAAGCTCATTCTTAAACCTTTTTAAAGAATACTTCTAGCTCTACAACTTTCATGAAGAACTTAAAAACAATTTCTGCCTCTATAAAGGTCAAAATGTTCAAAATAATATAGCTATCTCGAATGTCCATCCTATGCAACATCACAAACTTCTAATAATCATATCTTTCAACTCCAATGTCCAAAAATTTCATACTATATTTCATTGGAAAGATGGAAAAATAATCTACAACTTCTAAGAGACAACTTCATCCAATTAAGCTTAAATCAATATAATATTTTCCTCGCAGCCAGAACACAAATTCTCACCCTTATGGAAAACTTGAAAATGCAATGAACAAATTTGACATATCATCGGAAAAGCACAAACATACTTCATTAACATCAAAATATAAGAGTTTTTATAAAGCTTTAGTGGGCATTTTCAGCCACAATACATCAATATCTCAAAATGTCAAAATACTAAAAGATACATGAACAGTAATTTGCTTAAAATGCAGCTAAAATCTTGTGGTTACAAATCTAGCTTAAAACACATAATGATGCAAATTTTGGAGTGATGCCTTAATTCTCTTTCACTCAATCTCATGCTATGGGAAGGAATGGGGGTGAGCTTAATGCTCGTGGGTAACAATTTTATAACCAGTAACAAGCAAAACCTTGAAACACTTATTTCCATTGTAACAAAAATTCACAATTGAATCACCATACATATATTTCTCAAATTCTCAACTAAATTCTCAATAATGCAAATCAGGTATACTTCAATCTTATTAACATATCATGAGCACATAAACACATCTAAATGATTTGGAAGGTCCAAAACAGAACGTACTACACATTTTCTATAAAGGTCCTGTGTAGCCGTGAACAGAACGTACTATCGCAATCCCACAAAATGATTTTGCATGGTCATGAACTTATGGGAATCCATAAAAGAGCTTCATACCACTAGTGGGCAAGCGGGAGAAGCCTTTAGTCAAAGTGCACTCGACATACTTAAAGGACCAAACCAAACTCACATAATATGTATTTCATAACTTGTAAACTTGTTGCCCAAAAGGCACACTTTCGAAACTTGATTTTTTTCATGAACATGAGATATTTCGAAAACCATTTCTAAAAACATGATTTCTCAAACATAGTATCTTTTCAGAAAAATCATTTGCACAATCTTTTCATAATTCATCAACACAACACGCTTATACCAAACATATAACACATTCTCAAAGTATTCAAAGAGTCATAAAGTACGTTCATGGAATAGTTGAAATTATTTATTTCCATAATTTAAAAGAAAACATTAATGGCCTATTACTTAATTATAAAAACCGTAATCCACCTTGAAATCCTTGCTTAGGAATTGGCTTAAGGATATCTTTCCTCTTGCTCCTCTTACCTCTCTTGATCCCCTCCTTGATTTCCTTCACAAATGACAAAATTCTTATTCAATAGGAATTCAAATTAAGAACCTATAAAGCAAATTCACTAAAATTGACTCTTGATTGCTTAAACCCATGTATTTCCTAAACTTCATAAACCAAAGCCCCTTCCATATACCCAAGAATAAAAATCGAACTTACCTTGAATCTTCACCAATTTATGAGATTTTTAGTTCTAAAGAAAGCTCTTTCCTTCCTCTTTCTTTTTCCCTTCTTGAGCAACCTCAAACTCCCTCTTTAAGACTAAGAAAAGATGAAACCTAACCCAAAACTCTATTCTTTTCTCAACTTCACCGAAACCTCTCTTTCTCACTTTTGATTTTTGTATTTCACTTCTTCCTTCACCTATTCCACATTTTTTTACTTCTCAAGCACAAAACAACATCTTTCCTTTCCCGTTTTACCCCTAATGAATGAGAAAAGTCCACCTTACCCTTCCTTTCATGCCTTAGTGCTTTTAACCTTAAGTAAACTACCCAAAATACCCCTTTATGAATTTTTACCACCTTTAATTCAACTAACCCATGAAAAAAAAAATTCCAATAACATAGACATAAATGAATAAATAAAATTTACTCCAAAATATTTCATCTATCTGAACCTCATAATTATCTAAATCATGCTTAACTAAAAAAAACATTCAGGGGCCAACAGACCCTCCACCCTGTCACAACTTTAGTGGAAATTAATTCATTCCTATCATTAGAAACAACAATTATATCACCCTTCTTTGGCACCACCTGCACAGGACTTATCCAAGAACTATTAGAAATAGGATAGATAATTCCTACGTCAAGTAATTTAAGTACCTCAGATCACACAACTTTCTTCATGTTAAGATTGAGCCTCCTCTAATTTTCAACATTAGGTTTGTGTTTTTCTTCCATTAGAATCCTATGAACACAAATAGAAGGGTTACTTCTCTTTATGCTAGCAATATTCCAAGCAATAGTAATTTAAGTTCACGTAACACCCTTAATAACTTCTCCTCTTGAGAGGAGTCTAAACAAGAGGAAATGATAACCAGATATGTATTTGATTCTCCCAAGAATGCATATCTCAAATGAATTGGAAGTTGTTTAAGTTCAGGGTTTGGTGGGCTCAATATGGAAGGTAATAATTTAAGTTTAGTAGGGCCCAATTCTTCAATTTAAGGTCTATACCTAAAACCATTACCTTGCAATCTATATGCATAGTCCATTAACTCATTGTACAATTCATTCTCATCTATTCCTAAAGTTAGGCATGTTTCTAAAGCGTTATTACACAACAGTTCATGAATAGATTCAAATGTAAGAGAATCAATTACATCTATCTTATAGGTGATTTCATCGAAAGAGGGACTACTTAAAATCTTGAAAATGTTAAACACTTCTTCCTAATTACCCCACTCCCAAAGTTAGCTTACCATCCAGAACATCAATCAATGCTCCACCAGTGGCTAAGAATGGTCTTCCTAAAATTATCAAAAACTGCATGTCAAACTCCATCTCAAGCACAACAAAATCAGCTGGAATTATAAGTTTACCAGCTTTCACCAGTAAATCCTAAACTATACCAATGGGATATCGAATTGATCTATCAACAAGTTGCAACGAATGTAGTTGGTTTGATCTCGCCAATTCCCAACCTGTTATAAAGAGACAAGGGAATAAGATTAATACTTGCACTTAAGTCACATAAACATTGAAAAACATTAGATTCACCAAAGTGACAAGGAATAGTGAAACTCCCTGGATCCTTTAACTTAAGGGGTAGTTTATTTTATAAAATAGAACTAGACTCCTTAGTTAAGGCTACTGTAGAAAAATTATCAAGCTTCTTTTTGTTGGAGATGATTTCCTTCAAGAACTTGGTGTATGCAGACATCTTAGCGAGAGCTTCAATAAGAGATATTGATTTGTGTCTTCTTGAAAAGGTCAAGGAATTTCTAAAATTTGGAATCGTCATGCTTCTTCTTGACCCTTTGAGGGTATCGTATTGGTGGTACAAAGGAAAAATCTGAACTTGGTGAAGACTCCTTCTTTTGTGTTGTTTCTTTTGGCTCTTCTCCTTTACCCAAATTCTCACTTTCACCATCCTTGGCTTCCTTCTCTTTAGGAACCACACTTTCTACCACTTTACCACTCCTTAAAATCACTGCCACACAGTCTTTCTTCGGATTTACTATATTACTAGGCAAGTTCCCCTTTCCTCTTTCATTTACCTCTTTGGCCACTTGACTAATTTGTACCTCTAAATTTCTAATGACAGCTTAGTTTGACTAAATATTCTACTCCATTCTATTCGTTGCTTGAGTGCTAGCTTGAGTACTTTGACCCATCTTGCTCATGAGTTGAGAAAACATGTATTTAAACCGATCCATGTTTTTCTCCCACAGTGAAAGAAATTGTTATGGTGCAGAAGATGAAGGGGATGAGTACTGCGGTTTTAACAGTGCTTGGAACCTCGATGGTCCCAATGGTTTTGTAGCCCTTTGATTTTTCCATGAGAAGTTCAGATGAAACTTCCAACCTTCATTGTAAGTGTTCAAAAAAAGGATCAAATCTCTGACCTTGTCTACCATTATTTACATAGGTCACTTGTTCCTCTGTCAGTATTGCCTCAATGCTCGTACAGCCAGCTACTGTCTAGCCAAATCTACCATAAAGAGTACAAGGATCCCTATTAGATTTGTTTTCGTTCACTAACAAATTCAACTTCTTATTAATCTCGGCAAATTGATAGGCCATGTTAGATTTGGAACCCACTTTATTCAGAGTAACAACTTTGCTCCTTATCACCTTACAATGTGAATTCTCTGCAATTTTTTTGAAAATATTCCATAATTCTTAGGAACTTAGGTCATTAATATTCCCGCCAATGTTCAAATCCACCAGAGTCTGGTTGTGATCAGTGAGATCATGGTAGAAGAACTGAGTTAATAAGTACATGTCAAATCTATGGTGAAGGCATTGGTTAAGGAGATCATTAAACCATTCCCATGCTTCATGAAAATTTTCTCCATCTTTCTACAAGAACCAATGTATCATCTTCCGGAGTTCGAGAGTTTTGTGAGCTGGGTACCACTTTATTATGAAAATCTCCATTACCTTATCCCAAGTATTAATGGAGCTACCTCTAAACTCAACAGCCAATTTCTTGCTAATCCCTTCATACAATAAAGAAAACGTCTTAGCCTTAACTCATCCTCAAACAATCCATACAACGGAAGAGTTTGTACTATCGTAAAAAAATCTCTCATGAAAGCTAGAGCATCTTCACTAGGCATCCCATTAAATTGTGGCAACATCAACAAATGAATCTACTTCAGCTCATAATTCCTTACTGCTGCAGTTAATCGAATCCAAGAGGAGTTACCCGCAATAAATAGGATCTGATAATCCTGAATTCTTCTTACCGCAGGATTAACTACAACCGGTTCAGCTTGATTTCTTTTATGGAATTGCTCATTCCCCATATCTTGTTCCGAGCAAATCCGAAATTTGATTATTGTTTGCCATCTCTCTTCTTCTTTGTACGTTGTTCCTGCGACAAGTCTGTTTAATTTCAAGATTTAACTCAATAAGCTGGTCATTATTCAAATTTCATGAATTGTTAGAAGAAAACTTAAGGTAATAAATAAATAAATAATAAGAACTAGAATTAATGGTAGCAAATATAAACTAGTCCCCGACAACAGCGTCAAAAACTTGATCGACAAAATCTGCAAGCTTACAGAATCATTTCTAGTCCTACAAATCGAATATTCCAAGGTCATCTCATCACCAAATGAATCATAATTACTTAAATGGATTTAACAATAAACTTAAAAGATGATTGGATTTGGATAGACAGTAATTATAAAAACTAAAAAATAACAAACAATGATAATTTGATGATTTAAACTTAGGGCTTAGGGTTCACTAATTCAAGGATTGATTAATACATCATGAACTTGATTTAACATATCAATTAACTAATTATATATCAATAATTATTGGTCAAAACTAAATAAACTTAACAGCTAATGTTAAATAAATAATTTATAAATAAATTAAAACTCAATTAATTAATTAATTAATTATAGTTATTAGCGCTAAACCGAAATTAGCTAATTAGTTAATTAATTAATTATATTTTAATAAAATTTAATTTTTATATCGTTAAATATATTATAATTAATTAATACTAATTAATAATATTTTAATTAATTAGTCGTTGATTTAATAAAAATGCGATTAAATTATATCGACAAGATCGAGTCACGCTTTGTAACTATTAAGTCACAAGCATGACTATAGATATTACTATATAATAAGTAATAATAATTAACAATTAATAATGCATAATAATGAATAACATATAATTAATTTTATATTAATTATTACTAATTATAACTTTATAAACTTAATAATTAATTTATAAATAAAGTATATTTTAATAAATGAATTAACTTATTATATTCTAATTACTATTAATTATATGGAAATTTATAAATTAGCTATAATTTAAGCATATTAAAATTATAGAATGAAAAATTGTCACTCTATACTTAATTAATGTTAACTAATCAATCTATTAATTATATTTTAATTATTAAATTATTTATTTATAAATTATATTTAAATAAAAATGACACAAAATATATGGCCTAATTAGTTAATAATGCAAGGTGATAAGTAACATATATATTAAATATTAATACGTATTAATTAATCAATTAATTATATTTTATTTAATACATCAATTAATTAATTATATATTAATTGTTATTAATTATAACTGAATAAACATATCGTTAACGATCAATAATTAATTCATAAATAAATTATATTTTAATAAATCAATAAATGTATTATAGTTTAATTATCATTATTTATACCGATATTAATTAATTAATTATATTTTAATTAATTAATTCTTTCAGATATCGTATTAAGTATATTATAATTAATTAACCAATTAATTATGATATAATTAATTAAGAAATTAATAATATTTTAATGTTATTAAATTATATAGGTGCCGGTAACAAGTAAAATAACGGGCGGTTGTGAATTAAAAAGTCACAATTGTGCATGAAAGTCACGCCTGTGAATACCAAGTCACATATATGACTACTTAGCTAAATATTATTATATAATAATTAATAATAATTAACAATTAATAATGCAACCGACTAACATATATATGCTAGATATTAATATGTATTAATTAATCAATTTATTTATTTATTATATTTTAATTACCATTAATTAAATCAAATTAATTAATTAATTATAATTGAAGTATTGTTAAATTATACATTTAATTAAAATTACAAAAATATATGCGCTAGTTATTTAATTGCTCTATTATTTCGTAATCAACTTCCTTATTTTATGCAAATTTGCTCTCTTCAAAACTTCAAATATATCCATTCTGTTTAACCGAGAAATTCATGTTTAGAATTCACAGAGGAAAAGAAATAATCGGAGGAAAAAAATAGACGGTAGGATTATCCAGATGACCAGATAGAAAGAAAAACATCAACAACAAAAAAGACCGTCGAATTATTTAGATGGCAAGATGGAATCTTATGTTCGTCCCGTTTGTTATTAATATTATACACTTAATAAGATGGCAGAATTTAAAGTGGTCATGGATACAAAATTACAATATCTAGTAATTGAACGAGGGCACAGGAATCATTTTGCTTCCATTGTCAACTTTACGCGACTATACAACAGAAGTCAATAGTTTGACAATGTGTACAGGTTTGATCAGTAAGATATGGGATAGATTCTACAGGGAATCGAACGGTCCCCTAGCATGAGTGAACGGCTTCTTGTAAATATGATGGGCAGAGAGTAAGGGGAGTTCAACGAAAGTAGGCAAAAAGTTACGTGCCGAAGTTGTAGTTTGACAAGTTACCTCCAATATTTTTACCTGCTCCCGAATCCGACTTTCAATGTATGTATGTATAGAAAGTCATAGTTGATTCCGAAACGTATGGAAAGTCACACTCATGGTCCCCTCCAGTTTTGATATATTTGTTCATTTCAAAGATTAATAATTGGGAGGAGCTCCTATGTCAGAATTTCAGAGATTAATATATGAAGAATAGGTGTGGAATGCCCATTCAAAGCAACAAACAGCTGAACTCTCCCTTTTCACTACTAAAAGGCTCGTAAACCAACAATGGACAAGGATGTGAAAAGGTAAATTATGTGAATATTTCTGTATTTTAATACTTGAGAGTGCACGAGAGTAAAAAGATGTGGAAATTTCTATTAGGGTTGTACTCATCGTCACTACAACAACATAGCTTGGGGCAGACGACTGATAAAAAGCTACCCAAAAAAACAAAAAAAGACAACAAAATCATATTACTCTCTCTCAAGTAACAAGGCCTTATTTTTATGGAGCTTGGTACTTGGGCAATCTAAACGACTGGAACTGTCCTGTTGTCTTGTGAAGCTGCTACATTATCGTCTCCCTCGTTCTCGCCTGACATCTCCTCCAGAGATTTACCTTTTGATTCGGGCACCAGGAAAGTGAACAATAATCCTAAGAGGTTGACTACACCCAACACAATAAGCGAGTTCTTGACACCAATACCTGCGGGATACCCAGCATCTGCCTTAGCCTTGTCCTTGTTTTGTGCCAAATATAAGAACCCAAATGCACCTACTATGGCCCCAAGTTTACCGGCTGCAGCAGATATGCCGTGGCAAGTTGACCTGAGCCTTGCAGGAAAGATCTCGGCTGGCACCACAAAGGTGGTAGCATTAGGTCCAAAGTTTGCAAAGAAAAATGTCAAAGAGTATATGATGACAAATCCAATTCTGTTATCCCGGTGAGTCCAGTGATCGTAAGGAATAGCCAATGCAAACATGAAGACTGTCATGAAGAAGAATCCCATCAACTGGATGGCAAATCTTCCCATTCTGTCAATGAAAGCCACTGTGAACCAGTAACCTGGAACAGTACTGCACAGAGCAATAAGTGTTTGCGCCCTTGCAATTCTGTAAACCTCCTCCAGGGCATTCATCGTTTTTGCTGGAGGAATCCACCCAATTGCGCTGAAGATATCCTTTTGGAACAGATTTTGGCTGTAGAACGCTATGTCAAGCAAAAACCACGTGGTAGTAGTCCCAAGCAAGTGGAGTCCGTGACGATGAAGAAACTGTTTAGAGAACAAACCAAATGAACCGGATTCACTCTGAGTTATATGTTCAACCTTTTGGTTTTCCGCCTCAATCTCCACCTGCAAAACTTTTGACATATCAGATGCAGCTTGTTTTGCGTTCTTGGCAACTAGAGCAGTGTAACGAGCAGTTTCTGGCATCTTCATCCTCCAATAGTAGGTAAGTGCGGCAGGAAGTGCCCCAACCATGAGAATGATGCGCCAAACAAAGTCTGCTTGAGGAACAGTTGAGGCAAGAGCATTGGCCTCATAAGCTGGGGCATCAAACCTGGCCTTAAATGAGGTTGATATGATTATGGCAAATATACCGCCTGCTAAAATTCCAAAGCCCTGCATTGCAAACACTGCAGCTATGAAAGCACCACGAGTCTTCTTATTCGCGTATTCAGACATGATCGTGGCAGATAATGGGTAATCACCACCAATGCCAAACCCAAGCCAGAACCGAAAGAAACACAGAGTTGACATAACGGCTTTAGGTTCGTGCCCGAATGAAAGGCCCGAGGCAATTGAACATATCACCATAAGCATAAGAGTCATACCATACACTCTCTTTCTCCCCATCTTATCACCAAGCCAGCCAAAGAAGAGCTGGCCTGAAAGAGTTCCACAAAACGCCACGCCATTAACAGCTGCAGACACGTTTGGAGGCAAAGTGCCTGGCTTTGCTGCTCCATCAACATGGTAGTATATACGCCCAAGCAATTTTGTAACAAGGGATATGCAAAACAGGTCATACGCATCAGTGAAAAAGCCCATTCCAGCAATGATAATTGCTGTGAAGTGGTACCATTGTGTTTTCGCAACATCAAGTGCATTGAGCACCTTTAAGTCCCCAGCCATGGCTTCCTACCTTGATTCGCAAGCCCTTTCAGGAAGCCTCTCTCCGATTTTTCTCTGCAAATATCAACTGAACAGTTAGACCAAAAACTTTAACATGACAAGTTTGATAACATTCACTGTAACGTTCACTGATTAAACTAATTAAGCGAAGTTGATCCGCTTACCAACACTAACCATAAAACCGTAAATTCTTAACTCTTGGCCTCTGAGTCTTTGGTCTCGTTCAAACAAAAGAGAGCTAAAGTCGCCCCTACTCAAGACAGGGCATCATAGTCTCACACAGGTTACGTAACAAAGTAATTAAGAAGTAGTCGTATTTGGCTGATAAAGAATGGACTAAAAGCGCCTGCAATTGGACAATACCGTCCAAGGATTTGGTTCTTTTTCGTTCACACAACTTTGAGAGTGAACAGAAATCTAGCCTAAATAATTTCCAAGATGGTAGGTCCAACTGTTCCATTGTCCACTAGACGCTTTTGAAATTTCTAAAGGATAACAATCAGCTTCCCCATCAAATGATCCCTTTCTCACGCAAATTTTCAAGCGACACGAAAACAATTGCTGCAGTAGTCTAATAGAAAGGCAAAATATCCAGACTACAGGGAAAAAGTAGGGCAAAAGATAAGGGAAAATCCTCGGGTTTCCACACTGGACAAAAGAACACCAGTAACGGGATTTAAGGAATGGCCTTGACATTTGGCCATTTGCAGGGCTCGAGATAACCAAATACAAAGACAGCCAATGGGGTGTGTCCGGTTAAAAGCTGATAAGGAAGGACAGGCTAGAAATTTCCTTGCCATTGTCATTGTACTGACGGAGAAACTTGCCAAGTAAACTGTCCATTGAAGATCTGGAAGAGGACAAAACATGGAAAGAAATTTCCACGAGAGGACAAAACAAGGACCCATCTTTGACGACCGAAAACGTTTACTTACAACACGGACATAGATAGCAGATCCATGGGCCGCTTCCTTTAGAGAGTTATTTATTTATGTTTTTATCCAGTTCATGGAAATCTATGACATTAAGAGGAATACATCCAAGTTTAATGAACCATCAACAATGCTAAACTCCGGCCACCTACAACATTTTTATTTTTCAAGTGGGCAGAGGTAACGTTATGTGAGATTCTGGATTTTGATTACCATATTATACGTATATAACAGACTCTTTATATTCTAATAACTAAGGTAAGAAACTAGGACTCCAAGATCGGAACTTTGGCAGGTATTCGTGGAATATAAAACGGGAAGAGACAGAGAAATATTTTCTCCCTTTGACAGAAAGTTAAAAACTTTTGAAGCTGAAAGTTACAGGAAAAGGGTGGTTCGAATTATCGGCAAATAAGAAGCAAAAGTTACAGTTTTTAGAAGATTCGGAACTGAAAACCAGAACCCATTTTTTGCTTCAATCATATAGAAAGAGATCACAAGGGATACAAATTTCTGTTGAAAAAATGATTGCCGTATATTTCTCCATCAATATGATGCAACAAGTAAGAGAGTTTAAAATCCCAAAAAGCGACCCAAAAGAGAAAAGAAGAAAGGTGTAGAAACAAAAAAGAGAAAGGTGAAGGTAAAGAAAGAAAGTTAGTCCCTTCTCGATCACATGTGAACAACAGAGGTTAGCTTTTGCATGCACGGACCAGAACAAGCAAAACCAACAAGATGTCTTATAAAGAACCACAAGGCATGCTCAATAGACATAGTGTTGAAGACCATAAAATAACATAAAGAGTTCTCAATACAGACCTGCTAAGCTCTTCTCTGGACGAACACTCGGTTTTGTGTACGTGTTGCCACTTGCCACGGAGAAATCAAAGGGTGTTCTGGAAAAAGGAAAAAGTGAACATTTGGAAGTGAAAAGACAGAGTTGGGCTAAGGCAAGTAAGAGAGAAAATGGGTACCTTGGTTACGATAGAGGAGAGTTGGGTTTGGGTGGGCTATATATAACAGAGGCCTACCAATCAGAAACAGATTCGATGAGTAATTCCCATTGACCATCTTTCCGTCTTCTCACCTTATTCACACTTCAACTCCACGACTGCCCCTTCAGTCCTGTGTTCTTTGGTTGCTTTAATCAGCTTATATTGCTGTCACTTTACTTATCTCTTCTAGCATACACGGGACGCTAAATTGAAAGTGATTCCTTTCAAACGCTAGGCAGACTCAACAGTTGAGAAGGAATTTTTCAAATTTAAGTAAGGTAACGAGTTTAAATTGTTCTTATGTATACAGTCGTTTAAAATTTAGGATCAGAATTTTGTCTCACGCAAGGGATCTATTCGGCTTGAACAGGAATTAATTTGGATGTAAATAATTTAAAGATGTCTTCCCATAACTAAGATCCTTCTAAGACACCTCGTAGGTAAAAAAAAAAAAGTGATTTCTTTCGTTATTTCCAAACTTCCCATTTAACAAATTTAATGAATTTTCTTTTGTTAAATAAATTTGAAGATGTATATTTATCAAACCTAACAAAGTGAGAAAGGAAATCTTCCAACTATGAAAGAAAATTAAAGGCTTTAAAGCAACTCGAGAGCATCAAGTAAGCATAATCCATATTCTTATGAGTAGGTAAAGTTTGCTGGCTAGTCTTCACATCACTTAGCTTCTTCTTTTTTCGTCATTTTTACACTAGTTATTGTCTAATAAAAGGTTGGTTTATATAATGGGCATGATGATTTATACAAAAAGATAAAAGTGTTATAGGAATTGCCAGTTTCTTCGTGAATTCATGCACCAACCTTAGAAATGTCCAAGAACCTGTGAATTTCCTCAACCCAGAATTTAATTCGTAGAAGCAATTACAGAGGCAGGAATGTGATTCTTGGTGTACAACTTTTGTATGTAATTAGTTGGCAAATTTAGTAAGAAAAGAAATACGTACGTGGTTGAACTGATTGGGAAGTTGATTAGTTTTGAACAATAATGTAGAGGCGTCGATGATGATGAATAAGTTGAGAAAGGACAAAACCCAAAACCATCAACCAGAAAGGTAGGGCAGCTTTTCTCTTTTGTCCCACTCACACACGCAATTCATTGATTAGCTTAGCTTGGTGACTTGGGTCAACTTCATACACATGAGGCACTTGTGAACCGTGGATGGCTTGGCTTGTATTTATTTTTGTTATCGGAAGAGTCATATGATTAGCTTAGCTTGGTGACTTGGGTCAACTTCATACACATGAGGCACTTGTGAACCGTGGATGGCTTGGCTTGTATTTATTTTTGTTATCGGAAGAGTCATATGAGCAATGAACTTCATTCACGCGGCATGTACCATTCAGTATTAGTCAAGACGGACAGATGAGATGACGTATAAAATAGCATCCATCTGGCTTTGGCTATCGCATGCTAGTTAAACGGAACATTATAATTAAAATATTCGGTCTTATTTAAAACAAATCAGATGTTATTTTTATCAGTGTTCTACTTCTACCTTTCAGGAATCAGAATAGAATTTAACGTACAATTTTGGAGAATGAACTTTTAATTAAATAGCTTGGAATAGAAAGGACAACTGCCTCCTCGTCGTGCTCGCTGAACTAATCAAGGACCAAATCTGTTGCCTGATTGAGATGAACTTTTGGAAAGCTCATGTTACTGCTACGTAAAATTGTAATAAATGGTTTTGGACTGACTGAGGTGATGAAAGTAGAAGAACGAGCTAAAAGTTTTTAAAAAAAAATTTCATTTCATTTTATTTGAAAATGAAGCATAACTTAATGCTAATTTTTAAAAAGATTTCAAGTAAGATATTTTGTTATTCTTGTTATGTAGTACTTGATTGTAAGTCTTAGCAACTTTAACCATTTTTATATGTAATGAAAATTCTCTATCTCTTTTAACTAAATTTATTAAAACTCTCTCCTTTATATGGATCATTTGAACATAATGTCTCTACTAATTAAGATTAAGACTACATATTCTTGAACTTTTTAAATCAATGAGATTTCTACTGAGTATTGTTGTTGTAAAAATGACTACGAATAAATCATTGTTATTTAAATATAATTCTAATGAATGATATTATTCTAATTACTTATTATAAAAATATTTGAGGAGCTAAACTTGTGCTTATAAATGACAAAAAGACTAATAAATTTAGTTACTCAATGTTTTAAAAATATTTTATGCTTGATCTAAAAATTATTAGGATTTACGTTTGAAGTGTTAACTTTTAAAGGATTTTTAATATCAAATTAATTTCATAATTTTCATATTTGGAGAAATTATTTGTAACTCAAATAAAAAGTGTGTAAGTTTAAGTTTCAAGTGATTTATGTATTGCACATAATTTTATTTTAATCTAAAATCTCCAATTATTAGGTTATAAACCTTTCTATATAAATAGCCTTTAATTTTATTCTTAATTGATGTGGCAATTTATCACACTTATTAGGACAGTTAATTGGAAATGGCCCATTTGTATTGTTACTCTCAACTAATTATTCCTTTAAATGTTTTTAATGAAATTGAGGAAGTTTCCCTCCACCACCAATGGCCCATACTTTGGCTCCATATACTGACATTGTCTTGTACCTCAAGTCAAACTGCTTGACAATGCATTCATTCATTGACTTCAAAAGGTGTGTGCGCAGAAATTGCAGACTCTTGTGTACCCACCAATTATTTGTTATCGTGTCATCGTGCTTTTTGTCCTGGGTGATTAACTTTTCGTATAATTTTTATTTTATTTTTTTTGAAGAAAAGTTCCGGTATAATGTTTATACTTCTTATTTTGTTAGAGGCTGCTTGGCCTCCTTAGCTTCAACCCCGTAATAGATATGTCAAAGTATTTGTCTGCATATATATGATATGATTTGTCAACTCTTCTTGGTACTCATTTGATAACTCTAAAAGGAAATAGAAAGTGGGTTTGGTCATTTTGAGTGAAGTGCTCAATTTTCTTTAGTGGGAAGCCTTTGAATTGTTGAGTAAGCTTAAGTGCATGCTAAGCCGAACATGGACCGTCAAACATGAGCAATCAAAGAACTTTTATGTTTTTCTAGCCTAAAACGAAATGATGCTTTCACGTGAAAGGTGCCACCGCGAAATCAATCTATTGACAAGCATAACAGGATACTGATAATTTACTTCCCTAAGCACCTCCCACCAAGCGTGGGTCAAGCTCTCACATTTCCTCAAAATGTGCCAGACTCCTTGCTCGACCACGCACTTTTAATTTCCTTTTAACATAATGTTTAATCTTCATCGATTCCGACTCAACTCAACATGTAAATATGTCATACGTGTACAATTCAAAAGTTAATCAATGAATCAAATACAAACATTTAATTTAGGATCGTATATTTGACTCTCCATGATAATTAATATTGTTTTTATGGAAACGTTATCATCGTTCACTATTACACTTTCCAAAAGTCAACGACGAAAAGACTCAACTCAAGTGACGCTCCGATCAGCGGGACTTCTACTACAACACTGAGGTTTGGATGAGAAAGGACAAAATTGTTGTAGCGACCTATGTGTTATACGAAAGTAGCTAATTAAACTCTGAGATATAAAATGTTACTCTATTAACCTTATGTTTTTAATTTTGCTGCAAAAAAAATCTTAGTCGTGTGTTGTTCCTCCACGCTTAAGGGATTGTGAGTTAATAAAATTTCAACTCAGGATATTTTTTGTTAATTTTTATATGTCAAGATTTTTTTAGCAACTTTTGAATAACACAGAATTATTAAGGCAATAAATTTGATAAGAAAGGCGAGTATTAGCAATATTGTGTAAATATTTTATATTCTTTCCACGTTTGTATATATTAAGAGGAGTGTCGGGCACGTTTCTTATAAATACCGAAAGTTTTCTCATCCTCATCTATGAGCAGCGAGCAAAGGTCGAAGTCCTGGTCGATCCTCTTGTCTTGTAGACTGAAATTCTCATATTTGTTCATTGAGCAAAGACTGTTAAAGAGTCCTCTTTTCTTGATTCATTTTAGCAAAGGTTACATCGAGGCCCTCTGATACTCACGTATTTTTCAGCTTGCATTGGTTCTCAATACTCGGTGTTTTTAACGTCGTGTTTTCAACGTCATCACTGACGGGACCAAAAATAAAGTTCTCTATTTTATCTTCATCCCTCACATGGTCCAGGCTTGATCTTAACTGATATAAAATTGAGGTAGAAATTATGCATATTGAGAAGCCTCTATTCTCATTAATTTAGAGGCTAAAAATAAAGTTGTCACTATTTTATCTTCATCACTCTCATGGTCCAGGCTTGATCTTAACTAATATAAAATTAAATAGTAGAAATTATGCATATTGAGAAGCCTCTATTCCCATTAATTTAGAGGCTAAAAATAAAGTTGTCACTATTTTATCTTCATCCCTCTCATGGTCCAGGCTTGATCAGTTATACATATTGAGAGGCCTCTATTCTCATTAATTTAGAGGCTAAAAATAAAGTTGTCACTATTTTATCATCCCTCTCATGGTCCAGGCTTGATCAATTATGCATATTGAGAGGCCTCTATTCTCATTAATTTAGAGGCTAAAAATAAAGTTGTCACTATTTTATCTTCATCCCTCTCATGGGCTTGATCTTAACTGATATAAAATTGAATGGTAGAAATCATGCATTTTGAGAGGCCTTTATTCTCATTGATTTAGAGGCTAAAAATAAAGTTGTCTCTATTTCGTCTTCATCCATTGTCCAGGCTTGTTCTTAACTGATATAGAACTGAATGGTAAAAATTATGCAGATTGGGAGGCCTCTATTGTCATTGGTTTGGAGGCTAAAAGTAAAGTTGACTTTGTTGATGGAACTATTGCTAAACCTAATAAAAAGGCCAAATGTTTATTTTAAACCCCAACGTTTACATGAGAATATAAGTTGAATTTTAATGTTTCGAAGTGTTCAATTTAATACTCATGTTTTTAATGTCATGACTGACGGGACCAAAAATAAAGTTGTCTCCATTTTATCTTCATCCCTTTGATGGTCCAGGCTTGATCTTAACTGATATAAAACTGAATGGTAGAAATCATACTAATTGGGAGGCTTCTATTTTCATTGATTTCGAGGTTAAAAATAATGTTGTCTCCATTCTATCTTCATCCCTGTTTCAAGCTTGATCTTAACTAATATAGAATTGAATGGTAGAAATTATGTAGATTAGGAGGCCTCTATCTCATTGGTTTGGAGGTTAAAAGTAAAGTTGCCTTTGTTGATGGAACTATTGCTAAACCAAATAAAAAGGCCAAACGTATATTTTAAACCTCAAAGTTTACATCAGAATATAAGTTTAATTTTAATGTTTCGAAGCGTTCAATTTAATACTCGTGTTTGTAACGGCATGACATGACGGGCCCAAAAACAAAGTTGTCTCCATTTTATCTTCATCCCTCTAATGGTTAAGGCTTGATCTTAACTAATATAAAATTGAATGGTAGAAATTATGCAAATTGGGAGGCCTTTATTCTCATTGGTTTAGAGGCTAAAATTAAAGTTGTCTCCATTCTGTCTTCATCCCTATCTAGGCTTAATCTTAACTGATATAGAACTGAATGGTAGAAATTATGCAGATTAGGAGGCCTCTATTCTCATTGGTTTGAAGGCTAAAAGTAAAGTTGCCTTTGTTGATGGAACTATTGCTAAATCTAATAAAAAGGCCAAATGTGTATTTTAAATCTCAACGTTTACATCAGAATATAAGTCTAATGTTTTGAAGCGTTCAACTTAAATCTCAATATTTACAAAACGTTCTAAACAGACCCTATAAGGAAGAAAAATCTAACAGAGTTATCGTCAGTTAAATGTCATGTCATATATGACGTGAATTTTTTTTAATATGTGCACATCGGTGGGACCTAACAATTGTTGATGGCATTCTTTTATTTAAATGAAAGTAAGTCTCAAAAGTTCAATACTCATCCTTCGCAAAATCCCTTTAATACTTACCATTTTAGCCTTCACAAAATCCCTAATTTACAAAATTCACAATCCATAAATCACAAAATCCATAATTCTTCAAACGATTATAGAAACAAATCCCTAACTCTCCCATTCCATTCAGATGTTTGGCGAAATCTTACACACTCTTTTGCTAGCTCAATCATAACAGTAGCAAGCGTAATCACAGCAACACGTTCAATCACCTCCCGCCACCTCTATCGGATTTATGGAAAACAAGATAAGGACAATACATTATGGTAGGTCCATTGTTTTGTCTAGATTTTAGTTTATGTTTATTATATGTTATAGTCCCCTATTCCTTATTGATTTGATGATCCTTTTGTCTAGCTTTTTGTTTATGTTTATTGTAAATTGTGGTCCCTTATTTTCCACCTAAGCTCGAAATGCTTCTTGAGTTGTTCCATGTTTGTTGTGGTCCCATATTCCAAGATTTAGTTTTGAGGATTTCTTATTGACAGTGAATGTATTGGTAAAGATAAAATAGTAGAGTTATACAAAATTGAATTTCCTTTAATCCTTTAATTAAAAACAAACTAAATAAATATTTAACACTAATTTTCATAGTTAATTACGACTGTATGACATTCAATAGTGTTGCATATTGGATATCTTACGTTAATTACATAAGATTCAAAGTTCCACTTCATAGGGAGAAATCAATTTACTATGCTCTTTAATACTTTTGTAGGATTGATCTTCATCTGGTCAAATCAAACCTCCATTTGCAACCTGATAAATTTTAAAATTGTCATTGTCAAAATTTCTTTGATGTTAGTTACATATATGTATTCTTTACAAGGATAGCTCGTTAAAACTTAATCTTAGCATTAGCATAACAAGTTTTAATTTTCTATAGAACAAACTTGTACTACAAAGTTGTCCCTTATTCAAGAAAATAACAAAAACTAGAACCTTTACTATAAAAGTTTTAATTTGCTTGCTTATGTATTATTTTCAATGCATTGTGACATTGGACTCAGTTTGTAAGGGGGACTCTGTATGTTTTTTATGAAGTATGTCACTTTTACATGGATCTTTAGTTGACAAATTTTGGGATAACTTTATATTTATAATTGTTGATATTTATCCAAAAGTGTTACAAAATGCTACAACTATCTTGCTCCTTACATTTATAGATGATTGCTACAAGAAGTCCAAATTCCTCGCATTGTATAACAATGTGTTGTAAATTATTAGAAATCTAATTTTTTGGCCTACTATTGATGCAGAAGTAATAAACCCCCCATCCAGTTAGGCCATGAAGACCTAAACAAGCTAGAATTATAGGAGTAAATGAGCTAATAAGTTGAAAAATCCAAACAAATTAACTCAAAAGGGTTAAGTACAAAAATGTAGGAAATGTGGCGATTCTGGCCACAATGCCAGAAAATGTAAGAATGAAGGCTCAACTTAACCTGCTCAACAATCCCCACAGGTATAAAACATTCTTTGATTATCAAACCTTGTTTTGATTACTATGTATTGCTTCATATATTTAATGATATTTATGTCCTTTTTTAATTATCAAAGTAACAAAGATATTTATGTTATATTTATTAGGTCATTTCCAAGGTTACTTCACAAGTGTTCAGTGTTTGGTTCTAATACAATTGAACATATGATTATATCGAGTTAACACAGCAATATTGTGAGTATATAAACATTCATCACATTATTGATAAATTTCACAAATGAATAAAGTTAACAACATGTGTGTTTGTAGGTTGTTAGCTTTTCGCATAGTAGTAAATGGAAGTATGGAGAAATTGATCCACATTCATTCAATTTTTCTTTTGAACCAAGAGGTCTAAGGTTCAAAGGACAACGTAGCATCACTTCCCAATAGTTACAAACCTAAGAAATGAGGAATAGAACATCATTCAATCAATCAGTACATGATCAACCTTCTCATTCAAGTGCAAATGAGGGAAACAATATGGTTGATTCCTAAACTATACATTAACGTTGTCTATGTATTGTTAGAACTATAGTTATTGGATCCAATCACTTTTGTATAATAGATCTAATCACTTTTGTATATGGATAGATAGATGTTGTAATGTAATTATTTTCTTATATACTACTCGATTATTTATTGTGATATCACTTTTATATATACTTGTTGATGAATTTTACAACTATTAATTAGACATCATTAAGGCATCTTTATGAATAACAAAATAATAAAGACAAAGCACAATATATCATAACTTATTTTAAATGAGGGTTTTTATTCATTATAATTCAAGTTTTTAAAAATACTACAATTTAATTTCACTTACCTATAACAAACCATATTATAACACTCACTATAAGCACAAAAAACCTTATTACGAAAATCACTTAAATGTTTTTAACTCATTTTTCTCTTTTGTCAACAGAATGAAGTATTCTTTCACTAGCTTTATTTGCTCCTCAATTTCTAGTGTTGTACATGATTTAATTGTGGTTTGTTAAGTCTACTTCTTCAACATACTTACTTCATTCATAATTTGTGAATTACTTCAACAACTCTCTCAATAAATTTATCATCATACTATTTGAAAAATTCATATCTTCCAATATGAAAGAAAATTAATAATTAATAAGATAAACATTAAACATATATACAAACAATTTTACCTTTTCAAAAATAAACTTATAAGATATTTAGGGCAGAAATAAAACTTCTTCCTAGGTTATTATCACTCCATGAAGTTCTTAACGAGCTTTTAAACCATAATAACACATCATATAACCTTCATTTGAATTTAATGTGGTATTACTTGAAGACATCACATCCATAGATTTAGGTATTTGTTGCAAAATTATATTAGGGCAAGGGATTATACTCACTCCTTATAAAAGTAAAGAGTCAAGGTTCTAAATAGATGTAAAGGTAGAATCTTAACAAGGTATAATAAAAGAGACTTTCAACTTCTTCTTTAATACTCTTAGTTCTCCTATAAATAGTTCCTCTTCAATTTGCCTTCTTTAATCTATTATCAATGGGCAAATTACTGACCTATAGGTTGATTTCCTAGCTAGTCCTTTCACTAATATAAATATAAAGGTAGAATCTTAACTTTAAAAAAAATGGTAACTATATATAAACCATTTTAACTGTAGATATATACACACAATCCTATAAGCATGACCAGAAGCACCCAGAGACAAGTAAATATGCATACTATCCATTCAAATATAGGTGTCGCAACATCATTCAAACCTTATGTAAAAACCTTATCATCAGAAAATTGATATCAAGGAAAAAAGGATACAAACCATTTAAGAAACAAAGCAGATATAGACAAGAACATATATAAGTGAGGTTAAACAAAATTACATGGCTAGTAAAATGTATTTTACTTGCTTACATTATTAAAGAGATGTAGAAAGCCTAAACTAGCAAATCAAAAGGCACACATTTCTCCAACATATCATTATAATACTCTTTAGTTAACTATATTCTTTTATCTTTAAAGGCCCATACTTGTTCCATACTTTCCATATCCTTGTCTTTTTTTAACAAGTCAGTGTACTGACCATACACTAAAAAAATTAATTGAATACTGGTAGGACCCAATCACTAAACAACTAATTCAACATGCTCAGGCAGTAGAATATTGTACATTGGTAATGGAGTCTGAAATATAGTAGCTCAAATAAAGGATAATAGCAATAAGAGAAATGTAGCAATATACAATATACTATCATTAAACCTGGCTATTTAAGAGGTCAATACTCTCCCTAGCCTATGGCTTAATCCTACAATGATTCTCCTTAGTTAATCTTTCATTTCCCACAGTCTTATTATTTCCTATAATTGTTATAAAATCTCTCATCCGCTTCCACATAACCATCAAAATTTCTCAAAATCAACAGTGGAAATAATTGCCTCGAAACTATGAACAAGTACCTTAATAAGTAGGAAACTTGAGAAAAATGACGTTTTAGCCAGATGTGTAGGAGGAGATATACCACGTAACGTGATTAAGAGTGTGAGAAGGGATTTTTCCTATCTTATTTCCCATAAATTTGATAGAGGTGCACAGGAGGTGATTGAGCGTAGTATTGCGATTGAACTAACAGAAGAGTGTGTGAGTTTTATGCAAACATTTGAACAAAGTGGGATAGTTAAGGATTTGGTTATGCAATCATTTAAAGAATTAGGGATTGTAAATGTTGTGAACCAGGGATTTTATAAAGGATAAAACAGTGATATTTAAGTTTTGAAACCCACAAAAAATGTCACATCAGTAAGTGTTGAGTACCACTGAAGTGCACAAATTTAAAAAAAATCACATCATATATGATGTGGCATTTAACTGATGGATGGTAACCCTCGTTAGATATTTTGTCCTTATAGGATTTGTTTCGAACGTTTTGTAAACATTAGGGTTCAAATTGGATGCTCCAAAATGTTAGGGTTTAACTTATATTATGATGTAAATGTTAATGTTTAAAATATACTTTTTTCCCTAATAAAAAAGATGAAAGGTATGGTTCCTAATGTATAATTAATTCAATGATAGTTGTTTGCATAAAAAAATGGATCCTACTATACATGCTAGTGTTAGAATTATTAAGAAGGTAAGAAAAATTTGGGATTAGTTGAAAACCAGCTTTGAAATTAAAAATGGGCTACAAATTTATCAATTGTAGGATGTGATGTATAAAACTAAACAAGAGGGTATGTCAATAATGGATTATAATACAAATCTTAAAGTTATATGCGATGAACTTGTTAGCTTGTCTTTTGTGGAACTGAAATTGTTTGCTTGGTTTGAAAATATGAAAAATTTCCAATTTCTTATGGGACTTAATGATGAGATTTTTTATCATGTGCATCACACCATTATCAACATAGATCCCCTTCCATATATTAACTATGTATATGCCATGGTGACATAGCAAGAAAGTCATAAATCGATCACCTCAGACTGAGAATGCCAACTTGGTGTTGTAAGTTTTATAGTGAAAGGACTTGTACGTAATAAGGGGATCAATATGGGTGATTTAGAAAGCCCATTTTCTGGTGGTCGTTTGTTGTGCACTAATTATGGTAAATTTAATTACACATTTGAGAATTGTTGTAAACGCAGTAGGTATCCATCCAATTGGGGTCATGGAAAAGGATGTAATAATCACAAACAAGGCTAAGGTACTGATGGTGGATAAGTTCGTGGGTTGAGGTTTATTTGGCATAGGCACTGGTAAAACTTTATCAACAAGTGCAAATGCGATGGTCAAGCTAGACGCACCAATAACTTAAGATGTGGTAGTTTATCATTCAAGGTAAACAGTAGTGGTATGAAATCAGTTTTGCTTGATTTCATTGAAGAGAAGTCTCCTTTCTCTCATTAATACCTCACACACTTCTGAGAAGTTATATGGTAAACACCATACGTAATGGTTGATTAATAGTGGTGTGTCTCAACACATGACATGAAATATTCCTTTGTTACATAATATTAAGGATCTCATGCCATTGCCAATAGGCTTATAGATGGTGTTTTTATCACAATTACTAAAGAAGGATGTGTTACATTGGATTTATGCCTTAAATTACTAAATGTTTTGTTTGTGCCTAGTTTAACTTATAAGTTAATCTCTGTTGGTTGATTGATTGAAGATGATAGTTGCAATATGATTTTTCGTAATCACCTTTTTGTGATACAGGACCGCTTTACAAGGAGCCTGATTGGAATGGGTGAAAGGTGTGACGGGGTCATCCACTACAAGCTCGTGATAATGGTAGTGGCATCAGTGGCGAGTGTAGTGACTCCTACAAACTTTAGCATCAAAGGATGGGTTATCTTACTAGGCAACCTGCCTGGAATGGTAGTTAGGTCTAAAAATAAGAATGAACCATGTAATGTCTGTTAGCAAGTAAAAAAAACAAGAAATCATTTTCCTTTGAGTTTGGGTCATGCTAAAGATTGTTTTGATTTGGTACACTGTGATAATTGGGGGAATTTATCGTAAAAGATATTTTGTGAATGATTATTTTGACTTGGTACACTGTGATATTTGGGGGATTTATTATAAAAGATATTTTGTGACACATTATTATTTTAGTATTATTGATGATTGAGGTGTGTGGATATATTTATTGTATGATAAATCAAAAGCTGGTATATAATTACAAAATTTTTATATCATAGTTAAAAATCAACTTATCCAGTTTATCAATGTTATTCGTATAATGGTTGTGAATTTGAATTGAGTCCTATGATAAAATTTTACTTAGAGAATGACATGTTGCATGAGACAAACATTGTAGACACATCACAACAAAATGGTAGGGTAGAACATAAACATCGTCATATTTTAGATGTCACAAAGGCAATTTGTTTTCAGGCAAAGTTACATATTGAATTTTGGGTTGATTGTATGTTAACAATAGGGTATCTGACTAATAGGACAACTACCCCACTTTTAAATGGAAAAACTCCATAAAAATTTTTGTTTTCTTCTCCCCCTTTTTATATTCATATTCAGAATTTAGGATGCTTATGTTATGATCATAATAATTTTCGTGAAAAAGATAAATTTAGAGCTCATGGATGAAAATATTTTTTTTTTGCTAACTATAATGAAAGAAGGGGTGGAGGCTTTTTGATCTTGATATTCATGACATTTTTATATCTAGAGATGTTATATTTTATAAATCAATGGCATCAATAAAAAACTAAATCATATCAAAGTATTAACATAGGGTTCATCTAACCTAAATACTAACAAGATGTTAAGTTATACATTATCGAAAATGAAATCAAACATACATTGAAAAAAACGAATTGAAAATAATGAGTTCATAATTCTAAATCTCCCTGATTGTCTTTTATAGAATATTCTTGCAATGTAGAGATTTGATCTTGCATTCTGATGGATCTTTCGATGTATTACTTGTGTTTTTTGCTTCTTTGGATCAAAATTGCCCTTTGAGAACGATCTCCACATTTGGAATCGCCTCCCTCCATTTGCTTTCCTTTTTAACCTTCGAAAACATCTTTTTATTAATGAAATTTAGGTTTCTGGGAGATGTATAGGATGATGCACAGTCGTGCATCAGACACTGCATAACCAAAGTGCCCAAGAATTATGAAACTGCACGGTTATGCATCCCTTCTGTGCTCCGAATATTTGTTTTATGTTGTATTTCCTTCCGAATTCTTCTCCTTTTAGTCCACGAAGGTAATTATTCTCTGTAAACACACTTGGAGTAAATTAAATACCAAATATATAATAAAAGGATAAAATATCAAGCATATCAAATATAAGGTAAAAATATGATCAATGATCCATTTATCATTAACATATGCACATTTTTAGTTGTTGTTATGGTCAAAGGATGGGAAATTTATCAATTTTGATGTTATTAATGCATTTATACACGATGATCTTAACGAGGAGGTATATATGTGTCTCCCTCCTAGCTTCTCTACATCTCATTCTAGTAAGGTTTGTCATCTTTTTAAGTCATTATATGGGCTCCATTGGTCTCCCCATAATTGGTTTGCCAAACTTGCCTTTTACTCTTCATAAGTTGGTTTTCTCTAGTCACATGTTGATTATGCTCTATTTACCTATTAAAAGGGAAATAATTTTCTTTCTGTCTTAGAGTATGCTGATGATATTATCCTCTTAGGAAATAATTTTGTGGCTTGTTCTTCAAAAAGTACCTTAACTAGTGCTCGCAAATTAAATAGCTAAGTCCTCTTAAATATTTTTTTTGGTATTTAAGTTACTTGTATTCCAAAAGGCTTATTTCTTTCTTAGCAAAAGTACACCTTAATATCTTGACCGAAGTTGGTCTCACTGATGCTAAACCTACACTTTTTTCAACAGAAAAAAAATCATTCTCTAAGATTTGCTTCGGGTCCACCCTTCACATATCTTAGACAATTCTATCGTTTGGTATATTTGATGATTACTCACCACGACATTTGTTACTTTGTTTATGTCTTATGTCAGTTAATGCATGACCCTTATTAGGAGCACTTAAATGATGCTTATCATATTTTGCACTACCTTGAAAGGAGTCCAGATCAAGGTTTATTATTGCATGCTAATTCTTATTTGCTACTTTATGCATATTGTGATTTTGATTGGGCAAGTTACACTGTTACCCATCATTTTGTCACTGGTTTTGTTAAAGTTGAGCAATCGTTGATGTCTTGGAAAACTAAAAAGCAACCCACAATATCTCATTCTTTTATTGAGGTCAAATATCGTGCTATGGTTGTTATAACTTGTGAGTTATCTTGGCTTAAATCTTTTCTAGTAGCATTTGGAATTTTTCATACGTAACCTATGCAGTTGTTTTGTGATAATCAAGTAGTCATGCACATAACAGTGAATCTAGTTTTTCACAAGAGGACTAAACATATTGAGGTTGACTGTCATTTTATTTGAGAGCACCTCTTGGCGGGAAATATTAGCACCGTTTATGTTCAATCTCAATACAATCTTGCAGACATTTTGATCAAGGCTTTGAATAAAACTCAATTTTTTTTCCTTTGCAGATTTTGATGCTCCAATTTGAGAGAGAATATTAGTAATGTTGTGTAAATATTATTGTAAATATTTTATATTCTTTACACATTTGTATATATTACGAGAAGTGTAGGGCATTTTTCTTGTAAACAAGGTATTTCACCTACTTGAGGCAAGTACACAAGAATATAAAATCTAACGAATTTGACTCAAGGTTTTCTCGTAAGAGATCAACATATTCACTTTGTTAAGACCTGCTTCTTGCAAAAAGATTATAAAAAAAGAAAGTGAATTATATATATACATAACATAAGAAGAATATCCACTTTCTCATTATTGCCAATCCAGGAGAGGGAGAAAAAGGATTGCTACATTGTTTAATTAAAATAATGATCTCATGCTTTTAACTATTTGTTCTTTTTTATTTCTCCATATAGTGTATAATTGTGTATGAATACGATTTATATGGTCCAAGGATACTAATTTGGTCAATATGTATCCAGAGCCAGCTCTAGGCAGGGGCAGCCAGGGCACCTGCCCAGGGCCCACCATATAAAGGGGCCCTCTGATGCCTAATAGAGTAATAGGTTTTTAATGGGTGTTGTCTAGTGGAGAAGTATTTAAGAGGGTATTTAATGGAATGGGGGAGAAAACGTTGCTCACCAAGGGGCCTTGACTGCTAGAGAAAACATAGGAAGCAACGTTACTCTATTAGCATTTAATAAGTTAACGTTAACTTAGAAAATTAACGTTAACTTTCTCACCAAGGGGCCTTGACTGCAGGAGAAAACATAGGGAGCAGCATTACTCTATTAGCATTTAATAAGTTAACGTTAACTTGAAAGATTATAAATAGTTTTGAATCATTTGGGTTATATTCTTACCTTCTAATTTTTTATATTTTTATCAATATATGTATTTAAGGTACTCCAACTAAAAAATTAGCAGCAAAAAAATTCACTGTTCTATCCTCTAAGTTCGAGTATAATTTAAAGGTAAAGTTTCGATTTTCAATGTATTTTAGCTTATTAAATATTTGAGTATTTTATAATTAATTTGTAGTTTGTCATTAACATGGACATTATATTAGCATTTTAAATCGTAACATTTATATTAAATGATATTGTATTTATTTTGTATCCTCTTTTTATTTTTAGATTACTTATTATTTATAATAATTTAATTTTGTAATTATAATTTTATTATACTTTGCCACAAATAATGTAATAATTGTTGGATTTGTGTTCTTGTAGAATTCACTTAAATTTAGTGATAATATGACTAAATCAAATAATTTAGGTTACTCGGTTCAAAGACTATATAAATGGCTTTTCTTTATTATAAAATACGCATTATGATTATATTAAACATGTAATAATAATAATAATAATAATAATAATAATAATAGTAGTAATAATAATAATAATAATAATAATAATAATAATAATAATAATAATAATAATAATAATAATTTCCACTACTTATAAAATAGGATAATATTTGACTTGAGAAACTTAGAATATTTAATAACTTAGAATATTATTTACTATATTTTTCCTAAGTATGTTAATTTCTTGTATTTTTAGAAATTGGTGTGTCCCTATCATTAAAATTTACTCTTTGTTTTTTTATTTTTAATATTAATTATTAAATTTTGTTATTTATTTTCCCTCTATCACAGGTATAATACCTTTTATATATCTTTGTGATATATTGTGAAGCTATTGGAGTTTGGTTGTACCTGCATACTTCTTCCAGTTCCATACAGGTACTTTTGTTCTTTTTCTAGTCCAACTTTGTTGTAATTGGTTTATATTATGTTGCCTAAAAAGCATTTGTTTGGAAGTGAAAAAAGGAAAAAAAAAAGAAAACAAGTAGCACAGTTGATAGAATCCCAAAAAGGATCAATTAATAAATTTATTAAAAGAGTATGCTCCTCTAGTGAGAGTCCTGAGGAATTAGATGAAGGTAGTTTTGAACAATATAAAGAAACTATAAGTGATGAGATTCATATTCATGAGGATATTAGAAATCTGAGTGAGCCTGATCATGTACCAAATGCATCCACTTTAGAAAATTTAAAGGCAGATGAGCAAATAAGCCCTATATTGGATATTTATGATCTTAGAAATTTGGATAATCTTGATAATAAAGCAAGGGATATTTTAGTTGAAAATGGGCCTATAAGAGAACTAAATCTTATATTTCCTTTAGATAATACCTCTCGTCATTTTTCATATTCTTATTATTATAGGAATTTGAGTAATGGAGATATTAGCGATAGAAAATGGTTAGTTTATTCTAAACATGTAGATAAAGTATATTGCTTTTGTTGTAAGTTGTTCAAATCTGCTAACAAACAAAGTGGATTAGCAAATGACGGATTTAGAGATTGGAAGCATCTTAGTGAGAGACTCAAAGAACATGAGAATTGCATTGAGCATATGGCTAATATGAGAACCTGGAATGAATTAAGAGTGAGATTGAGCAAAAATCAAACAGTTGATAAATATTTGCAAAAAGAAATTGCAAAGGAGAAATAACGTTAGAGACAAGTTTTGATAAGAATAGTTTCTGCTGTGAAATATCTTGCTAAATATAATTTAGCTTTTCGAGGATCTAATGAGAAACTTTACCAAGATGGTAATGGTAATTTTTTAGGATTGATTGAGATGATTGCTGGATTTGATGTGATAATGCAAGATCATGTTAGACGTATTCGAAATCATGAAATTCATCATCATTATCTTGGTCACAAAATTCAAAATGAGTTGATTTCTCTGTTAGCCCATAATGTTAGAAGTTCTATCATAAGGATCATTAAAGAGGCGAAATACTTTTCTATTATTCTTGATTGTACCCCAGATTTGAGTCATCAAGAACAAATGAGTTTGTTAGTACGATGCGTGAATATGTTCAATAATAAAATAAAAATAGAGGAGTACTTTTTAGAGTTCTTAAAGGTAGATGACACATCTGGATTGGGACTTTTCAATGAATTACTGAATGCATTCAATTCTCTTGATCTTAATGTTTATAATGTAAGAGGTCAATGTTATGACAATGGTTCTAATATGAAGGGAAAACACCAAGAGGTTCAAAAGCGACTACTTGAAAAAAATCCAAGAGCATTATATATGTCGTATGCTTGTCATAATCTTAATCTTACTCTTAGTGATATGACACATTCTTGTGTTAAAGTTGTTTCATTTTTTGGAGCTGTGCAACGTATATATGCATTATTTTCAAGTTCTTCTAAAAGGTGGAAAGTTTTGCTTGATAATGTTTTAGGCTTAACTATGAAATCATTGTCCAACACTCGTTGGGAAAGTCAAATAAAAGTGTTAAAGCTATTAGATTTCAAGCTCCTCAAATAAGATTGGCTTTGATGGAATTATCTAGATCTTGTGATGATGCCAAGTCAAAGAGTGAAGCAGAAAGCTTGGTTAGTGTACTTGAGAGTTTTGAGTTTTTACTTGGTATGGTTATTTGGTATGATATTTTATTCGCTATTAACATAGTGAGTAAAAAGTTGCAATCTAAATCTATGTGCATTAATGCTACCATAATGCAATTAGAAGATGTGATGGTATTTTTTGAGAAATATAGAGATGAAGGGTTTAACTTTAGTATGAATATTGCCAAAAGTCTTGCGCTTGAGATAAATATAGAGCCTACATTTCCAACTAGATGTTGTATTATTAGGAAAAGATAATTTGATGAAATTAACCATAATGGAAAAATACAATCAGCTGAAGATTCTTTCAGAGTTAATTACTTTCTAGTTGTTGTAGATATGACAATTACTTCGTTAAAGAATATATTTGAACAATTAACGACATTTGATAATATTTTTGGATTGTTATTTGATTCAAGGAAGTTGAGGTTATTGGATGATAAGAAATTAAGAAAATGTTGCACTAATTTTACGAAGACTTTTTCTCATGATAATGTGTCAGATGTGGATTTAGATAATCTTTTTTCTGAATTAAAAGTATTGCAAACGACTTTGCCAAATGAGTTAATATCATATGTTGAAATTTTAGAATTTGTTAAAGCTGCAAATTGTTATTCAAATGTTTCGATTGCTTATCGAATTCTATTGACTATACCTGTAACTGTAGCATCAGCTGAGAGAAGTTTTTCTAAGTTAAAATTATTGAAAACCTACTTGAGGTCATCAATGTCACAAGAAAGGTTGAATGGTTTAGCTATATTATGTATTGAGAAGGATATGTTGGACAATATTGATCTTGATAATATTATTAATGATTTTGCATCTAGAAATACACGAAAAAATTGTTTTTTATAAATCATGATCCTCTCAGATATTTGTTAGTATAATTTTCTTAATGTTTTGCAATCTAATATTATTGTTTGATTCTTGATATTGCTATTTTGTTGTTACTATTACTATTTTTAGTTATTTTATTGTTAATGATATTTGTAAGATGTCATTAACTGATGTTATGATCATTTAATATTTGGTTGAGTATTTAGACTTATGAATTGAGTAATTTATATTTCATACAAATATGTAAACTTAAGTATATTTTTAATTTATTGGAGTCTTTTTTTAATTTCACCCAAGGCCTATAAAACGATAGAAACAGCCCTGTATGTATCCCTCCAGTGAATATTAATAACGAAAACCTTAAGGTTATGAAGACAAACTTAGAACCCATAAGATTATAATTTGACTAACGAGTTAAGCTTATTGGAAAACAAATAAGAATATTGATGTGCGCACAATTTCACACAACCATCTATATCAGCGTCGAGACGCCGCAGGTGTAAAGCATCACATCGGAAACCGGACTGCATAGAAATTCGATGTGATGACTTATTTTATTATTTAAAATTTTCAAATAAGGTAATTATCTGGACCTGTCAAGAAATCCTTGCTTGATATGAAATGATATTGGTAACTTTATTGACTTGTGCGGCGAATAGTTAAAATATCATTGTTACTTTTGGTAAAGTGAATATATATATATATATATATATATATATATATATATATATATATTTCTGTGTATTACAATCCAAATTTTCTGCCAAGAGTTGATATTTAACAAATATCAAGTTGTTTAGAATTGAAATATCTTTTTCCACCTTAACTTTATTGGAAATAATATTTTAAAATTTGTTAAAGAATTGAAATTATAACTTTGTAATAAAATTAAAATTGATATTTTTGTTTTTTTCGAGGTTTCTAAATAACAACATCAAATAGATGAAGTGAAAATTAATTTTAAATATGTTAATACTTTACGAATTGAAACATAAAAATGGAAAAAAAGTATACTTTTAAGAACAAGTTGATTTGACCAGATGAGCAATTGATGACAACCTTAAACAAATTCTAAACCTAATTTTTATTTTATATCCTTGAGTAGACTTACCACTAAAATTCCCATTTTAATTGTTCAAATTTTATAAGGCCGATATTCCAAAAAGCACGTAAAGGTAAAACTTCTTTGCCTCTTAGTGCATGCCAAGCAGGCTAGCTATTCCTGTGAAGCCCATTAAATTCCAGCCGATTAAAACAACAAAAAAAGATGTCTAGGTGCATTCTTTTACCAAAAATAACATAAAAAAGAGAAGTAAATGTTGGTATACTATACAATGGAGGTCCATTCTCAAGGGCCAGCATTTAAAGTAGATCAGCTTCTTAGGTCTTTCTGATAATCATTCACCGTGCTTTAGAATATAAAAACCATCTCTATAGTGAAATTCTTCCGCTTCCACTTTATAAAATTCTCTTCTTTGAGTGTCGCTTCCTTGAAACTCTTCAATGTTCTTTTCTTTTTCCTTTGAAGTGGGGGACATAATAATGATTAGTCCGTCCAACATAATGAATGAACTAACAAATAACTATACATACCCACCTTCTCTGCTCCTTGTGACAGCCAAATCATCAAGCAATCACTTAAAAATGAAGTTCATGGAAAGTGCTAAAAGGATCTTTTTAACTTTAACCCTATTGCGTGATTAGAAATATATCGGACTTGGTGTTTGGTAATTTGTAGGAGGTCTATAATGGTTGGCTGATTAACACTGGATGCCGTTTTTTTAGGATTGAAAATGAATTTGAAACCAAAAGTTCTCAGATGTCTTATGTTTACTGTGCCTGCTAAAAGTCTGAAGCTTTTTCTGGAAATCCATCAAACCACAACAGTGGCAGAGAGACATTAAGTGGAGATTCCAAGCATATGCCGTCAGACAACTCCTGTTTTAAGGTCAAAAACATAAGGTGACGAAAACCTCGGAAGAAAATCATTATGCTGCATTTCGATACTATCTTCAATAGCCTGAGATGGAAAATAACGAAAATTTGAAGACGGAATAAAATAAAAATTTGAGACAATAAGGTGATTGGTTGCAATGGACAGAACAGAAAAAACTGTCTTCGTCCTAGAACATAATAATTTAATAAATTATTTAAGGATTCATGGAATTAATTACATAATAGGTTAAAATAAATCCTACTAGTTAGAAATTCTAGTACATAATAATTTAATAAATCATCTAAGGATTTATGGAATTAATTACATAATAGGTTAAAATAAATCCTACTAGCTAGAAATTCTAGTGCATAATACTTTAATAAATCATCTAAGGATTTAAGGAATTAATTACATAATAGGTTAAAATAAATTCTACAAGTTAGAAATTCTAGCACATAATAATTTAATAAATCATGTCGATTCATGGATTTAATTACATAATCGGTAAAAAAATACTACAAGTTAGAAATTTTAGGACATAATAATGTCAAGTCAAAATGACGGAGATTGTTAAGTCAAAATGATTTTACGATTAATAATTTTGATAAAGATCAAATAATAATGCAGAAAGTAAAATGAGACGATAGAAATAAGACGGAAGTGGAAAGCCGAATATGAGATGATAGAAATGAGACGGAAGTAGAAAACAAAATGAAACGATAGAAATGACACGGAAGCAGAAAGCAAAATGAGACAAAGCGAAGCCGAAAATGAAACGGAAGAAAATGAGACGAAAGAATCGAAGACGAAGACTCGATACCACGTCAAATGATCAATTAGTTTGAGTAAGTTACAGAACTCAACTGAATAACTATTTCTTCAAAGATCAAGAAACAAGAATCAAGAAGCAGTTATCAAGAAGCGGTTGAAGACGAATGTTATACATACGAGTCGGAGTCGAAGATTGAAAAAGTTAGTGATTTTCAAGAAAGGCTAGAGATTCAAAAGCTAGAAATTTTATTCATTGTACTAACCTTAGAGCTACTATTGTCTGTAACAAAGCTTGAAACATCTTTCAGTAGAAGGAAGAAAAGCTGATAGCCTGAAGAGGCTAAGTCAGAAAAGAATACTTATTGTAAGAGACCTGAAGAGGCTTGGTGAAAAGAATATTTGTATCTTTGAGAAGTATAGTGAAATCTCAAAAAGGATTCTGAGGACTGGACGTAGCCCACGGTTTGGGATGAATTAGTATAAAACTACTATGTTGATTCTGTAACATCTAAATACCCCCTGGGAGGATAAATGGATGCCACCCAAGACAGGACAAACAAATCAAAACGTTTCACACATGCATTTTTAAAAACTAAACGTAACACACATATAATACATCTCATAATTTGAAACAAATCGAAAGAATATTTCTGCACCCAAACAAACTAAACAAAATACATTTTCGCAACAACAAAACTCACTCTTTTGGCCCATGCGGTTGACTTGTCCCATCCTTAATCTCTTAGTCGAACCTACACGGGCAAATCCATCGTGCTAAGCATATAGCTTAGTGAGTAATAACTAATCTATATTAACCGATTTCGTAAAATGAAAGAATGCATGTCGTAACAGATTTTTATACTAAAAGTAAGCGGCAAAACACGGAGATCCTTGAATCGAATAATCAATCGATATCGAATACGTAACAAATCAAACTATAAATCCATGAATGAAGTGGGTAACGGACTTATACAGGAGATACCATAATTAGTATCGGCAGGAGAGACATATGTCTCAATATCGAGAGACACCAAAGTGTCAAATAACGAGCAAGCGCAGACCCTTCTAGGCATGCCTATTTACCCACAACTAGGACTTAACAGCTTTTACAATGTAACAAGATCATTTCGGTCATTCATATGCAGGCAAATAGCACTCCTAATAAATCAATCCTAGACATCATCTAGGTTGACTCACAAAATTTATCATTACCAAAATTTACTTACCTCAAGTATTTAATGAAATTTTCTACCTATATTTCAGATGAAATTATCGACTGTATTACTTACCTAAATCGCCTTAGTGTTTATTGTCCCGATAATATCGATGATGGTCTTTCCTCTATTATAGGAACACGGACACAAATTATTATTGTGCTTAATTATCGTATGATAACCGAGTATGATGCATGTTCATGACAAATTTTCGGGATTAATCAACAACTCATAGTACCAAATGATCCATGAAGTTTCAGGAAATTAGCGATACTGCGAGTATTCAAATGAAAACAAGTCTTTATTAAATTTGAAAATGTACAAATTACATTAATTCTCAAATGCTATGCCAATAAGCAACATAACGATCATAGGACATGTCAAGAAGAGAAAAAGAGTGCGAGCTGAATCATTTAGCTCTACACTAAGAATGAAACAAAGATACATAATAATAAGCAGTAGACAAAAAAATGAAATAGCGGACAACATTTGAAATTTGGTTTTCGTCAAGAATCACTTGTGAGGTAAGGGATGAAGTAAATGATGGAGGAGTGGTATCTATTTATAGAGCATTTTTGTAAACTAGCCGTTTTTGTACCGTTAACTAGCCGTTATTACCTAGCCGTTATACATTTTTGGGTGAAAAAAATACGTATGACTACTTTTCACAAATACGTACGGTTACTGTTTACAAATACATACGGGTACTGTTTACAAATACATACGGGTCTTGTTTCACAAATACGCATTTCATCGCTCACAAATACGCATCGATTCTTGTAGAGAAGACATGCTCACCGACTTAATCATTCACAATTTACTATTCTGCACTATTCACCGTCTTCAACCTCCGACTCTGAAACTTCTTCTTCTTTTTTTTCTTTTTTTTTTCACCTTCCTTAACTTCTTCACTTTACAACTAACCTATTTAGCAATTCTAACCTATCAGAATTATCCTAAGCTTCAAACATGATAAATCTAAACAAAAACAAAAACAAAGATGTAACTCGAGTATGATAAACTAAACTTACCAGCTTTCCAAAGAAAACTCCAATAGCAGGTGTTGGTGAGTGAATGGCTTCGCTAACTCTACTGATGGATGGGCAAGGGAGGCATTCGGTGAAGAATAAACGATAATTGTTCGATTTAAATCGTTGCTAGTAGGTTTAGATTGCGATACAGGTAATAAACAGTTAATAGGTCCAAATAGTAATAAATAACCAAAAAATATTGTTATGAATCTTAGTTGTAACAATTACCTAACAAATACCCAAAAGTTCCAGAAGACTTCCGAAAATTTACCAAAATTCTGTCAGAAAATAATGACTCTCAAAATAAATTGGCAACTCAAAACTAATCCTCTATTAATTTCTAAAAATGTTTGAAGTATACAAAAATTACGAAAATTATAATAATACTGTCCAAATCACTCCGAAGTTTCATTAAACCAATTAACCCGGAAAATGCCATGAATGCATGCCAAAATACTTATGCACAATTTAAGCCAATAGTTAATAAGCAAATAACAAACATATTTCGTACGAAATTCCTTTAATATTCTAACCCCTAATGTGGGGCGTTACAGATTCTTACTCTCAACTCTCAACTTTTAATTTCTATTATTGATACAAATACTTAGAAACAGATTGCACTACTTCATAATACTACTTCTCAATCGTTTGAGAAAGAAAGTTTAAAAAAAAAAGAAGTTTGTTTAAAAGGGGATTGTATTAAAAAACGGATACACAATTCAACCCTCCTTCTTATGCGTTTTGTATATCGAATATTAAGTCTATACTAACGTGTGATTCACTTTAATTGGTATCAAATCTCGATGTCCAAGAATCGCCGTAATAAAGTGTGGATAAAGATCCATGGTAGGGTCACACATATATATAGTTGAAGGTGCCTCAGTCACTAGACCTCCTGCGTTCAATAGAGAAAACTACCATTACTGGAAAGACAGGATGCGACTCTTCATTGAATCTACTCGTATCGACCTTTGGGAGATAACATAAAATGGACCGTATACACCGGTAGATGAAGAAGGAAATGTTGTTCCACGAATTAGATGGTCTGTAGAACAAAAAACGAGATTCCAGCTAAATTCAAAGGCCAAGTTCTTTTTAAGTTGTGCCCTAAGCAGAAGAGAGTCCAATAAAGTTCACAGATGCGACATTGCGAAGGAGATATGGGATACGCTATCCATCGCACACGAAGGCACAAATCAAGTAAAGGAATCCAAGATAAACATTCTTGTACACCAGTATGAGCTGTTCAAGATGAAGGACGAAGAGTCCATCAATAAGATGTTTGAAAGATTTCAAACTATCATCAATGGACTTAAAGCTCTTGGTAGAATTTACAACAATTAAGATCACTTTATAAAGATCCTCAGAAGTTTACCGAAGAAATGGAGACCAAAAGTCACAGCTATACAAGAAGCCAAGGGTTTGAGCGTATTGAAGCTTGATGAATTGCTTGGATCTCTGAAGATACATGAAGTTGAACTCAATGCAGAAGATAAGCCCAGACGGGACAAATCCATAGCATTGAAGGCCGAACAGAAGAATTATAAGAATCAAAGGAAGAGGAGCTCATCGTCGAAAGCGCTGAAGATTGAGGAAGTCAAGGATGACGATTCCAGTGAATCAAATCATGTTTCAAGCGAAGAATATGATGAACTATCCTTTATCTTGAGGAAGATCAGACGCATGTGGAAGAAAAAGGCTAAAGGAAACAAAGAGTCCTACTTAAAGAAGAATAGCAAAGATGAAGGGAAGAATGAGAAAACATCCATCATATGTTATGAATGCAATAAACCGGGACATTACAAGTCCGAATGTCCATTGTTAAAAAGAAAGCCAAAGAAGAGTAGAGAATGCAAGAAAAGCATGATGGCAACCTGGGAAGATCTAGATTCGTCTGAATCAGATACTGACTCAGAGGCATCGATGCAAGAAAATATTTGCCTGGTAGCCGAAGGAGAAAGTAATGAGGAGGTAACATCAAAACTTAATGAATTACAAGATGCATACTCAAAATTATTAGAAGATTCTCATGCAATTCTAAAGCAGTATAAATTGCTTAAGAAAAAGTATGTAGAAAACTTGAAAAACACTCAAGTGTTAGAAAAGAAGAATTTCTGCTTAAAGAAACAAGTAGACGAGATGAAGAAAAAGGTAGTTGTAGATAGATCTGAAGAGATCAATCAGTTGAAACAAAGAATAAACAGTATTTCAGTTGATCTATCAACATTTACGGAGAGTACTAGAAAAATGAATGATATGCTAGGGAAATACAGACACCTTAATGATAAAACTGGATTAGGGTTTGCTAAAAACTATACTTAGCATAAAAACAATTCTGCTCCCTTTGGGAAGAAATTTTATTAACCTCATCATCATCAGAAATGTCATCAGTTGCATCATCATCATATTATGAATTATGTTAGAACCAACCCTAAAGGACCTAAGAAAATATGGGTACCTAAGAAACAAATAATATCACCTGTAGATATCCTTCCTTGGAAGAAGCAGCCAACACCATTAGTACTTAGAAAGTGGATGCTCACGACACATGATGGGAAGAAAGTATAAGTTCCTAGACCTTCAGTATAAGAAGAGAGGATTGGTAATTTTTGGAGACAACCAGTAGGACAAGATAATTGGAATCGGTAAAATCGGTAAAGATTCCTTTGCATGCATTGATAATGTGTTGCTAGTTGATGGTTTAAAACACAATTTGATTAGTGTCAATCAATTATGTGATTCTAATTTTAAAGTGTCTTTCAATCAAAAATCTTGTGAAGTCAAAAACAAGGATGGGTCCATATTTTTTTCTGCCAAAAGACAAAACAATCTTTACAAAATCCATTTAGAAGATTTTCACAATCAAAATATTTACTGTTTTTTATCAACTGATCAAGAAAAACTGATTTGGTATAAAAAGCTAGGTCATATTAGTTTTAAACATATTTCTAAGTTGATTAAACATGCTTTGGTAAGAGGTTTATCAAAAATAAATTTTAACAAGGATTTCTTTTGTGAAAGTTGTCAAAAAGAAAAATAGGTTAAAACAACGTTTTCTTTTAAAAATGTTGTAACTTCTTCTTGATCTCTAGAGTTGTTACATATGGATTTATTTGGTCTAACTAGGACATTGAGTCTTGGCAGAAAGAAGTATGGTCTTGTTATTGTTGATGATTTCACTAGATTTTGTTGGATATTATTTTTATCACATAAAGATGATTCTTTTAAGTGTTTTAAAGTGCTGTCCAAAAAGTTATAAAATGAAAAAGGAATTTCTATAGCTAGTATTAGAAGTGATCATGGTGGTGAATTTGAAAATGAGAAGTTTAGAATATTTTGTAAAGAGAATGGAATTTTCCAAAATTTCTCTGCTCCTAGAAACCCACAACAAAATGGAGTTGTTGAAAGGAAGAACAGGATGATTCAGGAAATGGCAAGGACTATGCTATGTGAGATGGATCTTCCTAAATACTTATGGGCTGAAGCTGTGAATACAACTTGTTATATTCAAAATAGAATACTTCTGCGACCTCTGTTGAAGAAAACTCCATATGAGTTATGGAATGGAAGGAAACCTAATATATCCTACTTCCATCCATTTGGTTGTAAGTGTTCTATATTAAATACAAAAGAAATTCTGGATAAATTCGATTCTAAGATTTATCCTGGAATTTTTCTAGGCTATTCTCTATTATTGAAAGCTTATAGAGTTTACAATCTTACCTCTAAGACTGTTGAGGTAACTATTCATGTCAAGTTTGATGATAGTTCTCAACCAAGTAAGAGAGATGATACTGATAATGAAACACTATCAGTACCTTTGGTTGATAGTGAAGAAGTATCACCATCAGATACTCCCTTAGATAAAGTTGAAGATATTCCCGAGACTCTTGATTTGAAAAGAGATTGGAAATATAAGAGTTCTCATCTAGAAGAGTTGATTATAGGAGAGACCTCAGAAGGTGCGCGAAATAGGTGCAAATTCAAAAGAGAAGCAAATATAACGTTTATTTCTGAAATAGAGCCTAAGAAAATTGATGAAGCTCTTCAAGATTAAGCTTAAATTTTAGCTATACAAGAGGAGCTGAACCAGTTTACTAAGCTAGACAGGTTTTTAAGAATAAGCTAGACGAATTAGGAAGAGTGAGTCGTAACAAAGCGAGATTAGTAGCACAAGGCTATAATCAGCAGGAAGGAATAGACTACAATGAGACTTATGCTCCTGTAGCAAGACTAGAAGCTATTAGGATTTTTCTTTCATATGCTGTCTGTCACAACATAAAGCTATTTCAAATGGACGTGAAGAGTGTTTTTTTAAATGGCTTTATAGATGAAGAAGTTTATGTGAAGCAACCTTCGGGTTTCAAGGATGTCAAGAAAACTGAATCATGTCTATAGACTTTATAAGGCTTTGTATGGCTTGAAACAAGCTCCTTGAGCTTGGTATGATCGTCTGAGTTCTTTTCTTATTGAAAATAAGTTCAGTAGAGGTTAGGTAGATAAGACTTTATTTAGAAAGTGCATAAAGAATGATTTTATCATAGTTCAAATTTATGTTGATGATATTATCTTTGGTGTAACCTCTAAAAAGTTATGTACTAGCTTTGAAAATTTGATGAAAAATTAGTTTGAGATGAGCATCATGGGTGAGTTAAAATTCTTTGTTGGGTTGCAAGTTAAGCAAACCAAAGAAAAGATTTTTATTCATCAACAAAAGTATAAATAAGTGTAAACGATCTAGAAGGGGGGGGGGTTGAATAGATCTTTAAATCTTTTTGAGAATTTCTACAATAAAATCAGAAGTTAATTCACACAATAGTAATTTAAACAAATTTAAATACAAAGAGTAGGGAAGAAGATCAAACACTGTTTTTATAAAGGTTCGGTGCTAAGACCTACGTCCTCTACCTAAGCTCCCACTTAGAATTTTGCAAACCACTTTATTACAAACTTTGTAGTTCAGTGTGAACTCTTACAATCCCGCTTGATTTTTTTCAAGCTACCTTTACACTTGATTTGTCTTCGGACAAATCTTACCAATACCGCTTGATTTCCGGCTCAAGCAACCTTTACAGATGATTTGTCTTCCGGCACAAATCTTACCAACAATACTTGATTTTCGGTTCAAGCTACCTCACACGTGACCTTTCACTAGTCACTCAATTTGAAAAAAAAAGGATAAAGATCTAAGAACAAGTGCTCAATACAAATGTAAACAAAGTAAGAATAATGATGAGCAATTTGGAGCAAGATAAGAGTATTTTGGCTTGTAGAACTTGTGTGTACTCTTCATCAATCATCCACCCTTTATATAAGAAGAAATATAGCTGTTGGGACTTATTCTAGCCGTTGCTAGATTGAAATGACCGTTCTTAATAATCTCCTTCCATTTTGGCTAATTGGACCGTTGGAATTAATGTCTTTGTACCCATAAGTCGACTTGACGAGTTGTATAAGTCGACTTGTCGAGTTGTATAAGTCGACTTGTGACAACATTTTACGTAAACTTGCATCTCCGCTCTTCTATAAGTCGACTTGTGGTCCACGATAAGTCGACTTGTATGTTGTTAGTCGACTTGTGTTGACATATCTTCATATATTAGTTGACATATGATGTTCTAGTCGACTTATGTAAGCTTCAATGGTAATATCCACTCAAATCTTCTATAATCTTCATTATATAAGCCTCTTTCACTTATAGGAAACTTCCATCTTGATTATTCAATGATTAAACACTTGCCCATCTTGATTTGTACAATTCTTTCATTGAATATCAATCCCAAAATACCTGAAACAATTTCTTAACCAATTCTATACATTTTATTATTATCAAAACATAAGTGGAATTAATTTGTCAACCACCATTGGTCCAACAATAAGGACCTGTTGATTAAATATGATATGGAAAAGGTAAAACCAATGTCAACTCCGATGCATCCTTCAAACCTTTTGTCCAAGGACGAAACTGGCAAGAAGGTTGATCAAACCCTGTATAGAGGGATTATTGGTTCCTTACTTTACCTTACAATGAAGCAGACGACATTACATTTAGTGTTTTCTTGTGTGCAAGATTTGAGTGAGATCTTAGAGTCTCATTATATTCTTTGTTAAAAGAATTTTGAGATATCTATCAAGTACTACTGATCTTTGCTTAATGTATGAGAAAGGTAAAGTTTTCAGGTTAATTGGATACTGTGATGCGGATTATGCTGGAGATAGGATTGACAGAAAAAGTATAAGTGGAGGATGTCACTTCCTTGGCCACAACCTAGTTTCATGGTCAAGTAAGAGGCAAAGCTCAATTACTCTATCAACTGCAGGTTTAGTATATATCACCATGATTCTTTGTTCACGACGTTGTGGATTAAGTACCAGCTAGAGGACTACTCAGTACAAGAAGAAGAAATCCCAATCTACTGTGACAACACAAGTGCCATCAACTTGTCAAAGAACCCTATACAACACTTGAGAGTTAAACATATCATTTTCTACGAGACTACGTTCAGAGGAAGATCGTAAGTCTTTAGTTTGCTGAGACAAACTATCAATGGGCGAACATCTTCACTAAGCCATTAAATGAAGAAAGATTCAAAGAAATCAGACGAAACCTTAATATGGTTATGTTAAGTGATCAACCGTCTGACACGTTATGACCCAAATAAAAAGGTCAAAAGAGTTAACGGTAATAGTAACAGTGAGTTACAGCTAGTAACGTCTGTTATAAGAAAGTTTTGGAGGGAAAGTTTCTCATAGCCTTGAGAACGCCACCTATTCTCGAACACTTTTGACATACCCTGACATCGACCTTTGAAGAACCCTCAACAAAAGCTCTTCATTACTCTGTTTGGATATCAAACCTTCCTTGCTCACACTCTCAACCTCAGAAACAGACTTCACCTCTTTGAAAAATATTTATGTGCATTCAATTCGTTATTAACTATAGAAACAAATGGAGCCAGCTATGACAAGTGGAAGACTTGTTGATTTTGAGTCCTTGAAGCAGGACAAGATGGATATTGAACCAGAGATTGTGGTAGCCGGGTAGAGGAATTTCTTTCGAGTTCGAGAGACAGTTTATATAAATGAAGTGTATGACTTTTGGAAAAATATGGAAGTGGTAGATGATACTCTTGTATCTACGGTGGATAGATTGTTGATTATAGTGACAATGAAGATAATCGAGAAGGTCACTGAGTGTCCATATGATGGAGAAAAGCTCACAAATAAAGTTAGATGGATGACGCAAGCTAGCGTGAAGGAGAATCAGATTAATCGGCAATTATATGGAAGCAATGATCTAAAGGAGAAGAAGGCTTCAAGTCTTGTTCCAAAGGCTAGGGTTCTACACTCACTTCTTTTCCATTGTGTTCTACCAAGAACAGGATCAAGGCATTTGGTAACAATGCTAGATGAAATAAGCAGATGAACAATGCTTATTTCATCTACCCAATCGCCAACCTATAAATCTACCATTCCTTATTTTCCATTATATGGAAAAGACTAAGAAAGACTCGAACGCCTTACCATATGGAATGATGTTGACAAGAATATTCAGAGACTCTAGAGTCCTTCTAGAGAAAGAAAACAAGATGAAGCTGAATATTAAAAGCGTCATCAATTCTGCAACAATTGGCAGAATGGGGTTGAAGAATCTAGAGAAAGAAGAAGCAGATTCTAAGACGAAATCAAGAATTGAGGGGGAGCGTACTGTTAAGGTAAATTTGAATGAAAAAGAATCTCCCTAAAAAAAAATCTTAATCTATTGAGAGAATGCCTGCAGAAGGAGAAAAGAAATCGTCAGATAAATCAATAAAGGGACAGGCGATTTCTTATAAAGAAGGAAGCCAAATGCAATATAGGGAGAAAGTGACCTGAAAAGAAAGGGGGAAATACTCCTTTCGGAGAGACCGAAGCAAGTAAAAAGGTCGCCTAGAGTTCAAACCCTGCGTCAACAAGAAGAAAAGAAAGGGAAAGAGTTGGTTCATGGTGGAGACTCTAAGAAGAAAACACCTCAGGCAACCAGATCTTTAGTTGCAATTTTGAAAGAAGATCCAGCAACATTGGCTAAAGAGACGGAGATTAAGAGAAAATTGGAATTTGAGAAAGAGAAACCTCAATCTCAGTAGGCTTCTAGACTGATTAAAGAAAATAAAAAACAGAAAATTAGTATGAAAAAGAGCACTCCTGCTGATGTTCAAAAGAAGAAGAAGCTAGTTGAACGCAGTCCAGCACAGGTCAATACCTTTCAACTGTTAAGAAAAGAGGACTTGAGAGTCAAGATTATTGAAGAAAGCCAACCTGTCAGGAGTCGCAACTCTATAATCATTAAAGAAACCCCAAAAAGGTCAGTCAAGGCACAATTACAACCAATCTTGCTAAATAGTAGTACAATGCATCTGTTCAGTGATGACGAGAAAAGTATGTATAGTTTTTTTACGGATGAAGGAACCAAACCATACCCCACACAGATGACAAGGCAGAAGTACACTATTTTACCAATCACAAAGAGAACTGTGATCAAGGTTGTTGATCACGGCTCTGTCGATTCGACCTTACGATCAATCCTTGGAAACCGGTCAAAAATAATAAATTCCAAGATTGCGGTATAGGTTGCAACCTCGGGTCGTCTCACTTAATTGGAACCAAATGAAATGGACCTAAGCTAGCCTATATGTCATAAAATGCAAGCGAAATTAGTAAGAAAATGGGGGTTTTGATTTTGAGAACACTAATGAACTGAAAAGCATGTAAAAAGTATTTTTGGATTTTTGAAAATAGAAAAAGAAAATACTAAAACAAATGATAAAATCCTCTTGAAAACGAGTTTTGGCTATCACAGTTCAAAACTAAGTGTGAATGGTAAACCTTAAAGAACTCTCTTTAAGTCTAGGGTCTTGATTAATGGACTCCTGTCACTCTCGACTCCATTTCTCAAGACCCCATTAGGTGCTCTTGAGCCCTAGAACCTTAAAGGAACCTTTAAGTCCAAAGTTTTAATCAATGAACTCCATTGCTTAAAACCTTGTTAAAAGCATCTTAGTGTGTGCGGTGGACTTTCTAATGCGATGGGTCAAATGAAATCTAGCATCAACTCTATATCAAACACAACTAGGCAGATAGAAGAGAATCAACAAGATCACAAGTTGACATATATGAGACTTCATATATTTAAGCACAGAATTCTACATAAACAAATCCATAACACATTACGTTGTTCAACGTTTAATTAAACTCTAATTAAGCTAATCTAACTATAAAGCAATAAACCCCAACTCAGCTATTCATAACAATGTAGTTAAATGTGACAATGTAAACTACCAATCCAAACAACACATTAAATGTCAAACATTTAGCTATAATCAAGTAGCTTCACTACAAATTACAAACCCTAGACCTAGGCATTTATAAATCATAGCTAAACTACAGATTAAGCTACTCCCCTTGGTGAACTCCACCATCTTTGCATCTTGAGGAGAAAACAAATGCCTAACCACGCATTTTAACGGAACCTTCATAACTTCAGGATTTAATCCAAGCTATCCATGATGGAGTCGGTGGTGAAAATGAAAAGAAAGTCTATACAAAGGTTTCACCCAGGGAACCCCGAAGGGAACCCTGGATGGTGAGGCCGAGAATCTCTCCTCTTTCTTCTTTGTTCTCTCTTTACTCGTCTCTCTTCTCTCTGTCGAGTGTCGATCCCCCAGAAGATACCCGTTCTAACCTAATTCAGCAATATTTAAAGGATGGTTCACGGGCCGGGTCAGTACAGTGAGTGATTTTTCCATTTAAAGTCAGAATACCCGTCTGCACGTCTCGACGTATGAATTAATTCTCGTCGCAACGTACGATCTATGTTGATGCGCCGCGACGTGGGAATTACATTTCGCCGCGGTGATTAGTTCACGCTGTGACGTGCCTTAAGGACTTCATGCCGTGTTGACTCTTCTGATCCTTTTTGACTCCTTTTCTCTTACAATATAAAATAACAATTTGCAGTATCAATTGTTCTTACAAAAATTATAATGCAATTAATGTCAGTTTGTACAGTTTTACTAGCAAATTGCATAAAACATAAGCTCACCGTAAGAGACTAATTTAAACACAAAAATCATAAATTAAGAGTCAAAAAGTGCATTAACAACCATGAAAGTGTAGCCAATTATATATTAAACTTGGGCTCAATCAGTTGTGCCTGACATTCAACCAAGACCTTACATTGTTGGTAATGAGGAAAAAGGGAAGAAGAAACTGTATCTTGAAGGGATAACAAGTGATCTGACAGAAGAACATATCGAAGCTGAAGTGAGAAACATTGATGGAGCATGCTATGCAGTTCAGCAGAAAGGAACCTATGTTTCCCACTACATTTCAAAAGCATCAGGAAGAGATTGTGGTCAGCGAACCATTGACGACTCTTCTCAGGTAGTTGGAAGACTTACAGAAGGGCAGTACAGATCCATTAGGATTGGAGACCTAAGCTACTCAATAGAGTCACTTGTGCATCTCCTTATGCACATTAGACCCTTGACAACTGTGTCTTCAATTGGAGATGTTCTACACCTATTTAGAAAACAAATTCCACGACTAACTAGTCCTGATTATCTTAATCTCCCAGAATCGAACTTATCTGTCAAACCTCCTACCCTTACAATAACTAAACCAAGTGTCATATCTTCAGATGCATATATTACGACCGTTGGTCTTGAAGTAGTACAACAAAAGCATGATGAAGACATTGAAGATAAAGTTGATAATCTGTTTGCTTCTGTGAGTGACTTGCATAAAGAAGTAGAGTATATTCGTTAAGATATCAAGTCACTCCGCACTGAAATGAGAGAAATGTTTTTTGAAGTTATGAAGCATCTGCAGTCATGATCTTTTTGATCAATAACAAATAGGGGAGAAAGGAAAAAAGGAGTAAGAAATGACAAAGATAGGGGAGAATAATAAGAGAAGAAAAGAATAGAAGAAGAAGATTTTGGCTACAATTTTTTTAATTATTTGTTATCATAAAAAAGGGGATATTGTTAAGTCAAAATGACAGAGATTGTTAAGTCAAAATGATTTTATGATTAATAATTTTGATGAAGGCCAAATAATAATGCAGAAAGCAAAATGAGAGGATAGAAATGAGACGAAAGCGGAAAGTCGAAAATGAGACGATAGAAATGAGACGGAAGCAGAAAGCAAAATGAGACGATATAAATGAGACAGAAGCAAAAAGCAAAATAAGATGATAGAACTGAGAGGAAGCGAAGCCAAAAATGAGATGAAAGAAAATGAGACGAAAGAATCAAAGACGAAGACCTGATACCACGTCAGATGATCAATCAGTTTGAGTAAGTTACAGAACTCAACTGAATAACTGTTTCTTCAAAGACTAAGAAACAAGAATCAAGAAGTAGTTATCAAAAAGTGGTTGAAGACGAAGGCTATAAATATGAGTCGGAGTTAAAGACTGAAAAAGTTAGTGATTTTAAAGAAAGGTTAGATATTCAAAAGCTAGAAATTTTATTCATTGTACTAACCTTAGAGCTACTATTGTCTGTAACAAAGCTCGAAACATCTTTCAGTAGAAGGAAGAAAAGCTAATAGCCTGAAGAGGCTAAGTTAAAAAAGAAAACTTGTTGTAAGAGACCTGAAGAGGCTCGGTGAAAAGAATACTTGTATCTTTGAGAAGTATAGTGAAATCTCAGAAAGGATTTTGAGGACTGGACGTAGTCCACAGTTTGGGGTGAACTAGTATAAAACTGCTGTGTCGATTCTTACTCTTAACTCTCAAATTTTAATTTCTATTGTTGATACAAATACTTAGAAGCAAATTGCACTACTTTATAATACTGTTTTTCCATTGTTTGAGAAAGCAAGTTTTTTTAAAAGGTGATTGTATTCAAAAACGGATACACAATTCAACCCCCCTTCTTGTGCGTTTTGTATATCGAATATTAATTCTATACTAACGTGTGATTCACTTCAAATAATTTAATAAAACATCTAAGGATTCATGGAATTAATTACATAATAGGTGAAAAAAATCATACAACCAAGAAATTCTAATACATAATAATTAACTAAAACATTTAAGCATCCATGGATTTAATAACATAATAGGTTAAAGGTACATTCAAGCCTTATATTTTATTAAGAATGTCTTTAACAATAATACCCAAAATGACTCCAATGGCAATGAGTAAAAATCCTTGACTCCATGCCATTTTTGTCTTCAAAGTTGCAACTTCATTTAGTTCTTCATTTGTTGGAAGTGAAATTGATTCGGTATTGATGAGGGTTCATTGGCGGTATAAACAATTTCTTCATTTGGACGAGTGTGCCTATGAAGATCCATAACATAAGCACTTTATGCTTCAACCAAATCCGAAACCCCTTGAATCTAGCATTAGGAAAGCCCTCAGTTACCAATTTAACATCATCCTAATTTGTGAAAATTCCTACTTGACGTCCAACGAATACAATATAGAAGTTGTATTTACCCATAGTTAAGTACCTGTAAATGAATCAGATCCTCATCATTCATACATGTACATACATTGAAAACATTAAATAGTTAATAAACCAACCATGCATCATTGCTACACAAGTGTACAAACAAAGTCAAAAGTTCATCATATCATCATTCAACATCACATGGCAGGAGCAAAAATAGTTAAGTTAGAAGCATTGTTACCATCCTACATTACCATACAATAGTATACCATTATACAAAAATTAATAAATAAAACATAAAGTCAGATTTCATCATTTAAGAGGCTCCGCACATAAGCTTGTTTTTGATCTGCAGTTAAACCCCAGAAAAGTTTCTTAGAATGAGGATTTTTTGAGAAGATCCTTGCAGTCCTAACAACATCTTCAGTTGAGAAACCCAAAGTACCAAGGTCTTCATCTACCTTAGGAATTGGGGGGCCCACAATAACATCAATAAGGATCTTTGCATTCTCTCTATTGCAGTCAATTGCATGGGTAAATGTGGCAGCAAGGCTTTTTAACACTTCACTGTCCCTCATCTTCCTTTTTTCCTTTATTTTGTTGGGTTCTGTCTATGTTGGGAGAGACGACAGAACCAGTGAGAGGGACTGACACATTTGGAGCGGGAGTGGCCGATGGGCCTGTTGGAGACGATGGGGCAGTAGGAGGTGGTGAAGCTATTGGTGCATCACCTTCCATTTCCTCACCCTCAAGCTGAGCAACAACATCTGCAACATCTTGAGCTCTTGCACCAGTGGCTCTATCTTTCCCAAACACAAACTCAAGTCTAGGGTAAAGTGGGAAAGGTTTTCCAGGAGTGTAGTACTTATTAAGGTGTTTTTGAAAAAACAAACAAACATGTTCTTAGCATGATATACATTAACTATTATTAGGATACTTGTATAAACAACCTATAAACAACCTACCCTCGTCCATTCATCCAGCAATTGCTTGCTGTCAACCTCAACGCATTGCTTGTTTTTATTCTAACCAAACCCACTGCATTTCAACATGTCAAAGGTTGCCTGATATTTGTCCTTCAACCTTTTGTGCTTATCTTGTACATGTCTCTTCTCAATGCCACAATCCGGAAACTTTTCTAGCATCATTCTAGCAAGAAGTTGAAAAGTACCAGGCTTAAATTGCCCATTATCAGCTCGGTGACTAGCAACAACTGCCTCCTCCAAGAAGGTCACAAATGCATTTGTTTCATCTGATGTCCAAACTCTTGACATTGCACCTAAACCATACAATGTCATACCTAAAACCATTGTAAACCATTTCCATAAATTGATTAACCACCATTATTTGAAACATTTTTGGAAAGAAAGAAGACTATATTGAATTAAACAAAACATGTAATTAAGTACAAAGGAAACAAATAAACAACAATTTAATCATGTGTTCTCAAATTGAGTTACAATAGGAGTCAACAATATAAACATAATTTAAAGCTCAGCCTCAATTCAGTTACAATGAAAGGCAACCAAATTTAAACCCTCAATTCAGTAAAAAGTGTAATTAACTACATTAAAGAACCAAATTTAATGGTTTCTTCTCCAATCATCAAACATATTCTTAGCTTAATCCTCTCTCCATTGACTCCATTCATCAACAAATTCAGGGAAATATGCATCTTCCCCAATTGGCATATCCTCAATCTCAAGAGTAGTAAGCTCAGCTGGATGATAACATATGCAACCTAATAAAGTTGTGCAGAAGGCAGCATGCAAGAATGATGTGCACATGAGTGATTTCTTAAGATTTTCCATCTTTTTTTCAGTAAACCAAATGCACGTTCAATCACATTTCTGGCCGATGAGTATCTCTTATTAAAGAGCTCTTCTGGGTTCCTAGGTGCCCTTCCATCTCTTGCCCACTCTTGAATATGGTATCTTGTGTCTCTAAAAGGAGCAAGAAAGTCAGGACCATTGGTATAGCTAGCATCTACTAAGTAGTAATTTCCTATAAACAAATGACAGTATTAGTATTGTATTTGTAATCATCCCAAAAAAATAGGAAATTTCGAACAATTCGTATCTTACATACCCCTTGGAACTTGAAGTCCATTAGGCCTAGTAACAGCATCATGCAGAACCTTTGAATCCACTGCTGAACCCTCCCATCCAGCAAGAACATAAACAAAGTTTTAGTTCTTATCATACACTTCTAACACATTAGTGCATATTTTCCCTCTCCTACCTCTGTATCTGGGTTTGTCTGCCTAGGGAACTACTATTTCTAAATAGGTCCCATCTAGAGCATCAAGGCAACCCTTTGATCAAAATTTCAACAAAAAAAAGTTCAAGTTTACTAAATTAATAAAGTGAAATTAGACAATATATTGTCACTAATTAATTTAACTTACCTTAATCTATTGTCTGTGCAATCCTTAGGAATTGTTATGAGCTTGACATACAACATATGTTGAAGATTGAGTACAGCCTTCAACACACTATGGAAGACCCTACTTATTGTTTCTCTTGACCTCATAAACTGAACTTAACTTGTAATACTCTATTAGATTCATTTTGTGCTAATATTCTTAGGAAGATTAACACTTTTTCTTCAATAGGCACATAACCATTATTCGTCAACCCACCATGGACCTTAAGCATTTCACATAACAATGTAAATGCATTATAGTCCATCCTTAAATCCCACTGGCTATTCCTATCAACCTCATGCAAAATCCTATCTATATTGGCTTGCCTAGTTGGTATTGTCAATGCCCTACTACCTGTAGCATTTGCACTCCTACACCGTTTTTTGGAGTATACATACAAGCATAACAACAGGGAACATTCTCATTGAATCCAATTCCCAATTCCAAAGCTCAAACAACGCTAGAGCGTTAAATATAGCAGCATGATTCATGTTATCCATATTTGTAAATAAAAACTGTCTACAAAGAGAAAAAAATATAATGATCATAAACAACAAACAAACAACAATACAAGCGTAAAGATGAGCATTATGCATACTGGTGTAGAAAAATCTTAAGTCCAGCAATATACCCACTAGCATTTTCAGAAGTTTCCCACTCTTTTTCAATGATCTTAATTATGTGGTAACTGTCTTAATTCGTAGATGTTTCTTAGTAGATATATGTCAAATATAGCACAATTAATAAACAGTAGCATTTAGACATAGAAAAGCATCATTCCAAAAAATTTTACTTGCAATATCTTTAATATCTTCAACATAACCTTCAATGGTGAAATATATGTTGTATGGAGAGAGAAATTTGAGACTGTTCTAGGACAAATCTCAGATTAGTACGTTTCTATTTCCAAAACTTTAAGCTAGATCAAAAAAATAATCATAATCTCAAACGTGCATATCAAATTCAGTATAAAGATGATGGAATTTGCTTAATGATGGTGAAACTTGTAGCTATAGCACCAAATTTTCTTTTCCAGTAACACTTTCATGATTTATCTTCCTATTGAATGCGTCTTCTAAGTAGATACAACATATTAATTAAGTTGTTCAAATTAATAAGTTATCTATTAGTAAGCTTTGTCAATACTCTAGTATTATGTTCTGTGTAGTTTGTGGATTTGTATGGAGCAATTTAACCAAAATGGTAATGTTAATGATAGTTTAAAGAGTCTCTCTGTAGAAAACAGACTGCTATCTTTATAGGAGACTTCTTTATACCCAATATTCTCACTATAAGTAAAAAAGAAAAATCCAACCAAGCAACAGAGATTTAATCAACTCAATTCCTGCAGAAAGTTAAGAAAATATGAATATGGGAGATTAAGTCGCATGAAATGCATGTCTATAAGTAAAAATCTGAAATGTTCAAATGCTAGATTCCATGTAGGAGTGTTAAAATTTCAGTACATCGAAACAGCAGATGAGTTTTATCAGATAATAAGATAGAATTGCCACGAGACACAAATATAACAATACCAAACAAGACTAATCTCTATTATTGCAGTATATATATGTTAAGTATCATTCACCAAAGAAGGGATAATAAGGACACAGAACTGGTGAAGCCAATGTTTACCAAAACCATTTTTTCTTCTTTTATATTTGATTCAACCAAACCAAAGGTATTGTTTTGGAAAAAATGTTGTGAAAGAAACCAAACGTCTCAAGCATAGTAAAAACACAATCATGGTGTGAAAAAGGGAACCCAAGTATATATATCAACCACATAAGTGTCTCAAACTTCAATTCATTTAACACACTAGGACGGCACATGCACATCAAACATATGGATGACACATCCGCAAGAAAATGGAAGTAATTAGGCAGACTAAACACAAGCACAGTAGCATACCAAACATTTGAATGCAGAAATAAAGAGACAAGTAAAGGTATCAAGTGGAGACCCTCCTGCTCTATGAAGAAGTGAATATCTCTCATGGAAAGGGACAAAAAATGGAACGCACTTCAGAGGCAAAGTTAAGACAAAGCAATATTCAATTAATTGCAATGATTTCAAGCCAATAAACATTACAAATTTTGAGACCACAAATCATTACTTAATGCAGAGACTAACTGAAGGGTGTTATATTATCAGCTTACTATTAGAAATCCTTTCAACGAACCAAGCATGGTATAATAGAAAATAAGACAACACAAGTTACAGGTTCCAATTTTGACCAATACCAAGAAAGATAAATCAGTCACCCAAAAGTGTTTATTGGCATATAGTTTCCTTTTCATTCTAAATTACAGGATTTGATGGATATTTTGACTGTCAAACAAGTTTCTGGATAGGGGTTCCTACTATAAAACTTCAATCTAGTCTCTATCAGTGCAATATGTTTCCAAATAAAATAAAGGCATCCAAGGCCACAACCTGTACATTATAACTGAACAACTAGCAGTAGAAGCAACAGAGAGAGCATCGAGAAAAAAATATCTTTAACCTATGAATATGCGACATACCTAGTTTTGAGGAGTAATGGAGTGCTCTCGTGCTATCTCTCTGTTTAGGTATGGGTGTTGCCTAATTACAAGAACAAACAAGTAAGCAATTCAGATGTCGAGAATAGAGAGAGAAGGTCTATAAGGGGAAAAGCACAGGAAATAAGCACAATCTGGTTGAAGTGGATTAAGATTAAAAGGCAAAAACAGACACCAAATTACAAATTTTTTGTCATCGAAGTTGTTGAAGAAAAACCCCAGCTGCTGGGAAAATCGATCTCCAGCAGTTGCAAGGAGCCCCCCCGTCATACCCCAACCCCAGAAAGAGAGGGATATAGGAACAAAAAAACAAAAGAGACGCAACAAAGCCAGAGAGCATTTCGGAGATTCATAAATAATCAAACATGGACAGCGAAACCAGAGGCAAAGAAGGGGAGATTCATGAATAGAGCAAAAAATTACATGCGGAGACAAGGTAGAGGGAAGAAGGAAGGAGAGTTCGAAAGACAGTTCGTGATTTTTAAGTTTCAAACTCAAGTGAAGTGAGGGTATTTCGGAGATTTCATTATGTGTTTTGTTCTTGTCCCCGGGAAAAAAAATTTTGTACCACAATCTTGAAAAAGGATTAAAAATTTCTCTTTATCTTTTGAAGACGGAACAAAAATGGTAGAGTACAACAAGCAAACAGTACAGAGGGTAGAACTTTTGTGTCCTTGTTCTTGCCTCTGAGGATGCTAACCAAATGTTGCGTTAGGGTATGACCTAAGATGTCATTGGTATTTTTGTCGGTAGGAAATGTCCGTGTGTGGTTCTCAAACTAGGATGGTTTATAGTGAATGAATGATTGACTAGGTAACTGTCTTAGGAGAGAGAACATTATGATCCACATCAGCCTTTCCTTTGTAGGATAAGCAGCCTATAATGAAAAAAAAAACGATTAGCACCGATACTTAAAAAATTAAACTGGTTCGGTCGGTTCTATTATAAAATCTTAAACTTTTTAACTTTTTGGTTTGGTTTCTAACTTTTCAGTTTAATATTTTTAATGACTCTTATTGTTAAAAATTGATCAATTTATTAACTAATTGATTAATTTTATAAATTAGTAAATTTTATAAACTAAAATAAATCAATTAATTTTCATTTAACAATTTTGTCCAATTAAGCTTCAAATTTTTGATGAATAATGTCAAGCTCTTTCAATCATATTTTAAATTCTTTAGTTTTATTCAATCTTTAATTAGTTTTATGATGGTCTAATACTATTTCAATCTTTTAAACCTTAATCATCTTATCTTACTAGTTTAATTTTTGTTCTAGTTTTTAAATCATTGATTAACACTATGAAAAATTTTCGGTACATTATGAATGGAAGAGATAAGGTCAAAAATGTAATTGTAAAAGACATAGTAAAGGTAGCTAATATTATTGACAAATTAAAAGAGAAAAGACTTAGATAGTTTGGATATGTTAAGAGGGAACACTCAGACGCTTCAGTGAGAATATGTAAGAAGAATGTACTCGGAAATTGTAAGAGGAAAAAAATGAGGCCATAAGAAAAATTAAAGGGAGGTGATCAAGAATGATATGACTATGTTGAAACTTACCGAGGATATAACCCACAGTTGAAAACTTTGGTGTACTAGGATTCAGATAAAGGATCTCTCTTAAAGAGATTCTTTTTTTCATCTTTTTTAGTTGGCCTAAACTTGTAAATGGGTAGTACTTACCTTTTAGGGATTTAGCTTAAGTCATTTCTGTTGTTGTTATTTTTATTGTTGTTGTTGATGTTGTTGTTGTTATTGTTATTGTTATGAAGTATAGTGGGCATTTGAAGAAAGATTTTTAACTTGGTTTCAATTAAGCCAATATGTTAAAGACTCTCAAATGTTCTTCATTGTCTCCAATCTTTTTTAAACTAGCTAAAAGTTAAACCGGTAAAACAAGATGTTTAAGATTTAGAAGGTTTAATTGAAGGAGATTGTCCTTAATTGAATGTTTAATTAAAATGGGAAAATGTTAAATGAAAATTGATTAATTTATTTTAGATTTTAAAAATTGATCTACTAATTAGTAAATTGATCGATTTTCAACAACAAGAGTTATTAAAGTATATCAAACCAAAAAATTGAAAACTGAGCTAGAAAGTTAGCATGTTTAAAGATTTACAGAAGCTTCTATCTATCTTGGAGTTTCCGATGACTTGCAAGGATCAACGATCTTCTCGTTCTGCACCTGAGGAGTGGGAGGTAATGGGGTGAGCTGCGAAGCTCAGTGGCTTATACATTTATAGCCATTGGCAACGAGTCACACACTCAAGCATATATATACACAAATATGTAGCAATTCAACACTTAACAATTTACTCACAATCTTATAGCTACCAAAATGTTATCACAAAGAATATGTCATGAAATTTCTGCATCACAACATAACAATTAATTATGTATCATGCCTAACAAATCAATAATGAAATACACAATAAATGGCTCGAGAGTTTTGTGGAACAAAACGGATAAACTGAAGTTTATATCATGAACAAAACGAGTCCGATTTCTCAAGATCTCGTGGCCTCAAGCGGGCAACCGGGAGAAGGCTATACGTCGATGTGCACGTGACTAACAAAACGTTCCTCTCTTGCCCAAACACAATCAAATGTCAATGCTTAACTCATTTCATACACATTCATACTTTTCATGCTCATCATGCTTCTTCATCTTTTCATTCATACAAAATGCCATGATATTTTCCAAGGCAAAACATGATCACAATCACAATGCATCTTCAACAATTTTCATAATTCAAAACAAGCAATGCCACATACACATGCAAGCAAGCAAGACAATTTGCCCATACACAACAACTATAAATATATTACCCACCAAATATCGCTTGAAAATCCAAGTTCAATGTTGTCCTTCCTCTTGCGATTGGATTAGGTCGGCTTGGTTTCCTATAACAAACCAAGTTCTCATTCAAACAACATTCAAAGGAAATTCATAAAGCTTTGAAAATCAAAAGTGCTAAAATTGATCCATAACCCTTTCAAAACTAGACTTTCGGGTCAACTTTTTCATGATCGTTATGATCAGATAAATGAAGACATTTGATAACAATTCCTTCTATAAAAATGTCCTTCGTTGTCTTATGCCCCTCCATGAAAGCCTTAAATTTTAGCAACTTAAGTAAACTTCCCAAATTGTCCTTACACATCATATTCCTTTACCTTTTTACTCACAACATGTAAAACTCTAATTTAATCTTAATCCTCCATTTAATTTTCATTAACCTAAGCAATAAACCTCAAATTATTCTAACCAAACGCATTTAATCAAACTCAACCTCAAAATAATTTATCTAACAAGACCTCAAAATAAATTAAATCATGCTTAAGAAGAAAAAAATAATTCGGGGTCCAACAATACAAGTCTATATCTATTACATATTCAATCATTAACATAAGTGTCTAGGTTAATTCACATATAAGTTCTTTCAATAACATTAACATGTAAATTAAAATTATTTTAAAGTTCTCATTTATATCTTATCAACATAATATAAAGTCAAAAAGGATAATTTGACCTCAACATTTTCATCTTAATGCAAATTTGACTTTAACATTTTAGAGCACTCAAAATGAACTTAACATTTTCAAGACGTTCAAATTGAACTCTTTATAGAAGGAAGGATCGGTAAAGGCATGACCCCATTAGTTTTTTGCTATGTTATCGATGATGTGATAAGAATATATACCTTTTTAATGAACTTACGGATCCTATATTGCCACATACATGCCACGTGGCTTTATAATGCCCATCCTACATTAAAGAATTTCAATTAGAATTAAATTCTTATAAATTGGATTAAATTTAATTTACTTTAAATAAAACTAATTAGGTTAGCCTTAATATGATTAACTCCAATCTAATTAAAACCTATTCTAGTTAAACCTAATTTAATTAAGCCCTAATAGACCCAAATTTCCAAATTATTGAACCTTAAATTTTACCCCAATTGATTAAAACTCTTCATTGTCCTCTTCATCCCAGCCTCCTAGAAATCACCCATCACACAAGTCCACTTCTCCTAATCATGAGATCCGTCTTCTCCTAATCATATGACTCATCTTCTCCCAATCATGTGACTCATCATCTCCTCTATGACCCAATCTTGTCATTATGATTTTAGGTTAATCAATTATTAATACATTAAGAAGTAGACATTTTGCCTGGTATTAGTTAACTGTGAGTTAGGCTTGTTAGTTGATTATTCATGAACTTTTTAATGTGCTTGAAAAAGTATCCTACTTATCTAATAAGTATGCAAAACTTCTTACGGGAGATAACACATAATGGAGTTAATTGTGGTAACTTTGTCTATAATATTGTTTATCTTTGTGTTTGCTTGTCTCTAAGTGTGTTAAGCATAAAAATAGTGTCATGTATGGTCTCTAGTGTGGTCTTTATTGCATATGGCATGTTTATCATGTTAAATTTTTATTTTATGTGTGATGAAAAATGTTTAGGTTACATATTCCTTGAATTTATTAAAAGGGAAATGAAACTTACATAGAAAAGGGGTCCTCAATATACCATAACACAAATTCATTCCTTCAAACACATGGGAGGAAATTTCTGGGTGTACAATAGGAGATATTCTCTTGCATAGTTAGATGTGCACCAATTAAATCCAAAATAAGATTTAATATGGATTGTCAATGTGCATTTGAACTTTATATTATGTTAAGATCTAATATAAGTTGATGATACATAAAAATCAAAATAAAACTTAAATAAATAGGTGGAAGTGCATAAGCACTTATTATTTACAAAGTGTTTATTATTGATAAGTATACCCTTTATATATGTTATCCACCATGTTCTCTATAAAGTTTCATATTCTTAATAGGACCATTGACGTTTGTTAATGATCTTTGAAATTTAAAAAGTAGTTTGAATTATTAGTTTTAAAATGTACATGATTTGTTCATTAGGTTCTAATAACTAATGTTATTTTTAATGTTTTTAATGCTACAAAAATGTTTATAATAGCTCAATATAGAGGTATAAGTCTATTTTATAGTCAGAAGTTTATGTAAAAATAAGAGTTCAAATATGTTTATAGGAATGTTACTATCTTTGAAAATGTTGACATTGATTATGTCAGTTATATGCAAATGTGTGAGATGGGGAAGGATTTATGGTACCATCAAGTGGACAAGAAATGCTATAGGGTAATTAGTTTCAATTATAAGGAGTCATTAAGACTTATATAATTAAATTAAAGTTGTTTTAGGCTATTAAAACTTATGAAAGATTATGGGATTATTAATGTATAAGTGACCCATAAGTTAGACATCTTTCCATACTCTTGACATATTACCTATAACTAGAGGAGGTGAGCTCATTAGTGAGGGTTGAGGATTATATTACTGAACATGTTGATGATCATATAGTGATGAACATGTTGATGGATATGATGATGAATATGATATTGAACATGTAATCATACCAAATGACCATCAAATAATTAAAATTGATTCTTTGAATGTGATAATGTGGCACCCCACTCCCATCAAACATTTGTGCCCATACATCCTTTCAACATTCGACCACATGCCCGACGGAAGCGGTGCACCAACTACATCACTTTCACTTACTCATGGCATCATAAATTAAAAGATAAGAATCACCATGGCTAAAATGCAACAATTAACATTCACATATGTGCGTATGTTATATTATGAGTGAGCATGAAATGCACTTTTGAACTTCTCAATAATCTCTCATGTACTCTAGTCTAGGGTTTTAACCAACGGGATGTTACAGATAATTTTATAGATAGTAATTAATATCCTAGTGGAGAGGAGCTAAGTGAAGCTTTATGAAGACTAAGTTCAAGTTTAAGGCATAATCCAATAGTTGTGACAAAATAGTAGGGATTGAGAATGGAGTTTGAAACTACAAAAGAAATCTAAAATGTTGTTTTTGATTATGTAGTTCAAACATGATGCAATGTAAGGTTAAAAAAAAGTGAGAGTAATAAAATCAGCGTTGGGTTTATTGACAAATGCCAATAGGATTTGTTTGTTGGATATGAAAAGAACAAAAGGTGTTTCAAAATGAAGACTTACATAACTGACCATATTTGTTTCATAACTAATAAACCAAAATTGTTTCTACTAAGTTCTTGATGAGATATCACTACAAGGAAAATGTTTAATAGCAACGGAAAATTACCGACGGTCTGAATACCGTAGGAAACACCGACCGAAATAGCGTTGCCGTCGCAGAAAGTGGTTGTCCATTAAATTGTTTGCGACCGAAAGAAAGTCGGTCGGTGAATTTGGTTAAAATTCATACCGATGCCCATTTCGGTCGGTGATGGCGTCGGTGAGAACATCCAATATGCGCCCTCCAATGAAAGAAAACGACGGCGTTTTGGTTAAAACCAAAACGACGTCGTTTTGTCAATATTTAAACGCTTAGCAGCCCTCTTCTTCCTCCTCGCGCGACCTAACTCCATTCTCTTCCTCGTACGCCGCTGGTTCTTCATCGTTCGTCTTCCTCGAAGGACGCCGCCGGTCGCTGCTCGCCGCTCGGTGGTCACCGCTCGCCGGTCGCAGACGTCGCTCCTCGTCCTCATCTCCGACAGGTTTGTTAGTTCTCCTCCCTCCCATCTTTGTTTTCGTAGATCGCGTTTCGTGTGGCTTTGTTGTGGTTTTATACCCATTGAAAGTGAACGAAGCCTCCTGCTGTAGATGAAACTCCAGTCATTCCATTAGGAGTAAATTTTCCGTCGACTGATATTTGACTGGTAGTAGTTGGTAGAGTGTATGGTAGTCACTAATTTCAGAAAATTGCTAATGATAATTTACATTGGAAATTATGGATTATACTGAATTGTGAATTATTGTAGATATTGTTGTGACATATATCTGAATGTTTTTCATTATATTAGGACCATAATTATAATGTTGGTTGATTTTTAGAAAATTTTAGTAACTATTAAAGAATTAGTCTAGTAATATGTAAATTTTAGTTGTAATTAAAATGCTTGGGGAGGAATTAATGTGAATACATAATTGCTATCGCAATGATTTTCATTATTTTATGACGTAAACTATTCCGTCATTGAATGTCGGAGAGAATTTATCGACCAAATTTTGATTCGGTAAAGTGGTTGGTAAAGACATCGGATTGTAGCCCTCGATTCAAGCAAAACGACGTGCTTTTGAAAACTTATTAAACCCTCTTCATTTCCTTTCCTCCTCTCTCCCGCGCGACTCTCCCCTCTTCCTCTCTGTCCACCACCTAATCGTCTCCTTGACGTTCCTCCATCGCCGTGCATCGCCGATTGAGAGCTCCAACGCCACGTATGATGTTGACAGTAACCCTTCTCTCACGACTCCTCTTTCTCCTCCTCCCTCTCCTTCCTTCGGTATGCAATGTGTTCTGTGAGTTTTAGATTTTAAATTGATTATTTAACTTAGCTTCAGAATATTGGAATATTGGCCTTTTCAACTTTATCAGTTGATATGCTCTTGATGATTATAGATATCAGTTTTTAATGTAGAAAGATTTTTGCCTAGATACATTCTTCGGTTGGTATATATATTGTCAAATATTAGATTGAAATTCCCCAATTTTTTACCTTATGATGTGAAATCATTATTCTTATCAATGTAAAATAATAATAAATAAGATATTATGAACATAAATGTTTAACCATGTATGCTTAAGTAGTAAGGCTAAAAGAATGAAAGAACATAGATGAAAGATTATTAAAAGTATATGACAATAGAGCTATATAATCAACCAAAGAATGTTTTAATATATGAATATATAAAATGTACTATATATATTTATGTGATATATTTTCCTACAATTGGTATTAGAGCAATAGTGTATATATATCATGAAAATTTTGAAATTTTGAACTAATTTCATTGATGAGTTATTAGACAATTGTTTAATTTTCTTCACTTTATTAATAAAGTGATTTAATGATAAATGGATTCTAATAATTAGCATTTATAATAGTTAATTTATATGTTGAATTTAAATTAGGTTCTCTTATTATACTAAGAATAAGATCTCTTATGTCCTATATGTCACATACTACTTTTTCTAGCCTCATAATCTATTTATTGATGAATTATTGTTTATCAATAATTCATTTATTGAATTAGAATAATTTATTTGTATAAGATTGATGTTTTCTCCTATTTGAGTTCCTATTGTAGATGGGAACAACAGTTTGTTATGAAGTAATAACTTAATATGATATGACAACAAATACAAATCCATATAATATACAAATACTATATATATTACAAAACAAACACTATATAGACTAATATCCAAAGCATTGTAGACATAAACAATAATCCCAAGCATCATACAATTGATAGTTTTGATTGTTTAAGGCTATATATTCACCTTTTCAGAGCAAGACATTGACAATCACTTTATAAAAAGTATCAATTCTCACTTTAAATGTTTAAGCTTGAAATTTGCCAATCTTCGAATATGTTTCATTGAAATGACTATCTTCATTTTTTTAAAAGCCTTGGCGTGAATCTGACTACTACCACACTTTCTTCTCCTTTAATAAGCAAGACAAGCATGTTGAAGGTAGTTTTCCACAATAAATCAACAATATTCGTTTCTTAAAGCTATAAAGCTGAAAAGGTCCCACACTATGGTACAAACCTTCGAACCAATAATATTCTATATCTTTTTTTATATCCATTCACAGCTAGTTCTCTCTCAAATAGTTTCCCAAAATATTAATCATAGGTTTAGCATAGTGACAATTTATAATCTTTATGAAGAGTTAATATTTTTTGCAACTGTTCAAATACTTGTCTCATGCATTTGGAATAAATTGTGATATTTTGTTATACACCACAATATCATATAAGTATATAACTAAAATTTATTAAGGAAGGCATACACCATTTCATTCATTAATTTATAGAAAATATGGGAGGATTTGTTAATTTAAACAATATGAATAAGAACTTATAGGAACCATACACATATATGTTATTTTATGTTCATCTCCTTTGGTAATCTTTACTTGTAAATATGTAGTTCGTTAATCTAAATTTGTGAACATTGTAACCCTCAATATTTTGTTTATCAACTCTTGAGTTAATGTTGGAAGATATTTTTTCTTGATTATTGCCTTCTATAAGGTGTAATAGTCCACACAAGTGTTGAACCTATTCTTGCATTTTTTTAAAAAAATGGATGAATCTCATTAGGTATGAAAGGTTAGATGAACCCCGTCATGAACATTTGGTGATTTCATGGGAACATATATAATTAGCCACTTCCTTTTCTTATTAGTTATGTAAATTTTTCTATCTTTATGAGCATGCATTAGTTATGCTTAGATTCATAAGATGTATGAAGGATCAATGTAAAGCATTGATATGATTTAAGCTTGTAAAGCATTGAAATGAACTACTTCTTCATTGGCATAATTGTTACCTAAGCAAATTACAAAGTTTAAAAACTATAAGGCTATAGTTTCACTAAGTAGAATTTCATACACTTTAGGACTATTAAACCTTATATCCCACAGGGTATTGTCAACATTGAATGTAAAGACCTTTAGTTGATAACAAAATGGTTGGAACTTGAATCATAGATACAATTGGATTATAATGCCTTTGTATGGGCACTTTCTCATTAGAGGGTCCAGTGTTCGTGGCCTTAGCCTTATTCCTATCATTCTCCATTAACTTTTCATAATCAACTTTCTTGAGAAATATTCCGCTATGTTTCCATTAAGGTTTTCCATTAGAGGGTCCAGTGTTGTGGGAAATTCAATTTCAGGAAAAAAATGGGACCGAAGAGACAACGTGAGGTCATGCGACCGAGGTTTCGAACCATGTTCGAGGGAAATTACAGTGAAGGTGGTTCGTCACAATCAGCCGCACCTAGTGACTCACCTTGTCCACCGCTCGTGCCAGGAGTTGCAATTGAGGCATCACCGACTGGTTCTCAACCTACACCATCCCCTTCCCCAACGCATATATCGTCCAACACCGGCAGTGCCGTCTGTAGAGACGCCCATCACCGCTGGCGAGGGACTGATGGAAGAAAGTTTGCTTATTGTTAATGATCGATAAGTGAAATCAATGCACTTCACAATTTGCTTATGATCAACTTTTATTTATACCAATATGTACAAAAGATAACATCACTTGACATGTTAGGTTGGTTCCGTCTGGACCAATATCAAGAAATATGACTTCATCGTTCAAGCAACGAATTGAAGCAGAGGGTTATGTGTGGAAAAATTTAGCTGACACCACAAAGCAGTTATACTTTCAAGAGTTTGAGGTACAAATCATAGTTATTTTCTTTTCACATTGCTTTATATTCATAATGTTCATACAACATTTTAATAGTTTGTGTTTCTTACTCATCTTATTTCAGAAAGAATTTTATTGAGATTCTAGTCTCGACGCCATCATGTATAAACAATGGGAAAAGAAAGCTCGCATACGTTATCGCGACTTAATTAATCAAATACGCAAAGCTGGTGCACGACCGCGTTATATTTCGGAGGAAATTTGGACTCGTTGGACCGAATATTGGACATCACCTGCGACAATGTCCATATCAAAGCGTAATTCGGCCAACAGACGTGGAGGGCCTGGGGGTGCGAGTCTTGCAGTGCATTCGGGAGGATCAATTACCCACTACGAGCATGTTGAAAGATTAGTAAGTATCTACTTTCTCACACCAAATTTACCATTATTTTGCTTCGCTTGATTTAACATGGTCATTATGATATAACTGTCTGGTGCCATATATGGCTGTGTGAAGTTGTTTTCTTTGTTGAACAGGGGGGATATATCATATATATAGAAGAAACTCTGCCGAATTTTTTTTTAAATTTTACTTAACATCTGACAAATTAAGTTATACGTGTAGGAAAAGTCATTGGGCACGAGGCCTACGCCTATGCAGGTTTTTGTGCACACCCACACAAAGAAACATGATGGTGTCAACTTCATCAACACTCGATGTAGAGAAGTTAATGTAAGAGAAATAACCATATTTTAATAAATTTTTAACAATTATACCTTAATTACTAAGGTCAAGATTGCTTCCTTGTAGGACCAAATGCAGGAAAATATTCAGCGACAATCTCAGGAGGAACAACCTGTGGACGAGTCGCAGACATATCTTGATGTCGTGGGTGGTTGGGACCGTCGTGGAAGAATATTCGGTCTCGGCTTATTTGCGAACACTTGTTATTCGCGCTCCTCCGTTTCTAGTACAGCAGCATCTGCTCGGCCATCTTCATCTCAGGATGTATCGGAGCTCCGAGCCACAGTGGACACATTGAGGGAGCAGCTAGCTAATCAAAGCGAGCAGCTGGTTACTCAACATCAACAGCATGCAGAGGACATAGCTAAGGTCAGGGAGGAGATCCAACTGCAGATGACAGAAAAGCTGAGAGCGGAGCTGGAGCAGATTTCAAAGATCAGAGAGTCGCTGGAGCAGATGGAGCAGGCAGCTAAGAGGAGAGAGGAGATTGAGCGGCTTACTAAGTTGAGAGCGGAGATGGAGCAGATGACCAAGGAGAAACAGCACGCGGAGGAGATGGCTAAGCTTAGGCAGGAGATGGAAATGTTAAAGAGGGGGGGACACACTTCAGACCATCCATGATCATCACGAATTTGTGAATTACATTGTCATTTGTTTTCAATTCAAAAATATAAGAGATTTGTTCTTTATTCATTTTTAATAACTAAATTAAATTCTTCATATGTTTTATTATTTAAAAATTGTCTCATTATTCATTAATATAACGTAACACAAATACATAAAAATATATATAATATAACATTATTATAACAACAAAACATAAAAAAACAAATTTACCATTTATTACCGACGGACAACTTTCCGTCGGTAACTAACATAATTTACCGACGGTCCACTTACCCGTCGGAAAAAGTTGGTTAATCCGGATCAATTTCACCGACGGAATATTACTTGTCATTCCGTCGATAAATATATACCGACGACAAAGTCTCCGTCGTTATTTCCGTCGTAAAATTGCGACGGAATATTTCGGTCGGTGTTTTTAGCTTCGGCTCATTCACCGACGGAATTTCATGCCACTAAATTCCGTCGGTGATTATCTTCAGCGATGGAAATTCGTTATTTACCGACGGTAATTTCCGTCGGTAATCATCGGATTTCTTGTAGTGTATGTCAATGATAGAATTATTGAGAAGCTTAGGATCTCTACTAAAAGAATAGTTGTAGTGTGCAGAAAAAAACTTAATATTTTTGTTAACTCTAGTATATAAAGAAGAGCAAAGAGGAGATTGTGAAAAGACACAACAAAAAAATCTATTAATGAATATGCTAAGCTTCAGGGATATGTATATAAATTGAAGTTAAGTAATCTTGGATCAATAATAGAGTTACAATTAGTAAGTAATTAGGATATTTCTTTGCTATAAATAATGAAATACCTATTTCATACTTCATTATCTTTTGGTGATTCATCTTATAGATACTTTATTATCTTTCGATTGTAGTTTAAAAGGGCTTTTGAGGGTAAAAATACTGATTCATAAGTTGGTTTATGAATCTACTAACATTGATTTAGAATTGGATGGTGGTAAAAGACTTACAATTATATATAATATGCGAAGGTATCTTCATCTTTATATATTTATAATTAGTTAGATTATATTTTAAAATTAACTAATATTTTAAAATTATTAAATACAACGAATGACACATATACCATAATTGATATGAAACCAATGTTACGAATATCGCACCAATATAAATTATCGATTTGATTCTAGTATGGTACTATACTAGTATCGACAATATCGATACCGTTTTAGGTAATTTTTAAATTTATGAAATTTTTAAATTTACAAAATAGTTCTTCAATATATTTTATTGTATAATTTATAATTTTATATCAACCATATCTCCGAAAATCATAATAATAAAAATTAAAATAACAATTTACTTACTTTATTAAGTTTTTTTCACATATTTCACATATAAATAATAACCAAAATTAATATGAAAATGCTCATTTAATTATCATACAAATATAAAATTAAGAACAATACAAAGTATTTAAAACATTACAATTTTTAGTATAATAAATAATAATACATCTAAAACATCAAATAAAAGAATAATAAATTGATTAGTTTTTAACAACAAGAATGACTAAAGTAGATCAAACTAGAAAGTTAAAAACCAAATTAAAAAGTTAGACGATTTAAGATTTTTCTAATTGAATCGACCAAACGATTGAGTTTTTTAAGCACTAATTTTATATAGAAGCCATCTTCAAAAGCTTCCAAATGTTGATATGAAACCTCCATTCATACAACTTTCCTACTTGAACTGCATGGGTTACCAAGTCATCATCTCCAGATTTGCAGGAACAAAAAGGTTTTATTCATTCTTCATCTTGTTAAAAATCTTAAAAGTGGTGTAGAGAGCAGCGGCAGTTGTAAAGGCTTATTCATTTGGGCTTGGGCACTGGGTACGCAGGCGACGTGAGGAAGAGACAATCATGGGGTAGTGGCATGTAAGGCGGTGAGGGAGAGATGATGGTGGCTAGAGCTGGGTTGGGATCTGTGAGACATCGGAGACAGAGAGAAGAGAGAGAGAAAAAGAAAAAATATGTGTGAAAGAGTTTTTTTTGGCCAAAAGTTCCTTCAATTTTTTTAAATTTATGGTAAATCGCTAGTATTGACTAGCATCGAAAACCAATACCAAAGAGTTACATTTTGTATCGTATTTCAGATAGTACTGGTCGGTACGGTATGAAACTCTTAACAATAATGGATATTGGAAATGAAAGGACCTTAGAAAGTAGTTTTGGAATTACGCATGGTTTACTTACATAACATATTTCAATGAGTTGGTTATGAGGTTTGAAAAAATAAAGCTCGCATATGCTTCAGCCTTGCTTAGATATCTTATGGAGAGATAGGCAAAATGTTACCAATCCTTTGAGTCAAAATACCCGATAGTTGATAGCAACATGAGTGAAACTTTTAATGTGTGGATCTTACTAGCTAAACACAAACCATTAATTAACATGCTTAAAACAATTAGAATCATAATGATAAAGAGAAACATGTATAAGATACAATTTATAAATGGATGGAAGTTCGGCATTAGACTAACTATAGTGAAAAAGTTGGAAAAGAACAAAAAGATGCAAATGGAGAATAGTATGGAGTGGAGATGGGGCTTATGAAGATTTAAAAGGTGATAGCAAACATAACGTGAAGATTGGTAAACTACCTACCTATAGTTGTTAGGTAGGAATCTACATAGATATCTTTATAAGCATGCGATAAGTGTAATCTAATATTCAAAACAAAGGGTTGAATATTTATAAATTTGGGTTATAAGAAGGGTTGTTTTCTCAATTTGTATGACCATATGTTACAACTTATTAGAGATTTAATTTTCGAGCATTCATTCAATATAAAGTTGATATGCCCACTAGTTAAAAAAGTCACGCTAAGGAGACCCAAAACTACAAAAGGAAGCAATAAAATGAGCCTAAGAAATTTAAATTTTCAAACAAATTATCTTAGAAGGTATAAATCCAAAAATAAATATGGTAATTCCAATTATTGTAACATCCTACTAATCATGATAAGGCACAAATGGTGTTTATAAGAGGTTAATGAGAAATTAGAAAGAGTATTTTATGCTTATGCATAATATGGCTTACACATACATGAGAATATTGATTTTTGCATATTAATATGATTGTACATGCATTCATTAACATTTTTTGGGTAAAATTGATCTATAAATGTGAATTGTGTTTTGATATGTCTTAAATTTTGGTATGATTAGATTTCAATTAGAAAATGTGGAATTTAATGTTATGGATTGGGAAATTGATGAATTAAAATGTACGTTTGGTTTAGAAAAAAAAGCCAAGTGGTAAGACAAATGGATACATGGAAAATAAGATGACTAAGCTTATGAATTAGTGACATTTGGTGTGAAAAATTAAGTGACAAATGGTATAGCTAATTAATTGACAAATGGTGGCAATGAGTGGTTGACAAATGGCCTAGCTTAATGGTGACATTTGGTGGCTTAGGAAGATGATAAACACATGTTAATCCAAGTTAATGACACCTTGCACCTCGTTAAATTAAGCAAGTGTTGGAAAAATAAGTTTATGCTAAGTTTTCTCTTCTTTCTTTCTTCTTTCCACTGAAACCAACATACATCTCCTAGGTCTGCATTTTGGTTAAAGGCTTGTTAAATTGCTACACCAAAATCCATGCTTTTACCCTTACAAAGTTAGCTAAAGAATTAGAACATAATTGTTTTTGTTATAGCCTTTGATCTTAGCCGAAATCCATCCAAATCCCACCTTGAATGTATGATGATTTTGCATGATTAAAGAGCTGAATTAGCTTGATCTTTGAGCTAGAATTTGAGATAGAAAAAGGAGCACATTAAGCGCTACCATCCAGTTATTGCTGGGACTTCAAGGCAATAGCTATCTGGAGCATACGATGAGTAATCTAGACGGTCTCATATAATATTTGCCTATTATATCTTATGTTCTAAATGTGGATTGTTTGTACTAATTTTGGACATGAAGGTTCGAAGATTCTGATTTATGAATGTGATATTGAAGTGTTCCTTGAACGTGAATATGGTGAAATAAATGTTTCTCAACATGTTTGTTGAATGTCGGAATAAGGTCCGATGACAAATGAAAATGGGACTATAAATGTGTTTGAAAGAGATTGTGAATGGGAATGTTTAAAACAATGAATGATTCAATATGAATTTGATGCATTTCATACATGAATGCATGATTATATAATGATAGTTGTGACATTAGTAGTCTCCAAATATGAGCTTAAAGCTCTAAAAAGTGGTATAAAGCCAAAGGCTCGATATGTATAATGAGCCTTGTATCTGCGACAGGTAAGGGATAGTATCAATGAGCCCAATATTCACAATGGCTACGGGACAGTTTAAGCACTCAGTCATAACAATGTAATAATTGAAAGTGGGTCACACGAACATTGCATATGTTAGAGTAGTGCCCTAAAGGCAATCCCCTTTAGCGCTTTTTGTTCATAGTCATGTACAGACTTTATGAATAAATAAAGAAAGGCATGTTTCATTTATTTGATGTTCATTTTATTATGAATTGATATTGATCTTTAATCAAATTAATGAAGTCCATGATATATGACATAGCATGAAGGAAATTATGATGTGATCATACTCCTGAGATTCCTATCATGTGTAATTATGTGGGTTTCTAAATTCTCCTAGTCATAGGATTAATGAGATGGACATCATTAATCCGGATAGACTAAGATATGTCATACTCCTTGATTGGATCAGCGGTGGATCTCGTAAAGCGTAAATATGAGATATTTAGAGTTGACATATGGATGCTTACTAGTAGTAGTAAGTTCATTGGATGACTGCCATGAGATCATCACATGGATTTAATGTCGGTGATAATCTCATCATAGCAATGGTGCAAGTATCCTTAGACTTGAGGTACTCGAGGATATCTTGAATCTTGATCCCGTACTGACTCCATTCCTTGTGGCCTTCCGAGGTTACTCATAGGGTGGTGCTTGGAGTGCAGTTTGAGGTATTGAAGGTAATTGAGTAGCCAATAAAGGATTCATCATACATGAAAAGCAGAAGAGATACCACGCCTCTTGTCGGGATCATTACTTTAAGTCTCGGCAGAGCATGACTATGTCATGAAGAGTGTCTTCATGGACATATAAAGTAATGAGTCTGAGACAGAACCGATTCACTAATTTGGACTTAGTCTAGTAAGAGTTGACATATTAGCCATACTCATAACCAAGTGGGGTATAGGATGTTGAAAGGACGAATTGCACAAGAATTGTACATGGAAGGGTTCGTGATCGGTTCGTGATGAATTCATCAAACCGATTACTTTCCGGTCAATTGAGGTCATAATGTGTTGCTAGATACCGCTCATGACTTGCTCAGATTAATTGTTAATCTAAGTGGCCAATATAACCGGGAACCTAAAGGGTCACACGCATAAGAGTGATTCAGAGAATCTGTAAAATAGTAATTGGACAGAGTTCTAATTATGGAGAGCATTAGGATTAAATGGATCCCAATGGGATTGGGATATGTCCCGATGAGATCGCGACATCAATATTGCTAAGAAAGGTTTCGGAGGTGTTTCCAAGACCGGGGCCGGTAGGCCGGTAGGACCGACCCCAGTTTGACTGGACCTCTTAGTAATTATATATATGTTAATTAATTAAGTAAATAATTAATATATATATATATATATATGTTGAATTCGGTGGAGACATGAAATGGAGAGGAGAAATGAGTTTTGAAAAGTCAAAACTCATCATTATTTATCTTTTTAAGGCATTTTATGCCTTATACGTGGATGCCCAATTAACCAAGCTTCATGTATGTGTTTTAAAGTGTTAAAAATACATTGAAGAGGCATTGGATGTAAGGGATGGTCGTAGGTTTTGAAGAGAAGAAAAGGTTTTGCAAAACTTAGAGATTTGATCTCTCATCCATCTTCTTCAAGCTCTCATTGTTCTCTCTTCTCCAAGGCTCCACCAAGCTCATTTCACTTGCTCTCCAGGACAGAGGTAGGGTCTAGCAGCTCTTATTCTGTTCTAGCTATTCCCGGGTCAAAAGGGTTTGACTCGGTTAGGTTTTCTGATCTCTGCGTGGATACCTTTAGAGATAGTCTCTATTGGCTATTCAGGTTTGAGTTTTCATACCGACACCGGGATCCTGGGTTTCGGGAAGGTCCCTGGAATAAAAATTTTTGTTTCCGCTGCTGGAACAAGTGATGTTCCTCCCGGGATTTTCTTACAGTGGTATCAGAGCGTCTGGTGTCGTGTATGAAGCTTTAACTGAAGCTAGATCATAAACCCTAATTGCTTGTGATGTTGTAGCATGCTTTCTGTCCAGATTTCGAATTGCTATAGAGATAGGGTTTTCGAAATTTTTCTGCCCAGGATTGTTCATAACATGTTAGAGAATATGTCTATGAATTTTCAGAATTTATCGATTTTATTTGATATAGTTTTGCTAATATAATTCCCTAGGTTCCAGATGCTGTTTTTGAAACGATTCTGTGAACAGACAGTAGTATAAAATCAAGAATAAATTCTAGAAAAATCTTTTTCTGGATTTTCCTTCACCCACATGTCTCTAAGATGTTGGTGAATGTCTGTGAGCATGGAAATTGGATTTCAAGGTGATTGGATATTTATTTTCGATTTTATTCTATACTGTTGGGAATTGCTGTGCTGATGAATACAGTTTTGGAATCGGTTTTGCTATTTTGGTTGACTGAGTTTTGATGGCCTAAAATCCTGAAAAATTCAGGTAGCATGTTCAGAACATGTAGTAACCTATATAATTTTCTCATGATTTATTGAAATTGTTTCATTGATCATTTCAAGCAATGTACAGAACTGGACAGTTTTGGTGAAAATTGTTGGGACTGTTTTACTTGGCTTGATTGAGTGTGTTTTCAGTTCCAATGCCTTGCACCATTTTTAATGTGATTAGAAATGTGTTATCTTGATGTGGTATGATTTCCAAATTGAATTGCTTGAAGTTGTTTTTCCAAGATTTTTTGGATGCCAAATAGGTCACTTTTGTGTCTCATTAGTGTATGTCATTATCTTTCTTGTTTTGGCCGTCACAATTTTTGTGACTTGTGTCAAGTAATTTGATAAGGTATAGGCTAGTTAGAGATGCTCAAAGTGATAATTTGGGTGTTCCTAAATTATTTGGAAATTAATGAGTTATGACTCATTTTCAAGCTTTTGTATAGTTTGACTATATATGGCTTTCATGGTACAATGAAATGTTCATTGGTACATCTAAGTTACCTTAGGTATGTTGGTATTGTGAATTGGATTTACATGGATTGAGAAATTAGCCGATTAGAGATTTTAGCAAATTTACCTGGATAAGTCGACTTGTGTATGAAATAAGTCGACTTGTTTAAGGTTTTTGGGATAAGTCGACTTGTCGATAGAATAAGTCGACTTGTTCAAGATCTCATTATAAGTCGACTTGTAGCACCTTGTAAGTCGACTTATGTGTGTAAGCGAATGCAATAAGGCGACTTGCATTTGATGAAAGTCGACTTATGGCATACTCGAGTTGGATGATGGATGATTATAAGGATTGATTCAATTGGATTGATAAAACCTAAATCATTCCATATAGTCTTAGTGACTATAATCCTTCTGCTTAGAGTCTAGAGTTTATAAATCCCTCCTCGGTATATGAAAACTAACGCCTTCCATTAATATGGTAAGAACCGAGTTCTTATAGGGATGGGTTGTTGGGTAAACCCAAGCTCACTCTATCTGGATATGTTCGAACCATGAAAATATGATTTTCGATTAATGGGTTGGTTTTCACCGAAGCGTTGGTTTGTTGAGTAAACTCAAGGTCAAGCGTGGACAGAGGTGAAATTGGGTAGCATACATCGGATGTATGCGCATCAAAGAGTTGATACCCAATGTAAGTGCACACATCAACAAGTTGATAGAGCGATCGATAGTTGTGTCTAAGATGTAATTGGTATATCCGATACCTCCGAGACATAAGGTGGCTTGTTGGGTAAACCCAAGGTCATTCTCAATGTCGATTATCGATGATGCAATTGGTATGTTCGATACCTACCGATTGACCTAAGTTGTGGTTTGTTGGGTAAACCCAAGGTCATTCTTAGCAATATCGGATATCAACCCACTAGGACATTATGTCACTTTGTTTCTTTGGATTCGTAATGAGAGTTATGGATTCTATGAAACTAGTGGGAGATCTTTTTGCATATCATTCAAGTCCTTATGATTATGCAGCTATTCCTATTCTAACATTCTTCCTCTCTATTCGTGTAGGTTGTTTGAAAATGTCGTCAAGTGTGAATCTTCGCTCGCTTATGGATTCCAACAAGTTAACTGGACCGAATTTTCTTGACTGGTTAAGGAATCTGAGAATAGTTCTCAGATCTGAAGGTCTGGGATACATCCTAGATTTTCCGCTTCCAGATGCACCAGCTGTCAATGCTTTTGATGATGATCAGAAGGCATATAGTAAGCATCTAAAGGACAGTGACATGGCAACTTGCATCATGCTTGCCTCGATGTCACCAGAGCTGCAGAAGCAGCACGAGTCCATGGATGCTCACACAATAGTTTTTCATCTTAGGGAGCTGTTTGACGAGCAAGCCCGGTCCGAAAGGTTCGAGACCTCAAGGCTTCTCTTCACTACTAAGATGGCTCGAGGACATCTAACATGCGACGCATACAAGATGAATGGCTATATTGAGAGATTGGCCGTCTTAGGTTTTGCAATGGATCATGAGTTAAGTATAGACTTAATTACGGTTGGATTGTCAAGCAGTTATGCACGTTAGTGCTAAACTATCGGATGAACCAAATATCTACTACAATATACGAGGTGATCAATCCGCCAAGACAATTGACGGACTATCAAGAGTGATAGTAAGCAAGTCTTTGGTAGAATGCTTCTTCTTGAGTTCAAGAAGAAAAGAACCCAAAGAAGAAGAAGGCAAGAAACCAAAGGGAAGCGCCATCAAGAAGAAGACCAAAGAAGTCGCCCAAAAGGAACTTGCTTCCATTCGGTAAAGATGGCCATGGAGGCGCAATTGCAAAATCTATCTGGAGTCGTGAAGCGAAGAAGGCATCGATGCCTCGACTACTTCGAGTTTGTATGTCATTGAAGTTAATCTTATTCGATCACAACATCTGGGTATTTGATACTGGTTGTGGCTCACACATATGTAATGATATGCAGGGCCTCAGGGACAGTAGGCAACTCATGAAGGGAGAAGTAGACCTACGTGTTGGAAATGGAGCAAGAGTTGTTGCATTAGCCGTAGGAACCTATGTTTTGTCTCTCCCTACTGGGCTTATACTGGAATTGGATAATTGTTATTTTATACCCGTTTGACAAAGAATATATTATACATTTCTTATGCGAATAAATTTGGATTCCATATGAATTTTAGTAGCAATGGTTGTTCTATTAATTCTAATGGAATGCTTTATGGAACTGGTACATTGTGCAATGGTATATACATATTAGATATGTCTAATCCAATTTTAAATGTCAATGACACCAAAAGACATAAAAGAGATAATCTAAAGTCAACTTACTTATGGCATTGTCGACTTGGCCATATAAATGAGACACGCATTGCTAAGCTCCACAAGAGTGGCAGTTTAGGGTCATTTGATTATGAATCATATGACACATGCGAATCTTGTTTATTAGGCAAGATGACTAAGTTACCCTTCAAGGGAAAGGGTGAACGAGCGATTGGAGTATTAGACCTAATACATTCAGATGTATGCGGTCCGATGTCCATCCATGACAGAAGTGGTTGTCGTTACTTCATTACCTTTATCGATGATTATTCACGATATGGGTACTTGTATCTGATGAGATACAAATCTGAAGCGTTTGAAAAGTTCAAACAATTCAGACATGAAGTAGAAAACCAACTTGGTAAAAGTATCAAGGCATTACGATCGATCGTGGTGGAGAATACTTAGACCAGCGGTTTGAGGATTATCTCGAGATAATGGGATTTTATCTCATGGACACCTCCTTACACTTGTGACACAATGGTGTGGCTGAAAGGAGAAATCGAACCTGTTGGACGTGGTACGATCAATGATGGGTTTATGAAAGTTACCAAAATCGTTTTGGGGTATGTTAGAGGCAAATTGTTTACTTGTTAAGCGAGTTCCCTCTAAGGCAGATTGATGTTACTCCATATGAGATGTGGACTAACAGAAACCTTATCTTTCTCATTTGAAAGTATGGGATTGTCACCTTACGTGAAGCGGATTCATCGAGATAAGCAGGCGAAATCGACAAGTGTTTGTTTGTAGGATATCCTAAAGAGACCATGGGATATCAATTCTACCTTGATGAGGAACAAAAGGTGTTTGTTTCAAGCATGCTGTCTTTAGAGAAAGAGTTTCTTCCGCAAGAAGGCGATGGGGAGCAAAGTCGAATTTGAAGAAGTTCAAGATGCTCAAACAAGCATGATCAATCGCTGAACTCGAGACATCACTCATTCGGATGAAGTAATGATTCAACCTTCCGTGACACACGAAGTTAAGAGGTCAAGTAGGATGCGACTGGTCCCGAGAGATATGGATTTCGTAAGTGAACAGAATGACGATTGCTCATAGAAGATGATGAGCCTGCTACCTATGAAGAGGTTACGAAGAGTTGAGTCGAAAAATGGCTTTGTGCCATGAAAGTTTAAATGGATTCCATGTACATAAACCAAGTATGGACTTTGGTTGATGCACCTGAAGGATAAAACCTATAGGGTGCAAATGGGTTTTCAAGAAGAAACCGACATGGATGGCAATGTGATTACCTACAAAGCAAGGCTTGTGGCCAAAGGATTTCGTCAAAGACAAGGAGTTGACTATGACGAGACCTTGACCTCGTAGCAATGCTTAAATCCATTCGGATACTCCTAGCCATAGCAGCTCATTATGATTATGAGATATGGCAAATGGATGTGAAGACGACTTTCCTTAATGGAAATCGGCGAGGATGTGTACATGACACAACCAGAGGGCTTCACTTCCAAATGATGGCGAAAAGGTATGCAAGCTTCGTAAATCCATCTATGGATTGAAGCAAGCATCCAGAGTTGGAACATCCGCTTTGATGAGTCAATCAAAGAGTTTGGTTTCTCACAAAATCCGGATGAGTATTGTGTGTACAAAAGGTAAATGGGAATGCAATCGTTTTCCTTGTGCTATATGTGGATGACATCGTTACTCGAAACGATGTCTCATTGATGCAATCAGTTAAAATTTGGTTGTCCAAACAATTTGCGATGAAAGACCTTGGTGAAGCAACTTATATCCTTGGGATAAAGATCTATAGAGATAGATCAAAAAGGTTGCTTGGTCTTTCACAATCATCATACATAGACAAGATGCTAAAGAGGTTTAGCATGGAGCAATCCAAGAGAGGGTTTCTTCCCATCACTCGTGGGATAACACTCTCGAAATCTATGTGTCCTAAGACACAAGATGAGAGGATTCGCATGGATCGGATCCGTATGCATCTGCGATGGGATCGATCATGTATGCTATGTTATGTACGAGGCCCGATGTATCGTATGCTCTCGAGTGTCACGGCAGATACCAATCGGATCTGGTGAGGGTCATGGATAGTGTCAAGAATATCCTCAAGTACTTGCGAAGGACTAAGGATGTTTTCTTGATATATGGAGATGGAAATCTCAGTGAGCGGCATACGGATGCGATTTCCAATCGACAAGGATAACTCGGATCCGGTCGGTTATGTTTTCACGCTAAATGGCGGAGCGGTCGATTGGAAGAGTTCCAAACAAGAGACGCATCGCCGATTCGACGGCCGAGGCGAGTACATTCTTCGCATCGAGGCGCAAAGGAAGCCGTTGGATCAAGAAGTTCATTTCAACTTGGTGTGGTTCCTAATGTGATGGACCCATCTGATTGTATTGTGACAACAATGGGGCTATTGCTCAGCGAAAGAACCGAGGTCTCACCAACGATCTAAACGTACTCGCAGATATCATCGATCCGGAGATCATTGCTAGAGGTGATGTCGCGATCGAGAGGATTCCCACAGAGAGAACATTCTTGATTCGTTGTGAAGCCATTGTCACGTAAGAATTTTGATTCTCATGTACTCGCTTATGGTATTAGATACCAAGGCGATTGGCTTTAGGTCAAGTGGGAGATTGTTAGAGTAGTGCCTAAAGGCAATCCCTTTAGCGCTTTTTGTTCATAGTCATATATGGACTTTATGAATAAATAAAGAAAGGCATGTTTCATTTATTTGATGTTCATTTTATTATGAATTGATATTGATCTTTAATCAAATTAATGAAGTCCATGATATATGACATAGCATGAAGGAAATTATGATGTGATCATACTCCGAGATTCCTATCATGTGTAATTATGTGGGTTTCTAAATTCTCCTAGTCATAGGATTAATGAGACTGGACATCATTAATCCGGATAGACTAAGATATGTCATACTCCTTGATTGGATCAAGCGGTGGATCTCGTAAACCGTAAATATGAGATATTTAGAGTTGACATATGGATGCTTACTAGTAGTAGTAAGTTCATTGGATGACTCGCCATGAGATCATCACATGGATTTAATGTCGTGATAATCTCATCATAGCAATGGTGCAAGTATCCTTAGACTTGAGGTACTCAAGGATATCTTGAATCGATGATCACTTTGACTCCATTCCTTGTGGCCTTCCGGAGGTTACTCATAGGGTGGTGCTTGAGTGCAGTTTGAGGTATTCAAGGTAATTGAGTAGCTAATAAAGGATTCATCACTCGTGAAAAGCAGAAGAGATACCTCGCCTCTTCGTCGGGATCATTACTTTAAGTCTCGGCCGAGCATGACTATGTCATGAAGAGTGTCTTCATGGACATATAAAGTAATGAGTCCTGAGACAGAACCGATTCACTGGGTGGACTTAGTCTAGTAAGAGTTGACATATTAGCCATACTCATAACCAAGTGGGGTATAGGATGTTGAAAGGACGAATTGCACAAGAATTGTCATGGAAGGGTTCGTGATCGGTTCGTGATGAATTCATCAAACCGATTACTTTCGGTCAATTAGGGGTCATGATGTGTTGCTAGATACCGCTCATGACTTGCTCGATTAATTGTTAATCTAAGTGGCCAACATAACCGGAACCTAAAGGGTCACACGATAAGAGTGATTGAGAGAATCGTAAAATAGTAATTGGACGAGTTCTAATTATGGAGAGCATTAGGATTAAATGGATCCCAATGGGATTGGGATATGTCCCGATGAGATCGCGACATCAATATTGCTAAGAAAGGTTTAGGAGTTGTTTCAAAGATCAGGGGCTGATAAGAGGCTTGTAGGACCGACCCAGTTTGTTGGACCTCTTAGTAATTATATATATGTTAATTAATTAAGTAAATAATTAATATATATATATATATATATATGTTGAATTCGGTGGAGACATGAAATGGAGAGGAGAAATGAGTTTTGAAAAGTCAAAACTCATCATTATTTATCTTTTTAAGGCATTTTATGCCTTATACGTGGATGCCCAATTAACCAAGCTTCATGTATGTGTTTTAAAGTGTTAAAAATACATTGAAGAGGCATTGGATGTAAGGGATGGTCGTAGGTTTTGAAGAGAAGAAAAGGTTTTGCAAAACTTAGAGATTTGATCTCTCATCCATCTTCTTCAAGCTCTCATTGTTCTCTCTTCTCCAAGGCTCCACCAAGCTCATTTCACTTGCTCTCCGTGATGAGGTAGGGTCTAGCAACTCTTATTCATTTTAGCTATTCCGGGTCAAAAGGGTTTGACTCGGTTAGGTTTTTTCGATCTCTGCGTGGATACCTTTAGAGATAGTCTCTATTGGCTATTCAGTTTGAGTTTTCACCCACACCGGATCCCGGGTTTCGGGAAGGTCCCGGAATAAAATTTTGTTTCCGCCTTTGGAACATGTGATGTTCCTCCCGGGATTTTCCTACAGCATATACATTTATTGAGTGGGTTTGACTGATTGAATTATAATATGGACTTGTTTTTATATGAAAATAGGTATATAAAGTAAATGATATGTGGTATAATTTTCTAAATGAAAAGATGCGAAATTACCTGCTTATATGATTTGTTATATGGTATGAATTGGGTGAACCATCAAGGATGGTTACATCACTGAGTTTGCAAAACTCACCAAAATTGCAACATTAACTTTTTAAGTCCGAGAGAGGACACTAGTGAAAGGGAGACACTATAAGAAGATTAATTCTTGTATTTTTTTGAAGAAATGGCTCAAAGGTCGGTCAGCTGAGACTAAGGATTAGATATAAGTTTTTGTAAAATTCCTCATGTAATGTACTTAATTTTAATACTGTACATATTCGAATGGTTTGTAAAATTACAATGTAAGTTTGGTTTTTATGAAATGAAATGAGGAATGTAATTTGGTTTTAAAATTTGGTGACTTTTATGTATAATAGATGATGCCATGATTAAGTTGGATATGTGTTTGCTCTAACATGCCATTATTATAGGTTATATAATGGAATGTGCACAAGGTGTTTTGGTATATAATCTATATTAGTGGGGTGCTACATTTTTAGTATTAGAGCATGATTGGCATCTATAGGTACATATAGGAATGTTAAACATGAAACATAGTGAGAAATGTGGATGGTAATTGGAGTTATTGTTTATGATAGGTCATCTAACATAGGTGATCAGGAAGGACACTCAGCTGACTTAGGATCGGTAAGAGCCAACAGAGAGTCTTTTATACCTTGAATTGAGGTAATGCCACCAAAAGTTCTTAAGAGAAGGGAGAGGAGGTATGATAGGCTACAAAAATAGGGGGTTGTGGATTTCTAAAGAAGTATAGACCCTGTAGAGGTCGAGGGATGGTTGGAGAGGATTGAGCGAGTTTTTGATCAGATGGGATGTGAGTCGAACGAAAAGTTCAGCTATCTAGTTTCTTTACTGCAAGGCTCAGCTTATCAATGGTGGAATATTGTTTTAGGTAGTGCCACCAGGTCTTGCAATCTGAATTAGGAAGAATTTCTGAGGGCCTTCAGGGATAATTACATACCCAAAATCTACCTGGATAGAAATATGAAGGAGTTCATGAATTTGAAACAGGGAAGAATGTCAGTGGTAGATTATGAGATCAGATTTAATGAGCTGATGAGTTATGCTACTTCCTTGATTCCTATTGAAGATTTTAAGATGGATTGAGTATGGAAATTAGACAAGGATAGCAATCACCAACCTGAGCAGTTTTCCTGAGCTCAGAGCTGGCTCGATCTGAATAGAGCAATTGCTGAGAAATGATTAGGATTAACACAGGCAAGAGTCTAAAATGAAGAGGCCCAATGAAGTTCAGAGGCAGGAAGTTTAATAAGCGTCATAATAGACACTGGTTGGATCAAGACAATCGGGGTTCAGAAAAAGGGGTAGTTTTATACAGTCTGGCAGTGAAAGAGGTGCAATGTCGGTCAGATACCCAATTGTGAGCAATGTGGAAAGAAGCACAATGGTGAGTGCTGGAGATTATTTGGAGCTTGTTTTAGATGAGAGTCTTTTGTCCATCAGGTTAAGGATTGTCCTACTACCATTAGAGCTAGTCTGGTATAAGAAGGGGATTAGTGAGTGAGACTACTATTCAGCAGAGTTGAGCTAGTGGGGTTAGACAAAGAGGTCAAAGAAAAGGTAGGGTAAATTCTAAAAGTCCTTCTGTCTGGATTGAAGTTCGGAGCAATAGACCCCAGTCATTGTAGGTGCGTTATTATGTTTTTCATTGTAAAGCATTTGCATTGCTAGATCTTAGATCCATGCATTCATTTATTGCAATGCATATGGAATTTAAGTTACATTGTGATAGAGAGCAATTAAAACGTGGATTAGAGATGAGTACACCGAAAGTTAATACCACAATAATTGGAGAAGTCTGTAAGAGGTGTTTGATTAGAATTGAACAGCCAGATTTAGAGGTAGACTTGATTATATTACAATTAAGGGAGATAGATGTCATCCTAGACATGGATTGGCTCACTGCTCATAAGGTTATCATGAGTTGATATACTAAGGAGGTGGTATTAGAATCTCCCAATCAGTCGAGAGCAATTTTCAAAGGAATTAGTCAAGCAATGCCAGTCAGGCTGATCTCATTTATAAGTGCCTTGAAGTTGATGAAAGCTAGATGTAAGGCTTATATGGTCTGCAATATTGATACACGAGTTGAGCATAATGTACCATACATTCCTGTTATTCAAGAATTCTTGGATGTGTTTCCCGCTAAGTTGTCTAGTTTACCTCTAGATTGAGAAACAAAGTTCACAATGTTGAGTCAAAATGACTTTACATATATATGATTTTGATGAATAACAAAGAAGAAGAAAAAGCAGACGCAAAATGAAAAAAATAGAGAGACGGAGAAAAGAAAAATAGACGCAGAATTGAAAAGCAGATGCAGAAATGAAAAGCAGACGTTGATATGAAAAGCAGACGCAGAATGAAAAACAGACAAACGGAGAAAGAAAAAGCAGACGCAGGATGAATAAAAAAAAGATGAAAAACAGACGCAGAAATGAAAAGCATACGAAGAATTCAAAAGCGAGCATTTAAATGAAAAGCGTAGAATTCAAAAGCGAGCATTTGAATTTAAAAGCATAAAGAAAGAAAAGCGACGAAGAGTCGATTCTAGTTAGTTGAACTCAACTGATTAACTGCTTTTCAAGATTGAAGCAAGAATCAAGCGATTTGCAAATGAAGGCTATAAATATGAGTCAAGTCGAAGATTGCAAAGTTAGTTGACTTACGTATACGCGAACGAAAAAGCTTGTTTGTGAGATTATTGTGCGAATTAGCTAAGAGCTAGTGTTACTGTAGCATAGTTTAAACACTTTTTTAAGAAAGTAGTACAGATAGCCTGTAGAGGCTAAGAGTAAAAGAATACTGAGTGTAGAGACCTGAAGATGTAAGTGGTAAGTCGACTTGTACCATGTGTAAGTCGACTTATGCTTGCTCGGTACTGATAAGTCGCCTTGTTCACCAGTGTAAGTTGACTTATGTATGTCCAGTACCATAAGATTGTTAGAGTAGTGCCCTAAAGGCAATCCCCTTTAGCACATTTTGTTCATAGTCATGTACAGACTTTATGAATAAATAAAGCAAGGCATATTTCATTTATTTGATGTTCATTTTGTTATGAATTGATGTTGATCTTTAATCAAATTAATGAAGTCCATGATATATGACATAGCATGAAGGAAATTATGATGTGATCATACTACTGAGATTCCTATCATGTGCAATTATGTCAGTATCTAAATTATCCCTAGTCATAGGATTAACGAGACTGGACATTGTTAATCCGGATAGACTAGCACATGTCATATTCCTTGATTGGATCAAGCAGTGGATCTCAGAAATTGTAAATATTGAGATATTTAGATTTGACATGTGGATGCTTACTAGTGGTAGTAAGTACATTGGATGACCTGCCATGAGATCATCACATGGGTATTCTATTATAATGTCAGTGATAATCTCATCATAGCAATGGTGCAAGTATCCTTAGACTTGAGGTATTCAAGGATATCTTGGATACTGATTCTGTGCTTTGAATCCATTCCTTTTTGCCTTCCAGAGGTCACTCAAATGGTGGTGCTTAGGTACAGTTTGAGGTATTCGAAGGTAATTGAGTAGCCAATAAAGGATTCACCACTTCTGGAATAGCAGAATAGATACCCATAGCTTCTTATCAGGATCATTACTTGGAAGTCTCTGGCGCCGGAGCACACCCTTGTCATGAAGAGGGTCTTCATGGACATATAAAGTAATGAGTCGGACGAGACCCGACATCACTGGGCTAGACTCGTCTAGTGAGAGTTGACACTTTGACCATACTCATAACCAAGTGGGGTATAGGATGGTGAAAGGACTAATTGCACGGTAATTGTCTATGGAAAGGTTCGTGATCCGGTTCTGATGAGCTCGGGTTCATTAGTCAAACCAATTACTTTCCGTCAATCGGGGTCATGATGTGTTGCTAGACGCCGCTCATGACTTGCTTAGATTAAGTGTTAATCTAAGTGGTCAACATAACCGGGAATCTAATGGGTCACACGCATAAGAGTGACTCGGAAATCTGTAAAATAGTTTTGGATAGTGATCCAATATCTGGAGAGCAATAGGATTAAATAGATCCCGATGAGATTGGGATATGTCCCGATGAGATCGCGACATCGACATTGCTGAAAATCGTTTCCGGTGATTTTTCGCCGGCGGGGCCCGACAGGCCGGTAGGACCGACCCCAGTGTGACTGGACCACTTCAGCAACTATATATATCAATTAATTAATTAGATTAATTAATTAATATGTATGGACATGTGTCATTACCTAATGGGAGGAGATGAAGTTTGAAAAGTCAAACTTCATCATTAAACCATTTCTTTAATGGCTTTATCACCCACTTACGTGGGGCTCTCCCATTCAAGCCTTTTATATGCCCTTTAATGAGTTAAAGGAACATATGAGAAGCCTTAAGATTGAAGGAATTCGTTGGATTGCTTATGGGAGAAGATAAAGTGTTGACTAAGTCACTTTTGACTAAGTCAAAGATGATGATTAACTTCATTTATTAATGGGTTAATAGCCATCCACGTGAACTCCTCCCATCCAAGCCTTTTGATGGTCTTTAATTAATTATAAGACATGGAAAATAAGGCTAAGCAAGAGAAGGCCGTGGCTTTTGGAGAGGAAGAACCGAAACTTCATGGTTTAGGGTTTGGAAAATTTGATTTTCAAGGTTCCTCTTCATTTCTCTCTCATCTCCAAGCTTGTTCCTCAAGGTTTGATAACTTGCTCTCCAAGGCTAAGGTGAGATCTAGCAGTCTTTTCTTTATTCTAGCTATTCCCGGGTCAAAGGTTTGTCCGGTTAGGTTTCAAACCTCTGCGTGGATCTGAATTAGAGACGGTCTCCTTTGGTCGTTATGGTTTGACTATTTATACATACACTTGGATCCTGGCTTTTGGGAACTTTCCTAACAAAAAGTTTTGTTTTCCGTGATTGTGTCCATGTGATGGAAACCGGGATTTTCCTACAGTGGTATCGAGCCACTTGTGTTGTATAAACAGTTAAAATGATAACTAGGTCGGAGTTCCTTTGTGAATTGAGTACATGTAGCATCTTTGCTGTGTTAATTTTAATTCTGTCCAGAATTAGGGTTTTCAAATTTTCTTGCATAGACCTGCTCATGAGATGTTTCTGAATGTGTCTATAAAAGGAAAAAATTTATCAATGTGGTTTGATATGGTTTTGCTAATTTAATTCCCTAAGTTTCGGATGCTGTCCTGTTGAACATTTCTGAAACAGGTATATTTGTAAATTCGAGAATAAATTCTAAATTTTTTTTTTCGGATGGGTTTTCACCGACACGTCCCTAAGATGTTTGTGAATGTCTCTGTGGATGGAAAAATGTTTTCAAGGTGATTTACTATTTATTTCTGAATTTATTGTATGCTGCTGGGAATGTCTGTGTTGAAAAACACAGATTCTTTTTCGTCTAGATTGCTGAGGTTTGATGAGTTTTTGTTGGAAATAAATCCTTAAAAAAATTCATGGAGCATTTTGTGAACATGTACTAACCTCTGTAAGTTTCTCAGCATTTATTGAAATTGTTTCAATGATTATTTCGAGCAAAAGGCAGAGCTTGGCAGTTTTGAGAAAGTTGCTGGGGCTGTTTTGTTTGAAATGATTGGTTGTGTATTTCTGAATTCCAATGCCTTGAATCATTTTTAATGTGATTAAAAATGTGTTATATTGATCTGGTATGCATGCCAAAATGAGATTCTTGAAATTTGGTTTCCAATAATTTTGGATGTCGAATAGGTCACTTTAGCGCCTCGTTAGATTATTAGTTATATTGGTTATTTTGGCCGTCGCAATTTTTGTGACAAGTGCCGGAGTAATCTTGATAACGTGTAGCCTACCTAGAGATACTTAGTATGATAATTTGATATTCTTAAAATTATGTGGAAATCTAGTGATTAATAGTGATTAATCAGGTTCAAGTTTTTCCTATATAGTTTGACTATATGGCATGCATGATTTGATGAAAATGTTTCATTAGCACATTAATATAAAGGTTTATATACTTGTTATATTGGTGTTGTGAATTGGGAATGCTTGGATTGAGAATTAGCCAACTAGATAGCAATTTTCCTTGTGTAAGGCGACTTGTTCAGTTGGATAAGGCGACTTACATGTGCAAGAGTCGTATAAGGCGACTTGTATATTGATACAAGGCGACTTGTACATGCGCAGCAGCATAAGTCGACTTGCATTGGATAAGTCGACTTATATCATGCCTTGGCGGGATGATGGATGATTTTTGGTATAAATTCAATGTGATTGATGCAATGCCCTAAATTACTCTATATAGTCATGGTGACTATAATCCCATAGCTTGGATGAGACCTGAATTGGAAATCCCTCCTCGTAATATGAAAACTAACGCCTTCCATTAATATGGTAAGAACCGGAGTTCTTCTAGGTTGAGTTGTTGAGCAAACCTCAAGCTCACTCTATCTGAATATGTTGAACCATGAAAATAAGATTTTCGGATTAATGGGTCGGTTTTCTAAGCGTTGATTTATTGAGCTAACCTCAAGATCAACGTGGACAGAGGCGGTTGGGTAGTGTACATCGATGCACGCGCATCAAGTGTTGATAACCCAATGTTTGTGCACACATCAACCGTTGATAGAGCGATCGATAGTTATGTCTAAGATGTAAGCTGGTATGTCCGATACCTCCCGAGACATAAGGTGGCTTGTTGAGCTAACCTCAAGGTCATTCTTAATGTCGGTTATCGATGATGCAATTGGTATGATCGATACCTACCGATTGACCTAAGAAGTGGCTTGTTGGGCAAACCCAAGGTCATTCTTAGCAATGTGGGATATCGACCACTAGGACATTTTGTCACTTTGTTTCTTGGATTCAGAATGAGGGTTATGGATTCTATGAAACTAGTGGGGCTATATGCATGTCATTTAAGTCCTTATGATCATGCATTTAACTTAAATCACGCATTTAAGTCTATTCAATAGTCTTTCTCTCTCTCTATGGTTAGGTTGTTTGAAGATGTCTTCTAGTGTGAACTTGCGCTCACTAATGGACTCGAACAAATTATCTGGACTTAATTTTCTTGATTGGCTGAATGATCTGAGAATTGTTCTCAGATCTGAGGAACTAGGCAATGTTCCACTTCCTGATCCACTTGCTGTTGATGTTTCTGATAGAGATCGAGAAAGTAGGAAGAAACGACCAAAAGAAAACCAAAGGTACTGCCCAAAAGGAACCTGCTTCCATTGTGGCAAGACTAGCCACTGGAGGCAAAACTGTAAAGTCAATCTGGAGTCCCTGAAGCAGAAGAAGGCATCAGATGCCTCGACTTCTTCAGATATGTTTGTCATTGAGGTTAATATCTTTTTCGATCACAACATATGGGTATTAGATACGGTTGTGGCTCACATATGTAATGATATGCAGGGCCTCGGGGACGATGGCGACTCATTAAGGGAGATATGGACCACGTGTTGGTAATGGAGCAAAAGTTCTTGCATTAGCCGTAAGGACTTACGTTTGACACTCCCCAGTGGGCTTGTATTCAATTTGGATGATTGTTATTTTGTACCGATTTTAACAAAGAACATATTGTCTATTTCTTGTTTAAATAGATTTGGTTTCCATGTAACTTTTGGGAGCAATGGTTGTTCTATTAGTTTAAATGGAATGCTCTATGGTCTTGGTACATTATCAATGGAATTTACATATTAGATATGTCACATCAATTTTGAATGTCAATGACAGAAAAGACATAAAAGAGATAATTTAAAATCAACTTACTTATGGCATTGTCGCTTGGCCACATAAATGAGAGACGATCGCTAAGCTCCATAAGAGTGGATGTTTAGGGTCATTTGATTATGAATCATATGACACGTGTGAATCTTGTTTGTTAGGCAAGATGACTAAGTTACCTTTTAAAGGAAAGGGTGAACGAGCGACTGGATTATTAGACCTAATACATTCAGATGTATGTGGTCCGATGTCCATCCATGCCAGAAGTGGTTGTCGTTACTTCATTACCTTTATCGATGATTATTCTCGATATGGGTATACATGTCGATGAGATACAAATATGAAGCGTTTGAAAAGTTCAAACAATTGAGAATGAAGTAGAAAACAACTTGGGAAAAGTATTAAGACATTACGATCGATCGTGGTGGCGAATACTTAGACCAAGAGTTTTGGATTATCTCGAGAGATAATGGGATTTTATCTCGATGGACTCCACCTTACACACCACAAAGACAATGGTGTGGCGTAAAGGAGAAATGGAACCTTCTTTGGACATGGTTCGATCTATGATGGGCTTTGCAGTTACCAAAATCCTTTTGGGGTATCGCGCCGAGACATTTGTTTACTTGTTAAGCGAGTTCCATCAAAGACGATTGATGTTACTCCATATAAGATGTGGACTAACAAGAAACCTTATCTTTCTTATTTGAAAGTTTGGGGTTGTCACGCTTATGTGAAGCGGACAAAGTCGATAAGCTTGAAGCAAAGTCGGCGGTGTGCATTAGTAGGATATCCTAAAGAAACAAGAGGATATCAATTCTACCTTCACGAGGAACAAAAGGTGTTTGTTTGATGCATGCTGTGTTTTTAGAGAAAGAGTTTCTTTTACAAGAAGACAATGGGAGCAAAATTGAGCTTGAAGAAGTTCAAGATGCTCGGACAGACTCAGATCAACTGCCTGAACTTGAAACTGTAACTCATACAGATGAGGTAACAGTTCAACCTTCTACTACACACGTAATTACGTAGGTCAAGTAGGATACGCTCTGTTCCCGAGAGATATGGATTTCGTGAGTGAACAGAATGACGATTGCTTTCATAGAGGATGATGAGCCTACCACTATGAAGAGGTTACGAAGAGTTGAGTGCGAAAAATGGCTTCGTGCCATGAAATCAAATGGATTCCATGTACGAAAACCAAGTATGGAGTTTGGTTGATGCATCCTGAAGGATAAAACCTATAGGGTGCAAATGGGTTTTCAAGAAGAAAACCGACATGGATGGTAATGTGATTACCTATAAAGCAAGGCTTGTGGTTAAAGGCTTTCGTCCAAAGACAAGGAGTTGACTATGGCGAGACCTTGATCCGAGAGCAATGCTTAAATCTATTAGGATACTCCTAGCCATTGCCGCTCATTATGATTGTGAGATATGGCAAATGGATGTGAAGACAGCTTTCCTGAATGAAAATCTGACTGAGGATGTGTATATGACACAACCTGAGGGCTTCATTTTCTATGATGGCGAAAAGGTATGCAAGCTTCAGAAATCCATTTATGGATTGAAGCAAGCATCCAGGAGTTGGAATATCCGTTTCGATGAGACAATCAAAGAGTTTGGTTTCTCACAAAATCCGGATGTGTGTATAAGAAGGTTAATGGAACTGCAATCGTATTCCTTGTGTTATATGTAGATGACATATTGTTACTAGGAAACGATGTCTCGATGTTGCAATCAGTAAAAATTTGGTTGTCCAAACAATTTTCCATGAAAGACCTTGGAGAAGCAACTTACATCCTTGGGATAAAGATTTATAGAGATAGATCGAAGAGGTTGCTTGGTCTTTCACAGTCAACGTACATAGACAAGATGCTAAAGAGGTTTAGCATGGAGCAATCCAAGAGAGGGTATCTTCCCATGTCTCATGGGATATCGCTCTCGAAGTCTATGTGTCTAAGACAGGATGAGAGGATGCGCATGAATATGATCCGTATGCATCTGCAGTAGGATCTATCATGTATGCAATGCTATGTACGAGACCCGATGTGTCATTTGCTCTAAGTGTTACGAGCGGATACCAATCGGATCTGGTGAAGGTCATTGGGTGGCCGTCAAGAATATCTAAAGTACTGCGAAGAACTAAGGATGCTTTCTTGATATATGGAGATGGAAATCTCCAGTGGCGGGCATCTGATGCAGTTTTCAATCGATAAGGGCGACTCAAGTCCCAATCGAGTTACGTTTTACATCGAATGGCGGAGCGGTCGGTTGGAAGAGTTCAAGCAAGAGGCGGATGGCGATTCAACGATCGAGGCGAGTACATTGCGACATCGGATGCAAAGAAAGGAAGTTTGGATCGAAGTTCATTCTTGAACTTGGTGTAGTTCCCACCGTGATGGGCCCATCTGATTGTATTGTGACAACAATGGAGCTATTCTTGCGAAAGAACCTGAGTCTCATCAACGATCCAAACACGTACTCGCCGATACCATCTAATTCGGAGATCATTGCGGCGGGGTGATGTCACGATAGAGAGAATTCTGAGCGAGCGAACATTGTTGATCCGTTGACAAAGCCATTGACACAAAAGAATTTTGATTCTCATGTACTCGCTTATGGTATTAGATACCAAGGCGATTGGCTTTAGGTCAAGTGGGAGATTTGTAAGTGGTAAGTCGACTTGTACCATGTGTAAGTCGACTTATGCTTGCTCGGTACTGATAAGTCGCCTTGTTCACCAGTGTAAGTCAACTTATGTATGTCCAGTACCATAAGATTGTTAGAGTAGTGCTCTAAAGGCAATCCCCTTTAGCACATTTTGTTCATAGTCATGTACAGACTTTATGAATAAATAAAGCAAGACATATTTCATTTATTTGATGTTCATTTTGTTATGAATTGATGTTGATCTTTAATCAAATTAATGAAGTCCATGATATATGACATAGCATGAAGGAAATTATGATGTGATCATACTACTGAGATTCTATCATGTGCAATTATGTCGGGTATCTAAATTATCCTAGTCATAGGATTAACGAGATTTGGACATTGTTAATCCGGATAGACTAGCACATGTCATATTCTTGATTGGATCAAGCGGTGGATCTCGAAGCTGTAAATATTGAGATATTTAGATTTGACATGTGGATGCTTACTAGTGATAGTAAGTACATTGGATGACTGCCATGAGATCATCACATGGGTATTCTATTATAATGTCGGTGATAATCTCATCATAGCAATGGTGCAAGTATCCTTAGACTTGAGGTACTCGAGGATATCTTGAATCTTGATTACGTGCTTTGACTCCATTCCTTGTTGCCTTTAGGAGGTCGCTCGTAGGGTGGTGCTTGGAGTGCGGTTTGAGGTATTGAAGGTAATTGAGTAGCCAATAAAGGATTCACCTTACGGAATAGAGAATAGATACCCATAGCTTCTTGTCGGGATCATTACTTGGAAGTCTCTGGTGCACGGAGCACACCTGTGTCATGAAGAGGTCTTCGTGGACATATAAAGTAATGAGTCAGGACGAGACCCGATATCACTTAGGCTAGACTCGGTCTAGTGAGAGTTGACACTTTGACCATACTCATAACCAAGTGGGGTATAGGATGGTGAAAGGACGAATGCACAGTAATTGTCATGGAAAGGTTCGTGATCCGGTTCTTGATGAGCTCGGGTTCATTAGTCAAACCAATTACTTTCCGGTCGATTGGGGTCACGATGTGTTGCTAGGCGTCGCTCATGACTTGCTTAGATTAAGTGTTAATCTAAGTGGTCAACATAAGGGAACCTAATGGGTCACACGATAAGAGTGACTCGGAAATCTGTAAAATAGTTTTGGATAGTGATCCAATATCTGGAGAGCAATAGGATTAAATGGATCCCGATGAGATTGGGATATGTCCCGATGAGATCGCGACATCGACATTGCTGAAAACCGTTTCCGGTGATTTTTCGCCGGCGGGGCCCGGCAGCCCGGTAGGACCGACTCCAGTGTGACTGGACCACTTCAGCAACTATATATATCAATTAATTAATTAGATTAATTAATTAATATATATGGACATGTGTCATTACCTAATGGGAGGAGATGAAGTTTGAAAAGTCAAACTTCATCATTAAACCATTTCTTTAATGGCTTTATCACCCACTTACGTGGGGCTCTCCCATTCAAGCCTTTTATATGCCCTTTAATGAGTTAAAGGAACATATGAGAAGCCTTAAGATTGAAGGAATTCGTTGGATTGCTTATGGGAGAAGATAAAGTGTTGACTAAGTCAAAGATGATGATTAACTTCATTTATTAATGGGTTAATAGCCATCCACATGAACTCCTCCCATCCAAGCCTTTTGATGGTCTTTAATTAATTATAAGACATGGAAAATAAGGCTAAGCAAGAGAAGGCCGTGGCTTTTGGAGAGGAAGAACCGAAACTTCATGGTTTAGGGTTTGGAAAATTTGATTTTCAAGGTTCCTCTTCATCTCTCTCTCATCTCCAAGCTTGTTCCTCAAGGTTTGATCACTTGCTCTCCAAGGCTAAGGTGAGATCTAGCAGTCTTTTCTTTAGTCTAGCTATTCCCGGGTCAAAGGGTTTGTCCCGGTTAGGTTTCCGACCTCTGCGTGGATACCGTTAGAGACGGTCTCCTTTGGTCGTTATGGTTTGACTATTTATACATACACTTGGATCCTGGCTTTCGGGAACTTCCCGGAACAAAAAAGTTTTGTTTTCCGCATTGTGTCCATGTGATGGACACCCCGGGATTTTCCTATAGAAGAGGCTCAGAAAGAATACTTGTAAACGTTGAAGAGAAAGTGAAATCGTAGAAAAACTTCTGAGGACTGGACGTAGCCCACGATTTGGGGTGAACCAGTATAAAATGGTTGTGTCGACTTCTCTCTTCTCTATCTTTCTTTAAGTTCAAAGTTTTGTTATTACTTAGATTTCAAAACAAGTTTTTCAAAGTTTTGATTAATTCGAACGTACCGAGGTTTCTGTGAAAAGAACTTGTTTTTAACAAAACGTTCTGGAAAGATTTTTCAAAAAAGGGAATACACAATTCAAACCCCCCTTTCTCGTGTATTCATATATCGTATTATAAGCATTATAATAACGTGTGATTCACTTCAATCGGTATCAGAGCCTGGTATCCAAGGATCACTGTAGCAAAGTGTGGATCAAATATAATGATAGAATCACATATATACATTGCAGAAGGTGCCTCAGTCACTAGACCTCCAGCATTCAACGGAGAAGATTATCATTACTGGAAAGATAGAATGCGGCTGTTCATAGAATCTGCTCATGTCGACCTTTGGGATGTGATAGAGAATGGACCATATACACCAGTAGATGAAGATGAAAATCTTATTCCACGGACCAGATGGACGACTGACCAAAAGGCGAGAATTTTGTTGAACTCTAAGGCGAAATTTTTCTTGACGTGTGCCCTGAGCAGGAGTGAGTATGAAAAAGTCCACGAATGCGACACTGCGAAGGAGATGTGGGGCATATTGTCCATCGCTCATGAAGGCATAAACCAAGTCAAAGAATCCAAGATAAGCATTCTTATGCACCAGTTCGAGCTTTTCAAGATGAAAGAAGAAGAATCTATTGATCAAATGTTTGGAAGATTTCAAACAATCGTCAATGGATTGAAAGCCCTTAGAAGAACGTACAATAACCAAGATCACGTACGAAAGATCTTAAGAAGTCTTCCGAAGAGGTGGAGACCAAAATTTACAGCGGTGCAGGAAGCTAAGGATTTGAGCGTGCTAAAGCAGCGAGTTCCTTGGATCATGAAGATTCATGAAGTAGAGCTCGATCTGTGAAGACAAGCCCAAACGGGACAAGTCAATAGCACTGAAGGTCGGACAGAAGAATCACAAGACTCAAAGAAGGAGAAAGTCATCGAAAGCATTAAAGATTGAAGAATCAAAGAATGATGACTCAAGTGAATCAGAACGAGAGTCAAGTGATGAAGATGACGAATTATCTTTCATTTCCAGGAAGATAAGACGGATGTGGAAGAAAAAGTCCAAAGGAAGTCAGCTCTTCAAGAAGAATTGCAAAGATGATGGTAAAGTAGAAAAGACATCTATCATATGCTACGAGTGTAATCAACCTGGACATTACAAGTCCGAATGTCCTACTCTAAAGAAGAAACCAAAGAAGAGTGGAGAAGGCAAGAAAAGCATGATGATAACTTGGGAAGATCTAGATTCATCATAGTCAGATACAAGTTCTGAGACATCTAAACATGCAAATATCTGCCTAGTAGCCAAGGAAGAAAGTGACGAGGAGGTAACTTCTGAATACGATAACTTGCATGATGCTTATTCAGAACTATTAGAGGATTCTCATGCTATTCTGAAACAGTATAAACTGTTAAAGAAGTATATAGAAAACCTTAAACATACAGAAGAAATAGAGAGAGAAAATATCTGCTTAAAGAAACAAATAGAGGAGAAAAAGAAAGTTGTAGATAAATCTGATGAGATCAATCAGTTGAAGCTTAGAATTAAGAGTCTTTCATCTCACTTAGTTACCTTCACTGAGAGTACAAAAAAATGAATGAGATGCTAGGAAAATGTAGACATCCGAGTTATAAAACCGGATTAGGGTTTACGGGTAATAAGTCTCATTATGATAGAAAGCCTTTTTCTCAAAATAAAAGGTATTACCAAACACGTATTCATCAACATTCTAGTAAAAGGCATCAAAGGACTTATTATGTGCATATTAATAACCAGAAAGGACCCAAGAAAATATGGGTACCAAAAAGTAAAATAGTTTCTTCTGCAGATATCCTTCCTTGGAAGATGCAACAAGCACCATTGGTATTTAGACAGTGGTTGCTGGCGACATATGACAGGAAGAAGGTATATGTTCCTAGATCTTCAGTATAAGAAGGGAGGATTGGTGACTTTCGGAGACAACCAGCAGGGCAAGATAATTGGAATCGATAAAATAGGTAAAGATTCCTTTGCATGCATAGATAATGTACTGCTTGTTGATGGTCTGAAACACAATTTGATTAGTGTCAGTCAATTGTGTGACTCTGGTTTCTTAGTCACGTTCAATCAAAATCTTTGTGTAGTAAGAAACAAAGATGGGTCTATATTCTTTTCTGCCAAGAGAAGAAATAATCTTTATAAAATTGATTTAGAAGAGTTTCAAAATCAAAATGTTTCATATTTTTTATCTTCTGAAGAAGAAAGACTTATCTGGCATAAAAAGCTAGGTCATGTCTCTTTTAAACATATTTCAAAGTTGGCAAAATATGATTTGGTAAGAGGTCTACCAAAAATGAGTTTTGACAAGGAATTTTTCTGTGAAAATTGTTTGAAAGGGAAACAAGTTAAAACATCGTTTTCTTCGAAAAATTTTGTAACATCTTCTAGACCTTTAGAGTTGTTACATATGGATTTATTTGGTCCAACTAGGACAATAAGTCTTGGCGGAAAGAAATATGGACTTGTTATTGTTGATGACTTTACTAGGTTTTGTTGGATATTGTTCTTGTCACACAAAGATGAGTCTTTTAAGTGTTTTAGGACCCTTTCCAGAAAGTTACAAATTGAAAAAGGAGTACCTATAGCCAGTATCATGAGTGATCATGGTGGAGAGTTTGAAAATGAGAAGTTTAGATTATTCTATGAGGAGAATGGAATTTTTCACAATTTCTCTACTCCTAGGACCCCATAATAGAATGAAGTTGTTGAAAGGAAGAACAGGACGATTCAAGAGATGGCAAGGACTATGCTGTGTGAGATGAATCTTGCTAAGTACTTCTGGGCAGAAGCTGTGAATACAGCGTGCTATATTAAGAATAGAATACTGTTGCGACCTCTGTTGAAGAAGACTCCTTATGAGTTATGGAATGGAAGGAGACAGAACATATCTTACTTTCATCCATTCGGTTGCAAGTGCTCTATTCTGAATACAAAGGAGTTGTTGGACAAGTTTGATTCAAAGACCTATTCAGGAATTTTTTTAGGCTACTCATCATCATCTAAGGCATTTCGGGTATATAACCTTATCTCAAAGACAGTTGAGGAAACCATCCATGTCAAGTTTGATGATCATTCCCAACCCCATAAAGAAGATGACATGGAGACTGAAGGTCCTTCAAAGAACTTAGATGATACAACAGAAACTCCATCATCAGGAACTCAAGTAGACAAGGTTGAGGATATTTCAGTAACTATTGGATTAAAAAGAGATTGGAAATATAGGAGTTCTCATCCAGAAAAGCTAATTATCGGAGAGACCTCAGAAGGAGTTAGAACAAGGTCCAAATTCAGAAGAGAAGCTAAAGTGGCTTTCATCTCTGAAATAGAGCCTAAGAAGATTGAGGAAGCTCTTCAGGACGAAGCTTGGGTTTTAGCCATGCAAGAGGAGCTGAATCAGTTTACTAGGAATAATGTTTGGTCCTTAGTTCTAAAACCCTCGAAGAAATCCATTATAGGAACCAGATGGGTTTTTAAGAATAAGTTAGACGAATCAGGTAGAGTGAGTCGGAATAAAGCTAGATTAGTAGCGCAAGGCTATAATCAGCAAGAAGGAATATATTACAATGAGACATATGCTCCAGTAGCAAGACTTGAAGCTATTAGGATATTCTTTGGCATATCTTTGCTTGTCATGATATAAAGCTTTTTCAGATGGATGTGAAGAGCGCTTTTCTGAATGGTTTTATAGACAAAGAGGTGTATGTTAAGTAACCTCCTGGTTTTGAGGATGTTAGGAATCCCGATCATGTCTATAGACTTCATAAAGCTTTATACGGCCTGAAGCAAGCTCCTAGAGCTTGGTATGATCGTCTAAGTACTTTTCTCTTAGAGAGTGGGTTTAGTAGAGGTCAAGTTGATAAGACGTTTTTTAGAAAGGATTATGAAGATGAGTTTATTTTAGTACAAATCTATGTTGATGATATTATATTTGGTGTTACCTCAAAGAAGTTATGTATGAGTTTTGAGAGTCTAATGAAAAATGAGTTTGAGATGAGTATGATGGTTGAGTTAAAGTTCTTTCTTGGATTGCAAGTTAAGCAAACCGAAGAGAAAATCTTTATCCATCAACAAAAATATCTGAAAGAATTGTTGTGTAAATTTGATATGAATAATGTAAAGCCTATGGCGACTCCGATGCATCCTTCGAACCTCTTGTCGAAAGATGAATTTGGTAAGAAGGTGGATCAAACCCTGTATAGAGGGATGATCGGCTCTTTACTTTATTTTACAGCAAGCAGACCTGATATTCTGTTCAGTGTATGCTTGTGTGCAAGGTTTCAGGCTGATCCTATAGTGTCTCATTTTATTTCTATTAAAAGGATTATGAGATATCTCGCAGGTACTACTGATCTTTGCTTAATGTTTGAGAAAGGTAAAGATTTCAGGCTAATCGAATATTGCGATGCGGACTATGCCGGAGATAGAATTAAAAAGAAGAGCACTAGTAGAGGATGTCACTTTCTTGGCTCAAACCTAGTTTCCTGTTCAAGCAAGAGATAAAGCTCAATCGCTCTATCAGCTGCCGAAGCCGAGTACATGTCTGCCGCAAGCTATTGTTCACAAATATTGTGGATTAAATATCAACAGGAAGATTATTCATTTCAAGAAGAGGAGATCCCGATCTATTGTGACAATACCAGTTCCATCAATCTATCAAAGAACCCAATACAACATTCGAGAGTAAAGCATATCAAAGTCAGACATCATTTCTTGAGAGACTATGTTCAGAGAAAGGTGGTGAGACTACAGTTCATTGAAACAGAGTATCAATGGGCAAACATCTTCACTAAACCATTGAGTGAAGAACGGTTCAAGGAAATCAGACGGAACCTTAACATGATTATGTTAAATGACCAGTCAGGCTAAGAGATTGTCAAAGTTAACGGCGTCAAAAACAGTGGTTTACAGCTGGTAACTTCTCTCACAAGGAAGTTGTGGAGGGAAAGTTTCATAGTCTTGAGGATCCCAACGATTCTAGAACACACCTGATAAGACCCTTCGAGTAATCTGAAATTAAAATCATTTCGATTACTCTCAAACACAGACGTTTCATCTCTCTCTCTAAAACTCTTGTAATCAACTTTACCTTTGAAGAGCGACTTACGAGCGGTTTATTCGAATCAATGGAGCCATCTATGATTTATGGAAGACATGTGGACTTAGAATCTCTGAGGAAAGATGATATGGATGTTGAACCAGAGATTGTTGAAGCTGGATGGAGAAAGTTTTTCCAGGTGCGGAAACCGGTGTATACTGATGAGGTATATGATTTTTGGAAGAATGCGCAACTGGTAGATGAAACTATATTGTCTCCACAGTAGATAGGATATCTATTGTTGTGACAAAGGAGATAGTAGAGAAGGTGACTGAATGTTCATCGGTTGGAGAAACCTTGTCAAGTAAATCCAAATGGATGACAAAGGTTAGTATGAAGGAAGAAGATATCAGTAAACAGCTGTATGGAGTTAATGACCCATCGGAGAGGAAGACCTCGAGTCTGGTCCCGAAGGCTAGGGTTCTTCATGCGATTCTGTTCAACTGCATCTTACCTAGAACAGGGTCAAGGCATTTAGTGGCTACCTTGGATGAGCAATGCCTGTTCTACTTGCTAAATCGTCGTCCCATAGATCTACCATTTCTAATTTTTCATTATATGGTTAAGCGGATGAAGAATACTAACAGTTATCCTTACGACATGCTAATCACAAGGATTTTTAGGGAATCTGGAGTCCTTCCTCACAGAGGAATCAAAAGGACGACATCTATCAAGAGTTCTATTAACTCAGATACAATAAGAAGAATGGGCTTGAAGATGGTGGTAAAAGAATAAGCAGATTCTACGAAGAAAGCTAGAATTGAGGGGGAGTGGTTATTGAAGAAGTCTCCCGCTACAAGTTCTAAATCTCAAGAAAGTATGAGAATGCCCATAGATGAAAGAAGAAAATTATCTGGAAGACCTTTGATAAAATAGGCGATTTCTCAAAGAGAAGTTAGCCTAGTTCGGAGGACAGATGAAGGTGCGTTGAAAAGAAATGGGGAGAATCTTCTGGGTGAAATTTCTAAGAAGGCGAAGAGATCACTTAGGATTTGTACTCTGAGGCAACAGGAAGAGAAGAGAGCCAGATAACAGAATCAGGTAGAAATTTCTGAATCTCACGCACCAAAGGCAACGAGATCTCTAGTCTCAATCTTATAAGAAGACTTAGCCAAACAGACTAAGGAGAATGAGAAGAAGAAGAAGTCGGAGTTTGAGAAGCAAAAATTTCAAGTTCAGAAAACTCCGAGACTGACTGAGGCAGTGGAGAAGACTAAAGTAATTAGTCGAAAGAAGAATGTGACTGCTGCTAAGGAAGTTAGTGAAAAGAAGGATACTATAGATGCTGCTTAAAAGGAAAAGCAAATTGAGTCTAGCCTAGTTCAGTTTACTCCTATCGATGTTCAACAAGAGGCAACAACAGATTTAAGCTTGGTACATATACCACAGGAAAAATCTGATGAACCTAGTCTGGTTATACACAACTATTCTGAATTTTTGAGAAAAGACAAGTTGGAGATCAGACTGGTTGAATTTATGACCAAGAGGAGTACTTCAATTGTCATCTGTGATCAACCAAGGAGGAAGGTGAAGGCAGTCTTACAACCTATTTCGATAAATAGTGAGACATGACATCTACTGAGTGAAGATGAAAAGAATTTTTATGATGCTTTGACGGATGCTGCTACAAAGCCATACCTTTAAAAAATGTCCAGTCAACCATATACTATTTATCCAATTATAGAGAAGACGGTGATAAAAGTTGTACCGGACATTCAGTCTAGATATCCTTTAGATGTGAATAAGGGGAAGATGAAGTTACATCCTGAATGAATCAGTAATGATCTGTTCGCAGATCAGATTGAAGATGAAGTGCAATGAAGTGCGACGAATTGATGAAGCATGCACTTCAAAGGAGAAAACTGACGGAGCTGGTTGTAGTTTTACAGATAAGAATGAATCTTGCCCAAGATGGGGAAGGCGATTACAGAACGTTCATTGAATCTCTTGTGCAGACAGTAATGCGTATTAGGCCACTATCTAATACACTGTCTATTCAAGCTGAAGCCATACCTCTGCAAGGAAGACAAGTGCTCATGCTACCTACTCCTTATGATTTAGATCTTTCAGAGCCTAATCTATCCGTTCATCCACCAACTTTTGAGATTGTTAAAGATTACATTCCATCCTCAGATGCATATGCTACTACAATTGCATTCATAAAACCCTCAGCGGATGATGATCAACTCTCCTCACCGTTTGACTCGCAAGCTGAAATCAGGCACTTACTCAAAGAAGTCAAGGAGCTAAAGGAGATGATGAATGAAATGAAGGAGATGATGATAGAACTGACGAAGAGTCATCGTCATTGATCATTTTTTATTATAAAAAATAAGGGAAGAAGAAAATGGAAGGCAGCAATCAAAGAGTCTCAAAGGGTGTGATTGAAGGAATCGATGACAAAGATAGGGGGAGAAAGAGGAAAACTAATGAAGAAGTCAGAAGAACACACATGAAGATATGTTTTGAAGATAAGTTTTTCTTCTTTTTACATATATGATTTGTTATCATCAAAAAAGGGGAGATTGTTGAGTCAAAATGACTTTATATATATATGATTTTGATGAATAACAAAGAAGAAGAAAAAGCAGACGCATAATGAAAAAAACAAACAGACGGAAAAAGAAAAACAGACGTAAAATTGAAAAGCAGACGCAGAAATGAAAAGTAGACGTTGATATGAAAAGCAGATGCAGAATGAAAAACAGAAAGACGGAGAAAGAAAAAGCAGACGCAGGATGAATAATTAAAAAGTTGAAAAGCAGGCACAAAAATGAAAAACAGACGAAGAATTCAAAAGTAAACGCAGAAATGAAAAGTAGATGAAGAATTCAAAAGCAGACGCAGAATTCAAAAGCAGGCAAAGAAAGAAAAACAGATGCAAGAGTCAGTTCGAGTTAGTTACAAAACTCAACTGATTAACCGTTTCTTTCAAGATTCAAGAAGCAAGAATCAAGAATCAAGAAGCAGTTACAGACGAAGGCTATAAATATGAGTCGAAGTCAAAGATTGCAAAGTTAGTTGACTTATGTATACGCGAACGAAAAAGCTTGTTTGTGAGATTATTGTGCGAATTAGCTAAGAGCTAGTGTTACTGTAACATAGTTCAAACACTTTTGTAAGAAAGTAGTACATATAGCTTGCAAAAGCTAAGAGTAAAAGAATACTGAGTGTAGAGACCTGAAGAGGCTCAGAAAGAATACTTGTAAACGTTGAAGAGAAAGTGAAATCTCAGAAAAACTTCTGAAGATTGGACGTAGCCCACGATTTGGGGTGAACCGGTATAAAATTGCTATGTCGACTTCTATCTACTCTATCTTTCTTTAAGTTCAAAGTTTTGTTATTAATTAGATTTCAAAACAAGTTTTTCAAAGTTTTGATTAATTCGAACGTACTGAAGTTTCTGTGAAAAGAACTTGTTTTTAACAAAACGTTTTTTCTGGAAAGATTTTTCAAAAAGGGGAATACACAATTCAAACCCCCCTTTCTCGTGTATTCATATATCGTATTATAAGTATTGTAATAACACGTGATTCACTTCACACAATTGATCTAGTTTCAGGTGCTGCTCCTATATCCTTTCCTCCGTATAGGATGACACTTGTGAAACTAAAGGCGTTGAAGGATCAGCTATAGGAGTTACTACAAAAAGGTTTTATTAGACCCAGTGTTTCACCTTGTGGAGCTCCAGTTTTATTTGTAAAGAAAAAAGATAGAACTCTGAGACTGTGCATCAATTATAGGCAACTGAATTGAGTAACAGTGAAAAATAAGTACCGTTGCCTAGAATTGATGATTTGTTTGATCAATTGAAGATAGACAAGGTTGATATACTGAAAAGTGCATTCAGGAGCAGGTATAGGCATTTCAAGTTTTTAGTAGTGTCATTTGAGTTAACTAATGCCCCAGCTCAATTTATGGCCTTGATGAATAAGGTGTTTCAGCCCTACCTGGATCAATTTGTGATTGTGTTCATTGATGACATGTTAGTGAATTCAAAGAGCAGAGGAGAACATGAGGAACATCTGAGAGTGATCTTATAGATTATGAGGGAGAAACAACTATATGCCAAATTTAGTAAGTGTGAATTTTGGCTGGATCAAGTAGTATTTCTAGTTCATATAGTATATGGACAAGGCACACAAGTGGATCCAAAGAAGACAGAGGCAGTGATGAATTGGGAAGCTCCGAAAAATGTATCAAAAATTCAAAGCTTCCTAGGATTAGCTAGACATTACCGAAGGTTTGTCGAAGGGTTCTTATTGATCTCAACCCCTTTGACAGAACTTTTGAGGAAGAATTTAGTCTTCAGATGGATTGATGAATGTTAAATTTTTTTTAAGGAGTTGAAACATCGATTGACTACGACACCGGTATTAGCTATTCCTTCAGGAATTGAAGAATGTGTAGTATACATTGATGCTTCGCATTAAGGATTGGGATGTGTGTTGATGCAGAATGGCAAGGTGATAGCCTATGCATCGAGACAACTAAGGTCTCACGAGATTAACTATCCAGTATATGATTTAGAGCTAGTTGAAGTTGTGTTTGCTATAAATATATGGAGACATTATCTATATAGAGAGACATTCTAGATATACACTAGACACAAGATTTTGAGGTATCTGTTAAGTCAAAAAGAATTGAACATGAGATAGAGGAGATGGGTAGAGTTATTAAAAGACTATGATTTTACGATTGGGTATTATCAAGGAAAGGCTAATGTGGTGGCTGATGCTTTGAATAGAAAGTCAAATACTAGTGTAGCTCAGATTCAGTTATCGAGGTTACAAGCTTGATTCATTTAAGAGCTTTGAATGTGGAGTTGAATCTAGAGCATAGTGAGACATTGATGGGCACACTAAAGTTAATACCAATATTGCATGATAGAATCAGAAAAGTACATAGTAAAGATTTTGAAATGGTGAAACTGATTGAGAAAGTTAAAAGGAATACATATTCTAAATTTGAATTGAGAGATGAAACATTGTGGTTAAAATAGAGGCTATGTGTGCCTAATGTGGATGATTTGAGGAAGGAAATCTTAGAGGAAGCTAATATGGCCACTTATTGTAACATCCCGTCCCCGATGGGAAGGATAAATTGGTAAATTAGGACAGGCTAGGTTGTTGCATTGCATATTTGAAATGTAATCATTCATTTGGCCTCTAATTGTAGAGGATTGAGTATTTTAGCACATGCACATGTAGGTACATGCATTCATGACATTTTCCCGGTTTTTAATTGTGATACTGATATGAATTGTGAAATTGGAAATAATTAGATTTGATTATGATTTATTGGGAATTTTGGAAATAATTGGGCTTGTATAGTTGAATTGGAAATGTTTTAGATTGACCATCAATTGATAGTGACCCTTAGGAATTTTTCTGGAAATCGGGAGAAAGAGTCCGAACCGGAAATTTTTCGAGTGGTGAACTGAATGATTGTATAGGACCGAAATGACGGTCAAATGGCTATGGAAAAATAGTCACATGATTCTAGAAATTAATGTGTCAAGTCGTTGAAATTCGGAGACGAATTGGACTGAAAATTAATTTGGAAAGAGAAAGATTTTAGTGAGTAATTGAACAAAGGATTTGTGGCAAGTGTATAGACTTATGATATGAGGTATATAATGCCTTAGGTTTGAATTTGGTTGGAAGAGAAAACACTTTTCCTTCACCTAAGGCATGCGATTCTCTTCTCCTTCGATCGGTTCTTCTCCTTCCTCCTTGTGTGATTGTTGGTGTTCGATTCCTGCGTGCTTCTTCTCCTCTTGCAAAGCAAAGCTTGAATCTTAAGGAAAATGGAGATTTGAGAGGTTTTGGGAGAGAATAGTGATGTTAGGGCTTGGAGAAGATTTTCGGAGAAATTGAGGATTTGTGGCTCGATCGGTAAGTTTATGGTTTTAATGTTGTTATTTAATGTTGTTTGATGCATTTATGCATTTATATTGTGATTGGTGTAGTTAGGAGTGAACCGTTATTGGTTTTAGAGAGATAAATGGTAGAAAAATCAATCGAAGAAGACGAATCGGGGACGCGCGACGGCGGCGACGCCGCGACGCGTGAGACGTCGTGATGAGCGTCGCCCATGACGAACGGGACGTCATGACCGAAGAAAATGTTCGCCATGACGAAGCGTCTTCCACGCCTTGTGCGAATGGTTGGAGGTCATGGCGAGGATAGATTTCGATTGGATTTAATTGATTTGTGAGGCCTAACTAATGGTGTAGACCTCCAATTGAGGTGATGTTTGATTCGTTGTGATCTAGAGAAAGAGGTCTACAAATGAGGAAAAGAATGAGAGTTGGATTTAGGTTTTTGGGATCTCAATATTAGTGAAAGACAGTTAAAAATATGATTGTATTGCAACCTAAGAATTGTTTTGGTAATTGGAGTATAATTGTGAGGTCCCTAAATGTAAAGAAAGGCTATTGAAGATTAGAACTGAGCATAAAGAATAAATGCGATCTAAAGTATAGTTATTGATTTTGTGATAATATCCTAGTGGATGTGACGTGATGAATTGATTGGATATTAGAATTGAAATTTGAGAGTTCCGTGATATGTTGTTGAATTGGAAGTGAGTCATTAGTGATCATTTGAGTGAGAGTTTCAATTTGACAAAAGAAAATGGAAAATGGGAAATAGTATCGGGAAGGTCATGAATAGGCATAGTACATCTTTTGTTCAAGGCATGTGCATTATCAAATTATTGTGACTGTGCATTTTATAATAGAAATTATTTGATTGTTTTAGAGGCACCGATGGAACAATTCCACGGACAGTGCTGAGACTTCCAGGCAGGTAGCTCGGAAGTTCAGGTGAGTAACCTAGTTGGTTCCTCAATCTTTCTGTGTTAAATTCTCTATGAATGTGTGAATTGTCTGCCAATGTGAGTGCTTGCAACTGTTAAATAAATGTGCTGAAATCATGAGTAAATGTCTGAATGCGAGAAATAGAGTTGATCGATTTATATGCTATTGATTGTGCAAGTGTGAGTGCATGCTAGGCATGATTAAAATCGGTAATTAATAGTTGTGACTGGAGCAATTAGTGATCAGAGCTTTAAGCTCGATTATCAGTGAAAGGGCCTAAGGTCGAAAGGGAATAGTGCATACCCAGAGGGCTCTCCTATCCCTAGTGTGAGCGAGCAGTAGTGCATACCCTGAGGGCTCTCCTACTTGCCTAAAATGTGATTACTGTGTAATGTGCCCGAATTGGGACAGTATTGACGCTTAGTCACAACACTGACATAAAATGAGAATTGGCATGCATTATGCATTTGACTGTATTGTGAAAAATTGAGAATGCGGGTATTATGTGACGATCGCACTGTGATATGTCTGATTTATGTTATGGTGAAAATGTGTAAATTGTTTTATAGTGTTTCGCATGTGTTATTGTATGACTATGTAATATATTGTGTGTATATGCATGAGTTGGGTGAACCATCGATGATGGTTTCTCATTGAGTTCGCAAACTCACCCAACATTGCAATCATTTTTCAGGAATTGGCGATTACCCCGTTAGTGAAACGGGAGTATGATTACTGCAAGAGAGTCAGAATTTGAAGTCGGGATCAGTTCGCGTCTGCATTAGTGCTATTTTGTTTTTGTATAAGATTTGTATTTCTGCAATTTCTGCAGAATAGTACTGTCACTGTAGAGGGCCCAGATTGATAAATGTTGCATTGAAATGTGATTTATGAATTCATGTTTTGATTGAAATGTTTTTGTGTAAGATTGGGCCCAAGTTGTTTATTGATTTCCGCACATGTGAGTGTTTTCAACGAAATAAAAATGTCATACGGAGTATTTGAACAGTTTTGACTGCTCTAGTATACCACCCTCGTAATTGTTTAATGATTTATGCGCACTCATTTGTTTTCAAAAAGCACAAAATTGTTTTACAAAATTTCCGGACAGATTTGAGTGGTCTAGTACGCCACCCTCGCGAGGCGTGGGCTCGGATATCACTATCGATATCGGGTTCAGGTCTGGCGGGAGTGGGGTGCTACATTTGTGGCATCAGAGCCCAGAAGTACAATCTTACATGGGCAATCTGAAATTTGGGTCAAGTTACATGCATTTAAGTCATATCATGGCAGACAGTGACAACTGATCCCCAGTCTAGTATATGAGTCACATATAGGAGCTTGTTCCAATTGTTTAAGTGGTTAGAATTAATAAGGAAAAATGATGATATGTTATAAACTGATAAATGGAAATTGTGGGTATCAAGGAATAAGAAAAATGGTATGATCTGATTTGACAAAAGAGGACTAAGTGCATAGGTATTGATGGATTTATTATGAAATGCAACATCAGAGTTATACTGAGTATATCCTTGAATGTGGGATAGATATGAATATATACTTGTGGATCGATAGAGGAAAATAAAGATATATTAGAAATGGCACGATTGAAAGTGTATAAGTAAAGTGGATGAAAATAAAATGTTTTATGATTTAGAGAAGATTCAATTAGGATTGATTTATGTGATGAGTGTTATGAATAATGATTTATGAATGTGAATCAATTATGTTAGTGAGAAACCAAGAATGATTATATATAGCTATGACATTGATTTGAGTGTGAAATCACATGGATATGAGGCAATAATGAAAAGATTAAAATGTAAGATACTGATAATAGCAGATGAAAAACTGGTTAAGGTTCAGTTGATTTGTCTAAGTAAATACACCCTGATTATGGGAGCCCCATGGCAAGTGAAAATATTAAGCTTAAATTGTCTCGTATATGTTGAGAGGGTATGAGAAGCAATTAGTGAGTCAAGGGATAAGCGTATCGTATAAAGTTTAATATAGAATAAGAAATGGAAGTGCTTATAGTGATTAATTGGGAGTGAATTGAAATTGTTATATGTTATGTTGGCCCCTGAATTATTTATTTATTTATTTAAGCATGTCCAAATTATTTTGCGGTGTCAGTGCTTAAAGACATGCAAATTAAATGATGGATTATGTTTAAATAAGAATAGAGTATGTTATTAGATATTAAATGAATAAGTTGAAGAAAGGGCTTTTTGGGTAGATCAAATTGTGTTTAAAGACTAAGGCTTATAAAGGAGGGGTAATGTTGTCTTTTTAGCTTCATTAAAAGAGATAGGAGGAAATAAAAAGCCTTGTTTCCTGTAGTGAGGAGGAGAATTACGAAAATTGCAAGGAAAGGAGCATAAGGTGTAATTGTTTGGTGATGAGAAGAGACAAAACAATTGCATGTATAATGAAGGCTTAAATGAAACTACGTCGTTTTGAAGAAGGGTGAGCTTAGGTGTTTAAGTTAAAAGACATGTGTTAAGGCTTAGGATGAATCACAAAAATTCTAGAAGGAAGAAAGGAGAGAGGGAGTCATCGTGGGAAAGAAGAAGAAGAGAAGAAGAAGAAGAAGAAGAAGAAGAAGAAGAAGAAGAGAGAAAAAAGGTTAGGCTTTTGTTCATTTTGCTTTAGGAAGGAGAAGGAAGAAGTAGAAGGAAGGATCAAGCTTCCATGAGAAGCAAAAAGGAGAAATTCGTGGGTCTCTCCTTGAGGTAAGAGAAATATGATTTCTTTTAGAATTATTGATGGGTTTTAGTGAAAATAGCTTAAGTTGGGTATGGGTAAAGTTAAATGGGTTTAATTTTCATGTTTTCATCTCCTAGAATTGTCTAAGTTGGGTTATCATCATGTTAATTGACTTGTTATTGCTTAATGAAGGTGAAGAGAGGTTATTAGAGCTAGAAGCAAGGTCAATTGGCTAATTGCAAAGCTAAAGGATTGAGGTGGGTAATATTTTAATGATTGAGATAATAGGCTACTCAATTGTTTGAAATAAATATCATTGAAGGTTTTTATTTTTGCCTATGACCTTTCATTTGTAAATGAGTTGCTTTTTGTGATGGTTTAACCATGTATAAGATGTTGTTGATGTAAATGCCTTATGGAAATGTTTGTTACTTTGTTTTATCAAGTGAAAGAGATTTAAATGTGTTATTTCAACGATTGTGTGAAAGTGATTTTGCCAATTGAGGCTAATGATCATGAATTGTTGTGAATTATGTGATATACATGTTTGTTTGGGTTTGTGGTGGTCCCTCATGTGTGATAGGTGCACCTGTCAAAATTATAGCCTTCTCCCGGCTGCCCGCTAGTGGCAATGGAGCTCCTCACGGACTGCTTCATATGTTCACGGCTACACATGACCGCTCTGTGGAAATGTGTAGTACGTCCTGTTTGGATCCACCCAAACCATCTTTTATGTGATTATGTGATATGTTTGATTTAGTTGTTTTTGTATGTTATATTGTTTGGTAATTGCCTTTGATAAATTGATGAACCATTTTATCTATGCTTATGTGATAGCTTAATGTGATGAATTTATGAGAAGTTTGAAAATAAAATTGTAAAGGTTTTCATTAATGTGATGTTGGTTTTGAAAATAAGGAATATTGATGAAATGAAATTGTTTTGACCAATGTAAATTGGCTTTGATAAGTTTGAAAGATTTTTACAAATCTGAAAGTTGCTCTGAGAATGAGAAATAAAAGGATATTTTTGCTTATTTCTTAATTATTAAGCTGTTACCCACTGAGCCGTCGAGCTCCCACCCCTTTCCCCCTCCACAGGTGATGAGCGGGAACACGAATTGCAGTATTGGAGTGAGACACCCCCCTTCAATGTTCTTAACTTAGAAGTCATTTTTTTTAGAAATGAAGCATTAGGTTGCATTTGGGGATTTGCTTCATTTTGTATATTGACATTTGACATTTGGGTTGTAATCGGGCTAAATGCCCTATAAAGCGTTGTAATAACTCAAATTGTTAATGTAAATGCAAGAATGTTGGGTTGAATGTAATTCATATAATTTGCATATGTTTTATTCAAATGCATCTTTGCATGAGTTGAATTAGCAAAAGAAGAAGGATTGAGATTGTATTGTTTTATAATTTGGAATGGTATAGATATCTAGGAGTGTGGTTGTTGCCTTTAAATTGCATCTGGAGACACTTTGGAATTGAATTATGTTGAATGAGGTTGGATATTGAGTTCTATGCAGGTACTTGAGTTAGGTTGAATTGAATTAAAGTTTGGCTAGTTCAATATACAAAGGAAATTCTGTCAAATTTTTACAAAATTTGACAGAACTTCATTTGGGTTTTAGACCATCTTAGTGTTGGAATTGTATTGAGGTGTCTTCTTGAAGATTATAGTGCTTGTTGATAGCTTTCCAACGATATAGAATTTGTCACTTTCGGACTTAGGATGAAGAAGTTGTGGTGTTGGAAACACATTCAGTTACTGTTCATGCTGATATTTTTACTGTTCCATTGGTCATTATAGGAGCAGTACATTTGAGTGAGCTTTTACCTCCTTTAATGACGGAATTGATTTTTGCATCCTTAATGAAACTTGTAGGTCATCTTGTTATCTTTCCATTGAGGTATAATATATACATTTTAGGATTTGGAGTTAGAAGTTATGACAATTGGAAGATATCTGTTTAAGTCATTCCTTGATGTTCATATTGCTTGTGAGTTTATGATAGCCTTGATAATTAAGGATTGAATTCATGGTTTCATGAACCAATTAAGCTAGAAATTGTGAGGTTAGTGAGTTGAACTTGGAGTTTGAAGGGTTATAAAGTGTTTAGGCTTGGGAATGAATAAATTTATGAAGTGTACAAGTGGTTATGAAATTAGGTTTAAGGTGAGATGCATTAGAAGAGGAATTGGAGTTTTGTCAAATGGCATGTCCGTTAAACGGACAGCCTCAGGTGCAAAAAAACTCCTTAGCCTGCCCATGTCCGTTAGACGGACTTGCATGTCCGTTTAACGGACATTCTCGAAGCTTTTGGGCCATTTTCACCCGTACCTGTCCGTTAAACGGACATGGCTGTCCGTTTAATGGACAACTTCGGGAAAGATGAACAAATTTGAATATGTTAGAGGCCGAATCTCGTTTTGGGGTCTTCATAGGAGTTGTATATCTAGATGTCTTCTTTCAAATGGTCAAAGAACGAACACAATCCGACATCTAGATTAAAAGTTATAGAAATCGTGACAAAAGAGTTTCAATTTGATTTTGGGTGTGAACATAGTCTATTCTTTTGGGCATAACTCCCTCATCCGACCTCCAATTGAGATGAGACTTTAACCATTAGATTTATAAGACATATATCTTTCTCTCCACAAAAATTGGTATCATGTGAAGTCAAATTGAAAAAGTTTGCATTTAAGTAAGTGAGAGGTCGGTTTGGAGATCATATTTGGAGTATGAACTCTTTTAGGCTTTTTAAGCATATCTTGAGTTATACAACTCCGTTTGAGGTGATTCTTGTTGCGAAACGAACTTGAGGCATAGAGCTACAATTCATATGAATAAGTCAACCTATGATTTTGGTGTTTACATAGTGTGCGCTCGCCACGAATGTGGAGTTACAGCTAAGGACCCTACAAGGTAATAAGCACAGGGCTTCAAGACTCCAGAAATTGGGCTCTGGAGATGGGTCCAACAGATGTGAAATTAAAGCAAGAGTAAGAGTGTTAAGTTATAAGAAGTTGGGTTCCGGTCTCCGGATCGGGTCACAACATGATAAGGACATGATCATGGCATAATCCTCAAGAGCGAGGACAGGTGCAAAAAGGGAGAGTGTTATCAAAAAACAAATGAGATCAAGGTATCATTAGTGTAAGTGACTGATTGGTGAGTTGTCTTATATCTGTCCCTAGATAAGATGAAATGATTTTGATGGTATTTACTTCACTGAATTTTATTGAAAAGGATGTCCTGATTTATATGAATTAAGGCATAATTGATCTTTATGGGAAATTGATTTCTTAAGGCGTTGAGAATGGCTGACAAGAAATGTGATAACTGTTGATGAATAGAAATGTCAAGATCGGTATTGATGAAAGTAGTGAGAAATTTTCTTTTAAAGAGGAGTTTTCTCGACTTGGATTAAGTCGATCAGATGATTCAATTGAACGAAATATCGGACAAATTGGAGATAAGTTTGAGATGAACGAAAGGTTATTATTGGAAGTCCTAATCCTAGCGGGGACTCAAGCGTAAATGATAGAATCTGCTACTGAGAAGGTATTTACCATGTTAGTGTAAAGAATCTGACTGTGTAATAGGATTATTGAACAGTAAAGAGACATCAGTCGTGATTATGAGGAGAATATTGATTTACGAATATTTTGTGTAAAATGTTCGGAAAGTGTAAAGTTAATTTGATGAATATGTTACTAACCAGGTTGTAAAGATAACAATGAATTGAAGTATGTGGAGAAATTTGTGTAAAGGAATATGTGTTAGAATATGTTATGATGAAACTGAGAAAGTATAAGAAAAATTTTCCTCATTGGAGAAATTCGATTTTTAAAGAGTTAGGAAAGTCAATCAAGGGTATATGAAATTTATTTGCTACCGAAGAGTAAAGTGTTTCAATTGTATTTAGATTGGAAAGTGATTATGATCATTAATGATACATCAAATGCATTTGGAGAGTGAAGAAAAATAGTTGGCATAGAAATTTCATATCATGAAAGCTTCAACAAAGTGAATCTAAGTTTGATCAAACAATTGTGGATGAACTAGTATTCGAACATGGCTTTGGGAGACTTAATGACGATTGAGGTAATGATAAAATGTGAAATTGTAAAGGATATATATATATATATCTATATGGGATTTGGAGTTATTTAGAACTAGCTGTATGCTGGATACGTCCAGAAGTTGTTAAACATTTTCTGGTCTTAGCTAATTGATAGAATTGATCGAGGAAGAACGTGTGATTTATATGACTGATGATTGTAAAAAGAGACATGTGAGATATCTATAATTCGAGTTTTGGTGGTAGTACTTTAAATTGGAAATCTTGCAATATTTAACGACATGTCCCAGTAAAGGTTTTGATGCAACCTATTGAAATAGGGTAAAGAGGTTTGATATGCATAGGGATAAGTATAATTTCATGGGCTGCAGTGTGATTGATGACTTGAAATTTGCTATTCCAGGTATTGCTTTGGAAGTTTGGGGATTTTATTCATACCGAAATATTTGTGGATATATCTATGGATATGCAAATCGATAATTGACAGTGATTGAGGTATTTCGGGAAATTGAAAGAATTGAAAAGGATTATGTGCTTGAGTGTTTCAGAATTAAGTTAGTGATGCGATTTGATGGATTGCACAGAAAAGTTAATGACAGAATGATTACAATGTGGGCGATAAGGTTATGAAACCTAGTGTAATTCGAAAGTAATCTGTCGAGTGAACCGAGGTAAAAAGAAAGTATTATTAGTAAGTGGAATTCTAAATCAGGTGTGTATAAACAGGAATGGCAAACCCCAATCATGGATTTAGAATTTGCGGACCTTATCGACGAATTGAAAATGGATTCAACTTTTGAGAAGATGATACTTGTGATTGGACTATGAAGTATGGGTAATACCCGCCAAATGAACTGTTCGTGAAAACGTAAGGAACAATCGAAACGTTATGTTCTAGTAAGAGTGCTTTAATATGAAATCAAATGAGAATATGTGTGATTAACTAACAGACTTGACTGCTAGAGACCATTGTGAAACTGATATTTTCGGAGTTCATAGGGATATGAGATTGATGTATAACCCAGATTTATTGTGGGTATATCAATTGTTTTCTTAGTGATATCATTCGATAGTCGAAGGGCATAATTGACTCGAGATAATATTGATTAGTAAAATGAATCTGTAATAAGGGTTAAATGATCCATAGCCAAATTAATTATCATCGAGGTTATTAGAATCTCATGAGATTAGTGTGTTAACACCTGAGAGGTGTAATCTAATAAGCGATAAATGAAATGTTTCGAAGTGTATAATCTCGGCCAAGATACACTTGATGGAGATACAGGTAAAATTTGAAGAAACTAAATTCGTTATAAGTGGCCTCAATATGACAGTGTTGTGAATAGAACTATAGCTTGGAAAGCCAGTTGAGAACTTGGAAGTTGATTTGGATTTACAGAGTGTTGCATGGACAGAATTAGAAAATATTGTTATGACTTGATATACGTGTTATTAATACCGAAAGTGAAAAATTGCGAGTAATCATGAGGAAACAGTTATGATAGTGAAAATTTTGAGAAAGATAAAAAGAGTGATCGATTGTATTAATTTCAGTTAATTGGCAGAATTTGGTCGTGTAGTGCAATAAGCGTGAAACAGTATATAAGTGATCGAAATAATTTTCCCCTGCCTTTCTGATTAATCGTATATGAAATTTTGAGGACGAAATTTTTGTTAGGAGGGGAGAATTGTAACATCTTTTCCCCGATGGGAAGGGTAAATTAGTAAATTGGGACAGGCTAAGTTGTTACATTGCATATTTGAAATGTAATCATTCATTTGGCCTCTAATTGTAGAGGATTGAGTCTTTTAGCACATGCATATGTAGGTACATGCATTCATGGCATTTTCCCGGCTTTTAATTGTGATACTGATATGAATTGTGAAATTGGAAATAATTAGATTTGATTATGATTTATTGGGAATTTTGGAAATAATTGGGCTTGTATAGTTGAATTGGAAATGTTTTAGAGTGACCGTCAATTGATAGTGACCCTTAGGAATTTTTCTGGAAATCGGGAGAAAGAGTCCGAACCGGAAATTTTTCGAATGGCGAACTGAATGATTGTATAGGACCGAAATGACGGTCAAATGGCTATGGAAAAATAGTCACATGATTCTAGAAATTAATGTGTCAAGTCGTTGAAATTCGGAGACGAATTGGACTAAAAATTAATTTGGAAAGAGAAAGATTTTAGTGAGTAATTGAACAAAGGATTTGTGGCAAGTGTATAGACTTATGATATGAGGTATATAATGCCTTAGGTTTGAATTTGGTTGGAAGAGAAAACACTTTTCCTTCACCTAAGGCATGCGATTCTCTTCTCCTTCGATCGGTTCTTCTCTTTCCTCCTTGTGTGATTGTTGGTGTTCGATTCCTGCGTGCTTCTTCTCCTCTTGCAAAGCAAAGCTTGAATCTTAAGGAAAATGGAGATTTGAGAGGTTTTGGGAGAGAATAGTGATGTTAGGGCTTGGAGAAGATTTTCGGAGAAATTGAGGATTTGTGGCTCGATCGGTAAGTTTATGGTTTTAATGTTGTTATTTAATGTTATTTGATGCATTTATGCATTTATATTGTGATTGGGGTAGTTAGGAGTGAATCGTTATTGGTTTTAGAGAGAGAAATGGTAAAAAAATCAACCGGAGAAGACGAACCAGGGTCGCACGTCGTGACGAATAAAATAATTGGATGTCGCGACGAGCGTACGCGGCGACGTACGTAGACGTCGTGACGAGCCGAAAGAAAATGTTCGCTGCGATGAGCGTCTTTCACGCCGCGGCGAGCGACCTGTTATACGCCGCGGCGAATGGCTGGAGGTCGCGGTGAGGGATAGATTTCTGATTGGATTTAATTGGATTTGTGAGGACTAACTAATGGTGTAGACCTCCAATTGAGGTGATGTTTGATTCGTTGTGATCTAGAGAAAGAGGTCTACAAATGAGGAAAAGAATGAGAGTTGGATTTAGGTTTTTGGGATCTCAATATTAGTGAAAGACAGTTAAAAATGTGATTGTATTGCAACCTAAGAATTGTTTTGGTAATTGGAGTATAATTGTGAGGTCCCTAAATGTAAAGAAAGGTTATTGAAGATTAGAACTGAGCATAAAGAATAAATGCGATCTAAAGTATAGTTATTGATTTTGTGATAATATCCTAGTGGATGTGACGTGATGAATTGGCTGGATATTAGAATTGAAATTTGAGAGTTCCGTGATATGTTGTTGAATTGGAAGTGAGTCATTAGTGATCATTTGAGTGAGAGTTTCAATTTGACAAAAGAAAGTGGAAAATGGGAAATAGTATCGGAAAGGTCATGAATAGGCATAGTACATCTTTTGTTCAAGGCATGTGCATTATCAAATTATTGTGACTGTGCATTTTGTAATAGAAATTATTTGATTATTTTAGAGGCACCGATGGAACAATTCCACGGACAGTGCTGAGACTTCCAGGCAGGTAGCTCGGAAGTTCAGGTGAGTAACCTAGTTGGTTCTTCAATCTTTCTGTGTTAAATGCTCTATGAATGTGTGAATTATCTACCAATGTGAGTGCTTGCAACTGTGAAATAAATGTGCTGAAATCATGAGTAAATGTCTGAATGCGAGAAATAGAGTTGATCGATTTATATGCTATTGATTGTGCAAGTGTGAGTGCATGCTAGGCATGATTAAAATCGGTAATTAATAGTTGTGACTAGAGCAATTAGTGATCAGAGCTTTAAGCTCGATTATCAGTGAAAGGACCTAAGGCCGAAAGGGAATAGTGCATACCCAGAGGGCTCTCCTATCCCTAGTGTGAGCGAGCAGTAGTGCATACCCTGAGGGCTCTCCTACTTGCCTAAAATGTGATTACTGTGTAATGTGCCTGAATTGGGATAGTATTGACGCTTAGTCACAACACTGACATAAAATGAGAATTGGCATGCATTATGCATTTGACTGTATTGTGAAAAATTGAGAATGCGGGTATTATGTGACGATCGCACTGTGATATGTCTGATTTATGTTATGGTGAAAATGTGTAAATTGTTTTATAGTGTTCTGCATGTGTTATTGTGTGACTATGTAATATGTTGTGTGTATATGCATGAGTTGGGTGAACCATCGATGATGGTTTCTCACTGAGTTCGCAAACTCATCCAACATTGCAATCATTTTTCAGGAATTGGCGATTACCCCGTTAGTGAAACGGGAGTATGATTACTGCAAGAGAGTCAGAATTTGAAGTCGGGATCAGTTCGCGTCTGCATTAGTGCTATTCTGTTTTTGTATAAGATTTTTATTTCTGCAATTTCTGCAGAATAGTAATGTCACTGTAGAGGGCCCAGATTGATAAATGTTGCATTGAAATGTGATTTATGAATTCATGTTTTGATTGAAATGTTTTTGTGTAAGAATGGGCCCAAGTTGTTTATTGATTTCCGCACATGTGAGTGTTTTCAACGAAATAAAAATGTCATACGGAGTATTTGAACGGTTTTGACTGCTCTAGTATACCACCCTCGTAATTGTTTAATGATTTCTGCGTACTCATTTGTTTTCAAAAAGCACAAAATTGTTTTACGGAATTTTCGGACGGATTTGAGTGCTCTAGTATGCCACCCTCGGGGGGTGCGAGCTCCGATATCACTATCGATATCGGGTTCGGGTCTGGCGGGAGTGGGGTGCTACACTTATGCTATGCATCCTGGTACCACCAAGATATACAACACGTTGAAATAACATTTTTGGTAGCCTGGAATGAAGAAACAAGTAGCGGAGTTTGTTTCTAAATGTATAACATGCTAGTAGGTTAAGGCTGAGCATCAAGCTCCAGTTGGAAAGTTACATTCGTTGCCTATTTTAGAGTGAAAATGGGAACGAATCACTATGGATTTTATAATGGGATTGCCTAAGATTATGAGATAGAATGGTGTTATTTAGGTTGTGGTGGACCGATTGATTAAGTCAACCCATTTCTTACCAACCAGAGAGAATAACTCACTAGATTAGTTAGCCCGGAGGTCTGTGAATGAGGTAGTTAGATTGCACAGGGTTCCGATGTCAATTATATAGGACAGGGATCCCAGATTCACTTCAAGATTTTGGAAGAGTTTACAGTCAGCTATGAGCACAAAGCTAAACTTCAGTATAACATTTCATCCTCAAACAAAAGAACAGAGTGAGAGGATAATAAAGACTATTGTGATATGCTTAGAGTATATGTATTGAAGTTTTAAGGAGCATGGGATCAGTATATTGTAGTGATTGAATTTGCTTATAACAATCATTATTACAGTAGTATCAGAATGATACCATATGAGACATTGTATGGTAGAATGTGTCAATTGCCTCTGTATTAGGATAAAGAGGGCTTGAGAATGGTTGAAGGTTCAGAACTAATACAAGACTTTATGGATAAGGTGAAAATGAACAAGAGTGGAATAAAAGTGGCTCAGAGTAGACAGAAGAGTTATGTGGAACAGTATCGATGAGATATGGAATACAGTGTAGGAGATAGAGTGTTTCTGAGAGTGTCGCCTTGGCAAGGTGTGTTGAGGTTTGGTAAAAAGGGCAAAGATGATCCATAGGTACATTGGTCCTTATGAGATCATTGAGAGGATAGGACTTTTGGCATACAAGTTAGCTTTTCCTAATGAAATGTCTTAGTTGCATAATATGTTTCATGCGAGCATATTAAGAAAATACAGACCTGATCCAACATATGTGCTACTGGCTTAAGATATTCAGGTTACTAGTAATCTAAGCTATGTTAAGGAGCTGATCAAGATAGTGGGTTATAAGATAAAGCAGCTCAGAAATAGAGTAATTCCATTGTTGAAAGTCCTTTGAAAAAATCACTCAACTGAAAATGAAACTTAGCAAACTGAGGATCATATGAGGAAACAATATCCCTACCTGTTCAAGCAATTAGGTAAGAATTTTGAGGACGAAATTTCTTTAAGGAGGGAAGAATTGTAACATCCTATTAATCATGATAAGGCTCAAATAGTATTTATAAGAGGTTAATGAGAAATTAGAAAGGGTATTTTATGCTTATGCATGATATGGCCTACACATACATGAAAATATTGATTTTTGCACAGTAATATGATTGTTCTTGCATTCATTGACATTTTCGGGTAAAATTGATCTATAAATGTGAATTGTGGTTTGATGTGTCTTAAATTTTGGTATGATTGGATTTCAAATAGAAAATTGGAATTTAATGTTATGGATTGGGAAATTGATGAATTAAAATGTACATTTAGTCTAGGAAAAAAATTCCAAGTAGTAAGACAAATGGATACATGGAAAATAAGATGACTAAGCCTATAAATTAGTGACATTTGGCATAGAAAATTAAGTGACAAATGGCGTAGCTAATTAACTGACAAATGGTAGCAATGAGTGGGAGACAAATGGACTAGTTTAATGGTGACATTTGGTGGCTTAGGAAAATGATAAGTGGCCAGCATGCTTATAGACACACGTTAATTTAATGATACCTTGCACCTAGTTGAATTAAGCAAGTGCTGGAAAAACAAGTTTCTGCTAAGTTTTCTCTTCTTTCTTACTTCTCTCCATCGAAACCTGCATCCATCTCCTAGCTCTGCATTTTTGTTAAAGACTTGTTAAATTGATACACCAAAATCCATGCTTTTACCCTCACAAAGTTAAGTAGAGAATTAAAACATACTTGTTCTTGTTATAGCCTTTGATCTTAACCGAAATCCATCCAATTCCCACCTTGAATGTATGATGATTTTGCATGCTTGGAGAGCTAAATTAGCTTGATCATTGAGCTAGAATTTGAGCTAGACAAAGAAGCACATTGAGCGCCACCATCCATACATTGCCATGACTTTAAGGCAATAGCTATTTGGAGCGTATGGTGAGTAACATAAACGGTCTCACTTAATATTTGCCTATTACATATTATGTTTTGAATGTGGATTGTTTGTACTGATTCTGAACATGAAGATCCGAAGATTCGGATTTATGAATGTGATATTGAAGTGTTCCTTGAATGTAAATTTGGTGAAATAAATAATTCTTAACATGTTTGTTGAATGCCAGACTAAAGTCCGATGATAAATGGAAATGGGACTATAAATGTGTTTGAAAGGGATTGCGAATAGGAATGTTTGAAACAATGAATTGTTGAATATGAATGTGATGCATTTCATACACGAATGCATGATTAGATAATGATAGTTGTGACATGAGTAGACGCCAAATATGAGCTTAAAGCTCCAGAATGTGGTATAAAGCCAAAGGCTCGATATGTACAATGAGCTCGGTATCCATAATAGATATGGGGCAGTTTAGGCACTTAGTCACAATAATGTAATAATTGAAAGTGAGTCACACTAACATTGCATATACACTTATTAAGTGGGTTTGACTGATTGAATTATAATGTGGGCTTGTATTTGTATGAAAATGAGTATGTGAAGTAAATGATATGTGGTGCAATTTGCTAAATGAAAAGATGTGAAATTACCTGCTTATATGATTTGTTATGTGTTATGAATTGGGTGAACCATTGAGAATGGTTACATCACTGAGTTTACAAAAGTAATCAAAATTGTAATGTTGATTTTTTAAGTCTAAGAGAGGACATTAATGAAAAGGAGATGTTATAAGAAGATTAATTCTTGTACTTTTGTGAAGAAATGGCTCAAAGGTCGGTCAGCTGAGAATGAAGGATTAGATAGAAGTTTTCGTAAAATTCCTCACGTAATGTCCTTAGTTTTAATACTGTATATATTCGGATGGTTTGAAAAGCTACAATGTAAGTTTGGTTTTTATGAAATGAATTGAGGAATGTAGTTTGGTTTTAAAATTTGGTGACTTTTATGTATAATTGATGATGCCATGATTAAGTTAGATATGTGTTTACTCTAACATGCTATTATTATTTGTTATGTACTGGAATGTCCACAGGGTGTTCCGGTATGTAATCTATGGTAGTGGGGTGTTATAATTATAACTCTTGAAAATACCACAACAAAGACTCACTAAGGCATCTTAACAGAGCTGAAATGTTCTTTACTTTTAATGTGCTTCATTTACAAGCTTTACATTACTTAATGTACCTTATTTTATTTGTCAAACTCATATTATTGTTTTTATGTTGATATAGCTTATCTATACCTTATAGATCTCACAGGCAAGTGCACTTACCATATTATAGTATAGTGTCAGTAAATATCGAGTATCGATGCTATAGAGACTACAAGTACTAGTAATTACCTCTTTTCTATTATCTAACCAAAAAAATAGGATGATAGTTTAATTAAAACTAAGCTAAAATTTAACACAAATAATAAATAAGAACATAGATGACACTAAGATTAATCAATATCAAATAACTAGTACCTAAATAATGAATCTTCTTATAAGTATTAACCTTTTATATTGCAATTAAACTACTGATCATTGGATTATGTAAATTCCTATCTTATATTAATATTTTCTATATACTATTAATAACTAATCTTCATTTGATCAACCGAAATCTCTTTCTAGTTAAAACCCCAATATTGCATTAATTTATTTGTGAATTTCACTATTAGGTTTGACTATAATGTAAAGATTTTATGTTTATCTATCTTTAGGTTTGCATGTAACTCATTTTAATTATGGTATTTTTCATGCAAAAGGATTTCTCAATCTCAATTATATAATATCATATATTGAAATAATATCCCGGAATATTACATCAAGACTTAAAACACATAACTGAATCGTAATAAATCAACAATCAAATTGCATTAAATAGAAAACCAAATCATGAGATTCCTCCTAACTTAGGGTTCTTCTTAGTTAGTATGAACTAAACAAATTTAGTTCCTAAAAATAAAAAATATAATCAAAAGATTAGGACAAGAATTAAAAAGAAGATAATCCATTTTATATCCCTTTTTCTCTAATATAATCCCCTTAAAATTTGATGGAAGAATGCTTCCTATCAAATCTCTAATGCAATCATTATGTTTCTACTATCCTAGGTTTCATTAGTGTGTGTAGAACTCTAAGTTTACTTTCTAACTTTACACTAAATTCTCCTCCCTTTTAATTAGCCTTCATAATTGCCTTTTATACTTTATGATTATGGTTTTTAAAGTGGACATGGTCAAACATACAGTCATATGTATGATCACGTCCCTCAAAAACTCTTCAAAATCACGCATAAACACGTTTATAAAAGCTTACACAGGTAGTAGCCAGTAGACACGTGTATATGACTTACACAGGTCTATCCATCTTCATATAGACGAAACAACATCTTTAAAGACGTATAGGCTCATAAAGACATACATAGTCCTTGACATAACCATGCATATGACTTACACCTGCATTTCATTCATCAGCATAAACATGTCCCTCCAAAATAACTCCAATTTTTTTTTCATTTTCTACCTTAACTTTGCCCTAATTCTTCCCCTTTTGATCTATAAAGGCAAACATGACCCACAAACAAACTAAGAACTAAATAAGTACCAAAAATAACATAAAACTCTCAAATAATAAAAAAAAACACAATAAATATAGGAATAAAAATATAATTTATTACCAATTTATTAAACATTTCCCCACTTAAGTTTTTGTTTGTAATTAAACAAATCAGAATCCAAATCATTAAACTTAAAAACATCTATCCCTTATTAACCTCTACCTATCTATCCATACCTTAAACTATCATATTAAATGAACCAAGTTAGCATACAATTAAACTTCATCTCTTGTAGAATAAACTTTCATAAGCCAATATCAATAGCAATCACATTGATAATCATTTTGAAATCAAAAGTACAAAATTCCATACCCTTATAAAGGATTCACTTAATTCAATCAAATTGTTTAAGGTGAAAAATATAGCAAACTCTTAAACCTATACATAGGAGGATTTTTAACCATAAGCTTGCAACAAAACTACATCTTCACCACTAATAAATAACTAGAAATAAAACTCAAAAGGTCTTTTAAATAGGATGCAATGAGGCTTAGGCAAAGGCATAGAAAGCATAATTAAAAAGTTAAAAGGAATTCAACTAAACAAGAATACATAAATTTTGGTTCTTCATATCATATGCCCTTTAAGAAAAGATTTTAGTTGGCATAAAAAACAATTCTTCCCATTCTTCAATAAATATTACAACTTTTCTTTATTTTACTCTTTTTCAATTGATATGTTCGCAATAAATATTTTTAAATTGAACTTCTGACAACTTTGGAGATAATATAAAATTATAACGACAATAAAGCACCAGAGAATAGATAAATTTAACAATCAACATTTATAAGAATCATAGGGACATTGGACCTTCTCTTTAGAATTCATTAGTATAATTCAAGTTTTATACAATCAAGTAAATTCAAATCTTTCAAGGTTCAAAGATGATTAAAAGTTTTCAAAAAAAAGGATAATTGGCTAGCAATATGGCTATTATCAAGGAAAAGGCTAAGTTTTAAATTTTGTTACTCTTAAGGGATCAAATAATTAGGTAATAATCAAAGAAAATATGTTAAAACAAATGGTTAAATCTAAATATCTTTATCATTTTAACGCCTTTAGTTTAAAAATGTGGTCTCAATATGAATAATAAAAGTAAACTATGGAAACATTTAATTATGCATGATAAATGCACAACAAAGAATAATACATCATAAACTACTGATATATTTCTCGTAGGCTCAAAAGCTCACATTTAGACTTCATGTGTATATATAATATGCAATTTTATTCAAATTAGTTATCTTAAAGACTCTGAAGAATATAACTTATAAAAGCAAGTATGATCTAACTTTTCATCCTTTTGTATACTAATTTAACTCAATAATCTATAATAACCTAAAGTGTTTCGGACATGTTTTAACTAATAAGGATGTAAATTAATAAGAATAAACAATAAAGATTATAATAAGCTTAAGAAATTTGAAAATTTTTCTTAGAAGTTTTCATTAACCCTTCCCCACACTTAAAGTTGTACATTGTCTCCAATATACAAAATAAAAGCATAAAAAATATGGTATCAAAGAAACATAATGAGAATGGAATAATGATTTGGTACTTCCCTGAATAATATTTTGTTTAATTTCTAAACTCGATGCAGTTTCATGTGACATTAAGAATAGTCATCCTTGCAAAAGATAAACAAAATGGATTAAAAAACAAAAGGAAAATATCAACAAAAATAAAAGCTAATAATATTTTTCAATAGTAAAATTTAGCAGGGCTAGGTCGTTCCCCACTATTAAGACAAAAATAATAATAATAAGAAAAATACACAAATAATAAAGATGAAATACAAAAGAAACAAGTAAAACCTAATTGAGCATCCCAAACTGCTTGAGTATCTGTTAGTCGTTTAGTGTACTAGGAATGTTTGTGGCCTCTATGTCCTTGTGTGCTGCTACTGAAATGGATGATGATGGGTCAACTCTAGTAGGTGGAGGTGGTACGTCGAGTCCAAGGTGTCCTATCATCTTACATGACAACTTTCCATCCATCTATTTTGTGCCTTCAGCTACCTTACATGCGTCATTAGCTCCCGCTAGTTATACTATATAACAGTCTGTCTTCCTAGGATAATTCCCATGTACTTATCCAACCAGGCAATCTTTAGCTCGTCTTGATATAGAGGTGCTGTCGAACTTATCAGTGTGCTCGTGCTCTTTGAGGAATCATCTGTTGCTCAGGCTCTCTTCTTGGTGGTGGCAGCTGAGGTGAGATTAGTCTCGAATACTGCTCTTGTATGTTGGGGCGATCTTTGTTTGCTCCTGTAACTGCCTACTCATCCAAATATCTAATCAATCTATAGATATCATATGTCAGATGTAGATATTCTTCACAATATCAAAATTTGGGATACCATGGTGCCAAGAAGCCTTATCGATGGTAGATTACCAAAGACTCACCTACGACCCGATGCATATTGTCCCTACATTCTTATCTTCATACTTATGTTGAAAGTATTAGGCTGAGGCATACCCTAAATGAATCATCATCCACTCACTTATACTTAATAAAGACAACACGTCCACATTCCCGATGACACTGAAGTTGTCTTCCGACCCACTTAGTGTATGGTTAAGGATCTCATGAATGTATTTGAGCATGAGATGTCAAAGGGTAAACGCTTTATATTTGTTGAGGTCATACTCCTCCTCTACGCTGATGGTGCACAAGAAGCGTCAAGCATCCATCCTATATGAAAAATCTATGTAAAGATCTATATACTCATCCATCTCCACAAAGTCCTGATCTTAGAACCCCATCATTATAGAGAAGTCCATGTAACGTATCCTCGTCATCTCCCTAAACATCTGAAACTAGATTGTGTTTGGTTAGCTCCAACTGTAACAGACATTTTCTATGAAGAAAGTGGAACACACCTCAAGTATGAGCATAAATCAACAATCCCAATCTTGAATTTCATCAAATTACAACACAATTCAATTAACTATACTTTCTAACTTCAACTCTAGATTCCCCTCCCTTTTAATTAACCTTCATAAGTGCCTTTTACACTTCGTAATTAGGATTTGTAGAGTGGGCATGGTTAACCACATGGTCGTGTGCATGATAGTGTCCTTTAAAAGTCTTCAAAATTACGCGTGAACACATTCCCAAAAACTTACACATGCAGTGGACATGACTAACGCATGCGAATCCATCTTCTTGCAGGCAAAGCAACATGTTTAAAGTCATTCATGCTCACATAGACGTACACAGTCTTTGACACAATTGTGTACATGACCTACACAAGTGTGTCCTTCATCAGCACGAGCGTGTTCCTCCAAAACAACTCCATTTCTTTCTTTTTTACCTTAATTTTGCCCTAATTTTTCTCCTTTTAATCTATAAAGGCATATAAGGCCTACAAACATATTGAGAACCAATTAACGATCAAAAGCAACATAAAACTTTTAAATAATCGAGCAAAACACACTAAGTATGGGAATAAAAATATATTATATTAAGCATTTATCACTTGTTATTCCATTATGGTTATCAAGTTATTAATGAGGCATCTTCATAGGTTTATAACTTTTGAATTTTTATCAATTTAGCTTGGTTATAATAATTGTGAATATGTTATTAATATATGTTAGGGATATAAACAAAGTTGATGATATTGTGATTTCTATATGGCATTTATTCATTACATTGTTAACAACTCATTCAAATTAATAATGTGACTTACATATGTATTTTTATGTTAGCAGTTCTTCACATACTAGTAAAAAGAAGTTTGGAGATGTTGATCCATATACATTCAAGTTATCATTTAAGGGGTCGTCTAAGTTTCAAACTATAATCTAGCATTACTTCACAACAGTTACAAGTTGAAGCAAACAAAAGGAGATCATCATTAGCATATTCATTACAAGAACAAGTTTTTTATTCAAGTGCAAATAAAGGTAATGTGGAATAATATTTGTTACTAATATGACTTTTTGATGTATGTTGTTAGCATAACTTTTTTTATATATGTCAGTGTGGTTAGCACAACTATTTGATGTATATGATGTTGACATAACACTATTGATGTAAATTTTTCTACATATAACTATGAGTTCCAATCCATATATTTTCTTTTAAAATATTATTAAAATTCATTTGTTTGCCACTTTTGTTATAAATTCCAATCCATTTATTTGCTCTCCTCAACATATTACTAATATTTATAGTGGTCATAAGGTAGATGATGGGAACTTTCTTAACATAATCATTATGATATAATAGTCCACAATCAATTACACTTAATAAAAATTTGAATTTTAACATTGTAAGACAATGTCATTTCCTATAATATAGCTTAAAATAATAAGTCCTACAAGCACAAAAATCTTTTATAATATTCATTAAGATAATCTTCAACTTTTTTTCTTTTTTCAACAAATTAATGTCTTACTTCATGAGCTTTATTTGCTCCTCAATCTCCTTAGTTGTGCCTTTTCAATAGTACTTATTTCAACAATAATTATTTCAACCACCATCTTCAATATTGATATTATTTCCTTAATTTATGAGTCACTCAACATCTCTCTCAATAAATTTGCCATTGCACTACTTAAAATAAATCACATCTCCTAACCAAGAAAATGCATTTCATCATTTAAACAATAAAACAATAGTTTTAAAGTAATTAAAATATATACTCATAGAATAATTAGGGCATTTATAAAATCTTTTCCCGTGATTATGATCACCTTATAAAGTTATTAGTGGTGAATTTTACCCACAATAGCAAACTAAATTTTGAGTATTTGGACTTAATGTTTTAGTAGTAAATAATAGAGATTCTATAACTTTAAGATTTGTTACTACAATTATCACACTAATGCTATATACAACACATAATATTGCATAGATACCAATTATGAAATTTGCATAAAATTTCATCACATATTGCGTAGATATTTCATCATATAATGTAATGCATCTTGAATTTCATGTCATAGAATTTGTGACATGCAATTCAAGATGTATTGCATTATGGGCTTAGCTTTATATATGCAATGCTTGTTACATAAGGCAATCAACCACAAAAATAGCAACACAACACATACTTAATTTTATAATTGTTAAATCGTATGAAAACATGTAGGGATAGTGGACCATCCACCTAACTTCATGGTGTTCTAGTTATACCCAACATTTGTCATAATGTCTAAAGCTACATTGTTATCCCAGTGAAGCTAAATAGATAAGTGTAAATTAATCTAAAAAATCTTTGAACAAATAAGATAATCATGTCATCTCATAAAGGCAAGTAGCCATGCTCCTATATTATGAAAATGAAGCCCCTTCAATAAGATGCAAAATCCTCATCAAGGCTATAACAAATATTATGTTTTAGAAATTCTCGCTCTCTTAGCATGTTGAAGATGATTGCAATATGTGTTTTAAGACTTCTCTCTCTCTTAGAAGACCAACCTAAGCTTAAACTAAACTAACACTGGTTTGTCTCATGTCTTGAGAATTTTAGTAGCTTCTTTAAACAAAATTTTTATAACAAATACGGTTTAAGTCACTATCATGTCTCAAACAGTGTACTCTATTATTTCTTTATAAGTCTTTCTAAAGAGAAATACATAATAAAAGATCCCCTTTTATTTGGAAAGGTTCTGTTGTAAGTTGTGTATTTTTCTAATTCTTTTCCTTCATTTGACACAATCTTTATTTTATTATGTAGCATGTCGTTTTCTCAACATCAAAATTTATATAAAAAAAATATTCTAGTATACGATTAGATGAGATTGTGTTCAGTCAAAGTTAAGTTTTCTTCACATTTGTTCTTATAAATCCTTTCAATTCACTATAAGAAAATTTTCGTCTAGCGATGGATATTATTGACGAAAAACCTAATCATTCCATCAAGAAGACAAATTGACAACAGAATTTACTAACAGACAAAGGCATCGTAAAAACGACCATAGATAATAGTTTTTTACGAATAATAAAATGTCCGTCAGTAAATTTATCGTCGAACATTTTATGTTCAATTGATTGTCAATAAATTTTTGACAATCAAAATTTGTTCGTCGGCAGATTTACAAACCGTATTGGTTATTCCATCGATAATTTTATTACAATATTACCAACATTTATGATTGTTTCGTTGGTGCATATATCGACAACTTTTTTTGCGGTAAATCCTATCGGTAATATTGGCGACCAGTTATCAATATTACCAACGGTTTGTTGTTTTTCGTCAGTAAAATAATTGATTTTACCTACGCACTTATATTTTTTTGTTGGTAAATATTTTTAAAAATTTGAAAATTTCCTCATTAAATTTTGTTTGATGATCTTATAATTGATGCATAATTCAAACAATTATGAATTATCTATGCATAATATTTTGATTTGTTTATACATTTAATTTGTTTAAACAGAAAGTTGATTAATGATATAATGTTAAAATGATCTTAATTGATGAAAAAAATATTAAATTGTACATAATAAATATTTGTAATTCAAATGAAATGACTACAAGTATACTATTGATTACAAGGTTCCTGTCCCTTCCTTTCAGTTGTTCTAACAACCAACGACGTTCCAATACCTAAAAAGCATCTATGAAGGGGGGAATTTCCATTCCTATCCCCTACTTTTAGTTGTCTTACTCAGAAGTGCAATTACAGTAGGGGCTAAGTGATGTGAGTAGGAGTAAGGATCACCATAGAGATGACCTACGTGACAAGGACAAGCTTGTCATTCCAGTTGGACCTATGTCTAGAGTTAGGATCAAGAGATTCAAGGAGTCTTTCTATGCACATGTGGGCTAACTTATGGAGAGGATGAAGCTAGCTAAGCCTATTGGAGGAGAGATAGTTGGATCATAACCCAAATTGATCCACTTGTCTCAAATTCTTGGACCAGATTCACTTGAAACTTGAAAACCATTGTGTTAGGCTATTCTTCATCATTTGAAGCCCAAGAGGAGGCACGTTTATGACCAAAATTGGCGCCTCAATAAAACCAGACCTTTAGGCGCATGCTTATGATCTATTTTAGACTTATTTATATTTTGGACTTCTATGTATTTTAAACCCAAGTCTTTTAGCAATTTATATTTTGGGCTTCTATGTATTTTAAACCCAAGTCTTTTAGCATTAAGTCTAGGTATAAATACTTATATTTTAGGGTTTTGATTTGATCATATTATTTCGTTTGTGTCGTTGGCCATGTTGAGGGGAGAAACCCCTCTTGTTCTTATCAACCTAGGAATTGAACATAACTTATCAATTGAATCAGATTGTGTTGTGATTTTGATCTTAAACAACTTTCTTGGTTTGTTATTTACCCGTTATCTAGGTTGCTCGAGACAAATTCTTCATGAGGTCTAGTAGGTAAATTTGAAACCCTGCATATCAGATTTAATTTTAGTTAATTAGAATCTATCATCTTCTTCTTTCCTTAAATCCGATCTTTTCAATCTTTCAATTTCATGGAGCGCGTTACTAAGTACTAGAATGGTAATGACTGAATTACAAGGAGTTCATCATATCTTAAATAACCAAGTCGAAGCAGCTATACAAAGAAGTCATAATGTAGTAGGCAACTAAAAGTCTAAAATTATGCCACTGAGACATAGTCCCAGCAATGGAAACTCTCTCAGAAATATTACTGTAGGAATCAAAACATAAAAACTGAGGAATGGGGGAGAGTACGAGAAGAAATGGAAGCTCAAGTATTTATGGTGAGTAGGTCCAATCACAATTTGAAAGGGAAAATGAGAATTCTTACATTATAACTCATTATCTAGTTGGCAAGAAGCTACATTGCATGCATGAATGGTATAATTATAAGCAAGCTAACATTTGTCGAGTTTAGTGATTATGTCGTGGATTGGTGGGATTAACAAAATATCATCCTTAAATAATATGTTGTACATCTTCAATTTCTCACATTTTATAAAAAAAATGAAGAGATAAAAGGTTATCTAATGGTCAATATTTCCCTTATAGTCAAATTAAAGAGTTGAAATGGAGTGTTTGAAGTGATTTTGTATAAGTACTTTGAGGCAAAAATTATATCATAAATATGAGATTTCTTCATAAAATGTAAAATTCTTAATGAAATTAATATAATACTTGAGATCATAAATAGAGTAAATAAAAGAGGTTTAAACATCAAAACACAAGAATTGTAAGGGGTGAGAAGAAATAATTTTAGATGTAAAAAGAGAAGAAGTTAATCTTGATGTTCTTTGCTTGAATCTTGAGTTTTTCTCCAAGTTTATAATTGTATTCCAATTCGCTTTAATTTAGCTACCTTTTTCTTTTTCTAGTACAAAACCTTATAACTTTTATAAATTTTAATGCTAACACAGGATCAACAAGGTTTTGTCCTGCCTTTCTGTATTGCTAAATAAGCTAAAAATATAGTGCAATTAGCACTACTTAGAATGAATGTTGGATAATTAAGAAAACAATTCTTAATACGCTAATTTTCAAGGAGAAATTACTTAGATTGTGATATATATCATCTAGCTATTGAAAAGATAGAAAGTGATACTAGTAAGTAATCAATGTTGCAACAACTAACAACTTTCAACCAAAACTAAAGGTTGACTTAGGGACCAAAAAAAAGATCTAAAAAAAAGGCTTCTAAAGCCACCATTTAAAGTTCTTAATGTCATTGATCATATGGAATGTGAGAGGACTTAACTGCTTTAAAAAACAACAGCTAATATAAGATTTTATTAGTAGCAAAAAGCTTTGCCCTGTAGGTGTTTTCGAAAAAAATAAAAATTATGGTCTTTTAGGAAGGATTGGAGATTAACATTGAACCACCGTCAAGACCATGTTTATAGGTTAACCACAATAGTTTGTAACTCCAATAAAGTTAGAAATTTTCAAACCACATCTACTGACCAACTGATACACATATCCTTAAACTTCACTCATTGTCCAACCACTATCAACTTCACATTTTTATATATATAGTAAATCATGCCTTTTAAAGAACCACACTTTGGAAATACCTAATAGAAATTAACTCTTATGTGATTTCCTCTTTGATGATCCTAAGTGATTTCAATAATACTATATACTCACAATATTTTGACGAATGGGATGCATGCTACTAGCACTTAAGTTTTTAGTTCAAGGATTATATGTCACAAATAAAGTGCATTAACCTTAATTGTCATTCAAATCACTATTTATGGTCTAACAAGCAGAGTGGTAGATGGATAACTGGAATGAAATTATATAGAGTGTTAATTAATACCTAATGAATTATTGAATTTCCTTTTAATGATGCTTACTTTGGAAACAATATTTCTTTTGATGACTCTCTAATTGAAATCCATAACCATAATCTAACAATGGCCTTTTATTTCTTGACCTCCATACAAAATCCAAGTAAAATGACCAAAGATCGTAAGCCTAAAATTAGAAGCGAAGTCCAAATTCTTCCATAGTCCCAATTTACTAGCCAATCCAATCTAATTCAAAAGCTAAAATCAAAGGTAAAACCAAATCCAAATCCAAATTTAGCTCAAATCCCATCTATATTCAATGAAACCCAATACTATGAAGCTCAAAACCTTAGTCTGTTTTCTTTTTCAACTCAAGTTGTTGCACTTTTACTTAAAAAGTTTGTAAATTGTCAATTGTTTGAGAAACCTATCTGCATAAAATCTGAAAGACATCCAAACAAAAAAATAGTGATAGACTAAATCTAAATTTAGCTCAAATCCCATCTATATTCAATGAAACCCAATACTATGAAGCTCAAAACCTTAGTCAGTTTTCTTTTTCAACTCAAGTTGTTGCACTTTTACTTAAAAAGTTTGTAAATTGTCAATTGTTTGAGAAACCTATCTGCATAAAATCTGAAAGACATCCAAACAAAAAAATAGTGATAGACTAAATCTAAATTTAGCTCAAATCCCATCTATATTCAATAAAACCCAATACTATGAAGCTCAAAACCATTAGTCAATTTTCTTTTTCAACTTAATTTGTTGCACTTTTACTTAAAAAGTTTGTAAATTGTCAATTGTTTGAGAAACCTATCTGCACAATATATGAAAGACATCTAAACAAAAAGATAGTGATAGACTAATAACCCAAACTAATGATTACCCATACAATCAAACCACAAACATAGTTTGCAAGTGATGAAAGCAGTACACAAGACCTAGTAAACACTACAACAAAAAATATACAATTCACGACGTTTTAATAATAAAACGTCACAAATTATTAACACTTTTTTTTATGTTTAAAAAACATCACAAAAAATTATAATTTTTTACGACGTTTTACAAAAACGTCGTAGATTTATAATACTTTGTGCGATGTTTTACCGATAAAACGTGACAAAATAGAAAAAGCGACGTTTTTTTTGAAGAAAACGCCGCATAAGGGTTACTTAAAATTAATGTTCTGGCTCTCAGTTTTCTTAAAAAGTCCCGCACCCGCCACTCCTTTGCAGTCACCTCTGTCCCTTGTAATAGCGTATGGTTGCCGCAATTGTACGACCTCCACTTCTCCTTTTTTTAGTGGTCGTTTCGTCATTCGCTCTCTCCTTCGCAGTCACCACCACTCTTCATCGCGCACCGTCGCCCTCCACTTCTCCTTTTTTAATATTCCTACCGACCTCTGCCACCTCATTATAGGCAACTCTCTCTTCTTCCGCATGGAGGTAACATCCCTCATCCTCAATTCCTTACTTTAGCCTATGCCTTGTACAGTTCATTCCATGGGCTTCGTTTAATTTAGGTTTGAGTTTGGGAGTTTTTAGTTCTGGTTCTGCCTCGGTTGTTTGGTGTGTTCTATTTTCAGGTTAATTTGGCAATTGTTATTTCGCTAGAACGGAAGAGATTGATGGTGTTAGTAAGTGGGTTGCCAGTCCTGTACATTTCTCTCTCTCTTCAAACTCGAGTAACCTTATTTACTTGTGCTTTGTATTTCTTGGTTAAATTCGAATATCGAAATTGATTCTTCTAATTGCTAAAATTTGTATAACTTTCACCGACCGGTACAAAGTTTTGATATTCGTTAATGTCCAAGAATAATACAACTTTACGTTCTGACATTCTAAGTAATGGACTGGGTATTACAAATTGCTAATGGAGTCCGATAGCTATTACAAATTTTCCCTTTAATTATTGATATTGCGGTGAAGGAAAAAGATGGGTGATATTTAAGGAGAGGAGTATCCAACTTCAATACCGGTAGCTCTTATGAAACACAAGTTCTTTGCGACTTCTTTTACTAAGTAACTTTCTGCAAATACGTTCTAATTTAGGCATGAAGCTCACATGTTTCGCTAACAAATAGGTTATAGCGACTTCTTCTTACGCTAATTGGATCCAAGCATCAATTGAATTAAATTTGTAACTGTGTCAATTGAATATGAAATTTGTAATTCTGCCTGCATCTTTTTTTCTTCTTCTTGAAATGAGTGGTTACCTGTAATTTGATTGTTGTAGTTGAATGGATATGTTGGTTGAATGGACAAAGTAAAAGGGCTCCAACACCTGAGGTGCACATGAAAATTATATTGTTTATATATGCCGATTGACTACCTCTTATCACTGTTTGTTGGGTGTCTTGCTAAAATTATTCATTTTGATATATTTCCTCTTTTAATGGCAATTAGGTTGGCTTCTGAATTGTAGCATATGGTTTCAACACCCCCTTTTTTTTTCAAAGCACAGCCATATATGAATGCTTGTTGGAGGAACCACATCTCGTCTAGCCACGAAACATGATGGGAATATAAAACTCAATATTTTCTTTGGGGATAAATTGAATCATTTATGTGATGATATTGGATTGCTCATGAAATTGTAGATAATAGATCTGCCTTCTAGCCTGTTTATTTGACCCTATGAAATGCAAACCCCAAAACATGTTGACGTCTGTTGACATCTATAATTTAATACCCTAACCACGGTCAGTTCTATTACTTTTTGCTGGCTGCTTCACTGAAAACAAGTTAAAACACTGTTTTTACAACTTATATTGTTAAGTGAGAAGTATATGTCATATATCCTAGCCTCTTTTTTAATGCATGCTTGCTGTATTTTCCAACTTAATTTACTGAGTTTATTACTAACTGGGGCAACTAAGAAAGGTCTATCCGTAACATTTTGTTCCTCTGAAAAATGTATCTTGGTTTGGCAGTTGGTGGATGTATACAGAATTTCCTGAAGGGTTAACTGTGACATCATCCTTCACTGTTCCACATGATGCATCTGCCCATGAATCTTTCATGTCTAGCATCATGTAAAATGCATTGGCCCTTAGTTATTGGTGTAAGTTCCAACACCCAACAACTGAATGGCCTCGGGGGCTGGGGCTGACATGGATATAGTGCTCTTGAGAATTTAACTTAAGATTGAGCAGCATGAATTCCATTGTCTACTGCTGGTCATTTTCCTAGTGGATAGACTCCTAGTTACTCATCATCATCCTTTTTATTTAAATTTTGAACTATGTTCAATGAATGCCCTGATTATTTAATCTACTATTTGAAACATATTAAATATTGTTAGGAATTTGTTTAATTAGCTTTTCTATTTCAAATATTTTTGTTTTCAAGATAATTATATGACGAAAAATGTTATGTTTCTTTAATATTAGTTAGATAAATATTATTTAATTAATATATTAATAACTAACAAAATTATTTGTAATATATAAGTTATTTTAAAACAAATAATATAAATCTAAAATTATTGAGACAGATGCTTTATCGATCTTAAAAATATATGTTAAACTTACTATTTAAAATGAAATTTAATAAATTTTTGACGTACTTTTAATAAAAATATGTTAAAGATTAAATATCTATTGATATTGATGAGACTTCTATTGGTGTTTTTACAACCAAAGTTCATTTAAGCAAAAAACCGAATCCTGTTGCAAACTTCAGAAAGTATTTGTCTTTCACTAAGTGTTGTTCTATTTTTTCTTTTCAGTGTCTTATGTAATTCACTACACTTTGCTTTACTTTTTTGTTTTTCTTTTTCTATAACTGTTGCTTATCTTATTGTGTTCTGCTAGATAATTTGCTGCAGGATGTTAACCATATATCATACAATGAATTAAGATTAGTAACTGATGGTTTCCATTCCCAAAATAATATTGGCAGAGGAGGTTTTGGAATTGTTTACAAGGTACTCCAGTCCATAGATCCTTCATATCTCACAACTGTAAACTTCATGAGTAGATTTTCCAACTTCATCTCGTAGTTGTAGAACTTTTGATTGAGTGGTATGCAAATGGAGATGGTTTATCTAAGTTAAATTCTAAATAATATGACCATCCATACTGTGTGTTATTCATTGAGCATCTGACCTTACGCATAATTTCTGGTGGAGAACTTTTTATGGTGATCTTATACTTGGGCGAATGAAAATCAGTTAGTTTTCTTCAAGTGTACTATTTTTAAGCGAGAGGAATTTGGACTATAGTAGATGCTTTACAGTTAGATAGAACACATGCATAGATTTTCTACAAGAGTATACCAACTCCCTCTTTGACATTAGTTTTCTTAATATCATAGAAGTTGTTATTATAGGGAATAATGTTGCTTCTATACATTGCTTCTGGTATACATTGCAGTCTGTAAATATGGTTGATGAATATTACTTTGAAATCTAATGTTGATATGAATGTAGGTGATTCACATGGGACCTGGTCTACCAAAGAAGAATAACAAGATTGCACTAGCGACTTAAATGACACAAGCTGCAGGTCCGATGCATCAACTTCTTGGAAGTGGAGCTAATGAGTCATCTGCTCGTACACAGCCAGAAGATCACACACCTACACGTTGTGAGCCTACTCCAACACCAAAAGATGTTACATCTGTGCCTATTAAGCATCCTAAAGATATGTATGAACAACTTTTGAATATGCGACGCAATATCAATAGTTCATCAACTTCTCAAGAGATGCCTCCAGCTTCTAATAATCAAACACTATTGAATGACACTATTCTTCCCACTATTAGTCCTACCTCTGCAAGCACTGCAGGTATGATCTTTTACATCACATTGATGAAATTTATTAAGTTTAATTATTTTGTTTATCAAACTAATTAAGAGTATGTTATATGCTAACTGTAAAATATTCCTTTGCTATTTTAGGATCCACGACTGATCCGAAAAAGACAAGAGGTATCACAAAAGGACACGGATTGGCGAAGATTAATAAGGCGCTAGGTAAGAGATTGGAGATAGAGATCTCCCCTGTTGAAGGACGACCAACCAACTCCGTACAGTCTGCCAAATTATCAAGTGAGATTGGTGTGGTATCCCGAACTTCCTTCCCTAAAAGAACAAAATGGAAAAAAATTACTAATGAGGAGTTGGACATTGCATTTGATAAATTAGACGTAAGTATTATAAAACTATCTAATTTGTACATGTTTTCTATATGCCTAAAGCTCTGACTAATAATTTATAATTTTTTACAACAAAAGTTGCAAGTCAAGGGAATGAGAACTGACAATGAAGTACATGCTACTGTGAAAAAAATTCTTGCTTTAAGATCTAAAGATCAAAGATTTCATTTAAAAAGACATTTTATCAAGCACGGAAAAGATGATAAGCCGCATAATATCACAGTAGCGGAGTGGATGGATTTATGCGAATATTGGGAGCAAGCAGCTACAAAGGTTAGTTTATTTAATAAAAAAAACATAATTTTTCAAATTTTTTGACAACTGATAATATTTTAGAATTTATGAATTATGATTTATAGATTTATCTTATAATAGATTTTGTTACGTATATGATTAGGACAAAAGTCAAAAAGCCAAATTGGCTAGGAGTCAGGTCAAATGTCGACCAAACTCCTGCTCCAAGGCCTTTGTAGCGATACGACATGAAATTGTGAGTTATTATATTTTTCTTTGATTGATATTTCAAAATTTATAATGAATATTACTAGTAACATATTTCTATACAACAGAGTGACAGAGATGGAGAAGAGTGTGACCGGATGAAACTATGGTATCACACTCATTATGATGAAAGAAAAGGTCAATGGACAACTACCGAATGCAGAGAAAAATGGGTGAGTATATAGTTCATTTACAAATTTTTCTTAAATAAGACTGTATATGTAATTAATTTTTGGTTTTTCAGGAATTAATGTGTCATGAATTGAAACATTCAATAGAACAAGGCCATCCGATAACAGTGGATCAAGTGTGCGACAAAGTCTTGGGTACTAGATCAGATTACGTTGTTGGCATGGGAATTGGGCCTCGACCACAAGGAAATACTTCGGCAAGAAAGAGGCTTCGAAACGAATTGGAGGAGTCGAAGAGGGTTAATCAGGGGTTGCAGTCTCAAGTCGATGAATTGAATAAAAAAGTTGAAGAAATGCAAGATTGATTAACTACCGAAGTCGAGCAACAAAAAAAGGTCTTAGAACTTTTATGTGCTACACATAATATTCGCTTAGATTAGATATGTACTCATATTAATATACTAAACACTTTTGATTTATTGTTTATATTAATTAGTGTCTTATGACATGTTTGGGAATTGCAATTAAATAATATATTCTCTGACGTATTAAATTCTTGTTACATATGAATTATTAATTAGTTATTAAATAAATAAATTCATAAATAATATTGAATAGTTATTAAATAAATAAGATTTTAAAAATTGTTATTTAAATATAACTATTAAATTAGAAAAATAATTAATTACAATTATTTTCGGATAATTTAAACAAAATAACATAAAATTAATTATTAAATTAAAATTATTCTCAGAATAATAAAAAAGGTAATAATTAAAAATGCTAAATTAGAATTATTTTTAGATAAATGAAAAGAAAAATTATAAATTACTTTCAATCCGTGACGTTTCACAAATAAACGTCGTAGATCATTACCTATTTCGCGACGTTAAAAAATGTTGCAAATTGTAAGCTTTTCTGTGACGTTTTTTAAAAACGTCGCGGAAACTATAACCATCTGCGACGTTTTAGAAAACGTCGCAGATTGTTTATGCTTTTAGTGACGTTTTATAAAACGTTGCGGAATGTTGGAGTTTTTCGCGACGTTTTTCAAGAAACGTCGCGGATACCTTTTGCCTACACCACATACCGCGACGTTTTTAGTGACCTTTTTTTAAACGTCGCAAATTATCTTCTACGACGTTTTATTATCTTTTGTGACGTTTTTAAAACGTCACAAAAGGGCTTCTTTTCTTGTAGTGAAATAACAAAACCCACTTACGTCAATCGATGAATAAACGAAGACATAAAAGGAAGAAGGGAACAATGGCACAGAAAGGAAGAAGGGAACTGAAGCATGCAAAGATGTAGAATGAAAACACAGAAGGGAATAGAAGCATGCAAAGGAAGAAGATGGATGCCGAAGGAGGAAGATGGACATTGAGAAGGGAATCGAAGCCTGCACACAGGGATAAAGAACTAGCAGCAATATAGAAAACAAAAGAGAGGAGAAACTAACATTGACGAAATGACGTTGTTTTCAATTTATTAAAAATGTTAAAACAGAAGCTAACAGTGGCATTTAAATTTTAACTTTACCGACAGAATAACTCTTCCATCGACAAATCACCGATGGAATCCAGTTCTGTCAGTACACCCCAATTCTTATTTTTGTCCTGAATCATTCTTAGAAAATTTACCGATGGAAATGACTATTCCATCACTATACCTTTTTAAGAAAATTTGTCTGTCGCTAAATGCAAATTTTTTCGACAATTTTACCGATGAGATTTGATTTCCGTTTCTGATTGCCTAGGGTATATTTACGGTCGGTAATATTTTGTTGGTAATTTTTAATTTTCATGTAGTGATTCTTAGCCTACATCATTCTTCCAAAACTTTTTTATAATTACCTAAAATATAAAATTGATTAATTCAAGATAAATTGAATAAAAATATAACAAAACATTAAATATATAATATATGCATTTCATTGATATCAATTAGAACTATTAAAATAGGTATGGAATAATTTACTTTGTACAAGCTAACCAATAATTTTGTCATTTCAGATTTGAAGATTTATAAGTAGTTAAGTACATACGAGGCATCCAATTCTGATGGCTAAGCTTATAACTGACAATATTATATGCCATAGGAATTTCAGATAACTTAGAAGTACTCTAGTTTGACCACATTCCTGTCACTTACATAAAACCCAATAACAAAAACAGGCAACTTTTAACAAAAGGAATATTCTTTAAACAAATGAGTTATAAGTAGTTTTGCATCACAATGATTTGTAATATCTACTGGAATAAGATGAGTGTTGTTAACTTGTATGATCAGGTAAGGAGATGTGATCAATCAAGATCATTATTGTAGTGAATGTTGACCTGTTGCCGTAGGCCAATCGATCCCTTCTAAACCCATTATCGGTTATCTATAGGGCTATTGACTAGGGCCAGAGGACCACTTCTAATATCAAATTCTAGCCATCCCTTAATGTAAAACTTCCATTGGGGCTCCAGACTATCTATTGATTTTAAGATATGTCTTAGTGATTTTGAGTGGTATAAAAAGTCAGGTATAGAGCCCTACTATACTTCATGTTAATTTTTAAATTTTATTTAAAATCTCACTTAAATTCTTTTAGATAATTAGTTAAAATAACATTTTAAATTATAGACTGTAAATTATATTGTAATTATAGACGATTACAATAATTATAAAGGATGCAAGCACATTTATAACAAGAATGTGATACTAATTACGACAAATTGTAATAGCAGTCCCAATCATAAACACACATAATATTGATGTGTGATTGTGTTGCAACCAAAAGAATAAAAGTTGGAGGAGATTACTCCATGATTATAGTGATTAGGATTCAATTTGTATTTACATAAGCTGCATCCTTATTTGGCCCATAATTATTGTGTAAATTTACACTAGCAGAGCCTAACCTCAAGTGTATATATATATAAGGAAAAGGAGGAAAAATATAAGAAAAATACTTTTACCTACATATGCTACATGGTATTAAAGTCGTCTGCGCAATATTAGATTATACATCTTCTTGAACGTATTCCTCTCACCTGAAACCCACTTCAAATGGCAGATGATATCCCCAAACTTCCATCACCCGAAACTGTTGCATCAGGCAGTAGTTCAAAAAATATTGAACCAAATAACCAACCCATCGTTCAATATCAAAATGAATCTACCCATTTGGATCCCAACATCATTTTGAATAAAGAGACTTATGATGTCTGGTCACAAATCATTGAAATCCATACTGCAACCAGTAAGAAAAAAAAGTTTATCATAGAATTAGACCCACCTCCTGCCATGGGCGATCCTAAATATCAGAAGTGGAATGTTGACAACCAAAGGACCCATGGTTGGCTGCTCGCCAACATGAAACTGGAGCTGATGAAGAGACACATGCGATTACCTACAGCTAGAGCAATGTGGACAACTTTATCCAAGGCATATTATGATGGAAGCTATGAAACCAATCTTTTTTCATTGCATCAGAAGACATGAATGCTTAGAAAAACTGATCAGACCTTAGCCATTTACTTTGTTGAGCTTCCTAAACTCTTTACTGAGATGGATTATCGTGAAACTTTTGTTATGAAAGATCCCAATGATGTGAAAATATATGAGGATTCAGTGAACGTTTGTGTGTTTATATATTCTTAAATGGTTTGGATTCTGATTATGACCAAGTTTATAGTGAGATTTTAGAATGGAACCCAAGCTATGTCTTCAAAAAGCATATGCCTATGTGCGCTGAAAAGCTAATCGAAGGATCTTACATCGAACTGAATTAACTAGAGAGGCTATATTACTCATGGCCAAGGGTGGAAAATTTCATAAGAAAAAGAACAATGGAAACATCGAAAGGAGCAATGAGGTTTCCAAGTCTTCCGCAAAAAGGGGAGGTAGTCAATTGTAATGTATAGATTGCGAGATGGTTGGTCACGCAGCTGCACATTGCTATACCAATATAGGATATATGCCATGGTGGGATCCCAAAAAAGCACCTAAGCATAAAGGGAAGGCAAATCTGATGGAGGCTTCCTTATCAGAAAAAACATGTTGATGAGGGGGAGAAAGAACATTCAACAATCTTAAATGTCATATATATAGGTAAGTCTTTTAAAGCTTCCTTTCTATCTAGTTCAGATAATTGGATTATTGATTCAGGAGCAACTGAGCATATGACTTCTGATTGTACTATGAAAGATATGCATAAACCAACCTTCCATGAAGTCAAAACCATGAGTGGTGAAATTGTAACCGTAATTGGTGAAGGTTCTAAAACTTTAAATGAATTAAACCTAAACTTCATTCTTGTTATTCCCACTTTAAATTATATCCTATTATCTGTTGCGTAAATAACAATTGCACTTTAATGCATCGTAAGATTTTGGCCTTATTTTTGTGTTTTTAAGGACATCAAGATGGGACAAATGAATGGTTGTGACACTAAGAAGGGAAATCTATATTATTTGGATCTTAAGCCATCAGCTTCGAAAGCTCTGACAACGGCATCATGTTTATTTTCTGCTACATCTACTATTTTTAAACTTTGGTTTTTTCGTAAACAATTTGGTCACGCTTCGTATGAATATTTGAAACATTTATTTCTGAATAAATTTATGAATCTTGATTTGAAATCTTTTGAATGTGATGTGTGTGCATTCGCAAAAGGTTGCCGTATGAATTTTAAGTGTCATGTTAATCGTAGTGTTGGACCCCAAATTTTTAAATATTTATTTATTTATATTTTTAGAATTGGGTCTATTAATTTAGTGATCGTAAATAGAAATTAGAATTTTGAATAAAAATTTTAGAATTAAGTTAGAGTATAGTATGGTATTTAATAGACTAAGGGGGTTAATAGATATTACATTAAATGTAGAAGGACAAAATTGGAAGGGCAAGAAAAAAAGTTGTCTTGAAAAAGAAAGAAGAAGAAGATAATCATGAGAAGAGAGAAAGAAGAGAGAAAAAAAAAAGAGAAAATTGTGGAGAAGAAAGAAAGAAAAGGAGAAAGAAGAAGAAGGAAGAAGATTTGGGCTAAGCTTAAGGTAATCTTCATATCTTTTCTTCTTGTTTGGGTAGAAAAAGAAGTATAGAAATGAGTTGTGTAGGAAGTAAGAATAGAAACCCATTTGATTTTTCATGGATTTCTAAACTAGGTTTTAGTTTTTGTAGCCTAGATACACAATGGGTAGGTTAAGTTAAGCTCAATTTATCATTTTGATTATTGAAGCTTTATGAGTTTTCCATTTGAATGTTGGGTTGAATGAGAATTTGGTTTGTTTTAGGATACCAAGAAAATCCTATCCAAAAGCAGAGGGAAAGGCACAATTGAACTTGGAATTGCAAGCAATTAGGTGGGTAATGTGTTTATGGTTATCGTGTAAATGCGAAAATTCTTACCAATGTGTGTATGCTTAATTGCTTGAATTTGAATTGTTGTGAATGTGGAAAATTGCATTATGATAGTTATGCTTGAATGATATTATGACATTTACTATAATTCAAAGGAAGAAATAACTTAAGTATGAAAGTATGAGCATGCAATGAAAGGAATTGAGCATAAGAATTTGCTTGTGTTTGGGAAAGAGAGAAACTATTTCATTCGTCACACGCATGTTGACTAAAGCCTTCTCCCGGATGCCCGCTTGTGACATATGAGATCTTAAGAATGGACTCATTTAGTTTACGGTGTAAACTTCAGTTTTTTCATTTCGACCCATGGGACTCTCAAGCCATTTGTTTGTACATTTCATCTTTGATATGTCAAGTACGATGCATAATTAAGTGCTATGTTTTGATGTTTAAATATACATGTTATGTATTATGTGATGACTTCCTTAACTATGAGTTTTGAGCTAGTACGATTGATGATTGAATTGTTAAATTAAGATTAGATATAGAAGTATATATATATATATATACTTGATTGCGTTGCTTGTTACCAATGGCCATAAATATATTACCACTGAGCTTTATAGCTCAACCCATTATTTTCTCCTCAGGTACAGAACAAAAAGATAGTTGATCCTTGCAAAGGCTTTGGCAACTCCAATATTGCTACGTTTAGTAACTAAGTTAGTTCAACTATTTTTGGGGAAGCTTTATAAGCGTATTGAACATGAGCATCCATTTTGTACTTTGTAATGAGTTATTGATGTCGTTGTGGTATGTAAGTAAAGCTATGTTCAAACCCTGTTTTGATTTAGTAATGAGATTAAGAATTGAAGAAGTTTCTTTTATATATGTTCATGTTTATCTTTTGGTTGAGTTGTATTTTTTTTAATGTTGGAAATAGAAGTGTATGATAGGGTTGGATTGTTGGGTTTTGGGTTGCGGATTCAAAGGTTTAGCTACAGCAAAGCCAAGATGTTGGCAGCGGTGAACCTTTCCCGAGAGGTATTTGGGTGCGATCTCGTAACTTCGCCACTACGTATTTTTCCCGAATGCTGCATTTGCTCGACCTTGGAACTTTGCCGCAACAAATCCAGATGTTAACCGATGTGAACTTTTTCCAAAAGGTCTTTGGAAACATTCCCTATTTTCACCGCCGTGAAACATTTAATTTTCCATAGCGAACCTACCAACGCTGACGCTAAAATCTTCCATACAATTTGAAAGGTTTCAACTTTCCTCTTGCTTTCGTGATCCTTATTGGACCGTCTCGTTTAGTCACCTCAGGATAAGTAATGGGACTCGGGACCAACATCTTTTTGGTATCAGAGCTTAGGATTTTTAAGGTTTCCTAGGTTTATAATACGTAGTGATATAGATTATTAAGATGTGTCATTAATTGTTTGGATTGTTGAATTGATTGATTGCATTAAGTGACATGCATTTCATGCATACATGTAGGAAATAAGATTAAAATGAAACGTAACCAAATCGTTAATATTTAAAATTAAAGGAGTAAGATGCCACCTCGAAGAAGAATACGAGGAGTTTTGTAAGGATCTGTTGCATCTGACTCTCTACTAAGAGAGGAGGGTACTGATGAATCTAAAGCCCCAGGAAATGCTGAGGCTTCTGTAGGGCATGATAGTGGGCCCTCTCGATTACAGACGCATGAGTCTCCACTTTCGTAAAAGCAAGTGCCTACTCCCTTGGATCCTAGATTGTTCCAGGCCTTTGGTCAAGCTTTTGTCCAGGCCATGAGCTAGATGCCACAAACTTTTGCTCAAGCCGCAGCTAAGAAGAGAAAGCAGTTTCATAAGCTTAAGAAGTATAGGGCAGTGGACTTTTATGGAACGACTGACCCAGAAGAAACTAAAATATGGTTGACGAAGACAAAACGGATATTGGAGCAAATGGATTGTGAGGATGATGAAAAAGTTGAGTATGTTGTAAGCTTGCTACAACGAGATGCTCTGCATTAGTGGGAAAGTGTGCTAGGAAGTTAGATGAAACCACCAGTGTTGATATGGAAGGATACCTAGCAGCTTATAAGAAGAAGTATTTTTTTGAGACATACATCCAGCAAAAGAAAAGGTAATTTATGAGTCTCATCTAGAGAGAGATGACGATGAGCAAGTATGAGCGCAGATTTATGCAACTTTCCCGATATGCAACCAAAATGATGATGAGTAAAGCGACTAAGTGCTGTAGGTTTGAAACAGGATTGCATTTAGCCATCATAGAAAAAGTGGCGGTGTAAAATTTCTATGACTTTCAACAGCTATTTGAAGCAACGTTAAGGGTTGAGAATGTGGAGAATATAAATAGCATTATAAACAGAAAAAGAAAAGGGAGAAAAAAGTTCAGGAGGAGAGGTGGTACTCCTCTATCGAAAAGGGGTAGCAGTAATTTCCCTATATATTCCGAGGATAGGAGTAATGGCACAAGCAGGTCCAGACCGATGAGAACTATTTCTCATCAAGCCTCAACAGATGGAGGCAATCAAAGGGGAAAGGGGGAGTACTATAGGCTTATTGAAGCTTGTTTCAACTATGGGAAGAAAAAAAAGAGCACATTGCTAGAGAGTTCCCACAATATGTCAAACAAGAGGGAACTCATATTCAAACTTCAAAAAGGGTTGAGAATATGGGAGACATGTTGGACCCCAAACTCTTCTTAGAAGTTAGGACTATTATATGTGAAATGTTGGAAGTTGAAAGCTGGAAAAATGTAGTCGAAACATGATCACGGAGTATGTTTCGGTGTTTTAGCCATAACTTTTCTCTAGTTATCATAATGAGGTTATTCTTAATTTGGGTTAAACTAGAGAAATAGGGATATAATGTATCTGATGAAATCGAGTTCTAATTTAGTCTCAAAGAATTTCAATTTGCATATAGAAGTTGAGCAAAGAATATTGTTTCAGTATCATAATAGTTTGAAAATGTTTGGGATATAACTTTCGAATTTCCAAACCAAATTAAATGATTTTGGTGTAGTTGAAAAATTAAGACAATAAGGAACATTTTTTTAGAAGGAAGTATTATCAAATTTCTTCAATTTTCCCATGATCATTAGTCAAGGAGTTAGAAGTATAAGATGTTAGTTATAAAGACAAAATGTTGGACCCCGTTTCCGGAGCCCAACATAGGATATGGGAGCGTGGTGCCGTATGCGTGGGGTGAAACATGTAAATTAAACGATTGAGGAAAGAGACCATAGGAAGTTCAATGGACCCATCGTGAACAAACTCAAAACTTACTTTCATGCTTTAAAACAAACATATCCATAAATCATTATCCAAAAGATGAGTTCCACAAAGCTTTAAGAACATTTCAAACCAAATTACAACTTCGAGATCAAGAGCCAAAAATACAAAAGACCCTTGAACCAATAGTACTTGAAATGTAATTAATGCCTTGACTTCCAAAATATATAACATTGAAAAGAAGTAAACATAATAAAATGGAGTGCTGCCATAACTCGTGACTCACTCGGTCTCTTGCTAGTCACCTGAATGGGGGAGAATAGAGGAGGTGAGCTATAAAGCTCGTGGGAACATATTCATAATATAGCAATAAGCAAAAGTATTCAAAAATAACTCATTGCCGCGGTACTTGTTAAAATCATAGCAATTGAGCATGTATGAGTCATTATCTCGAAAAATGCTTGATTCTTGAACAATTCATGATGCATGAAACATAACAACAGATCATAAACACATAACATAACATAACATAACATAACATAACATAACATGACAGTTTGGGTTAGTCCCTGATTCATGACGTGCTACACATTCCCATCGAAATGGTTATGTGTAGACGTAGTTTCGTGAGGGAATCCTTGTGAGAAACCCTGTGCCACTTGCGGGCAGGCGGGAGAAGCCTTTTCGTGAGTCAATGTGCACTTGACTGTTCGTGAGGGACATACCGCAAACCCACATAAACATGCATGATTCATGTTCTTGTAAACTTGTTTGCCAAACTAGCACTTACTTGTAAACTTGCTTACAAACTTGCTTGTAAACTTGCTTTCGTAAAACATGATTTCATGTACATGTATTCTTTAAAGGAGAACACCTCTTTTTCAAAACCTTGTTAATAATCATGAATGCAAATCATATAGCAAGATATAATCATTTCACAATAGCATGTAATGTAATCATTGATGATGCAATTTAAAGCATTAAATCTTTCTTGATTTGAGCAAAACAATGAGTAACTTATTTACTCTATTATAAACATGAACCCACCTTGGAATTCTTGCTTAAAACTTACTTAGGAATGTCTTTCCTCTGGTTCCCCTTGCTCCTCTTGCCTCACTTGATTTCCTTAACCAAACAACCAAATTCCAATCAATTTGGTGTAGAAATCGGAAAGTCAAACTTTAGCAGTTCAAACTATAACTTATTATGAAACATAAATTCTATGCTCTACTTCCATCCAAAATTGGATATCCTTAGAGACTGAATCAGAACTTCATTTCTTCACAACACTTGTAGCCCTATGTCTCTAGTTTACAAATAAAAAAAATCACCTTATTTGGACATCTACATCAAAAGTTATGCCCAAAATACCAAAGCATGTCACCGAAGGAAATTGGCCGCTCGCCGCGGCGAGAAGCTGGAGTGTGTCGCGGCGAGCGTGCGCGCCACGGCGAGCTCATCCGCAGACCGCGACGTGCGATGGCGTAAACCTCCCGAAACTTAATTTTTCCACTCTTCTCAACCATAATCCTCCCATATTTCAATTATAAACACATCTAAACATTAAAACACCTCTAATACTTCATTTCTAACCTCAAAATCATTCATAACAACAACATGATCATCAACCCTAAAAGATCTAACCATTTTTCCATAAACTTTGAAACAATCGATTCCTACTCATGTTAAGCTATTCTAGGGTTTCATTCAACCCAAACAAGAAGAAATTAGTACAACTTACTTGATGATGCTTTAATCCTTCGAAAATCGCCAACCCTAGCTTTTCTCTTTTTCTCTTCTTCTTCTTCTCTTCCCACGACTATCTCTTCTCCTCCTCTCTTCTTCTTATTTTCCTTTCTTCTATTTCTAACTCTTTAAGCTTAAAAGAAACACAAGGACTAGAATACCTCTCTATGTAAGCCTAAAACCTCTTACCCTTAAGTGACTTGCCCATTTTGCCCTCAAACATTTTTACTCTTTCATTTCCACTTACACCATATTATACTCAAATAAATCCTAATTTTCCATTAATACTTTCAATAAAATAAAACTATGCCATAAATCATACAAATAACATAATTCATACTTAATAACATCAAGAAAAACAATTTGGGGCCCAACATTTTCCTTTTTAATGTTGGACCCATGGGTTGCGAACCCCACCCACAACTGTTGAGCCCATGGGTTGCGAACCCCCATGACCCTCAACCTTGCCATGTATTGTCCCCTCTGGCCTTAGGTGAGTTTCTGGCACTCGAACCCAAGACCTCAGGGTTTTGTTCCACTTTGCGTGGACGCCTCTCACCAGGGTCATGGGGGTTCGCAACCCATGGGTCCAACACAAAAGGAGGGTAAATATGGAAAGAATACTTAAATATGGGGCAAAATGGGAAAGACAACTAAAATGTTGTCTTGAAATAAGAAGAGGAAGAGAGAAGGTATCGTGAAAAACAAAAGGGAAGAGAGAAAAACGTAGAGAAGGAAGAGAAGAAGGAGAAATTTGTGGAAGAAGAGAGAAAAGGAAGAAAGAAGAAAGAAAGAAGAAGAAGAAGGAAAGAAGAAGAAGAAGGAAGAAGATTTGTTCAAGGTAAGCTTTACTTTTCTTTTTGCTTTGTTAGAGAAAGAGTTAGAAAAAGAAAAGGGTTTTTTTTTCTGTTGGGGATGAATGGAGAAAGAAGATGGTTTAAGGGGAACCCATTTTATTTTAGGGTTTCTAAGCTAGGTTTTGGGTTTTCTAACCTAGATGGACTATGAGTAGGTTAGGTTTGAGTCTGATTTGTGTTGACTTCATTTGTTGTGATTTTAAAATTTTAGAGATTTTTATTGAATTGGAATTGAATGGAAAATTGGTTTGATTTAGGAAATCAAGACAAACTTTATCCAATAGCAAGAGGAAGGGAACAATTGAGTTGGATTCTCAAGCGAAATGAGGTGGGTTTCATTTTTATAATTGAATAATGAGCCAATAAAGATTTTTCAAATCAAGAGAATAAAATGATTTCAAGTAATTCATAAATGTGCATATACTGTTTTTAAAAGATTTAAAGAATTTGCTTATATATATGTATATGCTTCATGGATTGGATTTGAATTGTTGTGAATGTGGAAAAATGTGTTGTGATATATGATCATGTTACGCCATTGAATTATGTCATGTTTTGATTTGAATGGAAAGAAGAAAAAGCATGAGAATATGAAATTGTGAATGATTGAATTGAGCATAAGCTTTGATTGTGTTTGGGCGAGAGAGGAACCGTTTCGTAGTCACATGCACGTCGACATAAAACATTCTCCCGGTGGTTCGTTTGTGGCCCACGATATTCGAAAAGTGGACTCGTTTCGTTCACGAAGTAAACTTCGGTTTCTCTGTTTTGTTCCATAGAACTCTCGAGCCATTTGATGTGCATTGCATTTGTAAATTTTCAAGTTGTTGCATACATGATTTGCGTTATTGTGAATTGGTTGAAAACTATGCTTTTCTTGAAGTCAATAAGAATTTTCTTTGACAAATGAATAATTTCAATGGTTTTGCTTATTTATCGATTATAAAATGTTACCCAGGAGCTTCCAAGTTCAACCCCTTTTCATCCCATCTTTAGATGAAAAGAATGAGATCGAGAAATCAAGATTCAAAGTATCATTTCGATTATGCATCTTTTATATTTTTGATTTTCATATTGATGATGTATTGTGGTATGAGAAGCCATTAAAGCTTTGTAAACACCTATTTTATGATGTTAATGAAATACAAATTGTGTATGGATGATATGAGTTGAGATGGATTTAGATATGTTTGAAGAAGTTTCCACTTGAGTTGATAAACTTTGAACATGAATTGTCGTTATATATATATACATAAGTGAGATGTTGAGGAAAAGAAAGATAGGAATTGTTAATGATGAGATGTAGTTGAATATGAAGAGTCAAATGAATTGCGGCTGACATTTTGACGAATTCCAATTGGTAGTTGAAATTGTTATGAATGATAGTGCAATAGAGGAAGTGAAATTGGGGTAATTCTCAAGTTTTTCTTGAGGGGAAAATGTGTTTTTTGACTTTAGGAAGAAATTTGTATTAATATAGGTGGAGTTAGACAAATTTGGCTTCATAAAAGTTGTAGCTTATCCTCTTAGCTTTCTAACTATATAAAGTATATGATTTTTGGACATCGAAGTTGAGAGATATGATTTTTTGAGTAGGCGACGTTGCATAGGATGTGTATCCCAAATAATTAGAGTATACAAAGTGATATTGCACTAGGAATGTTCTATTTGGAAAGATTAAGGGGGTGTTTGGTTTGAGCACGGGGTTGGGTGTGGATATGGGTATAATAGTAGAAGGGAATGAGAACGGGTATGAAAAATAAAAAATGATGTTTGGTTTGTAACTTGGGTTTCTGTATTAATACCAATAATATTGTTTGATTTGTTGCATTAATAGGAATAAAAGATAATATAATATCATTTTTCATATCATATTTATTATTATTATTATTACAAAATTTATAATAATAATAATAATAAGATAATTAATTTCATATAATAAAATTAATAATAAAATAATAATAAGATAATTAATTTCATATAATAACATTAATAATAAATAAATAAATAATAATAATAAGATAATTAATTTTAATAATAATAATAATAAGGATAATAATAATAATAGTAAGTTTAAAATTTATAATAAATAATAATAATAATAATAAGAACAATAATTAATAATTAAATAATAATAATATTATTATTATTATTAAGAAGTTTAAAATTTATAATAAATAATAATAATAATAAAAGTAATAATAATAATAATAATAATAATAATAATAATAATAATAATAATAATAATAATAATAATAATAATAATAATGATGATGATGATGATGATGATGATGATGATGATGATGATGATGATGATGATGATGATGATGATGATGATGATGATGATGATGATGAAGATGATGATGATAAGTGATGAGTAATATAATTAAGAATAAAAATTGTTTATGTGGGGGAGGGGTATAAATAGTAACTACTATATTAGAATGAAAACTTGATACCCACCCATTTTGGAGGTTTTAGTAGATTCCCAAACTTAATGAAGTAAATCTATTCCCTTGGAATTGAAAACCCCAAAATAAACACTATTTTTTACAATTATTCAATTCCTTCATTCCCAAACCCTCAAACCAAACGCCCCCTAAGAGTAAAAGGGATGTTAGGATGGGTTTAGGATCCATTGTAGGGGTCTTGGAGAGTGGAAAATTTCGTTTCACCCGAAAGTTACACGGTCAGGTCGTGTAAAATCACACAGACCGTGTATTCCTGATGCTGAAAAACTGTCAGACCTGAAAGTTAAGCGGTCTGCCCATGTTAGATCACCCGGTCCATGTTTTGACCCTCAAAATGACAAAATATCGTTTTAAGTTCTTCACACAAGTTGTATACATAGAAGTCCACTTCACAACCTTCTAAAGAAAACCTTAATCAGACATCTCTATTGAAAGTTATACGAATTGTCCCGAGATAGGTTCAACATGAGCATGGATGATTTTTTTGACCATAACTTCATGATTCGACCTCCGAATGGAGTGATTATTGGAGAGATAGATTCCTAAAACGTTTATCTATCTTTAAATAAAAATTGATAGCCATTGCTGATGAATTTAAAAAGATTGATGGAAAGAAAATGAGGGATCGGTTGGAAGAGCATGACAGAGTTATGAACACACTTAGGATTTTTAAGCATATCTTGGTCTATAGAACTCTAATTGAGTAGGTTCTTACAGCAAAAAAAAAAACTAGAGACATAAAGATACAATTGTCTTGAAGGAGTAAATTTGTAATTCAAGTTTGGTGTTTCCCAAAATCTATTCTAAAATAGGAAAAATGAGTTTGATTTTTGTGAATCCATTGTGTGGGCTCGCCCTTGTGGGTTGAGATGTTATGTGGATGAGAGGGAAACGATGATGGCTAGAAAGATTCCATGGAAATAACCCCTATAGGTTAATACGCTCATGTTTATGAATGGTTTCTGAATGTTGGGCTTCGAAAACAGGATCCAATGTTGTATGGTATTAGAGCAAGAGTTGGATTCTAGAAATGGTGCCCAACATTTTTTGGTATTAGAGCTCAGAATTGAGATCTTACATGGGCATTTTTGGAAAGATGTATCAAGTTACGTGCATGTTTGACAAGTTTTAGCATGCCGTAGTGACTAATCCCTAGTACGAGTTGCATGTGTATGTCACACGCACGGGCATTGTGAAGAGTTTAAATTGATAGAAATAATGAGAAGAATAATGATTTGTCAGAAAGTGAGAACTTAAGGAAAGTTTGTGGATACGTACTTGAATTGATATGGATGTGAAAATATTTTCACGAATTGACTGAAAAAGAAATAATGACATAGCTGAAAATGACGAGATTTAAGGTGTACAAGCAAAGTACAATTAAAGAGTTGAACTTAGAATTTATGATCGGATATAAGATTGTGATAATGAATTTGATATTAGAATTTCAAGATGGCTATGCGCCTATAATTCTAAATTGATTAACAACGTACGTATGCAAAATGAAACAAATGGTTGTGATATGTGTAGAAGTTCTCGAGGTTGTGTCGACCAGTTATTATGAGTAAATATGAGATTTATATTTGGATATGGTATAAGAGATAATCTGTGATCCCTATAGTCAAAACCATGAGATGAATCAGCATAACGAAATGGAAGTATGGTATAGGCGATTATACTGAAAAGGTAACTACTATGAGTAGTAATTCTGAATAGTAGTAGAATATTCAGAGGTTGTTCAGAATCAATTGTGATGGGTGTATCAGTAGCATGAGATATAAATTGGTGACCTGCAAAAATTACTCTTGTGTATAGATGTAGTGATCACGATGGTACATACCAAAGTATAAGAGTAAATGACTATGCCTCTTATTTCATTGATTTTATTATGAAGGATATTTTGATCATGTAAAGTGTGACAGAAATTGAAATTATTAAAAGTTCACGAGTTGTTGAAAAGGATTGTATTGAGTTGTTAAGAATGGTTGAAACGACATTGAGGATGGTAGCAGGTGATTGATAAAGATTGTAGGAATAGTATGGATGATAGTAGCAAGAAATCTTCTTTCGAAGAAGGATTTCATTGAATTAGGTTAAGCAGATCAAATAGCTTATATTAAGAATGATTAATGGAATAATAAATCGGAAATGAATATTCACTGAATCAAAGGGAATATTGGAGTCATATCCCGAGTGGAGATTCAAGCATAAGAGGTAGAGTATGCTACTAAGAGTGTATGCATTACGGTCAATGTAGCGCATCCAACTATCTGAGTGGATTTTTGAAAGTTGAGGTAACAATATTGCTAACGTGAGGAGAACTTAGATCCACATTATATACCACGCGAGTATGCACAGGAGATATAAATTAGATTTTAAAGAATGCGTTACCAACACAGAAAGTTGAGTTTGCAAATCAATTGAAATGCTTGGAGAGATGAGTAAGGAGGAGCAATGAAAGTAAAGAGAATTTTGAGGAATTATGATACCGATAGCAATTATATTGTCTGGATTTGAAGATTTTATAAGTATACAATGATGTTGTAAAAGAGATTGGGATAAAATCCAATGCAGTGTGATAAAGTGATTTCATATGCACAGTGACAATTGAAACCTCATGAGTTGATTATTTGATACATGATTTGAAACTTGTTACAACAATGATTGCTGGGAAGTTGGAGACATTATATGTACAGAAACATCTAGGATATTTATAATTATACAGATCATTAAAGTGGAGGTAATTATTAAGTTGAGAGATTTAAAGACGAGATTGAGATAATGGATAGAAGTATTGAAAGATTATGATGGTACAAATATGTATTTCCCGGTAAAGTTAGTGTTGTATCCGACATATTAAGCAGAAACCCCGATAGCAGTGAACCATGAATTCAGATATTGAAGTTATCAGATCTAGTGCAAAAGGAGCCTAGAATGTGAAGTTGAAGTTTGCGCAAAATCAAAATACTAATTGGTATGGAATTGAAGATCAGTTTCACATGAAAGGATTTACAAAGCCCAAATTGAGGATCCAGAAATTGTGAATCTTACTAAGAAATTGAAAATGAATACGAATTTTGAGTTTGAATTGGAAAATGATGCTTTGTGATCGAAAAGAAAAGTATGTATGCTGATAAAGATGATTGAGCAAAGAAGTTACCAGAGAAAGCACAAATAGTCACTTAAGATATTCATCCTAGTAGGAATACGCTGAGATAGCATTTGATGGCTAAGGAGATAGAGGCAAATGACCAAACTTATGAGTTGCCAATAGCCTCGATTGTTGGAGTTATGCTTAAAGCTTATATTTTTGGAGTTCATAAGAATATGAGATCAATGTACAGCCTTTATTGACCTCAAGCACAAATGAATGAATTTATTGGACCAATAGCAAAGGTATGGAACACAGTGAGATAGATATGAAGGTTAAGTGTGCTAACACTATAGAGATTTGAACTATGAAGAAAATGATGAAATGTTTCTCAGAGTATCACGCTCCCAAAATGTGCTTGGATTGAGTGCAAGATGTGCTCAGGTTAACGCAAGGAGTTGAAAATTGTGAGTAATCTAAGGTATATATGTATTGAGGAATTAGTTAAGAAAGTGAACGACTAAATGAGTGATTGAAAGAACAAGTGAGTTTATTGACTATGGTCATCTGGAAGAAATTATTCGAGTGAAGAAGTTACTTGGGAGACTGATTAAAGCATAAGATAGCATTACATCCAATTGTTTGATCACTCAGGTAAGAATTTTGAGGACGAAATTTTTTTAGGGGGGGGGGGGAGAATTGTTGGACCCCAAACTTTTCTTAGAAGTTAGGACTATTATATGTGAAATATTGGAAGTTGAAAGTTGGAAAAATGTAGTTAAAACATGATCACAGAGTATGTTTCGGTGTTTTAGTCATAACTTTCTCTCTAGTTATCCGACTGAGGTGATTCTTAGTTGGGTTAAACTAAAGAAATAGGGCTACAACGTATCTGATGAAATCTAGTTCTAATTTGGTCTCAAAGAATTTCAATTTGTGTATGGAAGTTGAACGCAAAATATTGTTCAATATCAAAATAGTTTGAAAATGTTTGGTATATAAATTTTGGATATCCAAACCAAATTAAATGATTTTGGTGTCATTGGAAAATTAAGACAATGACGAACATTTTTCTAGAAGGAAGTATTATCAAATTCCTTCAATTTTTCTATGATCATTAGTCAAGGAGTTAGAAGTATAAGATGTTAGTTATAAAGACAAAAGGAGGGTAAATATGGAAAGACTACTTAAATGAGGGGCAAAATGGGAAAGACAACTAAAATGTTGTCTTGAAATAAGAAGAGGAAAAGAGAAGGTGTCGTGAAAAACAAAAGGGAAGAGAGAAAAACGTAGAGAAAGAAGAGAGAAAAGGAAGAAAGAAGAAGGAAAGAAGAAGAAGAAGGAAGAAGATTTGTTCAAGGTAAGCTTTCTTTTTTTCTTGTTTTGTTAGACAAGGATTTAGAAAATGAAAAGGGTTTGTTTATGTTAGGGATGAATGGAGAAAGAAGATGGTTTAAAGGGAACCCATTTGATTTTAGGGTTTCTAAGCTAGGTTTTGAGTTTTCTAACTTAGATGAACTATGGGTAGGTTACGTTTGAGTTTGATTTGTGTTGATTTCATTTGTCGTGATTTTGAAGTTTTAGGAGTTTTTATTGAATTGGAATTGAATGAAAAATTCGTTTGATTTAGGAAATCAAAAGAAACCTTATCCAAGAGCAAAAGGAAGGGAACAATTGAGTTGGATTCTAAAGAAAAATAAGGTGGGTTTCATTTTTATAACTGAATAATGAGCCAATAAAGTTTTTCCAAATCAAAAGAATAAAATGATTTCAAGTACTTCATAAATGTGCATATACTGTTTTTAAATGATTTAAAGAATTTGCTTATATGTGTGTACATGCTTCATGGAATGGATTTGAATTGTTATGAATGTGGAAAAATGCATTGTGATATATGATCATGTTATGCCATTGAATTGTGTCATGACATTTTGATTTAAATGGAAAGAAGAAAAAGCATGAGAATATGAAATTGTGAATGATTGAATTGAGCATAAGCTTTGATTGTGTTTGGGCTAGAAAGGAATCGCTTTGTAGTCACGTGCATGTCGACATAAAGCCTTCTCCCGACTGCCTGCTTGTGACCTACGAGATCCGAAAAGTGGACTCGTTTGGTTCACAAAATAAACTTTGGTTTCTCTGTTTAGTTCCACGGAATCCTAGAGCCTTTTGATGTGCATTACATTTGTAAATTTTCAAGTTGTTGCATACATGATTTGCGTTATTGTGAATTGGTTGAAAACTATGCTTTTCTTGAAGTCAATAATAATTTTCTTTGACAAATGAATAATTTCAATGGTTTTGCTTGTTTATCGATTATAAACTGTTACCCACGAGCTTCCAAGTTCACCCCCTTTTCATCCCATCTTCAGATGAAAAGAAAGATCTAGAAATCAAGATTCAAAGCATCATTTCGATTATGCATATTTTGGATTTGAATTTAGATTTTATAAAGCAAGACTTTTGATGCATTTCGAGAACTATTGGGTTTTGCATCTTTTGTATTTTGGGTTTTGATATTGATGATGTATTGTGGCATGAGATGCCATTAAAGCATTGTAAACACTTATCTTATGATCTTAATGAAATAAAAATTGAGTATGCATGATATGAGTTAAGTTGTATGGATGATATGAGTTGAGTTGGATTTAGATATGTTTGAAAAAGTTTTCCACTTGAGTTGATGAACTTTGAACATGAATTGTAGTTATATATATATACATAAGTGAGATGTTGAGGAAAAGAAAGATAGGAATTGTTAATGATGAGATGTAGTTGAATATAAAGAGTCAAATGAATTGCGGTTGAGAGTTTGACGAATTCCAATTGGTAGTTGAAATTGTTATGAATGATAGTGCAATAGAGGAAGTGAAATTGGGGTAATTCTCAAGTTTTTTATGAGGGGAAAATGTGTGTTCTGACTTCAGGAAAAAATATGCATTAATTTATGAGGAATTAGACAAATTTGTTTTCATGAAAGTTGTAGCTTATCCTCTTACCTTTATAAACGGTATAAAGTATGTGATTTTTGGATATCGAAGTTAAGAGATATGATTGTTTGAGTAGGCGATGTTGCATAAGATGTGTATCCCAAATAATTAGAGTATACGAAGTGATATCACACTAGGAATGTTCGATTTGGAAAGATTATGAGTAAAAGGGATGTTCTGTTGGGACTTGATCTCGGACTTGGATTTCAACCGGAAAACGAAACGAAAATGGCCGAAACCAAAGCGAAATCAAATCAGACAAATCGAATCTGAAGGCGAATCGAATAACAAAATGCGAAATCAAAATACAAACGAATCAAAGCAAAGCAAGCGGAAAGCGAAAACAAAAGAAAAAGCAAAATTGAATCGTAATGCGAAAGAAACCAAACCGGAAACATAAAGCGGAATTGCACTTAACAAAGTGCAATCGAATACATGTCGAATCGGAACGAAAGAAAAAATGATCGAATCGAAGCAAATCAAATGCAGAGACAACGAAATCGGATCCGACATCCGAAAACAATACTCTTTAGAAAAAAAACGTCGTGTTGGAAACCTTAGACTTAACCTATCCGAAATTTCGATATATTTTTTTTCTTTTCTTTTTCATTCTTTTCATCAATATTCAATCTTATCCAAAGTAAAGACTTCTTCAATTTGGAATTCACAAATTTCATAACCTCAATTTTCTATCCGTCAATCACGAATCATAAGAATCAATTTAAACAAAATCTTATTTCTTTTCCTTTGTCATAAATACTCAAATATGTCAACATAATCACACATCATACACACATTCTATATTTATCAAAATTTTGATAGCATAACGACTGCATTTTAACTAACCCAAACCTGTAAAGTGTTCAAAATACACTTCTATATTCTCACATAATAGCCAGTATCATCGGACTCCCCGTCCGAAATCCAACACAACAAACGCAAACCTATATCTACATATCCATATCCAAAACACATTATACAAATCCAATTCCTATTAATTTCTCAACTCAATATACAAATCATAATCATTATACATAATATCATAATTCAATTCTTTATACAAGGTCACCAGGCAATCCCCAATCACATTCAATATCTCAATTCCATATTCAAATTCCTTATTCAATCCAAACCCAAAAATCAATCACATTTATATTCATTCACAAATCACTTCCATAATCATACACAATCCCATCCATAATTTAATTTAATACATAATTTCATACATAACCCCCAAGAATTCATATCATTTACATTCTGAAATAGATACACTACAAACTTGAATGGCATTCTAAGCCATTTACAAACCATTCCAAAAATCCAAAATACATAAGTTACAAAATAAGAAAAAATGAACAGATGGCTTGACTTTCTTTCATCCGATCTCCTGCTCGAAACCTGGAGATGGGGATGAAAGGGGGTGAGCTAGACAGCTCGTGGATAATATGTTTATAATCCGAAAAATAAGCAAAAACTATTTTTCAAGACGTTTGCCATTTATAACCATTTCACAGTCGGAAATTCAAAAGCTCATTTTTAAACTTTTCAACTCTTCAAAATCAATCCATCATAATCAAATTCAAAATTTTCATAATTGAAAGCTCACTTTTGCAGTTCTAAAATTTCTCAAATTTTCACATTTCATAAACAAATACAAAACATGAAATGCATCACAATATACACAAACCAAAAACACATAAGGTCCAAAAGCGAACGTATCTTGCACATTCAAGATAGCGGTCCTGCGGCAAGTGAACGAACGCATCTTGCACATTCCCGCATAACGTTCATGTGCAGCCATGAACGGAATGTACTACACTTTCTCGCATAGCGGTCCAGTGTAGCCGTGACTTATGGGAGTCTGAAATTGGAGCTTCAGTGCCACTATCGGGCAGGCGGGAGAAGCCTATTGAAATTTAGACCAGTGCACTGACTCTAGCTTAAGGGACCTAACCAAACCCACATATCACATAATCATACTCGAAAATCGAATTGCCTGAAGGCAGATTTTAAAATCTTGTTTTTCACATCGTGTCATACTTGACGCATTCACATTCACATGAATTCATATAGAAATTTAAATGCAATCACAAATCTTCAATCATTCACATAACACACAAAATCATATTCAATTCACAACCATTTATAAACACAGAATGTATCACTTTTGATAAATCATCAAAATCATTCATAAATAATGGATGTAACAAAAGTATCAATTTCATAATTAATAAAATCCTTCAAGCATAAGAAACTTCAGAAGTTTTAACAATTTATGCAAAATCATTATAAACAATAAATCTAACTTTTATAACAATTTTCATAAATTCAGAAATTTTCTTAATTTATCAAGATCATTTAAAACTTGCAACCATTCTTCCGAAACGTTCGAAAACAAATACAATTCAAATACTTCCCTTCTTTATTTGTCAAAAACATAAACAATAATTTTGCAATTTCACTTCTTCAATTTTTGAAAATTCATAATTAACTTATAATTCGAAAAATAAACATACTACCCACCTCGAATCAATGCTAGAAGCTTGTCCCTAGCTCCAATTTTCCAAAGCTTTTCTTCTTTCCTCCAATTTAAAATTTCCTAAACCAAATTCACCCAAATTCAACATCATAAATAATATAATTACTAAAATTGAGTTTAGGAAACACTAATTCCTCATATAATCAAGCTATCTAACTCAAAAACTTCCAAAATCCCCAAATCCCAAAAATTGGGCATAACCCTAATTCAAAATTATCCAAAATTGAACCAATTAAACAGAGCATTCACCAAAATTGACTTCATAATCCACAAACCCATACCATTTTTCATGATTCTAAACCAAAAATTTAAGAAAAACTCAAAACTCAATATTTTCTCTTACCTCATTTCTCCTCCATTTTTGAAATTTATTGGGTTCCAAAGGAAGCTTTCAAGATTTTCCACCTTTTTCTTCATGAATCCATGCAAAAATCATGCTAGGAGCCCTAAAAATTCGAAATCCCTAAGCTTACCTTTCTTTTCTTCTCTTCATCTCCTCCACCAAACAAGCTCTTCTTCCTCTCTTCTTATTTTGTTCTTTCTTTGTTCTAAGTGTCGTGCCTTCTTGTTAAAAGGGACAGCCACACCTTGCCATGTCATTAAATGAGGGCTAAAAGACCAAATTGCCCTTCCACTTAAACCTAAAGTCTTAATTCTTTATGTGATCTTCCACAAATGTCCTTGAACTTTATCCTCATTAATCCTTACTTTAGGACATTTTTCTCACTATCCAATTGAAGGAATTTCCCAAAACTTCCTTCTAGATAAATGTTCATAATTGTCTTAATTTCATAACGCCACTAAGATCATTTAATTTGGTGAACTACACCAAAAGTTATGCCCTAAACAGCTCAGATATATCTTATGTTAAATCATTTTCCAGCACATTATTTCCATTCACAAATTGACATTCTTAAGCACCAAATTGAAACTCTATTTCTTCATAACAATTGTATCTCTATTTCTCTAATTTAATCCAAATCAAGAATCACCTCATTTGGTGTTGGGACCCGATCCGGAAACCGGATCCCAACCGGAAAAAGAAAACCAAAAAACGAAAGTACCGAAGCAACACGAAGCGAAGCGGAATCGATACTTAACAAACGGAGCCGACATTCGAGAACAATCCAAAACACAGAACCACATTCGCGTTGGGAACCTAGACTATCCAAACCCGGTATAATAAATTTTTTTTCTCTTATTCTTTCCTTTTCTCTTTACTCAATCACATTCAAATCATAATCAATCCATACAATTTCCTTTTTGGAAATTTATCCTCATATAACACTCAATTCATATAATTTGTCTTAATCACGCAATCTCATCTTTACCAAACTAACTTCTTAATTCTTATTCTTATCTTAACCCGATTTTTACCGAAAATCGGGCAGCATAACGACTGTATTTTGACAGCCCAAAAATTTCTGTAAAGGCAAAACACACTTCTAATATCTCAAACCAACAACACAAATCAACATCGGACCTCCCGTCTGGAATCCGAAACACCAGCAGAAACGTACATCTAAACCTAACACTTCAAAAATCCTCAATCCGAACACAATACAATCATATACATTTACTGGCCACGAGCAAATCCATTCACATACATTTCAAATCATATATAACTCCATAATTTTCTTACACATATCATAAATTCAATTCATACTCATTTTCAGCATAACTGTATACATTCTTTACATTCGGACTAAATACACTTTACTGGCTTTCTAACCATCCATAAAATCCAATACGAACATCAAACTTTACACATAAATACGAACAAACACAAATTGGACTGAGGTCATGCTCGTCTTCCATCCGATCTCCTGCTTAAAACCTGGAGATTGGGGATGAAAGGGGGATGAGCTCGGAAGCTCGTAGATAATATATTTATAAATTGAAACATAAGCAAAAACATTTCTTAAAACATTTGTTATTTTGCAAATCTTTCAACAAAAACTTATTTCTTCAACTTTCCACATTTTCAAATTCTTTATTACTAATTTCCAAAAATTTCTCGATTTCAAAGCTCAATTTCTCATTCAAATTCTCAAATAATTCCAAATCATGCATACATGAATGCAACACATTTTCAATGCATCACAAATATGAACAAAAGCAAAAACCACAAAACATTTCAAAATGGTTTGATGTTGGACCCCACACCCCACCCGTAGGTGTTTGCAGATTATACTGCGGCGTGTGTTTGCGGGTTATACTGCGGCATCCAACACAAATCACAATAACACATTAAATGGTTTGGTTTGATCCATAACAGGACGTACTGCACATTTCCGCATAGCGGTCATGTGCAGCCGTGAAGGGAGTCCGTGATCGAAACTCCATTGCCTCTTGCGGGCAGCCGAGCGAAGGCTTAAACAAGTAGAGACAGTGCACTGACTCACAAAAGGACTTGACCAAACCTACATAGCACATAAGCAAAACGGAATTTCAGATTGCTCGAAGGCACTTTTCAAAATCTTAATTTTCTTTAAATTTTTCATATCATATCATCATAATGTGTCATAAATGACACAAACATATATCCACGTGAATTCATATAACAAATCGAATGCAATTCACTTAAATCACATATTCATCAAATTCATCACAATATATGCACTAATTCTTTAAATCATTTAAATCATAAATCAAATAATTTGAAAACCATGAATTTCATAATTCTTGCATTTTCTAAAACTCATTTTAACCCTTGAAATCATAATTTCAAACATTTACATCCTTTTTCAAACATTTTATCAACAATAATTTATCAAAATCAAATTTTGTTTTCTTTAATTTTCAAAATTCACATATAGCTTATAAATCAAAATATAAATATACTACCCACCTCATATCCATGCTAACAACTTTCTTTATGCCTCAATTGCTCCAAAGCCTCCTTCTTTCTTCCAATTTAACATTCCCTAAAGCAATTTCATCAAAATTCAATCTCATAAATAACTTAATCTTTCAATTCGATGCATAAGTCATCAATTCATACTAATTCCAAGATATGTACATCATTAATTTCTAAAATCCCCAAATTCCAAATTGAACCTAAACCAATTCAATCAAATTCAATATCATAATTAACTTAATTTCTCAAATTGAGCTTAGAAAACATCAATTCCTCACATATTCAAGCTATTTCAATCTCCAATTTTGAAAATCCCCAATTTTCAAAATTGGCCTAAACCAATTTACACAAATTCAATTCAATAAATCACAATTTCTTCAAAATTGATTTCATATTTCACCAATTCCTACTATTATTGATGATTCTACACTATTAATTCACAAAATCTCCAAATTTCAAATTAAGCCTAAACTCCCAATTTACAATTTTTCAAATTAAACTTCACCTAAAGCATAAACATCAAAATTGACTTAGGATATCTTAAATTCATCATTAATCCAAGCTATCTAAAGCATCAATTTCAAAAATCTCCAATTTTTAATTTTGGGCATAATCCCCAATTCAAAATTTTCCAAAATTAAACACAATCATTGCCTAATCTCTTCAATTAATCATAGATAAACTAAATCCATAACCATTCCAAGCCATCTAACACCATAAACTCATAAAAATTCAAAACTCAACTTTCTCTCACTTACCATTTTTCCACCATTTTTGTTATTTTTTAGCTTCAATGGAAAACTTCCATCTTCTTCCTCCTCTTTGCTCTTAAAACCGACGAAAATCACTTAAAAAACCTAAGAAAAACCGACCTTCATGCTTGCTCCACCATGGCCGAAGCTTCCTTCTTCTTCTCCTTGTTCTCCACGTTTCTTCTCTCTTCTTTTCTCTCTTATTTTCTTTCTTATTTTTTTGCTCTATAAATCGTGAATTCCAGATGCTTAATACGACAGCTATGGGCTGTGTTTCATGCCAGGTCATTAAAATGGAGGGAAAAGACCATAATGCCCCTCATTTAAGTTAACCTCCAACATTTACCTGTTAGCTTGCGATCTGATTTAGGGCAATTAAACGAAATAATTTGGACAAACTTTCTTCTTGCAAATTCTTCCTCAAGATCATACGAATCCAACACCACTGACCGCGCTCAATTCAGATCTAAAACGAAGAAGTTATAGCTGAAATACTATCGGACCCTCACAAAATTCGAGACTGAACATTAACATAACTTCAGTCTAGAGATTTAAAATCTTAGGGATGAAATTAAATTTCGATCCTTTCACAAGAGTTGTAGCCCTATATCTTAATTTTATTTTCCCTCAAGAATCAACTCAATCGGAGTTGTACAGCTCCCGAAATTCGCAAAATACTGAACTATGTTCAGAAAATTATCCAACTTATAACCGATAACCAAATCTCTTGCTTTGGTTCAATCAACCTCTTTCCATTTAATCTCCTAAAAATCATAATTCTTCATAAAAATGAAATTAATCATCTTAGGAATCCAACTCTTCGAGAATCGAGTCAATCGGATGTCGGACAAAGGAATTATAAGCAAAAGATTACAAAAGGGATCGGATTAAAAACAAAGTAACCAAACTTCAAAACTGAACTTTTCCACAATCATATCTCTCGATCCCGAACTCAGAATTTGACAAATTTTGTGTCAATAAAAAGATCAAAGGAAGCTCTACAACTTCCCTGAAGTACTGAAAATCAAATTAGGTCTCGAAAAAGGTCAAAAACTCAATCAAAGATTCTATCCAAAACAGCTTTTCCTAAACGACTTCCAATTTGTAATCGCTCATAACTCCTAGTCCCGATATCGAAAAATTGAAAACTTTTTATCAATGGAAAGATAAAAACATCATCTAAAACTTTCATGAAGACCACTTACTCTACTTAAAACTAAATCCATACGACGAGTGGCCTCGAAGCATAGAACACACAAATCTATACTTAATAGCATTTTCAAAACAAAGCATATCTTCAGAAATTCATATCTCTCAATCCCGACATCGAAAAATAGCAAACTTTATGTCCACAAAAAGCTCTCAACAGAGGCTACAATTTTCATGTTGATCATTTTCTCGAATTTTGCCTAAATCAAAAGTCAACTTTTTCTTCAAAAAGTCAAACTCTTAGCGAACTTTGACTGATCATAACTCTCACTTCCGATATCGAAAAATATCAAACTTTATGGATACAGAAAACTCTTAACAAACTCTACGAGTTTCATGTAGATTATTTTCTCAAATTTTGCCTCAAACAAAAAATCAACTCTCTCAAGTCAAACTTTCTATCTCGAAAAGTCAACTTTCTTAATTTTTCAAATTCTTTCACTTTTCTCTTTATTTCTTGATTTTCTACTAACTTTTCAATCAATTCATTCGCTTAAACTTTCATAACCCATACAAATCTCCACAACTATCAAATACATTGAAAACTCATAATTCTTTTCTCAAACTTTCCTTAAAGCATAATTTCATCTATAACATAATACTTAAACAAAACACTCATTCAATTTCATTTACTATTTCTAAATTCCAATTAAAGATCGGGGTCCAACAATTCTCCCCCTCTTAAAAGAATTTCGTCCTCGAAATTCATACTTGCTTTAACACCAAATAACTTCTTCTCTTACTTTTAGACACTGGTCACACACTTTCTCACTGATTTCTCGTCATACTTATCTTTCACTTATTCAATATCATGGCAAAGCACTGTTTCATTTTATCTTATCTCCAAACAGTCATTCTTTCATCTCACAAAAGTATAATCAATTTAATTTCATCCAAATGCTATCATTCAATTCAAATCTCAATTTTTACCATCACAAACCTAAAATTCATCAAAGTTCTTATCCCTCATCAATCACTTAGTTAGGCCTTCACATAATTCATAAAAATCCATCTCCATGCTCATCTTTCACTCACAAATGGATATACAAAATCAAATCATCTTAATTCCTCATGAACTTCAAATCTCAATTTCATGCACAATTTCCTAAAATCACTTAACATTCTTATTATCTTCATCTATCAATCACTTTAGTATGCACTTTATCTTTATCACAATCTCACAAATTCAATCTTATGCTTGAACATTCTTCTTATACACATCAGCCAGACACAAACGCCCAATTACAATCATAATACTGGGCTTTGATACCATCTATGTTGGGACCCGATCCGGGAACCGGATCCCAACCGAAAACGAAGAACGAAGAAAATGAAAGCGAATAGAAACGGAAATTTCGCATCGAAATTTCGAATTGTAAACAAAGCGAAAGCTAGCGAAACGAAAAACGAAAGCATCGAAGCAAAACGAAGCGAAGCGGAATCGATACTTAACAAACGAAGCCGACATTCGAGAACAATCCAGAACACAGAACCACATTCGCGTTGGGAACCTAGACTATCCAAACCCGGTATAATAAATTTTTTTTCTCTTATTCATTCCTTTTCTCTTTACTCAATCACATTCAAATCATAATCAATCCATACAATTTCCTTTTTGGAAATTTATCCTCATATAACACTCAATTCATATAATTTGTCTTAATCACGCAAATCTCATCTTTACCAAACTAACTTCTTAATTCTTATTCTTATCTTAACCCGATTTTTACCGAAAATCGGGCAGCATAACAGCTGTATTTTGATAGCCCAAAAATTCCTGCAAAGGCAAAACACACTTCTAATATCTCAAATCAACAACACAAATCAACATCGGACCTCCCGTCCGGAATCCGAAACACCAGCAGAAACGCACATCTAAACCTAACACTTCAAAAATCCTCAATTCGAACACAATACAATCATATACATTTACTGGCCACGAGCAAATCCATTCACATACATTTCAAATCATATACAACTCCATAATTTTCTTACACATATCATAAATTCAATTCATACTCATTTTCAGCATAACTGTATACATTCTTTACATTCGGACTAAATACACTTTACTGGCTTTCTAACCATCCATAAAATCCAATACAAACATCAAACTTTACACATAAATATGAACAAACACAAATTGGACTGAGTTCATGCTCGTCTTCCATCCGATCTCCTGCTTAAAACCTGGAGATTGGGGATGAAAGGGGGTGAGCTCGGAAGCTCGTGAATAATATATTTATAAATTGAAATATAAGCAAAAACATTTCTCAAAACATTTGTTATTTTGCAAATCTTTCAACAAAAACTTATTTCTTCAACTTTCCACATTTTCAAATTCTTTATTACTAATTTCCAAAAATTTCTCGATTTCAAAGCTCAATTTCTCATTCAAATTCTCAAATAATTCCAAATCATGCATACATGAATGCAACACATTTTCAATGCATCACAAATATGAACAAAAGCAAAAAGCACATAACATTTCAAAATGGTTTGATGTTGGACCCCACACCCCACCCGTAGGTGTTTGCGAGTTATATCATGGCGTGTGTTTGCGGGTTATACCGCGGCATCCAACACAAATCACAATAACACATTAAATGGTTTGGTTTGATCCATAACAGGACGTACTGCACATTTCCGCATAGCGGTCATGTGCAGCCGTGAAGGGAGTCCGTGATCGGAACTCCACCGCCTCTTCATGGCAAAGAAGCGAAGGCTTAAACAAGTAGAGGCAAGGCAATCGACTCACAAAAGGACCTGACCAAACCCACATAGCACATAAGCAAAACGGAAATTCAGATTGCCAGAAGGCACTTTTCAAAATCTTAATTTTATTAAAATTTTCATATCATATCATCATAATGTGTCATAAATGATACAAACATATATCCACGTGAATTCATATAACAAATCGAATGCAATTCACTTAAATCACATATTCATCAAATTCATCACAATATATGCACTAATTCTTTAAATCATTTAAATCATAAATCAAATAATTTGAAAACCATGAATTTCATAATTCTTGCATTTTCTAAAACTCATTTTAACCCTTCGAAATCATAATTTCAAACATTTACATCCTTTTTCAAACATTTTATCAACAATAATTTATCAAAATCAAATTTTGTTTTCTTTAATTTTCAAAATTCACATATAGCTTATAAATCAAAATATAAATATACTACCCACCTCATATCCATGCTAACAACTTTCTTTATGCCTCAATTGCTCCAAAGCCTCCTTCTTTCTTCCAATTTAACATTCCCTAAAGCAATTTCATCAAAATTCAATCTCATAAATAACTTAATCCTTCAATTTGATGCATAAGTCATCAATTCATACTAATTCAAGATATGTACATTATTAATTTCTAAAATCCCCAAATTCTAAATTGAACCTAAACCAATTCAATCAAATTCAATATCATAATTAACTTAATTTCTCAAATTGAGCTTAGAAAACATCAATTCCTCACATATTCAAGCTATTTCAATCTCCAATTTTGAAAATCCCCAATTTTCAAAATTGGTCTAAACCAATTTACACAAATTCAATTCCATAAATCACAATTTCTTCAAAATTGATTTCATATTTCACCAATTCCTACTATTATTGATGATTCTACACCATTAATTCACAAAATCCCCAAATTTCAAATTAAGCCTAAACCCCCAATTTACGATTTTTCAAATTAAACTTCACCTAAAGGATAAACATCAAAATTGACTTAGGATATCTTAAATTCATCATTAATCCAAGCTATCTAAAGCATCAATTTCAAAAATTCCCAATTTTCAATTTTGGGAATAATCCCCGATTCAAAATTTTCCAAAATTAAACACAATCATAGCCTAATCTATTCAATTAATCATAGATAAACTAAATCCATAACCATTCCAAGCCATCTAACACCATAAACTCATAAAAAAATTCAAAACTCAACTTTCTCTCACTTACCATTTTTCCACCATTTTCGTTATTTTTTAGCTTCAATGGACAACTTCCATCTTCTTCCTCCTCTTTGCTCTTAAAACCAACGAAAATCACTTATAAAACCCAAGAAAAACCGACCTTCATGCTTGCTCCACCATGGGCGAAGCTTCCTTCTTCTTCTCCTTCTTCTCCACGTTTCTTCTCTCTTCTTTTCTCTCTTATTTTTTTGCTATATAAATCGTGAATTCCAGATGCTTAATACGACAGCTATGGGCTGTGTTTCATTCCAGGTCATTAAAATGGAGGGAAAAGACCATAATGCCCCTCATTTAAGTTAACCTCCAACATTTACCTTATAGGTTGCGATCTGATTTAGAGCAAGTAAACGAAATAATTTAGACAAACTTTCTTCTTACAAATTCTTCCTCTAGATCATACGAATCCAACGCCACCGACCGTACTCAATTCAGATCTAAAACGAAGAAGTTATAACTAAAATACTATCGGACCCTCACAAAATCTGAGACTGAACATTAACATAACTTCATTCCAGAGATTTAAAATCTTAGGGATGAAATTAAATTTCGACCCCTTCACAAGAGTTGTAGCCCTATATCTTAATTTTATTTTCCCTCAAGTATCAACTCAATCGGAGTTGTACAGCTCCCGAAATTCGCAAAATACTGAACTATGTTCAGAAAATTATCCAACTTATAACCTATAACCAAATCTCTTGCTTTGGTTCAATCAATCTCTTTCCATTTAATCTCCTAAAAATCATAATTCTTCATGAAAATGAAATTAATCGTCTTAGGAATCCAATGCTTCGAGAATCGAGTCAATCGGATGTCGGACAAAGGAATTATAAGCAAAAGATTACAAAAGGGATCGGATAAAAAACAAAGTAACCGAACTTCAAAACCGAACTTTTCCACAATCATATCTCTCGATCCCGAAGTTGGAATTTGACAAATTTAGTGTCAATAGAAATATCAAAGGACGCTCTACAACTTCCCTGAAGTACTCAAAATCAAATTAGGTCTCAAAAAAGGTCAAAAACTCAATCAAAGATTATGTCCAAAACAGCTTTTCCTAAACGACTTCCAATTTGTAATCGCTCATAACTCCTAGTCCCGATATCGAAAAATTGCAAACTTTATGTCAATGGAAAGATAAAAACATCATCTAAAACTTTCATGAAGACCACTTACTCTAATTCAAACTAAATCTATACGACGAGTGGCCTCGAAGCATAGAACACACAAATCTATACTTAATAGCATTTTCAAAACAAAGCATATCTTCAAAAATTCATATCTCTCAATCCCGGCATCGAAAAATAGCAAACTTTATGTCCACAAAAAGCTCTCAACAGAGGCTACAATTTTCATGTTGATCATTTTCTCGAATTTTACCTAAATCAAAAGTCAACTTTTTCTTCAAAAAGTCAAACTCCAAGCGAACTTTGACTGATCATAACTCTCACTTCCGATATCGAAAAATATCAAACTTTATGGCTACAGAAAACTCTTAACAAACTCTACGAGTTTCATGTAGATTATTTTCTTAAATTTTGCCTCAAACAAAAAGTCAACTCTCTCAAGTCAAACTTTCTATCTCGAAAAGTCAACTTTCTTAATTTTTCAAATTCTTTCACTTTTCTCTTTATTTCTTGATTTTCTACTAACTTTTCAATCCATTCATTCGCTTAAACTTTCATAACTCATACAAATCTCCACAATTATCAAATACATTGAAAACTCATAATTCTTTTTTCAAACTTTCCTTAAAGCATAATTTCATCTATAACATAATACTTAAACAAAACATTCATTCAATTTTATTTACTATTTCTAAATTCCAATTAAAGATCGGGGTCCAACATTTGGATTACTAGATCAAAAGTTATGTCCAAAATAACTTCAGATGTTCCTAACCCAAAACTGAACACTAATCCGAACTTCAAGTCAGAAATTGACAATCTTAGGGGCTAAATTGAAATTTCATTTCTTCATATTATTTGTATCCCCATAACTCAATTTTATTTTGCCTCAAGAATCACTTCAATCGGATGTCCACAGATCCCGAATTTCTCAAAAGACTAAACCATGTTCAGAAAATTGTCTAACTCACTTTGATTAAATTAATCATCCTTAATTTAATCTCATAAAAATAAAAATATCCCTTGGGAATGTAGATAATTGTCTTAGAAATCCATCATTTCAAAAACCAAGTCAATCGGATGTCGGACGAAAAGATATAAGCAAAAGATTGAAAGAGGGTCGGATTTGGAAACAAATTAACCAAAACAAAAGGAGTCAAAATGGCATAAAAGTAACCGAAATTTTCAAAATTCATAACTCTTGATCCCGAACTCCAAATTTGAAAATTTTGGTATCAAAATATATCTAAAAAGAAGCTCTACAACTTCCATGACGGACAGAAAAATCAATTTGTCCTCTAAGAGAGTCAAAAATCCACTCAAAGTTTCTGTCCTAATCATCTCTTCCTAAACAACTTCCAAATTTTAGTCGATCATAACTCCTAACCCCGATATCGAAAAATTGCTTACTTTATGGCGATAAAAATTTGGGAATATAAGCTACAACTTTCATGTAGACCATTTACTCCAATTCAAACCACATCAAACCGGCAGTTTGTCCAGCATGTATAATTTCCACACTTAAGAACATTTTCAAAGTCAACGTAAAATAACCTTAACTTTGACTGACTATAACTTTTACTCCCGATATCGAAAAATATCAAACTTTATGGCGATAGAAAGCTTTCAATAGGAGCTACAAGTTTCCTGAAGATCATTTTTTCAAATTCTGCCTAAATCAAAAAATCAACTCTCAAGTCAAACTTTCTATATTCAAAAGTCAACTTTCTTAATTCTCCAAATTTTCACACTTTTACTCCTTATTTCTTGATTTCCAACTTCTATTTAATTCCTCTCATTCACTCTAACTTTTTATAACTCATACAAATTTATTCAAATTCTAAATTTAACAAAATTAAACAATTCTTTCTTCATCACTTTCCTTTAAGTGTAAATTACATCGATACCATAACATAAACACAAAAACACTCATTTCTTTTCAATTATTATTTCTAAATTCTACTTAAAAATCGGGGTCCAACATGTTCGAATGGGTTTAGGATCCATTAGAGGGGTCTTGGAGCGTGAAAAATTTTGTTTCACCCGATGGTTACACGGTCAGGTCGTGTAAAATCACACAGACCATGTATTCCTGATGCTGAAAAACTGTTAGACCCGAAAGTTACACAGTCTGCCCGTGTTGGATCACACGGTCCGTGTTTTGACCCTCAAAATGTTAAAATATAATTTCAAGTTCTTTAGAAAAGTTGTAGATCTAGAAGTCCTCTTCGCAACCTTCTAAACAAAACCTTAATCTTACATCTCTAGTGAAAGTTATACGAATTGTCCCGAGATAGCTTCAACATGATTAAGAACATGAGCATGGTTGATTCGTTTGGCCATAACTTCATGATTTGACCTCCGAATGGAGTGATTCTTAGAGAGATAGATTCCTAAGACGTTTATCTATCTTTATATAAACATTTATAGCCATTGGTGATGAATTCAAAAAGATTGATGGAAAAAAATGAGGGACCGGTTGGAAGAGCACGATAGGGTTATGAACACACTTTGGATTTTTAAACATATCTTGATCTATAGAACTCCGATTGAGTTGGTTCTTGCTCCAAAATAAACTAGAGACATAGAGACACAATTGTCTTGAAGGAGTAAATTTGTAATTCGAGTTTGGTATTTCCCAAAATCTGTTTTGAAATAGAAAAAATGAGTTTGGTTTTCGTGAATCCGTTGTGTGAGCTCGCCCTTGTAGGTTGAGATGTTATGAGAAAGGGAGGGAAATGATGATGGCTAAAAAAGATTCCATGAAAATAACCCCTACAGGTTAATACACTCAGGTTTATGAATGGTTTACGAATGTTGGGGTCCAGAAACGGGATCCAACATTGTATGGTATTAGAGCAAGAGTTGGATTCCAGAAACAGTGCCCATCATTGTTTGGTATCAGAGCCAGAATTGAGATCTTACATGGGCAGTTTTGGAAAGATGTATCAAGTTACGTGGATGCTTAACAAGTTTTAGCATGCCGCAGTGACTGATCCCTAGTACGAGTCGCATGTGTATGTCACACGCACGGGCATTGTTAAGAGTTTAAGTTGATAGAAATAGTGAGAAGAATAAAAAGTGATAAGTTAAGGAAAGTTTGTGGATACGTACTTGAATTTATATGGATGTGAAAATATTTTCACAAATTGATTGAAAAAGAAATAAAGACATAGCTAAAAATGATAAGATTTAAGGTGTGCAAGCAAAGTACAATTGAAAAGTTGAACTCAGAATTTATGATCTGATATAAGATTGTGCTAGTGTATTTGAGAATAGAATTTCAAGATGGTTATGCGCCTATAATTCTAAATTGATTAAGAACGTACGTATGGAAAATGAAACAAATGGTAGTGATATGTGTAGAAGTTCTCGAGGTTGTGTCGACCAATTATTATAAGTACATATGAGATTTATATTTGGATATGGTATTAGAGATAATTTGTGATCCCTATAGTTAAAACTCTTAGATGAATCAGAGTAACGAAATGGAAGTATGGTTTAGGTGATTATGCTGAAAAGATTATTAGTATGGAGGAGTAATTATGAATAATAGTAGAATATTCAAAGGCTGTTCAGAATCAATTGCGATGGGTGTATCAGTAGCATGTGATATAAATTGGTAACCTACTGAAATTACTCTTGTGTATAGATATAGTGATCATGATGGTGCATACCAAAGTATAAGAGTAAATGACTATGCCTCTTATTTTATTGATTTTATTATGAGGGATATTTTGATCATGTAAAGTGTGACAGAAATTGAAATTGTTAAAAGTTCACGATTCGTTGAAAAGGATCGTATTGAGTTGTTAAGAATGGCTGAAACGACAATGATGATGACAGCAGTTGATTGATAAAGATTATAAGAATAGTATAGATGATAGTAGCAAGAAATCTTCTTTTGAAGAAGGATTTCATTGAATTAGGTTAAGCATATCAGATAGCTTATATTAAGAATGATTAATGGAAGAACAAATCGGAAATGAATATGCACTGAATCAAAGGGAATATAGGAGTCATATCCCGAGTGGAGGCTTAAGCATAAGAGGTAGAGTATGCTACTAAGAGTATATGCATTATGGTAAATGTAGTGTATCCAACTATCTGAGTGGATTTTTGGAAGTGAACGTAACAATATTGCTAACATGAGGAGAACTTAGATCCACATTATATCCTATACGAGTATGCATATGCATAGGAAATATAAATTAGATTTTCATTAATGTGTTACCAACACAGAAAGTTGAGTTTGCAAATCAATTGAAATGCATGGAGAGATTAGTAAGGATGAGCAATGAAAGTAAAGAGAATTTCGATGAATTATGATACCAATAGCAATTATATTTTCTGGATTTGAAGATTTTATAGTATAAAATGATGTTGTATAACATATTGGGATAAAATCCAATGTAGCATGATAAAGTGATTTCATATGTACGGAGACAATTCAAACCTCATGAGTTGATTATTTGACACATGATTTGAAACTTGTTGCAATAGTGATTGCTGGGAAGTTGGAGACATTATATGTATAGAAACATCTAGGATATTTATAAATATATAGATCATTAAAGTTGAGGTAATTATTGAGTTGAGAGATTTAAAGACGAGACTGAGATAATGGATAAAAGTATTGAAAGATTATGATGGTACAAATATGTATTTCCCAGTAAAGTTAATGTTGTATCTAACACATTAAGCAAAAATCCCGATAACAATGAACCTTTAATTCAGATATTGAGGTTATCAGATCTAGTGCAAAATGAGCCTAGAATGTGAAGTTGAAGTTTGCGTAAAATCAAAATACTAATTGGTATGGAATTGAAGATCAGTTTCACATGAAAGCATTTACAAAGCCCAAATTGAGGATCCAGAAATTATGAATCTTACTAAGAAATTGAAAATGAATACGAATTTCGAGTTTGAATTGGAAAATGATACTTTGTGATCAAAATGAGAAGTATGTATGCCGATAAAAATGATTTAGTAAAGAAGTTACCAGAGAAAGCACAAATAGTAACTTAAGATATTCATCCTAGTAGGAATACGCTGAGATAGCATTTGATGGCTAAGGAGATAGAGGCAAATGACCATACTTATGAGTTGCCAAGAGTCTCGATTGTTGGAGTTATGTTGAAAGCTTAAATTTTTAGAGTTCATAGGAATATGAGATCAATGTACAGCTTTGATTGACCTCAAGCATAACAATCGTTATCGTAGTGATGTCCTTAGGATATTGTACGAAGCGTTATAAGACAAATAAATGAATTTAGTAGACCAACAGCAAAGTTATGGAATACAGTGAGATAGATATGAAAGTTAAGTGTGTTGACACTATAGAGATGTGAACTATGAAGCAAATGATGAAATATTTGTAAGAGTATCACGTTCCTAAGGTGTGCTTGGATTGAGTGCAAGATGTGCTCAGGTTAAGATAAAGAAGCAGCTAAGCTTGAATTGTATTGGTCCATATAAAGTTATTAAGAACTGGACCATTGACTTATGAGTTAGTATTGTTAACAAGGATGTCTCATATTCATAACGTGTTATATGAAAATATGCTAAAAAATATCGATATGATTTAATATTGGTGCTATTGACGCAAGGAGTTGAAAATTTTGAGGAATCTAAGGTATATATATATTGAGGAATTAGTTAAGAAAGTGAACGACTAAATGAGTGATTGAAAAAACGAGTGAGTTTATTGACTATGGTCATCTAGATTATTCGAGTGAAGAAGTTACTTGGGAGACTGATTAAAGCATAAGATAGCATTACCTCCAATTGTTTGATCACTTAGGTAAAAATTTCGAGGACAAAATTTTTTAAGGGGGGGAGAATTGTTGGACCCCAAACTTTTCTTAGAAGTTAGGACTATTATATGTGAAATGTTGGAAGTTGAACGTTGGAAAAATGTACTTGAAACATGATCATTGAGTATGCTTCGGTGTTTTAGCCATAACTTTTTCTCTAGTTATCCGAATGAGGTGATTCTTAATTTGGGTTAAACTAGAGAAATAGGGCTACAATGTATCTGATGAAATCTAGTTCTAATTTGGTCTCAAAGAATTTCAATTTGTGTATGGAATTTGAGCACAAAATATTATTTCAGTATCAGAGTAGTTTGAAAATCTTTGGGATATAACTTTCGGATTTTCTAACCAAATTAAATGATCTTGGTGTCGTTGGAAAACTAAGACAATTAGGAACATTTTTTTAAAAAGAAGTATTATCAAATTCCTTCAATTTTCCCATGATCATTTTAGTTATACAAACAAAAGGAGGGTAAATATGGAAAGTCTACTTAAATGTGGGGCAAAATGGGAAAGACAACTAAAATGTTGTCTTGAAATAAGAAGAGGAAGAGAGAAGGTGTCGTTAAAAACAAAAAGGAAGAGAGAAAAACGTAGAGAAAGAAAAGAAGAAGGAGAAAATCGTAGAAGAAGAGAGAAAAGGAAGAAAGAAAAAGAAAAGAAGAAGAAGAAGGAAGAAGATTTGTTCAAGGTAAGCTTTATTTTTCTTCTTGCTTTATTAGAGAAGGAGTTAGAAAAGAAAAGGGTTTTTTGTGTTGGGGGTAAATGGAGAAAGAAGATGGTTTAAGGGGAACCCATTTGATTTTAGGGTTTCTAAGCTAGGTTTTTAGTTTTCTAACCTAGATGGACTATGAGTAGGTTAGGTTTGAGTTTGATTTGTGTTGATTCCATTTGTTGTGATTTTGAAGTTTTCGGGATTTTTATTGAATTAGAATTGAATGAAAATTTGGTTTGATTTAGGAAATCAAGAGAAACCTTATCCAAGAGTAAGAGGAAGGGAACAATTAAGTTGGATTCTCAAGCGAAATAAGGTGGGTTTCATTTTTATAATTGAATAATGAGCCAATAAAGTTTTTCCAAATCAAGAGAATAAAATGATTTCAAGTACTTCATAAATGTGCATATACTATTTTTAAACGATTTAAAGAATTTGATTATATGTGTGTATATGCTTCATGGATTGGATTTGAATTTTTGTGAATGTGGAAAAATGCATTGTGATATATGATCATGTTATGCCATTTAATTGTGTCGTGACATTTTGATTTTAAAGGAACGAAGAAAAAGCATGAGAATATGAAATTGTAAATGATTGAATTAAGCATAAGCTTTGATTGTGTTTGGGTGAGAGAGGAACCATTTCGTAGTCACATGCACGTCGACATAAAGCCTTCTCCAGGCTGCCCGCTTATGGCCCACGAGATCTGAAAAGTAGACTCATTTCATTCCCGGAGTAAGCTTCTATTTCTCTATTTTGTTCCACAAAACTCTCGAGCCATTTGATGTGCATTGCATTTGTAAATTTTCAAGTTGTTGCATACATGATTTGCATTATTGTGAATTGGTTGAAAACTATGCTTTTTTTGAAGCCAATAAGAATTTTCTTTGACAAATGAATAATTTCAATGGTTTTGCTTGTTTATCGATTATAAATTGTTACTTATGAGCTTCCAAGCTCTCCCCCTTTTCATCACATCTTCAGGTGAAAATAATGAGATCGAGAAATCAAGAGTCAAAGAATCATTTCAATTATGCATATTTTGTATTTCAAGTTAGATTTGTAAAGCAAGACTTTAGATATATTTCGAGAATTATTGGGTTTTGCATCTTTTGTATTTTGGATTTTGATATTGATGATGTATTATGGCATGAGATGTCATTAAAGTTTTGTAAGAACTTATTTTATGATGTTAATGAAATACGAATTGTGTATGGATGATATGAGTTGAGTTGGATTTTGATATTTTTGAAGAAGTTTTCCACTTGAGTTGATGACCTTTGAACATGAATTGTCGTTATATATATATACATAAGTGGGATGTTGAGGAAAAGAAAGATAGGAATTGTTAATGATGAGATGTAGTTGAATATGAAGAGTCAAATGAATTGTGGTTAAGAGTTTGATGAATTCCAATTAGTAGTTGAAATTGTTATGAATGATAGTGCAATAGAGGAAGTGAAATTGGGGTAATTCTCAAGTTTTTCATGAGGGAAAAATATGTGTTCTGACTTCAAGAGCAAATCTATATTAATCTAGGAGGAATTAGACAAAGTTGTCTGCATGAAAGTTATAGCTTATCCTCTTTGCTTTCCATTGGTATATAGTATGCAATTTTTGGACATTAAAGTTGAGAGATATGATTGTTTGAGTAGGCGACGTTGCATAGGATGTGTATCCCAAATAATTAGAGTATAAGGAGTGATATCACACTAGGAATGTTCATTTGGAAAGATTATGAGTAAAATGGATGTTAGGATGGGTTTAGGATCCATTGGAGGGGTCTTGGAGAGTGGAAAATTTCATTTCACTGGAAGATTACACGGTCAAGTCGTATAAAATCACACAGACCATGTATTCTTAATGCTGAAAAACTGCCAGACCCGAAAGTTACACGGTCTACCGGTGTTGGATCACACGGTCCATGTTTTGACCCTCAAAATGACAAAATATCATTTCACGTTCTTTACTAACATTGTAGATATGGAAATCATCTTTGCAACCATCTAAATAAAAGCTTAATTCGACATCTCTACTGAAAGTTATGCGAATTGTCCCGAGATAGGTTCAACATGATTAAGAACATGAGCATGGTTGATTCTTTTGGCCATAACTTCATGATCCGACCTCTGAATGGAGTGATTCTTGAAGCAATAGATTCCTAAGACGTTTATATATCTTTGCATAGAAATTTATTTCCGTTGGTGATGAATTCAAAAATATTTATGGAAAGAAAATGAGGGATCGGTCGGAAGAGCATGACAGGGTTATGAACACTTTTTGGGTTTTTAAGCATATCTTGATCTATAGAACTCCAATTAAGTTGTTCTTTCTCAAAAATAAACTAGAGACATAGAGATACAATTGTCTTAAAGGGGTAAATTTGTAATTAGAGTTTGGTGTTTCCCAAAATCTGTTCTGAAATAGGAAAAATGAGTTTGATTTTCGTGAATTCGTTGTGTGGGCTCGCCCTTATGGGTTGAGATGTTATGAGAATGAGAGGAAAACGATGATGGCTAAAAAGATTCCATTGTTATTATAGAAGATTTGTAGAGGGCTTCTCTATGATAGCAGCCCCACTTACCAAATTAACAAGAAAGAGTCAGAAGCTAAGATGGACAGAGGAATGCCATAAGAGCTTTGAGGAATTGAAGAATAGGATCACAAATGCACCAATTTGACCTTGCCTTCTAGTAGTGATGGGTATATAGTATATAGTGATGCTTCAAGGAAGGTACCGTGGTGTGTGTTGATGCAAGGAGATATGGTGATTGCCTATGCTTCTAGGCAATTAAAACCCTATGAGATGAATTATCCTATGCATGACTTAAAGTTAGCTGTCATAATTTTTGCAATGAAAATTTGAAAAAATTACTTAAATAGAGTCACCACCACGATATTTATAGACCATAAGAGTTTTAAATATTTGGTGAGCCAAAAAGAGTTAAATCTAAGACAAAGAATGTGGTTAGAACTACTGAAGGGTTGTAATTTGATGATAGTTTACCAACCGGGGAAAGCGAATGTAGTATGATACACTCATATTTTCATATATTTTTAGGATTTAATTCAGATTCATTTACGTTAATTTTACATTCATCTATAGCCGATTTATCATGTTTAAGCATTATTCTAGTTTCATTGACGTAAAATGCATAAATGAAACAAATAGACTTGAATTGCACTGTTTTTGGATTTCTGGTAGACTTGACCTCTAGTCATTGTGGGATTGTTATCTCGAAATTGGTTTAGCCAAAAATTTTAAAATTTCATAATTAAATTTTATACTCATTGACGGATATTTTGGGACCAATTATAGATTTTTCTGAGCTGGAATTCAGGAGAAATAAATTCTCAAACTTGCGTCATATTTTTGGATCTCCAGAATGACCTTTTGACGATATTTCAATCATAACTTTTGACTCAGATGGTGGAATTTATTGATTGAAGTCTCATATTGAAACTAACTTAAATACAAAGCTACTGATAAAATTTGAGCTCCAAAATTGTCACCGTTTCGTTTTTATTCATTGTCGAAATTGACCCTGAAATTTTGGCAGGAACGTGTTTCATTGTATGTCTCTAAATTAGGTCAGCCACCTCATCAGTGTGTGGGGTATAAAAATCAAACTTTTACTCTAGCTTTAGGGCTAGCTTCCTCTAGGTTTTTCTCTAAACTCCTAGCCGAAATTCTTCTTCTCTTCTTTTCTATTTTAGACGCAAATTCCTTAGAGAATTGGGTGATAGATTCGTTTTACAAGGTATGTGTAGCTAAGTTTTTATTTCAATTGTAAAGGGTAATACCCTTTGAACCTATATTAATTCTTGTGTTATTGTTTTGCAAACATGTGTTTGAATTCTTATCCTTTCATGGCTAATCTGAACTTGTAAATCTTAAAATTCGGACTTAAGGTTTATAAGGGATTTTTAGACGTTATTTGATTAATTGATGGTAGTAGTTGCCAAATTAATTGATTTATAGCTAGTTTGTTGATAGTAGTTGTCAAACCTAATATGATAGAATTCAAATTTTGCCTTAAACTGATGATAATAGTTGTCGAAGTTTTCAAGGCAAGATCATTAAACAGACTATAGTAACGCTCGTACGCGACATAGGTGGATTAGCAGTTATGAATCCTATGATTGTTTGCAAAGATTTGTTTTCTTAGTATTTAAGAAGCATAAAAACAGTAAGTTGGTGATCCGTGATTATGTAAACACGGTACACAAATAATTCGTAGAGTCCGATGAATGAATTAATTAGTTTCGTTGGCAAAATCCTTTGCAATTGAAGTTTCCGTAATTCTATTTTTTATCCTAATCTCCCCCCCCCCCAATCATTTATTTTCGTGCATTGGTTTGAGATCAATTTAGTTGATTTCACTTGGTTGTTGTTTGCGTCAAATCTGATTCTGTTCGCGTTAGATTATCTTTTGATTTCTGTTTTCCAATATCTGTTTCTATATTTTGGTTTAGTTAGTAGTTTGCATTCGATACTTAATCATTTAGGTTAGATTTCATTTTATATATTAAATTTTTATTTCGTTTATGTTTTTGTGTTAGTTTTCGTGCAAGAAATTTCGTTGACAAGTTTGACGATAATTAGCATTCCCTTATCAGATCTTTGAGGGAATGATCCCTACTCCTATATACTACTTTTTATTCATGTAGGGTTAATTTGCAAGGGTAACGATACCTTGTCATAGTACCGGATGCATTGAGTAAAATATCTACTATGGCATATGTGGAGACATTATATCTTTCTTTGTTGGGGGAATTAGCTAAACTTAAAGTGACATTGAGGCAAGTCGAATCTAGTTGACTATTGGTTAATTTTAGAATAAGGCTAGTGTTGATTGAGAAGATTAAGGAATTACAGGAGCAAGATGAGTACTTGAGCAAGCTTAGAGAAGAAATTAAAAATGTCAAGTCATCTGAAATAGAGATAAGAGAAGATGGATTGATGGTGAAAGATAACCAATTATGTACTCCAGATATGTTGGAATTGAAGGATGAGATTTTTGATGAAGCACATAATGCTCCCTATACAGTGCATCACGGAAGTACAAAAATGTATAGAGATTTGAAGGATCACTTTTGGTGGAAAGGGATAAAGAAAGATGTTGCAGAGTATGCCAGAAAATGCTTAGTGTGTCAACAAGTTAAAGCAGAACATCAAGCACCTATCAAAAAGCTTAAATCTTTGTCTATTCTTGAATGGAAATAGGAGAAGATCACAATGGATTTCTTGATGGAATTGCCAAGAACTAGCAGGAAGCATAACGCAATATGGGTGATTGTTGATAGGCTAACCAAGTCAGCACATTTTCTGTTAATTAAACAAGTAGATTCTTTGAATGTTTTTTCCAAGAAATATGTAGATGAAATAATCAGACTTCATGAGATTCCAAGTTCTATAGTCTCGGGTAGAGATCTCAGATTCACCTCCAGATTCTAAGAAAGCTTACAAGAGGCTTTGATAATCAAGTTACATTTTAGCACAACTTTCCATCCACAGACTGATGGCTAATCAGAGAGGATAATACGGACATTGGAGGCGATGTTAAGAGCTTGTGTTATGGACCTCAAAGGCTCATGGGATGATCATTTACCTTTAATTGAGTTTGCTTACAATAATTCCAACCACTCAGGAATTCAGATGACACCTTATGAAGCGTTGTATGGTAGGAGGTGCAGAACTCCTATTTGTTGGGATGAGAAAGGTGAAAGGAGACTTTTAAGACCTGAGTTGGTACAAGCTATAGTCGATAAGATTAAATTGGTGAAGTAGAGACTCATGGTAGCTCAGGACAGGATGAAGAGCTATACGGACGCACATAGAAGGGAGATGAAATTTGAAGTTAGAGACAAAGTATTTCTTAAAGCCTCTCCATAGAAGGGAGTCTTAAGAATTAGTAAAAAGGGCAAGCTTAGTCCAAGATACATACGCCCTTATAAGATTATTGAGAAGATTAGGCCTTTAGCCTACAAGTAAGCCTTGCCACCAGAATTATCTAAGATTCACAATGTCTTCTATGTATCAATGTTAAGAAGATACCGATCAAATCCTTCACATATAGTCCAACCTTCAGAGGTTCAATTAAGGGAGGATTTGACTTATAAAGAACAACCAGTGGAGATTCAAGATTCAAGGGAAAAGATTTTGAAAAACAAGACTGTGAAGCTGGTTAAAGTCTTATAGAAGAACCATGCAAAAGAGGAGGCAAAATGCGAGCCTTTGGAAGACATGAAGGAGAAGTATCCACACCTTATAGTAGACTCAGGTAAGAATTTCGAGGACGAAATTCTTTAAGAGGAGGAGAATTGTTGGATCTCAATTTTTCATTATTTATTTGTTTGTTTGTTTGTTTGTTTGTTTGTTTGTTTGTTTTTAGAATTGAGTCTATTAATTTAGTGAGCATAAATAGAAATTAGAATTTTGAATAGAAATGTTAGAATTAAGTTAGAGTATAATATGGTATTCAATAGACTAAAAGGGTTAATAGGTATTACATTAAATGTAGAAGGGCAAAATTGGAAGAGCAAGACAAAAAGTTGTCTTGAATAAAAAAGAAGAATAAGAAAATCGTGAGAAGAGAGAAAGAAGAGAGAAAAATGTGGGAAAGAAGAGAAAAGAAGAGAAAATCATGGAGAAGAAAGAAAGAAAAGGAGAAAGAAGAAGAAGGAAGAAGATTTGGGCTAAACTTAAGGTAATCTTCATATCTTTTCTTCTTATTTGGGTAGGAAAAGAAGAAGAGAAATGAGTTATGTAAGAAGAAAGAAGAGAAACCCATTTGATTTTTCATGGATTTCTAAACTAGGTTTTAGTTTTTCTAGCCTAGATACACTATAGGTAGGTTAAGTTAAGCTTAATTTTATCATTTTGATTATTGAAGCTTCATAAGTTTTCCATTTGAATGATGGGTTGAATGAGAATTTGGTTTGTTTTAGGAAATCAAAAAAATCCTATCCAAGAGCAAAACGAAAGGCACAATTGAACTTGGAATTACAAGCAATTAGGTGCGTAATGTGCTTATAGTTATTGTTTAAATAGGAAAATTCTTACCTATGTGTGTATGCTTAATTGCTGGAATGTGAATCGTTGTAAATGTGGAAAAATGCATTATGATTCACTTTTATGTTATGATTGAATGATATTATAACATTTGGCATAATTCAAAGGAAGAAATAGCATAAGAAGCATGAAACTACGAGCTTAAAGGTATAAGTAACTAAATAAACTTTAGTTTAATTGTCTGTTTAAGTTTGATACTATGCTTTTGATGCTAATTATAAAATTTAAGTTCTATAAATTCCATGGATTATTCATCATTTTGGCAGCAACACTATGGCCTGGTATTTCCAGAGGATTAAAAGCATAAAATTTTTTTATCAAAGAAACAGAGAAGCATCTCACTCTTCTGTTTAGACTAATTGAAAAACATGAGCAAAGAGCTGAGGAGTATAAAAATAATATCTTTGATCCATCTCTTACCAAAGATAGATTCCATCCCAAATTCAAAGATGCAGAAGAAATTAGGCAACTAGCCTATAATTTGTTGGGAGAAACAAAGTACTACTTGTATGAGTGTAAACAAGATGTTGCTATCACTCGTAGAAGGATTAAGTACTATAGATCTTTGATGATACCTTTGATTAGTTGAAGTTTGTAATTTATCTTTTAATTAATTAAGGTAGCTACACCGTGAGGAAATCATAAGAACAAAAGTAGAGTACCCATCTGAAGCCAAGGAAGGTGTGTTAAGGGGAAATTGAGTTCGATTTCCAAAACAGGAAAGTACCCAAGTTAATTAAAAAGTAATGAGTGAAAGATTTCAACAATCAATTGATAGGTATTAGCAGAAGCGAAAAATTCTGGAATACTTGGACTTAGCAGTTGAGCCAAAATTTGAAATAGAATCCATTGAAGGTATAGAATTTTCTTGTTATAAAAAGGGTTTTGAGCATATTTATCATTCTGACAACAGGCAATTGAACTTATTGTGCGACTTGCAACTCAATACCTTACATAATATTAGTGTTATTTAAGATCGCCTAGCCTTATTATCAAAAGTATGTTTAAAGCATTTTCATAGTATAGAAGAAAAGATAGAACAGCTACAAAAAGAAATATTCAATTGCGAAGAAATTGAAAAGAAAATTAAAAGGATCCCATCAAAGAAAGAAGTAGCAGGATTGATTGACTCCATAGTTGATCAACCAAAGAAAATAGAACAAGAAGCCGTCCAATTATCACAACGGTTGGAAAAGAAATTACAGAAAGTAGAACACTTGCTTAGGCAACTACACAAGCAGTGGATTTAGATGTCCTATCTGACTGCTGCAAACGATGAAGAATATAAAGAAGCTTTAGCAGTAACAAAATTCCTTGGCATCCCTGCAGAAGGATTCAGAAAAATAGATAAGGAAGTAACATCGTCAGAAGGAATTAGAATTAATATCAAGCAAAATAATAGTATAATTTATCTTTTGATAAAGATACTACAGAAAATTGAAACTTTGGAAACAAAGTTTAAAAATTTTGAAGAAAACAACCTAAAAGCTTCTAAAGAAAATCCACAATTTCAGGAATCTCTTAACAAGCTTTCACATGAAATAAGCAAAATTAAGATTTTTGAAAAAGGAGAAACAGCACCACCTGCTGTAACAAGAAAAACCTACTATTTCAAAAATCCTCAAGATATTTTTGAATCAGAGAAGGCCAAACTAGAAAGATCAAAGTCAAAATGACTACAAGAAATATTACAGAAGCCAGACAAAGTTTTTCTTTTGAAGAACCAAGGTCTGCTGAAGAAAGAAACAGATCATTAATTCCTATCAGAAACCCTGAAGGAAATGCTACATTGGCCACAGTCCATGAAGATCAAATAAGAAATTATAATCGACTTCGACAAATGGCAAAGAAGTGTTTGTCTAAGAAAAAGAAAGGAAGAGTATTGGAAATGAACTTAGACCCAAACCATCAGCTAAGTTTATCCAATCAAAAGAGAGCTTCTATGGTACCAGATGAGGTACTATATACATCAAATTGGCAAGAACCAACAAACAGAGTATATCAACATTACTCTGAAGAAAAAAAACTCATCGTAGGAGACATGATCAAAGTGAGATGCCACTAATTCTGAAAGTATCCTATGATAAATTAAGAAATGAAGGATTGGATCATATCCATCTAGGAATGATCATGATCCGAATATTTGCTCTTCACAGGAAGGATGTTGGAGTAAAAGTATTAATTATTGTCAGAGACAAAAGGTGGGGTAGCGATTCAAAAGGAATAATAGGTCAAATGGAAATTGATCTATCAAATGGCACATAATTAGTATATTTTCTACCTGATCAAATTATGACTATCACGGATTTTTATAATAGAATGGAAATTGTGATCAAGACAAAAGGCTATGAATCATGGGTAGAAGGAGAAGCAAATCTCCTAATTACTAGAGGAGTTGTGGCAAGACTGTTGGACCCCACACCCCACCCGTAGATGTTTGCAGGTTATACTGCGGCGTATGTTTGCGGGTTATACAGGCTCAATGGTAAGAGGCGTCTGCATAAGCGGAACAAAACCGTGAGGTCGCGTGTTCGATTCGTGGCCAAAGCGGACAATACTGATTAAGGTTGGATGTCGCGGTATAACCCGCAAACACACGCCGTAGTATAACCTGCAAACACCTACTGGTGGGGTGTGGGGTCCAACAAAGACTGACAAATACAAGTGCCACTGCATTCAAATATAAAAACGAAAATCTCTTGGATTTCTTATCTACACATGGTGTCAAAGCAATATCAGGGGAAAAATATTCATCAGAAATATTTGATGAACAGAGATGGACAATAAAGCCACCAGAAGGATCCACATCAAGAATACCACAAAATGTACAAACATGGGAAAATATTGATGGATCTACCAGCATCAAATTCACTAATTACAGAAATAAAAAGGCATGGGAAGAAATTAGTGAATTAGAGGAAGAAGAGGAAGAAGTAGAAAGGGCGTTAGTAATAACTCAAAGAGTTATTAAAGAAGAAATAAGGCATTTTATCAATGCTAGATTACCTGATCACTTTATACAAAGTGAAAAAGAAAAAGGTAATAACTGGGATTTCCTTGGAGAAGATGGGAAATATCACGTGAAATATACAATCCCATAAGAAATAGAAGAACCAGTTGTCTGTACTGGATGGGGAGAGGAATTTGAAGAAAATTCCATCAACACCACGATAATTTAAGAAGAAAACTATTATGCTGATGATGATGATGAAGAATTACCATGGTATATGGAATCATTTCAAACAAAAAAAGAGACTATTTTAATGGCAGAGATGGAATATCCCCCATTAAATCCAGAAATAGACTTTGATAATTTTCCAAGTCTACAGAAAATTATAGAAGGATCGGTAAAAGCATCAACTTCACAAGTAGTTGATTCAGGTTATAGGCCTCCCACTGATTTTTCTATGGGACCTCCACAATACCCTCCAGCTACTGGAGAACAGAAAATAGATGTTCCAGAAATTCGAGAAAGGTGGAAAACTTTTAAAGGAAAAAGCTTGAATACCTCAAATCAATGGCTATTACCATCTGCTCAAGCACAAACTAGAGCCATGTTAGTATTACCTAAAGATATATCCCAATATGAAGATATTATCACACGTTGGGAGTTAGTTAATACTAATCTCATTGACAGAATGAGTTGGGTAAATAATCAGGCCAAAGTAACCTATATAGAAAATCTATTAGGTGAAATGGTCAAAAGAGTGTTTCAACAATTGCGATTAGCTTACCCGCAAGAATATGAAATGCTTGTCAATGTTGCTGATGATACACAAATCGTATTTTCACAAATACTAAGAATGATTACTCTAGAAGATCCTTATCAAGGGTCAATAGCATTTCAAGATCGAGCTTATGCAGATTTAGAACAGCTAAACTGCAAAGAAATTAAAAACATAAAACAATTTCTGAATGAATATCTTGTCCTGACATCACAATCAGGAAGATCATATATGAGTTCAAAATTGTCAGAAAAGTTTTTCAGAAAACTTCCTGAATTATATGGAAAAAGAATTGAGGAATAATTTAAGAAAAAGCATCCAGGAAATACCATAGGTGTAATGCCAAGAATACACTTTACTTGGCTATACCTAAAAGAAATGTGCAAAGAAGCAGCAATGCAAAGAGGATTAAAGGACTTGAACACTCTTTGTACACAAATACCTATCCCAGGGTATTATAAAAGTCATAAATATGGGTTAAGAAAGGCAAAATCCTACAAAGGAAAGCCACATGATACATATATACATGTATTTAAGAAAAAGAAACCCCCAACCACAAAATGTAAATGCTACAGATGTGGAGAAGAAGGACATTTTGCAAGAAATTGTAGAAGTTAAAAGGGGAATATTGCTAGAGTAGCAATAATAGAAGGATTGGATCTCCCTGAAGATTGGGATGTTATCTCAGTAGATATGAATAAACCTGATAGCGAAGGAATACTATCAATCTCTGAGGAAGAAACTCCTGATCATACTTCAGTGCTAAACACCTTAACATTAGATCCTACAGAAATCATATTCGTCCTTACAGACGAAAAGAAAAATTGGCTAGAAGAAATTACTCTAGCAACAGAAATGGCTCACTGTCTTCATCAATGGTTACATAATCAACCAATATTTACTATTGGCCATGATAAATGTATCTATTGTAAAGGGAGAACATCTTAGTATAAGAGAACACATTGTCCAAAATGCACAATGATAGTATGTGCATTCTGCTCAGTATTATATCTTGGAATATAGATACAAAAGAATTCTTCAACATATGTACCAAGATTTGTTGACAAAGACAATGTTATCAAAGAAATGACTGAGTACATTAATCAAATACTCGCATAAAATGAATTTCTTGTTACTGAAAACAAGAAATTAGAAACTATTGCTGATTCATTCCTTAAAAAGGAATTAATTCAGCTACAGAAACCTGAAACAGCACTTGTTATTCATGACAAGTTGAATGACACGGCCCAATCATCAGAGTGTCAGCAGAGCGTGGTGATACCGAAAGAGGTACCATCTAAGGTACCATCTAATATTGTTTATTTTAGAAAATCAGTCGATCATGCTCGAACACCTAATAGAAAAACAAAAGGGGCAGCGGGATTTGATTTATATAGTACAGAATGTGTCTTGATCCCTCCTTTTGCAAGAAAAAGTATATCGACTGGTATACAAATAGAAATTATGCACATAGGAATTTACGGAAGGATTGCTGCAAAATCTTCCATGGCTACAAAAGGATTAGATATTTCTGCTGGAGTTATTGACAATGACTACAGAGGAATAATCTACGTATTACTAGTCAACCTTGGACCTAAGGAGTATATGGTAGAAGTTTGAGATCAAATAGCTCAAATTATCTTTGAAAGCTTCTATACTCCGCAAATACAGTTAGCATCTATGTTAACTGAAACAGAAAGAATGACGGGTTGTTTTTCTAAGCAGCAAGAAGAAATACTTACCCTCACAGAAAACAAAACTGGTAAAAGAAGGATCAATAATCAATTGTATAATTTTGTTATACACTTCAAAATACCAGGATGTGAAGAATTTCAGCTTCAAGCAATACTTGACATAGGAGCTACTAAATGTTGTGTGAATAAGGATGTTATTCCTAAGGAAGCAAAAAACCCCAGCATTATATCCCATGGTTATTTCTGGTGTCAATTCTACATTTGAAGCAAAAGAAAAATTGAAAGATGGGCTCATGATCATAGGAGAAAATACATACAAAATACCTTTTACATTCTATATCCCTATGAATCAACAAGATGGTATACAGATGATAGTCGGATGCAATTTCATAAGAGCTCAGCATGGAGGAGTAAGACTAGAAGGAACAAATGATACCTTCTATAAAAACTTGTTAAAAGTATCAACAAGTACAGAGGTAATGGCCAAAGTGTAGGAAAATCCCGGTGTGAGCATCACATGCCCACGGTGCGAAAAACAAAAAATTTTTATTCCGGGACCTTTCCGAAAACCAGGATCCATGTGTATATATATAACAAACTCAAACCGAACGACCAAAGGAGACCGTCTCTAACGGTATCCACGCAGAGATCGGAGAACCTAACCGGGACAAACCCTTTGACCCGGGAATAGCTAGAACAAATTAAAGACTGCTAGATCTTACCTTTGTTCTATGGAGAGCTTGAAATCACGATGGAGAAGGAAGCTTGAAGAAACTTGAAGGTGTGATGGTCGATTGTGAGAAGAGATGAAAGATGAGAGGAAAAACTTTTTCTTCCTTCAATTTCTAAACCCACGATGATCGTTTATCAAGAGATCAAGAAACTCTTTCTTTTTCTCTTGAAAAATTCATAAGCATCGATCATCATCTTCCTCTCTTCTTTCACCAACGAGCATCTCCTTCTCCTTTTATTCTTTTTGTCTTTTAGCCATTTAACTCACCTAATGACTAAGCATGATGACTAAGCATATAAGAAGAAGCTTCCTTTGCTTCTTCCTTCTCCCACGTTTTCAATATATATATATATATATATATATATATATATATATATATATTAATTATTTAATTAATTAATCATATATATATATGTATATATATTACTGAAGTGGTCCAGTCACACTGGGGTCGATCCTACCGAGTCCCGATATGGGAAAACTCCCTAAACCTTTTTCAAGAATATCGATGTCGCGATCTCATCGGGACATATCTCGATCTCATCGGATCCATTTAATCCGATTGCTCTCCATTTATCGAACTCGTCCAAAACTATTTTACGAAGTTCTCCGAGACACTCTTATGCGTGGGACCCATTAGGTTCCGGTTATGTTGGCCACTTAGATTAACACTTAATCTAAGCAAGTTATGAGCGGTATCTAGCAACACATCATGACCCCCAATTGACCGGAAAGTAATTGGTTTGACGAATGAATATATATTCATCATGGACCATATCACGAACCCTTCCATAGACAATTACCCTGCAATTCGTCCTTTCACCATGTTATACCCCACTTGGTTATGAGTATGGGCAATGTGTCAACTCTCACTAGACTGACTACGTCAAATCTAGTCCAAGTGATTTCAGTTCTTGTCCTGGGACTCATTACTTTATATGTCACTGAAGACACTCTTCACGACATACATACTCCGGCCAGAGATTTCTAAGTAATGACCCTGACAAGAGGCCATGGGTATCATCTTCTGCTATCACAAAAGTGGTGAATTGTAACACCCCACACCCGTAAGACCCGAACCCGATATCGTTGGTGATATCCAAGTCCGTGTCCCACGAGAGTGGCGATTACATCATCGATTTAAAATTCAAGATACATTTTTTTTCTTTCGAGCCATCAACTCCACGCTCACACGGCAAACACAGTAAGTAAATAAAATACGTGTTCAATATAAACCCGTTTCAGTTATTACAGCCATCCAGTAATCATTACAATAAGTCAATGCAAGAAACATTAATACCACAATGGCTCAAGAAAATATAAAGCCTTGTTATACGGTGATTGCGGAATACAATTTACTAAAACACTAATGCGCATACCTAACCGATCCCAACCTCTAACCTTTACTCGCCTACATGAGATATACTCCCGTGTCAACCGGGTATTCTTCAGACCTGAAAAATAGATGCAAATTTTGGGTGAGTTTTATGAACTCGGTGAGAAACCATCATCGATGGTTCACTCAATTCATGCATGTTCAATCACTTGCCAAATATCACATACGAACACAGTTCACAAATGTAATCTCAAATAGTACATACCATTACATTTCACAAATGTAAGGCGACGCCTTTCATACAATCCAATTCAATCATACCATATATGCAATGCACATGTGACCCTTTCCATTTTCATTACGTTGTTGTGGACTGCGCTGGCGCCCCAAGAACGGGCACATTCGTTGAGCCAATGGTTTCAACATTGGGCTTGAAGCCCGATACATCGAGCCCGAGACTCAATACGCTGGACCGAGGTCTCGCGCTGAGCTAAAAGCTCTCATATACGTTAGGCGTGATATGCCCCGATCCGGTGTCGCCCGGTCACAACCGCTTTTATCCGATCATGTCCTTATGTATGAATGCATATGTTCCAATTTTCATTTACGCTATTTCTATCACTTACATTCAATGCCATTTCATTTCTCGGACCTTCGGTCCGATATTTCAATCATATATTTTCCAATTTATTCGCCATACCATATCGCATTTACAAATACATCCCTACGACGAGACAGATAATTAACACTTCGATATCAATCTTTATTTCTCGGACCTTTGGTCCGAGATCTCCAATGTAAACATTCACAAACAATACACACAAGTAGCACTTCGTTATCTCATTCCCAATATTTGATACACCTATGGTCCAAATCAATCAAAGTCAAACACACATATACCCATCCATTATCTCCACATGGCATAATCGCAAATATTAAACACATAAAAATTGAGAAACCATCTAGGTTACTCACCTATTGCTTCCGAGCTAATGCCGAAAACCTCGTGACGTCACCAATCGACGCCCAATTGGACCTCTATATGAATCGGAAAAGTACGAGTCACTAAATATAAAATTTGTGCTCATGATGATGAGATATGCATGTTCATGAATTCCCGGTCCTAATTCAATATTTTCCCATAATAAAATTCTATGAAAAATTAGAAATCCATAGGCACTGACGGTGCGCAATTCGGACCTCTATAGGTCCCCAATTAAATAAAACAGTGTTTACAAGTTAAAATAATAGGGCTACGCCAAATTCCGCCTAAAATTCCGTTTTCTCATAATATGAAATTAAATATTCAACGAATCCGATGCCTCTGGAATCAGGTCAATCGGACGTCGGACGGGAAAGAAATTGACAAAAGAACAATTGTACCATTTAATATCAAAATAATAATCAAAAATAAAATAAATATATATATATATATATATGAAGCGCCCGCCTCGCGGGGGCGAGACGCCGCCCTCGCGAGGCGAAATCGCCTCACTCCGTCGCGAGGGCGAGGCGTCGCCCTCGCGACCTGCCTCTTCGGATCTCGCCCTCGCGAGGAGAAACATCGCCCTCGCGAGATGGCGAGTTCCCACTCCTTCTGCTTGCCTATTTTTTTTCCAGATATATAACTTAATTTCCATCCACTCTAACTTTTAGCACACAATTCAGAAAAATACCCACTATACCTCATTGGAAAGCTTATGAAAAGCTCTACAATTCTCAAGAAGACCAAAAAATTCAAATCCAACCTTAAGAGTCTCAAATAATCCATCAAACCTTCTGCCTTCACAATTTCCCTCAACACAGGGCAGTACATTTGCAATTTCATAACTCACTGATTCCTTAGTAATAAATTACCACAAAAATATGGTCAATAAGTTCACAATGTCCTTTACAACTTTCATGAACAACCCAGAATCAAATTCTATTTCTAAACCAGTCAATTAATTCATTCAATGTCACTGTCCCTGAAATCCTTCCATATGGGCTGTAACATTACAACAAGCATAACTCCTATATACAAGTCAGTAAATTCAGAACTTTATATCCCTGAAAAGATCACATCTCAAACTTCAATTTTCATGAAGCACTCAACATCCAATTCAATCTCTAACAATTTCAAAACTGTTATGGAAGTGTCTGTTATGATCAGCCATTCATAACCTAATGTAGGGTCAGTTTTGAAAATCATAACTCCCAATTCTGGCTTCTAAAATTACAAACCATATGTCATTTTCAAGGTAATCTTTTCCTCTACAACTTTTCAGAAGCTCACTCACACCAATTCAGTCCACTTAAAATGTTAAAATTGCCTCCAATTAGTAAACTCACAAAATCACACTTAAGCTAGGTTTCATCCAAAATGCTCAAAACCAGTCATTAGTAATCAATTCATATCTCCCAATATATAATTCCAAAATAACAAGATCAGTATCAATGGAAAGATAATCAAATATGCTACAACTTCCATGAAGACCATTCTCCTAATTCCATCTCAATTAATTCATAAAATCAACAAAACTCAGATGTCATGGTTGCGGTTACTGTTCACAGGCAATGGAACAGTAACTTTCCATGCAAAATTTCACCCTTCTATCATTGAAATTCAACAACACCTATTTCACACTAAATTAAAGCCAACATCCCAAAGTTTCAGTGGCCACTAACCTTACCTCATTTTCATTTCTACACAATAAGTTATGAATAAAACAGTAACATTAATTAAAATTCCAACTTTCCAGATTTAAGGTTAACCTTAGTTCAACCACTCCCAATACCTTTTTCACATCATTAAACATCACAATAAATAAAAATTAAATCTTACTCCAGTCACACATATACTAGGGTTAATACTGAACAATTTACCGCATTAAATTCCTCAATTCAGATACTCAATTAATTATCCATAATCAATTCAAAATCAAACCATATCATTACTTTCAATTCAGTCATCACTTAGCTTTATGCCCCTTACTTTAAATCATAATAATCAACACTTTAATGTCTACATGAACCTTATACATGCTTTAAATCCTTATATTAACTACCCCCATACTATCATGGCATTTAATTCCATATGCAACATCATTTAAAGATCAAACTTAAGTAAATACTTACCAACTTAAAACCTCCTTCAAACCTCAACAACCACTTTCCAACTTCTTCACCAAGGATCAATCTCCTTCCATTCTCAAGTATACACAAAACTCATCATCTAACTTTGAGGGAATTATAGAGATGGTATCTTGAAGTTGTAAAGAAAGATGAGAAAATTTTCAATGTACATGCAAAGGAGAAGTGTGTTTTCGGGTGGAGAGTAACCAAAGCACAAAAATTCCTTCTTCCTTTCCTTTAAACACTTACACATCCGAGAACATTCAAGAGGAAGCATTAAATGTTGCTTTTAAATGGCAACATACCATTGGTCAATTATTTTAAGAAAAGTCAAGATATCAATTTATTAATCCAGATCAAAATTTTACTCCATTTCACTCCAATGACCCTACTTTCAGTCCCAAAATAAAATACCCAATATTACAGTATCAGTGGGTAGCGATTTTTGCTACCGAGAAACGACTGGTTCATTAATTGGCGATTTATCCTATCCGAGAATTTCAATTATTTTTTCGAGAATTAATGAAATTCCTAAAATTATAAAACAGTAATAATGCACTCCAAATAATTTTTCAATCACAAAATCGCCTTTTCTACCCCAAAACATGTTTAGGCCAGTTACCGGCGATTTTGCCGGTCCGGGAATTTTCTCCGAAAAATTCCAGAAAAATTCCTATAAATCCCAAAAAATGTAAAACGCTTAATAGCGCACTCAGAACAATTTTTCAAATCCCATAACCACGTTAATCACAATAAAATACCGTTAGGCCCAATTACCGGGAATGTCATGAATGCATTTACTGTAATTCCATGTACACAATTGATACTGTGTATCAATCCTATTATGCATGAACAGTTCTAAATATTCCCTATCAATCTTATCCTATGCCAATTTTACTATTTTACCTTCCGTGAGGGGTGGATGTTACAATTCTCCCCTCCTTATAAGAATTTCGTCCTCGAAATTCTCATTCAACGATTCCCTATGACAGTAATCATATGATTCTTCATATCCCATATACTTTTCCACTTAATAATTCACTTATCGAGTGATCACTATAACTACTCTCAGTCTGTGGTTCAGTTACTGATTTGGCTAACTCGTTATCACTTAGTACAGTAAACGGATTTGACAAAACTATCAGTTGGCGATCTCATTTTTCTTAGCTATCTCACTTGCCATTTCTAAGATAGTCACTACCTTTGGTTACAGTATGTAGCTCAGTACAGTATTTTCGAATCTATTCACTTATCACATTTTATTCCTCTAATACTTTTTCCCCAATGCCATATAGTCCAATTTCTGTTCCATTGAGTACGTTTCCATTTCTTTGGTACCTCCCTTAATCACGTCAGGGACGATTTACATTCCCTTGGTACCAATACAGTGACATTTAATTTCAATTTACTATAATCAGTAACAATGTACCTAATGCAGTCATTTGTTGTATACCATTTACTTTATGTTCAAATTCGATTATCGTAAGACACTTCACTATTCTATAATGTTTACACACTTTCTTCGGATATACAGTTTACTCTGTCTCATTTGTCCGATCCGATTCCACTTTAGCTAACCATGTGCTTCCTAAGTCACTTTCCTTTTCTCACACATTTTAGTCTCAAACCCATTATGGTCTTTAACTCCCAAAGAGTAATCGCGTGCAAAACGTAAAGATATATTTTCCAAATGAATCAAAGCTCTATAACACGACCATAATCAAACCTTTTTCCTATTGGACATTCAACCTATAAACACTTGAGCCAAGAATCACTTCATTCTATACCTACAATTACTCAATTTCACTTTTCAAAAATGCTGACTAGAATGTCTAACTTTGACTGTTCACTTTCTTGTTCTCATACCTTTTTATCGGGTACACTTATTTCTCCTTCGAATTTTGTTCACTATAGTTTTCCAATTCCATTTGTATATTCAAACTCATCATAAAAACTTCCCCCTTTACTTTCTGCACTCTTAACCTTTCTTATCACTATTTTTACAACTTCTTTTTTTTTTCTCAGAACACCTCACTATTACCCATAATCTGCTTGACAATCATTGAAAATCCCAATATCTGTAATTGATCTGTTCATTGCTTCAATCATGAGAATGGCACTAATACCCTTTTATCACAGTCAGTTCAATTTATTTCATATTCAACATATTACCGCAGCTCAATACTCACCGCCCACTCTTCCAATGTATAAATATCATCGATGTCGATTCCTCAATTAGTCCCATCGCTCTTTTTACTTTTCAACTGCTCCACAATTCCAAACACATTCTATCTCTAATCACAACTACTACCATTTGCTTACTTCGCATAAATCCCTATTAGGGTCTTATTGACTTTACCATACATCTTTTACCCTTTTATTGAGTCTACAATGAGTGTATCTACAATTTCTTTATGAAGGTGTCACTACATCACCTCATTGTCGGCTTCTTTTTGACCCTCTTGTCTCTATTCGCCATTACTCTTTTCATTTTCTCTTCTCATTTGTTTTCATATCATTCCTATCAACATATGTTAATACCTTGTCATCTATATTTAAACCTCCAAAATTTTCCATTTTATTTTAGTATCTCTCTTCGCGATTCGGGACTCTTTTATTTTTCGTTTCAAATCTAGATTCCTCAACAGTTTTACATCATAACTGGAGATCGATTCACTTCACATTGCAATAGAATCACCTCAAATTAAAATCTCACTCATATGGAATTCTTTACATTTCTGTACATACGGTCTGAGATAACCTCAACAATATGAGCTATGTCCCAATTTCACTTTTAATTTTGTCCCTACTTCTATCCATTTGACCGTTCGTCTTGATACCATCTTTATACGGTTCACGAAAGTCTCATCAACCAATTATTATCCTTAATTGCTTTTCAATCCTTCTTACTATAACGCATAATCTCAATTAGAACAATTTTATGCCATAATTTAAATATCGAACATTCCTTTCACGAAGGTTCCTTATGACGATACTTAAACACTTTCTTTCACAGTTATTCAGTAATCTATACCATAGCACTTTATCCGGAAACCAATTTGTAACCCATACAATTCAGATTTCCTTAAAACTCCTTTCCGTTTATACACATCCTCAATTAAATAACTGATACCAGAATCATTTTTCATTTCCTCTCATAGAGGCACACTCAGTCCACTTTTGTCTTACTTTAACCTCTTAAGAACTTCACACTTAAAATCACTCTAAACATTTACCGCTCATTTCCTCTATGGTTTCCATATGTCTGTAACATACATTTCATTAGTCACAATCAACATTACTGTCCGATAGATATCCCTAACAGTAAATCGATTTAAATGCAATAACTCTTTTCATACACCACTATTGTGGTTTCATTCTTTTCAAGATCTTTATTTCATTCTCACCATATCATTTAACTGTATGTCTCATTCCCCTATCCGTTATGTGCAACTTGACCTTATAAGGTCATATCAATTTGGCTTATCAGCTTATGATCATTATTCCTTTTTTTTTCATTCTGTTTTCTGCTACTTATCTTCTATTTTCCTCAAACAGTCTATGATCAGGTGTTCACAGTCCCCAATATCCGACAAAATCGTTGATACCACTCCATTTTATCTCTATCTATATACCTATCCATTTACCATTTTTGTGTCCATATACACCTAATTCAGTATTTCCCGATACACCATCAGTAGAAATCATCTGTCTGTCTTTTTCCTTTATGATTTTATCATACGAATTTCCAAACTCGTAGCATAATAGTCACATAATCATTTTTAGTTTCAAGCATATGCGGTCCAAATCCTAACCATTTCACAAATTCTTGATTTATCTCAGACACTTTTATCTCACTCAAATAGGTAATCGAACATCTTTCCTTTTCGATTCTTCGGTTCTCAATAAACCGTTCTGAAGATTTTATTGAGCTTCTTTCCATATCATCATCGCTTATAATATTTATCGATCTCCAATTCAATACCGTGAATCAAGATATGCCCGATTGGACCATCTACATTTTACTCAATTCCAATATTTCCCCTTTCATGACATATACGGTCAGAACTGTAATTACCTAACCATTCCGGGCTTTTAATTTCACTTAGATCTACTATAACCAATATGCTTCCCATATCTCTAATGGACCTCTCCAAGTTCTCAACATCTGCATTTTTCTGTCACCATAACATTATCAATTTAATTTGGAAATTCTTAATCAGTCTAGGCCAACACAGTCATTCTGTTATCACATATGAGGGTTTCCAACCCAGTACAATTTCAATCTTCTTATCCATTTTTCCTTTATCCTTTCCTAATTGATTATCCCCTTTTAGGGATTTACACTCTAATCCCGTTTCACTCTTCTCTCACTTAGTCACTTGACACTTATGCACCCTTAGGATTTATCCTCGTGCGACTCTGACTAGGGATTAGTTACCACGGTCTGCAACGACGCGACTGAAATGCATGAAACCTATGTTCCAAATCGTGCCTGATACATTACGCATCACTGGGCTCTGATACCACCTAAATGTAACACCCCACACCCGTAAGACCCGAACCCGATATCGTTGGTGATATCCAAGTCCGTGTCCCACGAGAGTGGCGTACTACATCATCGATTTAAAATTCAAGATACATTTTTTTCTTTGGAGCCATCAACTCCACGCTCACACGGCAAACACAAGAAGTAAATAAAATCCGTGTTCAATATAAACCCGCTTCAGTTATTACGGTCATCCAAGAATCATTACAATAAGTCAATGCAAGAAACATTAATACCACAATGGCTCAAGAAAATATAAAGCCTTGTTATACGATGATTATGAATACAATTTACTAAAACACTAATGCGCATACCGAACCGATCCCAACCTCTAACCTTTACTCGTCTACGGTAGATATACTCCGTGTCAACCGGGTATTCTTCAGACCTGAAAAATAGATGCAAATTTTGGGTGAGTTTTGCGAACTCGGTGAGAAACCATCATCGATGGTTCACTCAATTCATGCATGTTCAATCACTTGCCAAATATCACATACGAACACGTTCACAAATGTAATCTCAAATAGTACATACCATTACATTTCACAAATGTAAGGCGATCGCCTTTCATACAATTCAATTCAATCATACCATATATGCAATGCACATGTGACCCTTTCCATTTTCATTACGTTGTTGTGGACTGTATGCTCAAACTCGCCCCAAGAACGGGCACATTGCGTTGAGCCAATGGTTCTCAACATTGGGCTTGAAGCTCGATACATTGAGCCCGAGGCTCAATACGCTGGACCCGAGGTCTGTGCGCTGAGCTAAAAGCTCATATACGTTAGGCGTGATATGCCCCGATCCGGGTGGTGCTCCGGCCACAATCGCTTTTATCTCGATCATGTCCTTATGTATGAATGCATATGTTCCAATTTTCATTTACGCTATTTCTATCACTTACATTCAATGCCATTTCCCATTTCCTCGGACCTTCGGTCCGATATTTCAATCATATATTTTTCCAATTTATCGTCATACCATATCGCATTTACAAATACATCCCATGTATCGAGACGAGATAATTAACACTTCGATATCAATCTTTATTTCCTGACCTTTGGTCCGAGATCTCCAATGTAAACATTCACAAACAATACACACAAGTAGCACTTCGTTATCTCATTCCCAATATTTGCATACACCTATGGTCCAAATCAATCAAAGTCAAACACACATATACCCATCCATTATCTCCACATGGCATAATCGCGAAATATTAAACACATAAAAATTGAGAAACCATCTAGGTTACTCACCTATTGCTTCCGAGCTAATGTCGAAAAACCTCGTGGACGCCACCAATCGACGCCCAATTGGACCTCTATATGAATCGAGAAAAAGTACGAGTCACTAAATATGAAATTTGTGCTCATGATGATGAGATATGCATGTTCATGAATTCCGGTCCTAATTCAATATTTTCCCATAATAAAATTCTATGAAAATTAGAAATCCATAGGCGCCGACGGCATGCAATTCGGACCTCTATAGGTCCCCAATTAAATAAAAAAGTGTTTACAAGTTAAAATCAATAGGGCTACGCCAAATTCCGCCTAAAATTCCCGTTTTCTCATAATATGAAATTAAATATTCAACGAATCCGTGCCTCTGGAATCAGGTCAATCGGACGTCGGACGGGCAAGAAATTGACAAAAGAACAATTGTACCATTTAATATCAAAATAATAATAAAAAATAAAATAAATATATATATATATATATATATATACGGAAGCGCCCGCCTCGCGGGGGCGAGACACCGCCCTCACGAGGCGTAAATCGCCTCACTCTGTCATGAGGCGAGGCGTCGCCTCGCGACCTGCCTCTTCGGATCTCGCCCTCGCGAGGAGAAACATCGCCCTCGCGAGATGGCGAGTTCCCACTCCTTCTGCTTGCCTATTTTTTTTCCAGATATATAACTTAATTTCCATCCACTCTAACTTTTAGCACACAATTCAGAAAAATACCCACTATACCTCATTGGAAAGCTTATGAAAAGCTCTACAATTCTCAAGAAGACCAAAAAATTCAAATCCAACCTTAAGAGTCTCAAATAATCCATCAAACCTTCTGCCTTCACAATTTCCCTCAACACAGGGCAGTACATTTGCAATTTCATAACTCACTGATTCCTTAGTAATAAATTACCAAAAAAATATGGTCAATAAGTTCACAATGTCCTTTACAACGTTCATGAACAACCCAGAATCAAATTCTATTTCTAAACCAGTCAATTAATTCATTCAATGTCACTGTCCCTGAAATCCTTCCATATGGGCTGTAACATTACAACAAGCATAACTCCCTATATACAAGTCAGTAAATTCAGAACTTTATATCCCTGAAAAGATCACATCTCAAACTTCAATTTTCATGAAGCACTCAACATCCAATTCAATCTCTAACAATTTCAAAACTGTTATGGAAGTGTCTGTTATGATCAGCCATTCATAACCTAATGTAGGGTCAGTTTTTGAAAAATCATAACTCCCAATTCTGGCTTCTAAAAATTACAAACCATATGTCATTTTCAAGGTAATCTTTTCCTCTACAACTTTTCAGAAGCTCACTCACACCAATTCAGTCCACTTAAAATGTTAAAATTGCCTCCAATTAGTAAACTCACAAAATCACACTTAAGCTAGGTTTCATCCAAAATGCTCAAAACCAGTCATTAGTAATCAATTCATATCTCCCAATATATAATTCCAAAAATAACAAGATCAGTATCAATGGAAAGATAATCAAATATGCTACAACTTCCATGAAGACCATTCTCCCTAATTCCATCTCAATTAATTCATAAAAATCAACAAAACTCAGATGTCATGGTTGCGGTTACTGTTCACAGGCAATGGAACAGTAACTTTCCATGCAAAATTTCACCCTTCTATCATTGAAATTCAACAACACCTATTTCACACTAAATTAAAGCCAACATCCCAAAGTTTCAGTGGCCACTAACCTTACCTCATTTTCATTTCTACACAATAAGTTATGAATAAAACAGTAACATTAATTAAAATTCCAACTTTCCAGATTTAAGGTTAACCTTAGTTCAACCACTCCCAATACCTTTTTCACATCATTAAACATCACAATAAATAAAAATTAAATCTTACTCCAGTCACACATATACTAGGGTTAATACTGAACAATTTACCGCATTAAATTCCTCAATTCAGATACTCAATTAATTATCCATAATCAATTCAAAATCAAACCATATCATTACTTTCAATTCAGTCATCACTTAGCTTTATGCCCCTTACTTTAAATCATAATAATCAACACTTTAATGTCTACATGAACCTTATACATGCTTTAAATCCTTATATTAACTACCCCATACTATCATGGCATTTAATTCCATATGCAACATCATTTAAAGATCAAACTTAAGTAAATACTTACCAACTTAAAACCTCCTTCAAACCTCAACAACCACTTTCCAACTTCTTCACCAAGGATCAATCTCCTTCCATTCTCAAGTATACACAAAACTCATCATCTAACTTTGAGGGAATTATAGAGATGGTATCTTGAAGTTGTAAAGAAAGATGAGAAAATTTTCAATGTACATGCAAAGGAGAAGTGTGTTTTCGGTGGAGAGTAACCAAAGCACAAAATTCCTTCTTCCTTTCCTTTAAACACTTACACATCCGAGAACATTCAAGAGGAAGCATTAAATGTTGCTTTTAAATGGCAACATACCATTGGTCAATTATTTTAAGAAAAGTCAAGATATCAATTTATTAATCCAGATCAAAATTTTACTCCATTTCACCCAATGACCCTACTTTCAGTCCCAAAATAAAATACCCAATATTACAAAGATCGGTGGGTAGCGATTTTTGCTATCGAGAAACGAATTTGCTCGCCAATTGGCGATTTATCCTATCCGAGAATTTCAATTATTTTTTCGAGAATTAATGAAATTCCTAAAATTATAAAACAGTAACAAAGGCACTCCAAATAATTTTATAATCACAAAATCGCTTTTCTACCCCAAAACATGTTTAGGCCATCTGGCGATTTTTGTCGGTCCGGAATTTTCTCCGAAAATTCCAGAAAATTCCTATAAATCCTAAAATGTAAAACGCTTAATAGCGCACTCAGAACAATTTTTCAAATCCCATAACCACGTTAATCACAATAAAATACCGTTAGGCCCAATTACCGGGAATGTCATGAATGCATTTACTGTAATTCCATGTACACAATTGATACTGTGTATCAATCCTATTATGCATGAACAGTTCTAAATATTCCCTATCAATCTTATCCTATGCCAATTTTACTATTTTACCCTTCCAGGAGGGGGTGGGATGTTACATGAATCCTCTATTGGCTACTCAATTACCTTCGAATACCTCAAACTGTACCCAAGCACCACCCTATGAGCGACCTCTGTAAGGCAACAAAGAATGGAGTCAAAACACGTAATCAAGATTCAAGATATCCTCGAGCACCTCAAGTCTAAGGATACTGCACCATCTGCATGATGAGATTATCATTGACATTGAATAGGACATCCATGTGATGATCTCATGGCGGGGCATCCAATGTACTTACTACCTCTAGTAAGCATCCACATCTCAACCCTAAATATCTCATATTTACAGCTTCGAGATCTACCGCTGATCAAATCAAGGAGCATGAGATGTGCTAGTCTTTCCTAATACCGATGTCCAGCCTCAAGAATCCTATGACTAGGGATAATTTAGATAATGACATAATTGCACATGATAGGAATCTCAGTAGTGTGATCACATCATAATTTCCTTCATGCTATGTCATATATCATGGACTTCATTAATTTGATTACATATCTATATCAGTTCATAAATAATGAACAACAAATTAATGAAATATGCCTTTCTTTATTTATTTATAAAGACTGTACACAAATTTGTACAAAATGCGCTAAAGGCGATTGCCTTTAGGGAACTACTCTAACAATCTCCCACTTGACCTAAAGCCAATCGCCTTGATATCTAATACCATAGGCGAGTACATGAGAATCAAAACTCTTTTGTGACAATGGCTTCGTCAACGGATCAACAATATTCTGCTCGGTGGGAACTCTCTCGATCTCGACATCACCACGCCCTATGATCTCCTTATCAAATGATATCTGCAGTATGTGTTTGGATCGTTGATGAGACCTTGGTTCCTTCGTCTGCAAGAATAGCCCCATTGTTGTCACAATACAACCAGATGGGCCCATCATCGCTAGAACCACACCAAGTTCAAGAATGAACTTCGATCTAAACCTTCCTTTTTCGCTTCAAGCGGCAATGTACTCTGCCTCGGTTGTTGAATCGACATCGTCTCTTGTTTGGAACTCTTCCAATCGATCGCCTACCGCTCAAATGTGAATACATAACCTGATTGGGATTTGGAATCATCCTTATCGATTGAAAACCGACATCAGATACCCACTCACTTGAGATCTCCATCCCATATATCAAGAAAACATCCTTAGTTCTTCGTAAGTACTTAAGGATATTCTTGATACCACCCAAAGGACCCTCACCAGATCCGATTGGTATCGCTTGTAATACTTAGAGCATATGATACATCGGGTCTCGTATATAGCATAGCATACATGATAGATCTTACCGCTGATGCATACGGGATCATATTCATGCGCATCCTCTCATCTTGTGTTTTAGGACACATAGATTTCGAGAGTGTTATCCCATGAGTCACGGGAAGGTACCCTCTCTTGGATTGCTCCATGCTAAACCTCTTTAGCATCTTGTCTATGTACGTTGATTGTGAAAGACCAAGCAACCTTTTTGATCTATCTCTATAGATCCTTATCCCAAGGATATAAGTTGCTTCACCAAGGTCTTTCATGGCAAATTGTTTGGACAACCAAATCTTGACTGATTGTAGCATAGAGACATCGTTTCTTAGTAATAATATGTCATCCACATATAGCACAAGGAATACGTTTGCAGTCCCATTAACCTTCTTATACACACAGTATTCATCCGGATTTTGTGAGAAACCAAACTCTTTGATTATCTCATCAAAACGGATATTCCAACTCCTGGATGCTTGCTTCAATCCATAGATGGATTTCTGAAGCTTGCATACCTTTTTGCCATCATAGGAGGTGAAGCCCTCAGGTTGTGTCATATACACATCCTCAGCTAGATTTCCATTTAGGAAAGCTGTCTTCACATCCATTTGCCATATCTCATAATCATAATGAGTGGCAATGGCTAGGAGTATTCTAATGGATTTAAGCATTGCTATTGGGATGAAGGTCTCATCGTAGTCAACTCCTTGTCTTTGACGAAAACCTTTAGCCACAAGCCTTGCTTTATAGGTAATTAAATTACCATCCATGTCGGTTTTCTTTTTGAAAACCCATTTGCACCCTATGGGTTTTATTCCTTCGGGTGCATCAACCAAAGTCCATACTTGGTTTTCATACATGGAATCCATTTCGGCCTGCATGGCATGAAGCCATTTCTGAGACTCTGAACTCTTCAGAACCTCTTCATAGGTGGTAGGCTCATCATCTTCTATGAGCAATACGTCATCCTGTTCATTCACGAGAAATCCATATCTCTCGGGAACAGAGCGTATTCTACGTGACCTACGAACTTCGTGTGTTGTAGAAGGTTGAACTTTTACTTCATCTGTATGAGTTACAGATTTGAGTTCGCAGCAGTTGATCTGCGTCGTTTCAAGATCTTGAACTTCTTCAAGTTCAATTTTGCTCCCACTGTCTTCTTGTAAAAGAAACTCTTTCTCTAAAAAGACAGCATGCTTTGAAACAAACACCTTTTGTCCCTCAGCAAGGTAGAATTGATATCCCATTGTTTCTTTAGGATATCTTACTAACAAACACTTGTCAGATTTTGCATCACGTTTATCTGACTGAGTTCGCTTCACATAAGCAGGACAGCCCCAAACTTTCAAATGAGTAAGATAGGGTCTTTTGTTAGTCCACATCTCATATGGAGTAACATCAACTGTCTTTGATGGAACTCTGTTTAGCAAGTAAACAGCTGTCTCGATTGCATACCCCCAAAAGGATTTTGGTAACTTTGCAAAGCCCATCATTGATCGTACCATGTCTAACAAGGTTCGATTTCTCCTTTCTGCCACACCATTATACTGTGGTGTGTAAGGAGGAGTCCATTGAGATAAAATCCCATTATCTCTTAGATAATCCAAAAACTCTTGGTCTAAGTATTCCCCACCACGATCAGATCGTAATGTCTTGATACTTTTCCCAAGTTAGTTTTTTACTTCATTTCTGAATTGTTTGAACTTTTCAAATGCTTCAGATTTGTATCTCATCAGATACAAGTACCCATATCGAGAATATTCATCGATAAAGGTAATGAAGTAAAGATAACCACTTCTAGCATGGATGGACATCGGACCACATACATCTGAATGTATTAGGTCTAATACTCCATCGCTCGCTCACCCTTTCCTTAAAGGGTAACTTAGTCATCTTGCCTAATAAACAAGATTCGCATGTGTCATATGATTCATAATCAAATGACCCTAAACTACCACTCTTATGGAGCTTAGCTATGCGTCTCTCATTCATATAGCCAAGGCGACAATGCCATAAGTAAGTTGATTTTAAATTATCTCGTTTATGTCTTTTCGTGTCATTGACATTCATAATTGGATGTGACATATCTAATATGTAAATTCCATTGCATAAAGTACCAGTACCATAAAGCATTCCATTCAAACTAATAGAACAACCATTGTTACTAAAAGTCAAATGGAAACCAATTTATTTAAACAAGAAATGATAATATGTTCTTTGTTAATACAGTACAAAATAACAATCATCCAATTTAATTACAAGCCCACCGGGAGTGACAAAAGTAAGTGCCTACGGCTAATGCAAAGAACTCTTGCTCCATTTCCCACATGCAGTCTACCTCTCCTTTATGAGTTGTTCATCGTCCCCGAGGCCCCGTGATATCATTGCATATGTGTGAGCCACAACCGTATCTAATACCCATATGTTATGATCGAAACAGATAACCTCAATGACAAACATACCGAAGAAGTCGAGGCATCCGATGCCTTCTTACGCTTCAGCCTCCAGATAGACTTTCTGAGCCCGCTCAAAGGACGGCCTTGCCACAATGGAAACAAGTTCCTTTTGGTGCAATCTCTTTGGTTTTCTTCTTGGCTGTACTTCCTATTTTCTGATCTTCATCAGAAGCTTTACCAGCAGGTGGTTCAGGAAGTGGAACATCTAGGATAAATTCTAGTTCCTCAGACCTGAGAACAATTCTCAGATTTCTGAGCCAATCAAGAAAATTTGGTCCAGTTAATTTGTTCGAGTCCATAAGTGAGCGCAAATTCACACTAGAGGTCATCTTCAATCAACCTAAAGGGATAGAGAGAAAGAATGTTAGAATAGAATAGATGCATAATCATAAGGACTTGCATGATATGCATATGGCTCCCACTAGTTTCATAGAATCCATAACCCTCAGTACGAATCCAACAAACATTATGACAAAATGTCCTAGTGGGTCGATATCCGACATTCCTAACAATGACCTTGGGTTTGCCCAACAAGCCACCTTAGTTCAATCGGTAGGTATCGGTCATACCAATTGCATCATAGATAGATATCCGACATTCCTAAAATGACCTTGGGTTTGCCCAACAAGCCACCTTAGTTCAATCGGAAGGTATCAATCATACCATTTCCATCTTAGGTGCAACTATCGACTAGTGCTATCAACTTTTGATGTATGCACACACATTGGGTTATCAACTCTTGATGCGTGTACATCTGATGTACACTACCCAATTTTGCCTCTGTCCACGTTGACCTTGAGTTTGCTCAACAAATCAACGCTTCTAGTGAAAACCGACCCATTAATCCGAAAATCTCATTTTTAATGGTTCGAACATATCCGTATAGAGTGAGCTTGGGTTTGCCCAACAACCCAACTCTATAAGAACTCTGGTTCTCAATGTATTTATGGAAGGCGTTAGCTTTCATATGATTTGAGGGTTTTCAGGTCTCATCTTCTTCTTCTCCAAGCGGTAGGATTATAGTCACTATGACTATATGGAATGATTTAGGGCATATGATCAATCACATTGAGTTTATACCTAAAATCATCCATCATCCCTCCTTTGCATGTTATAAGTCGACTTGTGTATGTATAAGTCGACTTATGCCTCTGTGTAAGTCGACTTATGCATGTGTAAGTCGACTTATGCAGCTGTACACGAACAAGTCGACTTGTACCATTGTGCAAGTCGACTTATGCATCTACAGTGCAACAAACAAGTCGAGTTATGAACGTATAAGTCGACTTGTGCAGTTGAAATTGCTATCTTAATTGGCTAATTTCTCAATTCATATGGTTCAAATTCCCAATACCAAGTCTAATACACTTTACCTTGATGTACCAATGAAACACTTTCATTGTTGCTTACCATATATAGTCAAACTATATATGAAGAATTTGAAATCGGTGAATATACTGTTATTCACTTGGATTTCCAAATAATTCGAGAATATCAAATTATCAACCTAAGTATCTCTAGGTAGTCTACACTTTATCAAGACTACTTCGGCACTGGTCACAAAATTTGTGACAGCCAAAACAATCAAGATAGGGGAATATACTAACGAGACGCTAATGAGACATATTTGACATCCAAAAATTATTTGGAAACCTAATTTCAAAAAATTCATTTAGGAAAGCATACAACATCAATGTAACACATTTTTAATCACATTAAAAATGATCCAAGGCTTTGGAACTGAAATCTACACAATTTCTTAGTTCAAACAAAACAACTCCAGCAATTTTCTCAAAACTGCCAAGTTCTATGTTTTGCTTGAAAAACCCATCGAACAATTTTCAATAAATTCTGAGAAAATTACAGAGGTCACTAAATGTTCCCAACATGCTCCATGAATTTTTTCAGGATTTATTTCCATCAAAAACTCATTCAAACTCAGCAAAAAATCCAATGCAAAATCTGTGTTCCTTAACACAGCTATTCCCAGCAGCACACAATAAATTCTCAAATAAATAGTAAATCACCTCGAAAACATTTTTCCATCCACATAGACATTCATAAACATCTTAGGGACATGTAGGTGAAAGAAAATTCGAAAACCATTTTTCTACAATTTATTCTCGAATTTATAGGCATGCCTGTTCAGTGAATGTGCACAAAGACAGCACCCAGCACATTAGGGAATAAATTAGCAAAACCATATCAAATCACATTAATAAATTCCGGGCTTCCACAGACATATGCAAAAACATCTTGTGAATATATCTGGGCAAGAAAATTTCGAAAACTATATTCCATACTGAACTCGAAATTCATCACATACAACATGCATCATCATCATAAGCTATAGCAACTCCGACCTAGTCATGGTTTCGTTGTTATATACGACACAAGTGGCTCTGATACCACTGTAGGAAAATCCCGGTGTGAGCATCACATGCCCACGGTGCGGAAAAAAAAAATTTATTCCGGGACCTTCCCGAAAACCAGGATCCATGTGTATATATATAACAAACTCAAACCGAACGACCAAAGGAGACCATCTCTAACGGTATCCACGCAGAGATTGGAGAACCTAACCGGGATAAACCCTTTGACCCGGGAATAGCTAGAACAAATTAAAGACTGCTAGATCTTACCTTTGTTCTATGGAGAGCTTGAAATCACGATGGAGAAGGAAGCTTGAAGAAACTTGAAGGTGTGATGGTCGATTGTGAGAAGAGATGAAAGATGAGAGGAAAAACTTTTTCTTCCTTCAATTTCTAAACCCACGATGATCGTTTATCAAGAGATCAAGAAACTCTTTCTTTTTCTCTTGAAAAATTCATAAGCATCGATCATCATCTTCCTCTCTTCTTTCACCAACGAGCATCTCCTTCTCCTTTTATTCTTTTTGTCTTTTAGCCATTTAATTCACCTAATGACTAAGCATGATGACTAAGCACATAAGAAGAAGCTTCCTTTGCTTCTTCCTTCTCCCACGTTTTCAACATATATATATATATATATATTATTTAATTAATTAATCATATATATATATATGTATATATATTACTGAAGTGGTCCAGTCACACTAGGGTCGGTCCTACCGGGTCTCGGTATGGGAAAAACCCCCGAAAACCTTTTTCAGCAATATCGATGTCGCGATCTCATCGGGACATATCTCGATCTCATCGGGATCCATTTAATCCGATTGCTCTCCATTTATTAGAACTCTATCCAAAATTATTTTACGAGTTCTCCGAGACACTCTTATGATTGTGACCCATTAGGTTCCCGGTTATGTTGGCCACTTAGATTAACACTTAATCTAAGCAAGTCATGAGCAGTATCTAGTAACAAATCATGACCCCCAATTGACCGGAAAGTAATTGGTTTGACGAATGAATATATATTCATCATGGACCATATCACGAACCCTTCCATAGACAATTACCGTGCAATTCGTCCTTTCACCATGCTATACCCCACTTGGTTATGAGTATGGGCAATGTGTCAACTCTCACTAGATCGACTACGCCAAATCTAGTCCAAGTGATTTCAGTTCTTGTCTGGGACTCATTACTTTATATGTCATGAAGACACTCTTCACGACATACATACTCCGCCGAGATTTCTAAGTAATGACCCGACAAGAGGCCATGGTATCATCTTCGCTATCACGAAGTGGTGAATCCTCTATTGACTACTCAATTACCTTGAATACCTCAAACTGCACTCCAAGCACCACCCTATGAGCGACCTCAGAAGGCAACAAGGAATGGAGTCAAAGCACGTAATCAAGATCCAAGATATCCTTGAGCACCTCAAGTCTAAGGATACTTGCACCATTGCTATGATGAGACTATCACCGACATTAGAATAGGACATCCATGTGATGATCTCATGGCAGGTCATCCAATGTACTTACTACCTCTAGTAAGCATCCACATCTCAACCCTAAATATCTCATATTTACAGCTTCGAGATCTACCGCTTGATCAAATCAAGGAGCATGAGATGTGTTAGTCTTCCGGATTACCGATGTCCAGCCTCAAGAATCCTATGACTAGGATAATTTAGATAATGACATAATTGCACATGATAGAATCTCAGTAGTGTGATCACATCATAATTTCCTTCATGCTATGTCATATATCATGGACTTCATTAATTTGATTACAGATCTATATCAGTTCATAAATAATGAACAACAAATTAATGAAATATGCCTTTCTTTATTTATTTATAAAGACTGTACACAAATTTGTACAAAATGCGCTAAAGGCGATTGCCTTTAGGGCACTACTCTAACACAAAGCAACCATAACAGAATTAGATCTGGAAGCTGATGAATATTATACCATTAGGGACATGGTATATTATAACATTGGCAAGAGTATTCCTCAACACTATAAAGAAATTCAAGAAATTTTAAAAGAAATGGAAGCCCTTGAATATATAGGGAAAAATCCACAGAAACATTGGGAAAAAATGGGATAGTCTGTGAATTGGATATCGTTAATCCTGATATTATAATTCAAGACAAGCCCTTAAAACATATCACTCCTTTAATGGAGGCCCAATTTAAGAAACATACAAAAACATTACTTGAGTTGGGAGTCATAAGGCCTTCATCTTCCAAACATAGAACTATGGCCATTATAGTTTATTCTAGAACTACAGTTGATCCAGTTACTGGAGAAACTAAACATGGAAAAGAACGAATGGTCTATGATTATAGAAAACTCAAAAACAATACACACAAGGATCAATATTCCTTGCCAGGGATAAATACCATTATAAAAAAGGTTGGAAACAGCAAGATTTATAGTAAGTTTGATCTCAAGAGTGGTTTCCACCAAATAGCAATGGATCCAGAATCCATACCCTGGACAGCATTCATAGTACCTAATGGGCTATATGAGTGGCTCGTAATGCCCTTTGGATTGAAAAATGCACCAGCCATTTTTCAAAGAAAAATGGACCTTTTCTTTAAAGGTCATGAAGAATATATTGCGACCTATATAGATGATATACTTATCTTCTCAGAAACGGCCCAAGAACATAGAAAACACTTACAAATATTTTTTAATATTTGTAAACAGCATGGATTAGTCCTATCCAAATAAAAAATGGTTATTGAGACTAAAGAAATTGAATTCCTAGGAGCAATTATAGGAAACATAAAAATTAAGCTGCAACCTCATATTATAAGAAAGTTATCTGATTTTCCTGAGGAACAGCTCAAAGAAAAGAAAGGATTAAGATCCTGGTTAGGAATTCTTAACTATGCACAAGGTTATATTCCTAAATTAGGAATATTACTCGGATCTTTATATAATAAGGTTGCTCCCAATGCCAATAAAGAATGAGAAATATGGATTGGGATTTGGTCAAAGAAATAAAGAGATTAGTTAATAATCTCCCAGAAATGGAATTACCACCCAAGTCTGCATATATCATCATTGAAACAGATGGATGTATGGAAAGATGGGGAGGAATTGCTAAATGGAGAAAATCCAAATGGGATTTAAGAAATACATAAAAATATTTGCATACGCCAGTGGGAAATTTGATACTATCAAATCTACCATTGATGCAGAAATTAATGCTTGCATTAATTCTCTAAATGCATTTAAGATCCATTTCTTGGATCAAAAAGAAATTACATTAAGAACAGACTACCAAGCTATTATAAGTTTCTATAATAAGCAGTCACAGAATAAACCATCGCGTGTTAGGTGGATTAACTTTACATATTTCATTACTGGAACTGGAGTTAATATCAATTTGAACATATTGATGGGAAGAAAAACATTCTTGCTGATTAACTGTCTCGTATTGTTTTAAAAATTTTATGTGCAGGATGGACAGAAAGGATAAACAAAACAGATCAGGAGATTTCTCTGATGAAGAACGAAAGCCAGACCTCACTCTACAAGACCTCTATGAACGGGCTAAGTCAACAAGAGAAGCAAGAAAAAAGTCCTGAGGAATCTTCCTCAAGCTCTAAAAGAAATAGAAAGTCTGCCTCTGATAAAACAGGCTCAAGCTCAGAAAATACTCCAACAAACCTTAGCGGGTTTGTTCGAATAGAAGATCTGGTAAAAAGGGTAAAAAGCCCAAAGAAATGGTCCTCACCAATTTTAAATGAGGAAAGAAAAAGACAAAGGTATTGTCGTTTTGGTAATACACAACTTCCTATATTGGATCCTTATTATCCATCTGGTTATCGTCCTCTCAGCAATTTGCCATTGGATGAACCTCAAAAATGCCTATTGGATTCCATATGGACAGCTCGAAACAGTAAGCAGAAACATAATGCTTGTTGTGCTCTGCAATATTATTTTAACAAAATTATGGAACCTCCTATGGGAAAAAACTACTCATATTATGCTCTTCTCAATGGTCCTGATAAAGGAATTTATTGTTACTACTCAACTTTGATCAAGAAAATATCTTCATTGGGTAAGCCTAAATTTAAAGGATTTTACGCCTTCAATGATGCTCTGGAATACATGATGCAATCATTCCAAAATATTGAAGACGAAATATTCATTGAAAAAGAACCTCGAGATGGACCTCTTGTTGAGCAATATGCTTTCTCACAAGGTTGCAGAACTTATGGAAACAATTCATGAGTTAAAGAAAGAAAAAAATATTCATCATGAAGAACAGGAACAAGCAGTAGCTCAATTAAAATCCGAAATTGATCAACAAGAACCTTATCATTTTAGTCAAAAGGATGAGTCACTAGCTAAAACTTATCAAAATCTTGAAGAATCTTCAGATGATGATAAAAGAAATCCTCGTTTTCAAAAACGACAAGAAACTCTAGCTGGCACCAAGTCAATCAGACAGCAAAGATTTGGCCAACACAAATAAAAATTATTAGAGACAACTGTCTCTTTTTGTAAAATAGTGTGTCTTTAAATTCAAAACACACACTTGGCGTTTACTATTAATAGTGGAACTAATAATTCCGCTAGCAAACAATGAAAATAATGGACTGAAAAGAATTGAATCATTTGCTATAGGGCCCAATGCGCACCCGGAATGATTATTCTAATCCCTTCAATTATTTTCAATAGTTAGGATCTTTGGCTATAAAAGCCATTAGTTGTAACCAAAAAAGTACATCGCTAGCAACCAACAACGCTCCGAAGCTCTTCTATCCTTGTAAAATTTCTCTTATAAATCAATCAGTTTTATTAACTCTGAGTTACTCATTGCGATACTCCGCACGTAATCTTCAAACGTGTCTCGCAAGATCAAATTTGGGCACTCTGCAAATGGTATTGATCTCAAGAGTGGTTTCCACCAAATAGCAATGGATCCAGAATCCATACCCTGGACAGCATTCATAGTACCTAATGGGCTATATGAGTGGCTTGTCCATCAATACCACGATAATTCAAGAAGAAAACTATTATACTGATGATGATGATGAAGAATTACCATGGTATATGGAATCATTTCAAATAGAAAAAGAGACTATTTTAATGGCAGAGATGGAATATCCCCCATTAAATCCAGAAATAGACTTTGATAATTTGCCAAGTCTACAGAAAATTATGATTCAGGTTATAGGCCTCCTATTGATTTTTCTATGGGACCTCCACAATACCCTCCAGCTACTGGAGAACAGAAAATAGATGTTCCAGAAATTTGAGAAAGGTGGAAAACTTTTAAAGGAAAAAGCTTGAATACCTCAAATCAATGGGTATTACCATCTGCTCACGCACAAACTGGAGCCATGTTAGTATTAGCTGAAGATATATCCCAATATGAAGATATTATCACACATTGGTATTCTGTATGTATTTTCTCCTATATATATATATATATATATATATATATATATATATATATATATAAAAGGAGAAAATACATACATATATATATACTTGATTGTTTGGCTTGTTACCAATGGCTATAAATATATTAGCCACTGAGCTTTATAGCTTAACCCATTATTTTCTCCTCAATTGCAAAAAAAGAAGATTGTTGATACTTGCAAGGCTTTGGCAACTCCAATCTAGCTATGTTTAGTAACTAAGTTAGTTCAACTATTTTTGGGGCAGCTTTATAAGTGTATCGAGCATGAACATCCATTTTTGTATTTTGTAATGAGTTATTGATGTAGTTGTGGTATGTAACTAAAGCTATGTTCAAACCCTATTTTGATTTAGTAATAAGATTAAGAATTGAAAAAGTTTCTTTTGTATATGTTCATGTTTATCTTTTGGTTGAGTTGCAATTTGTTGATGTTGGAAATAGAAGTGTATGATAGGGTTGGATTGTTGGGTTTTGGGTTGTGGATTTGAAGGTTACGCTGTGGCGAAGCCAAGACGTTGGTTGCGGTGAACCTTTCCTAAGAGATATTTTGGCATGATATCATAACTTCGCCACGACGAAGCTAGACTTTCACCGCGGTGAATTTTTCCGAAGGGTGCATTTTCTCGACCTTCAAACTTTATTGTGATGAAGTCAGACATTGGCTGCAATGAACTTTTCCCGAAAGGTCTTTAGAAACATTCCCTAATTTTGCTGCAACAAAAAATTTAGTTTGCCCCGGCATACCTGCCAACGTTGACACTAAAATCTTCTGTACCATTTGCAAGGTTTCAACTTTCCTCTCGCTTCCGTGATCCTTACTAAACCATCTCATTTAGGGTCCTCAGGATAAGTAATGGGACTAGGGTCTAACACGTAGTCCTAAACCATTTATGCTTGTTCATTCTGATGTATGGGGTCCTTGCAAAATTCCTACTTTGAATGGTGCAAAATGGTTTGTGTCATTCATAGATGACTGTAATCGTATGACTTGGATTTGTCTCATGAAAAATAAAAGTGAAGTATGTGATTTATTTCAAAAATTCTGTCATGATTTCAAATCAATATAACATGAAAATACAAGTCTTAAGAATCGATAATGAAGGTGAATATGTGAATCATGAATATTTTTTAATAAAACATGGTATTATTCACCAAATCTCATCTCCTTAAACCCCACAACAAAATGGTTTTACTGAACAAAAAAATAGGCATTTGTTAGAAATGACAAGGTTTATGTTTCTTGGGTCTAAAATCCCATTACAGTTTTGGGGTGAAGCTATTACTGCATGCACTTACTTGATAAACCGATGTCCTTCCAAGATTTTAAACTTAACAATGCCTTCAATTTCTAATTTGTCTCTAGAAGTATATGGTTGCATTGTATGTTGGATCGGAAAAGAAAACATACAAGATTTCGCTAAACGATGGGCTTTATAACTTTTTTACACAACAGAAGCAAGATAACCAAATCAACATGTCAATCCATACATGATACAATATAAGGATAATATTTAACATAAGAACAAGATGGAGATTATATTACCGACACTTCTCATAAGAACAAGATGAGACACTTCTCATGCAAATTTCAGCTAACACATGCACGAAAGGAGAGAGAGTCCAAAAATGAAAGATCACCTCTCTTTCACCTTGTCAATTTCGGTTATGCATGAAAAGAAAGAAGAGAATAACATCCAATGTATCACACCTTTCTTTAATCAAACATAAAGATGCCATTAAATGAGACTCTTCTCATTTGTTTTAAGATGGCTATATATAAAAAGACCAATAACCTAAATGACATGTCAATTTTGGTTTTAGTGATGAAAGAAGGAAGATCATCCATCAAATACACCTCTTTCATCTTTAATCAAATGAATGCTAAAAAGGTTACATAATATGCCATCATTAAAAGACAACCATTAAATCATTTAATGGTAAGATCATAACTATTTAATGGTAAGATCATAACTCCATTTAAAGATGATAATGCATGATAAATACCATCGTTATTTAGCAATTCAATGCTAAATGTGCAGTTGCACATTTAGTCATTAAAAACCGAAATTCCCTTTCATTTCTTTATGAATTTTGTTTTAATATATTAAATTAAAGTAAAATCTAGCTCATTTCTAAATGTTCATTTGGGCTTCTAATTAACTATTAATTAGTACAAACCTAACATTCAATCATGGGCTTTAAAACCTCCATTTATATTTCTTACTTTGCTTGATAACCTTCCTTGAAACCAAATGAGGAATCTTATTGGGCTTAGATAATTCAAGCTCCAATAAGCCTAGAATTAATTTAACCTCATTAGAATTAATTCTAGCTTATTAACTAAATTTCATACCACTAAAGATAATTAGTTGAACTCTTGAATTACTAAATACTATGAGAACACATATTTCAAATAATATGTCCAATTGTAAACCCTATTATGAACCTTATTATAGACATCCGCACAACAAAGGATAAAATTATCGTTTTGCCCTTATGTTAGTTTTTTCCTTCTAGATCTCCCATTTTACTCTATATGGTGATTAACACACAAGATCTCATCTTGGTCTTAAGACTTGATAGGTAGCTAGTCCATCAAACTCCTGGCGCCAATTTAATCATCAATCTCCATAAAACATCTAGAAGTGATGATATCACTATAAACTCTTTATTTAAGTGAATATTCCCTGATACATCTTTCAATTAATAATTCAAACATGCAGACACTGGATTAATACTTTGTAAAAATCTATTTCGATCATATCAAGAATTATAATGAAACACATATGAGTTCACCACTCATCAAGATTGTGGTCCATAATAAGCAAATGCTAAAATGTATGTTTTAAGGCTAAAGTAATGACCTACTTTATTCTTGAAAACATACTTGATTCTAGATTCATTTAATAGTGTCATTATCGATAGTCGACTACTATCATGATATAAAACTCATCATTCCTTTGAAGTAAACTCCTTTACTTACATGGAGATAAATCGCAACACTACAGTCTAAACTATAATCAAGCGACCAACTTGATTATTCAACTGTGAATCCATTATTTTAGATTCTCATAATATACATGTTTCCCTTACATCTCTATGTATACGCATATTACTTACAAAAGAATCTCGGTACCTTATGACTAGATATATAATGCTCATAAAAAAACCAAACTCTTTTGTTTTATTAATAATAAATAGTTTTCATTATAAAACTGTAACTAAAGAAAATTAAGTTACATATAAATACACTTGATTTCCAGGATACTATATTTACATAAATTGCAGTTTATACATGTGCATTCTAATGAATGAAAAAGTAAACTCCATCTACGAGCTTGTAAGTGTGTGTTTGTTGGGTATGGGGTGAATCAAAAAAAGGCATAGGTGTTATAGTCCTATTTTACAGAAAATGTTTATAACTAGAGATGTAACATTATATGAAAATATTTTTTATTATGATAAGGAGGTAACTGCAAGTAAGGGGGAGAAATATGAATTAAAATACTTGCAGTCCACTAGAAACGAAGGTAGTGAAAATGAATTTGAAAATGAAGTGCATCGTTTACATGAACCAAGCATAATGCATGGTTTACATGAGGAAAACACATTGCATAATTTACATGAACAAAATAATTTTGAAACTGGAGACAGAGAACCCAGTTTTAATCATAATAAAAGCCCAACCAAAACCATGGATTCTAGTATAGTAAGGAACAGTACCATGCATGAAAATAAAGAGTATTTTTTTACCACAAAAGGAACTCATGCATAACAAAATTTTATATGATGAAAGTTAAAGTAATGAAATACAAAGTGAAGTTAAAGATGGACAGGATCTCTGTATGGACCTAGGTGCTAAGGAAGAAGAAGAAAATATAGATGAACTTCCTTCAGTATAGCCACGTGTTGGAGTAAATCACACGTTAATATTGAATTCACATACAATATACGAAATACACAAAAATGGGGGTTGAATTGTGTAATTTTTTCGTGAATATAAAAACTTTGATATTTCTTTTAAAAAACTTTTCCAACTGTTAAATGAATACCACAAATGTTATACAAAAATAGTTACGTAGTTAAATCGCAAATAACTTCTATATACTTGTCTAAGAACAAGAGAAAATAAAGTGTAAGGTTAGAAGATAGACGTTGCAATTTTTATCTTGGTTCACCCCAAACCTTGGGCTACGTCCAGTATTCAAAGTTCGTTTGATATTTCACTATACTTCAACAATTTTACAAGTATTCTTTCTTCCCTTCCAGAGTCTCTTCAGGTCTCTTACACAAAGTATTCTTTCTGCTATCTTAGCCTCTCCAGGCTCTTAGACTTTTCTTTCTCTCACTAGAAAGATATTGTGAGTTTTTTGTTACAGTAGAGTTTACTCTCTTGTATCGCACTTTTGAATACAGAATTATTCTTTGTAAGTAAAAACTTGAAAGCTAAAAAAGGTTTTTCAGTCTTCGACTACGACTAGTATTTATAGCCTAAATCTCTAACTGCTTCTTGATTCTTGATAACTGCTTCTTGCTTCTTGTAGAAACCGTTATTCAGTTGACTTCTGTAACTAACTCTAACTGTCTGACGTACTAGAGTATCTTCTACTTGTATCGTTTGTGTTTTTCACTTCTTCTATGTTTTTCGCTTCTTCTGTGTTTTCCGCTTCTTCTGTGTTTTTCCGCTTCTTATGTGTTTTGACATCTTTTGTTTTTTCCACTTCTTCTGTGTTTTTCACTTCTTCTGTGTTTTCACTTCTTCTGTGTTTTTCGCTTCTTCTGTGTTTTCTGTTTCTTCTGTGTTTTTCACTTCTTCTGTATTTTTCCGTTTCTTCTATGTTTTCAATTCTTCTTTGTTTTTCACTTCTTTTGTGTTTTCCGCTTCTTTTGTGTTTTTCTTCTTCTTTTGTATTTTCTGCTTCTTCTGTGTTTTTCGCTTCTTCTATGTTTTTCACTTCTGTGTTTTTCTGCACACTTAACACACTTATCAAAATAGTTCATTTATTTCTAATATTATTATTATCTGATTGTCACCAAAATTAATAAACGTGAAGTCCTCTTGACTTAACAATCCCCCCCTCCGCTTTATGATAACAAATAATCATAATTTTAGAAAGATAAAAGTGAATGAATGAATATTATTCAGATAATGAATAAGGAGACAACAAAAGATACATGCATCTATAAAATACACATATGACAAAAAATAGTAGTCGTTACTATCTTCTTGTCTTGTCTCTGATCTCCCCATATGCTATCTTTCTTCTGCTTCTTTCTTCTGCTTCTGCTCTTCTCCCCCTATTTGTTATTAATCAAAAACTTTACCGAAGATGTTTCATGATTTTAAAAAACATTCGTTGCATATCAGTTCGGATCAACTTGAGGTCTTCTTCAATTGAAACTCGTAGATATGCCACTTCCTCATGTAGATCACCCAGTTAGTCACTCAAATCATCAACCTTAGTATGAATTTCTTCAATCTCCTTAACTAAGGCTTCCTGAATCCGCTGCTGTGAGTGACTAACTTCATCCACAACAATAGTAGAAACTTGTTGAGGTGTACTTGGTGGATAGAAGTTTGTAGCAACAGGTATTTCTGAAGGTAAAACATCTAATTCAATGATTTTGATAACATGAGGTTTGAAAGATTGTTTTCCTTCAAGGAGATCAAGGTTATCAGGTCTAGGTAGTTTTGGAATTGATTTTCCAAGAAGGTGCAGGATATCTTTAATTGAATATATAAAACTCAAGGGTTTAAAGTGCATGATTAGGTGCACAAAAGTCTCTAAGTTGAAACTGATACCTTCATCCCTGATAGTTTTGTACTGTCCTTTTGTCACGTTTCCAACTACCTGAAAAGTTGCATCTGTGATGGAGCAGCCACAATGACTTCCTGATGATTTTGAAATGTGATGTGAAACATAGATTCCTCTTGATTGAGCTGCATTGCATGCCTCATCTATGTTCCTCACCGCTGCCTATATCTGTTCTTCTGTAAGATCATCTGTTTTTCCTTCAGGGTACATCTTATGTTTCCCTTTGTCTTCAATGTGTGCAATGTTTGAAACTCTCCGTTGTATATCTAGTACAATCTTGATCAATGTTCTATTTGTGACTGCATAAATAGTATATCAATCCTTGTACATCTTAAATGGATATGGTTCTATCTTTTCATCTCGCAGAATCCCATATAATCTTCTTTCTTCATGATTTAGAACATGTATTGATCGATTATTGATCAATATTGGTTCAACTTGTACCTCAACTAACCTTTTCACAGGTTCTCTTATAATAATCGAGCTTCTGCTTCTAACAGGTACTGATTCTTCAATCACCTTCATTCTCAAATTCTCTTTTATGATAGGTTGAGAAGGACTATGAGATACTGATCTGTGATCAACTAACTTTGCTTTTTGTTAAACACCAGTTGAAGTAATCTTTTTCTGATTGGTCTTTAACTTCTTACTTTCTTATACCAGTCTAGAAGGAGGTTGTTGTTGAGGTTTCTTCTTTTCAAACACCAACTTCCTTTTAATTTCTATTTCTTTAGTCGATTTTGTTAGTTGTTCTTATAAAATTGAGACCAAAGATCTAGTAGCTTGTGATGCTTTCTCTGTCTTTTCAGAATCTTCACCAAGAGTTAATCCTTTCCCTCTCTTTTGTTCTTGTTGAGGCAGGGTTAATTGGTGACTTTCTTGATTGTTTTTATTTCTCAAAATAAGGTGTCTCCCCCTTTCTTTTCAACGACAATTGTTTGAAAGACTGTTTCACCTGGCTTTCTTCTCTTTGTGATATTGTCTTAGCTTTAATTGATACCTCTGACGATTTGTTCTTCTTTTCTTCTATAGACATTCTTCCCGTGGATTGAGGTTTTGTCTTCCTTCCGGGTGTAATGCTTTCACTAAAATTGTGTCTGACAATACGCTCCCCCTCAATCCTTGCTTTTTCCATGGAAGTTATATCCTCCTTTTCTTGAGACTTCAAACCCATTCTACTGATACTTGATCTATAACGTCTATGAGCAATAGCTTGCAGTTGACATATATTCAGCTTCTGCAGTAGATAGAGCAATTGAACTTTGCCTCTTACTTGACCAAGAAACTAGATTGTTGGACCCCGAACCTTTTTATTAAACGAGAAATTGTTGACGATTATTCATGTGTAAAAAAAGGGGAACTCTTGAACTTGAAATGAAATAGAAAAGATAGTTTAGTTACAAGATGAGTTATAGGAGAAATGTTGGAAGTTAAAAGTTGAAAGATGGAATTGAAAAATGTTCATTGAGTTAGCTTCGGTCTTTTAGCCATAACTTTTTCTCTGGTTATCCGAATCAGATGATTCTTAATTTGGATTAAACTAGAGAGATAAGGATACAATTTTTCTGAAGAAATTGAATTTTAATTCAGCCTCTCAGATTACCAATTTTAGGACGAAAGTAAATCACATGAAAATATTTCTCATAAGAATAGTCCGAAAGTTTTGGAGTATAAATTTTGGTGTACTAATCCAAATTAAATGATTTTAGGTGGCGTTATGAAATTAATAAAATGAGGAACATTTCTCTAGAAGGAAGTTTTAGCAAATTCCTTCAATTTGATGGTTAGAAAAATGTTCTAAAGTAAACATGAACTAAAATGAATTTTTGGGGCATTGATAGATTTTTTTATGATTTTGAGGAATTAATTAGCATGTTAATATGAGAAATTAACATGTTAATTTGAGCAAGATCATATGGCATGGGTTGATTGGATTTAAATTGAATTAAGGTGGTAATTTATGCATGAGGGCAAAATTGGAAGACCACATAAGCATTTAAGTTCCTAGGCTTTTAAGTAAGGGCAAAATGGACATTGTCCAAGCATTAGTGATATAAAAGGAAAGAGAAATGGGTGGTCCTTCCATTAGAAGAGAGGAAAACGTGAATTAGAGAGAGAGAGAAGAGAGAAGCACGAAAAAGAGAGAAAGAGGGGAGAAAAAGAAAAAAGAAGAAAGAGGGAGCTAGGGCTTGCTTTTTCATGGGTTTCAAAAGGGATTATGATGGTTATTCATAAAGGAAAAGATGGAAGAAGATGAGGGCTTCCATTAGAGACAAACAGCTCCTCATTTGGTGAAGAACCAAGGCAAGAGTGTTTTGATTTTGTTGAGTTTTTGAAAGGGGTTATGGTTTAGATAGCTTAAGAATGGTATGGGTTTAAGAATTTTAAGATCAATTTCATGATATGTTTCTTTGGGGTTGATCAATTTGGATGTCTTTTGATTTGGGGATTTTGTGGCTATTGTCAAAGGAGATTAAGAGAGGATTCAAGAGGAGAAAGATGGGAAGCATGTTGAACAAGTTTACAAGCAAGGATTTAAGGTGGGTATCTTGTTTATAGCAGAATTTACAAGCCATAAATGTTTCCTTTTAAAGCTAGAGAAGAAAATGATTTCAAATTGGGTCATATTTGTTGCATTATTGCTATGAATGCATTGTGAAATTGCTACATATTGCTATGTGAAATTTGTGATGATTTATGAAAAACATTTCTTTTGAAAAGATTGCAAGATTATGATTTTATGTTTTCGAACATGGTTTTTGGAATATATCAAGTGCATGGAGTCAACTTTTTCAAAAAGTGCCATTTGTGGCAACAAGCTTTGAATTACATGTTATGTGAGTTTTGGTAGTCCATCCAAGAATCGTCACGTGCACGTTGACCCAAGAAAAAGGCTTCTCCCGCCTACCCGCTAGTGGCATGGACCTCCTTTAAGGACTCCCCAAGTTTACGACTACACAGGACCATTATATAGAATTGTGTAGCTCGTCAAGTTTATGGATCTACCTAAACCATTTATGTGCTTTTGTGTTCATGATTTGTGAATAAGTTGATGCATGCATGTTTTGTGATTTATGACATTAAATACATGATGAGAATTTGAGAAACAGGTGTTTTATGGATTTCAACAAAAAAATTTCCATGATTAAGAACTTTTGAAAGATTTTGCTTGTAATTTTGTGATAAGCATATTACCCACAGGCTTTTAAAGCTCACCCCCACTCTCTTTCCCCAATTTAGGTGTTGACCAAGAAACAGAGAGAGAACCAAGGCATTATTTTGGACTTTGTATGTTTTGTATTGTTTTGGAATAATTGATGTAAATATAAAGTTGTAACTGCATTTTGAGCAATTGAATGATGTAATTTGTGATTTTGTGAAATATTGTAACATGACCTGGAAATGCCATTGGAGTTTGTAAACTCTTATATATGATGTTAATGAAATATAGAATTGCGTATGGATATGAATTATGGAATTGTGTATGATGATAATGACATGTGAAATTGTGTATGGATGAGTGTCACTGTTGAATGCGAAATTGGGTATGGATCAAAGTGGAGTTAAAATATGGATTAATTAAGGATGAGGTTAAATTGGAATTAAGTACATTTGAAGAAGCGATACATGTGAGTTAATGAACTTTGCATATGAATTGATCTATATATATGTGAGGCAATATGGACAAGAAAGATAGGAATGATATGATGATAATCATGAGATGTTTTGAATAAGTGATGATTTGATGAACTTCTATTGGTAGTTGAAATTAAGTACACTTAAAGAAGTAATCCAACTGAATTGATGGACTTTGAATAGGAGTTGCCTTTTCTTATAATTGAAATGTTATGGAAAAAAAGGATTAGTATTTGAATGGATAAGAACGAAGGTGTATTAGTTAAGGAAGTGAAATAGGGGCAAAGTTCCAGTCTTTCATAACGGTCAGATTTGTGTTCAGGATTCAAGGAAAATTCTGGAAAAATCTGGGTAGAATTAGAAAAAAAAATGGCCTCCTTTGAAATTGTAGATGATCTTCTTATCTTTCCGACGCTATAAGGCTTGAAATTTTTGGACATCAGAATGAAGAGATATGGTTGTTACAAGTTGGGATGTTACTTAGGATTTTGTGTGTATGACAGTTATGGTTATTGATGGGAATAGTGGTTTTGATGAACCAAATGAATTAAGCATTGAGAGTTTGATGAGATAAATATGTTGTTTGATTCGTTATGAAGTGTTTTGGCATTGGAATAAGTGAATTTGTGAAGATTAAAAGTTTATATGATGTTAGATTGGAGGTAGGAAGCATTGGAGAGGTTTGGAAGGGTTTTGGGAACCCTCATGTCCGTTAAACAGACATGGATGTCCGTTTAACGGACATTCACGGGTCATTTTGGCCTCCTTCACCTATACGTGCATGGGAAAGATGATGATTTTTTATGTTTTTAGAGGCCGAATCTCATTTTGTGGTCTTCATGAGAGTTTTATATCTCGAAGACTTCTTTGCATTGGTCCAAGAACGAAACTAATCTGACATTTGTGATGAATGTTATGACAATCGCGCAAAAACATGTTACTGCATGATTGAGGTTATGAACATGTTAGATCCTTTCGGTCATAACTCCCTCGTTTGACCTCCAAATGAAGTGATTCTTAAGGCGATAGATTTATAATACATGAATTTATCTCTCCATAAAATTTGGTAGCTTTTGGTTTTGAGATGAAAAAGTTTGATTGTAAGAAAGTGAGAGGTCAGTTTAAAGAGCATGATTAAGGTATAAACACACTTTGGAATTTTAAGCATATCTTGAGCTATATAGCTCCGATTGAGGTGATTCTTGCTTCAAAACAAACTAAAGACATAGAGATATGATTTCTTTTAAGAAGTCAAATTGAAATTCTAGTTTGAAAATTTCCAAATTCTGCTCACGAGCAGGAAAATTTGAGTTCAAGCATGGTGACTGATTTGTATGGGCACACTATGACACAATTTGTTAGTAAATTTTTGGGATGTTATGAGAATGAACATGTAACGGACGATGGCTAATGATGGTGCAAAAAAAACCTTCAAGGTAATACGCACGCACTCACGCATTTCATGATTTTCGCAAGAGGTTGGGCTTCGAAATCAAGCGGGGTCCAACAACTATATGAGTCCGTAAGAGGGTTGGGTTCCAAAATCGAGATCCAACATTTATGGTATCAGAGCGCCAGTATTAGGATCTTACATGGGTTCATGTGTATAAGTTACATGCATAAGCAATTATTAAGAGTTTACGCGGATAGATGTAGTAGGAAGAAGAATGATTTGTCAGAAAGTGAGAACATAAGGAAAGTTTGTTGATACGTACTTGAATTGATATAGAAGTGAAACTATTTTCATGAGGTGATTGAAAAGGAAATGAAGACAAGTAGAAATGATGTGATTAAGGTGTACAAGTAGAAAATAAGGAAAAACATAAATTGCTATGATCTTAAGAAGATGAAATCAGGACCTAAGTGGTTGCTTGATGAATCTGACAAAGAGTTATGATACTCCATAAGAATGTGTTAGTGGAACTAAGATCAGAATTTTTATGACGATTTTACATCTATAAGTTTGAATCAATGGTGAATATACATATGTAAGATGCAATGTGAAGGATAATAGGATGAGTTTGATGATGCCACCCAAGCATATGCGACAATAAGTATGTTCATTACTCCATTGAGTTGTGGTGATTAGAACCTTATGACCTTGTGAGGACGATAGAAATTGGTCTTCCTGAGGTATTAAGAATAGCTGATAATGTGATGATGATGATGATAGGTGATTGATTAAAATGTATAGATGATGGAAGCAAGAAACCTTCTTTCAAAGAAGAATAAGCAGATCAGATAGTTTATATTAAGGATGATCAATGGGAGAACTGATCAAGAAGGAATATGCAATGATTCGAAGGTAAGTACACTCCCTAACAGAGCATCAAGCAGGAAGGTAGAATATGTTACTAAAAAAGTATGTATTTTGTTTGATGTAAAGGGTCATATGAGTGGATTCTTGAATTTATGGAGACACAAATTGCTAGTATGAGGAGTATGTACGTTCACATTATATTATGTGAAAGTATGTTGGGGAGATATAAACCTGACTTGATGAATGTCTTAAAGTCATAAGAAGTTAAGTATGCAAATAAATTTCAATGCGTGGACAAATTAGTATGAATAAGCAAACATGAGAATAAGTCCAAGTGAGATTTGAGGAAATTCAAGGAATGGAGAAAATCATTCGAGGAAGGAAGTCAATTGGGAAATTGAAAAGAAAGTGAGACAAGGTACCTCATTAAGGAATCAGTTATTTAAGGAATCACGAGGACTAATCAAGAGGCACATGGAATTTGATAATAATTGATTTAGTTAACAAATGCCCGATAGCACTATGGTATTGGAGACTAAAGTGGTCTAAGATTTGATGATGTATTAAACGTATTAGAAGAATTGAGAATAATAGTTTGAATACATGAAAGAAAAAAAGTGTGTAAAGCATATGAGTATTGTAAGTAAAGAGAATTTTGAAAGAACTGCGCTAATGTAAATTATATCATATAGATTTGGAGATTTCTATAGTATGCACTGATGTTGTATAAGACATTTGGCTAAAATCCAATGCAGCGTAACAAAGTGATTTCATATGTATGGAGAAAACTAAATTCCTATGAGTTGATTATTTGATACATGATTTAGAACTGCTATATTAATGATTGTTTTGAAAGTTTGGAGACAGTATATGTACAGGAACATCTTAGATATATATGTGCAAGTACAGATCGTAAAAGTTTGAGGCAATCAATGAATTGGGAGAATTAATTATGAGACTTAGGAGATTGATATAAATACCAAAAGGCTATGATTGTTCAAGTGAGAAATTCCAAGTAAAGTTAAGTGTTATATCAGATACCTTATGTAGCTATTCGATATTAAGGTTATCAGAACCAATGCAAAAAGAACCATAGAATAGGGGGTTTGGTTTATCCCAAATTAAGGATTAAGAGGTTATGAATCTTATAAAGAGATTGAAAACAGATCTGAATTTTGAGTTCGAATAAGAAGAATGATACATGGTGAGTGAAATAAGAAGTATGGGAAATCAATAAAGATGTTTGAGCAAAGGGATTGCTAGAAAAGTACAAATGGTAACATAAGTTATGCATCTTAGTAGGAATGCATCGAAAGATCTTTTAGTGACTAAGAATGTCAAAGTAAGCAAGTGGATGTCTGAATTGATGGTCTTAATTATCCAGAATATGCTTAAGGCATATAGTTTGAAGTTCATAGGGCTATAAGATCCAAGTATAGTCCTACTTGACTTTAAGTACGACAATCACTATCTTTGTGATTTCTTCTCTTATATTGTATGAGGAGTTAGATGATAGAAGGAGTCATTGCTTTTGTATTATGATGAGTAAGGCCTACAAGTCGTTGAAGGCTAGAAGTGGAGATGTTATGGACAGGTGAAATGGATGAATGATAAGAATTAGGTAGATTTAAAAAAATGAACGAATTAGAAGGATCAATGTCAAGGGCATGAAATTTAGTAAGATTAGGCATGAGAGTTAAGTGTGTTAGCACACAGTCACTTAGCACTACCCTGATGTGAATCATTAAGAGTAAGATAAATTACCTCTAGGATACTCTCAGAGCTATATGTTTATACTCACATGAGTACATGTTTATGAATGCCACCATGCCAAGGTGTGCTCAAGCCCGACATGAATAGGTTTACATGAAATAGTTATAAGTTTGCTACTGATAAAAGATGTCTCACATTCGAAATGTGATATACGTGAGTATGTTAAGAAAATTGGTAGGATATAATATGGGTGTTATGGATCAAGGAAGTGGGAAATAAAATTGTGATTAGTTTGAAGAATATGGAAGAAACAGATAAGAAGGTGTGGCATCTGAGAGGGATTGTTTGAATCCGTTAACCAAGATCATTTGAAAGAAAGCATTGGAGTGATGGAGTAAAATGGAAAAACAAAAGAGTACAAGAGGAAGCAAACCTCTGCTCCTAGATCAGTAAGGTATGAATTTCGAGGACGAAATTCTTTAAGGAGGGGAGAATTGTTGGAGCTCGAACCTTTTTATTAAACGAGAAATTGTTGGCAATTATTCATGTGTAGAAAAAGGGGGAACTCTTCAACTTGAAATGAAATAGAAAAGATAGTTTAGTTACAAGATGAGTTATAGGAGAAATGTTGGAAGTTAAAAGTTGAAAGACGGAATTGAAAAATGTTCATTGAGTCAGCTTCGGTGTTTTAGCCATAACATTTGCTCTAGTTATCCGAATCAAATGATTCTTAATTTGGATTAAACTAGAGAGATAAGGCTACAATTTGTCTGAAGAAATTGAATTTTAATTCAGCCTCTAAAATTATCAATTTTGTTGGACCAATGGTGGTTGACAAATAATAATCCCTTTATGTTTTGATAATTATAAAATATATAGAATTGGTTAAGAAATTATTTCAGGATTTTTAATTAAAGGACCGATGCAATTTCAAGTGATAATTTCCAAGGATGCAAGAGATAGATGTTCAAATTTCAATTTACAAATGTCAAAGAGATAAAATATCAAGAAATCAAGCCAGTAATAATCTTCTGTGATCAAGAGAAGATAGACAACGTGCAAAGGATAATCTTAGTGAAGATTATGGATAGAGATATTGAAAGATCGAAGATTATCTGCAAATTTATCCGTTGGAGGAATTCCAGTCGATTACAAACAATTCCAGTCGACTGAAAATTAACATATCTGAAAAGTGGGGCTCATTCCAGTCGACTACAAACATTTTCAGTCGACTACAATCATTCCAGTCGATTATTTGAAGAGCGAAGATTATTTTCGTTAGCTCCAGTCGACTATAAAAATTTCCAGTCGACTATAATCAGCAAAGATGTTTGTTCCAGTCGACTGATACAGGTTCCAGTCGACTAGCACTTGTCAACCAGTCGACTATTAACTCTTCCAATCGACTAGCAGCACAACAGACGGGAAGAAAATCATTCTCAATGTTCATAAGAGATCTTCAACGACTACAAGAGGATTTCCAATGTCTATATTGATCCAGAAGCCTGCAAATAAATAGATGAACACCAAGAGATCGATAAGTGCCAAAAAATAGAAAAGCATACTGATCATAGTTTATATTTCTCATATTATTGCTCTCAATTCTCTTAGCACATTCAAGTGTATCTAGCTATCTTGAGCTTTATTTCAGTTTCCTATCATCTTTTTATAAGCTTAGTGATTAGAGGAAAATCACTGGTGAGGTTAGATTTGTGCCGGAAATCAAATCGGATTGTAAGGGTTGCTTGAGCTGGAATTCAAGTGGTTGTAAAAGTTTGCACTAAACTAAAAAGTTTACAATATAGTGGTTTGTCAAATCCTAAGTGGGAGCTTAGGTAGAGGACGTATGTCTTAGCACCGAACCTCTATAAAAACAGTGTTTCCTTTTCTTCCCTGCTCTTTTCATTTGATTAATTTGATTGTTTTGTGTGTATTAATTCCGTGATTTTTTGTAGAAATCTGCGAAAAAGTTTAGACGATCTATTCAACCCCCCTTCTAGATCGCTTTCAAATTTTAGGACGGAAGTAAATCGCAGAAAAATATTTTCTCATAAGAATAGTCTGAAAGTTTTGGAGTATAACTTTTGGTGTACTGATCCAAATTAAATGATTTTGGGTGGCGTTATGAAATTAAGACAATGAATAACATTTCTCTAAAAGGAAGTTGTAGCAAATTCCTTTAATTTGATGGTTAGAAAAATGTCCTAAAGTAAACATGAACTAAAATGAATTTTTGGGGCATTGATAGATTTTTTTATGATTTTGAGGAATTAATTAGCATGTTAATATGAGAAATTAACATGTTAATTTGAGCAAGATCATATGGCATGGGTTGATTGGATTTAAATTGAATTAAGGTGGTAATTTATGCATGAGGGCAAAATTGGAAGACCACTTAAGCATTTAAGTTCCTAGGCTTTTAAGTAAGGGCAAAATGGACATTGTCCAAGCATTAGTGATATAAAAGGAAAGAGAAATGGGTGGTCCTTGCATTAGAAGAGAGGAAAACGTGAATTAGAGAGAGAGAGAAGAGAGAAGCACGAAAAAGAGAGAAAGAGGGGAGAAAAAGAAAAAAGAAGAAAGAGGGAGCTAGGGCTTGCTTTTTCATGGGTTTCAAGAGGGATTATGATGGTTATTCATGAAGGAAAAGATGGAAGAAGATGAGGGCTTCCATTAGAGACAAGCAACTCCTCATTTGGTGAAGAACCAAGGTAAGAGTGTTTTGATTTTGTTGGGTTTTTGAAAGGGGTTATGGTTTAGATAGCTTAAGAATGGTATGAGTTTAAGAATTTTAAGATCAATTTCATGATATGTTTCTTTGGGGTTGATCAATTTGGATGTCTTTTGATTTGGGAATTTTGTGGCTATTGTTAAAGGAGATTAAGAGAGTATTCAAGAGGAGAAAGATGGGAAGCATGTTGAATAAGTTTACAAGCAAGGATTTAAGGTGGGTATCTTGTTTATAGTAGAATTTACGAGCCATAAATGTTTCCTTTTAAAGCCAGAGAAGAAAATGATTTCAAATTGCGTCATATTTGTTACATTATTGCTGTGAATGCATTGTGAAATTGCTACCTGTTGGTATGTGAAATTTGTGATGATTTATGAAAAACATTTCTTTTGAAAAGATTGCAAGATTATGATTTTATGTTTTCGAACATGGTTTTTGGAATATATCAAGTGCATGGAATCAAGTTTTTCAAAAAGTGCCGCTTGTGGCAACAAGCTTTGAATTACATGTTATGTGGGTTTTGGTAGTCCATCCAAGAACCGTCACGTGCACATTGATCCAAGAAAAAGGCTTCTCTCGCCTACCCGCTAGTGGCACAGAGCTTCTTCAAAGACTCCCCAAGTTTACGACTACACAGGACCATTATATGGAATTGTGTAGTTCGTCAAGTTTATGGATCTACTTAAACCATTTATGTGCTTATGTGTTCATGATTTGTGAATAAGTTGATGCATTCATGTTTTTTTATTTATGACATTGAATACATGATGAGAATTTGAGGAACAAGTGTTTTATGTATTTCAACAAGAATTTTTCCATGATTAAGAACTTTTGAAAGGTTTTGCTTGTTATTTTGTTATAAGCATGTTATCCACGGGCTTTTAAAGCTCACCCCCACTCTCTTTCCCCAATTTAGGTGTTGACGAAGAAACAGAGAGAGAACCAAGGCATTATTTTGGACTTTGTATGTTTTGTATTGTTTTGGAATAATTGATGTAAATATAAAGTTGTAACTGCATTTTGAGCAATTGAATGATGTAATTTGTGATTTTGTGAAACATTGTAACATGGCCTGGAAATTCCATTGGAGCTTGTAAACTCTTATATATGATGTTAATGAAATATAGAATTGTGTATGGATATGAATTATTGAATTGTGTCTGATGATAATGAAATGTGAAATTGTGTATGGATGAGTGTCACTGTTGAATGCGAAATTGGGTATGGATCAAAGTGGACTTAAAATATAGATTAATTAAGGATGATGTTAAATTGGAATTAAGTACATTTGAAGAAGCGATACATGTGAGGTAATGAACTTTGCATATGAATTGATCTATATATATGTGAGGCAATATGGACAAGAAAGATAGGAATGATATGATGATAATCATGAGATGTTTTGAATAAAGTGAAGTGATGATTTGATGAACTTCTATTCGTAGTTGAAATTAAGTACACTTAAAGAAGTAATGCAACTGAATTGATGGACTTTGAATATGAGTTGCCTTTTCTTATAATTGAAACGTTATGGAAAAGAAGGATTAGCATTTGAATGGATAAGAATGAAGGTGTATTAGCTAAGGAAGTGAAATAGGGGCAAAGTTCCAGTCTTTCATAAGGGTCAGATTTGTATTCAGGATTCAAGGGAAATTCTGGAACAATCTGGGTAGAATTAGTAAAAATGGCCTTCTTTGAAGTTGTAGATGATCTTCTTATCTTTCCAACGCTATAAGGCTTGAAATTTTGGACAACGGAATGAAGAGATATGATTGTTACAAGTTGGGATGTTACTTAGGATTTTGTGTGTATGATAGCAATGGTTATTGATGGGAATTGTGGTTTTGATGAACCAAATGAATTAAGAATTGAGAGTTTGATGAGATAAATATGTTGTTTGAGTCGTTATGAAGTGTTTTGGCATTGGAATAAGTGAATTTGTGAAGATTAAAAGTGTATATGATGTTAGATTGGAGGTAGGAAGCATTGGAGAAGTTTGGAAGGATTTTGGGAACCCTCATGTCCGTTAAAGGGACATGGATGTCCATTTAACGGACATTTATGGGTCAAAAAGGACCCCAAGCATCGCCCATGTCCATTTAACGAACATTCACGGGTCATTTTGGCCTCCTTCACCCGTACGTGTCCGTTAACGGACATGGATGTCCGTTTAATGGACAGCCACGGGAAAGATGACGATTTTTGATGTTTTTAAAGGCCAAATCTCATTTTGTGGTCTTCATGTGAGTTTTATATCTCGAAGTCTTCTTTCCAATGGTCTAAGAACGAAACTAATCTGACATTTGTGATAAAAGTTATGACAATCGCGCCAAAACATGTTACTGCATGATTAAGGTTATGAACATGTTAGATCCTTTCGGTCATAACTCCCTCGTTTGACCTCCAAATGAGGTGATTCTTGAGGCGATAGATTTATAAGACATGATTTTATCTCTCCATGAAATTTGGTAGCTTTTGGTTTTGAGATGAAAAAGTTTTATTGTAATAAAGTGAGAGGTCAGTTTAAAGAGCATGATTAAGGTATAAACACACTTTGAAATTTTAAGCATATCTTGAGCTGTGTAGCTCCGATTGAGGTGATTATTGCTTCAAAACAAACTAGAGACATAGAGCTATGATTTCTTTGAAGAAGTCAAATTGAAATTCTAGTTTGAAAATTTCCAAATTCTGCTCACAAGCAGGAAAATTTGAGTTCAAGCATGGTGACTGATTTGTATGGGCACACCATGACACAATTTGTGAGTAAATTTTTGGGATGTTATGAGAATGAACATGTAACGGACGATGGCTAATGATGGTGCAAAAAAACCCTTCAAGGTAACACACACACACTCACGCATTTCATGATTTTCGCAAGAGGTTGGGCTTCGAAATCAAGCAGGATCCAACAAGTGTATGAGTCTGCAAGAGGGTTGGGTTCCAAAATCGGGATCCAACATAGATTATGGTCAAGAAAGTGATAGCCTCCACTTGTACTCTTCCTATCAATCCTTTCTCTAGCGTAATCAGCATCACAGTAGCCAATTAACCTGAAATTTTTACCTTTCTCATACATTAAGTAAAGATCAGTAGAACCCAATAGATATCTCATAATTCTTTTAACAACAATATAGTGAGATTCTCTAGGATCTGCTTGAAATCTAACACATAAGCAGACAATAAACAGAATATCAGGTCTGCTTGCTGTAAGGTAAAGTAAAGAACCAATAATTACTCTAAAAAGGATTTGATCAACCTTTTTACCTACTTCATCCTTAGATAAAAGGTTTGAAGGATGCATAAGAGTTGACATATGTTCCACTTTTTCCATTCCATATTTAATCAACAGTTTTTTGATATACTTTTCTTGATAAATAAAAATCTTTTCTTCAGTTTGCTTAATTTGTAAACCAAGACAGAATTTTAATTCACCCATCATGCTCATCTCAAATTCACTTTTCATCAGATTTTCAAAACTAGAACATAGCTTTTTAGACATTGCACCAAAGATAATATCATCAACATATATCTGTACTATAATGAAATCATTCTTAATACATTTTCTAAATAAAGTCTTATCTACATGTCCTCTACTAAAACCATTCTCAACCAAAAAGGAACTTAGACGATCATACTAAGCTCGAGGAGCTTGTTTCAAACCATACAAAGCTTTATGAAGTCTATAGACATAATCTAATTTCTTAGAATCTTCAAAACCACGAGGTTGCTTTACATAAACCTCTTCATCTATAAAACCATTCAAAAATGCACTTTTCACATCTATTTGAAACAGTTTTATATCATGACAAACAGCATATGCAAGCAAAATCCTAATAGCTTCTAATCTAGCTATAGGAGCATAAGTTTCATTATAGTATATTCCTTCCTGTTGATTATAGCCTTGAGCTGCTAATTTAACTTTTTTACGACTTACTCTACCTTATTTTTCTAGTTTATTTTTAAAAACCCATTAGGTTCCTATGATAGACTTTTTGGAGGGTCTAGGAACTAAAAACCAAACTTTATTCCTAGTAAATTGGTTCAGCTCCTGTTGCATGGCTAAAATCCAAGCTTCATCCTAAAGAGCTTCATCAATTTTCTTAGGCTCCATTTCAAAAATAAAAGCTACATTTGCTTCTCTTCTGAATTTAGATCTAGTCACAGCTTATGAAGTTTCTTCTATAATCAGATTTTCTGGGTGAGAAGATTTATATTTCCATTCCTTTTTCAAACTAAAATTTTCAGGAACATCTTCTACTTTATCTAGAGGAGCATCTGATGGTGACACATCTTCATTATCAACCAAGGGTACTGGTAGGATTTCATTATCAGTATCATTATTTCTATCTGGTTGAGAACCATCATCAAATTTGATATAAATAGATTCTTCAATAGATTTAGAAGCAAGATTATAAACCCTATAAGCTTTAGAAGATAATGAATATCCTAGAAAAATTCCTGAATAAACCTTAGAATCAAATTTATCCAAAGTTTATTTTGTATTCAATGTAGTACACTTGCAACCAAATGGATGGAAGTAAGAGATATTAGGCTTCCTTCCTTTCCATAACTCATATGGAGTTTTATTCAACCATGGTCACAAAAGTATTCTATTTTGAATATAACAAGCTGTATTTACAGCTTCTACCCAGAAACACTTAGGAAGATTCATTTCACAAAGCATGGTTTTTGTCATTTCCTGAATCGTCCTGTTCTTTCTTACTACATCTCCATTCTGTTGTGGAGTTCTAGGAGTACAGAAATTATGAAAAATTTCATTCTTTTCAGAAAATATTCTAAATTTTTCATTTTCAAATTCACCACCATGATCATTTCTAATTCCAACAACAAAAATTCCTTTTTTATTTTGTAACTTTTTGGAAAGAACTTTAAGACATTTAAAAGATTCATTTTTATGTTACAAAAATAATATCCAACAAAATCTAGTGAAGTCATCAACAATTACGAGACCATACTTCTTTCTGCCAAGACTTAATGTCCTAGTTAGACCAAATAAATCTATATGTAACAACTCTAAAGGTCTAGATGAAGTTACAACATTTTTAGAAGAAAAAGACGTTTTAACTTGTTTTCCTTTATGACAACTCCACAAAAGAAATCTTTGTTAAAACTTATTTTTGGTAAACCTCTTACCAACTCATGTTTATTCAACTTGGAAATGTGTTTAAAACTAACATGACCTAGCTTTTTATGCCAAATTAGTTTTTCTTCATCTGTTGATATAAAACAAGAAATATTTTGACTTTGTAAATCTTCTAATTAATCTTATAAAATTGTTTCATCTTTTGGCAGAAAAGAATATGGAACCACCCTTGTTTTTGACTACACAAAAGTTTTGATTAAAGGATACTTCAAAACTAGAATCACATAATTGACTTATACTAATCAAATTATGTTTTAAACCTTCAACTAGAAGAACATTATCAATAGATGCAAAGGAATCTTTATCAATTTTGTCGATTTCAACTATTTTGCCCTACTGGTTGTCTCCAAAAGTTACTGATCCTCCCTTCTTATTTTGAAGATCTAGGAACATAGACCTTCTTCCCGTCATATGTCACGAGTATCCACTGTCCAAATACCATTGGTGTTGGCTGCTTTTTCGAAGGAAGGAGATCTGCAGTAGAGATTATGTTCTTTTTAGATACCCAGATTTTCTTGGGTCCTTTGGGGTTAATCTTATAATTATTCATAAAATTATAATAAGAAGACTTGTGATATTTCTTTCTATAAGGAACAAAAATCTTTTTGTAATGAGTATTGCTTTTAGTAAACCCTAAACCACTCTTATCATTAGGGTGTCTATATTTTCCAATCATGTCATTCATTTTTTTTCGTACTTTCAGTAAAGGTTGATAAGTCTGCTGAGAGAGAATTAATCCTTTGTTTCAACTGACTAATTTCCTCAGATCTATCTATAGTTACTTTTTTCTTCATATCGTCAACAAACTTTCTTTTTAATGATCTATACTGCTTTAGTATAACATGTGAATCTTCTAACAATTCTAAATATGCATCTTGGAGTTCATTAAAGTTAGAAGTTACCTCCTTGTCACCTTCTTTTTCGACTACCAAGTATATATTTGCTTGTACTGATGCTTCTGAATCTGAATCAGATTCGGATGAATCCAAATCTTCCCAAGTTGCCATCATACTCTTTTTATTTTCTTTATTCTTCTTTGGTTTTCTTCTAAGCAACGGACATTCAGACTTATAGTGTCCTGGTTTGTTTCACTCGTAGTAAATGATAGAGGTCTTCTCGTTCTTGACTTCATCTTTGCTATTTTTCTAAAAAGAAAAATATTTATTTCCTTTTGCTTTCTTTTTTCACATCTTTCTGATCTTTCTTGAAATGAAAGATAATTCGTCATCATCTTCACTTGAATCTTGATCAGATTCACTAGTATCATCATTCTTGACTTCTTCGATCTTTAATGCTTTTGACGATGAGCTTCTAATTTTTTTAGTCTTTTGATTTTTCTGACCAGCCTTTAATGCTATAGATTTGTCTCTTCTAGGTTTATCTTCAGCATCAAGCTCTACTTCATGTATCTTCAAAGAACCAAGCAATTCGTCTAGCTTTAACTTGCTCAAGTCCTTGGCTTCTTGTACTGCAGTGACTTTGCGTCTCCATCTTTTCGGTAGACTTCTGAGAATCTTCCTGACATGGCCTTTATTATCGTAGATTCTCCCAAGAGTTTTTGGTCCATTAACGATAGTTTGAAATCGTCCAAACATCTTATCAATAGAGTCATCTTCTTTCATCTTAAATAGCTCATACTGATGTACAAGAATACTGATCTTGGACTCTTTCACCTGGTTTGTTCCTTCATGTGCGATGGATAGAGTGTCCCACATCTCCTTCGCAGTTTCGAATCCATGAACTTTATCATATTCACTTCTAATTAAAGAACAACTCAGAAAGAACTTGGCCTTTGAATTTAGTTGAAATCTAGCTTTGTGATCGGCTGACCATCTGGTATGAGGAATAGTACTTCCTTCATCATCTATTGGTACGTATGGTTCATTCTCAATGATATCCCAAAGATCAACTTGTGTGGATTCGATGAAGAGTCGCATCATGTCCTTCCAATAATGATAATCCTCACCATTAAATGCAAGAGATCTTGTGACGGAGGCACCTTCAGCTATAAAAACATGTGATTCGGCCATGGATCTTTGTCCTCACTTTGTAAAGGTGGTTCTTAGAAATCGAGCTTTGATGCCAATTGAAGTAAATCACATGTTAATATAGAATTCACGTACAATATACAAAATACACAAAAAGGGGGTTGAATTGTGTAATCTTTTCGTGAATATAAAAATTTTGATATTTTTTTTAAAAAAAACTTTTTCAACTGTTAAATGAATACCACAAATGTTATACAAAAATAGTTACATAGTTAAATCGCAAATAACTTCTATATACTTGTCTAAAAACAAGAGAAAATAAAGTGTAAGATTAGAAGATAGACGATGCGATTTTTATACTGGTTAACCTCAAACCTTGGGTTATGTCCAGTCCTCAGAGTTCGTCTGAGATTTCACTATACGTCAACAATTTTACAAGTATTCTTTCTTCCCTTACAGAGCCTCTTCAGGTCTCTTACACAAAGTATTCTTTCTACTATCTTAGCCTCTCCTCTTAGCCTTTTCTTTCTCTCACTAGAAAGATATTGTGTGCTTTTTATTACAGTAGAGTTTGCTCTCTTGTATCGTACTTTTGTATACATAATTTTTCTTTGTAAGTAAAAACTTGAAAACTAAAAAAGATTTTTCAGTCTTCGACTACGATTACTATTTATAGCCTAAGTCTCCAACTGCTTATTTGTAGAAACCGTTATTCAATTGAGTTCTGTAACTAACTCTAACTGTCCGACGCACTAAAATATCTTCTACTTGTATCTTTTGTGTTTTCCGTTTCTTCTGTATTTTTCACTTTTTCTTTGTTTTCCGCTTCTTCTGAATTTTGACTTCTTCTATGTTTTTTCGCTTCTTCTATGTTTTCATTTCTTCTGTGTTTTTCACTTCTTCTGTGTTTTTTCACTTCTTGCGTTTTTACTTCTTCTGTGTATTCCACTTCTTCTGTGTTTTCTGCTTCTTTTGTATTTTTCATTTCTTCTGTGTTTTTTTGCTTCTTCTGTGTTTTCACTTCTTCTGTGTTTTCTGCTTCTTTTGTGTTTTTCGCTTCTTCTATATTTTTTTGCTTCTTCTTTGTTTTCCGCTTCTTATGTGTTTTTTGCTTCTTCTGTATTTTCCACTTCTTTTATGTTTTTTGCACACTTAACACACTTATTAAAATAGTTCATTTATTTATAATATTATTATTATTTGATTATCACCAAAATTAACAAACGTGAAGTCCTCTTGACCTAACACATGTGTCTCGACTTGATGTTAAGAAAAACAATCCTTACCAAACAGAATCACTCGAGGTAAGCCAAAACAAGCATATAAACCGACACTATCTTCTACCCCAAGATACCCTCTTGCTAATCACATGTCTTATCACAAGATCAGTAGGGACTCGTAGTCTTTTTTTTAATCAAATATCTGCAGTATGCAAGATGCTTTGGAGGACCCAAGGTGGAGAAAGGCAATGGAAGAAGAAATGAAATCATTGGAAAAGAATGAAACATGGGAAATGGTAAACTTACCCAGTGGAAAAAAAGGCAGTCGAATGTAGATGGATTTTCAAGTATATGGAATAGATTATAAGGATACTTCTGCACCTGTTGGAAAAATCAATACAGTACGTATACTTCTTTCTCTTACTGTTAATTATGATTGGCCATTGTACCAATATGATGTGAAGAATGCTTTCTTACATAGTGTTCTTGAAGAAGAAGTATATATGGATTTACAACCTTGTTGTAGTTTGAAGATGGAAGGAAGTAAAAGGGTCCGTAGGTTGAAGAAATCATTGTATGGATTGAAACAATCCCCTAGAGTATGGTTTGGAAGGTTTATAAATTCTATGAAAGATTTTGGTTATAAACAATGAAATTCTGACCATACCTTGTTCTTTAAAAGGTTTGGGGATAGAATAACTTTGTTGATTATATTTGTAGATGATATGATTATCACAAGGAATGATGCTACAGAAAATGAAGGCTACGTGAATACTTATCAACTCAGTTTGAAATAAAAGACCTAGGAGAATTGAAATATTTTCTAAGGATTGAAGTCTTAAGGTCGAAGAAAGGAATATTGTTGAGCTAAAGGAAATATGTGTTAGAATTGCTGAAAGAAGTGGGAATGATAGCTTGCAAGCCAGCTGATACGCTAGCTATAGAAAAAATCAAATTAACCCAAGATTGTGAGAGTACACCAGTAAACAAAGAAAGATATCAATGATTAGTAGGAAGGCTGATGTATCTTGCACATACTCGTCCTGACCTCACCTATTCAATAAATGTGGTCAGCCACTACATGCATGCACCATGTGAAGAACACCTTGAGGCTGCGATGAGAATCATAAAATACCTGAAGAACTCATCGAGGAAAGGAATTTTATTTTCAAAAATAAAAGATATGAAGGTTGAGTGTTATACTGATGCAGATTGGGCTGGATCAATTGATGATAGAAGGTTAAATGCTAGGTATCTAACATTTGTAGGTGGGAATTTAGTAACATGGCAGAGTAATAAACAACCAGTAGTAGCAAGATCAAGTGCATAAGCAGAATATAGAGGCATGGCAGTAGGAGTATGTGAAATATTATAGGTAAAAAATCTACTTTAAGAATTGGGAGTTGATTTTATTAAACTTATAAATTTGTATTGTGATAATAAAGTTGCGTGTGATATTGCTCATAATCCTGTACAACATGATTGCACAAAGTATGTTGAAGTTGATAGGCATTTTATCAAGGAAAAAAATCGACAATGGAGAAGTTTCGGTTCCTCACATCCGTTCAAGTGCGCAATTGGCAGATATTCTAACTAAAGTTGTAGCAGGTCCGATGTTCCACGAGTTCTTGAAGAAGATAGGATTGGAATACATTTTTTCTCCAACTTAGGGGAGTGTTGTAGCCAAAAGAGAAAAGTTGGAGGAGATAACTCTGTGATTATAGTGATTAGGTTCAATTTGTATTTACTTATTCTGTGTCCTTATTTGGCTCCTAATTATTGTGTAAATTTATACTAGCAAAGCCTAACCTCAAGTGTGTGTGTGTGTATATTTTCCTCCTTTTTTCTCATATATATATATATATATATATATATATATATATAAGAAAAATACTTTTACCCACATACGCTATGAATACACATCTAAAATACTAGACTTTTCAAAAGAATTAAATATGTAAAAGTAATAATGAGAAATACTCTTAAGATATAATTATAACACGGTAAAATATAGTTTTGTGACAACATTTTAGTAGTACTAATTTAAACCAACTTGACCTATAACTTTTAATATTTCATAGGTCAAAGTAAAGTTAAAATTGAAAGTTGGAAGTAAATTTTGTTGAATAATTTGAGTATTGTTTTTTTAGTCTCTAATAAATGAAATTAGTTTTTCGATTTGGTTTATAGGATGAATATAAATTTGTTATATTGATAAGAATGATAAGACTCAATGTTAAAATTACTATTAATATTACCTCATACATGCATTAACTAAAGAATGAATAAAGAAATTTATTTAAGATGGGAACATATTAGTATATGAATGAGCATATTAATTTAAGAAATCCACAATCATAATTACATTTGTTAGCAGATACGTACGTGCATCCCTATTTATGTTAAAAGTGTCTAACTAAATTGTTTTAAACTTAAAATTTTAAACTGATGCAAGAAAAATTAAGATGCGTCTAAATATATGACATAAAGAAAAATTAATTAGAACCCTAGTTTGACTTTCCATCCTTGTCCTTAGGTTATTATGGGTTCAAAAGATAATGAACCTACACCTTTTACACTATTATTAGATGAAAGTTGGTCTCCACGTCCTCAGAATTAGTCTTATAGGGTTGACAGATACATCGGAATCGGATGGTAGCATGAAATTAAAATATTCCAATTTCAAAACCTTACAGACAGTAAACGACAAATCTCCGGCGGCTACTAGAAGCCAAATTTGCTGACGTACCTCACGATGTGTTTTGTTTTGCCACATACGCTCCCCCTCGCCCTTGTTGGGTGGGCCTCTGATTAAAAATATATAATTCAGTGTGACCATTACTAAATCTAGGAAATAACAGATATGGCCAGTTGCCTTAATTTAATACCGTTGGTCTATAAAGTAAATGCCACTACCTACCTGTACCTGAACAATTATTAAATGCATCGGGGACGGTGAGAATGATTTCGAATTTTAATCCAAAAAATTAAATTGTTGTTGTCAAATCCTTCTGCTTCCCTGATACTTTGCCTCGTTATTTTGACTGACATATGATTATCGAGGCAAAGGTTTCTTTTATATATGTATATATATATAATTTAGAATTTGAGTTTGCTCTGATTATTTGGAACTTATGAGCTATCCATTTAAATTTATAGATAAGTAAATGACTAAATTCAGAGCTAATCTGAGATAGTAGCAGAGATACTTATTCTAACGAATGGGTCATTATCAAGAAGATTACGTCATTTTAAATAAAAGCTGCTCCTCTCAAAATGAGCTCGGCACACAATCATCTTCCCCTTTCTACGGACAGGCTACTTCGTGAGGGGCATGAAGAGTGACCAATTTCTTCGTTTCAAGTAGAAAGAAAAATTTCTCAGAATTTATGGCATGATGCTATACCATGTTCCCTTGGTCGTAAAAAGATGTTGGTCATCATCTGCATTTCCACTGGGCAGTGTCTGGGTTTTCTTTCGAACAACCAAGGATTCTTTATAGTGAAGAAAGTTTTATACATACATACATACATATATATATACATACATACATACATACATATATACATACATACATACATACATATATATATATATATATATATATATGTATATATTATAAAAGTTTTATACATATATATAAAGGATAAGACGCATCAAAGTTAACATCCAAGTTGCAAGATCCACCCAATCGCCTATTGAGTGTGCCTTGTCCCAGAGATTGGGTCAAGTGAGAAGTGAAAACAAGTTAGATAATTTGATCATATTAATTACTTTACTTTTATCATTTTATTTTAAATAACTAATTAATAATTATTAGAATATACAATTTATAAGTTAAGATATATTTAATTATCTATTTAACACGGATAATAGTAATTAAATTTTATACATTATATATATATATATATATATATATATAGTCAATTTCATTGCTTATATACTCAAAAGTTGCTTGAAATTAAAATTATGAAAAGAGTTATGGCCTCTTTGTTTTTGTTTTGTTTTATTTTTAAATTTAGTAAAAAACCTATTTATTTGAATTTACACTTTTGATTTTTCTAGTTATCAAAATTTATGAAAATTATAAAAAGTAATTTATGTTTTTATAATCTAATTTAGTATCAACTAAATACATATTATTTAATTATTTGATATATTAATTATTAACAACTAAGCAAAATTTTGTTTTATATAATTATAATCATATTAACAATTAAACATGTTTTTATTTTATTTGAAAAACTAAAATTACAGTTAAAAAAAGAAGTGAAACTAAACGCTTCTTTAATTAATAACTTAACAATATTCACCTTAAAAATATTTTATACTAGTTACTTGATAAAGGTTAAGTTGTTACCGAAAAATTCTTTAAATTAATTATTATTAATGTGCCTATTTATCTCATAACATAATTATCCTTTAAAATCAGCAATTCCATGATTGTTATTCCTTCAATTCTCCAAATTAAGCGACTTATGAATCAGGAGAAGAGTGATCAGTCACAGATGAATTAAACACAATAACATACACATTTTCACAGACGAAATTGGACATTCGGAATGGGAATATTTAAACAGGCAAGGAGGACCCAAGGACATGGCACGCTTAGCTAACTCCAGCTTAGTTGAAGATGGACTTCTTGAAATTGATGCTGGGGAACTGCAAACTGGTAGTACATGTTAGCGAGAAATTGTGTTCTAGGGAGTTTAATAAAGAAAGATTCTAGGGCTGACGTCAAGGGTGTCATCAATTTCAAAACTCATTCCCGCTTCATTAATGTTTTTATTTTGGATAATATATTAACAAGTTTCTAATCTTTTAAAGTTTTTCAATCAGGTGTTTCACTTTTTAAATTTTTAATTAAAAGAATAATATGTAAAGTTTTAAATGGTTGGTTACCCAATTAAAATTTTAAAACTTAGGTACTAAATTAAAAACTTTATAAAAAATAAGCATTTCAGAATTACTTATCCTTTCTATTTTTACTTCTTTTTCGGTTCTTCTATTGTTTATTTCTTATGACATAAAATTTCCTCCTTTGTAATTTAATAAAATTTGAAAAATCTCTTGATCTTTAAACTTGAAAAACTTTTTAGTTTTTAATTTTAAAAACTCATTCTCTTAGATTTCGATTAAAAATAATGGCAAAACATACATAATATAAACTAATTAACTGCCATTAATATGATAATTTAACTCAGATTTTAAACCTGACCTAAACAAATTAAATTTAACTTAAATTAATAATTATAATAAATTATTTATTTGTGTCAGATTTAATTATTTTAGTTCAATTTAAGAATTGCATTGAATCATCGTATAAATATGTTGAATCGTCATATAAATATTATTTAATTAGTCCACATTTAAAATCCATATTATATATATTTTTGTTATTTTATTCAAAATCTGAAAGAAGGTGGTTTTTTAATTTAAAACTAGAAAAATTTCAAAATTTTAAAAATTAAGAAGCATTTCTATAATTTCTTAAACTATAAAGAAGGTTTATGTTTTTTTACTCTAAAAAATACTTTGGAGCAGCATAGTGTTATTCATTTGTTTTGTGAGAACCTAAACGTTGAGGTGCGAGTGATCTTAGGCTTTTTGTAAACGAGTAAAAAAGTTGCAGTAAAATGGCGTCCATAATTCTGAGTGGGGCAATTTTAATACAAGAAAGTGAAGAACATAGAAAAAGGAGAGAAAAGTAGGTAAATATATAATACTAAGAACGAGCAACGCATTTTCACAAAATGACAGCTATAAGAGAGTAAAAATCATCACATACCCATTAGAAACATTGGTATAATGAGTGTAGGGAAGTCTCAGCCAAAGTAAACAAAGTTCTGTCGTCATTGTAAAAGTGGAGATTCATATGAAGAAATGGTAATGGTATATTTAAGAAAAAAAATTCAAATGATCTTTTTAACTCACTATTCATCTTAGTTGCCTTTGGGTTAGAACGTAAAAGCAGGTGTTAATACTATCATCTCATTTCATATTAAACTAATTTAGAGAAGTGTGCACGTGGTTACAGGTCATTAACACCATTTTTGAAGCACCGGCGATTTATCATACAGAAGGAGTATCACTTAACTATTTACAAATTCTTCATCATCTAACACCAGCACTTCCTTATCTTTTCCAACCCCTTGGCCTTCATTTCTTCTTGCCACCGCATTTTTATCTTATAAGATATATGGTATATGTATTTTATTATTTAATTTTAACTTTTTTTGATAATTAAATCTCTAAAATAATAAAAGACTTCAAATTCAAATCAAGATAAGGAAGAAGATACATTGAGTTTGACTTAGATAAAACCTAATTTTGTAAAAGATGTGAATGTGCATCATGTGACTAAAAGTTACGATGAATGAAAAATTCTACTACATGAAGACTTCTTGCATGATGTGAGAATCTTGTTTTTAGATGTGCCTACGGTAGTATACTTTTATGGTTCTTTTTTATTATTGTCGTAAATACATTATTGCAATAGAGGAGATGATTGTTGTATAGGTTGGGTGAGTGACTATCTTTCAATTGATTTTTTTATGCAATCTAAGTCCTTGTTCTTGCATATGGGGATGTTCTGTTGATGTTCTCTTTGATAATTGCTGAAAACATGAAGGGAGTTTTCGTGGATATTATGTGTTTGTTCATCAGCTGCATATTCTTTTATTTTTGAAGAACCAATAGAGAGTTGTGTAATAATTGATTTTCGGTGATTTTTATAACTGTGTTTTCCTCTATTTTGAACGTCCATTGAGAGCAATTGGGCAGTTAGTTTTTATGGGTGTTGCTGAATTTTTCTATTAAGGGATCATGAAATTTTGGAGTTATGCTTTTGATTGATTGCGTGATTTTCTACAGCTGGGTATTCTTCCATCCTTCAACAAATATTGAGGGTTGTCTTGGGTAATTTTGTGGCTATCATTTTTTGTGTTGGTATGCGAAAATTTCAAAAGTTTTTGTAACTTTGTAGCTGCTATTTTGTTTTTAGTTTGGTGCGAAAAACTTAAGTAGTTGTTTTAGTTGTTGCGGCCCTTTGTGTATGACGTTTCGGTGAAGAAATGGTTATTGATTTGAGAAGTTTTGTAGCTATTGTGCATGAAATTTTTTGTGATGATATTGAAGCCTCACAATAGACCTTTCGATGAATAACTTCTCATTCTTTCTTTGATAAAGTAGCATATTTAGAGGAGTTGCTTTTTTATCTCAAGTATTTTTATTTATGTTGCATTTTTGTTTAACCACTTGAGTTATTTATTTAGCATTCTTTCGTTAAAAGATTGTTAAGAAAAATCTTTTGTTGAAGTTAACATGAGTCGATCGTATTATTGGGTGTAAAATTCTTTCATAAGTAATGAAGACGAGAGATAGTGTTAATGGTTGAATATATAATATCGACTCAATTAAGCTTTATATAAAACTAATGTCGTTAGTAAAAGAATTAAGTTAAGTGAGAATCTCGCATATATAGAAAAGATATGTCAAGCTGCATTAACAATTTTAGTGTCGATTTGTTATTTCACTTTTGATTGTTTAATTTTTTTTCTAATTTTTTATTGTACAAAAAAACCGCAAAATCTGACTTCTTTCTTTAGTACCTCCACCGACGAGCATTTGCCCTTGAAACCATACTTCATCTCTGCTAGTAACCGGCTTCTTTTCTCCGCCGAAAAATTTAGCACAGCAAAGGGCAGCTTGGCGGTGCAAATATACCCAGCCGAACTCGTACGCACGATTCGTTTAATCTCTTATTTCTGCTGCGTACTTGCTCTATGGTCTCTTCCTCACCCCTTTAAAGCTCTTTTCTTTCTTGGGATTTTCTTCTTTGGCAGCAAAGCTTGGATTTCATTTCGTAAGTTAAGTTGCTCTGAGTTCCTGACTCCTTTATTTGCAGCTTCCACCGGCTGCATCTAGAAATTAATTCTCAATGGAGTCGTTGGGTCTGAATGGAGAAGACCCATCAGGGTTTAAGCTAGAGAACCTCATCAAGGATGGAAGACATTGATAACAATGCAATGATTCTATCAAGAGTAAAACTATCGGAAGAAAAAAAAAGGGAATTAATCTAAGATTTTGTACAATTAAAATAGTTACAAATATTTTAAGTGTAATTATAAAAACAAATTACAATATCTATGTGAACCGTAACACATTATTTCAGATGCAATTACGGTTGCAAATCTTAATTCTGTTGGTTAATTACAAATTTTGTAGAAGCTACACAATTTGATTAGACTATTTTTAGGATAATTCTTTTTTCCCCTTTATCTTAGTTTCTCACAAACAAACAAACAAAAAACTTGGTAACTTGATATTCTTTCAGTATTCTAGGTGATATAATTTCAAACTTATGGAAATGCGAGACAGAAGAGACAATAGATGTTTGATATTTAAATAAGGAATTAGTTATTGACTTTAATTCCAATTACTAAATACAAACGAATTCATCGACCATCGTCTTGACTTAAGTTCACCCTATTTGAGTTAGTAATTAAACATTTTGATATTCAGTAAATTATTGAGTTTAAGTGAATTAAAAGTTTTTTAATCAAAATAAAGCATGTATTCTAAAACAACAACAATAATAATCAGTATTATGCGGAATTTGATATAGTACACAATTGAAAGATTATTTTAAAAAATAGACTCAAATATTTACAGCTGTCATATAAATGGTAGTGATACTTTGTGGTTGATCTTGAGATTAATATTAGTTAATTAGAAACAAATGAAGCCGACGTTTTGACCTCATTATCATATCAAATCACTGATGACGACACTGTAATTGTCATTGTACGAAAATACATAGATTTTTGGAATGTTACAACACGAATATGAACAGATTTTTCATTTTTCTAAAACATTCCACATGGAGATGTAATAATGGCCTAAAGAAATTTGACACGAGATAATTGACGATGACCATGTTCACGTGTTCAGGTTGAAAAGGAAAGATGAATTTAGCTAATAAAACATTCCAGTAGAAATAATGGTCTCATCAGCGGTAAAAGGCAGATTGAAGTGAAACTTGGAGACTTATGTTTGAACAATGTTGCTTTCATGCCTCTCAACCTCTGCGTGGAAGAAATCAAATTCTTAACTCTGTCTTTATCAGATGCTCCTGAATTTCCATACATATGTATACAAGTTACCTCCGTTGGTCCACATGCCTAGAACTATGCTCCTACGATTATAAACACTCTTGAAGTGCAAATGCAACGTCAAATGGGGATTTTTAAAGCAGCACTGTTTGGGTCATAATTTGAGCTTAAGATGCACATTTTCATTTTGCAAATTGCATTGATTACATGTTATTAATTAATTGCTAACTGTTATTATGGAGAAAGCTAACCTGATTGCCACATTTCTTAACCGTTGCAAGGGTTTCTCCGACTGAGAAGAGTTATTCTTGATGCATTCTAGTCTCCAGATAGGCGACATCATATCCATGATATGATATCTAAATGGCTTGGCAGACTATATATGTGCAAGATTGTTTTATTTAGTCATATCTCTCTGCTCTCTAAGGATAGGCTCTTGCAAAAGATCCTGAGTCGTCACTCTCAATCTTTCAAATAGGTCAGGATAAGTATTGGATATTTGCTTCTTCTTTTCTTTTTTTTTTCCCCCCTCCTTATTGTATCTTACTATATGCAGTCCAGTTACTATATTGCAATTATTGAGAAAGAAAACAATGTAGAGATGGTTCAATATAGATACCATCGTTTTCAACTTTAAACCAAGAAAAGGTGAGAATTAACAAAGCAACTTGACCCTACCCACCATTGCGAGGTCCGAACACCAACTTCATCCGTTGATCGGCAACCACGACTGTTTATTGGTACACGATAATGCACAAAGAGAGTGGGAAAATGAACATACTAACTAAAAGAAGAAAGTATTAAAATTAAGATCACCAAGGATTAACGCCTTCACACGAGTTCAACAGTTCCTCTAAATACTCTGCTCCTAAATCCTCCAACTCCACCACATTTTGCGGTCTACCACTGCTACCCTTTGCCTCTTTCCCTTTGCCTTTTCTGCTAGCCGTCTTCCTTCTCACGGAATGCCTTCTCTTCAACGCCGCAACCGGCGAGCAGCCCTCTTCAGACTTGCATTTGATCTCCTGTAATGAATCTCTAACCATGTCCATCGGAAAATTTAGCACGGCCGTCGAACCCCGCATCGAAAACGCCGCTTGATCGTAAACCAAAGCAGCCGCCTCCGCGCTATCGAACGTCCCCAGCCAAACCCTTACGCCATTTCTCGTCGAGTCTCTGATCTCTGCAGCGTACTTTCCCCAGGGCCTCTTTCGAACCCCACGATAAGACTTCTCCTTCTTAGAGGATTGATGGTTTTGGTTGGAGTTGGAAGTGACTTCTTCGCCTCTTTCCTTAGATTCGGACATGGAGTTGGAGCCTGAAGATTCTTTGTTGGCTCCCTCTGCCAGAACGTTGAGAAGGACCATTTCCTCGGAGTCATTGGTGTCAAATGGGAGGACACTGTGGTAGGATAAGAGATCGTCCCATGTAAAAGAATCTAAAGAACAGAAAGAAGATTCCTGCGAGGCCTCTGTTTTAAGGTGATTCTGAAAATGGAAGGATGGTTCCATGGGTTTTGATTTTGGCAGGGGCAAACTATGTGCTATGCTTTGCCTGGTCAGGTGTTGCAAGCTTTCATCAACGACCGAACCCTTTATATATACGTGGGGAAGAATTGGATAATGAACAAATTAGTCAGAACATGGAGAAGAGTAAAGTAATAATTAAACAAATTGAAATTGCAAGTGGGGGGAGGGCGAAAGGCAACAGGTGATCGAACAAGGAGGGATGTCCCAAAGCGACAGGCATTAGTGAGCAGGAAGTGTACATATGAGAAGGGGAATTTAATAATAGGATCAACAAACTTGAGAGATATTAAAATTTTATTAGAAAATATGACAACTAGTTTTTCGGTTTGGATACATTTAACAATTAAGACACGTGAGTTAAAAATGACGTACGGCGGCGGGTGGACCCCACACCCATTCAACGACCTGATGTCACTCGCTCGTCCCTACTATTACTATCGTTGTTCAGCCTATCTATCCAGTGCTTGCGCATTTCCCCGCCACTCGGAAACGAAACGGGCATCTTAATCTTAGTCACCTTGACCCTTGGATTGGGGGCTTTGCTTTCTTTTAGATCATCATTTAATTTAATTTGAAATTTATGTCTCTCTCTTTAGATATATTTTGTGTGAAAGCCAAAATAATATATAAACTTAAAAGAGAAGGCAGATATTTACGAACATTGCCTTATGTTGACTGTCAACCAATTTACCCCTCTTCTCATACAAAGTAAAGGATATGCACTCTTTCTACGATTTGATTTATTTTTATAATTTAATATTTTACAAGTTTATTGAAAAGGTATTTATCCAATATTAGAATTACCAATTTTAACTACAATATGCTATTTCGTTTTTAATAATTGAGAATGTTAATTCTTTTTCAAAAATAATGTAGATTTTAAATGTTTAAGCATTAGCTTAAATCTATGGTTGTGACATAACCTTTTTTTACTCACAATCATACCATTACTGTATGGTTGAACTTTGGTCTTTTGGCTGCTGTCAGTCCAAATTACTTTGCTTGAGCAGTTAGTTAATTCAGACAAACTTCCCGTCAAAATTAACAGTAATTGTTTAGTTAATTCATACAAATTTCCCGTCAAAATTAACAAACTTTTTTATACACCGCCAGTAAGAAGTCCTTGATTGGGCTGCGGGCTGCAGTTCAGAAAATGGACATTTAAACATTTATTTTCACAATTACAGTTGTAAAATAAAAATTCACTTTATTTGATAGGTGCAATTGCAATAGCTAATTAATAATAAATCTTTAGAATTATCAATCATAATTCAAATTAAACTTCGTTATATCTTATCATATCTAAAAGATTCGTGATATAGTTAGGAGGATGTTTCAAATACTATATAGGAGTTACTGGGCGTGCCAATTTGATGCAACCCATTTGATTTCCATCCCAAACTTGTTGGTTAAATTATACTACGGTGAAGATATTATAAGGGAGATCCTGTAAAAAAAATAGCTCAACGTCAGTCATCAGATCACTAACTTCCTTGATCTTTTGGCACTGGACAGATGTTAGCTCTTGTACATAGTCTTACAAATTTGTGGAGACCTGTGTAACGGAAGTTGAGGTTGGTCGATCAAATAAAGGAAACCTACTTCTTCTCTTTTTTCGGAAGAAAAGGAGGATCCAAACAAAATTGACGAAACGGAAGAGATTAAAAAAATCAAACTGAATTTTAAATTCTACTCGTACAGAAGCCAGTAAGATAGGAGAGTAATTAATGATTTTTTTTATTACCTACGAGGTATTTTAGGAGGGTTCCAATTATAAAAATATACTTTTAAGTCATTTACTCCCAGACTAATCCCCACTCGAGTCGGATAGATCTTTTGCGGGAAGCAAAATTTTGATCCCAAATTTTAAACTATTGCATATATGGAGATAGTTTAAACCCACAATCTCACTTAAGTTAAAAGAACTCCTTACCAATTTGCCTGTATTTTGAAGTTAAGGTATTAAAATAGCAATTAATCTTGGAAAACAACTCCCACACCCAAGTCATGACATGGTTTATGGTAATGTTAACCCAAAGTAAAGGAGACCAAATTGGTATATATAAATTATAGACAAGAAGGTGTCATCTGTAGCCTTCTGACAGTAACTTGTTAGCCCAAGTACATGCACCCATATACATGGAAGAAACCGTTCAAGGTCTTTAGCGAGACATGCACTTCAGCTTTCGTGGGTGGTGGAGCCGTTGAATGTTGAAGCCTTCCTTAAAGAAGTGACGCTACGGTTTGATGGAGACAAGTGCTTGTATTTCATTTTTCAGGTACCTGTTAGAACCTCTCATTGGTGCTCTTATCCATTTATGTACCAGAGCCTTAATTAATTCAAGCCACAACAAAACTGAACGATTCTTTAATATTCAAAAGAATTGATGGAAGGTCAACCAAATTTATCAAGAACGTAAATTGTTTAAAACTTCAAATTTTGATTGCCGACATTTGATTAAAACTAAGTACGTCTTAAGATGTATAAAATATTTTAAACAAAGAAAATTAATCTTAATCTTTAGGATTTTCTAATTTAGCATATAATTATTTAAAATTTTCAATTAAATGATCAATCTTTTAAAACTTTAATATTTTAGTTAAAATATTATTTCTATTACTAATTTGTAGATTGACATACCGAACATTTTTAGGTATCACAAATAACAAAGATTTTGTTAGTCAAATCAATAAATTATTAGCAAAACTAGAGTTTTAAATTGAAATATTAAGGCTTTAAAAGATAAATCATCTCAATCTCAATTAAAATTTTTAAAATTTGATTAAATGAATCATAAAGGATAGAGTGCTTTAAGATTAATTATTCTTTTTAATAACTTAATACTATTTTGATAAATATGAAGTAATTAAACCCTAACTTAATACTATTTTGACAAATATGAAGTAATTAAACCCTAGTCATGTGTTCAACAAATTTATATTGTTTTAACATGCATGAAGTTAGAGCAATGATCAAAAATATTTGAAGAAGTAATTCTCTTCAATTTCAAATATATGAAATTATCCTTCACTGCTCACTAGTTTTTCATTAAGCTTATAACATTATGAATCTATAAAATTGACAGTTTCAAAATATAATGTAAATTATTTGAAAATTAAAAAACAACATTTGGTACAATCTTATTGAACTATATTTTTTACATAACTGAGCATTTAAGGCTCCTAAAGCAAATTTTGACTCCTATTATGTTTTCGTTTAAGTTAGTGATATCTAGTTTTGTCAAGATCCAATATGGTATCCAATTGTTTACAGTAATAGGTAGACACATAGATCAACTTCTTAATTTCTGTTTTGGTTCGGTTTTATATCAAAAATTGAAAACATATACAAACTCTTAATTTCTTCTATCTTTTATACTGTCAACCCAAACTATCCTTAGCACAGAGATGAATGGTATTACTACCTTTAATTTCATACTCCAATTCAACATAACTACTAGAAGCACAACTCAACTTTGAAGTTGAAGTTTATCATGGAAAAGATGAATGCAGCATAATACCAACTACTTAATATGATATGCTTCTATAATTGAGCGACTAATAAACTAATACAAGAAAATATGATCCAAGACAAATGAGATGGGATGGCCATGTTTAAGCTGTTAATTCAATACTATAGCTATTCTAAAGTTGTGGACTCAATACTACCCCGAGGTTAATAAAAACAGAAGATGAATATACTAACGTAGCAAGAAAGATGGTTTGATTAATATATACCTGTGGTATTTTATCAAACACAAAGCATTAAAGCAAGCATTATCCCATATTTTTAATATTAACATATAAAATTCTCAAATTAGCCACATCACATCTCAAGACAACCAAAACAACCGAAATGACGAAGATAGAATGAAAGTTTACCTTCGACATTGCTACAACAAATGATATGTGAAAAAGAAGATCGAAGGAATAAAGTGAAATGAAGAAGAAGAACAGAGAAGTGAGTGAGTTCTCGAGAACCAAAGGAGTTCTTGGGGAGACTGTGAGACTGTGAGTTCTCGGGGACGAGGGGAGATGGAGGCAGGCAGGAAGCTGATGGATGGGAGGGGGCGAGCGTGCAATGGTGTGAGGGAGGGAGGCAATAGGCAATTGGGTGGCAGGGTGAGAGTGGCACGGCTTTTGTTTAATCAGAGGCAAAACGACATCGTTTTTGCTTACAAGAAAACGTCATTTTGTTCTCGTATTTTATTAACTGTCTTATTGCAAAACGACGTCGTTTTACTCTTAAAGTAAAACTGACGTCATTTTGTTCATGTCTCCCGTGCGGGCCACGGGATAGGTTGCTCTGTTAGGACCTTCGCCCTCGGTCCGTGGCCCACCCGCGGCCTGACCCGAAATGCAACGGGCCATATTCAGCCGGCCTGTTGACCGATTTGACTAGGTCAAATCTGTTGACCATGGGCCAGGTTTTTCTTTGGACATGCCTACTGTCTAGCTACAGGAGAGTTGCAAGTTGCAATATTTGTGGATGAGGATGGAAAATATAATATAAGACGGCGAATCTATGCATCAGTCATGGAGACGTAGAAGGTTCATGAACCCATTTTGCACATTTAGCATATGTTAATGCTCACTTGGTCAAGGTGATGCACATGCATGCATCTTCAAAAATTGAACATCAAACTATTTTTCACTAATTTCCTCTCTGAAATTTCTCGCCCACACCTGCTTCGTCCTTGCTAGGATATTCGATTAACGTTCTTGCTAGACCCCAATATCCTAGGATGCCTACTCTCTTTTTTTTTTTTTTCACTTTCACTTACTTTTGCCTGTGCTTCATTTTGATATTTTAAGGTGTTTTTAGATTTGACATTTTTAAATTTAGATCTGAAGTTTTTTTTTTTTTTTGCCTATGTGAATTATGTTTAGATTTATGTTGTGAATCTGTTAGATATTTCGTAGCTTTTCTCTGCTACTTTCACCATATAGAGCTGTATCCCTAAGAATTGTCTTTTCTCCTTTGTTATTTCCTTTTCATAGGCACCAGGTCTAACTTATTGTTGTATCAGAAACTGAGGATTATCTATGTACTCCTTCGAGAATGAAACCTCACGTTTCTTCATTTAAAAAAAAAGCATCATATTATTTTTAATTTGTTTATCAATTTTGGCTGCAAGAAAAATAATATTTAAGCATTGCATACAAATTATAGTCAAAAGTCAAAACTTAGGAATGTGGATTATTGTTTAATTTCTGGCATTTACGACTATTCTAGAAACATCTCCAACTTTATTCACTTACTATTTTTGGAGTTTCTGTAACTAAGCTCTTTTAGTGCCTTTTTCTCTCAAAATATGGCCTTCCTCTAATCGATGCTTTTCTCACAATAATATGACCAAAGAAATCATGTCATTAAGTTTGAGAAATTTTCAAGTTTGAATTAGTAATAACGTTTATTTAATGAGATGTCATTCATATGTATATGTCAGGTATCTTAAGTCTACTGTAAAAATGATGTTCCTCAGTAAATAGAGCTAAAAAATTTTCTCTTTTAATAGCTTTTAACTTTTTATTAAGGGTTTATATTTTCCAATTTTAATGTACACAGTATATTTTACGGTGAATCTTATTCATAACAGTAATAATAACTCAGTAAAAGTCTCTCTAATACATGAGGTATAGAAAGGTCCAGTAATATACAACCTTATCTTTAATTAGTAAAGAAACTATTTCGATAGACCTACATAAAATATATTTATATATAATTATATATATATATATGTGTGTGTGTGTGTTAAAATAATAACGTAAAATAATTAAAATAAATAAAACTAAAATAGACATAAAAGATAATAATAATAAAATACAAATATTTAGAATAATCTCTTTTCTTTTTTGAGTACGGACAAGGATATGGGCTCGTGTGAGTAGGAAACAAAAAATATCTATTTTAGTTATATCATCAATTATGGTTTCGAATATAAGAGAAATTCTAGAGAATGTGTGCTACCCTAAAATTTTGAATTGTAATTAAACTCGGCCCAATCTGTTACTAGAAGGATTGAGCCGAATACAAAATATCTTATTATATCTTTTTTACATATTTTTATATTTTGGATAGATTAAGTACTATATATTAAATACTTAGAATAAATCCAAGACATAGGACTAAAAAAATGTCCAGAAGAGAAATAGAAAAACCTCTTTATATGAGTTCCTTTATCCGTATTTTAGTACGCTAAAATTTTTTATTGAAGGTCATATTTGCAATAAGTTCAAGTAGAGCCATATCATTTTTTATCGTCTTCTCTCAATTTTTCTTAAGCCTTCTTTTTCTATTTTTATAATTTTTAAGTACACTTTTCTTGCATCTTCTTATTAAAGCAACAAAATGTCACCTTTTAATATGTCGGACCACCTAAACCTTCTCTCTCTTAACATGGCCAATTATGTGCGCAAGGTCATCAAAACATATTTAAAGAGTGACAACCCTAAATCAAAACATATTTAAAGAGTGAGAACCCTAAGTTTTAAAGGACTTTTGATCACTTTTCACTTAGACACATCTTTTACCCTCAACAAGAGTTAGCTGTTAAAGTATAATAACTATTCAAAGACTAATTCCAAGGTTATTTCTATCAAAAAAATTAGGATTCAAAAATCATCTCAATGGATGAAGGTGTCCACAAAACTAGAATTTGATGGATGGATGAAGGTGTCCACAAAACTAGAATTTTCATCAACATTTAATTTAAGCATGATTTCCTTGCTTTGTCTATCGCCTTCATTATTTGACTATGACTTATAGCTATTTTTTTTCTTCTGAATTTAGATAAAGAATATCCTATTTGTTACTTTTGATTGAAATATTATTGTAAATTGTCTTTAATCGTTCTTAATGCGTGATTTAGTTATGTTAGTGACTATATCAGATTTTAATTCACTTATAGATGCCTCAAGAGAGCCTATATATGAGTGGATCATAACTTAGGTAATAGGGATTGAATGAGTAGGTAATAGGGATTGAATGAGTTGCCTGAGAAAGACCTATATGATCTTTTTTATTGTTAAGTTAAAAACTTCCTCCAGCTGGATGTACTTGTTTGCTCGATTTCTTATCTCTTGGATGGACCTGGGCTGATCAAGAGCAATCGACTTCTTGAACTCTTCATCCCTCGTGTTGCTCATCAAAGCAACCAACATGGACGAGCAAGTAAGGTCAGGAACTTTGACGACTTCATTGTTAAATCGGGTGATGAACTCCCGCAAACTCTCGTTCCTTCCTTGAGTCAGCTGCATTACTTCCAAGGCAGTCTTCTATGGCTGTTTACTTGTAGCGAATTGGTTGAGGAATAGTAGCTTAAAATCCTCAAAACTAGTTATGCAGCGTGGGGGCAAGCTGTTGAACCATCTTCGGGCCCCCTCTTGAAAGGCTATGCAGAAAGCCTTGCATTGAATGACGTCTAGAATGCAATACAGGTTCATCATCGATTGAAAATGCTGCAGATAGTCGAGAGGATCGGTCTTTCCAGTATACTTTTCTAGCTTCGGTATCTTAGTACCGACCGCTGGGAGGCTGTCCAAGATCTCTGGGATAAAAGGAGAGCTGTACTGTGTTGATGGCTGGCCAGGACGGGAATTCATGGCTATGTTGATCCGGTGGTCCACAATTTTTTCCAGGGCTTCGGCAGAGTGCCGATCGGCCATCACACCAACCTGCCGAGCTAGTGTTTGTTGTTGTTCGAGCTGAGACTGTAAGATGTGATGGATCAATAGATCTGCCGCTTCTTCGATTTGTCTCTGCGTGAGGAAGGCTGGTTGCGGTGCAGGAGGGTTCGTGTTGAGGGGGTATTGGATGTGAGGATGTGAGCTGGTTCGAGCGTCTTCCTCCAGGGTTAAGCTTTGTGCTTCTTGGTCTGGGTTTTGGGATTGTTGTGGTTGGTCATGCTGGTGTGAACGTTGAGGGGGTGACTCGTTTATACTAGGGTTTTGATCACGAGGATAAAGGTGTGTCTGGTGATCGAGTGCGGTGATGGAAGGCGTGGTGTATGAAGCCCATTTGTTGCAATCTGAAATCGCATGACAATGGCTACATCAAGATTCGTTGCCGCCACCTGACTGATCTGTGTGTTTCTAGACGTGGTGTCTTGATGTCCGACCCCACGGTGGGCGCCAATTGATTCAGTCAGATTCTGATGGGGTTGGGCGCTGCTACTTAGATCCATGATTTTTAAATATCTCTGTATTTTAATTTATAAGATCAACTACTTTTTTTTTTATAAAATGAAATATTTTATTATTTTATCAATTTCTTATCTTACTAAAATAATAATTTCGATCATATAATATTTATTTTATTAAGTTTCTCTAAATAAAAATAAACAATATTTTTATTAAATAAATTATACATTACTAAAGTACGTTAACGTATATTCATCTACATCCTAATCAAAGGTGTCTTTTTTTTTTTCATTTTTACGAAAGCCACGTCAACACCCAAAGAAATTTTGCTAATATGTGGTATTTGGGAAAATTTAGTAGTAAGTTGTCTTACCCTAATTAGTAAAAGGCTGTTTCATTTTTATTACATAATTTTTTTTTAAAGAATGGAGATACATAAAATCTTAATGAACTAAACGGGAGAGAGACGCTCCCGAAACATCCTCTAGGAAGATAGATAGATAACTCACAAGCGAATTTTGAAGTATATGGATGCCAAGGTCTAGTGAAGTGGCATAAGTAGCTAACCAATCCGTAACTCAATTGACCTCTTGGTATACATGTCTAGCCTTCACAACCTAATCTCTAGCTATGAGATGTTGAATGCCTAGTAATAGAGAATTATACTGAATAGTGTGATCACTCGAGGAGGATAAGATGTTAATAACTATCAAGAAACGTCAACCTAAGTGCTATAAAAAAATTAAAATAGTAATAATATAAATTATATTAAAAGAAAGAAAGGAAACCATTTTATGGTGTCCATTTTTATAATTAAAAAGAAAGTGTGTAGGACATGTTAGGTAGATATATTTATTTTAGTGTATTGAAATTAAACCATTGAAGTTAGTTGGCTACCTCCCATATGCATAGCTTATCCAGGTCAAAATTCACCTTTGACTCTGAAATCTGGGTAATGTGTAGCTAATTTGGCTGATCAGATATGTCGGAATTGGTCTCCAAGACTTCCGATTTCTTTTTGACAAAATCTATATATAATAAAAGTATCACTTCTTTATTATCTTGACTTTGGCCATTCATTTGACTGTAGGAAAGAAGCTAGCATTTCAAAGCTGACGACATGACAGGATTGGGCAAAGTACAGACCCTTGAATTGTATCGTATGGTTTTTCACATAAGCATAAGAAGTTTGAGTTATTAGTGAAGTGAAAATGTTCCCCAAGTGAGACAGAAGGGAAATCTTCTTAAAAGACGGATCGGACTACTCAAGGTGCAAGTATTGATTTGAATATCACTTTAAATCAACAAAACAAAACAAATGGTAAGAAAACTAGTTTGTGACCAGTGACACTTACTGTATGTTTGTTTAAAAAGATTTTGTCACTCAGGAAAAGGAGCAGAAAGCGATGCCTTTATGCCTTAAAACCATGGTAGGGCCAACGGAATCGGATTTGGTGCGCTTTGCCATGTCATTCACAAATGAAACACGGCTAAATGCACGCATAATCCTACAGTAAATAGGCAACTCTAAAGATTAAAAATGATTTGAGAGTTAATGGAAAGAATCAACCTTTTTCTCAAGCAATTGGGAACCTTCCCAGAAACTGCCTCCAATTATCATTCCCCTTCGGCTTTGACTTTCAACCGCTGTTCTTGGAAGTTGTGTGTGTGCGCCCAAGGTTTGCTTGGGTCATTGGCAACCAAAGGTGACCAGGTCCAGAAAAGCGGTCCTCTTCCTTGGTTCTAATTAATTGCACTCTCACGAATGGGAAAATTAGATATAAGTCGAACGTAGCTGGGGAATCTAATTAATTTGGCTTAGATTCAGTCTTCCTGTTTAGATTGTGGAACATGTCTGTTGAACACACGAACAACATAGCGAAAACAGTGGTGTTTAGGACGTTTGTAACAGAGAGACATGATGTAAAGAAAATTTTGCCCGACATGTCGACAAAAGGCATGGATGAATGGCGTAGCCAAGAGTTTGTTGAATGATGGCTCTGTCTCTATCCACTTGATTTTAGACCAACGAGGATTGAATGCGCACGGATCATTTTTTTTCAGAAGAAGATTCCTTTTATTAATCAAATAGTATTAGTCAATTTTCATTTAAGAAATCAATATTTAATTTTGAAACAGAAATATGCATTCGGACAATTATATGAAATTAATAAAAAAATTCTCAAAATGCAAAGTATGAAATCTCAAAGATGACTTCATTTGGTATAAAAACTCATCATATCTTTTAAATTTATACTTTGGTAAAGTTTTAAAATTTAATTGTAAATATTAATAAGATCTTTTTATTTTTATTTTTAAAATTAGATAATAGTTCAGTTGTTTTGTTTAGACTTTAGAGGTGTGATTATAATAATATCGATGAGACATTTGTTTGACCCAAAGTCAACCACGCTTATGGCTGGAATCGAATTGGAGAAGTTAGGAGTAATTCTAATGTAGTCGGGCTCGGGCCGAAAGAATTGGGATAGCTTTCAATAGGCTGTGCTCGTGCTCAGGCTACAAATTATATGAGCAATACGTGCCCAAGGTCTACCAAACTTGGGCTTCCACCCCATTTCAAGCTGAGATCAGTCAGTTGTTTGCATCTTTCCGAACTTCCACCAATGATGATTTAGGCCTGATTCTTCACAAGAACATATTGACTCTCAGTCGCATCGGAAAATAACAAAACAATTAGAACGAACCCAACATCAACAAAGTTAACAAAAAGAGGAGTCAAAAGAAGAATCAAAACTTATTCCAAAAACATCACTCTTTCAAACTTGACGATTGCGGTGGCTCAATCCACTGAATCAACCAAGCACCAAAAAAAGATGGAAGAAAAAATGCCTGTCAAAGGAATTTCCAAGGATGTAGCTTCCTACCAACTACTAATTCAACCGCCAAATACGACCCTTTTCGATTCAGGCCTTAATTATTTCGCTCGTGCTAAATATATGTTCTCTACCTTAAGTTGAAATCGAAGAGAAGACATTCTTTATACATTATACTGGTTACTCTTCATTTGATCATCCAAAATGGAGGCACCACAAGAGGGGAAGAACATAAACACACAAGAGAAGGAAAGAGGAGAGGTTCGTTACCGGGGAATTCGAAGGCGACCGTGGGGAAAGTTTGCGGCGGAGATTCGGGATCCAACAAGGAATGGGGCACGCCGGTGGCTAGGAACTTTTGACACTGTTGAAGAGGCTGCTCGAGCTTATGATCGAGCTGCTTTTGCATTTCGTGGTCATTTAGCCATTCTCAACTTTCCAAATGAATACCAACATCATCATCATCATCCTAATCAAAGCTCTCTACTTTCACACACTTCTTCATGTTCCTTAGATATTGCACCTACCACAAGTTATCCCGCAGAAGGTTCCTATGGAGGAGAGGAAGTTATTGAGTTTGAATATTTGGATAACAATTTGTTGGAGGAGCTTCTTGGAAAACACGATAGGACTAAGTAAGGTAGGTTGGAATGTAATTCGTTTTTTGTTACTGGCCCTTTATCCTCCATGAGGAAAATTTTTCACCCATCTTGATTATTAAATAAACTGGTAATTCCATGTCCGAAACCTCCTGCATCAAATTAACATTAGTTGTTGTCGATTGATATGCTTTCATACTTTCCTGTTGGATTAGTGTATATGTTCTGAGAGTTGGAATGTTAGCTGTTCTGGTCATACAACTCTTTTGATCAATTTAATTTATGCTCTAATTGCTTTCTTCCTCTTGCATACATACCCACACCTCATGTCAACAGTTTTACTTTTTGAGAAGGAACAAGGCTTTTTTTTACATGGGTATCTCTGAAATGATTAGAATAGCTAAGTAGAATCGATCTTTTGTGTTGCTGGATACTTTAACAAGATATGGTATGTGATTGCCTCACCAGATGATCAATTTAGATTGACTTCTCTCAAGAAAATTTATTTATTTATTATATTTTACCTTTATTATAATTACAATAACATTTTTATCTTTGTTATTAAGTTTTAGGTCATTACAATTAATGCCTAAGAACCTTTACTTATTTTCAATCAAAATACTTTATTTCTCTTAAAGTTTTTGTCTACTTTTTGAATTTTTTTGAAAATCTTAGATTAGATCTTACTCTTGAGTTAGAGTACTGCATTGTTGCGCCTCACAAGCTTTAATCTAATTTTAGGTCAAGCTATATTATCTTACTTTATGTCAATTAATAAATAACTACTACAAGTCGACAAAATAACAACAAATCTCCAGGGATTCAACTCTAAATTGTACGGTGAAGAGTCGTGACTAGGACCCCACCAAATCTTGAAAGTTGACCTGTAATACTGAAGGCACTTTTTGATCATTTGGCATCTAACCTGTCTCCAATTCAATCTTTTTTGTCCTTGCCTTCCTCAAAATTCAAGAGCTCCTCCAGTAACTTGTCATCTAAGTACTCAAATTCAATCACTTGTCTCTCTTGTTGTGCTCCACTCCTTTCCTCATTCTGGGATATTGAGGAAAAAGAAAAAGAAGAAGATGAAAATGATGAGGATGAGGATGATGAAGATGACAATAATGATGGTGAGGAAGATGATGATGATGAAGTAGAATCAACAACCTTAGATGGAGGAGGATATTCAGTTGGAAAGTTTAGGATTGCTAATTGGCCTCTCATGGTATAGGCAGCTCTATCATAAGCCCTCGCAGCCTCTTCTGCTGTATCAAAAGTCCCTAACCATAACCTTGCTCCTTGCCTCGTTGAGTCCCGTATTTCTGCTGCATATTTGCCCCATGGACGTCTCCGAACACCTCTGTATCGCACATCTCCTTTTTCTGCTTTGGCCTTGCCTTTAGGGTCTTGCTCCATAGTGGCTTAGTTGAATCGAAGTGTCAGTTTAACTCGCTTCTGTTCTGTATGCTAGTTTTTATATTGAAAAAGTATTGGGTGGATTTGAACTTATTCAACGCCCCCAGAGCTCCATGATGGAGATAGCTTGCATTGCATATATATTCAGGATTGATGATTAATTAGGTGACGATAGGTTTAGCTCCGTCGATATCTTTAACCGTATCCTGATATTGGTCTCTGACAGTTTGGTGGTGAGGTCACTTAGCTTACGTTGTCACCACGCCTCAGCTTGTTAAGGTTGGTTAATCAGGTGGTTTTCATCGCAAATCGAGATTAAATTAGTTAAAATGATGAGTATTTGGATGGTGAAACATTGTTTATTTGGATTCCCCTACTCATAACCTTTTTTCAACGATCCTATTGCAGCCTATCGCTTCCTCATTCGTCATCGCGCTTACGTAGTTTCTTTTTTGTGCTATGCCTATCAGTACCTCACAACAAAATTTCAATATAATATGATGGCATAAGCTCGGATATTGGCTTTGAATTTACGACTAGAAATGTGACTGTTCCACATTCAGAGTTGAGTTGGGACGGCTTACTAAGGCCTTGAGCATGTGATGAGGTCATATGGGTTGGCTCATACATGTCGTCATTCTGTTATGCCATCGTTTATGTGACACCGGCAATTGTTTAAGTACTTGTTATCTTATTTTATCACCGAAATTCTCAGTGGCCACCGTCATTCAAATTATTGTTGATATGGTCATGTCTAACATATTTAGAATGTGACAGCATTATAGTGGCCAAAGTCTTAGAAACTCCCAAATTGTTTTTTTTTTCCTTTTCCCCCTAGTGCCAAAAACTTGAAAGATTAATTTTAAGTTGTGAAATAGGAGTTATACTACAGCTACGGGTTATTTTAAAATTTATGATAATTGTAATAAATCAAGAATAAGATGAGCATGAATTAATTTGATCAAAACATCAAAATAATATTATTTTTACTTTAAATTTAATTAAATTTTGAATTAATTGACTGAATTTAAGTAGAACAGTTCAAGTTTAATCAAGTTTCTAGCTGAATCTAATTTATAAAAGAAATCATATGAATCAGAGCCAACTTTTAGATCGCGATACCAACTTTAACAAATTAAATATAATTGTGCCAATAATTCTAGGTTATTGTGAAAATTATGTTCGGTCAAGATAAAATTATAACTCAATTACAACTATAATATTTTGAGTAATTGTGGACTATTCTAAAAGATTACAAAAAACAAGGATACAATTGTAATATATTGCAATAATTGATCCAAGTACAACTATAATATTGGAAAGCAACTGCAAAAAGTGGAGCATATGGTAACGAAACCAAGCTCAGTAAAATATATAATTCGAGGTGTCCGAATGTCCAAATGCTGAGTACCCAATTAAGCCACCGTCAGTTCCCAATTTCCCATAATGCCAAAATCATCCAACGTATATATATATATATCCATGAGATTGTCCACGCCAACGTGCCTGAAAATGTGAGTCTAGAACTAATAGATAAAATCGATTCCAAAAACGAAATTGAAGTTGATGTTTTTTGGCACATGGATGGCTGTTTGGTTTCTAAGGTTCGTTCATGTAAGAAGTTCTTGCGGATGAAAAGTTGGCAGATGGGACCTTTTAACACCAAAGAAAAAGGTCACCGGAGATCGGAATTGAGTCAGTACTGTTCGGAAACCATTCTTGAGATGTCAGAAACTACCTTCGCCAGAAACTCGTCTCTTTATTAAATTACTTACCCTTCTGCTTGGATGAAAGGCTTGCGTCTACTCTAGTAAAATGGGGAGTGATCAAAGTGTGGGGTAATCATGGTGACGGTGGCAGGAGAAACTTTGGTGTATACTATTTTACAACTTTCTTGATCACTGGAGTGCGTGACATCTGTAGCAGGAAATCAATGTTTTTGCTTTGTAGGCCGTTTATAAAACAGCAGGAAAAGAAGGGGAATTCATTTTGTTCAATTAAAGTTGAAATCTGACGCTAATCCATTTGTTTCTTTAATCATGTTTTAGTTATTATTTCCTCCAAAGCACCACCAGGACTTCTTGTATTTTTAACTCTCGACATCTCTGTCAGTAAGGCGGCAACATGATCCTTGTTTGTGGCGTGTTAACGCATAAAGACCAAAAGGTTCCGATGATGTCACACATAGCATGTCATTCAGGATGCTGTCATATAACAGAACCAAATTTACCACTCATAAAAGATTATTTAACAACGCCAGTATCTGCCTGCAAATCAATAACCATTCCTCAAGAGCAGGAATTAAAAATAGCAAGCATTTCATACAGTTCTGATGAAAATGTCCTTGAAATCGATAGAATAAAATCTTTCAAATTGTTAATGTGCCATAAACAAAAAACCAGAAGTGTTTTCGGTCCGAGGAAATAAACCTGGAGTTCACTCATCGGAACGTCAATAAAAACAGTCGGTTGGAAAAAAACTTCTTCTTGTGAGGTAAGTAACGAACAACGAAACAGAAGTCTTTTATGTAGAATTTGCTCCTTATGTATCTATTAATCTAAATAATTTTGGTGTAAGTGGTGGTTAAAAGGCTGTTTTTCAATTTGCCGATGTGAAAAATGACATATCTGAAGTAAAAATTTGTTGTACTAAAAAAATCAATTGAACCAAATTCGTTATTTTAAGTTACTGATTCACTAAATAACTTGGTCAATGATTTATTTAATATGCACTCAAAAATGAAGACTGCAAATTTTCTATTATAAAAAGTATTTAATGCATTCTTTTATTATATTAATAATAAATGTAGAATATTTAGTGCATAATATATGACATGAATTTTAATGACTTATTAATAATATATATACAGTTATATGTTTAAAATCGGAAAAGAAATTATAATGTTAAAATATCTATCAAATCTATTTTAACTTTCAAAGATAATGTATGTCTATTTATAAAATCAAGATTAATTTGAAAATATAAAATAATTATTTATTAATAAAATAATTTGAGATAAATTGTTAAATGTTATTACTTTTAGTATAAATAATGATATGTTGAATATTATAAATTAATAACTTTTAAATTTTAAATTAATTATAAAATAAACATTATAAATAATTACACTATAATAGTCATAATCCTTATTAGTAATAATATTAAATAATTAAATAAAATATTTAGTTGATGATAAATCAAACTATGACAAAAGATTGAAAAAAATAAAACTCATTTTATAAGTTTTGAAAACTGAAAATCAAAACCAAAAATATAAAATAGAAACATAAATAAGTAGACTTTTTATTGAATTTAAAAACAAAAACCAAAAATTGCAGAGGTAACAAACAGACCTTTAACTTCTTATCAACTTCTTCCCTAACATCCCTTTAACATTTTAACTAAAGTGAAATAGGTGGATATTTGCTCTCTTAAGAGTAAAGGAGGGTTAAACATAACTTTCACCAAAATCTCTAATCAAGCTCTAATCTTGAAAAGACAATGGTGGATCCTCATGGATAAAAACTCACTTTGGGTAAGATGGCTACATTCATACTTCTTCAAAGATAAAAGTATATGGAACATTAAGGAGTCAACCTTACACTCTCACTTTCTCAATCAAATTCTGAAATTGAGAGACAACATCTGAGAAGGGAATATCTTGCAAAATTGGCAACAGAAACTTGGTTTCCTTCTGGTATGACAACTGGTTTAATGGAGGACCTCTTATCCAACATTACCACACTCTAAATTGCTCACAAATAGCCTCGCTTAATCTTAAACTCAGCCAATTGATCACAGATGACAATTGAAACTTCCCTTAAAACTTAAGGCATCTTCAACCTTTATACTTTCCCCAACCTGATTTTCAGGACACCTTCTACTGGTATTCACAACTAATCCTTAAACTTACAAACAAAGCCACGAAAAACTTCCTAAAAAGTAGGAAACAAAAGGTTGTTTGGTGTAAAGTTCCTTGGAGCAAAGTTTTAACCCCAAGGATCTGCTTCATACTATGGCTAGTAGTCCTAAATAGGCTGAACACGGCAAATAGAATTCACTACTTACAAATGGACAGAACTTGCCCACTATGCAAGAACCATATGGAAACAAAGATCATCTCTTTTTCACATGTCTTTATAGTAGATATGTATAGGAATCTATAACTGACAGATGCCTATGGCTTAACTCGAGGAATACTATTTCAAATAGGATACAAAAATTCACTACTTCTATAACTCCTGCAAACTCTAGCAGATAGATCCAAGTTCTATCCCTAGGTCTCTGTTTATATAGACAATGGAAGCAAAGAAACCTTAGACCATTTGGAGGAACTGACATGCCCAAAGAGATCCTTGCTTCCGAGATTCTCTATGAAATTAGAGAACTCATTCTACTATGCAATCTCAATTTGACATGCAACACAAACATCCTACGTTCATTGAATGTCTAAGCAGAATCTATGGTTGAAACATATGCACAGCTATAAAAAGAAGAAGTTACACAGTACAGAAAAGAAGTAATGAAGTAACCAAAATACCTAATTCGCTGATTCAGAGCTATAGCAACCTTCAAACTGCTCAGAAACTCTCACCATTAGAAGGAAGTCTAGGAGGAGAGCTTTGTTAGATTTGTGTTTTAAAAGTTATCTAAGATAATTGCTTTTTATATGTTATACTTATGAATTGAATTATATTAATATTTTGTTCCATGATTTTTATATTTATTTAGAAGTGTTTAAGAAGATGTACTTGGTCTTGAACTGCAAAACTCTAAATAATACAAATATTCAATTCTAAAATGTTCACAGATCTTGGATATTAGCAGGAACACTAATATGTCATATAAGACTGTCGTGTTGATTAAAAGTATGTTGTAGTTCTGTAAGCGTTGATAAAGGATTATCATTTAATAAAGAGAATATATGAAAGGTTTCATATATTGAACAAACCTAATAGATAAAAAAAATTATATGGATTAAGTTTGTGTCATTAATGTTTTTATCGTGTCTTTGATTCCAAGATTGATACATATAATTTTTTCACATGAGGAATGTAACATCCCGTCCCCATATTAAGGGTTGTGACCCGAAATTTCAGTTCATGCGAGCTCAAAGAGAAATTGAGACTAAGGAATACATTTTTCTTGACAACTTCTGGGTATAAATGGTATTAAATGTGATTTTTATTGAAAATGCGAAGTGGAAGGAGTAGAACGAGTGATTTTAGTATGAGTTGTGAGAAGGAAAGATTTAGAAACAAGATTGGTAGTGATTTGGAAAATGTTCACTGAACATGCTTCAGTCTTTTAGCCACAACGTTTTCTCTAGTAATCCAAAAGGATGATTCTTAATTTGGATTAAACTAGAGATATATGGCTACATTTTGTATGAATACATCGAATTTCAATTCCGTATCTAAGAGTCCCAAATATTGTCATGAAGTGAAGAATTAGGTGCAGTGTTGGTGTATGAAGGAAAAAAATTATCTTCAGACTTTATGGGCAAATTTGGGATTGATAAAGATGGATTTTGGCAAAATTTCCTTCTAGAAAGTTGTAGATAATTCTTTTATCTTTCCAACGATATAAAGTTTGTAAAGTTTGGATATCAGAGTTGAAAGATACAAGAATTTTAAGTTATGAGGTTTCTTCGCCTACTGTTCATCGTCTCAGTTGACTTTTTGCGTCTCAGTTTGACCGTCTCAGTCACTGTTCATCGTCTCAGTTAACTTTTTTGCGTCTCAGTTTGACCGTCTCAGTTACTGTTCATCGTCTCAGTTATTGTTCATCGTCTCAGTCACTGTTCATCGTCTTAGTTGACTTTTTGCGTCTCAGTTTGACCGACTTCATCTTAGTTTGACCAAACATCTTCTGGTCTAAATTTGACCCCTCAGATGAACAAATTAGCCTTTAAGTTCTTCATAAGAGTTGTAGCTATTGAAATTATCTTTCCATCCATATAAAGAAATCCTTAATCCGATATCTGTAGGGAAATTTATAGCAATTTTCCCAATCTGTATCGACTGAAGAAGTCATCATCGTCTTAAAATGATGTCATCATAGTCTGTTTTTATTTTTGACCCCACAGATAAAAGATTTGGCCTTTGATACCTTCATGAAAGTTGTATCTCTTCATGTCCTCTTTCGAACCATTCAAATAACACCTCAATCAGACATTTTTACAGAAAGTTATAGCTGTTTCCCCGAAACAGGTTCAGTACGATTGAGGTCATAAACATGGTTGCTTCTTTTGACCATAACTTCTTCTCTAGACCTCCGAATGACTTGATTCTTGAAAAATTGGATTAATAAGACCTTTCTCTTCGTCTCCACCAAAAATTGAAGCTATCTGAAATGAATTCAAAAAGATTAAGTGGAAAAATGTGGGACGGGTTCAATGAGTGTATTCTTGGAGGATATGAGATGGTGTTTCCCACTGAACATATTTCAGTATTTTGATGTTTTCTGAATCAGTATAGGTCGAAATGAGGTGATTTCTGTTTCAAATGAATCTAGAGACATAGATCTACAAGTTATATGAGGGAGCCGATCGACAATTTAGCCTCTAAGATGTTCAACTTCTGGAGTGAAGTTACGTGTAGTGATCAATCTTGATTTAGTTTTGGTCCAATCGAAATATGTAACAGACTTCAGTATTTTTTGAGATATAGAGCTTCGATCGATCTGATTCTTGAAGCGATGGACTCATAAGACATAGAGGAATATCTCTCTAGAAGAAAATTTTGTTAAAGTACTTCATTTACTTGATCGAAATAAAAAGACAAGATGTCAGTTTTTAAGGGCAATTTCGGAAGTTTACTTAAGTGTTAAGCTTTAAAGGCATGCAAGTAAGGGCTTTAGGGTCCTTTATCAATCATTAATGACCTGGCAATGAGAGTTGTCATTTAAGAAGAATGGAGCACGACCCTTACAAGGAAAAAGAGCAAAAGAATAAAAGAAGATGAGATGAGAGAGAGAGAGAGAGTCGTAGAGAGGGAAGAGAAGAAAGAATAGAAGAAGAGAGAAGGCAGAAGAAAGAAGAAGAAAAATGAGAGAAACCAAGGTTTTCAAGGTAAGTTCATCTTCTTCATATGTTGGTAAAGAAATAGGTTGTGGTTTGTGAATGAAGAAGTTCTAGAGAGAGAAAAGGGGTTTATGTAGAAGAAGAAGATTTGAGAGAACCCATTTGACTTTGGGGTTTCTAAGCTAGGTTTTAAGTTTTCTAACCTAGATGGACTATGGGTAGGTTAAGATTGTGCTTGATTTATGTTGATTTCAATGATTGTGATTTTTGAAGTTTTAGGGTTTTATTGAATTGGAATTGAAAAAGAGAAATTGGGTTGTCTCAAGAAACTAAAAGAATCCTACCTAAGAATGTGTTTAAGTATGAAGTGCTAAACTATAAATAGAATTTGGATATTATGAGATCATATGAGGATGGATAAGAGATGATGAGAAATTGAGTTATGATATAGAGTAACCAAGTGTTCTTGAAGTAAAAGCTTCTGAATAATCTAGACTTATAAAAAGGGTAAAGATTGAAAGGAGAAGTTAGAACGATTATGTACCATTGAAGAGTATGAAACGTATATGAATTATGAAATGGAAATGAGCATAAAGTGCATGTTAGAGCATATACCCGGGATTGTCATTAAGCACGTATTTTACATAGTCCATTACTACAATTGTGCATAAATGAATGTTTTTAAGTGTGCAAGTATTGATGAGTGTGCAATATGTGTCTTGCATAAATATGTTGTGCAGGTCAAGTACCGCATTCATGCGTTCCCAGAAATTGAAAGCAAATGCTAATCTGAAGCGTACTGTGAGTAACCTAGTCGATTCCTCAATCTTTATGTGTTAAATGTTCTGTGAATGTGTGAATTGTTTGCCAATGTGAGTACTTGCAACTGTGAAATAAATGTACTGAAATTATGAGTAAATGTTCTGAATGCGATAAATAGAATTGATTGATATATATGTTATTGATCGTGCAGGTGTGAGTGCATGCTAGACATGATTAAAATCGATAATTAACAGTTGTGGTTGAAGCAATTAGTGATCGGAACTTTAAGCTCGATTATCAATGAAAGGGCCTAAGGCCGAAAGGGAATAGTGCATACCCAGAGGGCTCTCCTATCCCTAATGTGAGCGGACAGTAGTGCATACCCTGAGGGCTCTCCTACTTGCCTAAAATGCGATTATTGTGTAATGTGCCGAATCGGACAAGATTGGCCTTCATCACAACGACATAAAATGAGAGTTGGCATGCATGATACAACTGACTGTAAATGGAAATTGGGACATATGCATTCATGCATAAAGGCATGTTCAGATAATAATAGTTGTGGATGCGAGTCGTTATCGTCTTGAAAGAGCCTCGAGCTTGAACATCGTTATCTTGAACCGAGCCTCGAGCTCGAGGGGAGTTAGTGCATTCCCAGAGGGCTCTCCTACTCCCTAGACGCGTCGACATCGATCACTTGTTTATGCGCTCGGTCACAACACTGTAATAAACTGGAAAAGAGTCACATTGCATTGCATATAAAAGTGATAACTGATTTGCGAAATTGCATGAGTTCTATAAATTGTTATATGAGGATATTGAACGTGTAATTGACTGAAACTGTGAATTTCTTGTGATATGCATGAATTGAGTGAACCATCGATGATGGTTTCTCATTGAGTTCGCAAACTCACCCAACATTGCAATGATTTTTCAGGAATTGCCGAGTACCCCGTTAGACAAACGGGAGTATGATTACTGTAGGAGAGTCAGAGTTTGGAGTCGGGATCAGTTTCACGTCTACATTTGAGTCATTATGATTTATATGTAAATTTGTATTTCCGCAAATTAGTACTGTTATGCAGAGGGCCCCAATTGATTAATGTTGTATTGTGATGTGATTGCTAAAATAGTATTTTGATTGAAAATGTTTTCGTATCACGGGCCCAAATTGTTTACTGATATACGCCCACTCGATTGTTTCCAAAAAAATGTGTCTTATTGAGTTTCTGAATGGATTTGACTGCTCTAGCATACCACCCTCGTGAGGCACGGGCTCGAATATCACCCACGATATCGGGTTCGGGTCTTGTGGGAGTGGGATGCTACATTTATGTGGTATCAGATCCCAGAAGTACAATCTTATATGGGCATTTTGAAATATGTGTTAAATTACATGCATATTAGTCATGTCATAGCAGACAGTGGCAACTGATCCCCAGTATGAGTCACATGCATGAGCATTCCTTAAGAGTTTGAGTTGTTAGAAGCATTGAGAGAAATGATGATCTGACTGAACGTGAGAAAATAAGGTTTATGGACATATTGGAAATGAGAAATATTACCTGGTTTTGCATGACAGATAAGAGTCCCCCACAAAAGGGTGCATATCCTTGAAGGTGATATATCCTTTGGGGGTGAAATAAGTGTGAATCGGCATATTGCCAGAAATTGATTGGAGAAAATAAGAATATGAATAGAAATGAGGAGACTAATGTGTAAAGACAGAATGAAAGAAAATCATAAAACTGTTATGACCATAAAAGGGTGAAATTGGAATCGAAACGGTTATGTGAGTATTTTGATAAGAGTTGTAATTCTTGTTGGACCCCGAACTTTGAGTGACAATTTGACTATGATCAAGTGGATGAGTTGATTGAAATGAAGTTATATAGCAAGAAGTAGAAAGAAAAAGTGTGAAAATTTGAAGGATTTAGAAAGTTTGACTTTTTGGAGAGAGAATGTTTGACTTTGAGAGTTGACTTTTGTTTGAGGCAAAATTTGATAAAATGGTCTTCTGGAAACTTGTAGGTTATGTTAAGAGATTTTTGTGGACATAAAGTTTGTAATTTTTCGATATCGGGAGTGAAAGTTATGATCAGTCAAAGTTTATGTTTGATCGAGTTTGACTTTATATTGGTTGGAACTTTGACTGATAAATTAACCTAGTTAGAGGTTAATTGAGCTTTGATGTTCTTCATGAAAATTGAAGGATTTGTTTTGATCTTTATTTCGATATAAAGTATGCAATTTTTCGATCTCGGAAAATTAAGTTATGATTTTTGCAAGCGTGTGTAGAGAATAGTATCTTTGACCGGAAAATGGACTCCCGTAGGAGTTGAATTGAGTTTTATGTTCTTCTTGGAAGATTTAGAGCTTCTCTCAAGCTTTCTATAGAAACTAAGTTTGTCAAAATCGGAGTTCGGGATTAAAAGTTATGAATTTTGGGAGTTTAGAGGAAAAAAAAAAAAAGAAAAAGAAAAAGAGAAAAGTTTTAGCGCCTCGCTAGGCGACGGCTCGCTCTAGCGAGCGAGGCGCCAGATATCGCCTGCTAGGCGACGCCTCGCCTAGCGAGGCGGGCGCTGGCTCTTCATCTCATGTTGTGCGCCTGCTAGGCGACGCCTCTAGCGAGGCGGGCGTTAAGGCGCGCCTCGCTAGGCGATGCCTCGCCTAGCGAGCGGGCGCCTCGCCCTCATGAGCGGGCGCCTCGCCTCATGAGTTGGGCGTCTCCGACTGCTTGCTTCTTAAATTTTGATTTCTTTGTTTTAATCCGACCTTTGCTCACTATTTTGCCTATATCTTTTCCGTCCGACATCCGATTGAGTTGATTCTTTTGCGTTGGATTCCTAAGACAATGAATTTCATTTATAAGAAATTTGTGAATTTTTGAGATTAAATTAATGGTGATTAATTTAATCAAAGTGAGTCGGGAAATTTTCCGAGCATGATTCAGTGTTTTGTGAAATTCGGGATCTGTAGAGATCCGATTGAAGCGATTCTTGAGGCGAAATAAAGATAAGACAAGGGGCTACAAATCATATGAAGACATGAAATGTCAATTTTGCCCTTAGGACTTTTAATTTCTGAATTTAAGTTCGGATTAGGGTTTAATTTTTGGATTGGGAACACCTGTGAGTAATTTGAGTATAACTTTTGATCTGGGAATCGAAATGAGGCGATTCTTGTTTTGAATTAAACTAGAGACATAAGGCTACAATTGTTATGAAGACATCGAGTTTCAATTCCGGGATTAAGAATGTGAAATTTTGGACGGAAATAATCGTACATGAAAAATGTGTTAGAATATGGATATATCCGAATTGTTTTGCACATAACTTTTGATGTAGTGCTCGGAATTGAGCGCGGTCAGTGGCGTTGGATTCGTATGAGTGAGAGGAACATTTCTCGAGAAGGAAGTTTGGACAAATTCCTTCAAATCGATAGTGCGAATCAAACCGCAAGTAAGTGTAATTTTAAGTTTTGAATGGAGGGTAAAATGGTCATTTGACCATCAATTAATGAAACACAGATGGTGTTGTCGTTTTTGGCTATTAAAAGCCACGAAAGTGGCTGGAAATTTCCAGAGAAAAGGAGAAGAGAAATAAGAAGAAAGAAGAAGAATGGAGAAGAGTTCGTATGGAGAAAGAAGAGGGAGAAGTTTAGTTTTAATTTTTCTACTCAATTCTTCAAGCTTTTGGGATTTTTCCAAGAAGGAAAAGAGTGGAGAATGAAGAGAGCTTCTTCATGAGCCAAGAAAATTCGAATTTGGAGGATAAATGAGGTAAGAGAAGATTTTCAATTTGAAGTTTTTGTTGAAATTTTAATTGAGAAGTATGGAAAAGGACTTGGGTTTGTGGTTTATGAAGTTGTTTTTGAAATATATGCTTTAGGCTGGGTTTAATTTTGGATGGAAAATTGATTAAGGTTTAGGCTTAATTTTATGATTGAGAATTTTGAGATATTTTGGTGTAGAATTATAGGAAATATGATGAATTGATGATATATGAAATCAATTTTGAAGAATTGGTATTTTATGGTATTGAATTTGGATAAATTGGTTTAGGCCAATTTTAAGATTTGGGGATTTTGAAATTGAGGATTTAAATAGTTTGGAATTAATGTGAATTGAGGAATTGTGAGATTAATTCGAAGAAATTATGTTTTATGAGATTGAATTGAGTGTCTTGGTTTAGGCCAATTTTGAAAATTGGGGATTTTCAAAATTGGAGATTGAAATAACTTGAATGTAAATGGAATTGGTGAATTCTAAGTTGATTGTGAAAATTAAGTATTTTCGATGTGAAATTGGATGATTATGGTTTAGGTTTTGGTATTTTGGAAAGAAGGAAAGAAGCGAGGATCAATTGGAGCTTGAAATCAAGTTTAGGCAATAATTCGAGGTGGGTAGCATATTTATATTTTGATTTGTAAGCTATATGTGAATTTTGAAAAATTAAAGAAAGCAATTTTGAAAAATAAAGAAAGCAAAATGTGAAAATTTTGACAAATTATTGTTTTGTAAAGGTTTGAAATTCGATTTAGAATGTTTTCGAAAGATTATTATAAGTTTGAATTCATTGCTTTCAATGATTCGATAAACCGATAGAAATTTCGAAAATGCATTTGTTGTGTATGCATTATTCAATTGTTGAAATTATTGTTTGATTGAATGTTTTGATTGTTGAATTTAGTGAATGATAGATGAATAAATTGAGTGGTATGCATTTTGGGGAAAATTTTGAAGAAAAGTACAAAATTGAAAAATGCCTTGAACAATCGACTTTTCGTTTTCGATTATGTGTTATGTGGGTTTGGTAGGTCCCTTGGTGAGTATTGTCTCTATGTGTATAGCCTTCTCCAGCTGCCCATTAGGGCACGGACTCGATTTCGGACTCCTTCACGGCTATAATTGGACATGCAATGCGGGAAAGTGTAATACGTTTCGTTTCACGATGCAGGACCGCTATCTTGGGATATGCGACGCTCTGTTGGACCTAGCCGGACCATTCGATGTGTAATATGTTTTGATTTGTTTATGTGTTCGCATTCATATTTATGAAAATTCAAGACGTTTTGAAAATGAGAAAAAGTGAGATTATTATGAAAAGTTTGAAAATATGAAAAAAATGGGTTTGAGGAAATTGTTTGAAAATTATAAAGTTTGAAAAAATTAGCCTTTTTGGCAAAAAGAGTATTAAAAATGATTTCGGCTTATTTATCAGTTTATAAATGTGTTATCCACGAGCTTTCGAGCTCACCCCCCCTTTCATCCCTATCTCCAGGTTTCGAGCAGGAGATCGGATGAAAGAATGTGAAGACGTCAGTTTCGACTTTTGAACACGTTAGCTTTTGAGTAATGTGGATCTTGAGTATGAGTATGTTTATAACTTTAGATAAGTTGGGGAAAAATGCATTTGTGTATAAAGTTGAGAATTGTGTATGATTGTGAAATTTGTATATGAAATTATGGATAATTTGGGAATATATATGTATTATTGATATGGGAATTTGATTGAATTATGAGTTTGGTATTGAATTGAGAATTATGGAAGTATTAGATTTAGGTTTGCGTTTGTTGGTGTTGGATTCGGACGGGAGAGTCCGATGATTTTGAGCTGTGTTTGGGATTATAGAAGTGTTTTTGAACCCTTGCAGGTTTGGGTTAGGAAAAAGGCAGCCGTTATGCTGTCGAAATTTCGATAAAAAAATTGGGAAATAAAAATGTAATTTGAGATTGGTGTGGATTTATATAAGATTATGTATGTCTGTATGGATTGAGGATGAATTTTCCTATGGGAAATTATATGGATGTGATTGAGGTAAGAAATGAGAATAAGAAAGAAAAAAAAAACAAAATTCATAACGGATTTTGGAACGTCTTAGGAATTCCCAACGCGATTATGTTTCCTGTTCTTTGCTTAGTCACGGATGTCGGAAAGTGTTTCAGTTTACATTGATTTGTTTGCTTACTTTGTTTTCTATCCGAATTCGATTTGCATTCGATTCGATCCCGCCGCTTATTCGTTCCACTTTGTGATTCAGATTCGATTATTTAAACCGTTATATTCGATTGAATCATTCGTTTGATTCGATTAGTATTTGCTTCCGCTTGCATTTGCTTCCGCTTCGCTACTTTCGGATTTGTTCGCTTCCGCATTTTGTTTTCGATCCGAAATTTCCGCTTCCCTTCGTTTCCGTTTGCTTCGTTTTCCGTTAAGTTTATTCGGTTGGGATCCGGTTCCCGGATCGGGTCCCAACAATTCTGTATAAGGAGATAGTTTGAGACCGAAAATTCATAATGATATGCTTCAAAACAGTCGGATTTGGGTTTGGATATAATAGATAAAGATTCAGTGCAATTGTATCGATGAAAGTATATAAGTTAAGTTAATATGATCTTGAAAGGTTGCACTTGGACTTAGAATGATTGTGTGATTATCGATATAAGAGTTTAAGATCCATTGTGAGAATATGTCTGTGGAGTGGAGATTTAAGCTTCATATGGGTTATGCCCCTACCATTATAAAATGATTGAGAATAAAGATGTGTAAGATAAAATAAAAGACAATTGGAAGATGAGATGATGTTAGTGATATAGGAAAAAGTTGTTGAGTTCAGATTAAACTGTCATTTTGGGTGTACATCTGATAATGGGATCACCATCATGGGTGAAATTATTAAGCATATGTGACAAGATGACATGGGAAGTAATTGGCGACTTATTGAATAAGTGCTGATTATAGTCCCTATAGTTCAAAGTTCAAGATATAGTAGTAGTGAGAGTATTTGTAGTGATCAATTGTGAATAGAATTGAGATTGTTAATGATGATATCATTGGTGATGAGCTTGAGGAAAAGAAAAGTGACATGAGTATAGCAAAGTCCCCATGATCGCGAATTGACACAGAAAGAGAAAGTTATCTAGAATTAAATGGGATTAAAGTGTCCTTAGTAGTATAAGCTACTAATTGGTGAATTGATGTGAATACATCTCCAGATAAGATGTGATGATTTTGGCGATGTATGCCAAGATATTGGAGTAAATGAAATTGTTTAAGTGCCTTACAGAGCCTCATTACAAGGGATGTTCTGATTATGTAAGCGATGACTTAAATTGATCTTATTGGGATATTATGCATAATTGAAATTGATCTTCTTGAGGTATTAAGGATGACTGATATGTAATGACGAAAAATAGTTAATTGATGAGGTTTTTATGAACAGTATTGATGATAGTAGTAAGAAATCTTCTTTCAAAGAAGAATTTCCCTAAATTGAGTTAAGTTGATCTAACGATTTGATTTAAGAGTAATCAATGAAGAGACAAATCGGAAATGAATATGTAATACGTCAAGAGTGAATAATGGAGTCATATCCTAAGCAGGAACTCAGGCATAAAAAGTGAAATAGGCCACTGAGAGTGTGTACACTAACTACATGAGTGGATTATAAATTCGAGGTGGCACTCTTGTACATGTGAGAAGAATATAGGTCCCCCTTATATTCGATGAAAATATGTTCGGGAGATACAAATTCAATCTGAGGAATGAAATACCAACACACAAAGTGAAGCATTCAAATAAATTGAAATGTGTGGAAGAACTAACACGGATGAATAGGCATTGGAGTAAGCCGATGTGAATTAAAGGAATTCGAAGGAAAAGAGTAGAGACAAGTAGTCAAGTGGGAGATTGAAAATGACATGAGACAATATTACTTTCATTGGGGTAAATTAGTCGCATAAGGAATTGCAAGAAATTAACACAAGGAAAAAAATGTGAGTGATGTCTAGTGATAGTAACTGATACTCAAATGATATTATGATATTGAAGATTTAAGTGATCCAAGAAAAATTGTATTAATTAGTGACTGTGATCATAGATGGTACTTTGAGTGTGTTTGAGAAGTAAAAAGAAGCGTTTTGAATGTTTGAAGAATAAGACATTGATGATGAAATATCAATTGGATTTAGAGATTGTGCAATACTTAATGAAGTTTCGCATCAGAGATTATGATGCAATCTGTTGTAATAGTAAAAAGTGGGTTTTGATGGGCATGGGATAATGAAAGTCTTATGAGTTGACTTTGATACATGGTTTAGAAGTGTATGATAAAAAAATCACTTTGAAGTCTTGGAGACATTAGATGTGCAAAGCCATTTCTGAAATGTACATTATGTAAGATTGAGGAAATTATTAAGTTCAGAGAAAATGTACAAATGAGTGCTATGCTGGTAAATTAGTCTGTAATCTGACACACCGAATGGACAATTCTCTAATGGCATAGTATACATTCAGATATTGAGGTTTCCACATTTAGTGTAATGAGGAGTGCAGAATATTGAGTGACATATGAGATAAAATAGATTGTTGCTAGTTGCATTGAAATTGGACAAATGATAATTGGCGATTGAAATAAGAAGTACGTATATCCGATTAGGATGATTGAGCAAAGAAAGTGTTTGAGAAGCCTAAGTAACAACCTAAGATAAACATCCTAGTGGGGTTATGCTAAGATTGTACCCTAGCTGCTAAAGATGTAGAAACAAGTGGTTCAAGGTTTGAGCTACCCGCAGTTTTAACTATTAGGAATATGCTCGAAGCTCATATTTTTGAGTTTGTAGAAAGATGAGATTGAGGCATAATTCGAATTGACTGCAGGTATCACAATTGTTATCATAGTGGTATCATTAGAAGTGATATGGGCAAAGAAGGGTGGTTATTCACCCTAACATTGAGATATAAAAGGCCTAAAATGATATAAGGCCATAATAAATGTGAGATAATGATAGTGAGTGAGATGAATCTGAAATAAGAGTAAAGTGACTCATGAAAGGTGCATGAGGTAAGTGGACCAACACCGTATTTGTAGACTATAGTGAAAAGGACATAAGAGTTGAATGTGTTAACATTAAAGAGAAATGAACTGTCAAAGGAAAGATGAAATGTTTTTATGAGTACCACTTTGGAATGATGTGCTTAGATTTGGAGAAAGTATAAGTTAGGTTATATGAACTAGTATGTATGAAAAGTTTTATAAATTAGTGTTATTGCTGAAAGAAGTCTTAGACTCATAATATGTGACATGTGATTAGGTTCTGAAATAATGGTATGGTCAGCAGAGATAGATTGACAATACGTAGTATAAGTTGGTAAGTAGGCTGAAATATGCTCATGAAACAGTTAAGATAGTGTAATAGCTAAATGAGTGACTGAAAGACTTATTGAGTCTGTTTACTGTGGTTTTTTTGTGGAAGTGATGAAGTGTATAAGAGATAGAGGAGCGTATGAAAAATGGTCACCCCTACTGTATTGATCAATTAGATGAAAATTTCGAGGACGAAATTTATTAAGGGGGCAAAATGTAACATCCCGTCCTCATATTAAGGGTTGTGACCCGAAATTTCAGTTCATGCGAGCTCAAAGAGAAATTGAGACTAAGGAATGCATTTTTCTTACTCATGCATCATGTTAGCATATATGTACAAAAATACAGAATGTTTTCACATAAAAAGTGGTACATGCATTCATTGACAACTTCTGGGTATAAATGGTATTAAATGTGATTTTATTGAAAATGCGAACTGGAAGGAGTAGAAAGAGTGATTTTAGTATGAGTTGTGAGAAGGAAAGATTTAGAAACAAGATTGGTAGTGATCTGGAAAATGTTCACTGAACATGCTTCAGTCTTTTAGCCACAACGTTTTCTATAGTAATCCAAACGAGATGATTCTTGATTTGGATTAAACTAGAGATATATGGCTAAATTTTGTATGAAGACATCGAATTTCAATTCCGTGTCTAAGAGTCCCAAATATTGTCATGAAGTGAAGAATTAGGTGCAGTGTTGGTGTATGGATGAAAAAAATTGTCTTTGAACTTTAGAGGCAAATTTGGGATTGATAATGATGGATTTTGGCAAAATTTCCTTCTGGAAAGTTGTAGATAATTCTTTTATCTTTCCAACAATATAAAGTTTGTAAAGTTTGGATATCGGAGTTGAAAGATACAAGAATTTTAAGTTATGAGGGTTCTTCGTCTACTGTTCATCATCTCAGTTGACTTTTGCGTCTCGGCCAACCGTCTCGATCAACATTCATCGTCTCAGTTGACTTTTTTGCATCTCAGTTTGACCTTCTTAGTTACTGTTCATCGTCTCAGTTACTGTTCATCGTCTCAGTCACTGTTCATCGTCTCAGTTGACTTTTTGCGTCTCAGTTTGACCGACTTCGTCTTAGTTTGACCAAACATCTTCTGGTCTAAATTTGACCCCTCAGATGAACGAATTGGCCTTTGAGTTCTTCATAAGAGTTGTATCTCTTGAAATTATCTTTCCATCCGTATAAAGAAATCCTTAATCCGATATCTATAGGGAAATTTATAGCAATTTTCCCAATCTATATCGTCTGATGATGTCATCATCGTCTTAAAATGACGTCATCATCGTCTGCTTTTATTTTTGACCCCACAGATGAAAGATTTGACCTTTGAGACCTGCATGAAAGTTGTAGCTCTTCATGTCCTCTTTCGAACCATTCCAATAACACCTCAATCAAACATTTTTACAGAAAGTTATAGCTGTTTCCCCGAAACAGGTTCAGTACGATTGAGGTCATAAACATGGTTGCTTCTTTTGACCATAACTTCTTCTCTAGACCTCCGAATGACGTGATTCGTAAACCATTGGATTAATAAGACCTTTCTCTTCGTCTCCACCAAAAATCGAAGCTAGCTGAAATGAATTCAGAAAGATTAAGTGGAAAAAGGTGGGACGGGTTCAATGAGTGTATTCTTGGAGGATATGAGCTGGTGTTTCCCACTGAATATATTTCAGTATTTTGATGTTTTCTGAATCAGTAGAGGTCGAAATGAGGTGATTTCTATTTCAAATGAATCTAGAGACATAGATCTACAAGTTATATGCAGGAGCCGATCGACAATTTAGCCTCTAAGATGTTCAACTTCTGGAGTGAAGTTACGTGTAGTGATCAATCTTGGTTTAGTTTTGGTCCAATCGAAATATCTAATAGACTTCAGTATTTTTTGAGATATAGAGCTTCGATCGATCTGATTCTTGAAGCGATGGACTCATAAGACATAGAGAAATATCTCTCTAGAAGAAAATTTTGTTAAAGTACTTCATTTACCTGATCGAAATAAGAAGACAAGATGTCAGTTTTTAAGGGCAATTTCGGAAGTTTACTTAAGTGTTTAGCTTTAAAGGCATGCAAGTAAGGGTTTTAGGGTCCTTTATCAATCATTAATGACCTGGCAATGAGAGTTGTCATTTAAGAAGAGTGGAGCACGACCCTTACAAGGAAAAAGAGTAAAAGAATAAAAGAAGATGAGATGAGAGAGAGAGAGAGAGAGTCGTAGAGAGGGAAGAGAAGAAAGAATAGAAGAAGAGAGAAGGAAGAAGAAAGAAGAAGAAAAATGAGAGAAACCAAGGTTTTCAAGGTAAGTTCATCTTCTTCATACGTTGGTAAAGAAATAGGTTGTGGTTTGTGAATGAAGAAGTTCTAGAGAGAGAAAAGGGGTTTATGTAGAAGAAGAAGATTTGAGAGAACCCATTTGACTTTGGGGTTTGTAAGCTAGGTTTTAAGTTTTCTAACCTAGATGGACTATGGGTAGGTTAAGATTGTGCTTGATTTATGTTGATTTCATTGATTGTGATTTTTGAATTTTTAGGGTTTTATTGAATTGGAATTGAAAAGGAGAAATTGGGTTGTCTCAAGAAACTAAAAGAATCCTACCTAAGAATGTGTTCAAGTATGAAGTGCTAAACTATAAATAGAATTTGGATATTATGAGATCATATGAGGATGGATAAGAGATGATGAGAAATTGAGTTATGATATAGAGTAACCAAGTGTTCTTGAAGTAAAAGCTTCTGAATAAGCTAGACTTATAAAAAGGGTAAAGATTGAAAGGAGAAGTCAGAACGATCATGTACCAATGAAGAGTATGAAACGTATATGAATTATGAAATGGAAATGAGCATAAAGTGCATGTTAGAGCATATACCCAGGATTGTCATTAAGCATGTATTTTACACAGTCCATTACTACAATTGTGCATAAATGAATGTTTTTAAGTGTGTAAGTATTAATGAGTGTGCAATATATGTCTTGCATAAATATGTTGTGCAGGTCATGTACCGCATTCATGTGTTCCCAGAAATTGAAAGCAAATGCTAATCTGGAGCGTACTGTGAGTAACCTAGTCGGTTCCTCAATCTTTATGTGTTAAATGTTCTGTGAATGTGTGAATTGTTTGCCAATGTGAGTACTTGCAACTGTGAAATAAATGTACTGAAATTATGAGTAAATGTTCTGAATGCGATAAAAAGAATTGATTGATATATATGTTATTGATCGTGCAAGTGTGAGTGCATGCTAGATATGATTAAAATCGGTAATTAACAGTTGTGACTGAACCAATTAGTGATCGGAGCTTTAAGCTCGATTATCAGTGAAAGGGCCTAAGGCCGAAAGGGAATAGTGTATACCCAGAGGGCTCTCCTATCCCTAATGTGAGCGGGCAGTAGTGCATACCCTGAGGGCTCTCCTACTTGCCTAAAATGCGATTACTGTGTAATGTGCCCGAATCGGGACAGTATTGACGCTCAGTCACAACACTAACATAAAATGAGATATATGCATTCATGCATAAAGGCATGTTCAGATAATGATAGTTGTGACAGGAGTCGCTACTGATACTGAAAGAGTCTCGAGCTCGAACACTGTTACTGAACCGAGCTTCGAGCTCGAGAGGAGTTAGTGCATTCCTAGAGGGCTCTCTTACTCCCTAGACGCGTCTGATTACTGATCACTGTTTATGCGCTCGGTCACAACACTGTAATAAACTGGAAAAGAGTCGCATTGCATTGCATATAAAAGTGATAACTGATTTGCGAAATTGCATGAGTTCTATAAATTGTTATGTGAGGATATTGAACGTGTAATTGACTGAAACTGTGAATTGCTTATGATATGCATGAATTGAGTGAACCATCGATAATGGTTTCTCATTGAGTTCGCAAACTCACCCAACATTGCAATGATTTTTTAGGAATTGCCGAGTACCCCGTTAGACAAACGGGAGTATGATTACTGCAGGAGAGTCAGAGTTTGGAGTCGGGATCAGTTTCACGTCTACATTTGAGTCATTCTGATTTATATGTAAATTTGTATTTTCGCAAATTAGTACTGTTATGCATAGGGCCCCAATTGATTAATGTTGTATTGTGATGTGATTGCTAAAATAGTATTTTGATTGAAAATGTTTTCGTATCACAGGCCCAAATTGTTTACTGATATACGCGCACTCGATTGTTTTAAAAAAAATGTCTTACTGAGTTTCTAAATGGATTTGACTGCTCTAGCATACCACCCTCGTGAGGCACGGGCTCGAATATCACCCACGATATCGGGTTCGGGTCTTGCAGGAGTGGGATGCTACAAGGAATGTATAACGTAATTATTATTAAAAGCTGCTTATAACAAGTGGTGATAAAAATAATAGTTCTTTATATATAACTTGTTGCGGGAAAAATTATATGTAAATAGCATCATTGTCACTCATTAATAATGAGTAATGATATTTTATGCGCCCCTTGATAAAATATAATTATAAATGGATCCAATATAACTGAGGTACAGTTATAATTTATAATTTATTTAATGGAGACCAAGAAACAATTATAATACAAAGATGACACAGTCCTACTTTGTATATTAATCATAATATCATAAGGCAAAGAATGGACACAAGTAATGTTAATGATAACATTACTAGAAGGATCGTGTTACGTAAAAGGTTTACTAAACATCTATGTTATTTGGGTAGCTATAATGTATAGCTAGAATATCGCTTACAGTTTATGAAATAAAATGTTGTATTTCATTGCCAACACAACATAGATCCTCGATATAGGTCATACCAACTGAATGGGAAACAAGAATATATATTTTCAGTGTATAAGATTTCATGTTGATGAAATAAAGGTACATGTTAAAATATTGTCACATGACGTAACAGCCTAGACGGGAAATAAATTTATTTGAAATGTATATTATGAGGATAATATAAATTTCATGAAATATAAATTTATTTATAGCCCAAGCGCAAAATAATTTATTTTAAAAAATGAAGAGAGAGAATAGATGTATTATTATAGCCATCAAAATTGTGATAGATTTTAAGGTGATTTTGAACAGGAATTTGAAACAACAAACGATAACCATTATGGACAAATGACCTATCAATTTTATAGGAATGGAAGTGTAGAATCTAATGGTGAAGGTTTCAGGTCATTTGTAGTTCACTAGAAGAATTTATCACTGTTCTAGTACCAAAAGGTCAGGAATTAAGCATGTTGTTTCAAAATCGTTGTTGACTTAATTACCATAAATGTTGTGGGAATTTAAAGAATATTTTGAGGCTATACCCTTTTTTTACAGATCTGGTCAGACGTGTTAGCCATTTTTCTCTCTCATAACTTTTTAAAACAATTATTGATTGAGTAATCGATTAAGAAACGGGTGACGAGCTAGGCGAGGACAAAGAGAACGCTAGCACGAACTCGGCATCCTTCTTGTTCAGATTCAAGGTGAACCGAAGAGGAAAACAACTTCATTAGAGACCAAAGGTATGGTTTAACAATTCCTCTTGTAGGAATATAAACTTGATTGTGATGCAAACAAAATACAAGAAGAATTAGCAATAATAGAAACGATCCTCATTGTTATCAGATTTAAAATTTTTAAAATTTACCCGATTCGTTTCATGAAATCCCTTCAATTGGTATCAGAGCTTTTTCTTTTATTATTTCTAATTAGACTTTTTATTATGTAATTTTTATTACATAAGTGCTTAATCAATTGTTCTTTTGTATTGCGATTGTAAAGGATTTGGTATTGAATTTGTTTTCGTTTTTGTAAAATTGTCATAGGCTTAAAAGTTACCTATTTTTGTGTTTTCTAAAAAATTTTTATGAATGAAAGAAATTTAGAACAGAATTCTTGTGTAGATTAAAGTCTCTGGACAGATCTATAGAGTAAAACAAAAATAAGAAAAATAGAATGTTGCTGGAATGGTCAGCAACAATGTCTATTTTTAAGCTCAATTCCAATAACGATATCTCTCAGTAGGATTGTCGTTTTTAAATGAAACTAGTTTCAAAATTTAGATAATGAAGTCTAGTTTTGAATAATGGAACTTGTCTATACAAGAGTGCCACGTTTTTTTTTTGACAAAGACAAAATAAGAATGGTGCGCAATTTTGTTTACTGATTAAAACAAGATATCGCTAAACAATTTGTATTTTCTTTTAAATGATTAAAGGATTACTTTGCAAACCATGGTACAAATTTTTATTGAATTTTTACAGAGAATTATAAATTATTTTATGGGATTTAAATGATTTAGAGAATCACAATTACTTAAGAAAAGAGAATTGATTAAAGGGTACAAAATTGTGCATCGGCATGCAATTTTTGTTATAATTTTGTTTTGCAACGAATCGAGTTTGTTTGTGTCATTCCAATGCCGTGTGTGAATGTTTGATTGTAAGCATTTAATAAACGATTATTAATAAGCTCGAAAGGCAATTTTGTATAGGATTCCTTTTATTTACATCATATGCATTTGTGAAAATGAGAGGAGTTCCTATTACTTGCACTTATAAAATTTTTGAAAGGATTCAAAATAATATTTAGGATTCCATATTTATTTTATGCAAATTTTCATGCAATGGTGCAAGAAGACCTACCAAACTCTAGTCACTTTTGAATGTCCAACGAAAAATTTAGTATTTTTCCTTCTCATTTTATCCACTTTAAGCTCAGGATTATTAATATGCATGAGTGTAATTTTTAATCTTTAACAATTGTGGAATATATTAGGATATATTATCAGGCCATTGGTAAATGGATTAGATGTGAGGCATTTAGTACCTTTATTTTATGGAGATAATGTAACCTAATATATTGACCAATAAGATGAGTTTGCTTAATGAGCAGTCAAGATCTAGGCTTGAAGTCTCAGGAAAATCGTTTAGTAAGAAAATGTTTTCTTAATAAACAACAAGAGTCATAAGGTTTAGAAAATTGCAAATGTTTGCAAAAGAATTTTTCTAAAGGTTATGATTAGTAAAGGATTACTTACCTTGAGTTTATAAATCGGATAAGGTCAATTTATTTATGAAGGGATCTTGAATATGCTGTGTAAAGGACTTTGTAATAAATGCGGTATGAGTTTTTTAATAAAACAATTTTTACATAAATATTAATATGAAATCCTTTTGATTTTATTCTAGAATGGAAAACAATGTACTTATCTGACCAATACTTGAAAAATGCCCATTGGAGGGTGATGGTTCCAATTTTCTCGATTGGGAACTAAAAATCCAACTTATCATCAGATCGAAGGATCTTGTAGATGTGCTAGAGCAAGATGCGCCAGTACTTGGTACAAATCCATCTGATGAGGAAAAGGCCGTTTTTAAATAGTATCGCAAGGACGAACTGAGCGTCAAGGTCTCATGTTGGCAAGTATGGCGACTGAACTTACTCGTAAGTTTATTAACAATACTCCAAGAGAGATAATTGAGCGTCTTTCTAAAATGTTCATAGAGAATGCTCGTAAAGAGCATTCAAAGATCACTCTGGCATTCACGAGATGTAACATGACGGAAGGATCTTCCGTCAACTGGCATGTGTTGAAAATGTTGGGTTATCTTGAAAAATTAGAGAAGCTTAATGCTCCAATGCACCCTAACTTAGCTGAGGATATAATCCTTGGTTCATTGCCTCCATCTTACAGAGATATAGTCATGCATCTTCACTTGTGTGAAAAGGTAATGACCTTGGCTGAGATCCATCATACATTGAAGCAGGCAGAGGTTGAGATGAACAGTTACAAGGGAGAGAAGAATGTTCTTACAATCTCCCAGAATAGAAAGAAAATCAACAAAGGAAAAAGCAAAAAGAAGATGCCTAACATGAACAAAAGGAAAAGAGAAGCTCAAGCGAGCAACTCTAAAGGCAAAAGAAAAACTCACCAACTCCACAAACAGAGTGCTATTATTGCCACGAGTTAGGACATTTCAAGGCAAACTGTCCCAAGTACAAGGCTGACTTGGATAGTGGCAAAATAGAGCACAAGCGCCCTAAAGTTCAGAAAGGTATCTATGTTATTGAAATTAATTTAACCACATCTATTCAAGATTGGGTAATTGGTACTGGATCATGTGCTCATATTTGTACAAATATGCAGGCACTAGTGGATAGAAAACATCTCAAGAAAGGAGAAGTCACATTGAAGGTGGGGAATGGTGTTACCATTTCTGCAATGGTCATTGGCTCGATTCACCTTCAAGTAGCTAGTGGTTTAATTATTAATTTAAAAAATGTTTATTATGTTCCATCTATATGTAAGAACATTATATCTGTGTCATGTTTAGACAAGGATGGATATTTATTTTCTATTTCAAACTCATGTATGAGTATTTCAAAAGATGGGATTTTCTATGCAAATGTTATTGTTCAGGATGGCTTATATTTGCTTGAAGTGAATGATAAACATATTTTAAATATCAATAACAAAAAACTCAAAGTATCTCATGGAAATAAGACTCTCTTATGGCACTATCTTCTAGGTCATATAAGTGAGAAATGCATTAAGAAATTACAAGAAAGTAATCTTCTTGGTCTCCTTGAGTGCGATACAATAGAGACATGCAAGCCTTGCTTAGTCGATAAAATGACCAAGAAACCTTTCAAGAAGAAAGGTACAAGGACAAAAGACTTGTTGGAATTAGTACATTGAGATGTATATAGGCCAATAAGCACAAGTGCATGAGATGGTTTTAGATACTTCATTACCTTCATAGATGACTACAATCATTATGGCTATGTTTATCTAATGAAGAACAAGAGTGAATCTTTTAACAGGTTCAAAGAATTCAAAAATGAAGTAGAAAACTAACTAAACAAGAGAATTAAGACTTTACGAACTGATCGTGGAGGAGAATACTTGAGTAATGAATTTGGTGTATATCTAAAGGAGTGTGGTAGCATACCACAATTGACTCCACCAAGAACACCTTAATGGAATGATGTTTTTGAGAGGAGAAATAGAACATTGCTTGGTATGGTTCGATCAATGATGTGCCAAACATAATTACCTCTTTACTTTTGGGGACATGCATTCCTTGCTGCAGCTTATACATTGAATATTGTTCCTTCTAAATCTGTTGAGAAAATTCCTTATGAGTTATGTATAGGTAAAAATCCTGACTTGTCGTTTCTTAAGATTTGGGGATGTGAAGCTTTCATCAAAAGATTGATGACAACCAAATTAGAACCCCAAGCAGATAAATGCTTCTTTATAGGTTATCCAAAAGAAACAAAAGGATACTACTTTTGGCACAAGTCAACAAACAGGATATTTGTTGAAAGGGGTGCAATTTTCTTAGAGAAAGAAGAGTCTCGAAAGAATCAAAAGTGGTGGGAGTAGTGTAACACTTGAAGATAGTCAAGAAACACTGCAAGACCTCGATCAAGTGATGGATTACATCCATGAAGATCGAAGTAGCCCAATTATAGTTCCTATGGCTAGTGGGAACATGAGTGCACAGGTTCCTCAACATATTGAGGAAGAGGTTCAAACGTCACCATATAGTGTTCAATCCAATATTGAACCGATTCCACAAGAGATTGTGTAAGAGGTTCAAGAAATTCAAGATGAACAAAAAGAGTCACAAGAATTAAGAAGGTCAACAATGCTGGACCCTGAATGTTTCATAGAAGTTAGAACTATTTGAAGGAGAAATATCGACAAGTAGTCATGAGTAAAGAGCAAATGAATGAGAAATGTGGATTAGTCTAAGTTTTGCTTTAGTATTTCTAGTGGATAAAAGATTTTGAAGAGAGAAGAATTAAGGTGAAAGTTAGAAGTAAAATAAAATCCAAAAATGAAGTTGCATTTGTGTAGTAATTGGATGAAGAATATGTACATGTATGTATGTTCTGTTATTGGTGTTCATGATTAATCATGGACTATATTTTCTATATGGATGATATTGATTTGAGATGGAATTGAGAATGAAGAGTAAATGAAGTAGAAAAGGTCATCTTAGTATAATTTGTGTTAAGGAAAGATTGTGAAACAAAATGGGTGGTTGATCTGGAAAATGTTTATTGAGTGTGTTTCGGTCTATTAGTCATATATTTTTCTAGTTATCCAAACAAGATGATTCTTGATTTGGATTAAACTAGAAACATATGGCTACATTTCTTATGAAGACATCAAATTTCAATTCTGTCCCTAAGAGTCTTAAATTTTTTTCATGAAGTGAGAACTGAGTGTAGTACATTGGTGGATGAATGTAAAATTCATCTTCAGACTTTAGGAGAAAATTGGGATTGATCTAGATAGATTTTGGCAAAGTTCCACTCTTAAAGTTGTAGATCTTTCTTTTAGCTTTCCAACGCTATATAGTATGGAATTTTTGGACTTCTAGGCCGAAAGTCATGATCTTTATAAGGGAAGATGTGCAAGAGAGGAGTAGTTTCTTTTGTGATGATGTCATCTCCTTCTGGGTTTTCTTTGTGATGACGTCATCTCCTTCTGTGTTTTGCTATCGTTTGTGTTTTGCTAGCGCGTCTTTTTCTGTGTTTTGCTGACGCGTCTTCTTCTGTTCTTTGCTGACACGTCTTCTTCTGTGTTTTGATGACATCTTTCTTTTGTGTTTTACTGACGAGTCTTCTTTTGTGTTTTGCTGATGCGTCTTCTTTTGTGTTTTACTGACGCGTCTTCTTCTATATTTTGCTGACGTGTCTTCTTCTGTGTTTTACTGACGTGTCTTCTTATGTCTTTTGCTCCTTCTAGGTTACTGTTCATAAATTTCTTCTGGGTTACTGTTTATGAACTTCTTCTACCTTTTGCCTTCTCGCTTCTTTTGTATTTTGCTTCTTCTGGGTTACTGTTCATAAATTTCTTCTAGGTTACTGTTTATGAACTTCTTCTATCTTTTGCTATCTTCTGTGTTTTGTTTCTTCCGTTTTTCCGCATGGCCTATCTTCTGTTCCATTTTCGATCCTTCAAATGATAGAATCTGTCTTCAAGATCTTCATGAAAGTAGTAGATCTTGGAGTTCTCTTTCGAACCATATAAAGAAAAACTAACTTCGATATCTATAGGGAAAGTTATAACATTTTTTTCACTTCTTATGTCTTTTTCCATTTGTCTGCTTTTTCCTTTGGCTTCGTCTAATCCTATTGTTTGGTCTATTTTGACCCTTCAAATGATAAAATCTGACCTCGAGGTCCTCTTCAAAGTTGTATATTTCAAGGTTCACATTGAAATCATCCCAAGATAATCTTAATCCAACATCTCTAGTGAAAGTTATGTCATTTGTCCTAAGACAAGTTTAATATAAGTGAGGACCAAATCTTGTTTGCTTCGTTCGGCCATAATTTGTTTGTCTGACCTCCTAATGAAGTGATTCTTGAACCCTTAGATTTCCTAACACTCTTTTTTTTGCGTCTCCATTGAAGGTCATAGCTTTTGGTGTTGATTTGAAAGAGATGTATTAAATCAAGTAAGGGTATCGATTGGAAGAGAAGGAATTAGATATTTTACTAAATATGCTTCAGTGTTTGATGATTTATGGATTTATAAAGCTTCAAATGAGATAACTCTAGTTTCAAGATAAACTAGAGACATGGTGCTACAAATGATACAAGAAGATGGAATCTAATTTAGTTTCTAAGATGTTTAAATTTTGGATAGAAGTTGTGTATAGTATACTAATTTGGACAAGAGTAGTCCAAAAATGTTGAAGTGTATCTTTCGAATCACTAAGCCGAATTGAATGATTTTTGTGTCCTTAGAAACATAAGACAATAGAGAAAATTCTTCTAGAATAAAGTGTTATATCAGAATGTTCAAGGGTATTTTTGGCAAGACACTTAAGTATAAAAGATATAAGGCTTAAATGGAAGGACAAATAGGACATTTCTCAATCATTAAGGGCATAATTGGAAGAAGAAGTGTTATCTTATTTATAAATGAAGAAGAAAAACGTGAATGGAAGGGAAGGGAGAAGAGAATAATGAAAGGAGGAAGAAAGAGAAAGAGAGCATGTTATGAAAAGGAGAGAGAAATACAAAGAGAAGAAGAGAATGAGAGAAATAAGAGAAAACAAGCTAGGCTTTCAATTTCCTTAGCCTATAAGAGAGATTTTGAGGTTGTTCAAGAAGAGAACAAGGTAGAGGAAGAGAAGAGCTTCCATTTAAGCGAAGGATCTCTTCATTTGGTGAAGAACCGAAGGGATCAAAGAGACTTATTTCAGTTAGATCAACTCACGAAGCACACATTAAAGATACAACAGGAGAGGACTTTAGAGACCTCAGGTTGTTTGCAAAGAGAAGAGACATTCTGAGCAAGCCTATAAGCAAGGAAATCAAGTGGGTATATGTTTATAATAGAGTAAATAAGCCACTATTGTTTTTCCTTAAATCAAAGAAGTTTACTGATTTCAATTGCATCATAAGCGTTGCATCTTTTGTTTATGCATGATTTGTGAAATCTGCTATGTGTTTGCTACATGAACTGTGTATTGGTTTATAAAGAGATTTTTCAAGTGATTTCTGAAAAGGATAGCAAGTTTATGAAATCAAGCTTTGAAAGAGTATATGAAGTATTATATGCTTATGAAACTCAAGTTTTCAAGAAGTGTCATTTTGGGCAACACAAGTTTACAAGTTTTGAAATATGTGTTATGTGGATTTGTGGTGATCCCTCAAGAACTGTCATGTGCACATTGACCCAAGTTTAAAGCTTCTCCTGCCTGCTCGCTAGTGGCACGGAGCTCCTTTAAGGACTCCCTCAAGTTTACGACTACACAGGACAATTATATGGGAATGTATAGTGCGTCATGTTTTGGATCCACCCAAACCATTCTGATGTGTTTATGTGCTCATGAGATGTTTGATCAAGTTTGATCCATTCATGTTTTGTGACTTGTGGATTTTGGCTAAAAGTCTAGGAACCATGTACTTTATAAACTCACTGAAAATTATTATGACAAGTAAAATGGTTTCAAAAGTTTTTGCTTATCTTTTATTATAAACTGTTACCCACGAGTTTTCAAGCTCACCCCCTTCCTTTCCCGACCTCCAGATTATGAGCAAGAGATGGAGTGAAAGAGAGTCAAGGCTTTAGTCTCATTTCAAGAAATTGTAGTTCATGTAACTTTTGTATTTTGAGATTTGTGATTGTGTTGTAATGTGGCTTGAAAGGCCATTATTAGCTTTGTAAAACTCTTTTGTTTTGAGGGTATTAAAATGTGAATGATGAAAAATTAGTTGTATGCAATTTATTGAAGAGAATGATGTAGTATAGATATGCTCAAGTCTTATGATATTCGCAAAAGGTTGGGTTTCGGCAATGACGCCCAACAAACAAGATCTAGAAAGAAACCTGATTTCTATCTAGGGCTTCATGAGATGTTGGTAATGGATACTGAAGATCCAACGACCTTTCAAGAAGCAATGAATAGAGATGACTCAAAGTCGTGGTAGGAAGCCATGAAATCTGAAATGCAATCCATGTATGACAACCAAGTATGGGTCTTGGCAGATCTTCCTCAAGGAAAGAAAGCCATTCAAAACAAATGGATTTTCAAGAGAAAGATGGACATGGATGGAAACATGACAACATACAAGGCAAGATTTGTAGCAAAAGGGTTTAGTCAAGTTCAAGGGATTGACTATGATAAACCTTTTCACCTGTTGCAATGTTTAAGTCTATTCGGATATTACTAGCCATTGCTGCATTTTATGACTATGAAATATGATAAATGGATGTCAAAACAACGTTTCTTAATAGGAATTTGGAAGAGGATGTGTACATGGTACAACCTCCAGGTTTTGAAGAACCAAATAATGGTAGTAAAATATGTAAGCTTCAAAGGTCCATTTATAGATTGAAGCAAGCATCCAGGAGTTGGAACAAACGCTTTGATGACGAGGTTAAACATCTTAGATTCATCCAAAGTAAGGAAGAACCTTGTGTATATAAGATGATTAGTGGGAGCTATGTACTTTTATTGGTTTTATATGTCAATGACATATTATTGATAGGCAACTTTATTCCTTTAATGGAGCAAACGAAAACTTCATTGAAAGATATTCTTTCAATGAAAGATTTAGGAGAGGCCCAATATATCTTATGGATTAAGATTTGTAGAGACAGGTCTCGTAAACTCATTGGCTTAAGTCAATGTACATATATTGACAAAGTGTTGAAACGATTCAACATGTAAAATTCCAAGAAAGGAAATGTGCCAATGACTCAAGGTGTAACACTTAGCAAATCTCAATGTGCTACGTCACGTAAAGATATTATAATCATGAAGGATGTACCATATGCTTCTACAATTGGTTCCATCATGTATGCTATGGTGTGTACATGGCCTGATCTCGTATATACTCTAAGTATGACAAGTCATCATCAAGCCCATGCAGGTCCTACTCATTGGACTATGGTCAAGAATACCCTTAAGTACATGAACAGGACTAAGGATAAATTTCTTGTGCATGGAGGGAAAAGGGCACTCGTTGTAGAAGGCTACACTGATGCAAGTTTTGTGACCAATTATGATGATAAGAGGTCACAATTTGGATAAGTTTTTATTTTGAATGGGGGTGCCATTAGTTGGAGAAGTTTCAAAAAATCAACAACGGCTGACTCAACCACCCAATCTGAAGTGATAGTTGCTGCTGAAGCCAGAAAAAAAGGTGTTTGGATCAATAAGTTCATTGAGGAACTAGATGTTCCTTCCATTCAAGGACCATTGGACCTGTTTTGTGACAATAGTGGAGCTATTGCACAAATCAAGGAATCGAAGGCACATCACAAGATCAAACACATGGATGTAAAAAATTTTGTCATTCGAGACTTCATAGAAAAGGGTAAAATAAAATTATTAAAGGTGGACATGGATAGTAACACAACAGATCCGCTAACAAAGCCTTTATCTCAAGCAAAGAGCGAAGTCCACTTTGACTCCATGGGTCTGAGAGAACATGGAGAGTGGATAGAGATAACAAATTGAGTTAGAAGGTAACCCTAGTATTAGAGTTAATACATAAGAATGTATAAGAGATAACTTTAAGAATAAGTGGGAGATTGTTAGATTTGTGTTCTAAAAGTTAGCTAAGATGATTACTTTTATATGTTATACTTATGAATTGAATGATACTAATATTTTGTTAAATGAGTTTTGTATTTATTTAGCAGTGTTCAAGAAGATGCACTTGGTCTTGAACCATAGAACTCTAAATATTATAAATATTCAACTCTAAAATGTTCACAGGTCTTGGATATTAGCAAGAACACTAACATGCCATATAAGACTGTCGTGTTGATTAAAAGTATGTTGTAGTTCTGTAAACGTTGATAAAGGATTATCATTTTATAATGCGAATATATGAAAGGTTTCATATATTAAACAGACCTAATAGATAAAACATTATATGGATTATGTTTGTGTCATTAATGTTTTTATCGTGTCTTTGATTCCAAGATTGATTCATATAATTTTTCACTTGAGGAATGTATAACATAATTATTATTAAAAGTGCATATAATAAGTAGTGATAAAATAATAGTTCTTTATATATAACTTGTGTGGGAAAAGGTACATGTAAATAGTATCATTGACACTCATTAATAATGAGTAATGATATTTTATGGGCTCATTGGTAAAGTAGAATTATAAATGGATCCAATATAAGCGAGGTACAGTTATAATTTATAATTACTTAATGGAGACCAAGAAACGATTATAATACAAAGATGACACAGTCCTATTTTGTATATTAATCATAATATCATAAGGCAAGGAATGGACACAAGTAATGATAATGATAACATTACTAGAAGGATCGTGTTACGTAAAAGGTTTACTAAACATTTATGTTGTTTGGGTAGCTGTAATGTATAGCTAGAAGAAACAATAATATATATTTTCAGTATACAAGATTTCATGTTAATGAAATAAAGGTACATGTTAAAATATTGTCACATGACGTGACAGCCTAGACAGGAAATAAATTTATTTGAAATGTATATTATGAGGATAATATAAATATCATGAAATATAAATTTATTTATAGCCCAAGCCCAAAAGAATTTATTTTAACAAATGAAGAGAGAGAATAGATGTATTATTATAGCCATCAAATTTGCGACAGATTTTAAGGTGATTTTGAACAGGAATTTGAAACAGCAAACGATAACCATTCTGGACAAATGACCTATCAATTTTGTATCCCTTGAAGTGTAGAATCTAATGGTGAAGGTTTCAGGTCGTTTGGAGTTCGCTAGAAGCAGTTATCGCTGTTTTAGTACCGAAAGATCATGAATTAAGCATGTTGTTTTAAAACCGTTCTTGACTTAATTGCCATAAATGTTGTGGGAATTTAAAGAATATTTTGAGACTATACAGTTTTTTCTACAGATTTGATTAGACTTAGATATAAGTTTTGTTCTTGTTAGCCATTTTTCTCTCTAACAACTTGTTAAAACAATTATTGATTAGGTAATCGATTAAGAAACGGGTGACGAAGCTAGGCAAGGATGAAGAGAATGAGAGCACGAACTCGGTGTCCTTCTTGTTTCAGATTCAAGGTGAACCGAAGAGGAATACAACTTTTTTAGAGACCAAAGGTATGGTTTAACAATTCCTCTTGTAGGAATATAAACTTGATTGTGATGCAAACAAAATACAAGAAGAATTAACAATAATAGAAATGATCCTTATTGTTATCGGATTTAAAATGTTTAAAATTTACCCGATCCGTTTCATGAAATCCCTTCAAGCTTAACACCTCTTGAAGACGAAGAAACCATCGGAGCACTAATTTGGAAGTTTCGTGACTCCCTGACTTAGTCCAGAGATATTTTGATACCACTTATAGCAACCAAACAAGGATAGTGTGTCTTACCCTTAGGCATGACGTCGTTTGGTTATTTGATTGGATCTCATGTTCCTATAGTGTCATTTTTGTAGCGCCCCCTCACCGTAGGGTACACATCGGGAAATCCGAAGGTCGCTTCGATACGTATCCCACGATAAAGGTGCACCACCAGAACATTTCCCTTAATAATCCACATGGCATCGCAATAATTTAAAACCATAACACAACACGATATCAGAAACCACTAAATTTTAAAATCATAATATCAATCACATACAGTCATCCAATAACAGAATAGACAAGTCTATCAGTCCCCTGAACAAAACCAAAAAGGAAACTGATACAAGCATCTATCCTAAGTCATCCTTAAAATCCAACCTAGCTGACCGACCTGTGTGCCATCGCTTCTCCTGCCAGCACGCTCGCACGGTAGGAAAAGGCTATCTCTGGAGCTAGGGGTCTACTATATCGATCCTGAAAAATTAGATGCAATTTTGGGTGAGTTTGCGAACTCAGTGAGAAACCATCATCGATGGTTCACTCAAATCATGCATTACGCAAATGCGTACTGACAAACCTGACAATAATATTCAATTAACGATATTATATAACAATTTCACGATGATCTATAACGATTTACTGATGTCGGTAACAATTTACAATAGCATAAAACATTCACATCACAATTTCTGAAGAAATCATGGCATCACGCGATTCGGTAATCATCACACAATTTGGCAATTCAATCATCATGTATATAATGCATATGAGACTCTTTTGATTATTCATATTGTGCCCAAGTGCTCGATCGATTATACAGATGGGGACGCGTCGTGATTTCTCCCCCGGGCTCGTGGCGGTCGATCGATGTTGAGCTCGAGGCTCTTTTCAGTGATAATAGCAACTTGGGTTACATTCCATTATCTGATCATGCATTTATGCATACGATGCGATGTTCAAGAATTGAAGATTGATGATTGATGTATGGCTATAAAAGCCCAAGATTGTATTTCTCGATAATATCTGATAATTCACCCCGAGACAATAATCCAATCGATGCGAAGAGAAAGTGATCATGCAATTTCACAGTCTAATACATTAAAGGCATACCATCCAATCATGTATATTTCAGTAATCATACAGTTTCACATTTGGCAAGTAATTCACGTTGAGCATTTAAACAGTCAGGAATTTGAGAAACCAACTAGGTTACTCACCTGTAACTTTCGAGCTACTGCCTGGAAGTTCCAGCAATGTCCGTGGAATGACGATCCAACAGCGCTTCTATAACAGTAAAATATAGTCCCATTACTAGATGCTCAAATAAACAGTTCAGTAATGCATATATCTCAGTGAAATTATGTACAACGCATGTTCACGATTTTCCCAGCGCTAAAACCCAATTTTGAACTCTTATGTCCCATTCTAACTCTTCGCTCAGTTGATAGACAATAATTGATCCAATCCTAAAATTCAGTTCAATTTCTTCAATTCAATATTTCCTATAACAGTTCCTTATAGCAATTCCATAACCATTAGGTCAAAACCTCTATTGAAAATCCCAATTAAAACTCCAATTGTCTCAATTCAATATTCAGGTCGCACTATGAACCATAATTGACCTTAATCTCGATAAATCAATACCAATTAAATTAAATTCTAACTCTCATAATTATCCTCAATTGTAGACCTCTTTCCCTAGTCCGCAACGAATCTGGAATTACCTCAATCGGAGGTCTACACCATGAATTATGCCCAATAATTTGAAATTAATTCAATGGAACAGTCCCCTTCGCCGCAGCCAAGAGGCCCTCGCCACGGCGTGAAATGATCCGCTCGTCACGGCGAACAACGCATTTTGGGCGTGCCGCGAGATGAACGAGGCTCGTCGCGGCGTCCACTAATTGACGCTCGCCGCGACGTCTTGTTCTCCCTCGCTGCGGCGAATTTTCACAGGTCGCGGCGTGAGATGAATTCTTCGTCTTCTCCGATCGATTTTCTGACATTAATGTTATTTAAAACCTCCATTAACACTCTAACTACTCAATCCATCCCAATAAATGCCATAACTGCTAGAAACAACTACTAATAACAACAATAAAGCCTTAACAACTTACCAATCGCAGATCAAAGCCCCAAATCACCGTAAACCCTAAATCCTTCAAAATCAACGATTAATGCACTCCAAATCCTTCTCAACCTTCAACAATCACAATAAATCACTTAGCCTAGCACAATAAGAAGGAAACATAAGGAAGAATCGATGAAACTCACCAATGAGGAAGAAATCGAACTCACCGTGGAAGAAGAGAAGGAGAAAACGAAATGCCTTAGGTAACTTTCCCAAATCTCAACTTAGCTATTTATAGACAAAGGTCTCCAACTCAGTCCAAATTTCAGTCTCTAAATTTCAGTGGCTTAACATTTAAATTTCCTGACAGTATAACCCTAATATTTCCTTAGCCATTGGACAATTCTTTCGAGATTATCTGATCAATCGATCATCACTCCAAAATTTCCGGTCCAGGTATTTTCTCCCGAATTTCTAGAAAATTTCCTATAAACCACTATCAATTACCAATCACTCTTAAGCTATTCTAAATCCGTCATTCGAGCTCACTTACTCTTAATTTCTCAGTCAATTTCAATCCAGTCAATTCACAATTCAATCAATTCATACTTCCACTTAAAATGCCGAAAAATCATGAATGCATGTACCTATGAATAAATGTGTATGCAAGAAACCTGTTCCTCTATAATTAGAGGCCAGTAACATGCTCAGTTAGTGAATGCAGTGAAACCTATCAGTGTAACCCAGAATTACTATAATACCCTTGCTAACAGTAACAGGATGTTACAATTTAGCTTTTGTCTTAAATGTTGGTGTAAAAGCATGTATTTCCTTCTTCTTATTTATATAAAATTCTTTTTATTTTCAAAAAAGAAACATATCGTAAGAAACTAAATCAATATTAATTATTTTTTAATAATAAGTAAAATTCTAATAATAAATATGATGTAAATTGAAATTATTATAACAATAGTCTAAACTTTTCACCTTTTTACATGAAAACACAAAACAAAAATTATACTTTCTTCATTTTTTAACAAAGTAAATAAATAAAAGATTAATTCATAGCTCCAGAATACAACGCTCCATGTGCATCTCTGTGGAGAAGCTCCTGGATACCCAAAGGAGGCTCTTGAAGGATATGGAGACTCGGACGTAATAAGACTACGAGAGTCGCCAAGCTGTCAATGCATTGATTTCCTTCGCGGAAGACATGCTGAAGTTGTACCTCCCAAGCTCGGTGTAAAAGCTCTCGGATTCTTGTCACCAAAAAAGCATCTTCAATCAACACTATGTGAGAGGCAGAGAGAAAGTTAATGATCTCTAGAGAGTCCACTTCGACAACAACCCGTCGATATCCCAGGTCCTAGGCTAACGTAAGTCTTAAGAAAACACCTCAAAGTTTTGCAAATAAAGGTGAACCCCTTCTGATATGCTGCTGAACCTCCCACACTAGTTCCCATGAGAATCTCTAATTAAACCTCTAGCGGATACTTTTGTGGACCCTTGTTTTATTACTCCATCAAAATTGATTTTTACCCAACCTGCCAAAGGTTTAATCCAGCCCACGAAGCTACCCACGGGTATGCCTTGTGCTGGAAACACGCAATTTTCCATCGCTCTTGCTTGTGCTAACCAAACGACGTAATCCATTATCATTTTGGTACCATCTTCCGGCCATTCAAAACCAGGCTCAAAAAGGCTGTTGTTCCGCCATTTCCATAGGAACCAGCATGCGACACCATAGATTGTGTCCTCGCTTCCTGCTACACCTGCTTATGCTTCGTGAGGTTTGACTTCAGCCATGTTCCCTTGTCTTGCCGAAAAAAGCCTGTATCTACCATCTCCCAAGGAAATTTACACCAGATAACTTTTAGCTATCAGTCCCTCACCATATGAATAGTTGACTCTTCATGCCCACAGAATTAACATCTGCTATCCATGGCAATATGTCGGGTCACTCGCTGTTGATTTGTCAGGAGTTTCTGTTTAGCTATTAGTTAAAGAAACGACCAAATTCGTTGCGGGCTTTAGGGATGGCAATTGTACCCGAACCCGATGGGTACCCGATAAAATTACCTGAACGAGGGCGGGTATGGGGAGCAAATTTTTACCCGTGGGGCGGGTATGGGGGGTTAGCAAAAATACCCGTCGGGTATCGGAGCGAATATAGGGATACCACCCCCCATACCCGTTTACCCGTTATAATCTCTGTTTACTCATTTCTTTTATGTTAAATTCAGTTTGTATGTATGAATGTAGCATGGAAATTTAAAAGAAAAATAAATAGTTCATTCATATTAAATAAGCTTATCTTAAAAAAAAAAAAGTTTAGTAGCTTGGTGCACCGATGGAGTCAAACCCCAAACTGCAGGTATGGGGTGTAAAAAAAATCTCCAACGGGGATGGGGGCGGGTATGGGAGTGGGGGAGGGTTCATGGGGCGAGTACGGGGGATGGCATACCCGCCCCATACCCGCCCCGTTACCATCCCTTGCAGGCTTGCCTATTTTCATATAACCTCCCAAAGTTTGTGATTGATGTTCGTGGGGTGCCCTTCAATTAATTTATATGCTGACGTCATTGTGAACCTCCCGTGGTTGGCTGGTCCCCACACCAACCTGTCTTCCCCTATAGCTTCAACAATAGGGCATAAATTTGTAAGTTCCATACAAACTGTGGACGGAAGGTACTGCTGAAACTCATGCCATAGCCAACTAGCCCCTTCATTAGTAAGGTTCGCGACTGTGGCGTAAAGGATACCATCAGGAATTTGAGAGATTGCCATAAGTATTAGTGGTCCCCATCCATCCATCCAGTTGTCCAGCTAAAATAAAATCCAGTTCCCGTTGCCGAAGTTCCATTTGATACCTTGCCAAACAAATTGCCCGGATGTTGATATCTCCTTCAATTGAAAATATTCATATAATGATTAAAAATTAAGAAAAAACTCCAAGAATCTCAAAAAAATTATTAATTAAAATGTCTATTTCAAAAGCATGTAAAAGTTTAAAAGTATTTTATTAAAAGTTAAAATATCCATTTAAAAAGTTTAATACATGTCTCTTATTCAGTAGATATACTATTTTTCAACTTTTATTTGATATTTTACTTTTATGAAAAACTTTAATATTTTATGTTTAAAATCAAATTCAATATTACATACATGTGAAAAATAATTATAACAACTTTATCGCAAGTACATACTTTTAATAAATACAATAAGTTTCAGTATAAATACATATAAATAATATTCTTATGGTCTATTTTAATTTTTGTAACATATGATAACTTCTAATAAAACAATATCTACTTTCACTATAATCTATGATTGATGCATATTTTTACGATAAAAATTATATAATTAAATATATGCATATCTAATTTTTCTATATATGCATGAAGAACTTTAGTATCAATTATGACATTAATTCTTTTATATATCACCATAGGATTCAGAAATCATTAATACACGCAGAACCCTTTTAAGGGTGACTAGCACATTAAGTATTTGCTGCAAAGCTATCATGATTTTGATTCTTGTTAATATGTGTATGGATATAAATAATATTTTTATATGCAAGCATATAGTTAATGAAACATTAAAATTATGAAGGTGCTTGCACATAAAACCAATATCTAAAATCTACTTCTTAAAACTTATATTAATTTTTACTTTTATATTATGTGTTGGTTTTATATTAATTTATTTATATATTTGAGTTGATTTAAATTATTAACATTAATATTGTAGAATGATACTTAATATGCACAAATTTTAAAATTTTGTGAATAATATTTTATTCAATGATATATGTAATATTTTATATGATTAATATTTCAATTAGTACGCAATAAGATGTATCAATTTCTCATATTTTTATAAGATTCGTATTTGTTGGTCTAACAACACCAAAAGGAGAGTAAATTGGGTGTTGGTGAATTTAAAAATTATTTTTATCCGATGCATGCAATTGAATAAGGATATATATGATGACATAGAATAATGGCTTAATGCAAATTAAAAAAAAGCTAATTTAGAGTAGTTCAACAAAGAACCCTTGCTCACGTTAACTCTCTAACATATTTATTAGAATTTCACTAAATGTTTTCTTTTAATAAGGAGAATATGAACCTTCTTACAATAATATTATTTTTGAGCAACTCTTTTTACAAACTTTCTCCAAATTAAAGACTAACCCTACTCATAAATAAAATTATAACTCAAAAGACTTTACTTGACCACTTTAATAAATTAAAGGTTAATGATAAGTAGGAATTATAAAATATTTGAAACCTCTATTTGATATAGTACATTTAAACGAATAACGTTGTATTTTATATATTATTAACAATTTAGTTTAATATTTTATCTAAACATTGAATTAATTTTTTTTTTTTAGGTTTGATGGAGGTTAAAGAAGCAACTCAAAAGGCCGCCAAGAGAGAGTAAAACGACTGTGCAGCAAGCCAAGCAAAGTGACGTAGCACAACGGGAGGAAGCCCAAAAAAAAAAACGACACCGAGAGCAAATTAACGCGGCAGCAGCAGTCCAGTCCACACCAAAATGCACAGCACAAGAAATAAAACGCCACCAACCAGAAAAGAGAAAGATAAAACGACACAGCACTCCAATCCTAGCTGCAAAACGCAGGCATCAGCAGGACAACCTAGAGGAAAATGACAGCGCAGAGAGGCAAATAAAGACCAAAGCAACCAACACGCCGGAAGCTAGGGAAGCAGCATCCAAAACGCAGCGCACAACCAAGAACCAAAACGCAGTAGAGAAGAGGGGGAGAAAACACAAACGCACAGTAGCATAGTAACAGAATCAGAGTCGGGTGGGAGAGGGAGTTGCACCCACCCGATGCTTCCTACACTAAACCCATTCAAAATAGAAGAGACAAGATGGAAGCCTATCCCAAAACTAGTTACGTGTGACATTGACAAACTTTTTTTTCTTTTCTTTTTGAGGCTATTCAAAGGCAACCGTGGAAGGAGAAAAATAAGCAGCAACCAGATGCGAAGGTTAAGCGCTTCAAGAGGTCTGTCATTCTTTAAAAGCGGGTCAAAGCCAGGAATCTTAGTGAAGAGCGTCAAGAGTGTTTGAAAAGCCATACGTCCATTAAAATCGAGCTGATTCGTAAGTAGTGGAGAAGAAATCACACTTTTTAAGGTTCGTCTGAGGTTTGTGAAGGGAGAAAAATTTCCATAAACCCCTGTTCTTTTTGTTTCTTATTTTCCGATGCTTAATTTATGATTAGTTGTTGAATTCTATTTTAGTTATTTTGATTTGATTCAATTGATTACTGAGTTAATTTAACACCTATATATAATTGCTAAAATTTTGACATTGCGTTTGTTGATTGCGTTTGTATAAGATATTAGGTATCTGAAAATAAATGTTGTTACTGAATAATGTTTTCTTATTCAGCTTGTATTGTACTTCAAATCCATATATACAAAGGGTCAAGTCAGTACAGTATACTTACAACTCATTATGTACAGAAAAACTAACCACTACCGTTTACTAACATTCACAACTAACGTTTACTAACAGTAACTGTACACTAAGCATAAATAATTACAACAAATAAACATCTTTCACACACCCCCCTTAAGTTGGAGATGGATGAGAAATCAAGTCCAACTTGACAATAAAAGAATGAAACTGAGAAGCTGCCAATGACTTAGTGAAAACATCAGCCACCTGAACATGTGTAGAAACATAGCGAGGGTTAAGAAAACCTTCCTTAAACTTCTGACGCACAATGTGGCAATCAATCTCGAGATGCTTCGTTCGCTCATGAAAAACCGGATTAGCAGTGATATGAAGAGCCGATTGATTGTCACACCAAAGATCAATGGGTAAAGAAACAGTAACCCGGAAATCTTGAAGCAAATACACAAGCCACTGAATCTCACAAACAGCAGTACCCATACTGCGATATTCCGCCTCACAACTTGACCGAGAAACAGTGGTTTGTTTCTTACTCTTCCAACTAACCAAGGAATCCCCCAAAAACATACAATAACCACTGATAGACTTTCTAGAAATCGGACAAGACGCCCAATCACTATCACAATAAGCAGTCAACCGTACATCACAAGTATTTTTATAAAACAAACCTTTATCCGTAGTCCCAGCAAGATACCTCAGCACATGCAAAGCTCCCTCCCAATGAGCAAGTGTCGGAGAAGCCACAAATTGACTAAGTTGCTGCACACTAAAAGAAATATCAGGTCGAGTCATGTTCAAGTATAATAATCGCCCAACCAATCTTCTATACTTAGCAGCATCCGGAAACAAATCACTCTTGTCATCAAATTTGTGATTGCGAGGCAATGGAGTTGAAGCAATAACAGAATCAAGAAATCCACAATCGGCTAGGATATCCAGTAAGTACTTCCTTTGAGAAATAAAAGTACCCATAGGAAACCTTGTAATCTCAATACCCAAAAAATACTTAGCATTCCCTAGATCTTTAATCGTAAACAGAGAATGTAAAAATTGTTTAATGGCAATAATATCTGCTTCACAATTACCACCAATCAACACATTATCAACATAAACCAAGAGAGCTATAAAGCCACCTTTAGTATCCATAGTAAATAAGCAATGATCATTGACTGACTGAACAAACCCATACTGCAAAAGTTGAGTAGTAAATTCTGAATTTCACTCCCTAGAAGCTTGTTTCAAACCATACAAAGACTTTTTCAATTTACAAACCTCTCCTAGACCAGCCTTTGTATAGCCTTCTGGTGGAATCAAATAGACCTCCTCCTTAAGATAGCCATGCAAGAAAGCATTGTTAATGTCTAATTGGTGCACAAACCAATTCAACTTAGTTGCTATGGCTAAAAAAACCCTTACTGTGACTAATTTAGCCACTGGAGAAAAACTATCAAAGAAATCAATTCCAGCAGTTTGGTTATACCCCTTCGCTACCAAACAGGTTTTATACCTTTCTACAGTACCATCAGGGTGAAACTTAACCTTGTAGACCCACTTGGACCCAATAGCCTTCTTGCCAGGTGGAAGTTTAGTGATATCCCAAGTCTGATTCTGTTCAAGTGCCAACAATTCTTTATCCATAGCCTCTACCCATTCAGGATGATGAACAGCTTGACTAAAAGACTGTGGTTCCACACATCTACTGACATTAGTCATAAAAGCTGCATAACTCGGAGCAATCTTAACAACTTCATCAGAAAGAGTAAGACTTACATAATCTTTCATCCAAGTAGGCAATCTCCATTGCCTAGAACTCAGTCGAAGTTGTTGAGCAGGAATAGGATCATCAAGAGCACTTTCTACCATATTGTCAACTGATTCAAGGTCACCATGAACATCAGCCAAATCAGAAGAAACAACAGGAAATACATTACCCGAATCAGCTACTGCAGGATTAGCAGGAGCAGCAAAAGGATGGGCATCCAAGACAACAGGAGCAGATCCAAGACCCGAAACTGAAAGATCAGAAATATGATTGACAGAAGCAGGAGATGCAGCAAAAGGAAATACCTCTTCATAAAATTTCATATCCCTGGAAGTAAATAACAACTTGGATCCTGCACCTGATATTGATCGAGCATAGAGTATGGTCTTGAGGGTAGAAAGTCAACGAGCAGTGAACTTGACCTTTTCTAATGAAACTCTAGATGTTGCTTTGGTTGCTAAGACTTTGGGTTTCAAAGGGGATGATAAAGTTGGCAACAGGAAGAAAGATTTTGGAAGAAAGTCTGATAAGCAATGTGATCATTGTCATGGTGTAGGACATACCAGAGAGACCTGTTTTAAAATTCATGGATATCCTGAATGGTATGAAGAGTTTAAGAAAAAAAAAAGGAAATGGTTTTAAGAAAGTCAATGCTAATATGGTGGCTAGACCTGTTGAGACACCTTTTGATCCACAACCATCTTCTGAAGGCAGAGATCTTGGAACTTTGATGATACAAATGCAGGTCCAGCCACCATATTAATATGTTTGTGACAAATCTAGAATTTTTCTTTTAAAGGTTTGTCAGTTTATCAAAATATGTTTTTATTAATTGAATTGTGTAAAGTTATGTGTTTTAATATAATTATATGCATAAATGCCAAATTTGGATTATTTTAAAAGAATCGTAACAAATAAATTAATTTAGTAAATTAACTTTCTTCAAGGGATCGACTCTTATTTGCTATATATTACATTGCTTAATAAATTGAAAGTAAATAAGAATTTAATTTTATAGGCCTAACATCACGTATCAAATTTTATCGCTGTTGTTGAGGAAAGTTTTATTTGCCTAGTTTATTTGTTTATTTATTTATTTAATCATAACTAACATTTCTTTTGTTTTTGGAAAAAATAGGTAAAGAAGAGAGAAGGCAAGTTTTATGAAATTAAGGGGCATAAAAGAAACAGAAGCACGAATCAAATTGGAAAAGGAAGACACAAGGATAGAAATGGCCGGAGCTACATTAAAGCAACTTTCAGAACCAAACTTAGAACATCAACCTTTATGCATCATCTTCCTACTCTTGGAAAGACCTTTGAAGCTAAATTCAGGTTTCTTTAATTTATTGCCTAAACTCTATGGACGCGCAGGTAAGGATCCTCATAGACATTTAAAAGAATTTTGGTTGTTTGTTCTACTGTGAGACTTGAAGGAATTGATGAAGAAAAAGTGAAATTACATGCTTTTCCATTTTCATTGCGTGATTTGCTAAAGATTGGTTATATTATTTGTCTCCTAAATCTATAAATATATGGGTGGAATTACATAGGGCTTTTCTTGAAAAATATTTTCCTACTAGTAAAATTGGATCTATTAGGAAAGAAATATGTGGAATTAGACAAAACATGAACGAGTTATTATATGAATATTGGGAAAGATTTAAATGATTGTATGCTAGTTGCCTCAATCATCAGGTTAGTGACCAATTAGTAATCCTATATTTCTATGAGAGACTTTTACCACATGATAGGAGCATGATAGACGCAACTATTGGCAGGGAATTAGTTGATAAAACTCCTAGACTATGTAGCATGGATTAGTTAATAAAACTCCTAGACTATGTAGCACGGACACGATAAAATGGAGTCGTATCTGCATGTTAGACACGTGTCGGACACGGACACCCACCTGACGCGCAGTGGACACGTGTCCATACGTGTTGGAATTAAAAAATAATTTTTGTCAGCATGAACACGGTTCGAACACATCTGGAGACAGCTTGGACACGATTGGAGACGACTCGGACACGACTAGATTCAAAATCTCGACCGTTTACCATCCAAGCAAATTATTTTTAATCCTAACTTTTAGCTATTTATTTCTTTTAAGAATGCTCAAAAGTTTAGCCTTTTGATTATGTACGAATCCAGACAGAATAGAACTCCTGGTAAATTTTTTGGCTTTGAAATTTCTTAGTCTTCAACCTCTCTTCCTGTTTACCTAACCAAGTCTAAGGAGCCGCTTTAAACGACTCCTAACATTCGTTTGGGTAAGGCCTTATGAACATGATTTTTGGCTTTCTCTCTGTTAAGGTTTTTATGTTTCAATCATTTGACTGATATTTTCCTTTCCCTTTATCTTGAGGTTGCTTAATTCACAAAGAATCGTAGATCGTGAGGTCGAGACATCAATTTTCACTAAGTACTTGAGTACTTAGGATAAGGTTTTTAGGCTTTCTTGGTCTTTTTTTGGACTAATCATTTTCTTTTTCTTCTTCTAGTTCTGTCACTAGGAGTTAAAAACCTTAAAATTCTATAGGAGGCTAAAACCAAATGAAACCATCAATTGCTTTTAAGGGTATTTTCTTTCTTTCTTTTTTAAACCGTTTTAATTGTGAATCTTTTTTTTTTCTCTATATATAATACCTTTTACATTTAGCATCAACTCATGTTTTAAATTATGAGTCATTTGGCCTTTATGGTTAGAATCACTTATGATAATTTGAGTGTCTTGGTGTTGCACTTGATCAAATAGTCAAATTATTCTACGACTTTTGTTTCCTGCAGCATGATTTTGGTGAGTGTTTGTTTAGTTGCTGTTTTGCAACGCAATATTGATGATTTTATAACTGGACTGCTTTAGGCTACAATCATTTTTTAGAAGTAGCAATCTTCATGTGTGATTTTGAAATTAGAAATGTGTTTGGTTGAAAGTTGTTTTTCCTGTCTTGCTTTCTTCATTGATATAAAAACACTTTGTTATTTCTTGATATTATTTACTTGTTTGTTAATACAATTTGGTATCTTAATTAGGTATTTCAATTCACTATTCTTCCTTTTCCATGGCTTCTGGTGGTGGTGTTGAACAAGAAAATCCAAAAAAACCATTATGAAAATATGTGGTGAAGAAAAATAAAATAGAGGGTGGTGGAAACTTTGAGTTTGAGTATAGTTTTGCCGTAGCTCATTCAGAGATTCTTACACTAGAATAAGGGTGCACCTATTGAAATTTTCAGGCAAGGGAATTCAAGTTTGTGATGACATTCCATCCTCAAAGGTGATAGAACTAAAATAAATTGACAATGACGCTACATTGTTGATTGAAAATTCTAAAGCAAGACCTATCCCTCTTCCACCCTTATCTAGTCAATCTCAAATTTTCTCAACTGGTGAAGCATCATGTACTAATAGTTTTGATTCAAGAAAGAGAAGGGCGACATCGGGACCTCTAGAGGATGCTTTCAACATGCAAGCTAGAGAAAATTTAGATCTTGAGATTGCTAGAATGTTTTACTCTTTAGAATTACCTTTTCATCTTGCAAGGAATCCTTATTTCATCAAAGCTTTCTTTTTTACTGCTAATAATTATATTAGTAGTTATGTTCTTCCGGGCTACAACAAGTTTAGAACGACTTTACTTGACAAAGAAAGAGAACATGTTGAGAACATTCTTCAACCTATAAGGAATACATGGAATAAAAAAGGAGTGAGCATTGTAAGTGATGGGTGGAGTGATTCATAAAAAAGACCTCTTCTCAACTTTATGGCTATAACTAAAAGTGAGCCAATATTTCTGAAAGCAATTGATTGCTTCGATAATATCAAGGAGAAGGCTTTTATAGCTAAGCAAATGAGAGATGTGATTATGGAAGTTAATTTTTATAATGCCGTGCAAATTGTGATGGACAACGCACCGACTTGTAGGCGGGATAGTTTAATGATTGAGGTGGAGTTTCCAACTAGTTTTTGGACTCCTTGTGTTGTCCACACTTTTAACCTTGCTTTGAAGAGCATTTGTGCGGCTAAGAATACAGAAAGGAACAATCTCGTGTATTAAGAATGTTCTTGGACTTTACAAATTGTTGACGATGTTTCTTTTATTAAAAACTTCATTATTAATCATCATATAAGGTTGTCCATCTTTAATGAGTTTGCTTCATTGAAGTTATTTAGTGTTGCTCCTACTCGATTTACCTCTACAACAATGATGTTGAAGCGGTTTAAACTTCTCAAACATGAGCTCTAAGAGATGGTGATAAGTGAAAAATGGTTTATTTACAAGGAAGATGATGTTGGCAAAGCTAAATTTGTCAAAAAGAAGCTACCGAGTAATAGTTGGTAGCAAAAGATAGATTTCATTCTTTCTTTCACCAATCCTATTTATGATGTTTTAAGAAGCACATATACGGATGCATCTACTCTCCATTTGGTGTATTAGATGTAGGATTCCATGATTGAAAAAGTAAGAAATGCTATATATCTTTTTGAAAGAAATGATTACAATGAATCTTCAATCTTTTATGAAGTGGTCCACCAAATCTTAATTGAGCGTTGGACAAAAAGTAGTACCTCTTTTCATTATTTTGCTCATTATTTGAATCCCATGTGATTATTCAAATTTAGATACTTTCTTTTCTATTAGAGATAAATAAATGGTAATTGATGAATAATTTATAATTTTTTTCCTTACAAATATATAGGTATTATAGCCATGAATGGTTGAGTAAAGACTCAAAATGAGTTCTACCACATCAAGATATGGAGCTTACCAATGATAGATTGAAATGTTTGAAGAGGTACTTTTTTGATGTAGAAAATCGAAAAAAGTGAACATTGAGTTTACTTATTTTTTGGATAGTAGACAAGGGTTTGATGATTATGACTCTATAACTAATAGAGGTATCCTTGATGCAAAATCTTGATAGCTAGTTTATGATGTTTATGCTCCAATTCTTCAAAAGATTTCTTTTAAGTTACTTAGACAACCATCATCTTCATCTTGTTGTGAAAGAAATTGGAGTATTTACTCTTTTATTCACTCTCTTAAAAGGAACAAGATCAAACCTAAGCGTATTGAGAGTTTAGTATATATTCATACTAATTTGCGACTCCTTTCAAGATCTTCATAATACAAACAAGGAGAAGCAATGATGTGGGATATGTCATTTTCACCCATTGATGATGATCATGGAATCCTTGAAGTTGTCAATCTTTCATTTGATGAACTAGAGTTGGAGAGTGTGATCTTTGCTGATGAAAGCAATGCCAATGTTTGAGAGTAAAGTGATTGGATGATAGATACTTTAATTAGATTTTTTAGTTGTAAATACCCCTATGAATGACTAATTCTACTTTTGGATAAGAGATTATAGATAAATTGCTTAATGGAATGTATGCTTCATGTTTTTTGAGAGGGACTTATAAAATACTAAATATGTATGAACTATCAAGATATTAGATGTATTGAAACATATAAATCAATATATATCATATTATAAATTTTGAATTTTTTTCTTAATTATATATATATATATATGACGTGATTGTGTTCACCAAATTTTAGAAGTTGGTGTGCCCCTATGTCCATGTCCGTATCGTGTCGCATGTCCGTGTTTCTTTGATTCATACATATTTGGTATTTTATAAGTCCCTTTAAAAAAACATGGAGCATATATTCTATTAAGCAATTTGTCTATAATCTCCTATCCAAAAGTAGAATTAGTCATTCACATGGGTATTTACAAACAAAAAATCTAACTAAAGCATCTGCCATTTAATCATTTTACTCTCAAACATTGGCATTGCTTTCATCAGCAAAGATCATACTCTGCAACTCTAGTTCATCAAGTGAAAGATTGGCAACTTTAAGGATTTTATGATTATCATCAATTGGTAAAAACTCATCTCCTGCAATATCCCACATCAATGCTTCTCCTTATTTGTATTGTGAAGATTTTCTTGAAAGGAGTTGTAAATTAGTATGAATGTATACTAAACTCTCAACATGCTTAGATTTGATCTTGTTCCTTTTAAGAGAGTGAATAAAAGAGTAAGTACTTTAATTTCTTTCACAACAAGATGATAGTTGTCCAAGTAACTTGAGAGCAATCTTTTGAATAATTGGAACATGAACACTATGAACTAGCCACCAAGATTTTGCATCAAGGATACCTCTATCATTTATAGAGTCATAATCATCAAACCCTTATCTACCATTTAAAAAATTAGCAAACTTAATGTTCACTTTTCTTTGATCTTCTACATTAGGAAAGTATCTCTTCAAACATTTCAATCTCTCATTGGTGAGCCCCACATCTTGATGTGGAGGAACTCGTTTTGAGTCTTTACTTAATCATTCATGACTATAATACCTATATAGTTGTAAGAAAAAATGTTATGAATTATTCATCAATTACCATTTATTTATCTCTAATAGAAAAGAAAGTATCTAAATTTGAATAATCACCTTGGATTCAAAGAATGAGCTAAACAATGAAGAGGGGTACTACTTTTTATCCAACGTTCAATTAAGATTTGGTGGACCACTTCATAGAAGGTTAAACATTCATTGTCATCATTTCTTTCAAAAAGATATATGACCTTTCTTACTTTTTCAATCATGGAATCCCACATCTTATACACCAAATGGAGAGAAGATGCATCCGTATCTGTGCTTCTTAAAATATCATAAATAGGATTGGTAAAAGAAAGAATGAAATCTATCTTTTGCTACCAACTATCACTCAGTAGTTTCTTTTTGACAAATTCAGCTTTGTTAATATCATCTTCCTTGTAAGCAGACCATTTTTCACTTATTATGATCTCTTGGGGCCTATGTTGAAGTTTAAACTACTTCAACATCACTATTATAGAGGAAAATCGAGTAGGAGCAACATTAAGTGACTTCAATGAAGCAAAACTCATTAAAGATGGATAATCTCATATGGTGATTAACAATTAAGTTCTTAATAAAAGAAACATCGTCAACAATTTGTGAAATTCAAGAACATTCTTGATACATGAGCTTATTCCTTTCTGTATTCTTAGTTGCACAAATGCTCTTCAAAGCAAGGTTAAGAGTGTGGACAACACAAGGAGTTCAAAAAACAGTCAGAAACTTTGCCTCAATCATTAAACAAGCCTGCCTACAAACTGGTATGTTGTCCGTCATAATTTGCACGACATTATAAAATCCAACTTCCATAATCACATCTCTTATTTGCATGGCTATAAAGTCCTTATCCTTGATATTATCGAAGCAATCAATTGCTTTCTAAAACATTGGCCCACTTTCAGTCACAGTTATAAAGTTGAGAAGAGATCTTCTTTGTGGATCACTCTACTAATCACTTACAATGCTAACTACTTTTTTATTCTATGTATTCCTTATAGGTTGAAGAAGCTTCTCAACATGTTCTCTTTCTTTGTCAAGTAAAGTCATTCTCAACTTGTTGTAGCCCGGAGAAACATAACCACTAATATAACTATTAGCGGCAAAAGAGAAAGCTTTGATGAAATGAGGATTCGTTGCAAGATGAGAAGGCAATCCTGAAGAGTAAAACATTCTAGCAATCTCAAGATCTTAATTTTTTCTAGTTTTCATGTTGAAAGTATCCTCTAGAGGTCTTAATGTCGCCCTTCTCTTTCTTAAATCAAAACTACCGTTACATGATGATTCACCATTTAAGAAATTTTGAGATTGACTAGATAAGGGTAGAAGAGGGATATGTCTTGCCTTGGAATTTTCAATCAACAATGTAGGTTCATTGTCAATTTAAGTTCTGTCACTTTTAAGGATGAAATGTCGCCACAAACTCGAATTTTCTTGCCTGACAATTTCAACAGGTGCGCTTTTACCCTAGTGTAAGAACCTCTGAATGAGCTATGGAAAAAAACTATACTCAAACTCAAAGTTTCCACCACACTCTATTTTATTTTTTTCACTACATAATTCTATAGTGGCTTTTTCTGGATTTTCTTGTTCAACACCACTATTAGAAGCCATGAAAAAAGAAGAATAGTGGATTGAAATACCTAATTAAGATACCAAATTGTATTAACAAACAAGTAAACAATATCAAGAAACAACAAAGTGTTTTTATGTCAATGAAGAAAGCAAGACAAGAAAAGTAACTTTCAACCAAACACATTTCTAATTTCAAAAGCACATATAAAGATTGCTGCTTCTAAAAAAAGATTGTAGCCTAAAACAGTACAGCCATAAAATCATCAATATTACATTGCAAAACAACTAAACACTCACCAAAATCGTGATGCGGGAAACAAAAGTCGTGGAATAATTTGAATATTTGATCAAATGCAACACCGAGAAACTCAAATTATCATAAGTGATTCTAAGCATAAAGGCCAAATCACTCATAATTTAAAACGTGAGTTGATGCTAAATGTAAAACGTATTATATATGGAGAAAAAGAAAAGAATTACAATTAAAAAGGTTTAAAAAAGAAAGAAAGAAAATACCCTTAGAAGCAGTTGATGTTTTCGTTTGGTTTTGGCCTCCTATAGGGTTTCAAGGCTTTTAACTCCCAGTGACAGACCTAGAAGAATAAGAAGAAAATGATTAGTCCAAAAAAAGACCAAGAAAGCCTAAAAACCTTATCCTAAGTACTCAAGTACTTAGTGGAAATTGATGTCTCGACCTCGCGATCTATGATTCTCTGTTAATTGAGCAACCTCAAGATAAAAGGAAAGGAAAATATCGGTCAGATGATTGAAACATAAAAACCTTAACAGAGAGGAAGCAAGAAATCCTGTTCATAAGGCCTTACTTAAATGAATTTTAGGAGTTGTTGAAGGTAGCTCTTTAAACTTGGTTAGGTAAATAGGAAGAGAGGTAGGAGAGAGACTAAGAAATTTCAAAGCAAAAAAGTTTACCAGAGGTTTTATTTTGTTTGGATTCGTACATAATCAAAAGGCTAAACTTTTGGACATTCTTAAAAGAAATAAATAGTCAAAGGTTAGGATTAAAAATAATTTGTTCAGATAGTAAACGGTCGAGATTTTGAAACCGTGTCCGAGTCATCTCCAGCCGTGTTCGAACCGTATCCAAACGTGTTCAAGCTGACAAAAATTATTTTTCAATTCCAACACGTACAGACACGTGTTGGACACGTGTCCACCGCGTGCTATATAGATATAAATTATCAAGATGTTGAAAGTCTTGAAGCACATCAATCAATATATATCAGATTATTAATTTTGAATTTTTTTTTCTTAATTCTAAATTTTATAATATTTATATATATGTATGCCGTGTCTGTGTCTACCAAACTTTCCTGTGTCTGTGTCTGTGTCCATGTCGTGTCGCGTGTCTGTGTCTGTGTCCATGCTTCTTTACTCCTAGACATGCTAAGCAAATAGTCTATAACATGATTGAAAATTCACAACAATTAGGAACTAAAACGAGATTAATCAAGTTAGGAGAGTTAACGAAATATATGTGCACATCATTTAGGATCAATTAAAGGAAAATTATCAACAACTAGCTCATTTGACCACTATAGTATCGAAACTTGTAGCAGGTGGTAGTATCCAAGCTCGCGCTTGAGGAATTTGCACTGATTTTACTCATATTACTGATGCATGTCTTTCTTTGTAGATTCAAGATGTGAATGTTGTTGGTAGTTATCTATGACAAACTCAGAGAAAATATGACCCCTTTTCAAGTACATATAATGAGAGTTGGAAAGATCATCCTATCTTTAAATATAGACCTAGGACAAACCCACCTAACTTTGTTAGTAACCAAAATAATTAAAAGACTTCTTTTATACCTAACCCACCTCAAAACCAACCCACTGGTCAATCCTTAGAAGATATGGTGAAACAATTAGCTAATCAGATTGGGCAAGTACATACACAGAGGGTAGAATATCAAAAGAAGATAAATGAATATCTAACTTAGAAACTCAAAAAGGACAAAGTTACACCAGTCTAAGTAATGTAGAGACCCAATTATCTAGGAAATTGCCTAATCAAACCATACCAAGTACCACATAAAATGCTACTGTAATATTGCTTAGAATTCAGCTGGTTGATAGGTCACATGTATATCCTGACAATATACTTGAAGATGTTTTAGTGCAGATTAATGAGTATTTTTTCCAGTTGATTTTTATGTGCTAGGTGTGAGAGAAGTTTCTGATCTGTCAAAGGAAGTATTGCTACTATTTGGAAGGTCCTTTCTTATAACAAAAAGAAAAAAGAATAGATGTCCATAAGGGTGACCTTACCATGGAATTTGACGGAGAGGTTATCAAGTTTAACATTTTTGATGCTATACGATACCTTGATAACATCAATTATTTATACTTTGTTGACACTGTGGATATTATTGATGAGATAGTACACGTGTTATTTGAGTCTAACATGAGCATTGGTGGCGACACGGAACAATTAGAGGGAATCAAGAGCATTGTGGAAGCAATATGGATGAATAACTCCTTACAAAAGGATCAATCAATACTTTCTAATCATCTACCTCTTACTGTTGCTAATTTACTACCATCTACTGTTCAAGCACTTGAATTAGAATTGAAACCACTTCCCACAAATCTCAAGTATTTTTTTTTCTGGGTGAGAATGCTACTTGCTTATTATAATCTCAAGTATTTTAACTTTTTCACAAGAAGAGAAATTTTTATAAGTATTAAAAGACCACAAGGGTGCCATAGGATGGTTCATAGCTGATATAAAAGGGATTAGTCCTTTTGTATACATAGGATACTTCTAAAAGAAAATGCTAAACCTGTAACGCCACCTCACCACAGAGTACGCATCGGGATGCCCGGAAGTCATCTCGATACATACCCCATGATAAGAGCACGCTACGTTCATTCACTTCAGTCACTTCCTATGGAATCATAACATTCATTACTCATCAAGCATTATATGAAAATCACATTATTGTTAAAACTTCCTTTTTCCTCATTTCATTCCTTAAAATCAAAGATCTACACTGCTTTTCATCCCCTACTACAGGTACAACCACAAAGCTTGGTACAAAAGTACTACAAAAAAGAAGTAAATAATTACAGTCTAACTAAGTCACTCCAAAAAGATTCCCAGCTGACCGACCTTTGAGTCATGATTCCACTTTTCCTACTCAATCTACACTAGTAGTGGAGCCACTCAGAATCTAACGTCGTCTCTCGGTCCTGAAAAATATGTTGCAATTTTGGGTGAGTTTGCGAACTCAATGAGAAACCATCATCGATGCTCCACCCAATTCATGCAACACTTAAATGATTCACAGATATATAATTATACATTTAGAAGTACCACATGGTGGTATTCAAACAAATCACAATCACTTTACATATCATTCAGAGCACAAACTTGCATTTCACATCAATCTCACAATTTTATGAATACATAAGTCAACTTGCCTTTCAACCCATCAAATACACTTAATAACATGCACATGAAATGTTCATGAGACCCTTTTTCTAATTATTATGTTGTTGAGACCGAGTGCCTGAACTGTCCCGTATCTGTTTAGATACCGGGCTCATTAATCGATGAGCCAATGGCTCTGAATCACTTTCGAGCTCAAGGCTCGTTTTCACTCGTTGAGCTTTAAGCTCTAGCGGTGGCTACTCAGGTACAACTGCCATTATCTGATTTTGCATTTCATGAATGGAATGCATGGAAAAGATTTCATCATAATATAAGGCACATAGGGCTCAATTTGACAATACCATGTCACAATCAGTTCATATATCCCAATTGTCACATCAAAACAAATATTTCTCAAATATCAGAAACAAGCAATTCACAGAGTGCATCGATTCACAGCCAATTAACACATCTATGTCAAATCTCCCATCATATAAAACCACAATTCCCACCATTATCACCACAATATTCATAAAGTAATTGAGCATTCCATCTAGGTTACTCACCACTGCTCCCAAAGCTAGTGCCTGGAAGGTCCGGCAACGTCTGTGGGTTGACGTTCCAGTCGCTCTTTTATAACCAAATAACACATATATATATATCACAATTTGCACAAGTATCGATGTTTAATAATGCACATGAATGGAAGGAAAGATGTACAATACATGCATGACAATTTCGGGTATCATTCCATCACTTTCTTTGTAAAGCCATTCTCAAAACAAAACTCATCTTTTTCTAAATCACACTTTCGGGTCTATGATTCGTACTAACATTGGCAAGTGAAGATAACATAATTTGATCACACTCTCTTATAAAAAAATGTTCCTCTATGCCTTACGATTTTATTGACCCCAAAATCGCTCACTTTGGCTAAGTAGATTGGGAGATATACCTCAAACATTGATAGACTGTTTAAAAGTACTAAACTCAATTTCATCTAGCATTTGATCATCCTAAAAATTGAATCACAATTGAAATTCTTCATATGATTTGTGGCCCTATATCTTAACTTTACTAAAAAGGAAGAATCATCTCATTTGGATTCTTATAGCTTTAGATATAAGCAAAACATTGAACTCTGTTCAGTAAAACTACTCCCATTGACAATGTTCCAATATACTCTCACACTTACTTCTGATCAATCTCTTTCAATTTAACTCCAATTAATACAAATTTTTGTGGAGATATAGGAAAAAGTGTTAGGAATCCATTGCCACAAGAATCAAGTCATTTGGAGCTCTATAGAAGGAGTTATGGTCAAAAGAAGCAATCAAGTTTATGATTGATTTCCAGTTGAACCTAGTTTGGCGCGAATTCCATAACTCTTGCTAGAAAACTCGGATTCCTTTCATTTTTATGCCATTGGAAAGAAGACACCTAGCTCTACAACTCTTAGTAGGGGCTCAAAGCAAAATTCGGCTTCTAAAATGGTCAAACATCACAATTTCCCAAGTTGTCCCGTAACTTTCCGTTAAACGGACATGACATGTATCGATAAAACAACCCCATTTCACCCGAGAAGGTCCGTTAAGCGGACTCCATGTCCGCTTAACGGACACACACTACCCCTAGGGTGTTTTTCCACCCGAGACGGTCCGTTTAACGGACTCCCATGTCCGTTTAACGAACATACGTCCCCATGCATTCTCTCAAACTTCTTTCAAGCTTCCAACACCTATTCTATCATCCAACATACCCATATTCGCCTCAAATTCATTTCTCTTAACATCAAACCACTTCTTAACAACACAAACATCAATTACATTTCATAAATTCCTCATGACTCTCATCTCATTTCATTCATCCAACTCAACTTCCTTTCTTTCTTCCCAACTTTATATCTTTTTCCCCATACCATACCTTGTTCATAAGTACTCAACACTTCATACTCAAAATTCATCATTGCAAGTTACTAACTACTTCATAAACACTTCAAATTTAACTCAAATGCATTCTCATAGCCCCTATTGGTCATAAACACCCAAAATGAAACACCAAAGCACACACACTCATCTACACTTTTGTGAACTAAATTCATATCAATATTTGGGACTCTTAAAGACAAAATTTACAATCATCATCTTCATAAGAAATGTAGACAAATGCATCTAGTTTCATCCAAAACAAAAATCAATTTATTTGGACAACTATAAAGGAGGTTATGAATCATACATTGAAGTATCCTCAAAAGCATTTTGCTGCAAAATTTCCAGATTTTCAAATATTCATTCTAACCATCAAACTCATCTTACACCCTCTATACATAGATCATCTTTTCCATTACTTTCCTCATCATTCTCTACCTACTTTCACTCAATAAACCACCCCCAAACAAGCCATAGTTTGTCATTTATCATAAATCAAAAACAGGGCATATAAGAAATTATTCATCCCCTCTCTCCTCTCACACATCATTTAACTCTTTAACTTTCTCAATACACTTCCATGAAGTTAAGATTCAACATATACACTTACAACACAAGTATAAACAGCTCAAGCTAACCACATACACAATAACACTCAATCATCTCATCATGCTAGCTTCAATTTGCACTACAACCATAACATAAAACATAAAACACAATACTTACTTGATTTAGCCACTAAGTCTTCAAATTCTCCAAGAAAATTACCAAGCCCTAATTTTCACCTATCACCATCGATCATCATCATTCAAGAGTGGTAGAGATAGATTTGTATGGGGAGCAAGAAGAACAAGATGAAGGGACAAGGAAGAGATGGAAGCTATGCTCAAATAGAAGGAAAATCATAACACATGAACAAGAGGGAGAGAAAGCCACGAAGAGGAGGAGAAAAATCACTAAAACAAGACTCCAAAGAACTTATGAAGAGAGGGTGTCGTGAGTGGCAAGAAGAGTGTGCTAAATTCAATGTATACTTAGGTTAAATTCAATTAATACATGGCTATGCTAATGCCATGTGTCAAGCTCCCATAAATCCTTCTCAATTAACCAATTTCAAGCCCAATTTCCCAAAATTTCCACTTGTCAAAAATTCCTATAACCATATGTCCAAAATTCAATACCATAGACAATAAATTCTACTACCAGTTATCAGTTAGTCTGCCACTCGACATTTTTCCTAGTCCGGGATTTATCCCTGAAAAATTTCAGAAAATTTCTAAAATTCTCAAAAATTATAAAATCAATAATGTCACTCTCCAAATAGAATTTCAAAATCAATAACCTACAATTCTCAAAACATTCACTCGTAAGTATGACCAAATTTACCGAAAAAGTCAATGTATGCATGTACAATTATTTCCATGTGCAACAAATTCATTTTTCACAATACAAGTATGTCACAAAATGCATGAACATACAATTGCAGTATTAAGCTCTCACAAACCACCCATACATTCCTATTTTACCCTTCCCGCTGGTACCGGGATGCTACAACTCTCCCCTCCTTAAAGAAATTTTGTCCTCGAAATTCTTACCTGTTTGCTCGAACAGGTGGGGATATTGCCTCCTCATATGCTCCTCTGTCTCCCAAGTTGCTTCCTCAGTTGAGTGGTTCCTCTATAAGACTTCTACCAATGGAATAAACCGGTTTCTCAACTGCTTGGTCTGCGATCCCACAATCTTTATCGGCTCCTCAACATAACTCAAATTACTAGCAACCTCTATCTCTCGAGCCGGAATTACATGAGTTGGATCCGACCGATATCTTCGGAGCATACTCACATGGAACACATTATGCAATTAAGACATATTATTCTAGAAGCTAACTTATAGGCCAATGGTCCAATCCTCTCTATGATTTCATATGGACCAATGTACCTAGGGCTCAACTTGCCCTTCTTACCGAATCGTAATACCCCTCTCCAAGGCGACACTTTCAGGAACACTCTATCTCCGACACTATATTCCATATCCCTCCGGTGCTGATCCACATAGCTCTTCTGTCTATCTTGAGCTGCTTTAATTCAGCTTCGGATCAACTTAACCTTATCCACTGTATCTTGTATCAATTTCGGGCCCTCTAACATCCTCAATCCCTCTTCATCCCAATACAAAGGTGGCCGACACTTCCTTCCATACAACGCTTCATAAGGTGCCATCCCGATACTACTGTGGAAATGATTGTTATAAGCAAATTCTATCAATGCAATGTATTGATCCCAAGCTCCTCTAAACTCCAATACACATGCTCTGAGCATATCCTCAACAGTTTTGATTGTTCTCTCACTCTGTCCATCTGTCTGAGGATGAAAAGTTGTACTAAAGTTCAGCTTAGTGCCCATAGCTGACTGTAAACTCCTCCAGAATCTCGAGGTAAATCTGGGATCTCTGTTCGAAACTATAGACACTGGAATACCATGCAGTCTCACCACTTCACTCACATACTTCTGGGCCAATTGATCAAGTGAGTTGTTCTCCCTTACTGGCAAGAAATGGGTCGACTTAGTCAACCGGTCCACTATGACCCAGATTGCATCATGCTGCCTCGGAGTCTTAGGCAATCCCATGATGAAGTCCATTGTGATCCGTTCCTATTTTCACTCCGGAATGGGCAACGAATGCAGTTTTCCTACTGGAGCCTGATGCTCTGCTTTCACCTGCTGACAAGTTAAACACTTAGATACATATTCCGCCACTTGCTTCTTCATTCCAGGCCACCAAAAATGCTGCTTCAAAGTGTTATACATCTTGGTAGTACTAGGATGCATAGCATAGGTGGCCATATGAGCTTCCTCAAGTATTTCCTTCCTCAGATCATCAACATTAGGCACACAAAGCCTTTGCTTCAACCACAATGTCTCATCCCTTAACTCAAATTCAGACTCCGGGTTTGCCTTCGCTTTCTCTATAAGCTTCACCATATCAGGGTCTTTATCCAGAACTTTCCTGATCCTATCATGCAGCATTGATCTCAATTGTAAAGTAGCAATCAAAGCTCTATCCTGATCTAGATTCAATTCCACATTCAGAGTTCTCAAATGTATCAAATTAGGTAACCTCAATAATCGTGATCCGGTTGCACTGATATTCGACTTTCTGCTCAAAGCATCTGCTACCACATTAGCTTTCCCTGGATGGTACTCAATAGTGCAGTTATAGTACTTCAGTAACTCAATCCATCTCCTCTGCCTCAAGTTCAACTCCTTCTGACTCAGCAAATATCTTAAACTCTTATGATTAGTGAATATTTGAAAAGTCTCCCCATATAAATAATGTCGCCAAATCTTTAGAGCAAAGACCATTGCAGCTAGCTCTAAATCATGAACTGGATAGTTAATCTCGTGAGGCCTTAATTGCCTCGATGCATAGGCGATCACCTTGCCATGCTGCATCAAAACACATCCCAAACCCTTATGCTAAGCATCATCAGATACTACATATCCTTCGTCCTCGATGGAATAGTCAACACCGGCGAAGAGTCAACCGATGTTTGACTCCTCAAAGCTCTTCCGACACTCCTCATCCCATCTAAACGCTAAATTTTTCCTCATAAGTTTTGTCGGAAATAAATCAACGAAAACCCTCGACAAACCTTCGATAATAACCACTAATCCTAGGAAGCTTGGATCTCGCACACATTTCTGAGCTTCCCAATTCATCACCGCTCTATCTTCTTAGGATCTACTTGTATGCCATCTCCAAATACTATATGTCCCAAAACACAACTTGATTCTCGCCAAAATTTACACTTCATCAATTTGGCATACAATTGCTTTCTCTCATAATCTGCAAGATAACTCTTAGATGCTCAGCATGCTCCTCTTTGCTCTTCGAATACACTAAGATATCATCGATAAACACAATCACAAAACGATCGAGGTAGGGCTGAAATACCTTATTCATCAAGGCCATAAATGCTACCGGGGCATTAGTTAACCCGAACGGCATCACTAAGAACTCGAAGTACCCATACCTACTCCTGAACGCACTCTTAGGCACATCGGCCTCCGCTATCTTCAACTGATGATACCCTGACCTCAAATCCAGCTTAGTAAACACCTGAGCTCCCTGCAACTGATCAAGCAAATTGTCAATTCTAGGCAACGGGTACTTATTCTTCACTGTCACCCGATTTAGTTGCCTATAATCGATGCATAACTGTAAAGTCCCATTCTTCTTCTTCACAAAGAGCACTGGAGCTCCCCAAGGTGAAACACTGGGTCTTATGAAGCCCTTTTATAGCAACTCCTGAAGTTGAGTCTTCAACTCTTTCAGTTCCACAGGTGCCATCCTATATGGAGGAATAGATATAGGCGCAACACCTGGAACTAGGTCTATTGTGAACTCTGTTTCTCGATCTGGTGGTAAACCAGGTAACTTTTCGGGAAACACATCAAAAAACTCTCTCGCCATCGGGATGTCTTGCACACTCTGATCAGCTATAGTATCAATGATGTGGGCTAGATAAGCCTCACATCCTCCCCGCAACAACCTTAATGCACTCACAAAAGAGATCATCCTAGCTAGCACTGCTTGACTATCTCCCCTGAATACAGCTCTCGGTTGACCCGGAGACTTCAGGATTACCTCCTTAATATAACAGTTCATGATAGCCCTATAAGCAGTAAGCCAATCAATGCCTAGAATTACATCTATTTCCCTCAACTGCAATATTATTAAGTTTGCTTCCAATTCTGCTTGATCAATCCTAATAAGACACCCCTTACACACCTCTCCTATCACTGTAGTATTGCCTAATGGCGTACTCACCTCTAGCCCATACTGTAAAGACTCCTTATCACAATGCAGTCTACATGCCAAATGTGGTGCGATAAAGGAGTGTGTGGATCCTGGATCTAGCAGTGCAAATGCTTCCAAATCATAAATGAGAAGCGCACCTGCTACCACGTCTAGAGAGTCTTGGGCCTCCTACCTTGTTATGGCATAGACCCGGGCCTGGGACTATGGTCGGCTACCCCGCCCCTCAGTCCTCATGAAAGAACCTCTAGCTCTTCCTCTGAATCTACCTCGGCCTCTCTGTCCAGGTCCACCCCTACTCACTGAATCTGTCAGAGCACTTCCCGATCCCGATCGATCACGACAGCAGATCAGGCCCCAAAGTTCTTGGATAATCCTCGACACAGTGGTCCATGGAGCCGCATTTGAGGCAAGCTCCAGTCAACCGCCAGCACTCACCACTATGTCTCTTCTCACAATATTCACAAATTGGAGGCTGATTCTGTCCTGTCCCTCTTCCACTACCAATCTGTAAACACGCCTCCGTCTAAAACCTCATCGCTCGATCCACCGAGGCTCTAAAGATTCTCGCTCAAGGCCATCAGTAGCCCTACCGTAACTACCGAGCCTCACTTGGCCTCTTTCCTCGGGACCCTTGCCCAGTCTCAACTCGCTTCTCCCTCATCAACTGTTCAATTCTGACCGCAGCAGCTCTCAACTCAATAAATGTTCCCATATCCGTCCTCGCCAACCTAGTTATGATCTCCATATTCAATCCATTTTCAAATCTCCTACACTTGTCTGTTTCTGTAGGGATCAATGCAGTGGCATATCCCATTAATTCATTGAACCGCACTTCATAATCAGCCACTGACAGCCTACCTTGCCTCAATTCTAGGAACTCCTGCATCTTCATGTCCAGATAAATCTTAGGCATGTAATTGTCTCTAAAGACTCTCAGAAAATCTGTGCACTTCAACTGGCAAGGCCTGGTGGTACTGCCCAGGACGGTCTTCCACCATTGATATGCTGGGCCTGCAATAAAGACACTGCGTAGTCAAACCTTTCATCAGGCTCGTAGTCCATCTCGTCAAAGACCCTTTCGGTCCTCTCTAACCATCCTCACCTCTGCAGGTCCTGTCTGCCAGAAGACCACGACTCCTCGCCGCAGCCTATCATACCTCCTTTCCCTCTCTCTCGAACCCTAGAGGCATCTCCTCCGATCGAGGCACCGAGGACTCTCTATCGCTCCTACCGATTCAACGTCATTTGGTTGATCCACTTGATCACTTAGGCGGATGACCTATAACACACAATAACTTCCATCATTTTACGCATTGCTCACTATAGTTCATGCTTAATATCCTATATGTCCCAACAGATGCCAAACCATGCTCGATACCACCTAAATGTAACGCCCCTCACCACAGTAGTACGATCGGATGCCCGGAGGTCATCTCGATACATACCCCATGATAAGAGCACGCCACGCTCATTCACTTGATCACTTCCTATGGCATCATAACATTCATTACTCATCAAGCATTATATGAAAATCACATTATTGTTAAAACTTCCTTTTCCTCATTTCATTCCTTAAAATCAAAGGTCTACACCGCTTTCATCCCTACTACAGTACAACCACAAAGCTTGGTACAAAAGTACTACAAAAAAGAAGTGTGATCTAACTAAGTCACTCCAAAAAGATTCCCAGCTGACCGACCTTTGAGCCATGATTCCACTTTTCCTACTCAATCTACACTGGTAGTGGAGCCACTCAGAATCTAACGTCGTCTCTCGGTCTTGAAAAATATGTTGCAATTTTGGGTGAGTTTGCGAACTCAATGAGAAACTATCATCGATGGTCCACCCAATTCATGCAACACTCAAATGATTCACAGATATATAATTATACATTTAGAAGTACCACATGGTGGTATTCAAACAAATCACAATCACTTTACATATCATTCAGAGCACAAACTTGCATTTCACATCAATCTCACAATTTTATGAATACATAAGTCAACTTGCCTTTCAACCCATCAAATACACTTAATAACATGCACATGAAATGTTCATGAGACCCTTTTTCCAATTATTATGTTGTTGAGAACGAGTGTTCGAATCGTCCCAGATCTGCTTAGATACCGGCTATTAATCGATGAGCCAATGGCTCGAATCACTTTCGAGCTCAAGGCTCGTTTTCACTCGTTGAGCTTTAAGCTCTAGCGGTGGCTACTCAGGTCCAACTGCCATTATCTGATTTTGCATTTCATGAATGGAATGCATGGAACAGATTTCATCATAATATAAGGCACATAGGGCTCAATTTGACAATACCATGTCACAATCAGTTCATATATCCCAATTGTCACATCAAAACAAATATTTCTCAAATATCAGAAACAAGCAATTCACAGAGTGCATCGATTCACAGCCAATTAACACATCTATGTCAAATCTCCCATCATATACAACCACAATTCCCACCATTATCACCACAATATTCATAAAGTAATTGAGCATTCCATCTAGGTTACTCACCATCGCTTCCCAAAGCTAGTGTTCGGAAGGTCCGATAACGCGTCGTGGGTTGACGTTCCAGTCGCTCTTCTATAACCAAATAACACATATATATATATATCACAATTTGCACAAGTATCGATGTTTAATAATGCACATGAATGGAAGGAAAGATGTACAATACAAGCATGACAATTTCGGGTATCATTCCATCACTTTCTTTGTAAAGCCATTCTCAAAACAAAACTCATCTTTTTCTAAATCACACTTTCGGGTCTATGATTCGTACTAACATTGGCAAGTGAAGATAACATAATTTGATCACACTCTCTTATAAAAAAATGTTCCTCTATGCCTTACGATTTTATTGACCCCAAAATCGCTCACTTTGGCTAAGTAGATTGGGAGATATACCTCAAACATTGATAGACTGTTTAAAAGTACTAAACTCAATTTCATCTAGCATTTGATCATCCTAAAAATTGAATCACAATTGAAATTCTTCATATGATTTGTGGCCCTATATATTAACTTTACTAAAAAGGAAGAATCATCTCATTTGGATTCTTATAGCTTTAGATATAAGCAAAACATTGAACTCGCTCAATAAAACTACTCCCATTGACAATGTTCCAATATACTCTCACACTTACTTCTGATCAATCTCTTTCAATTTAACTCCAATTAATACAAATTTTTGTGGAGATATAGGAAAAAGTGTTAGGAATCCATTGCCACAAGAATCAAGTCATTTGGAGCTCTATAGAAGGAGTTATGGTCAAAAGAAGCAATCAAGTTTATGATTGATTTCCAGTTGAACCTAGTTTGGCGCGAATTCCATAACTCTTGCTAGAAAACTCGGATTCCTTTCGTTTTTATGCCATTGGAAAGAAGACACCTAGCTCTACAACTCTTAGTAGGGGCTCAAAGCAAAATTCGGCTTCTAAAATGGTCAAACATCACAATTTCCCAAGTTGTCCCGTAACTTTCCGTTAAACGGACATGACATGTATCGATAAAACAACCCCATTTCACCCGAGAAGGTCCGTTAAACGGACTCCCATGTCCGTTTAACGGACACACACTACCCCTAGGGTGTTTTTCCACCCGAGACGGTCCGTTTAACGGACTCCCATGTCCGTTTAACGAACATACGTCCCCCATGCATTCTCTCAAACTTCTTTCAAGCTTCCAACACCTATTCTATCATCCAACATACCCATATTCGTCTCAAATTCATTTCTCTTAACATCAAACCACTTCTTAACAACACAAACATCAATTACATTTCATAAATTCCTCACAACTCTCATCTCATTTCATTCATCCAACTCAACTTCCTTTCTTTCTTCCCAACTTTATATCTTTTTCCCCATACCATACCTTGTTCATAAGTACTCAACACTTCATACTCAAAATTCATCATTGCAAGTTACTAACTACTTCATAAACACTTCAAATTTAACTCAAATGCATTCTCATAGCCCCTATTGGTCATAAACACCCAAAATGAAACACCAGCACACACACTCATCTACACTTTTGCTGAACTAAATTCATATCAATATTTGGGACTCTTAAAGACAAAATTTACAATCATCATCTTCATAAGAAATGTAGACAAATGCATCTAGTTTCATCCAAAACAAAAATCAATTTATTTGGACAACTATAAAGGAGGTTATGAATCATACATTGAAGTATCCTCAAAAGCATTTTGCTGCAAAATTTCCAGATTTTCAAATATTCATTCTAACCATCAAACTCATCTTACACCCTTTATACATAGATCATCTTTTCCATTACTTTCCTCATCATTCTCTACCTACTTTCACTCAATAAACCACCCCCAAACAAGCCATAGTTTGTCATTTATCATAAATCAAAAACAGGGCATATAAGAAATTATTCATCCCTCTCCTCTCACACATCATTTAACTCTAACTTTCTCAATACACTTCCATGAAGTTAAGATTCAACATATACACTTACAACACAAGTATAAACAGCTCAAGCTAACCACATACACAATAACACTCAATCATCTCATCATGCTAGCTTCAATTTGCACTACAACCATAACATAAAACATAAAACACAATACTTACTTGATTTAGCCACTAAGTCTTCAAATTCTCCAAGAAAATTACCAAGCCCTAATTTTCACCCATCACCATCGATCATCATCATTCAAGAGTGGTAGAGATAGATTTGTATGGGGAGCAAGAAGAACAAGATGAAGGGACAAGGAAGAGATGGAAGCTATGCTCAAATAGAAGGAAAATCATAACACATGAACAAGAGGGAGAGAAAGCCACGAAGAGGAGGAGAAAAATCACTAAAACAAGACTCCAAAGAACTTATGAAGAGAGGGTGTCGTGAGTGGCAAGAAGAGTGTGCTAAATTCAATGTATACTTAGGTTAAATTCAATTAATACATGGCTATGCTAATGCCATGTGTCAAGCTCCCATAAATCCTTCTCAATTAACCAATTTCAAGCCCAATTTCCCAAAATTTCCACTTGTCAAAAATTCCTATAACCATATGTCCAAAATTCAATACCATAGACAATAAATTCTACTACCAGTTATCAGTTAGTCTGCCACTCGACACTTTTCCTAGTCCGGGATTTATCCCTGAAAAATTTCAGAAAATTTCTAAAATTCTCAAAAATTATAAAATCAATAATGTCACTCTCCAAATAGAATTTCAAAATCAATAACCTACAATTCTCAAAACATTCACTCGTAAGTATGACCAAATTTACCGAAAAAGTCAATGTATGCATGTACAATTATTTCTATGTGCAACAAATTCATTTTTCACAATACAAGTATGTCACAAAATGCATGAACATACAATTGTAGTATTAAGCTCTCACAAACCACCCATATATTCCTATTTTACCCTTCCCGCTGGTACCGGGATGCTACAACTCTCCCCTCCTTAAAGAAATTTTGTCCTCGAAATTCTTACCTGTTTGCTCGAACAGGTGGGGATATTGCCTCCTCATATGCTCCTCTGTCTCCCAAGTTGCTTCCTCAGTTGAGTGGTTCCTCTATAAGACTTTTACCAATGGAATAAACCGGTTTCTCAACTGCTTGGTCTGCGATCCCACAATCTTATCGGCTCCTCAACATAACTCAAATTATTAGCAACCTCTATCTCTCGAGCCGGAATTACATGAGTTGGATCCGACCGATATCTTCGGAGCATACTCACATGGAACACATTATGCAATTGAGACATATTATTCGGTAAAGCCAACTTATAGGCCAATGGTCCAATCCTCTCTATGATTTCATATGGACCAATGTACCTAGGGCTCAACTTGCCCTTCTTACCGAATCGTAATACCCCTCTCCAAGGCGACACTTTCAAGAACACTCTATCTCCGACACTATAATCCATATCCCTCTGGTGCTGATCCACATAGCTCTTCTGTCTATCTTGAGCTGCTTTAATTCAGCTTCGGATCAACTTAACCTTATCCATCAGATCTTGTATCAATTCCGCCCTCTAACATCCTCAATCCCTCTTCATCCCAATACAAAGGTGACCGACACTTCCTTCCATACAACGCTCATAAGGTGCCATCCCGATACTCATCAGAGAAATGATTGTTATAAGCAAATTCTATCAATGCAATGTATTGATCCCAAGCTCCTCTAAACTCCAATACACATGCTCTGAGCATATCCTCAACAGTTTTGATTGTCCTCTCACTCTGTCCATCTGTCTGAGGATGAAAAGTTGTACTAAAGTTCAGCTTAGTGCCCATAGCTGACTGTAAACTCCTCCAGAATCTCGAGGTAAATCTGGGATCTCTGTTCGAAACTATAGACACTGGAATACCATGCAGTCTCACTACTTCACTCACATACTTCTGGGCCAATTGATCAAGTGAGTTGCGCTCCCTTACTGGCAAGAAATGGGTCGACTTAGTCAACCGGTCTACTATGACCCAGATTGCATCATGTTGCCTCGGAGTCTTAGGCAATCCCATAATGAAGTCCATTGTGATCCGTTCCTATTTTCACTCTGAAATGGGCAACGAATGCAGTTTTCCTACTGGAGCCTGATGCTCCGCTTTCACCTGCTGACAAGTTAAACACTTAGATACATATTCCGCCACTTGCTTCTTCATTCCAGGCCACCAAAAATGCTGCTTCAAAGTGTTATACATCTTGGTAGTACCAGGATGCATAGCATAGGTGGCCATATGAGCTTCCTCAAGTATTTCCTTCCTCAGATCATCAAAATTAGGCACACAAAGCCTTTGCTTCAACCACAATGTCTCATCCCTTAACTCAAATTCAGACTCTGGGTTTGCCTTCGCTTTCTCTATAAGCTTCACCATATCAGGGTCTTTATCCTGAACTTTCCTGATTCTATCATGCATCATTGATCTCAATTTCAAAGTAGCAATCAAAGCTCTATCCTGATCTAGATTCAATTCCACATTCAGAGTTCTCAAATGTATCAAATTAGGTAACCTCGATAATCGATCTCGGTTTGACCGATATTCGACTTTTCGCTTCAAAGCATCCGCCACCACATTAGCTTTCCTCGATGGTACTCAATAGTGCGCTTATAGTACTTCAAGAACTCAATCCATCTCTCTCGCCTCAAGTTCAACTCCTTCGACTCAAAGAAATATCTTAAACTCTTATGATCGGTGAATATTTGAAAAGTCTCCCATATAAATAATGTCGCCAAATCTTTAGAGCAAAGACCATCGCAAGCTAGCTCTAAATCACGAATCGGATAGTTAATCTCGTGAGGCCTTAATTGCCTCGATGCATAGGCGATCACCTTGCCATGCCGCATCAAACACATCCCAAACCCTTATGCGAAGCATCATCAGATACTACATATCCTTCGTCCCTGATGGAATAATCAACACCGGTGCAGTAGTCAACTGATGTTTCAGCTCCTCAAAGCTCTTCTGACACTCCTCATCCCATCTAAACGCTAAATTTTTCCTCATAAGTTTTGTCAGAGGGGCCGAAATCAACGAAAACCCCTCGACAAACCTTCGATAATAACCAGCTAATCCTAGGAAGCTTCGGATCTCAGACACATTTCTCGGAGCTTCCCAATTCATCACTACCTCTATCTTCTTAGGATCTACTTGTATGCTATCTCCAGTCACTATATGTCCCAAAAACACAACTTGATTCTGCCAAAATTCACACTTACTGAATTTGGCATACAATTGCTTTTCTCTCATAATCTGCAAGATAACTCTTAGATGCTCAGCATGCTCCTCTTTGCTCTTCGAATACACTAAGATATCATCGATAAACACAATCACAAAATGATCGAGGTAGGGCTGAAATACCTTATTCATCAAGGCCATAAATGCTGCCGGGGCATTAGTTAACCCGAACGACATCACTAAGAACTCGAAGTACCCATACCTACTCCTGAACGCACTCTTAGGCACATCGGCCTCCGCTATCTTCAACTGATGATACCCTGACCTCAAATCCAGCTAAGTAAACACCTGAGCTCCCTGCAACTGATCAAGCAAATCGTCAATTCTAGGCAACGGGTACTTATTCTTCACTGTCACCCGATTTAGTTGCCTATAATCGATGCATAACCGTAAAGTCCCATCCTTCTTCTTCACAAAGAGCACTGGAGCTCCCCAAGGTGAAACACTGGGTCTTATGAAGCCCTTTTCTAGCAACTCCTGAAGTTGAGTCTTCAACTCTTTCAGTTCCACAGGTGCCATCCTATATGGAGGAATAGATATAGGCGCAACACCTAGAACTAGGTCTATTGTGAACTCTGTTTCTCGATCTGGTGGTAAACCAGGTAACTCTTCGGGAAACACATCAAAAAACTCTCTCGCCACTGGGATGTCTTGCACACTCTGATCAGCTCTAGTATCAATGACGTGGGCTAGATAAGCCTCACATCCTCCCCGCAACAACCTTAATGCACTCACAAATTTAACTCCAATTAATACAAATTTTTGTGGAGATATAGGAAAAAGTGTTAGGAATCCATTGCCACAAGAATCAAGTCATTTGGAGCTCTATAGAAGGAGTTATGGTCAAAAGAAGCAATCAAGTTTATGATTGATTTCCAGTTGAACCTAGTTTGGCGCGAATTCCATAACTCTTGCTAGAAAACTCGGATTCCTTTCATTTTTGTGCCATTGGAAAGAAGACACCTAGCTCTACAATTCTTATTATAGGGCTCAAAGCAAAATTCGGCCTCTAAAATGGTCAAACATCACAATTTCCCAAGTTGTCCCGTAACTGTCCGTTAAACGGACATGCATGTCCGCTTAACGGACATGTATCGATAAAACAGCCCCATTTCACCCGAGAAGGTCCGTTAAACGGACTCCCATGTCTGTTTAACGGACACACACTGCCCCTAGGGTGTTTTTCCACCCGAGATGGTCCGTTTAACGGACATACGTCCCCTATGCATTCTCTCAAACTTCTTTCAAGCTTCCAACACCTATTCTATCATCCAACATACCCATATTCATCTCAAATTCATTTCTCTTAACATCAAACCACTTCTTAACAACACAAACATCAATTAAATTTCATAAATTCCTCACAATTCTCATCTCATTTCATTCATCCAACTCAACTTCCTTTCTTTCTTCCCAACTTTCTATCTTTTTCCCCATACCATACCTTGTTCATAAGTACTCAACACTTCATACTCAAAATTCATCATTGCAAGTTACTAACTACTTCATAAACACTTCAAATTTAACTCAAATGCATTCTCATAGCCCCTATTGGTCATAAACACCCAAAATGAAACACCAGCACACACATTCATCTACACTTTTGCTGAACTAAATTCATATCAATATTTGGGACTCTTAAAGACAAAATTTACAATCATCATCTTCATAAGAAATGTAGACAAATGGCATCTAGTTTCATCCAAAACAAAAATCAATTTATTTGGACAACTATAAAAGAGGTTATGAATCATACATTGAAGTATCCTCAAAAGCATTTTGCTGCAAAATTTCCAGATTTCCAAATATTCATTCTAACCATCAAACTCATCTTACACCCTCTATACATAGATCATCTTTTCCATTACTTTCCTCATCATTCTCTACCTACTTTCACTCAATAAACCACCCCCAAACAAGCCATAGTTTGTCATTTATGACAAATCAAAAACAGGGCATATAAGAAATTATTCATCCCCTCTCTCCTCTCACACATCATTTAACTCTCTAACTTTCTCAATACACTTCCATGAAGTTAAGATTCAACATATACACTTACAACATGAGTATAAACAGCTCAAGCTAACCACATACACAATAACACTCAATCATCTCATCATGCTAGCTTTAATTTGCACTACAACCATAACATAAAACATAAAACACAATACTTACTTGATTTAGCCACTAAGTCTTCAAATTCTCCAAGAAAATTACCAAGCCCTAATTTTCACCCATCACCATCGATCATCATCATTCAAGAGTGGTAGAGATAGATTTGTATGGGGAGCAAGAAGAACAAGATGAAGGGACAAGGAAGAGATGGAAGCTATGCTCAAATAGAAGGAAAATCATAACACATGAACAAGAGGGAGAGAAAGCCACGAAGAGGAGGAGAAAAATTACTAAAACAAGACTCCAAAGAACTTATGAAGAGAGGGTGTTGTGAGTGGCAAGAAGAGTGGGCTAAATTCAATGTATACTTAGGTTAAATTCAATTAATACATGGCTATGCTAATGCCATGTGTCAAGCTCCCATAAATCCTTCTCAATTAACCAATTTCAAGCCCAATTTCCCAAAATTTCCACTTGTCAAAAATTCCTATAACCATATGTCCAAAATTCAATACCATAGACAATAAATTCTATTACCAGTTATCAGTTAGTCTGCCACTTGGCATTTTTCTTAGTCCGGGATTTATCCCCGAAAAATTTCAGAAAATTTCTAAAATTCTCCAAAATTATAAAATCAATAATGTCACTCTCCAAATAGAATTTCAAAATCAATAACCTACAATTCTCAAAACATTCACTCGTAAGTATGACCAAATTTACTGAAAAAGTCAATGTATGCATGTACAATTATTTCCATGTGCAACAAATTCATTTTTCACAATACAAGTATGTCACAAAATGCATGAACATACAATTGCAGTATCAAGCTCTCACAAACCACCCATATATTCCTAATTTACCCTTCCCGCTGGTACCGGGATGCTACAAAACCCATTCGAGAAGCCTTGAATCTCCTTATGATGGAAATTGTTAAGAAGGACATATTAAAGTGGTTAGATGCAGGCATAATATATCCTACTTCTAATTCTAAATGGGTAACCCCTATATATGTTGTACCTAAGAAAGCAAGCGTAACTATAGTAGAAAATAGTTAAGGTTGATTTGTTCCTACTAGGATATCAAATGGGTGGAGAGTGTGTATTAATTATCGAAAACTTAATCAAGCAATTAGAAAAAATCATTACCCTTTAAGTAACACCCCACTCCCGCTTGACCCGAACCTGATATCGATGGTGATATCCGAGTTCGTGCCCCGCGAAGGTGACGTGCTACATCACTTAGTCAAAAACTCAGTATAAAAAAATTTGTTTTTGTTTTCAAGCATACATGCAAATCAATAATCGCACATTTGAGCCCACTTTTATTCAGAAACCTTTTCATTTACAAAAGTTGCCAAATTTTTGTGTTCAAATACCAAACTTTTGATTTGCACATTCCAAAAACAAAACACATTAAAACTTTGTTCCAAGCGAAAAGTTATACACACAAATATATTAAAAAACACAAAATACAATGATCTGCGGATAATACAATACAATGCGAACAGAAAAAGACATAATGCAGACGTGAACTGATCCCGACTTATAGCTTTCCCTTGTATGCATAATCATACTCCCATTTACATAACGGGGTATTCTTCAAATCCTGAAAAAAATAATTGCAAATTTTTGGTGAGTTTTGCGAGCTTAGTGAGTGACCATCATCGATGACTCACCTAGTCACATAACATACATAATTCACGAATCTCACTTCATCTTACATTTCACATTATTTCACAATTCACATTCACATTCACATTCACATTAGTCACATTCGATACACTCAATCATTCTTATTATGCATATGCAATGCATATGAGACTCATTTTTTATTTGTTATTTTGTTGTGACCGAGTGCCTGAACTGTCCCATGTAGGGCTCATTAATAACTGTCCCTTATCCGTTTGGAGGATACATGGCTCATTAAACGTTGAGCCTGAGGCTCTGAATCACTTTGAGCTCGAAGCTCATTTTCATTCGTTGAGCTAAAAGCTCTGATTGGTGGCGGCTCTGGTCACAACAGCCATTATATTTCATACACTTATGCAATAAAATGCATCAATCCCATACACTCACTATCACATGTCATCGGACCATAGTCCGACACTCAACAGTGGAGTTGAGAAACCTATCCCATACATATGCAATTGAACAATCAAAATCTATTTGTCATCGGACCGAAGTCTGGCACTTATCACTCATATAATGCACATTCAAAACACATTTATTTCACATAAGCATAAGGCATTTTTCCTATCACTCAATCAAGCATATTTAATCAAATGCATATGAAATGTTCATGTGACACTGTTCCAATTATTACGGTGTTGTGACCGAGCGCCTGGACTGTCCCATATAGGGCTCATTAAACGTTGAGCCTGAGACTCTAAATCATTGTTGAGCTTGAGGCTCAAACACACTTGTTGAGGTTTAAGCTCTAATCGGTGGCTGCTCCGGTCACAACTGTCATTATCTGATTATGCATTCATGAATGAAATGCATATGCCACAATTAATCAACATATATGACAATCAATCCCATTTGTCACAATTAACACATATGTCACAATTAATCACATCATAGGCATATATGTCTCAAATTCACATACAAGTAGCACTTCTATAACACAACTCTCCAGTACACAGTCATCGGACCTTCTGTCCGGAATCCAACAATCCATCACCATTTATATAAACATTCAGTAGTCAATAAATACAAATTTAAAAAGAATAGAACAATTTATGAAATAAGACCATCTCGGTCTACTCACAGTACGCTCCAGATTAGCATTTGAATTCTGGAAATGCCTGATTGTGTCAATTATGTCAGTATCAGAATTCTCCCTAGTCATAGGATTAATGAGACTGGACATCATTGATCCGGATAGACTAGCACATGTCATATTCCTCGATTGGATCAAGCGGTGGATCTCGAACCGTAAATATGAGATATTTAGAATTGATATGTGGATGCTTACTAGCGGTAGTAAGTTCATTGGATGACCGCCATGAGATCATCACATGGATATCTTATCTAAGTGTCGTTGATAATCTCATCATAAAGAATGGTGCAAGTATCCTTAGACTTGAGGTACTCGAGGATATCTTGAATCTCGATCGTGCTTTGACTCCATTCCTTGTTGCTTTCGGAGGTAACTCATAGTGGTGGTGCTTAGGTACGACGAGGTATTCAAGATAATTGAGTAGCCAATAAAGGATTCACCACTTACGGATTAGCGGAAGAGATACCCACGGTTCTTGTCGGGATCATTACTAAGTCGGTTAAAGATGTATGTCATGAAGAGTGTCTTCATTGACATATAAAGTAATGAGTCCTGTGATTTAGAATCGATATCACTTGCCAGACTCAGTCTAGTGAGAGTTGACACTCTTACCATACTCATAACCAAGTGGGGTATAGGATGGTGAAAGGACTAATCGCACAGAATTGTACATGGAAGGGTTCGTGATCGGTTCGTGATGAATACATCAAACCGATTACTTTCAGGTAATAAGGGGTCGTGATGTGTTCTTTAGATACCGCTCATGACTTGCTTCGATTAATTGTTAATCTAAGTGGCCAACATAACCGGAGCCTAAAGTGGTCACACGATAAGAGTGTTTGTAGAATCAGCAAAATAAGTAATTGGACAGTAGTTCCAATTATGGAGAGCATTAGATTAAATGGATCCCATTGGATTGGGATATCTACCATGAGATCGCGACATCAATATTGCTAAGAAAGGTTTAGGAAATGTTTCAAAGATCGGGCGATGAGCCGTTTAGAGACCAATCTCAATTGGACTGGACCTTAGCAATTATTTATATCATTAATTAATTAATTAAATAATTAATTAATTATATAAATTAAAGCCATGTGTGCACGTTGGAAATGGTAAGAAGAGATAAGTTCCTTTGACTTTTCAAAGTTACTTATTTAATTCATTAATGAATGAATGGCCATAAATCATCCATTTGTAAGCTTCTTATGCAAGCATTTTTAAAAGGTTAAAAATCAACATAAAAGGGGCTTAGATGGAGTGGTCGACGGTGGCTTAATGGGAGAGGAGGTTTTGGAAGCTTAAGAGTTAAGCTTTCCTTTGAAAATGGGTTTTCATGTCTTCTTCTTCAAGCCATCATCGATTCTCTTCTTCTCCAAGCACAAGGTTTCAACGTTTTCTTCAGCTCTCCAGGACAGAGGTAGGGTCTAGCAGCCTTTAATCTGTTCTAGCTATTCCCGGGTCAAAGGGTTTGATCCGGTTAGATTTTCTGATATCTGCGTAGATCACCTTTAGAGATAGTCTCTTTTGGCTATTTAGGTTGATGTCTTCATACGGATACCAAGATCCTGGGTTTCGGGAAAGTCCCGGGAACAAAAATTTTTGTTTTTCGCTGCCGGTACATGTGATGTACCTCCCGGGATTTTCCTACAGTGGTATCAGAGCGTCTGGTATCCCGTATGAAGCTATAACCTAAGCGAGATCAGAAACCCTAATTGAATTTGCTATTGATGCATGCTTGCTGTCCAAATTTCGTTTCTGTATAGAGATGCATTTTTCGAAATTTTTCTGCCCAGAAATTTTCATAACATGTTAGAGAATATGTCTATGAATTTTCAGAATTTATTGATTTGATTTGATATAGTTTTGCTAATTAATTCCCTAAGGTTACAGATGCTGTTTTGTGAAATGATTCTGGAACAGGCAGGAGTATAAAATCGAGAATAAATTCTAGAAAAATGGTTTTTCGGATTTTCCTTCACCTACATGTCTCTAAGATGTTGGTGAATGTCTGTGAGCATGGAAATTGGATTTCAAGGTGATTGGATATTTATTCACGAATTTATTCTATGCTGTTGGGAATTGCTGTGCTGATGAACACAGATTTTGAATCGGTTTTGTTATTTAGGTTGACTGAGTTTTTGATGGCCTAAAATCTTGAAAAAATTCATGTAGCATTTTCTGAACATGTAGTAACCTATATAAGTTTCTCATGATTTATTGAAATTGTTTCATTGATCATTTTGAGCAATGTACAGAACTGGACAGTTTTGGTGAAAATTGTTGGGACTGTTTTGCTTGGCTTGATTGAGTGTGCTTTTTCAGTTCCAATGCCTTGAACCATTTTTAATGTGATTAAAAATGTGTTATCTTGATGTATCATGATTTCCAAACTGAATTGCTTGAATTTGCTTTTCCAAGAATTTTTGAATGCCGAATTGATCACATTAGCGTCTCGGTAGTATCTTGCATTATCTTGTTTGTTTTGACCGTCATATTTTTTATGGCATGTGCTGAAGTAAATTTGATAATATATGTGCTAGCTAGAGATGCTTAGGATGATAATTAGGGTGTTCCTAAATTGTTTGGAAATTAATGAGTTTTGACTCATTTCAAGCTTTTCATATAGTTTGACTATTTAAGGCATTCATGAATCAATGAAGTGTTCATTGAGGCATCAACTTACAGATATTACCCTAGGTATAATGGTATTGTGAATTGGAATTGCATGGATTGAGGAATTAGCCGATTAGATATAATAGCAATCTCCCTGGATAAGTCAACTTATATGGGACATAAGTCGACTTGTTCGCTTAATAAGTCGACTTGTTTTCTGGATAAGTCGACTTGTTTTCTGGATAAGTCGGCTTGTTTGAAGAATAAGTCGACTTGTTCAAGATCTCAGTATAAGTCGACTTGTAGTACCTTGTAAGTCGACTTGTTCATGGGCAGGTGAAATAAGTCGACTTGTTCATGGGCAGGTGAAATAAGTCGACTTGTGTCATACAAGTCGACTTGTTTGTGGGCAGAAGCATAAGTCGACTTGCATTTGATGAAAGTCGACTTGTGGCATGCATAGGTTGGATGATGGATGATTATAAGGATTGATTCAATTGGATTGATGAAACCTAAATCATTCCATATAGTCCTGGCGACTATAATCCTTCAGCTTGGAGTCGAGAACCCGAAATCCCTCCTCGGTATATGAAAACTAACGCCTTCCATTAATATGGTAAGAACCAGAGTTCTTATAGGGCTGGGTTGTTGGGCAAACTCAAGCTCACTCTATACGGATATGTTCGAACCATGAAAATAAGATTTTCTGATTAATGGGTCGGTTTTCACCGAAGCGTTGGTTTGTTGAGCAAACTCAAGGTCGGCGTGGACAGAGGCGAAGTTGGGTAGTGTACATCGGGATGTATGCGCATCAAAAGTTGATACCCAATGAAGTGCACACATCAACAAGTTGATAGCGATCGATAGTTGTGTCTAAGATGTAATTGGTATATCGATACCTCCGAGACATAAGGTGGCTTGTTGGACAAATCAAGGTCATTCTCGATATCGGTTATCGATGATACAATTGGTATGACCGATACTACCGATTGACCTAAGTTGTGGCTTATTGGGCAAACTCAAGGTCACTCTTAGCAATATCGGATATCGACCCACTAGGACATTATGTCACATTGTTTCTCTGGATTCGTGAAGAGGGTTATGGATTCAGGAAACTAGTGGGAGCCATATGCATATCATGCAAGTCCTTATGATCACGCAGCATATCTATTCTATCATTCCTTCTCTATCGCTAGGTTGATTGAAGAAGTTTTCGAGTGAATTTTAGCTCTCTATTCGGACTGAATTTTCTTGATTGGCTAAGGAATCGAGAATTGTTCTCATATCGAGGGCGGGATCGTCTAGATGTTCCACTTCCAGATGCACTGCCGTCGATCTCTTGATGGGGATCGAAAGCATATCGTAAGCATCTAATGGACGGGACATGGCTACTTGCCTCGATGTCACCGAGCTGCTGCAAAGAAGACGAGTCCATGGATGCTCACTCTATAATATTTCATCTTAGGGAGCTGTTTGATGAGCAAGCTCGATGCGAAAGGTTCAAGACCTCGAGGCTTCTCATCACCACAAAGATGGCTCAGGGATATCTGGCGCAAGTATGCCCTAAAGATGAATGACTATATTGAGAGATTGGCCGTCTTAGGATTTGTAATGGATTATGAGTTAAGTAGAGACTTAATTACGGTTGGATTGTCGATGGTTATTCACGGTTTGTGATAAACTATCGGATAAACCAAATATCCACAACAATTCTGAATGATCAATCTGCTTTCACGACAAATTGAGCGAAGCTATCAAGAGAGATAGCAAGTCTTAATGGTGGATGCTTCTTCTTAGTTCAAAGAAGAAAAGGCCAAGAAACCAAATGGAAGTGCCATCAAAGAAAACCAAAGATTACGCCCAAAAGGTTTTGCTTTCATTGTGGCAAGTCTAGCCACCAGAGGCGATCTTGTAAAATCTATCTGAGTCCTCGAAGCGAGAAGAAGGCATCGGATGCCTCTACTTCTTCAAATATGTTTTCATTGAGGTTAATACTATTCCTGATCCAAACATATCGGTATTTGATACCGGTTGTGGCTCACACATATGAAATGATATGTAGGGCCTCAGGGATAGTAGAAAGCTCATTCAAGGAGAACTAGACCTTCGTGTAGGTAATGCAGCAAGAGTTGCTACATTAGCCGTAGGCACTTATGTCTTGTTACTCCCTAGTGGGCTTATATTCAAATTGGATGATTGTCATTTTGTACCTGTTTTAAACAAAGAACATATTGTATGTTTTATGTTTAATTAGAGCTGGTTTCCATTGGACTTTCGTAGCAATGGTTGTTATATTAGTTGCAATGGAATGCTCTATGGTACTCGTACATTATGCAATTGAATTGACATATGAGATATGTCATATCCAATTATGAATGTCAATGACGCGAAAAGACATAATCGAGATAATTTGAAATCAACTTACTTATGGCATTGTCGGCTTGGCCATATAAATGAGACACGCATCGCTAAGCTCCATAAGAGTGGATGTTTAGGGTCATTTGATTATGAATCATGTGACACATGCGAATCTTGTTTATTAGGCAAGATGACTAAGTTACCCTTTAAAGGAAAGGTAAACGAGTGAATGGAATATTAGACCTAATACATTCGGATGTATGTGGTCCGATGTCCATCCATGCCAGAAGTGGTTGTCTTTACTTCATTACTTTTATCGGTGATTATTCACGATATAGGTACTTGTATCTGTAGAGATACAAATCTGAAGCGTTTGAAACGTTCAAATAATTCAGAAATGAAGTAGAAAACTAACTTGGTAAAAGTATGAATACATTATGATCTGATCGTGGTGGAAAATGCTTACACCAACAGTTTTGGATTATCTCAGAGATAATGGGACTTTATCTCAGTACACTCCACCTCAGACGCCAAAGACAATAGTGTGGTGAAAGGAGAAATCGAACCTTGTTAGACTTAGTGCGATTGATGATAGGTTTTACTGCATTTTGGGAATATCGCGCTCGAGGGCAATTGTTTACTTGCTAAGCAGAGTTCCATTAAAGGCGATTGTTGTTACTCCATATGAGATATGGACTAGCTGAAAGCCTATCTTTCTCATCCGAAAGTTTGGGATTGTCACCTTACGTGAAGCGGACGATCGGATACATTTGATGTAAAAGGCGACAAGTGTTTGTTAAGTGGAATATCTATTCTACTCACGAGGAACAAAAGTTGTTTGTTTCCAAGCATGTTGTTTTCTTAAAGAAAGAGTTTCTTTACAAGAGGGCGGTGGGAGCAAAGTTGAACTTGAGAAGTTCAAGATGCTCGAACAAACATAGATCAACTGCTGAACTCAAAGCTGTCACTCATATAGATGAGGTGTGATTCAACCTTCTACTACACACAATTTCAGTAGGTTAAGTAGGATACGCTTTGTTCTAGAGATATGAATTTCGTAAGTGAGCAGAATGACGTATTGCTCATATGAGATGATGCGCTACTACTATGAGCGAGGTTACGAAAGGTTGATGCGGAACATGGCTTTGTGCCATGAAATCGAAATGGATTCCATGTATGAAAACCAAGTATGGACTTTGGTTGTTTACACGAAGGATAAAACCCACGGGGTGCAAAGGTGTTTTCAGAAGAAAACCAACATGGATGGTAATTTGATTACCTATAAAGCAATGCTTACGGTTAAAGGATTTAAATCGCGAGACAAAGAGTTGACTATGACAAAACCTTGACCCGTAGCAATGCTTAAATCCATTAGGATACTCCTAGCCATTGCCACTCATTATGATTATGAGATATGGCAAATGGATGTGAAGATAGCTTTCCGAGAGGAAATCACCAGAGGATGTGTATGACACAACACGAGGGCTTCACTTCCATCGATGGCAAAAGGTATCAAGCGAGAATTCCATGTATGGATTGAAGCAAGCATCCAGAGTTGAATATCCATTTTGATGAGGTACTCAAAGAGTTTGATTTCTCACAAAATCCGGATGATCATTGTGTGTATAAGAAGGTTAATGGAACCGCAATCGTATTCCTTGTGTTGTATGTAGATGACACTTATTACTAGGAAGCGATGTCTCTATCTTAATCAGTTAAAATTTGGTTGTCTAATCGATTTGTGATGAAAGACCTTTGTGAAGAAACTTATATCCTAGGGATATAGATTTATAGAGATAAATCAAAAGGTTGCTTGGTCTTTCACAATCATCGTACATAGATGAGATGCTAAAGAGGTTTAACATGGAACAATGCTATATACGAGGCCCGATGTATCATTATGCTCTAAGTGTTACGACGGATACCAATCGGATCTGGTGAGGGTCATTGGGTGGTATCAAGAATATCCTCAATCTTGCGAAGCCTAAGGATGTTTTCTTGAACTATGGAGATGGAAATCTCAGTGGCGGGCATTCAGATGCTAGTATTTAATCGATAAGGATGATTACGAATCACAATCGGGTTATATACATTCACCGAAAAGCGTGGCGGTCGGTTAGAAAAGTTCCAAACAAGAGAGGATGGCGATTCATCAACCAAGCGAGTACATTGCCGCGTGAGATGCATGAAAGAAGTGGTTTGGATCGAAGTTCATTATTGAACTTGATCGGTCCCTAGGCTGTGATGGGCCCATAGGATTGTATTGTTATACAATGGGGCTAGTCTTGTGAACAAAGGAACCAAGGTCTTATCGACGATCCGAACTCGTGATTGTCGATTCGGAAATCATCGGTACGAGATGATATCTGATAGAGAATTCCACAGAGCAAAGTGTTGTTGTTAAGTTGACAAAGCCATTGTCACGGGAGAATTGTGATTCTCATGGACTCGCTTATGGTATTAGATACTAAGGCGATTGGCTTTAGGTCAGTGGGAGATTTGTAAGTGATAAGTCGACTTGTACCGTGTGTAAGTCGACTTACACATGTTCGATACCGATAAGTCGACTTGTTCATTGGATAAGTCGACTTGTTCAAATCGATCTTGTTTATTTGTGCCCTAAAGGCAATCCCTTTAGCGCGTTTTATTCAAAGCCGTGTGCGGACTTTATGAATAAATAAAGAAAAGGCATTATTCATTAATTTGATATTCATAAACATTGTTTATGAATTGATTGAATCTTTAATCAAATTAATGAAGTCCATGATATATGACATAGCGTGAAGGAAATTATGATGTGATCATACTACTGAGATTCCTATCATGTGCAATTATGTCGATGTTTAATTCTCCTAGTCATAGGATTAATGAGGCTGGACATCATTGATCCGGATAGACTAGCACATGTCATATTCCTTGATTGGATCAAGCGGTGGATCTCGAAGCTGTAAATATGAGATATTTAGAATTGACATGTGGATGCTTACTAGTGGTAGTAAGTTCATTGGATGACCGCCATGAGATCATCACATGGATATCTTATCTAAGTGTCGGTGATAATCTCATCATAGCATAGAATGGTGCAAGTATCCTTAGACTTGAGGTACTCGAGGATATCTTGAATCTTGATCACATGCTGACTCCATTCCTTGTTGCCTTTCAGAGGTAACTCATAGGGTGGTGCTTAGGTACGACTTGAGGTATTGAAGATAATTGAGTAGCCAATAAAGGATTCACCACTTACGGATTAGCGAAGAGATACCCGTGGCCTCTTGTCGGGATCATTACTAAGGTGGCGGCATGTATGTCATGAAGAGTGTCTTCATTGACATATAAAGTAATGAGTCCCGGGGCGAGAAGCGATATCACTTGGGCTAGACTCGGTCTAGTGAGAGTTGACACTCTTACCATACTCATAACCAAGTGGGGTATAGGATGGTGAAAGGACGAATTGCACGGTAATTATACATGGAAGGGTTCGTGATACGGTTCGTGATGAATACATCAAACCGATTACTTTACGGTCAATTGGGGGTCATGATGTGTTCTAGATACCGCTCATGACTTGCTTAGATTAATTGTTAATCTAAGTGGCCAACATAACCGGAGCTAAAAAGGGTCACACGATAAGAGTGTTTGAGAGAATCGTAAAATAGTAATTAGACGAGTTCCAATTATGGAGAGCATTAGGATTAAATGGATCCCGATGGGATTGGGATATGTCGATGAGATCGCGACATCAATATTGCTAAGAAAGGTTTTGAGGCTGTTTCAACATCGGGGCCGGTGAGTAAGTAGGACCAACCCAGTTGGATGGACCTTAGCAATTATTTATATCATTAATTAATTAATTAAATAATTAATTAATTATATAAATTAAAGCCATGTGTGCACGTTGGAAATGGTAAGAAGAGATAAGTTCCTTTGACTTTTCATTAATGGTAAGAAGAGATAAGTTACTTATTTAATTCATTAATGAATGAATGGCCATAAATCATCCATTTGTAAGCTTCTTATGCAAGCATTTTTAAAAGGTTAAAAATCAACATAAAAGGGGCTTAGATGGAGTGGTCGACGGTGGCTTAATGGGAGAGGAGGTTTTGGAAGCTTAAGAGTTAAGCTTTCCTTTGAAAATGGGTTTTCATGTCTTCTTCTTCAAGCCATCATCGATTCTCTTCTTCTCAACCTGAGTTTCAACGTTTTCTTGACTCTCCGGAGACGGAGGTAGGTCTAGCAGCCTTTAATCTGTTCTAGCTATTCCGGGTCAAAGGTTTGATCCGGTTAGATTTTCTGATCTCTGCGTGGATCACCTTTAGAGATAGTCTCTTTTGGCTATTTAGGTTGATGTCTTCATACGGATACCAAGATCCTGGGTTTCGGGAAAGTCCCGGGAACAAAAATTTTTGTTTTCCGCTGCCGGTACATGTGATGTACCTCCTGGGATTTTCCTACACTTTTAACCTGCACAACCCATTTATGCAATACGTTGCACACATATTAATAATTTTGCACAATTTTAAGCATTCATTTATGCACATGTGAATATGAAATATGTACGATGCATGTTCATGACAATTTCGGATACTCTAATGTGATCCTTATCAATAAATCATTCAGATATCAAAGCCCTCATTAATACCATATATATTTACAATTGGATCGAATCAAAACAATGTCAAACAATTTCATAACTTCATTGACCACTTCAGATTTTCTACCCACATGATTTCTGGTCAACATTGCATAATTAATCTGATAGGATAGATGATAAAATCAAGCAAAGCTTTCTTCCAGAAAATTGTTCTACAATGTCTTAACTTTCTAATGCCACCAAACTCATTCAATTTGGTTCAGTATACGAGAAGATATACTCAAAATAGTTTAGACTATTCTTAAGATTCGGGATAATTCTTATCTCAACTTCCAACCAAGAATTGAAAATCATAGAGACAGAATTAAAATTCCATTTCTATAAAAATTGTATCTCTATGTCTCTAGTTTACGGAAAATCAAAAATCACCCAATTTGGATAACTATAGAGAAAGTTATGGTCAAAATACTAAAGTATATTCGAGCTGTTAAGGGAGGGACTTCGCCGCGGCGAGAACAAAAAGGTGGCCACGGCGAGAGCAAAAAGATGGCCACAGCGAGCACTCCAAAAACCAGATTTTCTCAGGAATTTTTGCAAAGATCGCCGCAGCGAGCTCAAGAGTTTGTCGCGGGAAACTAAAAAGATTTAGCCGAGGTGAACCAAGGATGAGCCGCGGCAAACGTTTACAGAAGACTTGTCTTCCCCACTTTCCAAATTGTTTTCACTTTCACACTCTACTGTAATTTTTCCGAAACTCAATCTCACATCAATTAACTCCAATAACTTGCAACCAATCCTCTAACTCATTTGAAACACAACTCAAAAATCAAGCTTATAGTCAGGCACTAAAAAAAACGATGCATGCATGTACAATGACAACAACCCATTTTCTGTTTTCTCTAAACCATGACTCATTTAGTTCTTTCATCACCGAAACTTCACTTCTCTAACCTCACATGCATGTATTCATTTACAAAGTAAAACATCATTTAAAATCACTTACTTGCTTAAGCAATATTTCCCAGCAGTGAGAGTAACTTGCAAACAAGCAACAGGGGCAACTCAATGATCGGTGATGACAAACTAAGCAGAACATGTTTCAGAAGCTCCAAAGCTACCGTAACTCTTCCTAGGGTTTTTCAAAACATAATTGTTGGACCCCGATTTGTAAGTGAAATTTGGAAATATTCAGTGAAATTAAATGAGTGGTTTTATGTAAGTGTTGTAAAATAAATGTATTAAAAGAATTATTGGGTTTTGATTATTTTGATTTTTGTGGAGATTGTATAGTTTATGAACGTTCAAGTGGATGAGTTGATTGAAATGAAGTTGAATAGCAAGAATTAAAAAGAAAAAGTGTGAAAATTTGAAGAATTTAGAAAGTTTGACTTTTGGGGATGAATAGTGATAAAAGTTTGACTTGAGAGTTGACCTTTTGATTTAGGCACAATTTGAGAAAATTATCTATATTAGACTTGTAGATTATGTTGAGAGCTTTCTGTCGCTATAAAGTTTGCAATTTTTCGATATTAGAAGTGAAAGTTATGAGCAGTCAAAATTTAGTATAAATTTGACTTTGTTTGAAAAATGTTATAGGTTGACTTATGTTATGACTGAAGCTTTCACTGGAAACTTGACCTAGTTAGAGGTTAATTCAGCCTTGAAGTTCTTCATGAAAGTTGAAGATTTTGATTTGATCTTTATTTTGATATAAAGTATAGAATTTTTCGATCAAGGAATAATAAGTTATGATTCTTTTACAAGTTTATGTTGTGGTTTTAGCATGATTATTAGAGGATAGAACTTTTGATTGGAAAATTGACCTCCTTAAAGGTCAAATTGATTTTTATGTACTTCATGAAAGTTGTAAGTGACTTTCAGATCTTCGCATTGATATAAAATATGATGTGTTTGAACTTCGGAGTTGAAAGATACAAATTTCCAAAGTTGAGTCTTGGTTTAAGGATTTATTAATGTGGCCAAATCTTTGATTAGAAATTTGATCATTTTAGAGATGGAATTGGTTATGGAGTTCTTCATGGAAGTTGTAGAGCTTCCTTCAAGCTTTCCATAGAGACCAAATTTGTCAAATTTGGAATTCAGAATCGAGAGCTACGATTTTTGAAAAATTCGAATATATATATATATATATATATGTAATTATGTATATGTATATATATATATTTGAAAAAAAATCGGAAGCTCTCTCGCGAGGGCGACGTATCGCCCTAGTGAGGATGGTTTTGTATGAAAAATTTTATTAATTTTTATTTTTTAATTAGTATTTTCGGATTATTTAATTATTATTTCCAGATTTTAGGAAATATGACCCCTCTTTAATCTTTCGCTCATATCGTTTTCGTCCGACATCCGATTGACTTGTTTTTCGAAGCGTTGGATTCCTAAGACAATAAATTTCATTTTTATGGGAAATTTGTGAATTTTTGAGATTAAATTGAGGTTGATTAAATTAATCAAAGTGAGTCAGGAAATTTTCTGAACATAGTTCAGTATTTTGCGAAATTCGGGATCTGTGGTGATCCGATTGAAGTGATTCTTAAGGTAAAATAAAATGAAGACAAGGGACTATAAGTCATATGAAGAAAGTAAATTTTAATTTAGCACCTAAGACTTTCAATTTCTGAATTAAAGTTCGGATTAGTGTGTAGTTTTGGATTATGAACATATCTGAAATGTTTTGAGCATAACTTTTGATTGAGTGCTACGAATTGGATGATTTTTGTGGCATTATGAAATTAAGACATAGAGGAACATTTCTCTAGAAGGAAGTTTTGACAAATTCCTTCAAATTGATAGTGCGAATCATATCCGAAAGTAAGCATGAATTAAAGTAAATGTTAGGGGCATATTGGGAAGTCCACTTAAAGAGAGGGACAAAAGGGTCATTTGACTTGTCATTTTAAGACAGAATCATTTAATGACTTGTCATTTTAAAACAAGATGATTGTCGTTGGTTTAAGGGAGAAGCACGATAATTCTAACAGAAACGAAAGAAAAGAAGAAGAGTGGAGAAAGAAAGGTGGTTTCGGCAAAGATGGAAGAGAAAGAGAAAGAAAAGCTAGGTTTCAAATTTTTAAGGGTTCCTAGAGTGAATTTTCGATGATATCAAGGAAAAAGGAAGGAAGAAGGTGAAAGCTTGCTTCCATACCCAAGAAATTTCAGAATTTGAAAAGAAAGAAGTAAGTGTCGATTTTTTATCTTTGAATTTTTAGTAAATTTTTGGTTTAGATTACTTGAAATTGGTATGGGTTCATTAATTATAAGCTCAATTTTGATGATTAGGCCTTAGGTTATGTTTAATTTTGGATGGAAATTAATTGGGGTTATGCCCAATTTTGAAATTTGGGGGTTTTGAAAATTGATGATTTAGATAACTTGATTTTATAGGGAATTGGTGTTTTCTAAGCTCAATTTGAGAAATTAAGTTATTTATGATATTGAATTTGGGTGAATTGGTTTAGATCAATTTTAGAATTTGGGGATTTTCGAAATTGTTGATTTAGATATCTTGGAAATATGGGAGATTTGAGTTTTCCAAGCACAATTTGAGTAGTTATGCATTTTATAATGTTGAATTTGGGTAATTTTGATTTAGGAAATTTTAATGTGGAAGAAAGAAGGAGGCTTTGGAGCAATTGAGGCACCAAGCAAGTTGTTAGCTTCGATTCGAGGTGGGTAGTATATTTATTTATTAAATTTTAAGCTAAGCATGTGAAATTGAAAATTTAAGAAGCGAATTTTTGATAAATTAATTTTTATATAAATGTTTAAAAATTATGTTTTCGAAGGATTAAATTCCTTATTTTGGAAATGATTTTTAGAACATGCAAGGTTTATGAAAATCATGTTTTTGAATTATCTAAAAAATTTGAACAATGTGCTTTATGAAATTGTACACATTTTGATATATGTTTGAAAGAAATAAATTGCATTCATTATTATGCATTGGATTGATATGTGATTAAATTGGTGAATTTAAATCGAATGTGAATTGCTATATGATTTGATGTGATTTGTGTATGTTAATGTGTCAAGTTTGACATTATATAGACATATGAAAAAATTTTGGAGAAAAGCAGGATTTTGAAGAGTGCCTTCGGGTAATTCAAATTTCTATTTTCGCTTATGTGTTATGTGGGTTTGGTCAGGTCCCATAAATGGGGAAAGTGCGCACTTGTCTTTCTGGTTTTTTCAAAGCCTTCTCACGACTGCCCGCTAGTAGCATTGGAGCTCCGATTTCGGACTCTCTTCTTGGCTACATTGGACTGCTATGCGGGAAAGTATAGTGCGTTCTGTTCACGGCTGCATAGGACTGCTTTGCGGGAATGTGCAGTACGTTATGTTTTGGACCGAACCAAACCATATGATGTGTTTGTGTTTTTGTTTTGTATTGTGATATGCATTGCATGTTTTGAGAAAGTTTAAGAAATATGGAAGTTCTTCATGAAATCTTGAAAAAAAGTGAAAAGTTTGAGAAATCAATTATTGTGAATTTTCAGTAGAAGTTATTGAATTGATTTAACAACATTTTGAGAAATAAGAAATTTGTCGCTTTTTCTCTTGTGGAATCTTTGGAAATAAATGGCAAAAGTTTTACAAAATAATTTAAGCTTATCGTTCAATTTATAAATATATTATCCACGAGCTTTTTCACCCCTTTCATCCCCATCTCCGGGTTTCAGCGGGAGATCGGATGAAAGATGTCTTTGATCGATTTTGTATCGTTTGCATTTCATGTAATTTGGGATTTTGACATTGTATATGGCTTGTAAAGCCATTCAAGTTTCTGATATATCTAATTACGGGATGTAAATAATTTAAGGATTTATGTATTAAAATTGTGATAAAGGTGGTATGATTATCGAGTTGTAATTGGATATGGATAGCGGTTTTACACCTTTGAATTGAGATATAATTATGATTTGTGTATGGATGAATGTGAATGAATGTAATTTGGATTTCGTATAATGTTTTTCGGATATGGATATATAGATATATGATTGCGTTTGTTGTGTTGGATTCCGGACGGGGAGTCCGATGATACTGGCTATTTGTGAGAATATAGAAGTGTATTTTAAACACTTTGCAGGTTTGGGTTTATGAAAATGCAGTCGTTATGCTGCCCAATTTTCGATAAGAAAATTGGTTATATGGCAATAAAAGAAAATAAGAATGGATTAAAGGATGAAATTTTGGGATATGTAAGTTTGTATGAGTTTTGTGATTTATGCGATTGTGAAAAATGGAAAAAAAAATACCAGATTTCGGATATGTCATAGTCTAGGTTTCCAACGCGATAGCTTTCTTCGATGTATATTCCCGGATGTTGGATATGATTCAATTCGATTTCTTCGTTTGTGTTGGTTTCGCTTATTCGATTCACTTTCCAATATGCTTCGCTTTGTGTTAAATTTATGTTTCCGTTTATGCTTTTGATTCTAATTCCGATCCGTTTCGTTCTTTCTCATTTCGTTATTCAATTCCCTTTCGATTCGTTTGTTTCGATGCTTTCGCCTTTTCTCGTCTTTTGATTCGTATGTGTTTGGTACTTTGTGTTTGTCCGCCTTCGATTTACTTTCGTTTCGCCTTCGTTCTTTTATTCGATTCGCATTTTGTTATTCGTATCGATTTGTAATCCGCCACTTTGTGTTTTTCGTTTCGTTCTCTGTTACTTTCGTTCCATCTTCTGGTTGGGATCCGGTTTTCGGATCGGGTCCCAACATTTATGGTATCAGAGCCCAGTAATATGATCTTACTTGGGCATATGTATATGAGTAAGAAATTGAAAGAGTTTGTAAGGTTATATAGTGAATTTGATTTTGGTGTGAAAGACATTTTCATGAATTTGTGTGATTATGTGATTTGGGTGACAAAAGTGATAATTGATTTTAAGAATGTGTTAATGAAATTGAGATTTGAAGTTCATGATGGTGATTTGATTTTGTATATGCAATTGTGAGATGAGATTAAGGAAAGAAATATGTATGAAAAATCCATTGGTTGATTTAGAATGATTATTAGTCCTTATTGGGTTTCTTAAACAATAGGACGCTATGTTGGACCCCGAACTTTTGATGAAAAATAGAAATATTAAAATGAATTTTAAATGAGAAAGAAATTGGTGAGAAAATTATGAATTTAAGAAAATTTGATGAAATTAAGAAATAATTTATGAGAAAAGAATTGTTTAATTTTTGAGGACTTTGATATTTGAGTGAACTTATATGGATTATGAGAGGAAAGTGGATGAGTTGATTGAAATAACGTTAAATAGCAAGAATTAAAGAGAAAAAGTGTGAAAATTTGAAGAATTTAGAAAGTTTGACTTTTTGGAGAGAGAATGTTTGACTTTGAGAGTTGACTTTTGATGTAGGCAAAATTTGATAAAATGATCTACATGAAAATTGTAGTTTATGTCAAGAGCTTTTCGTAGATATAAAGTTTGATATTTTTCGATATTGGGAGTGAGAGTTATGATCAGTCAAAGTTCGTTTGAAGTTTGACTTTGAGAAAAAAGTTGACTTTTTAATTGAGGCAAAATCCGAGAAAATGATCAACGTGAAACTTGTAGCCTCTGTTGAGAGCTTTTCGTGGACAGAAGATATGCTTTGTTTTGAAAATGTTATTAAGTATAGATTTGCATGTGCTGTACTTCGAGGCCACTCGTCGTATGAATTTAGTCGGAATTGGAAAAAGTGGCTTTACTGAAAGTTGTAGCTTGTATGTCGATCTTTCCGACGCCATAAAGTTTGTAATCTTTCGATATCGGGGCTAGGAGTTATGAGCGATGAAAAATTGGAAGTTGTTTAGGAAAAACTGATTAAGACAGAATCTTTGAGTGGAAATTTGACTTCCTTGGAAGCCAATTGGATTTTTCTGTTCTTCAGGGAAGTAGTAGAGCTTCCTTTTTTCTTTCTATAGACACCAAATTCGTCAAATTCTGAGTTCGGAATTAAGAGATATGATTTTTGAAAAATTCAGTTATAAGTGGGTATTTAAGGTTTTGAAAATCTTGCTTGAACTTCGACCCTTTTGCAATCTTTTATTATAAATCTTTCGTCCGACATCCGATTGATTTGATTCTTGAAGCGTTGGATTCCTAAGATAATTGCGTTCATGTTTATGAAGAATTATGATTTTTAGGAGATTAAATGGAAAGAGATTGATTGAACCAAAGTAAGCGATGAGTTATAGGTTATAAGTTGGATAATTTTCTGAATATGGTTCAGTATTTTACGATTTTCGGGAGATGTACAACTCCGATTGAGTTGATTCTTGAGGGAAAATAAAGTTAAGACATAGGGCTACAAATCATATGAAGGGATCGAAATTTAATTTCATCCCTAAGATTGTCAAATTCTTGACTGAAGTTATGTTAAAGTTAAGTTTCGGATTTTGTGCAGGTCAGTTAGTAATTCTGCCATAACTTCTTCGTTTTAGATCCGAATTGAGTGTCGTCGGTGGCGTTGGATTCGTAAGATCGAGAGGAACAATTTTCATGAAGAAAGTTTGTCCAAATTATTTCGTTTAGATGCTGGAAATCAGGACGCAAGTTATCAGTTTTTCAAAATCTTGCACAGGGGTAATTTTGAAATTAGGCAAATAAGTGAGGGCAAAATAGTCATTTGCCCTCCATTTTTAATGAGGTGGCAGAACATATGGGAGGCTGTCGTTTTGTGTTCTGGAATGCACGAAATTGAAGCAAAATGAAAGAAAGAAAAGATGAAGAAGAGAGAAGAAGGAGAGGGGCGATAGTGGAGAAGGGAGGAGAAGCAAGTTTCAATTTTTTCTCTCCATGTTTCTCAAGGGTGATTTTCGTTAGTTTTAAGAGTAAAGAGGAGGAAGAAGAACATGGAAGCTTGCAACATGAAGAAATTCGAAAATTAGAGAGAAAAAGGTAAGAGAGAGAAAGTTTTGATTTTGAAATTTTATGAGTTTGTTGATTGATTTGGCTTGGAATGGATATGAATTGAGTTTATCTATGATTATTTAAAGAGATTAGACTATGGTTATATTTAATTTGGGTTATGGAAAATTTTAGAGAGAGAAAGCTTAGTGAAGAAGATGATGAATAGTGAAATTTAGGGGTTTTTGAAATTGATGATTTAGATAGCTTGAATTAGTGATGAATTTGAGATATCCTAAGTTAATTTTGATGTTTATGCTTTAGGTGAAGTTTAATTTGAAAATTGGTAAATTTGGAGTTTAGGCCAAATTAGAATTTTGGGGTTTTGTGAATTATTGGGGTTTTGTGAATTAATGGTGTAGAATCATAATTAAGAGTAGGAATTGATGAAATGTGAAATCAATTTTGAAGAAATTATGTTTTATGAGATTGAATTTGGGTGTATTGGTTTAGGCCAATTTTGAAAATTGGGGATTTTCAAAATTGGAGATTGAAATAACTTGGAATTATGGTAAATTGGTGAATTCCTAAGTTAATTTTGAAAATTATGCTATTTATGATGTGAATTTGGATTATTATGGTTTAGGTTTTGTTAAATTGGAAGAGAGAAGCAAAAGTCAAATTGAAGCATTGGACAAGTTGCTTGCATGGAAATAAGGTGGGTAGTATATTTATTTATTGAATTATAAGCTAAATGTGACTTTTAAAAATTAAAGAAAGCAATTGTTGAAAAAAATGTTTGAAAAAAATGTAAATAGTTGAAATTATGATTTCAAAGGATGAAAATGAGTTTAAGAAATACAAGATTTATGAACTTCATGGGTTTCAAATTATTTGATTTATGATTTAAAGAAATTAGTGCATATTTTGTCATGAATGTGATTATTATGTGATTAATTTGATCTATGAATTGCATTAGATGATTACGTGAATTTATGTGATTTTATGCTTGTGTCATTTATGACACAATTTGTTGTTATGAGATGAAAAAAAAATAAAATCAAGAGTTTTTGAAAAGTGCCTTCGGGCAATCTGAATTCCGTTTTCATTATGTGTTAAGTGGGTTTGGTCAGGTCCTTTTGTGAGTCATACTGTCTACTGTTTAAACCTTCGCATTTACTGCAATAGGCAATGGAGATCCGATTACGGACTCCTTTCACGGCTACACTAGACCGTTCTGCGGGAAAGTGTAATGCGTCTGTTCACTACGGCCAGTTATCTTGGGAATGTGCGATGCGTCTGTTAGGACCGAACCAAACCAATTCGATGTTTTATGTGTTTGATGTGTTTATAATGTGATGCATTCATATTTAAAGCGTGCATGATTTGAAAAAGGTTCGAGATTTTGAGAAATAAGGCGATAAATTTGTAATCATGAAATTTGGAAGGTTTATGAAAGTTTTAAAAGATTGAAAATGCGATTCGGATAAATGCTTAAATAGGAAATTTTCGAAAAAGTTTGAAAAGTTTAAAAGAAAATATTTTTCGCTTATTGTTCGGTTTATAAATGTATTATCCACGAGCTTCGAGCTCACCCCTTTCATCCCCAAATCTCCGAGTTTTACGCAGGAGATCGGATGGAAGACGAGTATGATCCTGATCAGACTTGTGCATGTTCGTATGTTTAAAGTTTGATGTGGTATTAGATTTTTATGGATAGTTAGAATGCTAGTAAAGTATATTTTAGTCCGATTGTATATGAATGGTTTTGCTTGTGGCCAGTAAATGTATAAGATTGTATTGTGTTGAATGAGTTATAAGTATGATTATACTTTATGTATGAAATTGGATTTTGAATGTGGTTGGGATTGATTGAGATTTTGAGTTGAGATGGTTATGGATTGAATTTATGAAGTGTTTAGAATTAAGATTGTGTTTCTGCTGGTGTTTGGATGCCGGACGGGAGGTCCGATGTTGCTTTGTGTTATTGGATGGATTACGATATTAGAAGTGCGTTTGCTTTGTTTTAAATTTTTGGCTGTCAAAATACAGTAGTTATCTTTAAAATTTGATAAAATCTCGGTAAAATGGGTTTAAAGAAATGAGTTTGAGGATTTATATGAATGTATAAGAAATGATTAAGATGGATGAAGTGAGAAAGAATAGTAATGTAGGGATTGTTTATATGTTGAATGAGTTTGATTAAAGAGAAAAGGAAAGAATAAGAAAAAAAATGTTATACCGGATTTGAAATGTCATTAGGTTTCCAACGCGATTATGTTCGTTCGATCATTTTTTTCTGGTTTTGGTTCTCGGATGTCGGATTCGCTTTGCTAAGTGTTTGTCTCTGCTTTCGCTTTGTATTTTCCGATTCGATCCGCTTCGCTACCTTCGGTTTGATCTGATTCGGTCCGATTCGAAACTTTCCGAGTATTTGTTTCGCTCCGATGATTCGATTTGTATTCCGATTAGCGATTTCTCGCTTTTCGATTTTCCTTTTTTCCGTTCCGTCTTTTAGTTGGGATCCGGTTCCCGGATCGGGTCCCAACATTTATGGTATCAGAGCATAGAGTGAAAGTGTTAAGTTTAAGTAGTTGGATTTCAGACCCAACACGCTATGACTTGTGAAAATGTGTTAAGCAATGTTTGATTTGAGGAGATAGTGAATTTGACACAAGAACTGAATAAGTGCAAATAAGTTGAAAAATATGTGTGATCAAGAAAAAGTGATTGATTATGAGCTTTTGGAAAGCAATTAGATCAAAGAATGTGTTACTTGGTGATTTGCTTAAGTTAGAATTTCAAGGACGAAATTCTTTTAAGAGGGGGAGAAATGTTGGACCCCGATTTGTAAGTGGAATTTGGAAATATTCAGTAAAATTAAATGAGTAGTTTTATGTAAGTATTGTGAAATAAAGGTATTTGTGCTTTGAAGAAACTCATGAGGAAAAGAATTATTGGGTTTTGATTATTTTGATTTTTGTGGAGATTGTATAGTTTATGAACGTTCAAGTGGATGAGTTGATTGAAATGAAGTTGAATAGCAAGAATTAAAAAGAAAAAGTGTGAAAATTTGAAGAATTTAGAAAGTTTGACTTTTGGGGATGAATAGTGATAAAAGTTTGACTTGAGACTTGACCTTTTGATTTAGGCATAATTTGAGAAAATAATCTACATGAGACTTGTAGATTATTTTGAGAGCTTTCTGTCGCTATAAAGTTTGCAATTTGTTGATATCGGGAGTGAAAGTTATGAGCAGTCAAAGTTTAGTATAAATTTGACTTTGTTTGAAAAATGTTATAGGTTGACTTATGTTATGACTGAAGCTTTGACTGAAAACTTGAGCCAGTTAGAGGTTAAGTCAGCCTTGAAGTTCTTCATGAAAGTTGAAGATTTTGATTGATCTTTATTTTGATATAAAGTATATAATTTTTCGATCAAGGAATAATAAGTTATGATTTTTTTACAAGTTTATGTTATGGTTTTAGCATGATTATTAGATGATAGAACTTTTGATTAGAAAATTGACCTCCTTAGAGGTCAAATTGATTTTTATGCTCTCATGAAAGTTGTAGGTGACTTTTGGATCTTCGCATTGATATAAAATATGATGTGTTTGAACTTTGGAGTTGAAAGATACAAATTTCCAAAGTTGAGTCTTGCTTTAAGGATTTATTAATGTGACCAAATCTTTGATTATAAATTTGATCATTTTAAAGATGGAATTGGTTGTGGAGTTATTCATGGAAGTTGTAGAGCTTCTTTCAAGCTTTCCATAGAGACCAAATTTGTCAAATTTGGAATTCGGAATCGAGAGCTACGATTTTTGAAAATTTCGAATATATATATATATATATATATATGGAAAAAAAATTGGAAGCTCTCTCGTGAGGGCGACGTATCACCCTAGCAAGGAGGGTTTTGTATGAAAAATTTTATTAATTTTTATTTTTTAATTAGTATTTTCGGATTATTTAATTATTATTTCCAAATTTTAGGAAATATGACCCCTCTTTAATCTTTCGCTCATATCATTTCCGTCCGACATCCGATTGACTTGGTTTTCAAAGGGTTGGATTCCTAAGACAATGAATTTCTTTTTCATGGGAAATTTGTAAATTTTTTAGATTAAATTGAGGTTGATTAAATTAATCAAAGTGAGTCGGAAAATTTTCTGAACATAGTTCAGAATTTTGCAAAATTCGGGATCTGTGGTGATCCGATTGAAGTGATTCTTGAGGTAAAATAAAATTAAGACATGGGGCTACAAGTCATATGAAGAAAGTAAATTTCAGTTTAGCCCCTAAGACTTTCAATTTCTGAATTGAAGTTTGGATTAATGTGCAGTTTTGGATTATAAACATATCTGAAATGTTTTGAACATAACTTTTGATGTAGTGCTCCGAATTGGATGATTTTTGTGGTATTATAAAATTAAGACATAGAGGGACATTTCTCTAGAAGTAAGTTTTGACAAATTCCTTCAAATTGATAGTGCGAATCATATCCGAAAGTAAGCATGAAATAAAGTAAATGTTAGGGGCATATTGGGAAGTCCACTTAAAGAGAGGGACAAAAGGGTCATTTGACCATCATTTAATGACTTGTCATTTTAAAACAAGATGATTGTCGTTGGTTTAAGGGATAAGCACGATAATTCTAGCAGAAAAGAAAGAAAAGAAGAAGAGTGGAGAAAGAAAGGTGGTTTCGGCAAAGATGGAAGAGAAAGAGAAGGAAAATCTAGGTTTCAAATTTTTAAGGGTTCCTAGAGTGAATTTTCGATGATATCAAGGAAAAAGGAAGGAAGAAGGTGAAAGCTTGCTTGCATACCCAAGAAATTTCGGAATTTGAAAAGAAAGAGGTAAGTGAAGATTTTTGATCTTTGAGTTTTTAGTAAATTTTTGGTTTAGATTACTTGAAATTGGTATGGGTTCATTAATTATAAGCTCAATTTTGATGATTAGGCCTTAGGTTATGTTTAATTTTGGATGGAAATTAATTGGGGTTATGCCCAATTTTGAAATTTGGGGGTTTTGAAAATTGATGATTTAGATAGCTTGATTTTATATGGAATTGGTGTTTTCTAAGCTCAATTTGAGAAATTAAGTTATTTATGATATTGAATTTGGGTGAATTGGTTTAGGTCAATTTTGAAATTTGAGGATTTTCGAAATTGTTGATTTAGATAGCTTGAAAATATGGGGGATTTGAGTTTTCCAAGCTCAATTTAAGTAGTTATGCATTTTATAATGTTGAATTTGGGTAATTTTGGTTTAGGAAATTTTAATGTGGAAGAAAGAAGGAGGCTTTGGAGCAATTGAGGCACCAAGCAAGTTGTTAGCATCGATTCGAGGTGGGTAGTATATTTATTTATTGAATTTTAAGCTAAGCATGTGAAATTGAAAATTTAAGAAGCGAATTTTTGATAAATTAATGTTTATATAAATGTTTAAAAATTATGTTTTCGAAGGATTAAATTCCTTATTTTGGAAATGATTTTTAGAACATGCAATGTTTATGAAAATCATTGTTCTAAAAATCATGTTTTTGAATTATCTGAAAAATTTGAACAATGTGCTTTATGAAATTGTACACTTTTGATATATGTTTGAAAGAAATAAATTGTATTCGTTATTATGCATTGGATTGATATGTGATTAAATTGGTGAATTTAAATCGAATGTGAATTGCTATATGATTTGATGTGATTTGTGTATGTTAATGTGTCAAGTTTGACATTATATAGACATATGAAAAAAATTTGGAGAAAAGCAGGATTTTGAAAAGTACCTTCGGGTAATTCGAATTTTTTTTTCGCTTATGTGTTATGTGGGTTTGGTCAGGTCTCATAAATGGGAAAAGTGTGCACTTGTCTTTCTGTTTTTTTCAAAGCCTTCTCCCGACTGCCCGTTAGTGGCATTGGAGCTCCGATTTCGGACTCCCTTCACGGCTACACTGGACCGCTATGTGGCAAAGTGTAGTACATTCATTCACTACGCCGCGGGGCGCTGCGAGAATGTGCGATGCGTCTATTTTGGACCGAACCAAACCATCTGATGTGTTTGTGTTTTTGTTTTGTATTGTGATATGCATTGCATGTTTTGAGAAAGTTTAAGAAATATGGAAGTTCTTCATGAAATCTTGAAAAAAAAGTGAAAATTTTGAGAAATCAATTATTGTGACTTTTTCAGCCGAGAAGTTATTGAATTGATTTAACAACGTTTTGAGAAGTAAGAAATTTGTCAGTTTTTCTACTGTGGAATCTTTGGAAATAAATGGAAAAAAGTTTTGCAAAATAATTTCTCTTATCGTTCAATTTATAAATATATTATCCACAGAGCTTTGCGCTCACCCCACCTTTCATCCCCATCTCCAGGTTTCAAGTAGGAGATCCGATGAAAGATGTGTTGTTCAGTTTTGTATCGTTTGCATTTCATGTAATTTGGGATTTTTGACATTGTATATGGCTTGTAAAGCCATTCAAGTTCTGCAGTATATCTAATTTCGGGATGTAAATGATTTAAGGATTTATGTATTAAAATTATGATAAAGACTGGTATGATTATCGAGTTGTAATTGGATATGGATAACGGATTTTACACACTGAATTGAGATATAATTATGATTTGTTTATGGATGAATGTGAATGAATGTAATTTGGATTTCGTATAATGTATTTTGGATATGGATATATAGATATAGGATTGTGTTTGTTGTGTTGGATTCCGGACGGGGAGTTCGATGATACTAGCTATTTGTGAGAATATAGAAGTGTATTTTGAACACTTTGCAGGTTTGGGTTTATGAAAATGCAGCCGTTATGCTGCCCAATTTTTGATAAGAAAATTGGTTGTATGGCAATAAAAGAAAATAAGAATGGATTAAAGGATGAAATTTTGGGATATATATGTTTGTATGAGTTTTGTGATTTATGCGATTGAGAAAAATGGAAAAAAAAATTTATACCGGATTTCGGATATGTCATAGTCTAGGTTTCCAACGCGAGCGCTTTCTTCGATGTATGTTCCCAGATGTCGGATATGATTCAATTCGATTTCTTCGTTTGTTTTGGTTTCGCTTATTAGATTCACTTTCCAATATGCTTCGCTTTGTGTTAAATTTATGTTTCCGTTTATGCTTTCAATTCTAATTCCTATCCGTTCCGTCGGTTGCATTCTGTTATTCGATTTCCTTTCGATTCGTTTGTTTCAATGTTTTCGCCTTTCCCCGCCTTTTGATTCGTATGTGTTTGGTACTTTATGTTTGTCCGCCTTCGATTCGCTTTCGTTTCGCCTTCGTTCTTTTATTCGATTCGCATTTTGTTATTTGTATCAATTTGTAATCCGCCACTTTGTGTTTTTCGTTTCGTTCTCTGTTACTTTCGTTCCGTCTTTCGATTGGGATCCGGTTTCCGGATCGGGTCCCAACAATAATAATGTGGGTTCCTTGCATACCTTACACTTTTCACCAAACAAACCACCACTTGCCGCCACTTAAGTAAGCCATATGTCATAAATACATCACTGGCACGTGTCACTATATATACAAGCCATTTGTCCCAATTATAGGATGCTACATGTCAGAACATAATTGGCCCATTATTCAATATTTTTCTTTATTCCAACATTACACCAAATTTCCAAAAATTTACCAAAAATTTTAAAATACCCGAAATATTACCCAAATTACCAAATCACATTTTAGTCGTATTCATAACTCAATTATACCCAGAAAATGTCATGAATGCATGTACAATCATATTAATGTGCAAAAATGTGCATGTCATATTTAGTATAAGCATGAATTGAACTTTCTAATTTCTCAATTATTTCTCATAATACACAATTCAAGTCTCATCAAGGGTAACAGGATATTACACTTTACCCTTTATTGATCAAATGTTGAAAAAACTAGCGGGACAATCTTACTTTTGCTTTTTAGACGGGTTAGGGTATACACAAGTAGCTATATCATCTAAAGATCAAGACAAAATCACATTTACATGCCTTTTTGGTACATTTGCATTTAGGAGAATGCCATTTGGACTTTGCAATGCTCCAGGAACTTTTCAAAGATGCATGATGGGTAATTTTTCTGATTTAATTGAGCTTAAAATGGAAATTTTATGGATTACTTATAGAGTTCATAATTTTTTTGATTTATGTCTGAGAGGATGAAGTTATAATGTTTTAACATTTACCTGTTCTGGACATGAAAGGAATAAGTAAAACTAAGGGTTAATTATCTTTGCCTATTTTTTAGTGTCCAAGAATACCTAATATACAAAATGGTTATTTTGTAGGTTTTTTAAAACCAAATACAAAATTCCTAATAATTCGAAATAGATGGATAATAGAAGTTTTATTATTGTGAAGCAAACATACATAAGAGTTTTTGGAAAACTCATTAAAATTTTCTCCCTTCACAATCTTTGGATTAACCCTAAAATGTTTGTGATTTCTTCTCTACTAGTTACAAACTAACTCCATTCTAGTGAGCTTATGGTTCTCCAAACACTTCCGACACTCCTCACTAAGATTCCCGGCTTTGACTCACTTTTGAAGAATGATAAACCTCTTAGAGATCTTAGCCTTCATGTTTGCTTGCTTGTTATTTTTATCCTTCCACGCCTACCTTTATATGGGTTTGGTGTAGAAAGCATCGGGTGGGTGCGACTCCTTCTCCCACCCGACTCTTATTCTATTATGCTACTGTGCATTTGCGTTTTCTCTGCCTCTTTTTGCTGCTTTTTGGTTCTTGGTTACGCATTACATTTTGGATGCTGCTAAAGCTTCTCTTCAATCTCCCTGAAAATATAAATACTGGTAATAAATGAGTTCCTACAACCAAGAACAAATTCGTTCACAGTTTAGGAAGCGGGATATATTAAAACAATTGTCATAAAATATTATAATCAATCAAGGTCATTAGCTATATTGAAATAAATCAACCATCTGGTGTTATCCTCAATAATTTGCATAATTATAAGTCTCCACGAGAATAAGATCATCACTTAATACTAAGGACCTCTTTTTTTAATTTAAAAACAATGATGTCACATTTTACGAGGACTTATTGAAAATTTGGCAAAGTTTCTCTTATACAAAGCACATCCCCTTTTTGAAGGAGGGGTCGATCCTGCAATAAAAATACATTTCTATATTGACCAGTAACCACAACTCAATTTAGGTCTCCAAACTATATGTCTATCCTCAATTCAGTCCATATTTACATCACAAAATCTATAATAATCCAATTCACAATTCAAGTATACCAATTACACCCTCATTTATAGTTAATACATTAAGATATTCTCAATTCTAATCAATAATAACTCAATTTGATAAATTTCATTCACTTATATAAGAACATAACCCTTTTCTAAATTTTTAGGCACCTCGACAATAATATTATTTAGGTTTTAGTTGTTAGGATTTATTCATTAAGAGGTTATTCATTTTTTTTGTAGAAATGAAAGAAAGATGCTTGAAGACTAAATTTTAAGGGCAACTAATTAATTCGGTTGGAAGAAGTACAGTTAAAGCATACATCTTATAGTATGAGCAGTTGTTGAAGTTGAAAATCCTAACTCGTAGAGTTGGTTCATTTCTTTCTTATAAGTTAACTTAGAGTTAATTGGGACATGGAGATGAAGTGACAATAATTTTTGATAAGTAAAAGGTACAGAAATTTAGACTTGTTGCAACACCGAACTCTCACAAGACACGTACCCGACATCCTGAGTGATGTCTGAGTGTGAATCTCGTAAGGGTGGCATGCTACAACGACCAGACTCTCGAAAAACTTAGTATAAATCTTTTTCCATGCAAGTACGTGGAAATCAGTAAACAAATTCAGACCCATTTTACTCATAAACATTTTCAAACACAAAGTTACAACCAATACATAACTCATCAGAATTTCACTAATCACTTAGGCCCAAATTCAAATACAAAACATTTCCAATTTCAAAAGTTATTACATATCGAACTATTCAAATACATATGATATAAAAATTTGCAGAATATACAATTCAGTATGAAAATAAAGAAATACAATTCAGACGTGAACTAATCCCGACCTCTATCCCTTACTTGAATGCAGTAGGTATACTCCTGCTTGTCTAACGGGGTACTCTTCTGAGTCTGAAAAATATTTGCAAATTTTCGGTGAGTTTTGCGAACTCAGTAAGTGACCATCCTTGATGGCTCACTCAATCACAAAACACATATAGATCATGCAATCACTTAATTCACATCATTTCAATCATAATCAAATGCCATTACATATCATTTTGATCACCTGTTTCACAATTCGCATTCAGAACAGCCACACAGTTCATTTTGTTCATTTGAAACATATCAATTTTATATGCAATGCATGTGAGACTCACTTTCATTTATCACTTTGTTATGATCGAGTGCCTAGTTATCCCGTATCGGGCTCATTGATAATTGTCCCATATCGAGCTCATTGATAACTGTCCCATATCGGGCTTATTGATAACTATCCCATATCGGTCTCATTGATAACTGTCCCATATCCATTGGGGATGCTGGGCTTATTTTACATAATGAGCCTTCGGCTCTTATACATTTTCTGAGCTCTAGGCTCTTTTTCACAAGTTGAGCATTAAGCTCTTTTTGGGTAGTTACTCCAGTCACAACTGTCTTTATCTTTTATGCATTCATGTAATGAAATGCATCACATATATTCAGTCAATTGAAAGTACTCAATATCATACATTCATATTTACTATCACATTCTCATTCACATTGTCATCGAACCTTAGTCCGATATTCAACATTTAAGTTGAGAAAATAGTTATTTAATCCAATTCACATTCAATGAGCACTTCAATATCTCATTTACATTTCATAATCATTGGACCTTCTGTCCGAAAATCAACATAATTCAATTCACATTCACAATGCATAATCATTCAATTCATAATATAACCAAAACAAACAATAAAATAAGACCATTTAAGTCGACTCATTGTACGCTCCAGATTAGCATTTGCTTTCAAGTTCTAGAAATGTCTGAATGCTAACGTTTATCCTGCACATCCTATTTATGCAATACACATGTTGTACACACATTAAGAATTGCACAATTATAAGCATTTATTTATGCACAAATGTGTATATGGACTATGTACAATGCATGCTCAATGACAATCCCAAGTATTTTATCAAACTTCATATCTTATGCTTAATTTCATTTCAAAACTCAATCACTCATCATTTCTTTTCTATCATTACTTGTTCTTATTATCAAATTCTCATTCACTGAAACTAGATACAACTTACTCCTCTTCTTTTAATCACAACCTCAATCATGTGAATATCTTTATTCCCACCAACTCATACCTTTAGTACTTTGATGTCAATTATTCATTCACTAATTTACGAATATATTCACGTATGCAAATAATGAAGAGTAAAAACATAGTATATATGTCCCTATCACTTTCAAAATTTCTGTACTCTTCTCCTGTATGGATTCAGTGATCTTTCTACTAAAAAATCATCTCTACACTATTATATCACATAAAAATCCTCAAATACGTAAAAGTAACTCATCTAACTTTTTATCTAGTGTATACAGTATTCATGAAAATGCCTACTATTACCATGATTATGCTATATTGGATAATCCATCAAATTTATCTCATATTTATACTTCTCATAAAGATTAACATGATACTTATCTATTAAAACTCTAAAATCTTCAACAATCATGAAGCCTTAACTTTCATACAACTCACGTAGGTCATTGTAGAGGTTGATAGGTTTCGGTTTTTTTTTGGGGCAAATGAAAGAAATAACAAAGTAGGAGTGGTAGTGGATAGTAGAAAAAAAGATTTTACTCTGGTGGAGAATTGATGAGAAACTCTGTGGTAAAGAAAAACTGGAGAAAGAAGTTTCGAGAAAGATGAAGACAAGAACAGTAGCTTGTCTTTCAAGGTTAAGAAAACTTAACTTTATAACTTGGACACTTGTCCACTTCTTAGCCTCTTATCCAATTCCCCATGCTAAAACTCACCCAAGTATAATTTATACTTAGGTTTATACCTCAATAAAACCATCGAAATCACAATTCATAACTCATTGAGTCACTTTCAGATTTTTTCCACAAAAACTGAATTTTGGGTCTACTGTTCTATTTCTAAAATTGTATCCTATATACATCTTCCATCAAGAAATTAAACATTTTAGAAACTGAATTACAATTTGACTTCTTCATATGATTTGTAGCCCTATTTCTCTAGTTTACTTAAAATTAAAAATAATCTCATTTGGAATCCTATAGGTCCAAATATAATCAAAATATCAAAGGATGTTCAGTAAAATATTCGTATTCAAACTGTTCTAACATATTCCCACACTTTCATTTGATCAAACCTTTTCAAATCAATTTAAAATTCTACCAATTTTTTTGGAGAGATAAAATAGTGTGTTAGGAATCTATTGGATTAAGAATCAAGTCATTTGGAGATCAAGAGAAGGAGTTATTGTAGAAAGAAGCAAGATTGCTCAACTTGCAACTTCTCTCGGATGTAGAAACCATTAGGGAGCATTGTAGCAGGAAGTGATAAATAAAGTTGTGAGTTTCAATTAATTGACACTCACGACCATGAGAGTGAGAGGTCACAGGTGTGAGTAACTCACAAATGTGAGTGTGAGAAGTCACTGGAATGAGAGATACAGACAAAAATTAGGTTGAACTATTTAAGAACACACTCACTCCAACCGTCCCACTTTTTACATTCAACCTCTCTCAATTTATTTCATATGGCTATGATTTTTGGTTGAGAGGTAGGAAATGTATTGCGAGTCCAATGGTCTAATTGTCATATAATTTGGAGGTCGGACGAAGAAGATCTATCCAAAAAATCGAAGGATGTTCGTCAGCCTCTGAGTATTCCAAATGCATGATCGCGATTTTCACCGTCAACCCACAAGCACGATCGCGACTTTCACCTTAAAACCTTCAAAATCACTATCATGCTTTTGCGCGATAGCGAATTTCACCTTTAAGCCTTCAAAGTCGCCATCGTGCAAATGCGAAAGTCTGAATTTCCTTAGTCGCATATCCAACTTCAAACCTCCATAATTTTTGATCCTGACCTCCAAAAATTGTAAACTTTATATCAATAAAAAGCTAAAAGAAAGATCTACAATTTCATGATGATAATTTTTTCAAAATATTACTAGATCAGTACAGTTTAATCAAGGAAGTTTCATATCGATGCTAACTTTTCTAACTTCTTATCTTCATTCACTATGCTTCTTCTTCCTTAATCTTCATTTTTAATTTTCCAACTTAAACTCTTCTAACTTATTAATAATGCATTTCTACGCTTTTTAAACAAAAAAATCAAACTTATACTCGAAAGATTAAAAATCCAAAAGTCATATTTACTACCTCTCTCTCTATTGTAATTTTCCACTTCTTTATCTCATTTCAATCTTCTTCAACTAACATATAGAACACTGAAATACATTCTTCTAGCTTCATTTCAGCTCAACAGCACAAACAAATAAAAAATCCAAGGTTCACACAAAACATCAAAATTTTGATTTCTCATGCATGAAATTTCCATTTTTTGCATTTTGTTTCTCTTTCTACTTTCATCTGATGCATTTTTTTTCATTTTTCCACACTTTCAATTCCTCAACAACTTAGCAATTTATCAACTCTATACCACAACCTCACTAACTCTTCATTTAATATCATTAAACTCGTTTAAATTGATTTCCACAACATATCAAAATGAAGACTACACACTAACACCCAAAACAGAGCATATTCGGATAACACTAATTCCCGCATTTCCCTTTTTTCTGTATTATACATTTTCAATAACTTCATTTCATTATACACTTTGCATTTAAATACTTAACACTACATTACTTATTCAAATTCACATATGTTAACACTTCATATATTTTAATGCATGAATAGTATATCAACCATATGCGTAATCTTCTAAACCATAATAGAGACAAATATTTCTTCATCAACTTATGTAAATTTTTATATATCACAATCCAGAATCCATTCAATACAGTTATAAACAAATTTCTAATTCTCATATCCACTATCGAAATTATTCATCATCGTAACCACAATTCTCAACAATATCATATTACAATTCAATTTTACCCAGACTGTCAATGAGTACATGTACAGTCATTTTAAATGTGTGCAGAATATCCAAATTTACATGCATGTATGCTAACAATATGCATGAGTACAAAGAATGCATTTTTCTTAATCTCTCATTGATCTCACATGTACCTTACTTTTTGGTTCTAACTCTAAATATGGGGACGGGATGCTACATTTCTCCCTCCTTCATAAATTTCGTCATCGAAATTCTTATCTGAATGATCAAGGAGGCAAGGGTATGCTCCCTCATATACTCCTCCGTTTCCCATTGCTCATCACTCAAATATTTTCTTCCAATTAACCATAGTCAATGAAATCAATCACTCCTCTAATTATTATTTCAGATATCACACTGCCTTAATTGTTTCCTCAATATAATTCAGGCTACTCAAAATTTTGACTTCGCAAGCTGACAATACATCTTTGTCAGATCATATCATGATTTCTTAGTGTATTCACATATCACATTATGAATCTGAGGCATCTTTATTAATAATACAACTTACAAGGTACTGTTCTTATGCTCTCAATAACTTCATGTGGACTAATACAATTTGAACTTAGTTTATTCTTTTTCCTAATCTAAACACATCATGCCAAAGTGATACCCTAAAAAATATTTCATTTTTCTCCTCTCTTTAGTGTTAATACACATAACTCTTAGGTCTATCTTACTGTATTCTATGTCTTTGGTGTTAATCCATCTAACTCTTTTATCTTTCTTGAATCACTTAGTTTCAAATACATATTAATTTCACTATCCTCAACATCTCCCATCTATTATGGTCTTTAACTATTTTAGGCCTCATTTAATTCAATGTAAGGGCGAATGACTCTTTTATCATATAACGCCTCATACAGTATTCTAATGACATTACTATGATAATGATTTTTTCTCCTCAATTTAGGCTTTGGAAAATTTTTCATATGAATCTGATCTTAAATTCTATATGACTAATAACACTTCATTTTACCCTACTGCACCTCAACGTTCTATGCTTTGCATTGCACTAGATTTGATAACCTTAATATCTGAATTTGTGCTATTTCGTTGTTGAATTTTCTACTCAATGCATTGGATTGCAACACTAGCTTTGCTGGGAAATATTCATTTACACAATCCTTTCAAACTTAATAATTACCTCAATATTTACTAATTTGTATATTCATATATATCCAAAATGTTTCTTTACATATAATGTCTCCAAATTTTCAAAGCAATTACAATTGTAGCAAGTTATAAATCATATCTCGAATAATTCAATTCATGAAACATTAACTATCTCCATGCTTAAGAAATCACTTTATTGTACTGCATTGGATTTCATCCTAATCTCTGATGCGAAACCACATTATGTACTATAAAATCTCCAATTCCGAATGATATTATTATCATTAGTATTATCTTTCCTCAAAATTCTTTTCACATTCATCACTCATATGATTGACACATTTTTCCTCAAACATTTTTGTTAAGGGATAGGATCAGTAAAAATCCCTTAACAGTCTCTGGTAATATCTAACATACAACTAGTTCTAAAGAACTTTAAATCTCTCATATATTCCTTGTAGTTTCTCACTTTATCATCACCTCTACTTTCTTTAGGTCTTCCAATATGCCATGTTCAGATATTAACAACCCGCATTTTATTTGATAAAGAAAAATTTTACTCTCATTATACTTGGTGTATATATATACCTTCATGATATATAAGATTTCCTTAAGTATTCAAAATGTTCTCTTTACTTTTCACATACAGTCAAAATACAATCTATGATCATAGTCACTAATTGATACAATTTTTCTTGGATCACTTTAATCTTCATTACTATAATACTGTTGAGGGCATTGATAACTCCAACAAATATAACCCAAATTTTCTTGTGCCCATGATTTGTTCTCTCAATTCTTTAAGTATCTAATTCCTCAATGAGGTACTATTGTGTCATTTATTTTTTATTTTCCCAATTGACTTCTTCTTCTCGAATGATTTTCTCAATTCATGCTATTTCCTATGATTTCACATTGATTTACTCCAATGTCTACTCATTCATACTAGCTTTTCCACATGTTTCAATTTATTTGAAATCTTAATTTCCTGTGTTGGTAACACATTCATCAGACCTAAATTGTATCTCTTATACTTAATGTCACCTCAAATTCAAGAATCCATCACTTAGTTGGAAACTTTACATAAACAAAATGCATACACTCGAAAATAATAGAACGACACACAAAATAACAAATAAATAATTCACCTTATTATTAGCAATCAAGTTATTGAAAATTTCGAACAAATCCCTAAATTCGAAACTACCTGTTATACAATAAAGGCCTCCAAGCCATCAGTGAGATATCACTCTGGAAGAGCTAGAATTCTAACCTTGTGTCAGGACCTACGGGCCAAAGGACAGTCTCAGGTAGACAGTTTCTATGGGGCGTAGGCCTCCCAAAAGGTAACGGAGGCGTGCAAAGGTTTCCTCGGGCCGGACGGAGATTGGCCCTCGAGTGCAAAGGCAGGAGGGAGCTTGACTGCAAGACCTACCCGTCGAGCAGAGCTTCTGTACTTAATTTGAATTTGAATGATTTTCCAATCTAATTAGGTGTTAAAAATATATTAGTGCGTGATGCGGAAAATCTTTTGTAGTGACATTTTGTATCTTATGCTTGAGTTTTAGCTAGGGTTAGGACTCCATTATTCATGTTTGATTCATTAAATAATCATTTAAGATTCATTCCTTCATTGATCATTCTTAAGAATAAACTATCTGGTCTACTTAATATAATTCGGTGAAATTCTTCTTCAAAAGAAGATTTCTTGTTTATATCATCCATATTATTTATGTAACCCTTATCCATCCACTGTTTCTATCACTACTTATCAAACATTCTTCGTATCTCAAGAAAATCAATTTCTATTATTTCTTACACGGTCGTAATGTTTTATTCATCAAAACTCAATGATGCAGTAGACACGATCACATATGCTTAGGTGTGTGTCATCAAGGTCATCCTATTCTATTTAGAGATTTATTTCTGACAGATCACCAATTATCTTATAATAGTAATACTTTGATCTCAAATGACCCTAGACAATATTTCTCTCTTTATCCTTGCCACGATCGGGGTTTCCTCGCATTGACATATGCTAACATCAACTTTATCTCAATTTTCCTAAATTTACCTCTTCTAATGTTACATCATGTTATAATAGTTCAACTACTATATAGGGTACATTAACTCTTCTCCTTAGATTCATCATCTTTTTCTTTATCTCATCTTCCTATTGTCATTTATTTCATCTCCCAGATGTATATCCTCAATCAATTCAAAATTATAGATGTATAATCATCAATAAATTTTGATCTCAATTTCCACTAATACATTCTTACGGTGGATCGTAACTCTTGTCATATTCATCAAACAACCACTTCGGTTCCTAATTCATCTTTTTAAGATTAATAAAAATTTCTATTTTCATTACACTCTACTTGTACACTTTAATTTCATCATTTCTACTTATCTCCCTATTTTCCTCACACAATTTATAACAATATTTTTACTTCTATATCATATTCGAGGGTTTACTATCACAATACAATATTGATATCATGTTCCATGATACAATCACACATATAAATGTAATGAATCTCTATCTATCTTCTTGAACCATATATTATCTCTCATTTCTAGATATCCACGAGCTTTCATTTTCTCACACATGGACAAATCGTCATTCTTCTCACTCTTTCTATCAACTCAATCTCTTAATATGTGCTTATGCATGTGACCCATACTCATGTGACCCAGACTAGGGATCAGTTGCTACTGTATGCTATGACATAACAAAAATGTATGTATCTTGACATATATTTCGAAAACACCCATGTAAGATACTAATTACGGGCTCTGATACCACAATGTAACACCTTACTCTCACAAGACACATACCCGACATCCTAAGTGATGTCTGAGTGCGAATCCCGCAAGGGTGGCATGCTAGAATGATTAGACTCTAAAAAACCCAGTACAATTTTTTTTCCATACACATATGCGGAAATCAATAATCAAATTCGGACCCATTTGATGCATAAACATTTTCAAACACAAAGTTACAACCAGTACATAACTCATCAGAATTTCACTAGTCACTTGGGTCCAAATTCAAATAAAAAACATTTCCAATTTCAAAAGTTATTATATACCGAACTATTCAATTGCATATGATACAAAAATTTGTGGAATATACAATTCAGTACGAAAATAAAGAAATACAATGTAGACGTAAACTGATCCCAACCTCTATCCCTTACTTGAATGCAGTAGGTATACTCTCGTTTGTCCAATGGGGTACTCTTCTGAGCTTGAAAAATATTTGCAAATTTTGGTTGAGTTTTACAAACTCATTGAGTGACCATCCTCGATGGCTCACTCAATCACAAAACACATATAGATCATACAATCACTTAATTCACATCATTTCAATCATAATCAAATAGCATCACATATCATTTGGATCACTTATTTCACAATTCACATTCAGAACAATCACACAGTTCATTTGAAACATACATATCAATTTTATATGCAATGCATGTGAGACTCACTTTCATTTATTACTTTGTTATGATTGAGTGCCTAATTGTTCCGTATCGAGCTCATTGATAACTTTCCTATATCGGGCTCATTGATAATTGTCCCATATCGAGCTCATTGATAACTGTCCCGTATCCGTTAGGGATACTGGGCTCATTTTACATAGTGAGCCTTTGGCCCTTATACATTTTCTAAGCCCTAGGCTCTTTTTCACAAGTTGAGCATTAAGCTCTCTTTTGGTAGCCACTCCGGTCACAACTACCTTTATCTTTTATGCATTCATGTAATGAAATGCATCACATATATTCAGTCAATTAAAAGTTCTCAATATCACACAATCATATTCACAATCACTTTCTCATTCATATTGTCATCGAACCTTAGTCCGACATTCAACATTTAAGTTAAGAAAATAGTTATTCTATCCAATTCACATTCAATGAGCATTTCAATATCTCATTCACATTTCACAATCATTGGACCTTCTTTTTGGAAACCAACACAATTCAATTCACATTCACAATGCATAATCATTCAATTCATAATATAAACAAAACAAAAAATAAAATAAGACCATCTAGATCAACTTACTGTACACTGCAGATTAGCATTTGCTTCCAAGTTCTAGAAATGTCTGAATGTTGACGTTTATCTTGCACATCCTATTTATGCAATACACATGTTATACACACATTAATAATTTCACAATTATAAGCATTTATTTATGCACAAATGTGTATACGGACTATGTACAATGGATGCTCAATGACAATCCCAGGTACTTTATCAAACTTCATATCTTATGCTCAATTTCATTCCATAAGTCAATCACTCATCCTTTCTTTTTAGGCATTACTTGCTCTTATTGTCAAATTCTCATTCACTTAAACTAGATACACCTTACTCCTCTTCTTTGAATCACAACCTCAATCATGTGCATATCTTTATTCCCATACCAACTCTTACTTTTAGTACTTTGATGTCAATTATTCATTCACTAATTTACCAATATATTCATGTATGTGAACAGTGAAGAGGAAAATAGAGTACATATATATATATATATATATATATATATATATATATATATATATATATATATATATATATATAACTTTCCATTTTAATCCCATGAAAACATGGCATCATCTCACTCTATGATTTCCTTAACTTTAAACCTATGTTTGTTCATCCTCAAATTTCCAAAAACATTCACGTTTATATATATATATATATATATATATATATATATATATATAAGGAAACATAGCATATATGTCCCTATCACTTTCAAAAATTTATGTACTTTTCTCCTACATGGATTCGATGATCTTTCTAATCTGAAATCATCTTTACACTATTATATCACATAAAAATCCTCAAATACGTAAAAAAAAACTCATCTGACTTTTTCTCTAGTTTGTACAGTATTCATGAAAATGGATACTATTACCATGATTATGCTATATCAGATATTAAAACAAATAATCGAAAATGAGAAAAGTGTTGAGCATAAGTAAGGTCCGATTCTATGGTCAATCTCGGCCTAAACACAATCAAGCGTATTCGTTGTTGGACCCTAAATTTTTCTTGGAATTTTTGAATTATAAAGTGGCATTAAATGAGGAAACTTATGGTGACTTATTTGTGTGCAAAGAAAAAGAAGAGTCAAGAATATGAATTGTTATATGAGATTATGATAGGTTATTCATGATTATGCTTAATTGTGGTCTAAAGTGTGGTTTTGAGTTTAAATGAAATTGATATTGAATACATTGTTGGAAGTTAAAAATCAAGAAATAAAGAAAAAAGTGTGAGAATATGAAGAATTGAGAAAGTTTGACTTTTTGGAGTAGAGAGTTGATTTTTTGATTTAAGAAGAATTTGAGAAATTAATCTTCATAAAACTTGTAGTTTCTGTTGAGAGCTTTTTGTCACCATGAAGTTTGATATTTTACGATATTGGGAGTGAAAGTTATGATCCGTTTGCTTTGTTTTGTGAAAATATCCATAAGTGTACATTTAGGTGCACTGTGATTTGAGGCAAATTATGTACTGATGTGGTCTGAATTGAGTTAAGTGATCTATATGAAAGTCATAGAAGATTTTCCTAGCTTTTCAATGATGTATTTATATGTTATTTGTGGATGTGAGAATTGGAAGATATGAAATTATGAAGTTTGGATGTGTTTTCAGATGACACATATTTGGCAGAAACTTTGACTGAAAAATTGACCTAGTTAGAGGTTGATTTAGCTTTTAAGTTTTTCATGAAAGTTTTAGATTATGTTTTGATCTTTCCATTAATGTAAAGTATGGAATTTTTAGACCATGGAATAGGAAGTTAAAATTTTTACAAGTTACTGTTACTGTTAGGGTGATCCGACCCTTGTCCGTTCTTTTGCTTCTAACTTTTCCGTCCGACATTCGATTAATACGATTTTTGAAGCATTGTATTCCTAAGGAATATATTATCTCTCCATGAAAATTGATGATTTTTGAGATTAATTTGGAAAAATATTGATTGAATCAAAGTGAGAGGATTGATTACAGAGTTTGAGTTGGACATTTTTCTGAACATATTTAGGTATTTTGATGAAATCTTGATATGTAGAGATCCAATTAAGTTGATTCTCATTTATAAATAAATTAGAGACATGAGACTACAAGTTATCTAAAGGAATCAAATTTCAATTTAGTCCCTAAGATTTTCAATTTCTGAATTGAAGTATTAAAGTAATAAGATTATATAAGAGCAATTTAGGCATGACACTTACATCTAAGAGTTATAAGGCTTATATTGGAGGGCAAAATGGACATTGCCCACTCATTAAGAGTATGAATTAGAAGAAGAAAATTGGGAATGAAAAGAAAAAGAAGAAGAAGCCGTGGAGGAGGAAGAGAAGAAGAGAAAGCTAGGGTTTGGAGATATTTGAAGATTTTGAAGAATTTGAAGCCAAATCAAGTAAGTATAAGCATCTTTCCTCTTGATTAGATGAATGAAACATGTTTTGATGTTAGTCAAGAGAGGATTATGTGTTAGAAGTTGTCGAATGAGTTAAAACATATGTTTGGTTTTTAGGGTTAATGATTATGTTGTTTGTGGATGATTTTAGGTTGGAATGAGTTTAGAAATGAAGTAGGAATGATGATTTAGGGTTAAGATGAGTTATTTGTGAGAGATGGGAAGTATGAAGATGAAAAATGTCGAAAAACAAGTGTTCGGAAAGGTTTCTGGTCTCGCACGTCGCGGCACACGCAGGCGTCCACGTCGCGACGTGCATAGGCGTCCACGTTGCGACGAGCACAAGTGCCCGGCCACGTCGCGGCGCACGCAGGCGCCCACATCGCGACGCGCGCAAGCACCCACGTCGTGGCATGCACTAGCGCCCACGTCACGGTGTGCATTAGCGCCCACATTGTGGCGTGCGCGAGCCCCTACGTCGCGGCGTGCGCGAGCGCCTTTGCCGCGACGAGCTCAACCTTCGCTGCGACTAGAGGTCATTTTCCTGCACAGACATGTTTTGATATTTTTACCATCACTTTTGATGTAGATGTCCAAATGAGGTGATTTTTGATTCGTTGTAAACTAGAGTCAAAGGTTTAAAATTTTTATGAAGAAAGGAAGTTTTTAATAAGTTTTTAAAGATCTCAAATTTTTGGTGGAAGTTGAGTATAGATTCTTGTTTCAACATAAGGATAGTCCCAATATGTTTGGAGTATAACTTTTGGATTTCTGAAACAAATTGAATGATTTTGGATTCATTAGAAACTTAAGACAATGGGGAAATTTTTTATAGAAGAGAATATTATCAGATTTTTTCATTCAATTGATTAGATTGATCATGGAAAATTGACCTGAATGTTTGGAATTTTGGAAGAGTTTGAGTTTTTAGAATTTATGGGTCCTCAAATTTGTATTCCTATTGAATGGGATTTTTACATTTTGATAAAGGGAATCAAGGGAGGTAAGAGGATCAAGAGGGGAGGCATCTTTTAAGAATGTATCCAAGCAAGGAATTCAGGTGGGTACATGTTTATAATTTAAATAAGCTACTACTGTTTTCTTTAAATCAAAGAAGTTTTCTGATTTCACTTGCATCATAAGTGTTGCATTATTGTTTATGAATGACTTGTGAAACATGTCATATGCTGTTACATGATTTGAGTGATATTTTGAAAAAGATACATGTTTATGAAATCATGTTTTCAAGAGTGGTTTTCAAGATATACTTTAAGCATATGATAAGCAAGTTTTCAAGAAAAGTGCCATTTTGGGCAACAAGTTACAAGATTTTGAAAGCTATGTGTTAAGTGGGTTTGTGGTAGTCCCTCAAGAACCGTCACGTGCACGATAACCCAAGAATAGACTTCTCCCGCCTGCCCGCTAGTGGCATGGAGCTCCTTTAAGGACTCCCTCAAGAAATTACGACTACACAGGACCATTTCGATGGAATTGTGTAGTGCGTCATGAATTTGGACTTACCCAAATCATTCTGATGTTTCTATGTGCTCATGTTATGTTTGATCAAGTTTGATGCATTAATAATTTGTAACTTATGGATTTTGGCTGAAAGCCTAGAAAACATGTGTTTTATAAACTCCATGAAAGTTTTCTAAGACAAGTGAATTGTTTTCAAGGTTTTTGCTTATCTTTATTATAAACGTGTATCCACGAGTTGTAAAGCTCACCCCCCTTTCATCCCCATCTCCAGGTATCAAGATGAAGTTCGGATGAAAGAAAGTCTATAAGTCCGTTCGTTATGTACATGATTGGCTTTTGAGTTAATTTGTTGTAAGATTCAGATTTCAGACATGATTAAAATTTTGGGATTTTTGTATTTTGTGCATTTTGGATTTTGATATTGATGTTGTAACATGGCTTGGAATGCCATTAAGATTTTGTAAGCATGTATATCATGATGAAATTGAATTATGGATTTGTATATAGAATGGAAAAGTGAATTATGGTCTGTGTAATGATTATGATATATTGCGTTTGGATTCCGGACAGGAGATCCGATGATGTTGATTGATTGGGATTATTGAAGTGCTTTTTGTGTATGGATGATTGTCATGAATGAGAATTTATGGAAAAAAAATTATGGGATCTGTATAATTGTATAAGACGAATATTATGATTTGATTTTTGATTGAGAAAAATTGAGTTTCAAATTATATACGATGAATAAGTTTGAAAAGAATGAAAGAAAAAAATTTATACCGGTTTCGGATTGGTTTAGTCTTATGGTTTCTAACGCAATGTTTTCCAAAAAAAATGTTTTCGGATGTCGGAGTTAAGGTTTTGTCTTTCAGCGATATGTTTGCTTTGATTTCGAGCCAATTCGTTTCATTTTTGCCAAGTATAAGTTTGCTCACGTTTTGTACATGTGTTTAATTATGATTCCGAGGTTGGGGTCTAGAAACGGGATCCAACATTTATGGTTGATTGATCCGTTTTGTTTCTTTATTTCTAAAATTTTGTAAATCCGAGCCTTTCGATTTTTCTATGGCTCATTAAGAATTCGATTCGTTTTTGATATTTGTTTCCGATTTTCCAGTTGGGATCCAATTCCCACATCGGGTCCTAACATTCCTTCATTCTAAAGTCTTTACAATTCTTTTCATAGTATTGATATGAGACTAACAGAATGCTCTACAAATCTTGATTTTCCCTTAGGTTGTATTTAATCAAGATACAATTATTAATTAAACTTAACCACCGAATAACCTAGGATACGATCTCTATATTCAATTTGGCGGTTGCATTATACATTGGAAAACGATCAATATAGGAAACAATCTTACATGTTCGGGTTATCCAACCTAAGTTATGCTGTTCCTAATGATTAATGATCTTTAGATGTTACTCACAAACATCAAAATTAATGATTACGGATTACAATCAATGTTTTAGCAATAGGTTCGAAATAAAACAATCAAAATAATATATTAAGATCATTAATCCCAAGACCATCCAAAATAACACCAACAACACAACAATACAAAAAAAAATTACAACTTTAAAATGATAGAAATAGCTTAATCGTGACTTAGTGTCGATATTCCCGTTGAACCGGTGTTGGGAAATTAGCCTTCTATCTTCATTTTCATGCTCCAAGCACAAGTTATATCTCCCATTTGCTTCAGCACTCTTAAGCTACTCTCTTTTTTTACTATTCACGATGGGACAATTAAATGTTGGAGAGTTTTGTTGGAGTTATGTAAATATAGTGCCCTGGAAAGCAGGTGTATTTACATGTAACTTTATCTTTTTCAGTTACAGTTTTGTAATGAAAATATTTATTGTTAATAAAACAAAAGAGTTTGGTTTTATCTGTATGAGCATTATATATCTGGTCATAAGGTACCAAGATTCTTTTGTAAGTAATATATATATACATAGACATGTATGAGAAACATGTATATTATTAGAATCTGAATTAATTGATTCACAGTTGAATAATCAAGTTGGTCCCTTGATTATGGTTTAGACTGTAGTGTTGCGATTTATCTCCATATAAGTAAAGGAGTTTACTTCAAGGGAATGATGAGTTTCATATCATGATAGTAGTTGACTATCGATAATGGCACTATTAAATGAATTTGAAATCAAGTATAATTTTAAGAATAAAGTGGGCTGTTACTTTAATCTTAAAACATACAACTTAAGCATTCGCTTATTATGAACCATAATCTTGATGAGCGGTGAACTCATCTATGTTTCATTATAATTCTTGATATGGTCGGAATGGATTTTTACAGAGTATTAATCCAGTGTCTGCATGTTGGAATTATTAATTGAAACATGTATAAGGGAACACTCACTCAAATAAAGAGTTTATAGTGTTATCATCTCTTCTAGATGTTTTAAGGAGATTTGGTGATTAAACTGGCGCCAGTAGTTTGATGGACTAGCTACCCATCAAGTCTTAACACTGAGATGAGATCTTATGTGTTAATCACCATATAAAGTAAAATGAGAGATCTAGAAGGAAAAACCAACATAAGGGCAAAACGGTAATTTTATCCTTTGTTATGCGGATGGCTATAATAAGGTTCTAAATAGGGTTTGCAATTGGACATATTCTCATAATATTTAATAATTCAAGAGTTCAACTAATTGTCTTTAGTGGAATGACATTTAGTTAATAAGCTAGAATTAATTCCAATAAGATTGAATTAATTCTGGGCTTATTGGAGCTTAAATTATCAAAGTCCAATAAGATTCCCCACTTGGCTTTAAGAAAGGTTATCAAGCTAAGTAAGAAATATAAATAGAGGTTAATTAGAAGCCCGTAATTGAATCTTGGGCTTGGTCTAATTAAAGAAGCCCAAATGTACATTTAGTAATGGGCTTGGTTTTTGGTTTAATGTAATTAATTAGATTAATTATATTAAAACAATTTTTTTAAAGAAGAAGATAACAATTTCGATTATTCCTAGGTTAAATGTGTAACCACACATTTTACATTAAAATGCTAAATAAAGATGGTCTTTGTTATGGTTAATCATCATTAAATGTAGTTATGAACTTACCATTAAATGGTTTAATGGTTGTCTTTTAATATTGGCTTGTAACCTATTTGCATTCATTAGATTAAAGATGAAAGATGTACATTAGATGGACCATCTTCGCTCTTTCTTCTTGGCAAAACTGAAATTGGGTATTGAATTTTAGGTTATGGTCTTTTCAAATCGCCATCATAAAGATAAATGAAGATAATCTCATTTATTGGCTATTTTATGAGTGATTAATGAAAGAAGTGATCCATTTGATGCCTCTCTCTCCTTCCATCCATGCATATACGAAATTGGTAGGCAAGAAAGAGTTCTTGTATGTTCTTTACACCTTCTCTCCTTTCATGAAAGAGAGAATCTAAAATACCAATTGAAAGAGTTTCAATTTTGCTTCTTCTTTTTCTAAGAAAATCTCCTCCAAACATTTCTTCTCCTTTCCCACAAAAATTTTTTGTTAACCTAATTTTCCTTGAAGAACAAGTGGTAAATCTAATTAGCTGAGGATGCTACAATAAGGAGAAAGTAGATTGCTAAAGGAAAAGAGTCAAAGGCAAAGGATTTGGATACACGAAGAAGGAGAGGATAGCGCAACGAGGATTTAAAGCTGTAGCGAAGGAGTCGGTAATACTCCTGATCTTGCTTATATTTTATTATCCTTATACCATATCATGTATGGATTGGCTTGTTGATTTGGATTTGTTGCTTTCGCTGCAAGTAATGATTTCTTAAATGTTTTGAAATCTACCGTTTTTCCAAACAAAGCATGTTTTCTTTTTCCGATCCAACAATTGGTATCAGAGCCAGTTTCTAATGCATGATTTCGGTTCCTATATATTGGATGCATGGGTTGGCAATCTTTTAGTGTATGCTGCATATTTTTATGTGATAAAAATATACATGGTGTATGTTTTCTCTTTTGGTTGTCCATAGAAGTTAAATTTACCTTGTAAGATTTCTTCATTGGTTGTAACAAGGATGGTGGTCTATCATCATCATGTTTCCTCCTTGGTTTCTTTTTTCTATTTTCTTTGATTTTGTAATGTACAAATTGATGTAATGATGAAGATGGAGCAGCCATGGATTGAAGAAATGGAAAGGTAAAATTTTCGGTGTGTCCTTTTATGTATTGGCATAAGTTTTATGAAAACAGAGTTGCTGGAATTTTGTTTCAATGGATCACTTTTCAGTTTTTATTGTAAAAATAAGCGCTGGATTTTTGTTTCAAAGAATCAAATTTCGGTTTTACTAAAATACTAAGTGTTGGTTTTTTATTTTCATGAAATGAGCTTCGGATTTAATGAAAACTAGTGCTGGATTTTTTTTGTCAAAACAAAGATTTGGTCTTCTAAAAATCTGGTGCTAGAATTTTATTTTTTAAAGTGAAAAAATTCGATTTTCATATATGCTATTACATTTTGTTTACCGAATGGGCTGAATCATGTTTGTAAAGAGTTCGAAGCGGAAGATCCAAGTCCAAGAAGAATACTTTGGGCCTAAAAGGCTTGTAATTATTTTATTTTTTTAGGATGGACAATCAAAAGTGGCTTTATTAGTTCATGTGATGAATAGAGAAATGAATGCTTATAATATGTGATATTATGTGATTGCATGTCATTTAGAAAATTGCAAACCCTAGGCTTTGCCAAGCATTCATTATGTAGGAGATATATAATGAAACAATATAGGATGGATAATAAATTGCATCTAGACAAGATGGTATTTAAAACTTAAAGTCTAAAAAGATTGAGTGGGAGAGGATGCTCCTGTGAGAGTCCACGGTCTCCAAATGATCGCCCGTTTGCATGTGGTGAAGTGTTACTCCCCATCGGAGGGCATGGATCCTAGATGTTGCATGGTTTGGGTCTCCTTAAGGATAAGTCCACTTAATGATAGCAAATGTGACCTCCCACCTAGGCATGGTTTGAAGGTATCTTTAATGATTGAATCAAATGGTTAAATATTTAACATTTTTTATCAATAAGCTACCCACCGTGTAACATCCCCTCTCCTATAGGAAAAGGGTATTTTGGTAATTAGGACGGGTTCGGGATATTAAATTATATCTCGGCATGCGCATACAGCATATAGCCTTTCTGATTACTGATTGGTTGCACTTGCACACAGTATACATGCATGCATGACATTTTCCGGCTTAGGTTTAAAATTGAACTTCTGTGTGAAATTAATGGAGTAATTGAGTTTGGAAAATTATTTGGAGTGCGCCATAAATTGTTTTATATTTTTAGGGATTTTTCCGGAGAAAATTCCTGGACCAAAAAAATCGCCAAGTGGCGAACCGGTCGATTTTCGGTAGCAAAAATCACTACCCAATGGTACTGTATTATTGGGTATATTATTTTGGGACTAAAAGTAGGGTCATTGGAGTTAAATGGAGTAAAATTTTGGACTGGATTAAACAAATACTACTTTGACTTTTCTTTGAATTGAAAGCCAATCACAATTTGCCATTTAAAAGCAACATTTAATGCACCCTCTCAATGCTCTCTCGGACGTGTGTGTGTTTGAAAATGATATATGGTGTGTAATTTTTAGAAGTCAGAATTGTGAGTTATGATTTTTCAAAGATTGACCCTACATTAGGTTATGAATGGCTGATCATAACAGAAACTTCCATAACAGTTTTGAAATTGTTAGAGATCGAATTGGATGTTGAGTGCTTCATGAAAATTGAAGTTTGAGATGTTATCTTTTCAGGGATATAAAGTTATGATTTTACTGACTTGTATACAGAGAGTTATGCTTGTTATAAGGTTACTGCCCAAATTGGAGGATTTCAGGGACAGTAACATTGAATGAATTAATTGACTTGTTTAGAAATAGAATTTGATTTTGGGTTGTTCATGAAAGTTGTTGAGGACATTGTGAACTTATTGACCATATTTTTGTGGTAATTTATTACTGAAGAATCAGTGAGTTATGAAATTGTCAATGTACTGCCCTGTGTTAATGGGAATTGCGTAGGCAGAAGGTTTGATAGGATATTTGACACCCTTAGGGTTGGAATTGATTTTTATGGTCTTCTTGAGAATTGTAGAACTTTTCATTATCTTTCCAACAAGGTATAGTTTGCATTTTTCAGAAATGTGTAGAAAGAGTTATGGGTGTTGGAAGTTTGGTTGGAAATCAGAAAATAAAAGGGGGAAATAAGGGTTTATATAAAAATATAAATTGTTGAGTTTTGGGTTCTTTCGTGAATAACTTTTCCGTCCGACGTCCGATTGACCTGATTCTTGAGGCATCGGATTCATCGAATATTTAATTTCATTTTCTGAGAGATTCGGGATTTTTAGACGGGAATTTGACGTAGCCCCAGGTAACGGAACGGTGAATCACTATTTTATTTAAATGGGGACCTATAGAGGTCCGAATTGTGCACCGTCAGCGCTAATGGATTTCTAATTTTTGATAGAATTTTAATTTGGGAAAATATTGGATTAAGGCCGGGAATGCCATGAACATGCATTATACACATTTTACTGATTTCATGTGCATTGTTTAGTCATTTATACCAATGGTAAATGTTATTCATTTAACTTGCTATAGAGGCTCAAGTGGACCGTCGTTCCACGACTTGGCGAGACTTCCGCGCTAGCGTGGAAGTTATTAGGTGAGTAACCTAGTTGGTTATTCCAATCTATGTGTTTCTTGTGATTGATTGCCTACGGGGATTACGTGGATTATAAGCGTGATTTGATTGCCTACGGGATTCGTGGATTATATGTGGCATTCTTGATCGTGCTTTACATGAGGCAACCTGTCTAATTGGACTGAATATTTGGTGTGTATTATCATGTTTATTGCTATGGAACATGTGCATTCATGCACAAATGCATCCCATTGTTAAAAGGAAAGTTGTGAGCGAGACGGCATGCTTGCATCTTGAACCGAGCCTAGAGCTTGATATCTTGAGCCGAGCCTCGAGCTCGACGGAGATAATTCTCCCAGACGGCGTCTATCTTGATCACATTATGCGCTCGGTCACAATCTGAAATGAACTGGAAAAGAGTCACATGTGCATTGCATCTTGGATGAATATTTGGAAATGGTTTGGTGGTTCTTTATACAACATTACGTGATCGTATCTATCGATCGTGTCTTGTGATTGTTTCAATCGTGTGTTTTGTATAATTATTGAATGAGTCTGTATCACGCTTATGTGATGCATGAATTGGGAGAACCATCGATGATGGTTTCTCATTGAGTTAAATAAACTCATCCAAAATTGCAATTTATTTTTCAGGCCTAAGCATAGACAGATAGCTCCCTCAGGACTGTAGAGTCGTATACCGTGAATTGGCGAAAGAAGCGATGGCTCAAAGGTCGGTCAGCTGGGCTTTCTTTTGGAGACTTATAGTTAGATCTGTTTGTTGTACATTCTGATATGTCATTTAGTGAGTAGTGTTTTGGAGCATGTAAACTAAACATATTGACGGTTTGTAAATTACTGAGTTTTAAGTGGATGAAATGGAATCCAATTTGGTTTTAAAAAGTGGTCAATTTCTTATTAGTGTCTTATGATTGTGATGCCATGAGGAGTGTAGTGGTTGTTGTCAGTAGTGGTCTCTTGTCGTAGGATATGTATCGGAATGACCTACGGGTGTTCCGGTAGATACCCTATGGTAAGGGGGCGCTACACACCGTAGCTCTGTTGGTAAAAGTATGGACCAAATTAAGACGCTTCTTAAAAAATTGGGCATGAGATGCTTGGTAGTTTTTGAGTGGGAGGGTCCCAGTTTTTCTTTTAATGGATAAGATGGCCCACCGTCACTTAGTCTGTTATAGATAAGAAAAATAACCGTCATATAATGTTTTAATTTTTTAAGTTTTGTTAAATCTATCATCATGCATACATGTATGATGATTTTATACAAAGTTCCATAAATTGTTGACTAGTATGCTCATGTTTTAATAATTTATATTTTCAGACATAATCAACCACAAAATGAATCCACTCACCCTACTCTTGACTAATAACAAATTGGAAAACGGAGACAATTTTAATGAATGGAGACGTAACCTTGACATTGTTTTTCAATATGAACGTATTTCATGGGTGTTAACTGAAATGAGCCTACACCTCCAAGTGGAGATTCAACTCCTGAGCAAATCCAACGACTTGAGCGTTGCTAGAATGTTGACAAGACTACTAAGTGTTATATTCTGGCTTCTGTCAGCGGCATGTTGCAAAAGCAAATTGCTTGTATGAAAACTGCTAGTGCAATGGTCCATCACCTATATGAGATGTTTGGTGTGAGGACTAGGTCTACAAGAGTGAAAGCTATCCAAACCTTTCATAATCTCAAACAGAAACCTGGTGAATCGGTGCGGGATTACATGATGAAGGTAATCTCTGCTGTCACTAAGGCTGAGATGCTTGGGGCGGATATGGATGCGGACACACAGATGATTATGATCATCAATAGCTTAAACTCTTCTTTTCAGTAGTTTAAGTTGGACTATGAGCTCAACAGCAAGGATTACACCTTGAGTGAGTTGATGAATACCCTCCAGAGCACGGAGGAGATATTGAATATTAAGGCTCATGGGCCAGAAGCTAATGTAGCTTCTTCTTCTAAGCCCAAGGGTAAGGGCAAGCAAAAGAAGAAGGGTCCAATGAAAAAGAAGGCCCAAACAGTGGTCAAGCCCAAATTCAAGAAAAAGAAGGCCAAAGAGAACATCAAAGGAAAGTGTTTCCACTGTGATGAGACGGGCCATTGGAAAAGAAACTGTCCAGTCTATCTAGAGTCCCTCAAAAGCAAACAAGTTATGGGCTTCCTAAGTTTGTTAGGAACTAGAAATGTGGCAGATTTATCTACTTCTTGGATATTAGATTCAGGAGCCACTAACCATGTTTGTAATTCTTTGCAGGGGTTTTAGCAAAGGAAAAGACTACCTAAAGGCCAGTTTCAAGTCAAGATAGCAGATGGTTCCTATGTTTCAGCAGAATTAGTGGGAGTAGTTATCTTGTACTTTCCTAGTGGTCATAGGTTATATTTGGAGGATGTTTATTACATGCCAATGATTGTAAGGAACATGATTTCTGTTTTTTGTCTAATAAAATCTAGTTATTCCTTATATTTTGAAAAGGTTATTTCAATATATGAGAATAAGGATTTTATTTGTGATGTGATAACTAAACATGGATTATTTTTTATAGAACCTATGAAAGGCTCACTAAACACCACAGAATTGATAAAACCAAGACAATCTAAAATCTTTAGCATTAATTCAAAGTATCTGTGGCACTTAAGAATGAGTCATATCAATCAGAAAAGACGTGACAGGCTAGTAAAGGATGGGATCCTTATGGGCTTGGATAGTGATCCATTACCTACCTGTGAATCTTGTATTGAAGGAAAAATGACCAAAGCCTCATTTCCTTCTAAAGGAAACAGATTTGAATCCACATTGGACCTGGTGCATACTGATGTGTGTGGGCCCATGAATGTACAAGCTAGAGGAGGTTATGAATATTTCATAATTTTTTATAGATGATTACTCAAGACATGGCTATTTGTATTTGATGCATAAAAGAGTGAATCTTTGAAAAGTTCAAAGAATTCAAAGTGAAGTCGAGAAGCAACTTGGCAAGCCATTAAAAGCGACTTCGATCGGATCGAGGTGGTGAGTATTTATCTGGAGAGTTCCAGCAATATTTAATTGACAATGGAATTGTTTCCAATTTGTCAGCTCCTCGTACACCTCAACAGAATGGTGCAGCAGAGAGGAGAAATAGAAATCTATTGGAAATGGTAAGATCAATGATGTCCTACGCTAGCCTTCCAGAATCATTCTGGGGATGTGCCATACAAACGGGAACATATCTTCTTAACTTTTCTCCGTCCAAATAGATGCCTAAAACACCTAGGGAGTTGTGGACTGGCCGAGTGCCTTCATTGAGGCATTTGAGGATTTGGGGCTGCCCAGCCCATGTTTTAAAGCCTGAATCCACAAAGATGGAACCAAGGTCAGAAGTATGTTTGCTTGTAGGATATCCTATGGGAACTCGAGGGTACTATTTTTACAGTCCTCATGATAAGAAGGTATTTGTGTCGACAAATGCAACCTTTTTAGAGGAAGAGTTTGTGAAAAATCACAAAGGAAGAAGTGAAGTAGTACTAAAGGAGTTAGCTATTTTATCCAAACCAAGAGTTGTTTTGGATATGACAAAACAAGATGTCGAAATGGATTCAAGAGTTGAATCAGAAGTGCAACAAGGCTATGGAATCGAAAATAGATTCTATGTATACTAATGAAGTCTGGGTCTTTGTAGATCTACCACCAGGTCTAAAAGTCATAGGGTGTAAATGGATCTATAAAAGGAAAAGGGGATCGGATGGAAAGGTAGAGACCTTTAAAGCTAGATTGGTAGCTAAAGGCTATACTCAAAAGGAGGGTATAGACTATGAGGAGACTTTTTCTCCTATTGCCATGCTTAAATCCATCAGGATTCTTTTGGCCATAGCAGCCTATTTCGATTATGAAATATGGGAAATGGATGTCAAGATCGCATTTCTTAATGGGGATCTTGAGGAGACCATTTATATGACCCAACCAGAAGGATTCATTGAGTCAGGTAATGAGCATAAGGTTTGCAAGTTGTAAAGGTCCATTTATGGACTTAAGCAAGCATCTAGGTCTTGGAACATTAGGTTTGATAAGGCTATCAAAACCTATGGGTTCATACAAAACCTAGATGAGCCTTGTGTTTATAAAATAATACAAGAAGGTAAGGTTACTTTCCTAATCCTGTATGTTGATGACATTTTGCTCATTGGGAATGATGGGGGAATGTTATCTGCAGTTAAGGGATGGCTGAATGAACAGTTTTCAATGAAGGATTTGAGAGAGGATACCTATATTCTAGGGATCAAACTTATAAAGGATCGAAGGAACAAGCAGATAGCTTTGTCTCAACTAACCTACATTGAGAATATGCTCAATACCAAGAGGGGTTTTACTCCTACTAGACATGGAATCAAACTTTCAAAGGAACAAGCACCTAAAACCCAAGAGGAGGTTGAATGCATGCGTAACATTCCATATGCTTCGGTAGTTGGTAGTTTGATGTATACAATGCTGTGCACTAGACCGGATATCTGTTACACAGTGGAACTGGTAAGCAGATTTTAGTCCAATCCAGGAATGGAACATTGGACTGCGGTTAAGAGTATACTTAAGTATCTTCGTAGGACGAAGAACTTAATGCTTGCTTAGTCTGAAAGTAATCTTATTCCGACAGGATATACAGATTCTAATTTTCAATCAGATGTTGATTCAAGGATATCAATTTCTGGTTCTATATTTACTTTAGGAGGCGGAGCCATAGTTTGGAGGAGTGTCAAAAAATCTTGTATTGCTGATTCGACTATGGAGGCTGAGTATGTTGCTGCTTGTGAAGCTGCAAAGGAAGCTGCCTGGCTCCGGAAGTTCCTAAATGATTTGGAGGTAGTTCCAGAGGCGGAAAAGGCCATTACACTTTATTGTGATAATAGTGGGTTGTGGCTAATTCTAAAGGACCTCGAAACCACAAAGCTGACAAACACATTGAGCGAAAGTATCATCTTATAAAGGAGATAATACAACGTGGAGAAGTGGATGTGGAAAAGATTCCTACCGAGCAAAACCTTGCTGATCCGTTCACAAAGACATTGATTTAAAAGAGCTTTGAGGGTCACCTAGAAGGGATGGGAATGAGGGATATGTCAAACTTGCTTTAGGGAAAGTGGGAGATTGTTGGAGTTATGTAAATATAGTGCCCTGGAAAGCAAGTGTATTTCTATGTAACTTTATCTTCTTCAGTTACATTTTTGTAATGAAAATATTTATTATTAATAAAACAAAAGAGTTTGGTTTTATCTGTATGAGCATTATATATCTGGTCATAAGGTACCAAGATTCTTTTGTAAGTAATATATATATACATAAAGATGTATGGGAAACATGTATATTATTAGAATCTGAATTAATTGATTCACAGTTGAATAATCAAGTTGGTCGCTTGATTATAGTTTAGACTGTAGTGTTGCGATTTATCTCCATATAAGTAAAGGAGTTTACTTCAAGGGAATGATGAGTTTCATATCATGATAGTAGTTGACTATCGATAATGGCACTATTAAATGAATATGGAATCAAGTATATTTTTAAGAATAAAGTGGGCCGTTACTTTAATCTTAAAACATACAACTTAAGCATTCGCTTATTATGAACCATAATCTTGATGAGTGGTGAACTCATCCATGTTTCATTATAATTCTTGATATGATCGGAATGGATTTTTTATAGAGTATTAATCCAATTTTTGCATGTTGGAATTATTAATTGAAACATGTATTAGGGAACACTCACTCAAATAAAGAGTTTATAGTGTTATCATCTCTTCTAGATGTTTTAAGAAGATTTGGTGATTAAACTGGCGCCAGTAGTTTGATGGACTAGCTACCCATCAAGTCTTAACACTGAGGTGAGATCTTATGTGTTAATCACCATATAAAGTAAAATGAGAGATCTAGAAGGAAAAACCAATATAAGGGCAAAACGGTAATTTTACCCTTTGTTATGCGGATGGCTATAATAAGGTTCTAAATAGGGTTTACAATTGGATATATTCTCATAATATTTAATAATTCAAGAGTTCAACTAATTGTCTTTAGTGGAATGACATTTAGTTAATAAGCTAGAATTAATTCCAATGAGATTGAATTAATTATGGGCTTATTGGAGCTTGAATTATCAAAGTCTAATATGATTCCCCACTTGGCTTTAAGGAAGGTTATCAAGCTAAGTAAGAAATATAAATTGAGGTTAATTAGAAGCCCATAATTGAATCTTGGGCTTGGTCTAATTAAAGAAGCCCAAATGTACATTTAGTAATGGGCTTGGTTTTTGGTTTAATGAAATTAATTATATTAAAACAATTTTTTTAAAGAAGAAGATAGCAATTTCGGTTATTCCTAGGTTAAATGTGTAACCAAAAATTTGACATTAAAATGATAAATAAAGATGGTCTTTATTATGGTTAATCATCATTAAATGGAGTTATGAACTTACCATTAAATGGTTTAATGGTTGTCTTTTAATGTTGGCTTGTAACCTATTTGCATTCATTAGATTAAAGATGAAAGATGTACATTAGATGGACCATCTTCCTTCTTTCTTCTTGGCAAAACCAAAATTGGGTATTGAATTTTAGGTTATGGTCTTTTCAAATAGCCATCATAAAGATAAACGAAGATAATCTCATTTATTGGCTATTTTATGAGTGATTAATGAAAGAAGTGATGCATTTGATGCCTTTGTCTCATTCCATCCATGCATATACGAAATTGGTAGGCAAGAAAGAGTTCTTGTATGTTCTTTACACCTTCTCTCCTTTCATGAAAGAGAGAATCAAAAATACCAATTGAAAGAGTTTCAATTTTGCTTCTTCTTCTTCTAAGAAAATCTCCTCCAAACATTTCTTCTCCTTTCCCACCAAAGGATTTTGTTAACCTAATTGTCCTTGAAGAATAGGTGGTAAATCTAATTGGTTGAGGATACTACAACAAGGAGAAAGTAGATTGCTAAAGGAAAAGAGTCAAAGGCAAAGGATTTGGATACGAAGAAGGAGAGGATAGCGCGACAAGGATTTAAAGGCATGGCGAAGAGTCGATAATACTCCTGATCTTGTTTATATTTTATTATCCTTATACCATATCATGTATGTATTGGCATGTTGATTTGGAGTTTTTGCTTCCGTTGCAAGTAATGATTTCTTAAAAGTTTTGAAATCTACCGTTTTTCCAAACAAAGCATGTTTTCTTTTTCCGATCCAACAAGTTTAAGGTCCACTTAACTGTTCACTTCTGCTCTCCACCATTGTCACTCCTTTCATGCCCTTGCGCTGCTGTTTAGCCAAACCAAGCCGTAACCACAGCCTTCAGCTCCTCCATGCCTGTCTTCCCTTCTCAGCCAGTGCCTCACTATTGTCTGTGTTTTCGTGCCCAGTCTGTGTCGCCACTATAGTTGTTGATGTCCTGTGCTGCACTGTACATGTTGATGGGACAAATAAGGGTCACACATCAATTAAAACCTCATGTCTTACCTTCTGCTTATGCTTGATGTTGCCTAAATACAGAGCACGCATGCGTTTACCTCTACGTTGCTGTATTTCACGCAGCAACGCATGCATGCAGACCACCAATTTTTTTTACTTTGTGCCTTTTCCTTGTTAAACAATTGTGTTCCAATTTTGCTTTAGAAAATCTTGTCTTTTTGGTCTCAAATATACATCAACATATCCAACCTAGTAGTTAACATAAATTGAACACAAATTAAGTATTTTATCTTGAGAATGGGATTGAAATCACATGGAAATATATAAGAGAATATAGGATAATTCAATCCTATCAAATACCCCCACACTTGGTCTTTGACCGTCCAAAATCAAAATCATAAACTAAAAATTTAACTCATTTTTCACTTTTCTTAAGAATAGATAACTATAACTAATGGTAAATGACCTTCAAAACCTAAGCAAAGCCTCAACATTCAAAGCTTCTACTCATGATCAATCAACATTTATCATCTTCAAAAATTGAGCAATCTAATGGTAGACTCAGAAAATGTGCTTAACTAAAATATATCCACAGGTACACTCAACACTATTCATGATCATGACAATCCACAACTTTGCATATCATTTCATTTCTCTACCACTAATGTTCACATGCAAAATCATGAATCAAAGGACTTTTCAAGGTTGTAATGTCGACAAAGGTGAGGTTAGATATATGTGGGTCAAGTAGTATGAAAGTCATCAAAGCTAGTGAAACAAAGCAACACTCATCAAAAATTGGGTACCGTTAGTTATGACGAATGTAACATTTACATTTCATAACCCCATTCAGCCCTCATACACAAACCACATGATGCCTATACCAATTCCAAAGAATCACTCATACAATTTATGCCAATGAAATCACAAGAGTGAACCTTCCAAACGAACCTTTACCTCATATTTAGCATACTCAAATAATACATCCATTACAACTCTAGGAAGATGAATAAACCATAAACAACTTTCAACGCATATGTAATTCTTCCTTGATACATTTATTTTAAACAATTTTTTCTTCTTTTTTCTCTCTTTCTTTTTTAATTTTCTTTTCTTTTCTTTTTTTTTTTTTTTTCTTTTTTTAATTTTCTTTCTTTTTTTTCCTTATAAAAATAAAATAAACTACATCACTATGAGAATTTTGATGATAAGACATAAAATAACATCCCAACATTATAACTAACCCTCACATATGTACACCCCCACACTTAGAATTTTGTACATCCATAAACTCAACAATCATAAATGTTCCACTAGCTTTCTGACTTGGGTAGGACATTTGGTTAAGTTTAAAAGCATAAAATGTGGTTTATACAAAAAGAAAGGCTAAAACTCAAAGGGGTTTATCAAGGAAAAATTCATGTCAATAGGATAGGTTATTTGGCCAATGTAGTTTACGAAAAACAAAGAATGCCTAATCATATCCATGTTAATGCATGTGATAAAAATGTGGTCTCGAATAGAAATTCAATGCAAAATTAGGATGTACATTGTCATGAAGATCACACATTATCAAAAGGTAATAAGACTGATATAGATGTGTCAGTCAAATAAGACTCAAAATCTCACTGGCTTGTCTATCATTAGTCACTACTCTTCTAAAGATAATGTATATTAACAAACCACAGGAGAAAAAGTACATGCCAAATTTTGCTATTGTTTTTACTAATCAATTCACACTCTAATTATGACTACATAATCTTAAAAGCAATAGAAAATAAGAAAATTTTTGATTTTGTTCATTTAATTTTGAAAACCGCTTAAGGAGTCACATAAGCTACGATTAAGCTCAAAAGTATGCATTAAAACTAATGTGCCTCACCCCCACACTTAAAACTTGCATTGTCCTTAATGTAAAATCAAATGCTAGAAATGGAGTAGTTAACAAAAATGACAAATGCGAGAATGTAAAAGATAGAAATTAACTTCCCTTGGGTTGCCTCCCAAGCAGTGCCTTTGTTTAATGTTATTGGCTCGACCTCCAGTTGGGTTCTTTAAATGATACCAGTCATATTCTCCACCAATAACACCTTCAAATTCTCTGTTTGGAAGCCCTCATAATACGGCTTCAAGCGATGACCATTCACTTAGAATGTCTTGTCATTTTTGAGGCTCCATATCTCTACTACACCAAAAGGAAAGACATGAGTGATAACAAATGGACCAACCCAACGGGCATTCAACCTACTAGGAAAGAGTTTGATTTTGGAATGAAATAGTAACACTTTCTGGCCTACCAAGAAGTTTTTCCTTAAAATCATCTTATCATGAAAAGCTTTCGTCCTCACCTTATATATCACTGGATTTTGATATGACTCATTCCTCATCTCTTCCAACTCTTAAAGCTGCAACTTCCTATACACTCCCGCATCATCCAAGTGCATGTTGCATCTTTTGATAGCCCAATATGCCTTATGTTGTAATTCCACCGAAAGATGACATGGCTTTCCAAACACTAGCCTGTACGGTGACATTCCAATTGGTGTTTCGTAAGCCATCTTGGATGCCCACAATGCGTCTTCTAGTCTTACACTCCAATCGTTCCTATTGGCTTCCACGGGTTTCTCCAGGATTAACTTGATTTCTCGATTTGAGACTTCAACTTGCCCATTGGTTTGCGGATGGTAAGCAGTAGAAACTTTATATGTGATCTGATATTTTCTAAACACTGCTTCCATTACCCTATTATAGATATGGGTTCCTCTGTCGCTAATGACAGCTTTTGGTATCTCAAACCTAGAAAGAATGTTAGCCTTAACAAAGTCTGCAATAACCTTAGCATCGTTAGTCCTAGTGACTTTTGCTTCCACCCATTTAGAATCATAATCAACCGGAAGCAATGTATAAGTAAAACCAAAAGATGGAGAGAAAGGTCCCATAAAATCAACACCCCAAATGCCAAATATTTCACAAAAAAGAAAAGGAGTTTATGGCAATTGATCCTTACAGGACAGGTTACCCGATCGTTGGCATCTATCATAGGATTTGCAGAAGGTATATGCATCTTTGAACAATGTTGGCCAGTAGAAGCCGCTCTCTAGAACTTTTTGAGTTGTCCGTTTTACTCCAAAATGTCCTCTGTAAGCGTACGAATGGTAGAAGGCTAAAATTGATGATGATTCATTTTTCGATACACACCGCCTGATAACTTGATCTGCATAATGCCTCTAAAGATAGGGGTCATCCCATACATAGTACTTCATTTTACTTCGTAGCTTATCCCTCTGAGCCTTTGACAAACCAACAGGTAATTTGTTAGTTATTAAAAAATTGATAATGTCTGCATATCATGGTGGTGTCGCATCAGTAGAAAATAATTACTCATCCGAAAGGCTTTCTCGTAGAGGGATATCATCTTCTTCCTTTATCAAACGGTTGAGATGATCTGCCACCACTCTTTCTGTCCCCTTCTTATCTCTGATCTCTAAATCAAATTCCTACAAGAGGAGAATCCATCTAATCAGCCTCGATTTTGCTTCTTTCTTTGTGAGCAAGTATTGTAATTCTGCATGGTCAGAATAAACAATCACTTTAGCACCAAGAAAATACGATTGAATTTTTTCCCAAGCAAAAGCCACAGATATCAATTCTTTTTTAGTAGTGGAATAATGCAATTGAGTTGGATTTAAAGTCTTTGAAGCATAGTAAATGACATGGAAAACTTTTCCTACTCTTAGTCATAGAACCGTCCCCATCGCATAATCGCTCGCATCACACATGATCTCAAATAGGAGGTTTCAATTTGGCAGTTGAATCACCGGTGGGGATGTTAGAAGCTCCTTAAGTTTGTTGAATGCTTCTTTGCACCTCTTGTCAAACTCAAAGGAGACATCTTGTTGAAGAAGCTTGCATAGTGGTGTGGCTATCTTCGAAAAGTCCTTAATGAATCTTGGATAAAAACCAACATACTGAAGAAAAGAACGCACCTCCCTCATAGTAGAGGGGTAAGGTAAAGAAGAATGATATCAACGTTAGACTTGTCTACTTCAATACCCTTAGCAAATATCACATAACCTAAAACTATACCTTGATCCACCATAAAATGACAATTTTCCCAATTCAACACAAGGTTAGTTTCTATACATCGTTCCAAGATAATGGCAAGATTCTCAAGACATTCATCAAAAGAAGATCCATACACACTAAAATCGTCCATGAATAGCTTAATAATCTTCTCAACATATTCGGAAAAATGTTTTCCATACACCTTTGGAACGTGGCAGGTGCGTTACACAATATGAATGACACCCTTTGGTAGGTAAACGTACCAAATGGGCATGTAAATGTGGTCTCTCCCGATCTTCTGATGCGATCGGGATCTGAAGATAACCTGAAAAGCCATATAAAAAGCAATATTAGTCATAACTAGCCAATCTTTCAAGCATCTGATCAATAAAAGGAAGGGGAAAGTGATCTTTATTAGTAGCAGCATTTAACTTTCTATAATCAATATATACTCACCACCTGGTTTGCACTCAGGCGGGAATCAACTCACCTTCCTCGTTTGTCACAATGGTGACTCTAGATTTCTTTGGAACCACCTAGACATCACTTACCCACTTACTGTCAGAAATCAGGTAGATATCTCCAGCATCGAGAAGCTTCAATACCTCCTTCCTCACAAATTCCATCATTGGAGGATTCAACCTATGCTGACCTTGCCTTGTAGATTTTGCATCATCCTCCAACAAAATGTGGTGCATGCATATGGAAGGGCTTATCCCTTAGATATCTACGATAGTCCACCCGATGGCCTTCTTATGCTCCTTCAGCATGCAAACCAGCCTCCCCTCTTGATTTGAAGTTAACTCCAACGAGATGATAACTGAGAGAGTCTATTTATCTCCCAAATAAGCATACTTCAGATGTGTAGAGAGTGGCTTCAATTCCAATTCTATGGCTAGCACTTCAGAAAGTAACAACTTTTGGTGAGCTTCAAATAGTTGTATAGAAGCCAAATCATATTTTTTTAAAGAGCTTTCCAATGAGTCCAAGGTGGTTGTCATTTCCATAAGCTCCTCTCCCATATCAACATCAGTGTTGGCTTATACTTTCATATCCTCATTTAAAACTATTTCCAAATGATCCCTGTAGCTTAATTTAAACATTTCTTGTACCAAAGGATCAATCACATCAACAAAAAAAACACAATGATCATTAGGAGGATGTTTCATGGCATAAAACATATTAAAATGAATTACTTCCCTATCAAATTCCATTGTGAGGGTGCCCTTATGAACATCTATCTTATTTTGAGTCATATTAAGAAATGATCTCCTCAACAAGATAGGTATCGGATTGCATGAGGTGTCATCATTCATATCCATAACATAAAAATCTGCAAGAAACACTAACTCATTCACGTACACCAAAATGTCCTTAACCTCACCATTAGGATAAACGTTTTTTTCAAAGGGCCCAAATTCAAAGAAACATAAATCGAATGAGGCATCACATTAATAGAAGCACCCAAATCTAACATTGCTTTATTGATCACAGTATTACCAATTTTACAAGGAATAGTGAACATACCTGGATTCTGACATTTTGGAGGCATCTACATTCTCACCCATCATCACTTTCTCATCACCTTTTATGTGTATATAGTTCTTTTAGAAATTTGGCATACCTTGGCACTTGCTTGATTGCTTCGAGCAAAGATATATTGACTTTTACCTTTCGAAAAGTCTCCAATATCTTTTTGTCTTTGTATTTCTTGTTTGGTCTTGTTAATCTGCTCGAAAAAAGTGGAGGGTTAAATTTAATAATATTGGGACTTTTGAAATTTGCCTTCGTACTCAATGACATATTTTCTTCCTCTTCCAGTTCCTTCTCAATCTCTTCCTCAGTAGCAATCTTTGATAGGGTTCTTTTGGGACTTTCAATCTCCTTTCTGCCCCTCAGGGTTATGGCACTGACATTCTTCGGGTAAACCTCGGGTTGTGATGGTAATTTCCTCCACCTTGCGATTTTAGGCGATTGATCCTTACTGCCATTTGACCCATTCGGTATTCCAAACTTTGTTAGCTTGCTTTTGTTTCCTGCTGAAATTTTTGTAACTGCTACTGCATATCTTGTTGAAATTGCAAATTGTTAGCAACAAGTTTGTTAACAATTTCTTCTAAAGATGCACCTAAACTGGAAGAAGAAGCTCCCTGTGCTCCTTGTTGACTTGGTTGAAATCCTGGTGCCCCTTGTGGCCAATTTTGGGAGTAATTTTGCTGCCGATTCCCTCCATAACTCAAGTTAGGGTGATCCCTCCAACCTGGGTTATACGTTTGAGAGTATGAGTTGTATTGGTTTGGGAAGTTCCCTCCTGTAGCATTCACGTACTCTATACTTCCTTCTTGCAAAGCTGGGTATTCGTCAGTTGGATGACTTGTGTTTGAACATATCCCTCACATTTTCACTTGTGCCTGTCCAACTGCAATATGTCTTACAAAAGATGTTAGTTCATCTAAACGATGTGCAATGGATGAAGTACTTACCTCATTTACTTGTCGAACATCATTAAGAGTGTCGAATTGTTGGGTGTTAGTAGCCATCCGCTCAAGTAATATCCTAGCCTCAATGGGAGTCTTCTCGCAAAGTGCCCCACCACTCGCCACATCAAACAAACTCCTCTCCATTGGTAGCAATCCTTCATAAAAATATTGGATGAGAAGTTGCTCTGGTATGTTGTGATGTGGGAAACTAACACATAACTTCTTAAATTGCTCCTAGTATTCATAAAGAGACTCCACATTGTGTTGCTTAATACCACATATCTCCCTTCGAATACTTGTTGTCTTTGAGGGCGGAAATTTTTTTTCTAAAAATAATCTCTTCATCTCCAACCAAGTATTTACACTTCCAGTCGGTAAATAAAAAAACCAATCTTTTGCTACATCTTTGAGCAAGAATGGGAAGGCCTTTAATATGATATGCTCGTCTGTCACCCTATGAGGCTTCATGTTCAAACACACCATATCAATTTCCTTAAGATGCTTATGTGCATCCTCACCTAGAAGGCCAAGAAATTTAGGCAATAAATGAGTTAATCTAGATTTTAACTCAAAGGTAACATGTTCAGTGAAATTCTGAAATGTTATGCATAATGGTTTATGAGTTAAATCGCAGCCAACTCCCTTATAGTTCTTGAATTTTCCATTGTGTCATCAAATTCTGCTTCTAATTCATCTACCAAAGTTGACTTTGCTTCCCTATGCAATCTTCGCAATGTTCTCTCGATCTCTAGATCAAGTTGCCCAATTTTCTTACAAGGAGATCTAGTCACTACCACGCACCAACACTAATGGACAATTAAAAATTAACAAGTAACAAAAAGAATGATTATAAACAAATATATTCACAAAACACCAACTAAAATCAAATTTGAAAATTAAGCTACCACACTCCCTGGCAACGGTGTCAAAATTTGACATCGCGTGTCGAGCGCACTGCAAAATTTACCTAACTTTGCACACTAAAATTTTGTAGTTATGGTAGGTCGGGATCGAACCACAGGGAATGTTCGTTTAATTTTCGTAATGAAATTAATTGATGCAAGGAATGTAAATGGGAGGTTTTGGGATTTCAAGCAATTTAGAAATTAAAGTAAAAGTAAACTATAAAAAAAAAATTAAAACAAATAATCAAAAATGAGAAAAGTGTTGAGTATAAGTAAGGTCCGATTCTAGGGTCAATCTCGACCTAAACGCAATCAAGCATATTCCTTCATTTTAAAGTCTTTACAATTTTTTTCGGACTATTGATCTAAGACTAATAGAACACTCTACAAATCTCGATTTTTCCTTAGGTTGTATTTAATCAAGATACGATCATTAATTAAACTTAACCACCAAATAACCTAGGATACGATCTTTAGATTTAATTTGACAATCGCATTATAAATTGGAAAACGATCAATATAGGTAGTAACCTCACACTTTCGAGTTATCCAACCTAAGTTATGTTGTTTTTAAAGATTAATGATCCTTATATGCTACTCTCAAACATCAAAAGTAATGATTACGGATTACAATCAATGTTTTAGCAATAACTTTGGAATAAAATGACCAAAATAATATATTCTGATCATTAATCCCAAAACCATCCAAATCAATACCAACATCACAACAATCCGAAAAGAAATTACAACTTTAAAATGATAGAAATAGCTTAACCATGATTTGACATCGATATTCTCGTTGAACCGACGTCAGGAAACTAGCCTTACATCTTCATTTTCATGCTCCAATCACAAGTTATATATCTCCCATTTGCTTCGGCACTTTCAAGCTACTCTCTTCCCTTCACTGTTCACGATGGGACAATTAAATGTTAGAGAGTTTAAGATCCACATAACTGTTCACTTTTGCTCTCCACCACTGTCACTCCTTTCACCCCCCTGCGCTGCTGTTCAACCAAGCCAAGTCAAGCCGCAACCACAGCCTTCAACTCCTCCACGCCTTTCTTCCTTTCTCAGCCTTCACCTCTCTATTGTTTGCGTTTTCTCGTCCAGTCTACATTGCCCCTGTAGCTGTTGATATCCTGCGCCACACTGTACACGTTGATGGGACAAATAAGGGTCACATATCAATTAAAATATCATGTCTTACCATTTTCTTATGCTTGATGTTACCTAAATGCAATGTTGTTGCATTAATGTTGCCTAAACGCAGTGCACACATGCGTTTAATGCTGCGTCGTTGCGTGAAATGCAGCGCACAGACCACCAAAACTTTCTTTATTTTGTAACTTTTCCTTGTTAAACAATTGTTCTCTAATTTTCTTTAGAAAATCTTGTCTTTTTGGTCTCAAATATATATCAACATATCCAACCTAGTAGTCAACACAATTGAACACAAATTAAGTATTTTATCTTGAGAATAGGATTCAAATCACATGGAAATACATAAGAGAATATAAAATAATTCAATCCTATCATAAACCATCAAATTTATCTCATTTTCATACTTCTTATAAAGATTAACATTATACTTACTTGTTAAAACTCCAAAATCTTCAACAATCACGAAGCCCTAACTTTCATATAACTCACATAGTTCATTGTAGAGGTTGGTAGGTTTCGGTTTTCTTTGGGGAAAAAGAAAGAAATAACAAAGTAGGAGTAGTAGTGGATAGTAGAAAACAAGATTTTACTCTGGTGGAGATTTGATGAGAAACTCTGTGTTAAAAAAACTAGAGAAAGAAACTTCGAGAAATTTGAAGACAAGAATAGTAACTTGTCTTTAAGGTTAAAAAAACTTAACTTTAAAACTTGGACACTTGTCCACTTCTTAGCCTCTTATCTAATTCCCCATACTAAAACTCACCTAATTATAATTTATATTTAGGTTTATACCTCAATAAAACCATTGAAATCACAATTCATAAGTCATTGAATCACTTTCAGATTTTTTCCATAAAAACTGAATTTTGGGTCTACTGTTCTATTTCTAAAATTGTATCCTATGTACAACTTCCATCTAGAAATTAAACATCTTTGAGACTGAATTACAATTCGACTTCTTCATATGATTTGTAGACCCATTCCTCTAGTTTACTCAAATTAAAAATCATCTCATTTGGAATCTTATAGATCCAAATATAATCAAAATACCAAAGGATGTTCAGTAAAATATTTCTATTCACACTGTTCCAACATATTGCCACACTTTCATTTGATCAAACCTTTTCAAATCAATTTAAAATTCTACCAATTTTTGTGGAGAGATAGAATAGTGTGTTAGGAATCTATTGGATCAAGAATCAAGTCATTTGGAGATCAAGAGAAGGAGTTATTGTAGAAAGAAGCAAGACTGCTTAGCTTGCAACTTCTCTCGGATGTAGAAACCATTAGCGAGCACTATAGCATGAAGTGACAAATAAAGTTGTGAGTTTCAATTAATTTACACTCATGGGAATGAGAGTGAGAGGTCACAGGCATTAGTAACTCATGGGTGTGAGTGTGAGAAGTCACTGGCATGAGAGATATAGACAAAAATTGGGCTGAACTATTTAAGGGCACACTCACTCCACCCGTCCCACTTTTTGCATTCAATCTCTCTCAATTTATTTCAAATGGCTATGATTTTTGGTCTAGGGGTATAGAAATGTCTTATGAGTCCAATGGTCTAAGTCTCATGTCATTTGGAGGTTGGAAGAAGAAGATATAGTCAAAATATTGAAGGATGTTCGCAGCCTCCCAATATTCCATGCACGATTGCGATTTTCACCATCAACCCTTCAAAGTTGCCATTGTGCTTGTGCATGATCATGAATTTCACCTTAAAACCTTCAAAGTCTCTATCGTGCATTTTCACGATAGTGACTTTCACCTCTAAACCTTTAAAGTCGCTATTGAAAATCACTATCGTGTAAATCATGCGGAAGTTTGAATTTCCTTAGTCGCATATCCAACTTCAAACCTCCATAACTTTTGATCTAGAGCTTCAAAAATTGCAAAATTTATATCAATAGAAATATAAAAGAAAGATCTAAAATTTCATGATGAAATTTTTTTCAAAATCTTCCTAGATCAATATAGTTTAATCAAGGAAGTTTCATATCAATGCTAACTTTTCTAACTTCTCATCTTCATTCACTGTGCTTCTTCTTCCTCAATCTTCATTTTTACTTTTCCAACTTAAACTCTTCTAACTTATTAATAATGCATTTCTATACTCCATACACTTTTAAAAAAATATAATCAAATTTATACTCCAAAGCTTAAAAATCTGAAACTCATATTTATTATCTCTCTCTCTACTGTAGTTTTCCACTTCTTTATTCTCATTTCAATCTTCTTCAACTAACATATAGAACACTGAAACACATTCTTCTAGCTTCATTTCATCTCAACAAAACAAACAAATCAAAAATCCAAGGTTCACACAAAACATCAAAAATCTGATTTCTCATGCATGAAATTTCCATTTTCTGCATTTTGTTTCTCTTTCTATTTTCATCAGATGCATTTTTTTTCATTTTTCCATACTTTCAATTCTTCAACAACTTAGCAATTTATCAAGTCTATACCACAAGCTCACTAACTCTTCATTTCATATCTTTAAACTTGCTTAAATTCATTTCGACAATAGATCAAAATGAAGACTACACACTAACACCAAAAACAATGTAGAATCCATTCAATACAGTTGTAAACAAATTCCTAATTCTTAAATCCACCATCTAAATTATTCATCACTGTAACCACAATTCTCAACAATATAACATTACAATTCAATTTTAGCCAGAATGTCAATGAGTGCATAACAATCATTTTAAATATGTGTAGAATATCTAAATTTATGTGTGTGTATGCTAACAATATGCATGAGTATGAAAAATGCATTTTTCTTAATCTCTCATTGATCTCACATGTACCTTACTTTTGATTTCTAACTCCTAATATGGGGAAGGGATGTTACATTTGTGTTTTTTTACTTATGTTATTTTTTATATATGCATTATTATATTCCATTATTTGATAGATGTTTCCAAAGATTAATAAGATTTGTTAAGAAGTCACTTCTAAATGCATATCACATAAAATATCCCAGACATATGTTCCATAATTAACATGGACAATTTAGTGGTAAAGATGAGGAGACAATTATGGGTAAGTTCATGGTCTACGTATGTCAATGACTTCAATGAGAAACTGAACAAATTAAACAAAATTATATATAGAGTGTCTTTATATTACTTAAATATCCATAAGAATAACTTTTAAATCAACAATTCCTAATAACATAAGGAAGATGAAAGTAAATTTAGTTAGATATGGGATTTGATCATCTTGTCTTGACTTATATCTATAGGTAAAGAATTTGTCTATATAACAAATAGGAATGAAGATGTCTAGATGAATAAGCTATAAATACTATTTATGATTGACTATATAATAAATGAATTATATGAGTAATTGTAGTGAATATTAAATGTATGAATATTATTCTCTAAATTAATGAATTCTTTATAATTTTTATTTTTCAATTCATATGAAATCTCATCAAATTTAATTTTTAAAAATTGATATAGTGATCTACAATAGAAGTAAAGAGACTGATGTCTTAGTACATGATTATGGCCTAGACTGTTTCTCTTACAAATATGACTTAGGACCCCCTATTTAAAGAGTCAAAATGTAAGTTTTAGTTAGTTTTTCACCTTAAGTTTTTCTAAGGATTAGAGGAGCAATCATCTTTGTTTTTTTTTCTTCCTTGTTGTGGCCTTGTGTGACTTATTCTTTAGACCTAATCGAAATAAATTGAATTGCCTTATGACTCTCTTCAATTGCATTCGTACTCCACTTTACTCATTTTGTTCATCCTTTGATTATTCAATTAATTCAAGTGGATCATTCATTCATCTATTCCTTTCGTTTAACTTAATCTTACATATTTCTTGATTTCATTATAATAAAGCTACTAATATCATATTGAAGTAAAATTATTAATAACAATATATTTTTCAATAATTAAAACTAGATGTTAGAACCTTACTTAATATAACATTATTCTTTCATAATGTACTTAATCGACATATTAGATGTGAACAATTAATGATTAATGTTAGTTTACTAATTCAAAGGAATATTCAAACTTTTATCATGAAAATATATTGCAACCTAAAGCAAATGAAATGACACAATAAAATATGTCCTATCATTTAGAAAAACAAACATTAGTCATTTAATTGTTGATTTTAACATAGTATATCTTTTTATTTTATTTTATAATAAGCGTAATATTATTAAGTAATATTCTAATTCCAATTTTATTTATGTTAAAGGATGGAAGTTTGGTTCATATTGTCCTTTTTTTGTTTAGTTTAATATCTCAATCTAGTTTTTTAATAGCTTATGCTAAATACAATAAATCACTTCATTCCTTCTTTTCTCATTGAAAATATAAAATTGATATAGAAAATCGCAATTGGTAGCTTAATACTTCTAACACTTAATTAATCTCTTTTAAAGTTATCTTAATTTTGTTAAAACCAACATTATAGACTTTATAAAACAAGTGCAGTCATTAGTTTTTTTTTCCGTAAATTGCCGTTACCTTTTTGCAGTTATAACAATACTCAACCTTGAATGTTTGAGTTGATGTTAATTTATTATTGTCATCATTTTTATTAGATACAAATACATATTTGAATTGGGTTTTACAACAAATGTAAAGTTTAACATTAATTTTAGAGCAAATTCATATGAAAGAATAATCATTTATTTTAATTAGATTAAAACAAAAAAGGAAGAAACTTCTTCAACGAATCTTAAAGAATTAGAAAATTGATAGAATTTCACCTTAGTTTAGGGTTTTAAAGATTTCTTCATAAAATTAGCCCATTCTCAGTTTTAATTTTGAATTCATTAAAAAATTAAATGAAACATATTACAAGTTGAATGTACTAGCTTATAACATAAAATTTGGAGAAATGTATACATGATAAATTCATCAAACACTTGGTATGCATTAACCAATTCATCCCTAATTCAAGACAAATTCCCAATCTTTTTTTATCATTCTCTAACAATAACACAACCCATCATTAACAATTAGGAATTAATAACACAAAAAATGCAGCCAAAAATAAACTCCAAATTAACCAAAAAATTTAGCCACAGATGGAGGTGAGCACGGAGAAGAGGGGAGGACGAAGAAGAGGGGAATACCTTAAGTTTAAATTGCCAAAGAAGACAACTGTTAGACCCCGATTTTTTTTATGATGATATTAAGCATGAATTGTGATAATTATGTGATTAAGGCTTAGTTTGATTTATTTTGGAGTATTAGTAGATAATTGAGGTGTATTTGCGCTTAATGTGGATTAAATGAGAATTAAGAGATAATAATATGTGAGGGCATTTTAGGAAGTTTGCTTGAGTTAGATATATGTAAGCTTTGTAGGAAGGGCATGTTGGTCTTTGGCTTAGGCTTAAAAGACTTAGAAGAAGAAGGAAAAAGAGAAGAAAGAAGAAGAAGACGTCGTGAGGAGGACAAAGAGAAGAGGGAAAAGGAGAGTTGCGATATTTGAGTTTTCCGACTGATTCGAAGTAATTTCTGGTGAGTTTAGCTTCTTTTAAACTTGTTTTGGTTAGATTTAAACCTAGAGAATGTTGAATATGTGAGAATCGAAGGTTTTAGGGTTTTTAAGGCATAAATGTAGAGATTTCCTTGGGTTGATGCGTTTGTGATGGATTTGAAGCTTAGAATGGGCTAGAAATGTAGTAGAGGACTTGATCTATAGTTTGGTTGTGTTGCATTTGGATTTGGAAAGGATTTAAGATGGGAAATGCAGGAAAATGGGGTTGAGTCATGACTTCGACCCGCCGCGTCATGACAGCGCAAGAAAGCACGCCATGGCGTCGCGGAGAATATTGAGACGCCCATGAGCACCAGTGCACGTCGTGGCGATGCCTGAAACAAATCCACGTCATGGCGCTTGAGATGTGCGTCGCGGCGTCGCGAGAGTTCGCGCACGCGACGCACACACTTTGGTGCTGCGCCGTGGCGAAGCCTTCGCCATGGAGAGTCAATGGGCGTTCGCATGGCGAGCCCCTATTTTCCGAAAGATGATTTTGATATATTTTTAGGCATATCTTTTGGTGTAGATGTCCAATTAAGGTGATTTTGGATTCATTGTGAACTAGAGATCAAGGACTACAAGTTGTATGAAGAAGGGAAGTTCAGAATTAGTCTATAAGGGTTCGGGATTTTATGAGGAAGTCGAATGTAGACTTTTAATGCTTTATTTTGGCTTTCCAAGCTGTGATTGTTTTCTGTGGATATTGATTGGCTGGAAACTTGGTTGTTTTAGGAAACCAAGCTGACCCGATTTCATTGCAAGAGGAAGGACACCAGTGAGTCGACTACTCGAGCGATCTTAGGTGGGTAATATACTTATAGTTATTGTGTGACTAGGCAATTTCTTTCCTATGTATGAATATATGTTATATGTTATGCATGTTTAAATGTGATGAATTGAATGATTTTGAGTTCATATATTTTGAAAGAATCATAGGAATTGATATTATTACATTTTGATTATGAGCATGTTATGCCTCGACTTCTGTCATGGCATTTTGACTAAATGCAAGATATGGAAGAATACCATATGATAAAATGATTATGAGTATGATTATGTGTTTTTGTTTGGGCGAGAGTGGAACCATTTCGTTCGTCACGTGCACGTAGACAAGAGCCTTCTCCCTGCTGTCCGTTTGTGGCCTATGAGATCCGAATGGACTTATTTCGTTCAGGGTGTAAACTTCGGTTTCTCTCTTTTATTTCCATGGAACCCTCGAGCCATTGTGATGTGCATTGCATATGTGAATTGTTCATTGTGAATGCTTTGTGACATATTTATGAATTGAATTAAGTATATTGAATGCGTAAATTGTTAGAGTAGCATGTGAATGCTTGACTTGATGTCTGTATAGATATAATATATATACATTCAAGCAGTTACGGAACAGGGTGATTCCATTGGTGAAAGTCCTTTGGAAGAACCACTCTTCTGAGGAAGCTACATGGGAATCTGAGGAGCATATGAGGAGTCAGTATCCTCATTTATTCGATCGGACAGGTATTAAATTTCGAGGACGAAATTTTTATTAGGAGGGGTGAATTGTAACATCCCGCTACTGTTAGCAAGGGTATTACGGTAATATTGGGTCAGACTGATAGGTTTCATTGCATTCACTGATTGAGCATTCTACTGGCCTCTAATTATAGAGGAACTGGTTTCTTGCATATGCATTTATTCATAGGTAGATGCATTCATGATTTTTTGGCATTTAATTGTGAGTATAAATTGATTGGATTGTGGTATTTGGGTATTTGGATTGTAATTGATTGAGAAATTAGGAGTAAATGGACTCGAATGACTGATTTAGAATAGCCTAAGAGTATTGGTAATTGATAGTAATTTATAGGAAATTTTGGGATATTAGGAGAAAATGCCGGACGAAAATTTTGAAGTGATGATGATTATTTGTATAATCTTGAAAGAACGGTCCAATGGCAAGGGAAATATTAGGGTTATACTGTTAGGAAATAAATACGTTGAGCCATTGAAATTTAGAGACTGAAATTTGGACTGAATTGGAGACTTAGGTCTATAAATAGATAGGTTTGAAATTTGGGGGAAAATTTTCTAAGGCATTGTCGAATTCCTCTTTCCCTCTACGGTGACTTTGATTTTCTTCCAACGGTGAGATCCTTTTATTCTTCCCTTATGGTTCCCTCCTAGTATGCTAGGCTAACTTGTTTACTGTTATTGATGAAAGATTGAGAGGCTTTAGAGTGGAGTAATCGTTGTTTGGAGGATTTTAGGGTTTTCGGTGGATTTTGAGGGATCTGTAGATTTGAGCTTGATTGGTAAGTTTTAATGGCATTAATGTTGTTATTAATGGTTTCTACTGCATGTATGGCATTTATTATAGTGGATTTGAGTAGTTGAGAATGTTAATAGTGGTTCTAGAAAGAGAAATGGATAGAAAAGCGATCGGAGAAGACGAAGAATTAAATGCACGCCACATTTGTCTTGTGACGTCGCCATGGCGAATTTTCATTCGTTCGCATGGCGAGGAGAACAGGACGCGTCGGCGGCGGCGTCAATTAGTTGACGCCATGACGAGCTTCGTTCGTCTCCCGCGCGCCTAAAATCGTTGTTCGCGGCGGCGACCATTCACGCCTTGTGGCGAGGGCCTCTTGGCATGGCGAAGGGGCTGTTCCATTGAATCAATTTCAAATTATTGGGCATAATTCATGGTGTAGACCTCCGATTAAGATGATTCCAGTTAGATTACGGACTAGGGAAAGAGGTCTACAATTGAGGATAATTATAGAATTAGAATTGATTTAAGTGACATTGATTCTGAGAGAATAAAGTCGATTATGGCTCATAGTGTGACCTAAATATTGAATTGAGACAATTGGAGTTTTAATTGGGATTCTCAATAGAGGTTTTGACCCAATGGACAGGAAATTGCTTTAGGAAATATGAATTGAGGAAATTGAACTGAATTTTAGGATTGGATCCATTATTGTCTATCTATTGAGCGAAGAGTTGGAATGGGACATAAGAGTTCAAATTGGGTTTTAGCGCCGGGAAAATCTTGAACATGCGTTGTACATAATTTCACTGAGACATATGCATTATTGAACTATTTAATTGAGCATCTAGTAATGGGATTGTATTTTACTGTTATAGAGGCGCCGTTGGATCGTCATTCCACGGACATTCTGGAACTTCGAGCGTAGCTTCGGAAGTTCTGGTGAGTAACTAGTTGGTTTCTCAAATTCTGATTATTCAAATGCTCAGCGTGAATTACTTGCCAAATGTGGCTGTATGATTCTTGAAATATACATGATTGGATGGTATGTCTCTCTTGTATTAGATTGTGAAATTGCATGATCACTTTCTCTTATCTTGGATTGGATTCTTGTCTCGATTTGAATTCTTGTATATTCTTGAGAAATACAATCTTGGGCTTTTATAGCCATACTGTTGAATCCTTGAATACCGAATTCTTGAACACTGCATTGCATGCATAAATGCATGATCAGATAATGGAATGTGACCCAAGTTGCTATTATCACTGAAAAGAGCCTCGAGCTCGAACACTGTACTGACCGAGCCTCGAGCCCGAGGGGAGAAATCACACGCATCCCCATTGAACAACGGTGAGCACTTGGGCACAATACTGAATAACTGGAAAGAGTCTCATATGCATTATATACATGAGTGATTAAATTGCCAAATCGTGTGATGATTACTGAACTGTGTGATGCCATGATTTACTGTAAAATTGTGATGTGATACGTAAAGCGTTCTATGCTCTTGTAATATTGTCGCGACACTATACTGCTCGCTATAAACTCATGTAAATTGTTATGTATCTGTTAATTGAATATTATGTGCCGTGTTATACATAATTTGCGTAATGCATGATTTGAGTGAACCATCGATAATGGTTTCTCTTTGAGTTCATAAACTCACCCAAAATTGCATCGTATTTTCAGAATTTATTAGAATAGATTCCTAGCTCCAGAGATAGTCTTTTCCTACCGTGCGAGCGTGCTGGCAAGAGAAGCGATGGCACACAGGTCGGTCAGCTGGATTGGATTTTTTAGGGTGAATTAGGATAGATGCTTGTATCAGTTTCCTTTTTGGTCTTATTTAGGGGACTGATAGTCTTGTCTATTCTGCTTTTGGATGACTGTATTGAAATTGCTGCTATGATAAGATTATTTTGGATTTTTAAAAGTTAATGATTTCTGATATTATGGTTTTAATTATTGCGATGCCATGTGGATATTGTTGGAAAAATATTCTGGTAGTGCACCTTTATTGTGGGATACGTGTCGGAGCGACCTTCGGATTTCCCGATGTGTACCCTACGGTGAGGGGGCGCTACAGTATGAGCGTCGGTTCACGCAGTTGGCGAGATATGCTTCAGATTTGATGCTGAGCGAGGCTGCTAGATGTCGCCGGTTTGAGTCGGGTCTACACTTGGCCATCAGAGAGAAAGTTATTGTGCAGAACTTTTGTGATTTCCAGCAGCTGGTTGAGGCAGCTTTGAGAGTGAAAAATATAGAGAATATCAAGAAGTGCGATGAATAAGAAAGAAAAAGAGAGCATCCAGAGAGGAGGTAGCACTAGTACTCCTATGCAGACAGAGTGCTAGGAGCTTCGATTCGATCGAGAGGAGAGGAGCAGTGGTGCGAGCCGACCTAGGCCGATGAGGACTTCTACTGTTTCTCACCAAACTTCTACGGTGGGCGGCAGTAGGAGGGGAGATGGGGATAGGTCATCCGTCCCTAAGTGTGAGCACTGCGGTAATTTTCATGGTGGAGAGTGTTACAGATTGATAGGAGCTTGTTTCAACTGTGAACAGAAGGGACACAAGGCCAGAGAGTGTCCTCAGCCTCCACGACAAGAGAGAGGCCAGATGCAAGCTCCGAGGAAGACAAAGACCATGGGAAAGAGGACTGCAACAGAAGTGGGCAGTTCAGATGTAGCTAAGAGGGTGAGTCTTCCGGGGAGACCGAGAGGGCAGGCACCAGCTAGGGTGTTTGCGATGACTAGAGAGGATACAGAGACCGCTCCTGATGTGGTGACTGGTATGATTCGACTTTTTGCTGATGATGTGCTAGTTTTGATTGATCCGGGTTCTACTCATTCGTTTGTTTCTTCGAGTAGACCTGTGTGTGATAGGATTGTGAGCCCTTTGGATACTCCGTTGATGGTGAGTACTCCAATCAGCCAGTACATTGTGATTAGTCAAGTGTTTAGAGGTTGTGAGATTTGTATCGGTGGAGAACCTCTAGTGGTGGATTTGATGCCACTGAAGATGGGAGGATTAGATGTGATTTTGGGCATGGATACTTTAGAGAAGTACAATGCTCATTTGGATTGTAAGCAGAAGACAGTGGAGTTTGAATTGGATAGCGGCAAGAGAGTGGTGTTTGTGGGGGACAGGAAAGTGAGTCCGCCCAGAATTGTTTCAGCTTTGACAGCAGAGAAGATGATGAGTAAGGGGTGTGAGGCATTTTTTGCTTATGTGATAGACTCCAGGAAAGATGGAGGAAAGCTGGAGGATATTTCAGTAGTCAGGGAATTCTCGGATGTCTTTCCCGAGGAATTTCCAGGACTACCGCCAGCTAGGAAAATTGAGTTTCCCATTGAGCTTCTGTCAAGTACAGCGTCGATTTCAATTCCGCCTTACCGGATGGCTCCGGCGGAATTCAAAGAGCTTAAAGAGCAGTTGGAGGAATTGTTGGAGAAGGGGTATATTCGACCGAGTTCTTCGCCTTGAGGAGCTCCGGTCCTATTTGTGAAGAAGAAAGATGGATCATTGAGGATGTGTGTGGACTACAGGAAGTTAAATCAGGTTACTGTGAAGAACAGGTACCCGCTTCCTCGCATTAATGATATGTTTGATCAGTTGCAAGGAGCGAGAGTCTTCTCTAAGATAGACTTGAGATCGGGTTACTATCAGTTGAGGATTAAGGAGTCGAATGTACCGAAGTCTGCTTTCAGGATGCGGTATGGGCATTTTGAGTTTATGGTGATGCCTTTTGGATTGACGAATGCACTTGCAGTGTTTATGGATTTGATGAATCGGGTTTTTAAGCCATTCTTGGACCAATTTATCATTGTCTTTATCGATGATATCTTGGTTTATTCCAAGAGTGATGAGCAACATGAGGAGCATTTGAGGATTTCTTTAGAGACTTTGAGGAGACATGAGCTGTATGCAAAATTCGATAAATGCGAGTTTTGGCTGAGAGAAGTTGCATTTCTTGGACATGTGATCTCGAAACAGGGAGTGCATGTGGATCCAAAGAAAATAGAAGCTGTGGTGAATTGGGAAGCCCCAAAGAATGTAGCAGAGGTGAGGAGTTTTCTGGGTCTGGCAGGCTATTACAGGAGATTCGTGGAGGGATTCTCCATGATAGCCGCTTCGATGACTAAGCTGTTAAGGAAAAATTAGAAGTTTGTTTGAAGTGATGAGTGTCAGAGGAGCTTCGAGGAGCTCAAACACAGATTGACGAGTGCTCCGATTCTGATGTTGCCATCGGGTGATGAAGGTTATACCGTGTATAGTGATGCGTCGAGGAAGGGTCTTGGCTGTATTCTGATGCAGGGAGATTGGGTAATTGCTTATGCTTCGAGGCAGTTGAAGCCTTATGAGCTGAATTATCCGACGCAAGATTTGGAGTTAGCAGCTGTGATCTTTTCTTTGAAGATTTGGAGGCATTATTTGTATGGAGTTCAGACGAGGATCTTTACCAATCATAAGATTCTGAAGTATTTGTTGAGCCAGAAGGAATTGAATTTGAGGCAGAGAAGGTGGATCGAGTTGCTCAAGGATTATGATTTATTGATTGAGTATCATCTGGGCAAGGCCAATGTAGTGGCAGATGCTTTGAGCAGGAAGTCTTCGATTGCTCATGTACGATCAGTTTATCTTCCTTTATTAGAAGAGATGGCCAAGCTTAAGATAATATTGAAGCAAGAGGAGTCGGATTGCCTTCTAGCTAACTTCCGAGTGAGACCGATACTCAGGGAGAAAGTTAGAGAGTTGCAGGCACAAGATGCAGATTTGAGTAAGCTCAGAGATGAAATTCAGAAGGGTAAAGTTTCAAAAGTAGTAGTGAGGGATGATGGGCTTATGATAGTGGGAAACAGATTGTGTATTCCTAATGTGCAGGAAGTTAAGGCTGAGATTATGGATGAGGCACACAATGCGCCTTATGCTATGCATCCAGGTAGCACCAGGATGTACAGGGATCTGAGAGAGCATTTCTAGTGGAAAGACATGAAGAAAGATGTAGCAGAATTTGTGACTAAGTGTCTAGTGTGTCAGCAAGTCAAAGCTGAACACCAGGCACCTTCAGGTAAGTTGAGGCCATTGCCTATTCCGGAGTGGAAGTGGCAACGAGTGACGATGGACTTTTTGATGGGTTTGCCTAAGACTAGCAGGAGGCATGATGCCATATGGGTTATAGTGGATCGGTTGACGAAGTCAGCTCACTTTTTGGCGATCAAGCAGACTGATTCTTTACATGTATTAGCAAAGAAGTATGTCGATGAGATAGTGAGATTGCATGGGATTCCGGATTCGATTGTGTCGGATAGGGACCCTCGGTTTACTTCGAGGTTTTGGGGCAGTTTGCAGGAAGCTTTGGGGATGAAGCTGAATTTTAGTACGACGTTTCACCCTCAGACGGATGGTCAATCTGAGAGGACCATTCGGACTCTTGAGGGGATGCTTCGGGCTTGTGTGATGGATTTCAGAGGAGCTTGGGATGAGCATTTACCGTTGGTCGAATTTGCTTATAACAATTCGTACCATTCGAGCATCCAGATGGCTCCATATGAGGCATTGTATGGGCGGAGATGTAGGACTCCGATCTATTGGGATGAAGAAGGAGAGAGGCAATTGGAAGGACCAGAATTGATTCAGACGACAGTTGAGAAAGTCAATCTGGTTAAGCAGCGACTTAAGGCAGCACAGGATAGGATGAAGAGTTATGTTGATGCTCACTGAGAGGAGATGGTGTAGCGCCCCCTCACCGCAGGGTACACATTGGGACGCCCGTGGGTCGTTCCGACGCATATCCCACGATAAGGAAGTGCTACTACGAAAACAATCTCTAAACACTCGCATGGCATCAATACACTAAATTCCACAATATGAAAATCATGAAATTTAAAACCATAATAATCATTCATTTATAACATCAATCCCAAAATATAGACCGGTCTATCGGTTCCCTACAAAGCTAAATACATCTCAAAAGGAAAGCGATACAACGTCTATACTAAGTCATCCCAAAACAATGTTCCCAAAAGAAGTCACCCCGGTGACCGACCTATGATCCATCATTGCGCCTTGATCACGAACACTCACTGCGAAGCGTCTATCCGGGAGCTAGAGTCCACCGACGTCGTCTGAAAATATATTGCAATGTTGGGTGAGTTTATGAACTCAATGAGAAACCATCATTGATGGTTCATCCAACACATGCATATACATATACTATATCTCAAATTACACTTTAACGCTTTATAAACACTATTCACAATTTACACATTATATTATATCACACGCAATATCACAATCGCACTTTACATCATCACATAATTCTCACATTACACTTCACAATTTACACAATTACAATATCACATATCAATCCACATTTTTAGTATGTCACTCGCATTCTCCATCACACTATACACTCAGATGCATATGTATGCAAAGTCTCTTGTTATGACATTGTTGTGGTGAGCATTTATATTCACATTTTGGCAAGTAGGAGAGCCCTGTGGTATGCACCTCGCCCACTCACTTTAGGGATAGGAGGCCCTCTAGGTATGCACTATTCCTTTTCACAATGATCACAATTTAGGCAAGTAGGAGAGCCCTCTGGGTATGCACTACTGCCGATTTGGCTCTAGGCCCTCTCACTGATAATCGAGCTCAAAGCTCTGAATCACTGTGCTCTAGTCACAACAGTAAATTTTACCGCTCATATCATGCTAGGCATGCGCTCACACTTACGATACTAGCACATTTATCTCACTTCACTCACTTGTCACAATCAGAGCTCTTATTCACAATTATATACACTGATTCTCATTCACATGAATTCACATTTATGTAGATCACACTTGGTACAATCACTAACACTTATCGCATTTAGCTCATTCACTTCACATGTATATCACTCACCTTTACACTTAATTTATACATATTCACAGCACATATAATCACTTAAAAGCTGAGGAACCAACTAGGTTACTCACCTGTAACTTCCGAAGCTCTGCTGGAAGTCCCGGCAATATCCGTGGTGCGACGATCCAGCGGACCTCTAAAACAATCAAACAATTTCTCATCACTAGGTGCTCAATTAAAGATATTCAATAATGCACATGTCTTTAATTCAAACTTGTATGATGCATGTTCATGATTCTACGGCACTAAACCCAATTCGCTATCGCTCACTTTACAACCAAAATTCACTATTCACTAGGTCAATAGCATTCCCTTTAATTCAATTTCACTCACTCAAACTCTAATCATACTCCGCTAGTTACAACGTAACTCTTTGGTCACATTAGAAACTATAATGGACTCTCTTCGATACTTGCAATCCCGTAAATCAAAATTCAAACTCTCAATCTTTATCACAATGATAGACCTCTTTCTCTAGTTCATAACGAATCAAGTATCACCTTAATTGGAATACCATAGACCAAGATATCATCACATCAACTTTGAAACATGTTCGATAAAACATCTAGTTCATGTTCCTCCATCAATACCCTTACTTTGACTCACTTAATCATTTCCAATTTAAAACTAAAACCCATAAATTTTTGTGGAGAGATTAAGAAATGTGTTAGAATCCAATGCTTCAAGAATCAGGTCATTTGGAGTTCTATAACTCAAGTTATCCTCAAACATCGATCTATGCATGCAATTTGTTTTCCTTCCGTCGATTTTTGCTTCATTTGGTTTTCGCTTCAGCTGATTTTTGCTTCAGCTGATTTTTGCTTCAGCTGATTTTCGCTTCAGCTGATTTTTGCTTCAGCTGGTTTTCCTTCAGCTGGTTTTCGCTTCACTGGTTTCGCTTCACTGATTTTCCTTCCTTCGATTTTGCTTGACTGATTTTTTTCTGCCCAGAACATGTCCACTTATATAGATCATATCTTTTGACTCCGATATCCAAATTGGACAAACTTGACATCTATCTCATAGAGAAAAGAAAGATCTACAACTTTCAAGAAGGAAATTTTGTCTAAATCTATCGATATCACGTCCATATCGTCTGCTTTTGCTTCAGCTGATTTTCCTTCAGCTGATTTTCGCTTCAACTGATTTTCCTTTCAGCTGGTTTTCGCTTCAGAACATGTCCACTTATATAGATCATATCTTTTGACTCCAATATCCAAATTGGACAAACTTGACATCTATCTCATAGAGAAAAGAAAGATCTACAACTTTCAAGAAGGAAATTTTGTCTAAATCTATCGATATCACGTCCATATCGTCTGCTTTTGCTTCAGCTGATTTTCCTTCAGCTGATTTTCGCTTCAGCTGATTTTCCTTTTAGCTGGTTTTCGCTTCAGAACATGTCCACTTATATAGATCATATCTTTTGACTCCAATATCCAAATTGGACAAACTTGACATCTATCTCATAGAGAAAAGAAAGATCTACAACTTTCAAGAAGGAAATTTTGTCTAAATCTATCGATATCACGTCCATATCGTCTGCTTTTGCTTCAGCTGATTTTCCTTCAGCTGATTTTCGCTTCAGCTGATTTTCCTTTCAGCTGGTTTTGCTTCAGAACATGTCCACTTATATAGATCATATATTTTGACTCAATATCCAAATTGGACAAACTTGACATCTATCTCATAGAGAAAGAAAGATCTACAACTGTCAAGAAGGAAATTTTGTCTAAATCTATCCATATCACGTCCATATCGTCTGCTTTTGCTTCAGCTGATTTTCCTTCACTGATTTTCGCTTCAACTGATTTTCCTTTCAGCTGGTTTTCGCTTCAGAACATGTCCACTTATATAGATCATATCTTTTGACTCAATATCCAAATTGGACAAACTTGACATCTATCTCATAGACAAAAGAAAGATCTATAACTTTCAAGAAGGAAATTTTGTCTAAATCTATCGATATCACGTCCATATAAATCTACTTTTGCTTGCTGATTTTCCTTGGTGATTTTAACTTCACTGATTTTCCTTTCAGGACATATCACCGAACACTAAAAGTTTTCTCAACCACTCATTTAACACTATAACAGAATTTATTCCTCCCCAACTACCCAGGATTTATGAACAAACATATGAAATACATCTTTCCATGAAAACGATGAAATCTCTCAACTTTATTTCATAAATCTCTAACGAGAGGGTTTCTCTAACACTTACTGTTGAGAACTCAAACAGATCTTCAAGCTCTAAACTCCACACGAAAAGATCAGCTTATGGATTCTCCTTAGAGTCGACAACACCAAAGGTAGAAAGGTTGGTGAAAGAAAGAAAGAACACCAAAGTCCCTTAGAAGATAATTTGGGTAGGAAAGCTCTATGTCTCGAGAGAAAAGTTTTGGAAGAAAATGAATAAAGAAGGCTTGGACAAGACTTAACCCATCAGCCCTCAAGGAATAGTGACCACCTACTCCTAGCTAGGTACAAAGTCCAAGTACACATGTCACTTTCTTAATGAATAAACTATAACTTAGTTACTTTTGAACTAACTCCATTTAGTTCTCCCCTTTCCAATATAACCAAACTATCTCCAACACTTCATTTAATTAATTCTTGCTCCCAACTATAAATATATCTTCCAATACACCATAAATTTACCAGCATATACAAATACAATAATTTCACCAAAATTCATAATCGCAAGATTTCATTAACCCAATTATTTCAACATTTTAAATAATCACAATTCACAAAATCATCTCAATTTCACTTTTCCAAACACAATCACTATCAAATGCCGGAACAATCATGAATACATGTCACTATATATATGCATGTGTAAAATGATCTATCTCTCTAAAATCAGAGGCCACAAAACCCTCGATCACAAATTAAGCACTAACAACTCTACACTCATAACACGATGCTCATCGCATCGGTAACGAGATGCTACAGATGGAGTATGAAGTCGGTGAGAAAGTGTTTCTTAAGACGTCTCCTTGGAAAGGAGTATTGAGATTCGGCAAGAAGGGGAAATTGAGTCCGAGGTATGTGGGTCCTTATGAGATCCTTGAGAGGATTGGACCACTCGCCTACAGGTTGGCGTTACCTCCGGAATTCTCACAGATCCATCACGTTTTCCATGTGTCTATGTTGAGAAGGTATAGATCGGATCCTTCTCATATCATTCAGGCTAGTGAAGTTCAGTTGCGGGATGATTTGAGCTATGAGGAGCTTCCAGTGCAATTTTTGGATATCAAAGATAAAGTCCTCAGGAACAAGACATTTCAGCTAGTCAAGGTCCTGTGGAGGAACCATTCGGTAGAGGAGGCTATATGGGAGCCATTGGAAGTCATGCGGGAGAAGTATCCGCGTCTCTTCGATGATTCAGGAAAATTTCGAGGACGAAATTTCTTTTAAGAGGGGGAGAAATGTTAGACTCCGATTTTTTTTAATGATGATATTAAGCATGAATTGTGATAATTATGTGATTAAGGCTTAGTTTGATTTATTTTGGAGTATTAGTGGATAATTGAGGTGTATTTGTGCTTAATGTGGATTAAATGAGAATTAAGAGATAATAATATGTGAGGGCATTTTAGGAAGTTTGCTTGAGTTAGATATATGTAAGCTTTGTAGGAAGGGCATGTTAGTCTTTGGCTTAGGCTTAAAAGACTTAGAAGAAGAAGGAAAAAGAGAAGAAAGAAGAAGAAGACGTCGTGAGGAGGAAGAAGAGAAGATGGAAAAGGAGAGTTGCGATATTTGAGTTTTCCGACTGATTCGAAGTGATTTCTGGTGAGTTTAGCTTCTTTTAAACTTGTTTTGGTTAGATTTAAACCTAGAGAATGTTGAATATGTGAGAATCGAAGGTTTTAGGGTTTTTAAGGCATAAATGTAGAGATTTCCTTGGGTTGATGCGTTTGTGATGAATTTGAAGCTTAGAATGGGTTAGAAATGTAGTAGAGGACTTGATCTATAGTTTGGTTGTGTTGCATTTGGATTTGGAAAGGATTTAAGATGGGAAATGAAGAAAAATGAGGTTCGGAGTCGCAACTCCTACCCGCACGTCGAGACGAGCGCAAGAGCACGCCGCAGAGTGCAGAGAATGTTGGAGACGCTGCGTGCACGAAGGCGTGCCTTGTGGCGCACTAGTGTGCTGCGTCATGGCGTGTGAGAGTCATGCACGCCTTGACGACACTTTTACTTTGTGTGCCTTGTGGTGAGCACCATGGCGAGCCCCCATTTTTGAAAGATGATTTTGATATATTTTTGAGCATATTTTTTGGTGTAGATGTCCAATTGAGGTGATTTTGGATTCATTGTGAACTAGAGATCAAGGACTACAAATTGTATGAAGAAGGGAAGTTTGGAATTAGTCTATAAGGGTTCGGGATTTTATGAGGAAGTCGAATGTAGAATTTTAATTCTTTATTTTGGCTTTCCAAGCTGTGATTGTTTTCTGTGGATATTGATTGGTGGAAACTTGGTTGTTTTAGGAAACCAAGTGACCGATTTCATCATGAGAGGAAGGACACCGGTGAGTCAACTACTCGGCGATCTTAGGTGGGTAATATACTTATAGTTATTGTGTGACTAGGCAATTTCTTGCTATGTATGAATATATGTTATATGTTATGCATGTTTAAATGTGATGAATTGAATGATTTTGAGTTCATATATTTTGAAAGAATCATTGGAATTGATAGTATTACATTTTGATTCTGAGCATGTTATGCCTCGACTTCGGTCATGGCATTTTGACTAAATGCAAGATATGGAAGAATACCATATGATAAAATGATTATGAGCATGATTATGTGCTTTTGTTTGGGCGAGAGTGGAACCATTTCGTTAAATCAGTGCACGTGAGACAAGAGCCTTCTCCCATTTGCCGCTTGTGGCCTATGAGATCCGAATGGACTCATTTCGTTCAGGGTGTAAACTTCGATTTCTCCCTTTTGTTTCCATGGAACCCTCGAGCCATTTTGATGTGCATTGCATATGTGAATTGTTCATTGTGAATGCTTTGTGACATATTTATGAATTGAATTAAGTATATTGAATGCGTAAATTGTTCGAGTAGCATGTGAATGCTTGACTTGATGTCTGTATAGATATAATATATATACATTCATATGTTGGGACTTGTGCTAGTTGCTGATGGCTATAATTATATTAGCCACTGAGCTGTGTAGCTCAACCCATTATTTTTCCCTCCTCAGGTGCAGAGCAAGACGATCTTTGAACTTGCAAGGCATCGGAAACTTCGGGCTAATTAGGAGTTTTTTATTAAGTTCGTATTTAGGTTAGCCCTCCGAACATATTATCATGGAGCATATTTCATGTATTTTGGATTGAAACTTATTTTGTATTTTGGATGAGTTGAACATTTGTTAAATGTCTTCAGGTTGTAATGGCATGAGTTTAATTCATGATTTAAATGCATGTGTAAATGTTGGGATCGGGTCCGACGTTATGGGGCGCCCGTCGCCATCGCGACCCGAGGGGCCTCCGAAATGGGGATCCGGGACCCGGGCCCAACAACAATGTTGGAGACGTATAAGCTCGACGGTGACAACGCAACTCCATACAATGACGATGGAAGACAGACGTGGTGGATGGAGGAGGAAGAATGACGAAGCAGCAAGTGTAGGGTTGGGGAGGGAGGTTTTGGGCATCATTTATAAATTAACCAAAACGACGTTGCTTGGTTTAAATTGAACCTTCAGTTGGAATAAGTTATAAATGTTTAAACCTTCAGCCAAAAAACAATGTTGTTTGGTTAAATCTCAAATGATATAATTTTGTTGATGAAGCGTAGACGTTCTTAAATACACCAAAACGGCGTTAATCGACGTCGTTTTGTTGATCAAGGTTTCAACATTTTAAGTTCAACAAAATGACGTCGTTTGGTTTAAAATCAAATGACATTGTTTTGTTAGAGTTAAAAGCTGATGTCTGACAAGAAATTTTACCGATGGAATTATCAACGATAATATCCATCGGTAAACATTTTCTTTCGAATTTAATGATGAATATTGCTACCGCTACTAAATTAACATTTCCAAATGACATTACCGATGAATATACTATTTTTGTAGGTAATTGTCTACGGTTTCTTTACCATCGGTAAATTTTTGTCGCTAATTCAAACTTCTCTTGTAATGAGTGGTGTTATTAACAATTGAAAATGCTTTAGTATGACAATTATGTTGATGATAAACTGTAAAAAGAAAACATGTAAATTACAGAACTTCATTTACTTCAAGCATACTTCAAATCCTTTGTTTCATTTTAGTGCCCACGAATTTGCACGAGGTGACTAGTTAAGTCACTAGCCACGCACGAGGGTGATTAATTAAGTCACCCTTATGACTAATATTTAACTTAAATGCTAGTAAGTCAGCACTGTGCATGATTAACATTTAAGTTAGTCACGCCACCTTTTAAAGTGGTGACTTATCACCACCGTGAGGTGGTGACACTTGTCACCACTTTTCTTTTCTTTTTTCTTTTTAATTTTTTTATCTATCTTTTCATACAACTTTACGCAACTTTCCCCTCAACCTATATACAAAATTCACAAAAATAATCCAATTAATATTCATGCAATATTCACACCATTTGTACTTAATTTATCTCACATTTGGATCAAAACACAAAGATTTGTAACCAAAATCAATATATGAATGTACTTCCTTATCCTTAGCCAGTAGGGTCATTATGCTTATTATGCTTTTTCCTTTCTTTTTATCTTCCTTAAGTTGATGTCGGGTTATTTGTGTTAGGGTTTCATTTAATTGTTTGTTTAATTTTTGGTTTTTATGTTCTATAATCACCTCTTTCTAACTCTGGAAATATTATCTTCTTTTTTTCTCTCTTACTCTACTTTATGCATTCAACTATTTGAATTATTTCATGGCTTTTCTCTTACACTATACATTGTTTGAATAAATTTATGTAAATATATTAGAAATTTTATTTTTTACAGTCATGACTCGTTTCAGTTTGAGTTTATGTAGAAATGCTGAAAGAACAAAAAGGATTGTTGTTGTCTTGACTGTATGGTTACATTTGTGTAATGTTGTTAGTTCACTATTTAGTTTGTTGGCATCAGAGGCTTCTTTATATAGTTATAGGCCAAGGGTTAGAAGTTATTTCCTAAATTTTTATGCAAATCAAGATTATGTGAGGCAAATTGTGCATGACAATGACGAGTCATGTATTTCAATAGTGAGGATGAATAGGCAAGCTTTTTTTAAACTATCTGAAATGCTAGAAAGTATAGGAGAATTAAAGTCAATAAAAAGCATGCTTTTTGATGAACAAGTAGCAATTTTCTTACATATTATTGCTCATCATGTGAAAAATTGAGTTATTAGGAAAAGTTTTAGAAGGACAGGTAAGACACTTAGTCGATGTTTTCATAACATTTTAAACGCAATGATGCATTTGTAAGATCTCTTGTTTAGGAAATCTAAACCCATACCAACAAACTCTTCGGATCATCTGTGGATGTGGTTTAAGGTAGATAATCATCCTATTACTTTTATAAGAAAATATAGTGAATGTGATTAAGGTTCCTCGTTATTTAATTTTATTTGAATTGTAGAATTGCTTAGGTGCCCTAGATGGGACACATATCAGGGTTAATGTGTCAATTAAAGATAAGCCTAGATTTTGAACTTGTAAAGGTGACATTGCAACAAATATGTTAGGTGTGTGCACACCTGACATGCCCTGACATACAATTTGTTTATGTTCTTCTTAGTTGGGAAGGGTCAGTAGCTGATGGTCGAGTTCTTTGTGATGCAATTACTAGGAGACATGGACTAAAACTGCCTCATAGTAAGCTTTCCTATATGATATAGGAAGGTTGTTTGAAATTTTGTATATGAGATAACGTACACTGAGTAACTTATGCAGTGATTTTTTTTTATAGGTTTCTATTACCTAGTTGACGCAAGTTATACAAATTGTGAGGGCTTGCTTGTACCTTTTAGCGGTCAAAGATACCATTTGAATGAATGATGTCAAGGTTACCAACCAAGAACTCCAGAGGAATTTTTAATATGAAACATGTGACTGCAAGCAATATAATTGAGACGTGTTTTGGGTTACTAAAAATTAGGTGGATTATTCTTAGGAGTCTATCATTTTATCCAATAAAGACACATAGTTGAATTATTATAGCTTGTTGTTTGTTTCATAATTTTATTAGGCAGGAGATGAGTTTTGATCCCATGGAGAGTGGTTTAGGGGATTATTTTCACACCAATCCAGTTATTGATGAGGAGTGTATAACTGCTATTGACCCAACTAATGCTTGGACAAATTGGAGAAATGAATTGGCATGAGAAAATTTCAATGAATCGCTAACATCTAGGAGAAATGAGAATTGACATTTTTTATGTGTTCTATTATGTTTGAGTGTTGGGAGGTTTTATATTATTGTTTATGTAAGTTGTTATACTCTTTGTTGTTTCTTTTGTACACTATTATTGAACACTATATGAATGTTTTTATAAGTTTTTGATCATTAATGTTAATTGGTATGAAGAATTTTATGAATGTTTGCTTTATTATGATGTTTATTTTTAAATTTATCAATATTGCTTTAATTTGGTAGATAAGTATGCCGATGAATTCCCCTTCAACTATTGATTCTCAAAGTTCAAAAGGAACAAAAAGAAAGTGAAACTATGATGAGGATGTTGTGCTAGTTTCCTGCATGGTTGATTTGCATAATGTGGGAACGTACCATGCTGATACTAGATTTAAAGCTAGGTATCTCAATGAATTAGAGAGAATGGTAGCAACAAAGCTTCCTAATTCAAACTTAAAAGGCAAACCTCACATAGAGTCTAGGATTAAGAATTTAAAGAAAGAGTGGAGCATTGTTTATGATATGGTAAGGAAAGATACTAGTGGATTTGGATGGGATACTGAAAGGAAGATGGTCACTACTGAAGATCATATATGTGATTCTTACTGAAATGTAAGTATTGAAATTTTAACTTGTTTTAAGTATTTTTTTAACTACTTTCTTGTAATTAATATAAAGATGCTGCTCAATTTCGAAGGAAGAGCTTTCCTTTCTATAATGAATTGACTGGGATCTATGGAGGAGATTGTGCAACTAAAAATGATGCAGAAACTGCTACAAATATTCTTGAAGAAATAGAAAGGCAAGAAGGTGTAGGCGGGTCAAATGAAGATGCAAAGATCAATATGAGAGCATTGTTTACATGATATAGATGAGTCCTTTACCCAACCTCAAGCATTAAGTCTTGTAAGACAAGCTGAAAATATTTCAGAAAGGAGGAAAAAAAGAGAAATGATACGGGAGAAGCAAGCTATGCAGATTCACTTATTGTTTCTGCCAAGATGTTGGGTGATACCATGAATCATATTAGAGATAAATTGTGTAAAGTATTAAGACTGAAATGTATATTCAACAAAAAAGTTGAACAGTTATATAGTGTATTGGGTGAGATAGAGGGCCTCATAGATGATGAAAGGGATACTACTTTAGGAAAAATTCCTGATCATCCTACACAACTGCAAGCTTATCCCCGCCCCGACCGACAGCTTCTGGGTCTCCCCATCTTTCCTAAACTTCCCCGGTCTTCGCCCGAGCATGATGAGGCGTAAACTTCGTTTCACGACGGTTCGGAGGCCGAGCCCCCCCCAGCGATAATGGTGCGGCTTAGGTCAACTAACACAAAGAAGATCTGTTCACTCAGCGATTTCCTTTGGGTTCGAACTCCATATGGGAAGGAGCGTTGTTGTTTCGAGGTCTCGATCATTTACATGGACCCACTTTTCATTCTATTTGTGGGAATTTGATGATCTATAAACCTCCCTAAGGAACGATCGGCTCATGTTTGAGCATGATGAATCACTTCGTGCCGACCTCTTTCTAATAAACTTTCCGGCCTCATATGAGAATGGAAAACTGGAGCATTTTCTGCATTTTTAAGCACGCTACTTTAAAGCACGCTATAAGGTCCCATGCTCACTCACATGTAAGTAAAAGCAAAAACCCGATGATCTGGGGCTATCAAGTAAAAGGAGTCGAGGAAGGTTCGATGTAATTGGTGAACGTGATGATCGGTGAGGAAGCCACTTTTAGCTTCTGCGAATGCTTTCTTTCTATGAAATCTGTTGCTATGTCTCAAGAAGAGTAAGGGGACGATCACAGGCGACTTACTAAGAAATTTCGACTCCTCAATTGGAAAGTAAGCAGATCTTTCCCAGTGCCTTCCTTAGCGTCCGGTGCCATGAGTCTGCAAGAGATGATCCAACCCCTTCTACCGCTTTACATTGCTCAATCGCCCACTTTAGATGAGACTAAAAACCAATCTTTCTTAGACTCTAATAAAGAAGAATCAGATTTTGGCGAGAGATGAAGGTGTATCCTCTAACTCTAAGGCGACAATTAAGTGACATAAGTGGTCTCGTCCGTCTATAAGCATCTGATGAAGCAAAAGCCTAGTTCTAGGTAAAGCAAGCTCTCGCCTCAGGCATGGAAAGGAAAGAAAGGGGATTGCTTCAACCCATACAGGGCCTTTCTCAATTTACACACTTGTGTTTTTAACTATTTTGCTTCTTAAAGACTTGGGTAGGGAGGTTTCTTGCCAGACATCGAAGGTTTTGTTGAAGTTTAAATATTTTGTCTAGTTATTTAAATTAAGGTTGAAACTTAATTTTTGTTCAATTAAATAACTTCTTAGAAATTTAAAGCCTTATGTTATATTTATTTTCAATATCGTTATATTGTTATTTTATATTGCAATTGCGACTATATAATGAATGCTAACATGAGTCGGACTAGGAAAATTAACCACTACAAAATATTGAAAAGTCATATAATAAGAAGAAAATTAATGATAATAAGGAATTTAATAATAACAATAATATTAATAATATTAAAATTAGGAAAAAAAAGAAGAAAACTAATAATAATAAGGAATTTAACAATAATAACAAAAATAAAATATAATTAATAAAATATTAAAATTAATAATAATAAGAATAATAATAAGTAGAAAATTAATAGTAATTGTAGCATCCCACTCTCACAAGACACATACCCGATATTTTGAAGGATATCTGAGTATGTACCCCATAAGGGTGGCATACTAGAGCAGTCATGTCACTAACTTAATCATGACATCATCATTTAAAAACATGAATATCACAATATTTAAAAACCCAATTCCTCATTTTCATTTCATAAAACCCAATGTACATTGCAGCGTTACATACTTCGTCCTTATATACAATATCGAAGAGCTATCAGAGTCTACAACTCTATTACAAAATATGCTACGTGATATATGAATAAGGAACCATAGAAAATTCTATTTAGACTCGGCAATGTCTTGATGTGGTTGCTCTAATTGCTCTTTTATATCATGCAATACAAACACATTTTCACATTACTAATTTGTAGATTTTCATAAATACTCAATCATATACATATGTGCATATGACATGTATAATGTATGCTCAATGACAATCTTGGGTATATCGCCCTAATCAACATCTTATGATCATTCATAAATTATATCTTGCAAAACTTGATTTTCCTAAGTTCCTCAATCATCCATTTACCAATCCTTTCCTAGTGAATTCAGATGATAATGAAATTTGGTGGAGAAGAAGGACAATGTGTGAGGAGCTTGTGGTTCAAACTTCAACTCAATCGAAGGTCCGGAGAAGGAGTTATGGTCAAAAGAGTGAAGAGTGTTGAAAGCTGTCAAACAACAGTGCACCTTCTCTGTCACTATCGTGCAACTCCCTGATGTTTCCTCTCTGTCAAGATCATGTTTATGCATGATCGTGTAACTCCTTGATGTTTCTTCTCTGCCACGATTGTGCTTGTGCATAATATTGCACTACCTGACGATCTCTTATTCAAGCATCAATCTAGCTTTTCTCAAAACCAACTTTTGGATCAATGTTGCATGGTCATTTTGAAAAAGAAAATGAGGTATTTAGGCAATACATTCTTCTAAAAAAATGTTCCTTTATGTCTTAAGTTTCTAATGAAACAAATTTCATGGAGTTTGGTTTGGTATTCTGCAAGTTATATCTAAAATACTATAGATTGTTCCCAAACCATGACAACACACTGTACTCAACTTCAAGCAAAAATTTGAAACCCTTAAAGATAGAATTCAAATTAGATTCATGCATGAAAAGTATATCCATTTATCTCTAGTTTAAGATAAACTTAAAATAATCCCATTTGGATATATACAGATCAACATATGGCTAAAATAAAGATGTATGTTTCGCGAAAACACTTCATGTTGGACCTCGATATTTTAGTGGAATTTAGAAATATTAAATGTATGAAATGAGTGTTTTTGTAAATGTATTGTGTTATGGATGTTATTGTGCTTTTAGTAAATTGATGAGAAAAGAATTGATTGGTTTTGATGACTTTGATATTTGAGTAGATTTGTATGGGTTATGAAAGTTAAAGTGAATGAGTTGATTGAAATGGAAGTTAAAAAGCAAGAAATAAATAATAAAAGTGTTAAAGTATAGGAAATTGAAAGTTTAAGTTTGTGAGATGAATAGTAACAGAAAATTGACTTTTTGGTCTGAAATCTTTATGAATTTTTCTAGATTGATCTAGAGAGATTTTGATAAAATGATCTTCAAGAAACTTTAAGCAATTTTTGAAAGCTTTTTATCGCCATAAAGTATGACATGTTTCGATATCGGGATTGACATTTATGATCAATCAAATTGAAGTGTATGTTACTTTGTTTTTGAAGATGCTCATAAGTGTAGGATTTTGTATGCAGTGTTTTGAGAAAAATTCTTGACTGATGTGTTTTGAATTGGGTTAAGTGGTCTACATGAAAGTCATAGAAGATTTTCCTAGGTTTTGAATTATGTATCATATGTTATTTGTGGATGTGAGAATTGGAAGATATAAAATTATGAAGTTTGGATGTGGTATGGGATGACAATTTCTGAACAGAAATTTTAATTGAAAAATTGACTTAGCTAGAGGTTGAAATTTCTTTGCAGCTCTTCATGAAAGTTTTAGATTATGTTTTGATCTTGCCATTGGTGTAAAGTATGGAAATTTTGGGCTATGAAATAGGAAGTTATGATTTTTTAAGTTACTGTTGCTGTTTGGGAAGAGTATTAGTGGATAGGAACTTTGGAGTGGTTTTTGACTTCCTTAGAAACCTAATTGATTTTTTTGTCCTTCATGAAAATTGTAGGTTGATTTTTTATCTTTGTATTGATATAAAATATGACATGTTTGGACCTTGGAGTTGAAAGATAGAAATTTTAGAAGTTGAGTTATTGTTTTGGGATGACAAGTAGGGGCAGTATATTTGATTGGGTTTTTTACCCCTTAATAGATGGAATTGGTTTTCAATTTCTTCATGGAAGTTGTAGAGCTTCCTTGGAGCATTCTATTGATACCAAATTTGTCAAATTTGGAGTTTGGGAGCAAGAGTTATGAATTTTGGAAATTTTGGTTATATATATATTTTAGTGGAAAAAAAAGTAATTCGGAACTCGTATGCGCCCTCGCGAGGGCGAGCGCCTTGCCCTGCGATTGGCTCGCGATCGCACGCAAGGGTGCGATGCTGTTTTGTTGTTCCCTTGTCCACGAAACGTTGCCGTTTTGGATTTTTTTTTATTTTGCTATTTTCTCCCTAATATGACCCTCTTTCAATCTTTTGTTTATAAGCTTTCTGTCTGACATTCGATTGACTTGATTTTTAAAGCGTTGGATTTCTAAGACAATTCTCTACCTCCTCATGAAAAATTTGTAGATTTTTTAGATTAAATTGAGGATGATTCATTTAATCAAAGTGAGTTCGAAAATTTTCTGAATATGGTTCAGTATTTTGGTGAATTCTTGTTCTGTGCAGATCCAATTGAACTGATTCTTATTGTAAAATAAATTAGAGACATGGGGATGTTAAGTCCAAATGACTTTACTTAGATATAAAAGAGCAAAATAAAAGAAAAACAAAAGCAGACGAAGCGACAAAGACACAGATACGAATTGAAAGACAGACGCAAGCAATACAGAAGAAGCAAAGCAGACGAAGTCATACAGACAAAGTCAGACAAACTGACAAACAGACAAAGTCATACAGACGAAGTCATACAGACAAAGTCAGACATACAGATGAAGTCACACAGACGAATAGACGCAAAAATGAAAAGCAGACGCAGACGTAGACGCAGATGCGAAATAGTAAAGCATACGCAGACGCAGAAACACAGACGATAAAATATAGATGAAGAAAAACAGATGCGGAATTCAAAAAGAAGACGAAGGAGTCAGTTTGAGTTAGTTACAGAACTCAACTGAATAACCGTTTCTTTAAAGATTCAAGAAACAAGAATCAAGAAGCAGTTGGAGACGAAGGCTATAAATATAAGTCGAAGTCGAAGATTGCAAAGTTAGCAAAATTAGAAAAAGTTAGCAAAAAAGCATTCTGTTCAATTTAGCTGGGAGCTATTTTACTGTAACAAGTGTTCAAACACTTTTCTGAGAAAAAGTAGTGCAGATAGCCCGCAGAGGCTAAGTGTGAAAGAATACTGGTTGTAGAGACCTGAAGAGGCTCGCAAAGAATACTTGTAACATTGAAAGAGATAGTGGAAATCTCATAAAGAACTCTGAGGGCTGGACGTAGCCCACGGTTTGGGGTGAACCAGGATAAATTGTTGTGTCGACTACTCTCACTCTATCTCTATTTTAGATTCAAGTTTTATCAGTACTTAATCAGTAAACAAAATTTTTCAAAGTTTTGATTAATTAGAATTTATCAGAAGTTCTGTAAAGAATTCTATTTCTAACAAACAGTTTTGAAAGATTTTTCAAAAAGGGGAATACACAATTCAACCCCCCCTTCTCGTACATTCTATATCATTTTATTAAGTATTGTATTAACGTGTGATTCACTTCAATTGGTATCAGAGCCTGGTATCCAAGGATCACTTTAGCAAAGTGTGGATCAAAGATAATGGCGGAATCACATGTATACATCGCAAAAGGAGCCTCAGTCACTAGACCTCCAGCATTCAACGGAGAAGATTATCATTACTGGAAAGATAGGATGCGGCTATTCATAGAATCTACTCATGTCGACCTTTGGGACGTAATAGAAAACGGACCTTATACACCGATGAGCGAAGATGGCAATTCCATTCCACGAGTCGATGGACGGTGACCAAAAGCGAGAATACAACTGAACTCAAAGGCGAAGTTCTTCTTGACGTGTGCCCTAAGCAGGAGCGAGTATGACAAAGTCCACGGATGCGATACTGCGAAGGAGATGTGGGACACATTGTCCATCACTCACGAAGGCACAAGCCAAGTTAAAGAATCCAAGATAAGTATTCTTGTGCACAAGTATGAACTTTTCAGGATGAAAGATGAAGAATCTATTGATCAAATGTTTGGAAGATTTCAAACAATTGTCAATGGATTGAAAGCTCTTGGAAGAGCGTACAAAAATCAAGACCATGTTCGAAAGATCCTAAGAAGTCTTCCGAAGAGATGGAGACCTAAATTTACTGCAGTGCAAGAAGCCAAAGATTTGAGCGTGCTAAAACTTGACGAGTTGTTTGGATCCTTGAAGATTCATGAAGTTGAACTCGATGCTGAAGACAAGCCCAAACGGGACAAGTCGATAACGCTAAAGGCCGGACATAAGAATCACAAGACTCAAAGACGGAGGAAATCATCAAAAGCGTTAAAGATTGAAGAATCAAAGGATGACGACTCTAGCCAATCGAAACCGGAGTCAAGTGATGAAGACGACGAGTTATCTTTCATCTCTAGAAAGATAAGACGCATGTGGAAGAAAAAGTCCAGAGCAAACCAGACTTTCAAAAAGAATGTCAAAGATGAAGCTAAGCCAGAGAAGCCATCTGTCATCTGCTACGAGTGCAATCAGCCTGGACACTACAAGTCCGAATGTCCTACTCTTAAGAAGAAACCAAAGAAGAGTAGAGAAGGAAAGAAAAGCATGATGGCAACGTGGGAGGACCTAGATTCATAAGAATCAGATACAGGTTCCGAGTCGTCTGAACATGCAAACATCTGCCTGGTAGCCGAGGAAGATAGTGATGAGGAGGTAAAATCTGACTACGATAATTTGCATGATCCCTACTCAGAATTGTTAGCAGATTCTCATGTTATTCTGAAACAGTACAAACTGTTAAAGAAAAAGTATGCAGAAAATATTAGACGTACTGAAGTAATAGAGAGAGGAAATGTCTATCTAAAGAAGCAATTAGAGGAGAAAAATAAAGTCATAGACAGATAAGAAGAGATTAATCAGCTTAAACTAAGAATTAAGAATCTGTCAACTGATTTAGCTACCTTCACAGAGAGCACTAAGAAAATGAATGAGATGTTTGGAAAATGTAGACATCCGAGTGATAAAACCGGATTAGGGTTTACAGGTAACAAGACTCAGTCTCATAAAAAACCTTTTGTTCAAAAGAGAAACCATAATAAATCTCGTTTTGATCAACATTCTAGTTATATGCATCAAAGAACTCATCATATGCATACTACTAACCATAAAGGACCCAAGAAATTTTAGGTACTAAAAAATAAAATAGTTTCTCCTGCAGATATCCTTCCTTGGAAAATACGGCAAACACCATTGGTATTTAGACAGTGGATGCTCGCGATATATGATGGGAAAAAGGTCTATGTTCCTAGACCTTCAGTATAAGAAGGGAGGATCGGTAACTTTCGGATACAACCAGCAGGGCAAGATCATTGGAATCGGTAAAATAGGTAAAGATTCCTTTGCATGCATAAATAATGTACTACTTGTTGATGGTCTGAAGCATAACTTGATTAGCGCCAGTCAATTGTGTGATTTTGGTTTCACTGTCACATTTAATCAAAATCTTTGCGAATTCAGAAACAAAGATGGGTCTATACTTTTCTCTGCCAAGAGAAGAAACAATCTTTACAAAATTGATTTAGAAGATTTTCAAAGTCAAAATGTTTCATGTTTTCTATCTTCCGAAGAAGAAAGACTAATCTGGCATAAAAAGCTAGGTCATGTCTCTTTTAAACATATTTCAAAGTTGGCAAAACATGATTTGGTAAGAGGATTGCCAAAAATAAGTTTTGACAAAGAGTTTTTCTATGAAAACTGTTTGAAAGGAAAACAAGTTAAAACCTCTTTTTCTTCTAAAAATTTTGTAGCATCATCTAGACCTTTAGAATTGTTACATATAGATTTATTTGGTCCAACAAGGACAATAAATCTTGGCGGAAAGAAATATGGACTTGTTATTGTTGATGATTTTACTCGATTTTGTTGGATATTGTTTTTATAACACAAAGATGAATCTTTTAAGTGCTTTAGGACCTTATCCAGAAAGTTATAAAATGAAAAAGGAGTGTCTATTGCTAGTATCAGGAGTGACCATGGTGGAGAGTTTGAGAATGAGAAGTTTAGATTATTCTGTGAAGAGAATGGAATTTTCCACAATTTCTCTACTCCCAGGACTCCACAACAGAATGGAGTTGTTAAAAGGAAGAACAGGACGATTCAAGAGATGGAAAGGACCATGCTGTGTGAGATGAATCTTCCTAAATACTTCTGGGCAGAAGCTGTGAATACAACATGCTATATTCAGAATAGAATTCTGTTGCGACCCATGTTGAAGAAGACTTCTTATGAGTTATGGAATGGAAGAAGGCCAAATATATCTTACTTTAATCCATTCGGGTGTAAATGCTCTATTCTGAATACAAAGGAGCTGTTGGATAAATTCGATTCAAAGACCTATCCAGGAATCTTTCTAGGCTACTCATCATTGTCTAAGGCATTTCGAGTGTACAAACTTACTTCAAAGACAGTTGAGAAGACCATCCATGTCAAGTTTGATGATAGTTCCCAACCCCATAAGGAAGATGACATGGAGAGTGAAGGTCCTTCAAAGAACTTAGATAATAGTACAGAAACTCCATCATCAGGAACTCATGTAGAAAAAGTTGAAGATATTCCAGAAACTATCGGACTGAAAAGAGACTAGAAATATAAAAGTTCTCATCCAGAAGAGTTGATTATCGGAGAGACCTTAGAAGGAGTTAGAACAAGGTCCAGATTCAGAAGAGAAGCTAATGTAGCTTTTATTTCTGAAATAGAACCTAAGAAGGTTGAGGAAGCTCTTTAAGATGAAGCTTGGGTGTTAGTCATGCAAGAGGAGCTAAATCAATTCACTAGGAATAATGTCTGGTCCTTAGTTCTGAAACCCCCTAAGAAATCCATTATAGGAACTAGATGGGTCTTTAAGAACAAGTTAGATGAATCAGGAAGAGCAAGTCGTAATAAGGCTAGATTAGTAGCACAAGGCTATAATCAGCAAGAAGGAATAGACTACAATGAGACGTATGCTCCAGTAGAAAGACTTGAAGTCATTAGGATTCTGCTGGCATATGTTGTGTGTCATGATATAAATCTATTTCAGATGGATGTGAAGAGTGCCTTTCTGAACGGTTTTATATACGAAGAGGTGTATGTTAAGCAACTACCTGGTTTCGAGGATGTTAGGAATCCAGACCATGTCTATAGACTTCATAAAGCCTTATACGGCTTGAAGCAAGCTCCTAGAGCTTGGTATGATCGTCTGAGTACTTTTCTTCTAGAGAATGGTTTTAGTAGAGGTCAAGTTGATAAGACGCTCTTTAGAAAGAATTTTCAGAATGATTTTATTCTAGTTCAGATTTACGTTGATGATATTATTTTTGGTGCTACTTCAAACAAGCTATGCATGAAATTTGAGAGTCTAATGAAGAAAGAGTTTGAAATGAGCATGATGGGTGAATTAAATTTCTTTCTTGGGTTGCAAGTTAAGCAAACCGAAGAGAAAATTTTTATTCATCAACAAAAGTACGTGAAATAATTGTTGCTCAAATTTGATATGCAGAATGTGAAGCCAATGACTACTCCGATGCATCCTTCAAACCTTTTGTCGAAAGATGAAATTGGTAAGAAGGTGGATCAAACCCTGTATAGAGAGATGATCGGTTCTTTACTGTATCTTATAGCAAGTAGTCCTGATATTTTATTCAGTGTATACTTGTGTACAAGATTTCAGGCCGATCCTAGAGAGTCTCATTTTATCGCTGTAAAAAGAATTATGAGATATCTTGCAGGTGCTACTGATCTTTGCTTAGTGTTTGAGAAAGGTAGAGATTTCAGGTTAATCAGATATTGCGATGCGGACTATGTCGGAGATAGAATCAAAAGAAAAAGCACAATTGAAGGATGTCACTTTCTTGGCGCAAACCTAGTTTCCTAGTCGAGTAAGAGACAAAGTTCGATAGCTCTATCAACCGCCGGAGCAGAGTATATGGCTGCCGCAAGTTGTTGTTCACAGACGTTGTGGATCAAATATCAACTTGAAGACTATTCAGTTCGAGAAAAGGAGATTCCAATCTACTGCGACAACACAAGTGCAATCAATCTTTCAAAGAATCCGATTCAGCATTCTAGAGTGAAGCACATCGAAGTCAGACATCACTTTCTGAGAGACTATGTTCAGAGGAAGGTGGTGCATCTACAGTTCATCGAAACAGAGTATCAGTGGGCAGACATCTTCACTAAACCATTGAGTAAAGAATGTTTCTAGAAGATCAGACGCAACCTTAACATGGTCATGTTAAGTGAAAAGTCAGGATAAAGGGACGTCAAAATTAACGGCGTCAAAAATAGTGAGTTACAGCTGGTAACTTCTCTGACAAGGAAGTTTTGGAGGGAAACGCCTCACGATCTTCAAAATCCCTATGATTCTAGAATACGCGTGATAAGACCCTTCAAGTTGCCTGAAGTTGATATCATTGCGGTGACTCTCATCTCCAGACGGTTCATCTTGCTTTCAAAATTCTCTCACTCATCCTACCCTAGACGAAAAGCTAACGAGGTAGACAGCTGTTCAAACAATGGAAGCGACTATGATATTGGGAAGACATGTGGATTTCGAGTCATTGAGAAATGATGGTATGGACATAGAACCGGAGATTGTAAGAGCTGGTTGGAGGAATTTCTTCCAGGTATGAGAACCAGTCTACACCAATGAGGTTTTTGATTTTTGGAAGAATGCTCAGCTTGTAAACAACACGGTGGTATCTTCAGTAGATGGTATATCTGTTGTTGTGACTAAGGAGCTGATAAAGAAGGTGACCGATTGTCCATCGGTTGGTGAGACTCTATCTACCAAGGCCGGTTGGATGTCTCAAGTTGGTATGAGAGAAAAAGATGTCAGAAGACAACTATATGGAGATAATGACCCTTCGGAGAGGAAGACTTCGAATCTGATCCCAAAAGCTAGGGTTCTCCATGCGATTCTGTTTAATTGCATCTTACCCAGAAAGGAGTTCAGACATTTGGTGACTACCACGGCTGAGCGAAGGCTCGTTCTACCTGCTGAATCGCAATCCCATCGATTTACCCTTCTTAATCTTTCACTATATGATTAAGGGGATGAAGGATACAAATAGCTATCCGTACGGCATGCTTCTTACAAGGATTTTTAAGGAATCCGAAATCCTTCTCCACAAAGGAAATAGAAGTATTGTTCCAGTGAAAAGTAAGATTGATTCAATCACTATACGGCGAATGGGTTTGAGGATAGTGATCAAAGAAGAAACAGACTCTTCAAGGAGAACAAGAACTGAGGGGGAGCATGTATCGAAGAAGTCTCCCGCTTCAAGTCTCCGAACTCAAGTGAGTATAAGATCACCTATAGATGAAATAAGAAGACTGACAGGAAGACCGTTGATAAAACGGGCAAGCCCTCAAGTCGAAGTAAGACTACCTCGAAGGACAAAAGAAGGTGCGTCAAAAAGACAAGGAGAAAGTCTTTTAAGTGAAGTTACGAAGAAGGAGAAGAGATCACCAAGGATTTGGACTCTAAGGCAACAAGAAGAAAAGATTGCCAGAGAACAGAGTCAGGAACAATCTTCTCAATCTCGTGCACCTAGAGCAACAAGATCTTTAGTCTCTATTCTGGAAGAGGATACAGCTAGAAAAGCCAAAGAGACTAACAAGAAGAGAAAATTAGAATCTGAGAGAGAAAAATCTCAAGTTCAGAAATCTTCAAGACTGACTGAAGCAGAAGACAAGACTAAGAAGATTAGTCAGAAGAAGACCGTGTCAACTGCTGGGGAAGTTAGTAGAAAGAAAGAAATCTTTGAAGCTGCTCAAAAAGAAAAAGAAAAAGAAACTGAGCAGAGCACAGTTCAGGAAATCCCCATTGCTCAACAGGAGGAACCAGTGGAGGAAAGCCTGGTTCAGGAGAATCCTATTGAAGCACACCCAGAGGCAACAACAGAATTAGACTCAGATAATGATGAACCTTGTCTGATGGTACACAACTATCATAAGTTTTTGAGAAAACATAAGCTGAAGATCATAATGATTGAAGTTGTTACCAGAAGAAGAACGGCTATTGCAATCTGTAGTCAACCAATGAAGAAGACGGTGGTTGTCGTATGTGTAGGAAAATCCCGGTGTGAGCATCACATGCCCACGGTGCAGAAAACAAAAATTTTTTATTCCGGGACCTTCCCGAAAGCCAGGATCCAAGTGTATATATAACAAACTCAAACCGAACGACCAAAGGAGACCGTCTCTAACGGTATCCACGCAGAGATCAGAGAACCTAACCGGGACAAACCCTTTGACCCGGGAATAGCTAGAACAAATTAAAGACTGCTGGATCTTACCTTTTTTCTATGGAGAGCTTGAAATTAACTTGAAGAAAGATGAAAAGGCTTGGAGAAGGTGGAGATAATCGTGGATGAGAGCTTAAGGAGAAGAACTCTTCTTCTTTTCCCTTTTCATTCAAAAACCACGAATCAGCCATCTAAAAGAAAGCAACTCTTTCTTTTATACTTATTCCCATAAGCCACGATCAAGCCTCATCCTCCTTTCATTTTAGTTTTTGTCTTTAGTCATTAAATGCTTTAATGACTAAGCAACATAATGGAAGCTTCTTCCATCATCAACGTGTACGCATATATACATATATTAATTAATTAATTCTTTAATTAATTAATTAATTATATATATATAAATAAATGCTGAAGTGGTCCAGTCACACTGGGGTCGGTCCTACCGGCCTACCCGGTCCCGGTATGGGAAAAATTCCCGGAAACCTTTTCCAGCAATATCGATGTCGCGATCTCATCGGGACATATCTCGATCTCATCAGGATCCATTTAATCCGATTGCTCTCCATATATCGGAACTCTATCCAAAACTATTTTACGAGTTCTCCGAGACACTCTTATGCGTGTGACCCATTAGGTTCCCGGTTATGTTGGCCACTTAGATTAACACTTAATCTAAGCAAGTCATGAGCGGTATCTAGCAACACATCATGACCCCCAATTGACCGAAAAGTAATTGGTTTGACGAATGAATATATATTCATCATGGACCATATCACGAACCCTTCCATAGACAATTACCGTGCAATTCGTCCTTTCACCATCCTATACCCCACTTGGTTATGAGTATGGGCAATGTGTCAACTCTCACTAGATTGACTACGTCAAATCTAGTCCAAGTGATTTCAGTTCTTGTCATGGGACTCATTACTTTATATGTCACTGAAGACACTCTTCATGACATACATACTCCGGCCAGAGATTTCTAAGTAATGACCCTGACAAGAGGCCATGGGTATCATCTTCTGCTATCACAGAAGTGGTGAATCCTCTATTGGCTACTCAATTACCTTCGAATACCTCAAACTGTACCCAAGCACCACCCTATGAGCGACCTCTGTAAGGCAACAAGGAATGGAGTCAAAGCACAGAATCAGTATCCAAGATATCCTTGAGCACCTCAAGTCTAAGGATACTTGCACCATTGCTATGATGAGATTATCACTGACATTAGAATAGGACATCCATGTGATGATCTCATGGTAGGTCATCCAATGTACTTACTACCTTTAGTAAGCATCCACATCTCAACCCTAAATATCTCATATTTACAGTTTCTGAGATCCACTGCTTGATCAAATCAAGGAGCATGAGATGTGCTAGTCTTTCCAGATTACCGATGTCCAGTCTCAGTAATCCTATGACTAGGGATAATTTAGATAATGACATAATTGCACATGATAGGAATCTCAGTAGTGTGATCACATCATAATTTCCTTCATGCTATGTCATATATCATGGACTTCATTAATTTGATTACAGATCCATATCAGTTCATAAATAATGAACAACAAATTAATGAAATATGTCTTTCTTTATTTATTCATAAAGACTGTACACAAATTTGTACAAAATTCGCTAAAGGCGATTGCCTTTAGGGTACTACTCTAACAATCTCCCACTTGACCTAAAGCCAATCGTTTTGATATCTAATACCATAGGCGAGTACATGAGAATCAAAACTCTTTTGTGACAATGGCTTCGTCAACGGATCAACAATATTATGCTCGGGGGAACTCTCTCGATCTGGACATCACCACGTCCTATGATCTCCCTTATCAAATGATATCTGCGGAGTACGTGTTTGGATCGTTGATGAGACCTTGGATCCTTCGCTGTATGAATAGCCCCATTGTTGTCACAATACAACCGTATGGGCCCATCACCGCTAGGAACCACACCAAGTTCAATAATGAACTTCTTGATCAAACGGCTTCCTTTTCTCGCTTACAAGCGGCAATGTACTCTGCCTCGGTTGTTGAATCGGCAGTCGTCTCTTGTTTGGAACTCTTCCAACTGACTGCCCCACCGTTCAGTGTGAATACATAACCTGATTGGGATTTGGAATCATCCTTATCAGATTGAAAATTGGCATCTGTATACCCGCTCACCTGGAGATCTCCATCCCCATATATCAAGAAAACATCCTTAGTCCTTCGTAAGTACTTAAGGATATTCTTGACAGCCACCCAGTGACCCTCACTAGGATCCGAATAGTATCTGCTCGTAACACTTAGAGCATATGATACATCGGGTCTCGTACATAGCATTGCGTACATGATAGATCCTACCGCTGATGCATACGGGATCATATCCATGCGCATCCACTCATCTTGTGTCTTAGGACACATAGATTTTGAGAGTGTTATCCCATGAGTCACGGGAAGGTACCCTCTCTTGGATTGCTCCATGCTAAACCTCTTTAGCATCTTGTCTATATACGTTGATTGTGAAAGACCAAGCAACCTTTTGATCTATCTCAATAGATCCTTATCCCAAGGATATAAGTTACTTCACCAAGGTCTTTCATGGCAAATTGTTTGGACAACCAAATCTTGACTAATTGTAGCATCGAGACATCGTTTCCTAGTAATAATATGTCATCCACATATAGCACAAGGAATACGATTGCAGTCCCATTAACCTTCTTATACACACAGTATTCATCCGGATTTTGTGAGAAACCAAACTCTTTGATTACCTCATCAAAACGGATATTCCAACTCTTGGATGCTTGCTTCAATCCATAGATGGATTTTTGAAGCTTGCATACCTTTTCGCCATCATAGGAGGTGAAGCCCTCAGGTTGTGTCATATACACATCCTCAGCTAGATTTCCATTTAGGAAAGCTATCTTCACATCCATTTGCCATATCTCATAATCATAATGAGTGGCAATGGCTAGGAGTATCCTAATGGATTTAAGCATTGCTACTGGGCTGAATATCTCGTCGTAGTCAACTCCTTGTCTTTGACGAAAACCTTTAGCCACAAGCCTTGCTTTATAGGTAATTACATTACCATCCATGTCGGTTTTCTTTTGAAAGCCCATTTGCACCCTATGGGTTTGATTCCTTTGGGTGCCTTAACCAAAGTCCATACTTGGTTTTCATACATGGAATCCATTTCAGCTTACATGGCATGAAGCCATTTCTCAGACTCTGAACTCTTCAGAACCTCTTCATAGGTGGTAGGCTCATTATCTTCAACAATACATCATCCTGTTCATTCACGAGAAATTCATATCTCTAAGGGGCAGGCGTATCCTCGTGACCTCACGAACTTCGTGTGTTGTAGAAGGTTGAACTGTTACTTCATCCGTATGAGTTACTGATTTGAGTTCAGCGATTGATTTGCGTCATTCACGATCTTGAACTTCTTCAAGTTCAATTTTGCTCCCACTGTCTCCTTGTAAAAGAAACTCTTTCTCTAAAAAGGCAGCATGCTTTGAAACAAACACCTTTTGTTCCTCAGCAAGGTAGAACTGATATCCCCTTGTTTCTTTAGGATATCCTACGAACAAACACTTGTCAGATTTTGCATCAAGTTTATCTGACTGTGTCCGCTTCACATAAGCAGGACAGCCCCAAACTTTCAAATGAGAAATATAAGGTTTTCTGTTAGTCCACATCTCATATGGAATAACATCAAGCATCTTAGAGGAACTCGTTTAACAAGTAAGCAATTTGTCTCTAGCGCATACCCCCAAAACGATTTTGGTAACTTTGCGAAACCCATCATTGATCGTACCATGTCCAACAAGGTTCGATTTCTCCTTTCAACAACACCATTGTGCTGTGGTGTGCAAGGAGGAGTCCACTGAGATAAAATGCCATTATCTCTGAGATAATCCAGAAATTGTTGGTCTAAGTATTCTCCACCACGATCGGATCGTAATGCCTTGATACTTTTACCAAGCTGATTTTCTACTTCATTTCTGAATTGTTTGAACTTTTCAAACGCTTCAGATTTGTATCTCATCAGATACAAGTACCCATATCGAGAATAGTCATCGATAAAGGTAATGAAGTAAAGATAACCACTTCTAGCATGGATGGACATCGGACCACATACATCTGAATGTATTAGGTCTAATACTCCAGTCGCTCGTTCACCCTTTCCCTTAAAGGTTAACTTAGTCATCTTGCCTAATAAACAAGATTCGCATGTGTCATATGATTCATAATCAAATGACCCTAAACTACCACTCTTATGGAGCTTAGCTATGCGTCTCTCATTTATATGGCCAAGGCGACAATGCCATAAGTAAGTTGATTTTAAATGATCTCGTTTATGTCTTTTCGTGTCATTGACATTCATAATTGGATGTGACATATCTAATATGTAAATTCCATTGCATAAAGTACCAGAACCATAAAGCATTCCATTCAAACTAATAGAAAACCATTGTTACTAAAAGTCAAATGGAAACCATTCTATTTAAACAAGAAAGCATAATATGTTCTTTGTTAATACAGTACAAAATAACAATCATCCAATTTAATTACAAGCCCACCGGGAGTGACAAAAGTAAGTGCCTACGGTTAATGCAAAGAACTCTTGCTCCATTTCCCACGCAGCAGTCTACCTCTCCTTCATGAGTGCATCATCGTCCCCGAGGCCCCGTGATATCATTGCATATGTGAGCCACTGGCGGTATCTAATACCCAAATGTTGTGATCGAAAAAGATTAACCTCGATGACAAACATACGAAGTAGTTGAGGCATCGATGCCTTCTTCGCTTCAAATGACTCGATAGACTTTGCAATTCGCGCCCAATGGCCATCTTTACCACAATGGAAGCAAGTTCCTTTCGGGGCAGCTTCTTTGGTCTTCTTCTTGATGGCGCTTCCCTTTGGTTTCTTGGCCTTTTTCTTATTTAGGTTCTTTTTCTTCTTTGAACCAGAAGAAGAAGCAGCCACCATTAGCACTTGCTTACTATCATTCTTGATAGTCTGCTCAGCTGTCTTGAGCAGATTGATCAACTCAGGTATTGTTATGGATATTTGGTTCATCCGATAGTTTAACACGAACTGTGAATAACTCTCGGACAATCCAACCAGAATTAAGTCTATACTTAACTCATAATCCATTACAAAACCTAAGACGACCAATCTCTCAATATAGCCATTCATCTTCAAGGCATACTGGACAGCAGATGTCCCTGGAGCCATCTTTGTGGTGAAGAGAAGCCTTGAGGTCTCGAACCTTTCGCATCGAGCTTGCTCATCAAACAGACTCCCTAAGATGAAATACTATAATGTGAGCATCCATGGACTCGTCGCTTCTACTACTACTGGTGACATCGAGGCAAGCATAATGCAAGTAGCGATGTCATCGTCCTTTAGATGCTTACGATATGCCTTCGATCCTCATCGAAGCATCGACGAGAAGTGCATCTGGAAGTGGAACATCTAGGATGTATCCCAGTTCCTCAGATCTGAGAACAATTCTCAGATTCCTTAGCCAGTCAAGAAAATTCGGTCCAGTTAACTTGTTGGAATCCATTAGCGAGCGTAAGTTCACACTGGAAGACATCTTCAACTAACCTAAACGGAAAGAGAGAAAGAATGTTAGAATAGGAATAGATGCATAATCATAAGGACTTGAATGATATGCAAAAAGCTCCCACTAGTTTCATAGAATCCATAACCCTCATTACGAATCCAAAGAAACAAAATGACATAATGTCCTAGTGGGTTGATATCCGATATTGCTAAGAATGACCTTGGGTTTACCCAACAAGCCACAACTTAGGTCAATCGGTAGGTATCGAACATACCAATTGCATCATCGATAACCGACATTAAGAATGACCTTGGGTTTACCCAACAAGCCACCTTATGTCTCGGGAGGTATCAGATATACCAATTACATCTTAGACACAACTATCGATCAGTGCTATCAACTTGTTGATGCGTGCACTTACATTAGGTTATCAACTCTTTGATGCGCATACATCTGATGTATGCTACCCAATTTCGCCTCTATCCACGTTGACCTTGAGTTTACTCAACAAACCAACGCTTCTAGTGAAAACCAACCCATTAATCCGAAAATCACATTTTCATGGTTCGAACATATCCGTATAGAGCGAGCTTGGGTTTACCCAACAACCCAACCCTATAAGAACTCTGGTTCTTACATATTCATGGAAGGCGTTAGTTTTCATATACCGAGGAGGGATTTCGAACTCTAGACTCCAAGCTGAAGGATTATAGTCACCAGGACTATATGGAATGATTTAGGTTTCATCAATCACATTGAATCTTACCTTATAATCATCCATCATCCCTCCTGAGCATGTCACAAGTCGACTTACAAAGAATGCAAGTCGCCTTTATGCCCTCGCTTACGCACAAGTCGCCTTATATCATGATACAAGTCGACTTATGGCAAGATTTCAACAAGTCGACTTATGTCCTATATAAGTCGACTTATCCAACGAAAATTGCTATTATATCTAATCGGCTAATTCCTCAATCCATGTAATCCCAATTCACAATACCAACATACCTAGGGTAATATCTGTTAATTTGATGTACCAATGAACACTTCATTGTTACATGATTGCCATATCTGATCAAACCATACAAGAAAAGCTTGAAAATGAGTCATTACTCATAAATATCCAAACAATTTAGGAAACACCAAATTATCACCCTAAGCATCTCTAGCTAGTCCATACGTTATCAAATTACTTCGGCACAAGTCACAAAAATTATGACGGCCAAAACAAGCAAGATAATGAAATACACTAACGAGACGCTAATGTGACCTATTCGGCATCCGAAAATTCTTGGAAAACCAACTTCAAGCAATTCAGTTTGGAAAGCATACTACATCAAAATAACACATTTTCAATCACATTAAAAATGGTCCAAGGCATTGGAACTGAAAAATACACATTCAATTATGCCAAGCAAAACAGTCCCAGCAATGTTCACAAAACTGCCAAGTACTACACATTGCTCGAAATAATCATTGAAACAATTTCAATAAATTCTAAGAAAATTACAGAGGTTACTACATGTTCCCAACATGCTCCATGAATTTTTTCAGGATTTATTTCCATCAAAAACTCATTCAACCTCAGCAACAAAGCCAATGCAAAATCTGTGTTCCTTAACACAGCTATTCCCAGCAGCATACAATAAATTCTCAAATAAATAGTAAATCACCTCAAAAACATTTTTTAATCCACATATACATTCATAAACATCTTAGGGACATGTAGGTGAAAGAAAATCTGAAAAACCATTTTTCTACAATTTATTCTCGAATTTATAAGCATACCTGTTCAGTGAATGTGCACAAAGACAGAACCCAGCACATTAGGGAATAAATTAGCAAAACCATATCAAATCACATTGATAAATTCCGGGCTTCCACAGACATATGCAACAACATCTTGTGAACATATCTAGGCAAGAAAATTTCGAAAAATATATCTCATACTGAATTCGAAATTGTACACATACAACATGCATCATCATCACAAGCTATAACAACTCCGACCTAGTCATGGTTTCGTTGTTATATATGACACAAGTAGCTCTGATACCACTGTAGGAAAATCCCAGTGTGAGCATCACATGCCCACGGTGCGGAAAACAAAAATTTTTTGTTCCGGGACCTTCCCGAAAGCCAGGATCCAAGTGTATATATAACAAACTCAAACTGAACGACCAAAGGAGACCGTCTCTAACGGTATCAACGCAGAGATCGGAGAACCTAACCGGGACAAACCCTTTGACCCGGGAATAGCTAGAACAAATTAAAGACTGCTAGATCTTACCTTTGTTCTATGGAGAGCTTGGAATTAACTTGAAGAAAGATGAAAAGGCTTGGAGAAGGTGGAGATAATCGTGGATGAGAGCTTAAGGAGAAGAACTCTTCTTCTTTTCCCTTTTCATTCAAAACCCACGAATCAGCCATCTAAAAGAAAGCAACTCTTTCTTTTATACTTATTCCCATAAGCCACGATCAAGCCTCATCCTCCTTTCATTTTAGTTTTTGTCTTTAGTCATTAAATGCTTTAATGACTAAGCAACATAATGGAAGCTTCTTCCATCATCAACGTGTATGCATATATATATATATATATATATATATATATATATTCTTTAATTAATTAATTATATATATATATAAATAAATGCTGAAGTGGTCCAGTCACACTGAGGTCGGTCCTACCGGCCTACCCGGTCCCGGTATGGGAAAAATCCCCGAAAACCTTTTTCAGCAATATCGATGTCGCGATCTCATCGGGACATATCTCGATCTCATCGGGATCCATTTAATCCGATTGCTCTCCATATATCGGAACTCTGTCCAAAACTATTTTACGAGTTCTCCGAGACACTCTTATGCGTGTGACCCATTAGGTTCCCGGTTATGTTGGCCACTTAGATTAACACTTAATCTAAGCAAGTCATGAGCGGTATCTAGCAACACATCATGACCCCCAATTGATCGGAAAGTAATTGGTTTGACGAATGAATATATATTCATCATGGACCATATCACGAACCCTTCCATAGACAATTACCGTGCAATTCGTCCTTTCACCATCCTATACCCCACTTGGTTATGAGTATGGGCAATGTGTCAACTCTCACTAGATCGACTACGCCAAATCTAGTCCAAGTGATTTCAGTTCTTATCCGGGACTCATTACTTTATATGTCATGAAGACACTCTTCATGACATACATACTCCGACAGAGATTTCTAAGTAATGACCACGACAAGAGGCCATGGGTATCATCTTCGCTATCACGAAGTGGTGAATCCTCTATTGGCTACTCAATTACCTTGAATACCTCAAACTGCACTCCAAGCACCACCCTATGAGCGACCTCGTAAGGCAACAAGGAATGGAGTCAAAGCACGTAATCAAGATCCAAGATATCCTTGAGCACCTCAAGTCTAAGGATACTTGCACCATTGCTATGATGAGATTATCACTGACATTAGAATAGGACATCCATGTGATGATCTCATGGCAGGTCATCCAATGTACTTACTACCTTTAGTAAGCATCCACATCTCAACCCTAAATATCTCATATTTACGGTTTACGAGATCCACCGCTGATCAAATCAAGGAGCATGAGATGTGCTAGTCTTTCCGGATTACCGATGTCCGGCCTCAAGAATCCTATGACTAGGATAATTTAGATAATGACATAATTGCACATGATAGGAATCTCAGTAGTGTGATCACATCATAATTTCCTTCATGCTATGTCATATATCATGGACTTCATTAATTTGATTACAGATCCATATCAGTTCATAAATAATGAACAACAAATTAATGAAATATGCCTTTCTTTATTTATTCATAAAGACTGTACACAAATTTGTACAAAATTCGCTAAAGGCGATTGCCTTTAGGGCACTACTCTAACAATCTGACCTATGTCAATAAATAGTGACACATGGGAATTACTGAAAGAAGATGAAAAGATGTTCTACAATGCTTTTAGGGATGCTGCTACGAAGCCATACCCTACAAAAATTACCTGTAAGCCGTGTACTATTTTTTCGATCACAAAAAAGACCGAAATAAAGGTTGCACCAGATATCCAGCCAACATATCCTTTGGATTTGACTAAGGGGAAGTCGAAACTATTTCTTGAAGAAGTTTGTGATGATCTGTCAGCATATCAAATAGCTGAAGAAGTGCGTAGAATTGATGAGGCATGCGCTTCTACACATAATAAAGATGAAGCGAGCTGCAGCTATACTGACAAGCAAGAAAACTGTCCAGTGGAAGGAAGAGCAATAACAGGGACGTTTATTGAGTTCCTTGTTTAGACAGTGTTGCGTATCAGGCCTTTATCTGGTACACTGTCTATTCAAGCAGAAGCATTACCCCTGCAAGGAAGACAGTTGTTGATGCTGCCTGCTCCGTTTGACTTAGATCTTCCTGAATCTGATACATTTATTCGTCCACCAACTATTGAGATCAATGATGAATACATTCCTACCTCTGATGCTTATACTACGACAATTCCGTTCACTACTCCCTCAACAAATGTTGATCAATCCTCCTCACTGTTGGACTCACAAGCTGAAATCAGCAAATTACGTGGTGAAGTCAACAAGATCAAGGAGACGATGAATGACCTGAAGAAGATGATGACAGAACTGCTAAAGAGCCATCATCGTTAATCATTTTTAATTATAACAAATAGGGGGAGAAGAGCATAAAAGAAGATAATGAACAAGGGGAGAAGAGAATGAGCAGAAGAAAAGAGGATGTTCAGAAAAGAAGGTGTGACAGAAGCAGACGAAGCACGGAAGAAGTCAAAGAAGAAGTTCTGAAGATAAGTTTTTTTTGTTCCTTTTAAAACATTGTATTTTGTTTTCTTTCGTATATAATTTGTTATCATCAAAAAGGGGGAGATTGTTAAGTCCAAATGACCTTACTTAGATATGATTTTGATGTATAACAAAAGAGCAAAATAAAAGAAAAACAAAAGCAGACGAAGCGACAAAGACACAGATGCGAATTGAAAGAACAGACGCAAGCAATACAGAAGAAGCAAAGCAGACGAAGTCATACAGACAAAGTCAGACAAATAGATGAAGTCATACAGACAAAGTCATCTGAGCGAAGTCATCATGATAAAGTCGACATCTGAGACGAAGTCACATGCATTTAACAGACGCAAACAGAGAAACAGACGCAAAAATGAAAAGCAGACACAGACGCTAAACAAAGCAGACGCAAACACAGATGCGAAATAGTAAAGCAGAAACAGAAGCTAAACAAAGCAGACGCAAACACAGGTGCGAAATAGTAAAGCGAATCATTTGCGAAACACGAGCGATAAAATATGACGAAGAAAACAGATGCGTAATTCAAAAAAGACGAAGCGATCGATTCGAGTTAATTACTGTAACTCAATTGAATAACTGTTTCTTTAAAGATTCAAGAAACAAGAATCAAGAAGCAGTTGCAGACGAAGGCTATAAATACAAGTCGAAGTCGAAGATTGCAAAATTAGCAAAATTAGAAAAAGTTAGCGAAAGTTAGCAAAAAAACATTATGTTCAATTTAGCTGAGAGTTATTTTACTGTAACAAGTGTTCAAACACTTTTCTGAGAAAAAGTAGTGCAGATAGCCTGCAGAGGTTAAATGTGAAAGAATACTAGTTGTAGAGACCTGAAGAGGCTCGCAAAGAATACTTGTAGCGTTGAAAGAGATAGTGAAAATCTCATAAAGAACTCTGAGGATTGGACGTAGCCCACGGTTTGGGGTGAACCAGAATAAATTATTGTGTCGACTACTCTCACTCTATCTCTATTTTAGATTCAAGTTTTATCAGTACTTAATCAGTAAACAAAATTTTTCAAAGTTTTGATTAATTAGAATTTATCGGAAGTTCTGTAAATAATTCTATTTCTAACAAACAGTTTTGAAAGATTTTTCAAAAAGGGGAATAGACAATTCAACCCCCCCTTCTCGTGCATTCTATATCATTTTATTAAGTATTGTATTAACGTGTGATTCACTTCAGGGGCTACAAGTTATCTGAAGGAATTTAATTTCAATTTAGCCCCTAAGATTTTCAATTTCTGAATTTAATTTGGGTTTAGTGCTCAGTCTTGGATTAGTAAGAGCTAAAAGTATTTTGGTCATAACTTTTGCTCTAGTCATCCAAATGAGGTGATACTTGATTTGGATTAAACTATCGAAATAGGGATACAAATGTTTTGAAGGACTCGAGTTTAAATTTAGTCTTTAAGAATGTTAATGTTCGGATGGAAGTAAATCGCAGGAAAAATATTTTAGCATAAGAATAGTCCGAAATGTTTGAGGTATAAATTTTGGAGTAGTGATCCAAATTTAATGATTTTTGTATCATTATGAAATCGAGATTATAAGGAACATTTCTATAGAAGAAAGTTTTAACAAATTCCTTGAATTTGATGATTAGAAAAAATGTCCTAAGTTAAACATGATTTAAATGATATTTTGAGACTTTGATTTATTTTATGATTTTTGAGGAATTAATTAACATGTTGATGTAAGTAATTAGCATATTAATTTGAGTATGATCATATGGCATGGGTTGATTGGATTAAATTGAATTAAAGTGTTAGAAATTAAAGTGTTAGAGATGCTTTAGGGGCAAACTTGGAAGAACACTTAAGGTTTTAAGTTATAAGGCATATATGTAAGGCCATAATGGTCATTTTGCATTCATTAAATGCAAGAAGAGTGGGCTGTCGTTTAAGAAGAGGAGAAGCACGAATTTGTTTAAGTTAGAAAGAAAAGAAAGAAGAAAGAAGAGAGAAGAGGGAGAGCTTTCGGTGGAAAGAAAAAAGAAGAAGAAAAATAAGCTAGGTTTCGATTTTTATGGGTTTTCAAGAAAGATTTTAGAGATGGTCCAAGAGGGAAAAAGATGGAAGAAGATGAGAGCTCCAATATGAGCCAAGAAATTTCGAAATTGGAGAAGATTTAAGGTAAAAGAAGATTTTTTATCTTTGAATTTTTAAAGAGATTTTGGTTTAGATAGCTTGAGAATGGCATAGGTTTGTGATTTCTAAAGTTAATTTTAGTGATTATGCCCTATGTGATGTTCAATTTTGGATTTTTATTAATTAGGGAATTTTGAGGAAATTAAGAGAAGCAATGGAGAAATTGAGGCTTTGAACATGTTCTAAGCATGGAAATGAGGTGGGTACCATGTTTATAATTTGAATTATAAGCTATGTATGTGTTTTCAAAAAATCAAGAAAGTGAAAGGATTTTCAAATTATTGTTTTCGAATGGTTAAATTCATTGTTTTGAATAATTTGAGAAAATTGATGCAATTGAATGATTGTTTGATTGATTCGAAATTGTTGCTAAAATGTTGCATTCTTTGTGTGATTGAAATATTGTTATGTGAATTGGATTGGCTTTGTGAAATTGTGAATATCAATGTGTCTGATATGAAAAAATTATGAAAAATTAAGTTTTCGAAATATGCCTTCGGCAGTCTGATTTTCAAGTGTGAATTGTCTGTCATGTGGGTTTGGTTAGGTCCCATAAGAGGGTCAAGTGTACTTGTCTAGGCTTCGCCTGCCTACCCGCTAGTGACATTGGAGCTCCTTTAAGGACTTCCATAAGTTCATGGCTACACCAGACCGCTATGTGGGAAGGTGTAGTACATTCTATTCACGGCTGCACAGGACCACTATGTGGGAATGTGCAGTACGTTCTGTTTCTGGACCGACCCAAACCAAAATTTTTGATGTGTTATATGCTTATGTGTGTTATAATGTGTTGCATTCATGTTTTGGAATTGTTCATGAATTGTGAAAATTTTGAGATTCTGGAGAAATAAACACTTGAGGTTTTTCAACCGTGAAATTTTTGAAATTGGTTATGAATGATTTGAAAAGTTGAAAAGTTTAAGAAGTAAGCAATTTGGGAAATTTCTACTGTGAAAATTCCATAAAATGGCAAACGTTTTGAAAAATGATTTTTGCTTATTTTTCTGTTATAAACATGTTATCCACGAGCTGTAAAGCTCACCCCCTTTTATCCCCATCTCCAGGTATCGAGAAGGAGATCGGATGAAAGCGAGTCAAGACCTCCGTTCATTTGTATATATGCTGTAGGGTTAAGATCATTATTTGTAAGAATAAAGTTTTAGACTCATAATAAGGATTTTGGGATTTATGTATTCTTATGTATTTCGGATTTTGAGATTAATGTTGTATCGTGGCTTGAAAATGCCACTTTTGTTTGGTGATGTATTGCTTTTGGAGTATGTAAATGAATTATGGATGTGTATATAGAATAGAAAAGTGAATTATGGTTTTGTATATAAATTGCATATGATTATGAATGAGATTGATTGTGGTTGGATTCCGGACAGGAGGTTCGATGATACTGATGTTTGAGAATTATTGAAGTGCTTTGGTTATGTATGAGTTTAATTTGCATTTGAATTCCGGACAGGAGGTCCGATGAATTGTGTTGATTGAGCTGGAAATATTGAAGTGCTCTTTGTTATGACTTGATTGGTTTATAACATGTGTGAATTTTTTATGGCAAAAGAAAATAAGAATTTTTGTTTAAATGAATAGTTATGATTCGCATTTGAAGGATAGAATAATTGAGCTTATGGAATTGATGAATTCCAAATGGGAAATTGAATTGCTCTGTATGAGATTGAATAAAGAATGAAAAAAAAATTATACCGTAATGGATCGGTTTGGGATTGAGTTTCCAACGCTAGCTTTCTAAGGTACGCGTTTCGGATGTCGGAATTTGTCATTTAGTTAGATTGAAGGGTTTCGTTTCGCTTTGTTATTCGTTCTTTCGTTTTCCGAAACTTTGGCTTTCGATTTGTGAGAACATGTTCCACCCACGCTTTGTGATCTCCCTTTTAAAAGTATACACTTTGTTAATCCGTTTGTTTCGATTCCGCTTTGGTTTTGTTTCCACTTTATGACTTTTGATCCGACTTGATTTCTTTGGTTTTCGCTTACTTTCGCTTTCGTCCTCTTTGTTTCATTTTCTATTTTCGTTTAGGATTCCGTTTTCTAGTTGGGCTCCAGTTTCAAAATCGGGTCCCAACACTTCATCTAACATATTCCAAAACACTTCATCATCATTTTCATCCTAGTTCATCTCTTTTGCTTAATCTATCATTTCTAGCTTATGTCCTCATTATCTCCTCTTCATTCCTACTTTCATTTCAGCTCAATTTCAATACAAAATCATCCATACTACAACTTATAATATGTTATTTATCATTTACACAAAATAGAACATAATATATCCACTTGTTCATCAACGTCCAGAACACTTCAAAAACCATTTTCACAATCAATCCATCACTAAATAATCATCATAAATGCTTCTATTAAACAACTCATGATTAACATTAACACAATAAAATTTAGAAAATAAATCTCTTTATGTTTACACCCATGTTAAAACATATATGGAGCTCCATGTTCATGGTCATCAAATCTCAAATCATTCATCATATTTGATTCATTTACAACTACCTATGAAAAGCAAAGTATAATTTACTTGATAAAACTCCAAACTCTTTAAAAATCATCTTTTTTATTTCTAAGAATAACTTATTTATTCCTTATCTATTCCAGCCGTTAAACCAAACAAGTTGTCAATGTCAAAAGAATCGTGGGTGAGTGTGTGACATAGCAAGTGACACTTGTCACTTGCCATATATCACCACCTTATGGTTCCCTTTAATAACGAGTCTATTTGTCTTCAATTTCTACTTCAATTGTCACCTAATTTTGGATATCATATTCTCAACAAATCCTAATACCATTTGCCAACTATTTCAACTGTCATTTGACACTTATTTCTACTATTATAATTCAATTGTCTTGCCATTTGGCATTTTTTCTATTCCAAAAATACTCAATATTTCAGAAATTATTCCAAATTTTATAAAAAATTCTAAATCAGTAATTATACTCTTCAAATCAATTTTCAAGATGAAAATATTCACTATTCACATCAGAATCACATTTATAAATTAATTAAGATCAACTATACCTGATAATTGCCAAATGAGTGCATGTATAATCATTGTAATATGTCCAATTATCAAATTAACGTGTATGTATGCTAATTGATGCATGAGCATGAAATGCATTTCCTAATTTCTCAATAATATCTATCATTTTCAATATTCTAGGGTTCTAACCCTTAACATAGGAAAATAGGACATTAAAAAAAGATAAATAATAATAATAAATAAATAAATAAATAATTTATAATAATAAGGAATTTAATAATAATAACAAAAATAAAATATAATTAATAAAAATAATAATAAGAAGAATAATAAAATTAATAATAATAGTAGCAGTGGTGGTATTAGTAGTAGTAACAACAACAACAACAACAACAGCAACAGCAACAACAACAACAACAGCAACAACAACAACAACAACAACAACAACAACAACAACAACAACAACAACAACAGCAACAACAGCAGTAACTGTTGGGCCCCGAATCATATTAAGCATGTTTATGTTATTTTTGAGGTTTAATTTGGAAATTTATTTTTGTTGGACTTAATTGAGGTTTATAGTGTTTAGAGGGATGGAAATTAAATGTGGGATTAGTTTAAATTAGAGTTAAATTGTTGTTAGAAATTGAATGGAATAAAATGGCTTGAGGGTATTTTGGGAAGTTTATATATGTTCTAAGAGTCTAAGCTTTGAATGAGGGTTAGATGAGTCTTTGATAAGTCCAATTAAAAATAAAAAGAAGAGGAGTATGTGGTGGAAACGTGCATGTGAGGTAGAGGAGTAAAGCTTATAAGGAAGGGAATGTTTTTACAAAAACTACGTAGTTTAGGGATTAAGGCTTAAGTTTTAAAGTTAAAAAGTCATGTATTAGGGAATATAGAAGAGGATTCACGAAAATTCTAGAGAAAGGGAGAGGGAGAGTTTCGTATATGTAGAAGAAGAAGAAGGAGAAGAAGAAGAAGAGGAAGAAGAGGTTTAGGTCTTGTGTTTTCTTGCTTAGAGAAGAGTAGTAGAGAGTGTTTGAGAAGGATAAGAGAAAGAAAGGTTTAAGAGTTTATCAAGCCAAAAGGGAGAGCAATTTTCGTGGGTCTCCTTTCAAGGTGAAGAGAGGTTAGTAGAACAAGAAGCAAGATCAAGTGATCAAATTCAAGGCTAAAGGTTTAAGGTGGGTAATTTCTTAATGATTGAGTTAATGAACTTGTTAAAGTTCTATTATAAATGCTATTAAATACTATTGAATGCTTTGAAATGATTTATCCATATTGCTTGTATTTTTTTGAAATGGTTTGAATATATATATATATATGAGATATGAAAATGTGTATATGATTGTTGAACAAGTGAAAAATAGATTTGAATGGCAATTATGTGAAAATGGATGTTGCAAGGTTCATTGAGGACTAATGTGTATAAAATGCATGAATGATGTGATATGCATGTTTCTATGGGTTTAGGGTGGTCCTTTATGTGATAGGTGCACCTATATAGGCTTCTCCCGCCTGCCCGCTAGTGGCTATGGAGTTCCTCACGGACTCCCTCATGTGTTCACGGCTACACATGACCGTTTTACGGAAGTGTGTAGTACGTCCTATTGGACCCACCCGAAAACCAATTTTTGTGTGACTATATTATGTGCTTTTTAAGTTGTTCTTGTGGAATATATTGTTTTGTAATTGCCTTTGATCATTTGAGATTAATGAAGAATTGCTTTATAATAAAGATGGTTTAGTTCAATTGTTTGAGAATAAATTAATAAAGGATTTTGGCATGTTTATTCTTAGTTATTAAGTTTTTACCCACGGAGCTGTCGAGCTCACCCCCCATTTTCCCCTCCACAGGTCACGAGCGAGAAACCGAGACACCGCATCGGGAATAAGGCATTACTCCGATGCAAGTTTTGTTTTTTGAAATCATGTTTTAGAAACCAAGGCTTTAGATTGCATTTTGGAATGTATTTTGTACTTTGTTCCTTGAAACTATGATGTAATTGGGCTAAAATGCCCTCTAAAGCTTTGTAATAACTTTGAATTTCATGTAAATGCAAGATTGTTGAATTTTAATTGTATTTGATGTAATTTACACATGTTTTATACATATGCATCATTGTATGGTTTGAATTAGCAAAAAGGAGTGGATGAGATTGTATGGTCTTATTATTTGGAATGGAATAGATATCTAGGAGTGAGGTTGTTGCCTTTGAACTATGTTTGAAGATACTTTAGTATTGAAACATGTTAAATGAGGTTGGATATTGAGTTTTATGCAGGTGATGGAGCTAGGATTAAAATTTGGTTAGTTGTATGTTCAAGGGAGGTTCTGTCAAAATTTTTGTAAAATCTGACATAAACTTCACTTGGGATTTAGACCCTCTTAGGATTTGAATTGGATCAGGAAGTCTTTTGAAGTTTGTAGTAGAGGTTCTTATCTTTCCAATGACATATAATGTGTCTCATTTGGACTTAGGGTCAAAAAGTTATGAGGTTTAGAACACATTCAGTCACTGTTCAATTAGCTATATTACAGTTTCATTGGACCTTTTATGGGCAGTGCCTTTGAGTGGCTTTTTACCTTGCTTAATGATGAAATTAACATTTGCATCCTTCATGAGAGTTGTAGAGCAACTTGTTATCTTTCCATTGAGGTATAATATGTACTTTTTAGAATTTGGAGCAAGAAGTTATGACAATTGAAAGATAACAGCTAAGGTTCATTTTGGTTGTTCATGTAGCTTATGGGTTTATGATAACTTTGATGACAAATTATTGAAATTCATGGTTTGATGAACCAATTAAGTTGGAAATTATGAATTTGGTGAGTTGAAATTGGAGTATAAAGTGTTTAGGTTTTGGAATGAGTAAATTTGGAAGTGTATAAATGGTTATGAAGTTAGGTTGAAGATTGAGATGCATTGGAAGAAGATTTGAAGTTTTGAGAAATTGCATGTCCGTTAAACGGACAGCCTCGGGTGTAAAAACACCCCTTACCTTGCCCGTGTCCGTTTAACGGACATTTGTGAACCTTTTGGGACCCTTTCACCCGTACCTGTCCGTTAAACGGACAGCTACGGAAAATATGGTGCATTTTCAATTTTTTAGAGGCCGAATATCATTTTTTAGTCTTCATGAAAGTTGTATATCTAGATGTCTAATTTCTAATGGTACAAAAACGAAAGAAATAAGATTTATATATCAAAAGTTATGGTAATCGCGCTAAAAGAGTTTCAAACTGTTTTAGGATGTGAACATACTTGATTCTTTTGGGCATAAATTCCTCATCCGACCTCCAATTGAGGCGAGGCCTGAACTATTAGATTCCTAAGACATATATCCTTTCTTTCCACAAAAATTGGTATCATTTGGAGTCAAATTGCAAAATTTTGCATTAAAACAAATGAGAGGTCGGTTTGGAGATCATTTTTGGAGTATGAACTATGTTAGGCTTTTTGAGTATAACTTGAGTTATACAACTTCGTTTGAGGTGATTCTTATTGCAAAACGAACTCGAGGCATAGAGCTACAATTTATATGAAGAAGTCAACTTATAATTTTGATGTTTAAATAGTGTGCGCTCGCTACGAATGTGGAATTACAACTAAGGACCCTGAAAGGTTATAAGCTCAAGGTTTATGATTATGAAGTTTTAATGTCGAAACAAGTCTATTTGTGTGGTGAGGAATCCCTCCCTCGTGGGATGCGCGTCCGGACGTCACGTAGGATGTGGGACCTGCTATCCACCGGGGTGGGGTTCCAACAGTAACAGCAACAGCAACAGCAACAACAACAACAACAACAACAACAACAGTAACAATAATAATAATAAACATCAATAATAAGGATAATGATATTTTGGTCTTTTTGTTAGTTATTCCTTTGTCATCATATAAACCAAACATGGACATAGAAATTCTTTAATAGTAAACCAAACAAAATAATACCTATTCTATTCTATTCCTCATCTTTTCTATTCCTAAGAATAACTATTATGTTTCTTATTTATTCCAGCCGTTAAACCAAACAAGTTGTTGCTCTTTTTGTTTCTGATTTCCTAATGCTTAACTTGTGATTAATTTTTGAATTCTAGTTTAGTTATGTTGACTTGATTATTTGGGATATTATTATTTTATTTAATTCAATTGATTACCGAGTGAATTTAACACTTTTACAATTGTTGAAATTTTGACGTCAAGTTTCGATTGTTGATTGCATTTCTTTATGTTTGACGTATTGAGCTGGTTCAATTTCTAAGAGTAAAAACGAACAAGTAGAAACTAGTTGATTTTCTATAGTTAATTTGTTAAATGTCCTGGATTGTCTTGGATTATCAAAATTACATGACCAAATTAAAATTTAGAACTTGTTCACTTGTACATATTAGGTTAGATTAATATTTTAATTCTTTTAATTTCCAGTCTTGAATGGAACATAACCCCCCCAACCAAACAAAAATTCAAAATGTATATAATTAATTAACTTTGTAGGTTTTGTTATTATTATTTCTACTTTGGAAATTTTGTATAATTAATCCTTACTTCATGCTTTGTTAGAAATTTTGTCCAATCTATCCAAGTCTTTACTTTCGTCTATACATTCTTTGTTATGTGTTTTAATATCGTCTCAACATTGAAAAATAACATAGTTTAATGTATTATGCATAAAAGAATTATGTATTGTGTTGGAAATTTTGCATGAAAATGTGACTAATATGTTTGTGACAAATCTGGAATTTTTCTTTTAAAGTTTATTAGTTTATCGAAATATGTTTTATTAATTTAATTATCTAAAGTTATATGCTTTAATAAAATTATATGCATAAACATTGAATTTGGGTTGTTTAAAAGAGTTGTAATAAATAAACTAATTTAGTATATTAACCTTCCTCGTGAGATCGTCTCTTGTTTGCTATATACTACAATGTTTAATAAATTGAAAGTAAATAAGGATTTAATTTTGTATGCCTAATGACATGTATCGATATCCTTACTAGGAGCAGTAGATCCTAGAATAAGCAAAGACAATAACATAAAAGGTTCCTTCATACACTTCCATGGTGGTAAATTATATGACACTAGAATTATTAGCTATATGTTGTAAGAAGTACTCATATTACTGAAAGGATTAAATCCATCTGAGGCTAAACAAAGATGAACATTACGACAATCTTGTGCAAGCTATGAAAACCTTCCATCAAAGTCTTTCCATGCCATTGAGTCTGCTGGATGATGTATAATGTTATCATTAATGCATTTCTCTTTATGCTGCCTTATATCTATGGATGATTTTATTGACATAAAAGCCTTTGTAGTCATGGTTTAATACGAAACTATCTTAAGATTTTATGCGATATCTTTTTCCCACTCCCATCATCCACTTGCCACCTTGATGTATCACAAATGGGACACTTTTCAAGATCTTTATTGTCCTTCCAAATCTTAACAGTTTCTTTGCATCATAGTATGATTTAGGCTATTAGTGGCCAATAAGTAATGCATTATTGAGCAAGTTAATTATCATTTCAAAAGAATTGTTACTATATTTATTATAGGCCTTCAAATGCAACAACTTGACAACAAAAGATAGTTGTGAGACATTCGAGCACCCTAGATATAATTCTTCTTGACCAAGTTTAAATAACTTCCCAAAATTACCTTCTATAATACTACCAATTTTTTTAGGCAATCTAGTTTCATTGATAGTCTCCATATAATTGTCATAATCCTCTAACATCTTGCCAATCTCCTCATCACCATCATCATTAATATCACAATCTTCTACATCATTATTGTTACTATCATCAACACTTCTCCTACAACTTGTTTCCTTACTTTCATCATGATAAATCCATAGAGTATAGAATTTATGTATGCCTCAAATTAGCAAGTGATTATATACCACATCTTGACTTTGAATGTTGACATTTTAGCAACCTATGCATGGACAATGAATACGACGTTCATTACCCATTTGATCTTTTACAATTTACACGGAACTCTTAACTCCTACATATTCAGTGGACCATTTTCTATGAGACATCTAACTTTTTCCCATTTAACTATACAATTAAAAGTAAATAACTGAATTATTAATGCAATCCTCATTTTATATAACATAATTAATTATTATTTGAATGTTCCAACATTCTAGCAATGTTAATTATATGATCTATTAAGTGAGACTACTTCATATGTTAAGGTTGAGAATGTTAAGTGTGTATGTACTATGTTTAGGGGATGCATAAACATCCCTCGCAGCTCCTAAATATGATTGCTTCTACGTAAAAAAAGGAAAATTTAATGTGAGTCCAATTTTTTTAATATGAAGCAATTAACCATTCCCAATTGAGTTGAATATTATGGTTCCAATTTATATGTTTGTTACCTATATATGTTTTGATAACTTGCTAAGATTTCTAATGTTGATCATCTTTCTTTAATTGTTACGTCTAATCACATCCTCATTAAACATTGGAATAAAGTCCTTTTGATGGATACATTAGTAAAGTATAAGTGGTAGAGAATTGGTATAAAAGCAATAGTATGGTAAATATGCATATAAACAGTTACAAAAGTTGCCTTAATTCTCTAAAGAACCTTTAATCAAACAGTTAGCAGGTTTCCTCAAACAAGTATGGAAGGTGGGAAAGAAATGTCAACCCATACACATCCAAAACTAAAACACATTTCACCATCTTGTAAATACAAACACAAACTAAAACCCATACACCATTAGCAGAACACAAAACTCCATAAACTCAACCATGTAATAGAAAAACATTGCACAAAATAGACAGTTCTTGAAAATGTAAATGAAGAACAATATCAATATAGGACATGACGCTTCATAGATGGTGATGACCATAACACAAGAGGTGACCACAATAGATTAAGAGAGGACACTTCTTTGACAGTAAAGCAAGAGGAAATTGGTTCGACTAACACGAAAATGAAGAGAGCTTCATTTTTTTGTTAATAACCTAGTAGAAGACGATTCGATGTATTTGGAAGAAATACACTATTTGGAGACAAATCATAAAACCTTCCCCAAATGGTGGCCCATTTAAATTTGGGTTAACCTTAGGCGACGAACATTATAAATGAATTTACTAGTTACAATTATTATCCATAAATTAATATAACATTATAAATGATTTTCATGTATAATAAATATTGAAATTTAATAGAAAATAATAGAATTCTATAGTAAATAATGGAAATCAATATCAAATATTAATATGATATTCTTAAAAATCCAATTTAAAATTATTCACAATGAATGTAAGTTTAGAAAAATTATTTATGTATAATTTCATTTCAAAGATTTTTAAAAACACACAATTTATTTGTACTTTTTATTAATGTCTTTTAATATATATGACATGACAATTATAAGTGGTCTAAGAAAACTATTTATTATGTGTAAATTCTTTCTATTTTATGGAAATGATATACTAAAAAAGGTTAGGAAAATTGACTTTTAGCATTTTTGGTGACTTTTGGGGTTGTTCATTAAATGTTGTAAAGATAAAAGAAATTATACAAAAATAGCGTCGTCCAAGAATTGTACGAGCTTTGTTTTCTCTTCCATTGTCTCCCTGCAGTTATAGTCAAGGTATATACGTTGGAGCTTTTATTGTGGGTTTTTTTCCTCATTGAATCTTGGTTATTAAATGCAATGCTATTGTTTAGTTTTTGAGTGACACTTTGAGTTGTTTGAATTTATTTTGATTGTTAATGGTTGAATTAAACATTTGAATATATTAATGTTGGTGAAGAAAAGGAAAATACTGAAATTTTGTTGTTAATTTGAGTTGAATTTTTTATGCATATAAAAAGTTAGAAGAATGTTCTCATACATGTATAGTGTTTAGTTTTGATAGGGAACGAATTACCTTTCAAATTAAATTAACTTCGTTGCTTATTATTGCAATTGGGAGCTTAGGTATTTATTTAATTAATTTTAGTATTAGTTCTAAATCATATTCAAATGCTATTCAAAGTTATTGGAAAAAGCTTGCTTATGATTAGAAGGTTGAAGTACTTTTTGCAAATTAAACATACGTGTAATGCTTCTTTTCAAATTAAACATAGGTGTAATGAAAGAAGGTTGGAAGTTGTAAAGTTCTTTTTGCGAAGTTTACATGTCTAATGGAATTTTAATACTTAACTAAAAAAGATGTATAGATTAATGTGTAAATAAAGTGTTTATTTACATGACTAATGGAATGTCTACTCTAATTGTTCGTCCTTGTTGTTATTGTGTGTGTGTTGTTTGGTGATGTAGTATAATGGTTTTGTGTTGTATCAGTGTGTGTTGTGTATTGGTTAAAGGTAATTGTTTTGTGTAATAAAAAGAAAAATGGTGGCTTGTGTAATGTGTCTAGAATGGGTTAACTGAAGGTGAATATGGGTAAGGAAGGTTGTTCGAGTATTGCATATTTGGTTTTCAATGAAAGTTCTGTTACTTTTATTTTACTTTTGTTGAGTGAGATTGTTGCTATCGTATTGTTTTCTTACTTCTAAATCAAATTGAAAATTCATTTGAAAATGTACGTACTAGTCAAAAAACCTAAGCCTTAGCTGTAAGGATTTTCTCTATTTTAATCTCTAAGACCAAGTTATAAGCATTATATTTTAACTTTCAAGTTATAGTATTTGATCTAGGTATATTAATTGCAATATTCATGTTTTTGTTGATTTTAATCCCTATACACTTTCTAACATTTCACATAATTTAAAAAATGCTTACCTATTCATCCTAACCATTGAAATATATGACTCATCATTGTTATACACAATTCGCCTCACATAATCTTGATTTGCATATAAATTTAGCAAATAAATTCTAACCCTTAGCCTATAACTATATAAAGAAGCCTCTGAAGCCAACAAACTCAATAACGAACTAACAGCATTGCACAACTGCAACGATGCAATCAAGACAACCATAATCCTTTTTGTTCTTTCAGCATTTCTATGTAAACTCAAACTCAAACTCAAACTCAAACAAGCCATGGTTACAAGCCAAAAAAACTAATGTATTTACATAAATTTGTTCAAACAATGTATGATGTAAAAGATGTATGTACTATGCCAAGGATAAATAGATGCTATAGTTCATTGATTTTAAGAAACGTAACAAGCTAAAATCACATTATTCAGCTTAAAGGATGTCCCAATTTTAGGACAAAAATGTTGGAGAAAGTAGATGTATCCAGTTTCCTACATCATCATTTAGGCAAATATATACACATCCAAAATTTATGGTTAAATCTATAAGCTTGTAAGAGAGCTTTTTCTATTAGATAAGGATAGGAATGAGCCTGAACCAAGTTTCATGAGTGAAAAAGCCATGAACCAACTCACTTCCACTTTGTATTCGGGTCCAACAATTCAATATATAAAGAACGCTTTGTTAATCATTAACCAAAAATTTAGCAACTGTGTCAGGAGTTCAGAGAAGTCCTTGTGGAGATTCTACAGTAAGTTCTGCTACTTCTTTATACTTTGCCTAAGAGAATAATTCCTAAAAACATTGAACAACCTGGTAAAGACAATAAACATGAAGATTCTGAGTCAAGAGAGGTGAAGATAATGTAGCCAAAACAGAATAGTTCCTCTTTGGTTTTCTATTAATAATATGTAACCATTTCTCTTACATAGTATTATGGTTATAGTAAGGTGCATTGTTTAAGATTTTTTAGACAAGCATTATAATGCATAAGAGTGTTTGAAGTGTTATTGCTTATACGATAAATGAGAAGAGAATAAGAGTTTGAAATGATAATGTTGATATTTGAGTTATGTTTGACTCATGTTTATATGTGTTGAATGGGTTGATTGAAGGTGAATATGTGTTAGGAACTTTGTTTTACTACTGTTTATAAGAAGTTTGAATAAAGTTCACTTTGAATCTCTAATGTCACTCTTATATGATACTACTTTCATTTCTCACTCTTTGTTAAAGTTTTCATCACTCACAAACTATTGTAAGCCCGATCACAGGCTGACCAGCTTATAGCCCTACGGGTCATAGACGAGCTAGCTAACCTAGCCCACCTTGTATTTTTTAAATAAGTCAAAACAATGTCGTTTTTCACAAAATGATGTCATTTTGGAAGTTACGGTCGGGCCATGGGTTGGCCCGCAATTGGCCTATAGCCTGATTAGGCCAACCACTTATGGCCTGTGGCCTTGTCAACCTAGGCCAAAATTGGGCTGAGCCAAAATTAACATCCCTAGTATCTCCTATGAGGCTTATTGATGAAATATTCCACAAGCCTAGGAGTCACGGCGAGAAATCCCATTCTTGATTCACTGTTGTAAATAATGCCACGTACCTTAGTGTTTGTTTCAATTGAAACTTAGTATATGAACTGATTATGTTATATAGAACCAGGATTGCATTTAACAATTCAGATATTTATTTTTTAATTGTATAGCTAGATGGATAAAAGATGGATTTCTCATTAAAAATGGTCCATTGAATACCTAGAAGGAGTTAAGAGCTTCAAGCAATTTGTAACAGATCAAATGGGTGATGAATATCGTATTCGTCGTCCAGGCATAGATTGTTTAAATGTCAACATCCAAAGTTAAGATGGGGCATACAATCACCTGGTAATTCGAGGCATAGATAAATTATATACTCCATAGCTCTATCATAAAGAACATAAGGAAGCAAGTTGTAGTGGAAATGTTGGTACAAGTGTTGATGATAGTAACAATAATAATGTAGAAGATTGTGATGTTTTGATGATAGTAACAATAATGATGTAGAATATTATAATATTAATGATGATGGTGATGATGAGATTGATAAGATGTTAGAGGATTATGGGAATTATATAGAGAATATGAATGAAACTAGTTTGCCTAACATAATTGGTAGTATTACTGAAGATAATTTTAGGAAGTTATTGAAAGTTGCTCAAGAAGAATTATATCTAGGGTGCTCGAATTTCTCATATATATCTTTTTTTCAAGTTGTTGCATTTGAAGGTTTATAATAAATGGAGTAACAAATATTGTGACATGTTAATTGGCTTGCTCAATGATGCATTATCTGTTGGACATAAATTGTCCAAATCTTACTATGATGCAAAGAAATTGTGAATGGACCATGGATTACGATATATATCAATACATGATTGTAATATGATTGTGCTATATTTTGGAAGGAAAGTAAAGATCTTGAGGAGTGTCCCATCTGTGGTACACCAAGGTTGCAAGTGGATGATGGGAGAGGGAAAAAGATACCCCATAAAATCTTGAGATACTTCCCTATTAAACCACGACTACAAAGGTTTTCTATATTAATAAAAACAACCAGATATATGAGGTGGCATAAAGAGAAATACATTGATGATAGCATTATGTGTCATCCAATAGACTCAATAACATGGAAAGACCTCAATGGAAAGCTTCCATAGTTTGCACATGATTGTCATAATGTTTGACTTGATTTAGCCTCAGATAGATTTAATCCTATCAGTAATATGAGTACTTCTTACATCATATGGCTAAAAATTCTAGTGCCATACAATATACCTTAATGGAAGTGTATGAAGGAACCTTTTACATTATTGTCTTTGCTTAATCTAAGACCTACTGCTCCTGATAATGACATCTATGAATATATGCAATTTCTTAAATCAATCAAGTTTCTTGATGGGTATGCATCTAATATAGCCCGTTGTGTGAATGTTAAAAAGGAAAAGTATTAGGGCTGAAAAGCTATGATTGTCATGTGCTTCTTTAATAATTACATCATGTTGGAATACGTGGGTGTTTCCAATAGTATGTGTCTGTAACTTTGGGCCAATTAAGTGATTTTTAAAAAAAATTATGATATAAGACATTTTAAGTTCAAGAGCTTGAGAAAATGGAAAAGACAGTTTTGATTTTATGTAAGCTTAAACTAGTATTCCCCCACCCCCGCAATTTTTTTAATGTTATGGTGCATTTGGCGATTCATTTACCATTTGAAGCAAAACTTTATGGACCAGTTCAATTTCAATGGATGTTCCCTATTGAAAGGTAATTTATATTAACTTATACTTTTTTAAAGTTAATAATTATTAATGTTTTATATTTTGTTCAGGTTTTATGCCTTTTTAGTGTTATGTACGTAATAAAGCTCGACCTGAAGGGTCTACTGTAGAGGCCTATATAGCAAATGAATGCTTAACATTTTGTTTGATGTACTTAAATAATGTCGAGACAAGATTTAATAGATAATAACGTAACTTTGATTTTGATTAAGATGGTGCTTTATCAGTTTTCTCCCAAAAAGTAAGGCCATTTAGCGTCGAAAAGTATGTAGACTTAACTAAAGACTAATTCAAAATTGTCCATTAATATATTTTGAACAATTGCAAGGAAGTCGACATCTATATGGAGTAAGTATATTACTTTTTATTCAAATTTTCATATTTAAATTTCATGATTCAATTTATATTTTGTAATTTTTACTTACTTTTTAAAATAAAGAGCACAAAGATTCGATTCGAAGTAAAGGGATTATTAATGTTGAAAAAGACATAAGCTTAAATTCCTATCATAGTTTAGGACTTGAGTAAGTTATAAATTGTTGGAATATTATGAACTTATGATAATTTGCATGTCATATTAACTTTTAATTATATTTTGTCCTCCAGATGATACGGTTACATAACTGTAACATGCTAGAGGTGACAATGACATTATATTCTTTGCAATGTAGGGCTCATATGTGTGGGAATAAATATATAGGTTACATTGCTAATGGAGTTAGATTTCACATAGAAGATTGAGATAGTCAACTTAAAAGCCAAAATTGTGAGGTTATTGTTAAGGGATGTCATGGCAACAATTTTATTGACTTTTACGATGTCATCTAAAAAATAATATAGTTTCATTATATTAAGGATAAAATGGTTGTTCAATTTAAGTGTAACTAGTTTAATTTTGCTGACATGAAAGTTAATGAGAATATTACTAGCATCAATGTTAGTAAGACATGGTATGATAATGGGCCTTTTGTCCTTGCAAGTCTAATAAAACAAGTTTTCTACCTCAATGATACTATATTGTGCAACAATTTGAAGGTTGTTCAAAAGTTTCAACAATGAATTCTCTTCGATTTTTATGAAAAAGAATAATGGTCTAATGAGTGAGAAAGGTGATAAAGTATATTAAGAGATTGGATTGGAGTTAAATAATGAATCCATTCGAATAAATGATGCAGCTACACCATCATTCCATAGGATAGATGTTAAAGTCAATATAATACAGGTGGATGAAGTTTTAACTAATCTTATTATAGAAAGAGATGAAGACTATATTGAGGATGAATTATATGACAATGATGATACTTTGGCCTAATATAATAATGATGAAGAGTCAAATAATAATGTAATTATTGATGATGATTTTCAAGATCTTGATCATGATAATTGAAGGTAAAAAAATGTTGATTATATTGTCTGCAATGTATTTTTGATGTACGAGTTATGGTAATGTGTATTGTTGATATTCACATATGTTAATGCGTATTGTTGATGTTTGACTTATGTTAATGTGGAATGTTGATATTTAAGTTATGTTAATGTGGAATGTTGATGTTTGAGTTATGGTTATATGTATTGTTGATGCTTGAGTTATGGTTATGCGTATTGTTGCTATTTGAGATATGTTTATGCAAATTGTTGATGTTCGACTTATGTTTATGCAAAATGTTGATGTTTGACTTATATTAATGCAGAATGTTAGTGTTTAAGTTATGTTAATGCGAAATGTTGGTGTTGACTTCTGTTAGTGTGGAATGTTGATGTTTGAGTTATATTAACGTGGAATGTTGATGTTTGAGTTATGTTAATGCAAAATGTTGATGTTTGACCTATGTTAAGGCAAAATGTTGATGTTTGACCTATGTTTATATGAATTGTTGATGTTTGAGTTATGTTAATGCAGAATGTTGATGTTTGAGTTATGTTTATATGGATTGTTGATGTTTTAGTTTTGCTAATACATATTATTGATATTTTTCATGTTTGAGTTTTTTTAGAAAGTTGATGTTTGAATTATGTTTATGCATAATGTTGATATTTGAGTTATAAATATTCAATATAATGACATCTAGTAGAAACAAGGGAAAGAAGGTGGCAACTAGAGAAATTGTTCCTCCCCCATAATAACCTACATCAATCCGACCCTATCCTACAATGACAATTAGCTTCATTCAACAATGAAGCCAATCAACAACAATCTCTATCTATCTTAACTAGTGTTAAAGGATCTTCAGGTATGTTAATCTTTACACCTATAATTAGACTTATGCTTAAATATATATTTACATGTTTAATGCATTTTTTCTTGTCATTATTCTTTTGATGTCAAGTTTCAATACTGACATTAGAAAAAGAGGTAGAGGTATCACTAAAAGTTCTGAGTTGCAATGCATGAATGTTGCAATGAACAACAATTTGTGTGTACATATTGATACCTCAAAGGGTTCTCTTATTGACAAGATTCAATTGACAAAATTGTCCAGTGAGTTAGGGGTCATTGCTAGGATTGAATTGCCTTATCTTCAACATACCAAGCAGTTGAAGCAAGACAACTTACTACAGAATGCTTTGGACAAAGTTTCAATAATTTTTTAATTTACTTAATTATATGTAGTTTTATTTTACTTATTTAAAAAATAATTTCACTTTTACTTATTGTTCACAGATGAAGATCAATATCGTCAATATTAAGAACCCTAAAGTTTCAAATTGTGTGAGTTCACTATTGAAACAAAAGACCAAGGATCATCGTGATCGATTGAATAAATACTACAATTTTTTTCCTTTAGATGAAGAGCCAAGGAGACATGTTCCTATTAGTGACTCCAAAAAATTGGAGCCAAATGTGTGATTATTGTGCCTTTACCAACGTTAAAGTTTGTCTTCTTTCTTTTTACATTTGCTTGCATTAATCTTGTTACACAATTTAATGAATTTTTGTTTTCTTTATTTAGGAAAAGTGTGAGAAAACTAAGGTTAACAGAAGAAAAATGAAAACTCCTCACAACCAAAGCTTTAAATTATTTGTTGTCGTACGAAACGAATTTGTAAGTTCTTTATTTAGAAGTTATAATTATATCAGTAAGTAAAATATTATTTATTGTGTTTTTATATCTTCATTTCATAAAACATAGTACATGGAGAAGAGTGTGATAGGATCATACTCTACAAACTGGCGTACTATAAGGAAGGTGAAGATTGAACATCTAAAGAAGAGCACAATAATTATGTAATTATAATTTTTTAAAAGTATAAGTTTATTTACTTATGTAGTACTAACTAATAATATTTGAATTAAATATTGATTTTTTTAAAATTTTAGAATAAGATATAAGAGTTGTTCCAAAGATCTTTATATGAGGAAAATGAGTCAAATATAAATGACATTTCCAATAACGTGCTTGGTACAAGATCCGGTTAAATCAAAGGTCTTAGATATGACCCTAAGCTAACTGCTTCACCCTCATCAAGACCGGTATATGTTACCCATCTTCAAGAAGAGAACTAGTTGTTTAAGGCTAGATTATAATATAATGAAGAAAAGTTAGAACAAAATGAAAAAAAGTTAGAATATAATGAACGAAAGTTGGCCAAGTTTTAAAAGATGATCAAACAAATACTTTATTCAAATTATGTAAATAATAGTGACAATGAAAATGACTCTTAGTTTGTGCATAAGTATTTTGTTAACGTTTGTAATTAACATTTAATGATAGTGAATTGTTTACATAAAATGATTCTAGTTTCTAATTATTTTAATTATATTTTCGTACAATAAATTATAAAACAAGAAATCTAAATATTACAAACAATAACATGGATTAAAAATGTGACAAACAATTATAATTAACATGATAAAATTTTTAGTGATGATGCTTATTAAAAAATTAAAAAAAAACCTCCAAAACTTTTCAGCTACATTTTGAAAAATGTCGCCAATGAGTTTTGCCTATGTTTTATAAAACATAGTAAAAAAATTTTGCTACAAAAGTTGAATCAGCACAAATAATATTAGGCGATGATTATTGATTCATCGGTAAATATTATTACGTACGTTTACTATAACATAGCTAATAACATTTAGCTACGAAAGAAAAGCGTAACAAAATATCATTGGCAACGAATCTGTCTATCATCAAGTATCTCTTTTGGCTATGTATTCTACTTGAAATAATTTGAGACGATTTGGTATATCATCAAGTATCTCTTTTGGCTACGTATTCTACTTGAAATAATTTGAGACGATTTGGTAAAAACATCACTTACAGTATTTTGCTACTAGGATTTCAAAATGTTTTAGGAGATGATTTATTATCCCTAGATATTATCAACGAGGTATTCTATAAAAACGCATTATGTTGTAGTGAATCCTCGTATGATTGAGTTTAAATGGGGAGGATAATCTTACTGTCTACCTCTATAATGAAATGCCGATCAAAGGTATAATCAGGGCCGTTCCTATAGTTTTATAGGTCCGGAGTGAAATTAAAGAAAGGGCCCCAATAAATCGACAATATACTTAAGTTTACATATTTGTATGAAATATAAATGACTCAATTTATAAGTTTACATAATTAACTAAATATTAAATAATCATAACACTAACAAATACACATAGTAGCTTTAAAAAATACAAATACACATAGGATCATGATTTATGAAAAACAATTTCTCCGTGCATTTCTAGATGCAAAATCATTAATAATATTATCAAGATCAATATTGTCCAACATATCATTCTCAATACATAACATAGCTAAACCATTCAACCTTTCTTGTGACATTGATGACCTCAAGTAGGTTTTCAATAATTTTAACTTTAAAAAAACTTCTTTCACCTGATGCTACAGTCACAAGTATAGTCAATAGAATTCAATAAGCAATTGAAACATTTGGATAACAATCTGTAGCTTGAACAAATTCTAATATTTTAATTGATGACATTAACTCATTTGGCAAAGTCATTTGCAATACTTTTAATTCAGAACAAAGAGTAAAAATATATTAAAAAATTAGAAATTTTATCTTTAAATTATACTCAGAACTCAGAAGACAAAATCGTAAAATTTTTTGCTGCTAATTTTTGAATTGAAGTACTTTAAATACATATACTAATAGAAATAAAGAAATTAAAAAGTAAGAGTACATCTAAATATTTTTAAAATATTTATAAACATGAAACTACAAAGTTACCTTTACATAAAAAAAATTGTAACGTTAACTGTTTAATGTTAAAATCATAAGCCAACGTATATAAACTAACGTTAACTTATAACGTTACAATCATTAAAGCCAACGTTCTAAGGAGTCTTGCGTGCTGCTATTGGAGTCTTGGAGAGGAGTCGATCTGCTGCTGTTGGAAAAGCCTTAAAGCCAGAGTTAAAACTTAAAAATCAGTGCATCACGACTTCACTTCTTAGAGAGGAGGCTGTTGATGGGCCCCCTCTCATAGTGGGCCCTGGGTATAATTCACATACATAATCCGGTTACCGAGAACTGGCAAGTACCCCGACACTACTCCAATTGCATGCATAGATACTGTAGTAGTTACATAGTTTTTTACAAGTTGAGGTGGATGAAAAATTATTGATAGACATAAAAGTGTTAGTAACTTAAAGGTGCCATGAAAAGCTTAACCATTAGAAATTTATCACCCAGCCAGCTTAAATGAAGGTAAATCACAAATGTTCCAAAATCTTGAACATCCACCTAACCTTTCAGACTCCTATTTGACATTCCCTTAGTATTCTCATCCTTGACTGAAATCATATACTTATACTTTAATTCAGCAGTCAGAAAGTAAAGACAGAAATGATAATCACTATGCATCACCAAAATGATATCCAATGCAATTTACAATCACTTAACACTGACTTTTTGGAAAACAATCACAGCTTAAAATGAAAAGAAGTTAGACCAACGGAGTCATAAATTCTGCAAGTCTAGTGTAATCCCTTATTTTCAGCGTGAGAAAGTGAATTAATCGGCTCATAGTTTAGAAGTTGGATAAAAAATTATATAAATTTAAATTACTAAAAGAATTTATATTTAAATCTCTAAAGAAGATATTCTTTTAAATGTAGTAATTATTATATACTGAATAGTGTTTATATAGATTGTATTAAATTTTCATTACGTAAAATAAAATTTGAAATAAGTAAAAAAGAATTGATATAGGGCCCGTTTGGTTCCACTTCTGTTTTTTTGTTGTTGTTTTTAGTTTCTGTTTTCTGTTTTTAGCTTCTGTTTTTTTGCTTAAAAAAATGAAAACATGTTTAGTTGAGATTTGTAATATAAAAACTGAAAATAAAAACCCGCTTGATCGAGATTTCTAATAAATTTATTATTATTATTATTATTATTATTATTATTATTATTATTATTATTATTATTATTTATTATTGTTATAAAATTTCTACTTTCTATTATTATTATTATTATTATTATTATTATTATTGTTAATAATATTATTATTATTAATTATTGTTATAAAATTTCTACTTACTATTATTATTATTAAACTCATTATTATTATTATTATTATTATTATTATTATTATTTATTGTTAATAATATTATTATTATTAATTATTGTTATAAATTTTCTACTTATTATTATTATTATTATTATTATTATTATTATTTTTTGTTGTTGTTGTTGTTAAGTTATTCTTATTCTTATTAATTTTATTATGATTAATTATTATTATTATTATTATTATTATTATTATTAATTATTATTAATTTTAATAAGTTATTATTATTATTACTATTATTTATTGTTAATATTATTATTATTATTATTAATTATTGTTATAAATTTTCTACTTACTATTTTTAATACTATTAATATTATTATTTTATTATTAATTTTATTATACCAAATTAATTATCTTATTATTATTATTAATTATTAATTATTAATTATTATTATAAATTTATTATTACTATTATTATTATTATTTCGTGATAGAAACTAAGATTATGTTGATTTTTGTAGAAAAAACATGTTGTCAAAATTCAGAGAAACGATATTTTTTTATTTCTGTAAAATTGTTGTGGTTTTTTTTATTTTTAGAAACAAAAAATCGCAACAACTAAATACGTTTTATTTACCTTTTTTTTTTTTATAAAAACAACAACTAAAAACGAAGAAAAAAAACATAAACAAGCGGCCGAGTTGTTTCGGTTTCACGTCCTCTTCTACCTAAAGATTGAGATGCTGTCGTTCTGGGAGCAACTCAGCACACACCTTCATTCGGTTGTTTCGTTTTCTTTAATATGTGACGTGTTAATCTGTTACGAGAAATTCTTGGTTTGGCCTTTTTGCTTTTCTTTTTATATCAACTAAGATTTTTATTTAAAAAAATACAATTATTAATCCTATGCCGCTTCTCCATTCTCTTTATTTTGATCAACATGTTTCGATAAGCTGAAAGCTAGACCCTCCCTCTCACTGTCCCCGTAAATTCCATCAGCTACCAGAATTAATTCAAGCCCTTCCATGGCATTTACTCATCCTTATCGTACTTCAGACCAGGCTCTTCCCAAATTAGCCATTGCTTTACTCACACTGGTAGGGATGGCTTTCCTGCTTGATGGCTACTGTGTTATTTTGGACAAATGTGACAACGCATTGTTGGAAAGATTGATTCAAAGTTAAAATTGAAGTTTTATTTAAAAATAGGATATTTGTTCAAAGATAAAATTTTATTTTTAAAATAAAGTTATTATCTAATTATGATTTAAACTTTTGAATTTGATTTATTTTATCTAAATATTAGCTAAATTTGTTGTTTTATTCTCTATATATTTAAGCTTTCATGTCAACGTAAAGGAGCATCCATCAATAAAATTACCTCTTGCATTATCTCTTTCTTATTCTTCTATTTTTTTGTTAGTTTCTGGTTCTAAAATTCAATATTGTATTAGAGCTTTAGATCTTTGAGAGACCTATGAGTGATTAAGTGAGAAAACAAGAAAGCGAAAAAAATGGTAGAGAAAGCCATCTAACAAAAGTTCAATTATCAAAAAAGAAAGGAAACATTTTTCAATGTACAAATTGCAAGAAGTCGGGTCATGAAGAGAAATATTGTTGGCACAAAGGAAAACTTCAATATTATGACTTCAAAAAATTGTGTCCTCTATAAAAAAATTGCAGATTTAGAAAAAAAAGACATGCAAATTTAGTTGAAGTGACTGAAGAATAAACTCTTTTTGAATTAATTGAGGGAAAGTGCTCAACAATAATAAAATGATGAGAAAGTACATCAATAATGATAAGATGATGAGCAAGTGCGTAATAGTCGGAAAGATTGATTCAAAGTTAAAATTGAAATTTTTGGTTTACAGATAAGATATTTGTTAAAATAAAGTTATTATCTATTTAAGATTTAAATTTTTTAATTTGATTTATTTTACCTAGATATTAGTTAAATTTGTTATTTTATTCTCAATACATTTAGGCTTTCATGTCAATATAAAGAAGCACCCGTTAATAAAATAACCTTTTGTATTATCTCTTTCCTATTCTTCTATATTTTTATTAGTTTTTGGTTCTAAAATACAATACGGATAACGTCAACGTCCAACCAGAGAACCAAGAGAAAATGAGGCTTCATTCATATCCCTGCCCCCAGAAATGCGTCATCGTGGGCTTAATCAATCAGCCATACGCAAAATTCCCACATTTCAATAGAGAGTTGATAAGGACAAAAGTACACGCGCATGTGTGGTCTGTCTCAGCGAGTTTGAAGAAAAAGATGTGCTTAGACGTCTTCCCAACTGGAGCCACACTTTTCACTTGGATTGCATTGACGTCTGGTTACAAGGAAATGCAAATTGGCCCCTTTGTAGAACAAGCATTTCAGCGTCTACTAAGTATCCTCTCGAAAGCAACATTTTTGCCCCAACTTCTTCTCTTCAAGACTCGCAGCCTTACAGCGGTAGTTTTGTTGGTGAAGACGCTGATTTTGTTGTTATTGAATTGGGTGGACCACGTGACGAAGTTTTGGTACCTAGTGGATTCCAAGAAAGTGAGAGTTCAAGACAAGTTCAGGAGCAACTCAGGACTCGGTTATCAGTAAAGGTAATGGAGCAGAGGCCTGGAAAGTTGAAATCACCAAAAAAGCATCGACATTTTTCGATAATGGGTGATGAGTTCATTGATCTTAGAGAGAGAGATTATCAGTTCGGTATTCAACCTGTAAGGAGATCTTTTTCATTTGATTCTGCCGTCGATCAGCAGCTTTATTCGGGTGTCCAGAGAGCCATTCAACAGAATTTGCATGAGAGGGAGACTAGCCTAAGTGAAGAATCCAGCAGCAGAAGTCAAAGTCAAAGGTCGTTTTTTAAATTTGTTCAGGGCCGAGGATCAAGAAGAGTAGTGCCTTCAAGCTGAGCCTTAAGTTGGATGATCTGAAATGAATGGTAGTCCGTTTGTTTTTTGTTGGATGAATTTGGATCGGGGAGATGTATGTATACAAGCTTTTGAAGCAATACAAAAGGGCTCATAACTTAAATATTTGAAAGGGTGGGTGTGAGAATGATTGTGAGGAAGCATCGGGAATCAAATGTTTGATTGTGTCTCAACACTCCTAGGGAGGGATGGCAGATAGAGAGAGATGGAGAATGGAGTATGCTTCCTCTGGCAGGACGATCCATAGTATAACTGTGAGTGAAGCCAACATGGAGATCCCATTCCCCAGTAGGGATATGATCAACGTATCTTTTTATGCAAGACTTCTAAATATCATAATAAGGTTTCTACCTCTTTTCCTTTAAGCTTTGTAATCACGAATCAGTGTCCAAAACATATAAAAATCCATAAGGAGCCAGAAATGGCAAACGGTTGTCAGCATCGTTAATTATTGGAGTTGACATTGACATGCTCTTTGGATTAAATTCAATTCACGTATTCGGAAACACAAAAATATGATGAGTTCAATTCATGCATGCAATTGAAACTCATCTTTTTTATAAATTGAATTTACTTTTTCAAGTATTAGAATTGAATTTATGCAAGTGATTCAACAAGAATATGGAAATTTCTCACCCATTTTGTCTAATAAATAATAGTTACATATGATTAATAACCAGATTAATTTTCCTTTATTTTTGTATTTAGAAATTGTAATTTTACATTAATTATGAAATTATTATTGTAAATTTAGAGAAATATGAGATTTTTAAAAATAAAGAATAAATCATGAAATCATTTGATCAACTGTATCAATTTATGCACTACATCTTCTTCAATTTTATAATAATAACTAAAATTTTACATATTTTTTAGTCAAGGTAAAATGATATATGAAATAATTGAATTCATTTTGATTGTGTTCCAAAAAGTGTAATTAAATTCAATTTCAATATTACTAGATTTGTTCTAAACGGCGTAAATTGAATTGAATTCAATTTTATTAATGTAATTGAATCCAATTCGTTAATGAATTCAATTCGAAGGTTTCTAAACAGCTTGTAAATCTTTGACTATATCTGTTATGATTCGATATGGAGTCCCAGCTACTATCAGGAAACAAAACAAATGATACCACACATGATTCTAGCTGCTGTTGTTGCTCACAGGTCATTATGTTAATGCAAAGGATTCTGTGTATGATAAAACTCGTTTTTTTTTTTAATTAGAGAAGAGTTTATCTACATATATATATAAAGAGTCCTACCTAAATAAGGAATATACAAAGGAGGAGATTTGTCAGTTCTTTTAATTTAGGTTTGACTATCTAAATAAGAAAGCATATAAAATACATTAATTACATTAACAAATAAGGTACAAAATTGGCAAGTTTGCAAATGATTGATTAATTGAATCTTCTGACATGCCCCCTCAAATTGATGCTAGTAAGTCGACAAGCATCAATTTGCTAACAAAAAATTATGTCGTTGACGTGTCATGGATTTGGTAAGAATATCGACAATCTGTACGTTGGTACTAATATAAGGCAAGGAAATAACATGATGATCATAAGCACTCAGATGAAATGACAATCAACCTTGATATGTTTGTCACGCTTATGGTAGACGGGATTGGCTGCAATTTGAATAGCACTAATGTTGTCAACATGCAAAGGAGTTGGTTGAAGTTGTGGAAAACCAAGTTCAGTGAGAATACCACGTAGCCAAATGATCTCAAAACAAGCAGCAGACATGGCATGGTGTTCTGCCTCAATGGATGACTTGGAGACATAGTTTTGTTTCTTGCATTTCCAAGAGATAAGAGCATTACCAAGAAACATATACCAACCAGTAGTAGATTTCCTCATCTCTAGGTAACCAACCTAGTCCGCGTCACTGTAGGCTTACAATTGTGGTGAAGAATTAGTGGGAAAAAACAAGCCACGATTAGGCATGCTAAGTAGGTATTGGATGATGCATCGGACAACACATAAGTGAAGGTGTCGAGGAGATTGCATGAACTTACTAACTGTATGAACAGCATAAGAGATGTCTGGTCAAGTGATGGTCAAATAAATAAGACTACCAACCAACTTACGATATAAAGTAGGATCCTTAAGAAGCTCCCCTTCATCACATCAGTATTTGACGTTGACTTCCATTGGAGTGTCAACAGAAGTATTACCTGTAAGTCCTACCAACTGAACTAGATCTTGAATATACTTGTGTTGATTCAAGAAAATACCTTGGGGAAGATGATGAATTTCCAACCCTAAGAAGTAGGTAAGTGGGCTAAGGTCTTTCATGTGGAAAGTGGTGTGTAGCATTTTTTTGAAGAATACAGATGGCCTCTAAATCAGAACCATTGATGACGATGTCATCCACATAAACAAAAAGAACAACTATGCCTTTAGATGTTCACTTAAGAAACATAAAAGAGTCATATTGGCTATGGGTAAAGAAGAAACCAAGAAGAGTGGAACTAAATTTTTCAAACCATACCCGCGGTGCCTGCTTCAAGCCATACAAGGAGCTTTTTAGTTTGCAAACATCATTAGGAGAAGAAGTGGGCATACCAGATGGAAGTTTTATGTAGGCTTCTTCCTTGATATCACCATGTAAAAACGTGTTCTTAACATCCATTTGAAGTAAAGGCCATGATTGAGATGCTACGAGGGCTAGGTTCACACTTTGGTCATTTTAGCTACCAGTGTGAAGGTCTCTTCATAGTCTAGACCATACTCTTTTTTATTCCCAAGAACCACTAACCGACACTGTAGCAATCGATAGATCCATCATAATGAAGTTTGACGGAAAACAAAAATTTGGTGCTAAGTGGTTTGATAGAGGAAGGTTGTGATACAACATCCCAAGTTTGGTTTTCTTCAATAGCCTTACGCCAACACTCATGTTCCATTGCCTACTTATAAGATGAGGGAATAATAATAGGAGGCAAAGTGGCTATCAAAGAGATAGGATTAGAAAAACCATACTTATCTGGTGGTTTACTAACTCGTGTATTGCGTTTGGGAATGACAAATTCGACTAGTGCGAGAGAACCAGCAGCAAAGGAAGGAGCTTGAGGAGGCATTGCAGAAGGTGGATCTATCGTAGATTTGGAACGTCTTTGATATACCAAAAATGATTTAGACTTTTCTTGATCTGAATTAGAGTTAGGAAAAATAGGTAACATAGAGAATGAAGGAGAAAGAGAGTCTTGATGATTGAAAAAGAAATACTGATTTTCTAGAAAAATTACATTTCTAGAAATGCGAACACGACGCAAATTAGGATCATGACAAACAAACCCTTTGTGATGCACTGAATATCCTAGAAAGGCACATTTAACAGATTGGGCTATGAATTTTGTGCGTTCTTGCGCAGGAAGATGTACGTAACATACACAACCAAAGGTACGAAGATTAGAATAGTTGAGGAAATGACCAAATAACCTATAGAAAGGAGATACATGATTCAATGGAGGAGAAGGTAACCTGTTAATTAGATAAACAACTGTGGAGACAACCTCACACCAAAAGCAAGGATGCATCGAGGATTCTATTAAAAGTGCTCGAACAATATCAAAAAGGTGACCATTTTTTCTTTCGGCCACCCCATTTTATTATAGGGTTTGAGGGCAAGATCTTTGAGATTTATTCCATTGGCCAGCAGAAAATCTTGGAATAAATGAGACATGCATTCACCCCTATTATCTGAACGTAATATTTTAATTTTGGCAGAAAATTGGGATTGGACATACGCATGAAAAAGTTTAAATGCAGAGAACACTTCATCTTTAGAATGCAAGAAATAATCCAATGACTATAGTCGTCAATGAATGCGACAAAGTGCTTGTAATTAGCATGAGATATAATTGGTGCCAAACCCCACACATCACTATGTATCATTTCGAAAGGTTGGATAGGATTAGGCATGTGAGTCGGAAATGGCAAAGTTCTACTCTCACCAAGCTTACAAGAATCACAATCAAATTGAACACCATCAATGGAAAAATGTTTTTTATTCCCAAGTAAACCAGAATTTAGCAAATTATGAAGTATACTAGAGTTTGGGTGTCTAAGACGTTTGTGCCAAGCTCGACAATCAACTTAAGCAAGATTACAAGTGACAAAAGGAAACGAAAGATACGATGAAAAAGGAAATTGGAGTGGAAAAACACACCCTACTTTAGGCCCCCTTGCAATCATCTTCCCTGACTGTTAATCTTGTATAACACAACCAGATTTTGAAATTTCTACTACACAATTGTCAACTAACTGGCCAACTGAAACAAGGTTAGTGGCAAGATTTGGAGAGACAAAAACATCAGTTAAAGGAGAAGTATCACCAGTGTATGTAATGGGTAATACATTTCCATCTGCTGTATGAATTTCAAGATTTCCAGAATATTTCTTTATATTGGTTAGGATTTGAGCATTATTTGTCATATGATTAGATGCCCCGGAATCACAAAACCAAGTGGATGAAGCAGATAACGGTTTACCGGAGAGTCCTAGGCTGGACATTGCAGAGAGAGTCATTTGTACCATCTTAGGTGTTATAGTTTAAGCAGAAGCAGGAACATTTTGTGTTGACGAGGTTGTATCCACTAATCCACCAGTATTAAAAGGTCTAACCGAGGCAGCAAATGTTGTTTCAAATTTCTTGGGAGGTCAGATTGGGCATTCCTTGATAATATGACCATCTTTTTTGCAATAGTTGCAATTTTTTTTTTGGTGCAGCAGAAACATTGAACAATCCTTAGATTATTACCTTTTGACTTCCCTTGGGCTGCATAAGCTATTGAAACTAATGTGGATCTTTGTTATTCCATGGCTGCTTGAGTGACAATTCGTTGCTCCTCTCGTAGTAGATCATTGAGTCATACATCCAAGGAGGGAACCAGATCTTAGTTCATAAGATTGGACCTAGTACCCTCAAATTCAAATCTCAATTTCATGAGAAGTTGATCCTTTTTAGCAGTTTCATGAGCAGATTGAACAGTAGTGAGACATTTAACAGGTAAGGTAGCATAGATTAGATCAGTATATTTAGCCCAAAGATTCATAAAGCTAGAGTAAAAATGAGAAATAGAGAGATTATCCTGATGAATCATGGATAATTCATGTTCAAGTTGGAATTTATGAGTCACCCTTTGTTGATTGTAGATTTTCTTGAGGTAATTCCACATTTCAGCTGCGATCATGGAGGGTCGAAGATTCAAAATAATGTTGGGTTCTACAAATCCTAGAATCTATGCCATAATTTGTGCATCCCTGACCTCCCACATAGCATATTCATCTGTACCTTGCTTGGGAGTAGGTTTGTTGCCATCAACATAACCCCATATGTCTCTTCCTTTGACATATATCTTGAAGTGGAATACCCAGGCTGAGTATTTTTTACCATTAAAACAAATCAAGGACTCCCTATCTGAAGACATGAGGCTACTAAAGAACTAGGAAATAGGAATTGAAAAAAAAAACTGGACTAGGAACGAGAAGCTAGAAGCTGGAAAAAATTGGACTAGAAGAAACCAAAAATTGAGAAAAAACTGGACAATAACTATGAGAAATAAAAGGCTCTGATATTATATTAATGCAAAAGATTTTGTGTATGATAAACCTCATTTTTTTATTAGAGAAGAGTTTATCTACATATATACTCAGAGTCCTACTTAAATAAGGAATATACAAAGGAGAAGATTTGTCAACTTTTTTAATTTAGGTTTCACTATCTAAATAGGAAAACATATAAAATACATTAATACATTAACAAATAAGGTAACTAAATCGGTAAGTTGGCAAATGATTGATTAACTGAATCTTGTGAAACATTACTCTTCCCCTAATCGACACAGCCTCCAAGAAACAAATTACACACGCCAGATGCCAACTCATAAACCAAGCATGGATCACCGTCCACCAGTTGACCAGAAATGAGCACGCCAAAATTGGCAGGAAAATAAGAAGCTTCTATGTAGAGAAGTTTTTGCTTGCAAAACAAAGTAGTGTGGTTCTGAATAGAAAAGCATGGAGAATAGGACCCATGTGCTCACTTGATATGGGATTAAGGTCGAATTATCATAAAACATCTATGATCATTAAACAGTCATCGTATCTCCAAAGAGACTACATACTCAATCTGTTCGCTTGATTACATAAAGGAGCCTCGTGTGTCTAAGGAGGGGAAGGTGGGGGAATTAGAGACTGCTATATGCCAGGCATGGTTAGGCTACGTAGAGCTTGTTTGCTTTCGGTTGATAGGAATGTTGGGTTCTGAGTTTCTGTGTGAATGATTATTATGAGGTATCGGAAGTGCCTCTGTAGGGAGATGGTTTGTGGAAGCAATGAGCTTTTGCCTTCAATTGTTCAAGAACTCTGTGAGCTTCTGTGAGCTCATCTTGTGCACTTGGTCCATGTCCTTCCCAGGCATCAACTACTCGCTGCTGGAATTCAACGGCAAGAGCATAGCTGCATAGCCCACAAAATTCCATGAAATCATATCATTTAACCATCAAAGATGAACAAACATCAATGCAATTTTACATGTCAAAAACTTCATGCCCTACAATGCTGCCATGATGAAGGAATTTGAACAGTAAAGGCTTTAATGAATTAAATATCCTTATAAGTGCTCCAGGAATATTGATAGACTTAGGAGCCTTTGATGAGCAATAAGCAATCATGCAAAATAATGTTACATACACTACTCTGTAAAGTGTAATTATCTTTTATATACTAGCTATTTCTTTTATTGTTCAATCCTCTGTCGCAAGGATCAACAAGAAGGAATGAAAAAAAGACTACTCAAAAGACAGTGATTTAAAAGTCACTTGGTTACAACAAATTCAAGTTAAAAAACCTCTAATGCAGAAAGTTACTGGTAAAGAATGTTAAACAAGAGGGTATATCTTTTACTTCTCAAAATTATACTCTATATAAACATTCCCTTGTCCCACATTCACAGATTTTTGTATGCATCAAAAGACAGTGATACAGAATAGTTACACTATCATATCTCTGGAGATAACGGAGATAGAGCAAAGTTTCAACATAAGAAAAAAATTCTACAAATGGCAGGATTTTGTTGGAGGGAGATGCATGCCAGGTTGGGTCACTTTGAGAAAAGGATGACTAATGGCTAGTGGTATCTCCTCATAAAAGGTCAGCATATTTACAGAAGTTGAAAAAAATTATGTTCCATTAGGCCGTCTTTGAAGGGATAGAATGCTGACAGATGAAGATGGCAGTTTTTGAACAGGTAGTGTTCTTCAGGATTGATGTAGCTGATAAGGGAGACTTCCCTTGACAAAAAGCTCAAGAAATGGACTAGATTACACACTTGAAGAGAGTTAACACAATTAATGTAAGACAGGAGAACTAGACTAATGGTCAATCAATCAGGCGAAGACCAAATATATGAATTCTTAAACCATGTTTTTGAAATGAAGTAACTAGTTCCCACCTTCCCATGACACTGTATGCTTTTGAAAGGTTCTGACATGCTTCAATTGAATCAACATGATGAGGACCAAGTGCCACGTCCATGATGTCCTTTGCCAGTGCAAACATCTGTGCAGCTGACTGTGGTCTATCTAGTTCTAAATAGGCAGCTCCCAGATTATTGTAAATATACGCCACTCCGAAATGTTTTGGACCAAAGCTCTCTTTCAACCTTTCAGCTGCATTCTCCAAGAAAGGAATTGCCTGATTCACTTTACCTGTCAACAGAAGTAACCACCCAATTCTAGCAGAAACACTTCCTTCTGAATGCTGTTCTTGTGGGACTTTCTCAAGTAACAAGAGTGTTCTCTTCAACAAAGTAACTGCAGTATCAAACTCGTTCATGCTCTCGTATTGCATTGCTATTTCTGAGTAAGCATCAGCAACTTCAACTGGAGAAACTTTCTGATTTTTGTCAAGAATACCACAAGCTATCTCCAAACATCTCTTGGCATCTGGAAATTTCTCTTGATTACAAAGTGCTTTTGCCATAGAGATAAAAACCAATGCTCTAGTTTCAGCATCTTTCTCAGTCTGCTGAACAACACCCTTCAAAGTATTAATAGCTTCATCATACTTTCCTAAAGCTATCTTTATATTAGCAGCATCAATTTCTGCACGAAGCAGATGTGAGCTAAGACCCCAATTCCTCAAAACCTTGCGTGACAATTCATTCTGCTCCAATGCCTTATCATGCTCTTCCAAACCACTATAAATGACCCCAAGAAGCCTCCTATCATTTGCAACCTCCACAGAATTGTTCCCCAATCCACTCCTATGTATTTCCAATGCCTTCAAACCAAAGGGTAGTGCCTCCTTGAAGTTTAAAACTCCAGCATATGCCTCAGCCATATCCCTATAAGCCACACCCAACTCTTTACTGTCTTTTTCTAAAGTCATTTCCTTGATTTCTAGACACTTCCTAAGATTCTCCAAAGCTTCCTCTCTCCTCCCCATTGCAGTCTTAACATTTGCTAACTCAAGCATCACTGCATGCACGACGGGCCTAATATCTTCAACGTTACCATTCTCATCCTCCTCCAGCCTAGACAGTATCCTTTTAGCCCTATTCAAATATCCTAAACTATCATTAAACCTTTTCAAACCATAATTAGCAGAACCCATTAACTCCAAAGCCATTGCAACAAGTAATGAAGGTTTGGAATCATTGTTATCAAGAATTTGCAAAGCTCTACTAGCAAACACTAAAGTTTTCTCCGGGTCATCACCTTCCTTGTCAAGTTTAAGTCCAACCTTTAGAGCAGCCAAGCCAAGCTCTCTCTCATCGAAAGCAGTCTCCATTTGTTTGAAAGCTTCTAGCATCTCCTCGGTGGTCTCAGCAGACTCAAACGCCTCTTCAAGATCGGATTTTTCTTTGATTTTTCGTTGTCTGGAGGTTATTTGTGGCTGATTTTCCACAAGGGTGTCAATGTTCCGATGTTTGATCGATTGGAATTTGTTGGGCTTAAGGACCAGGGCATTAGCTTTGGTGCAGGGTTCGAGATAATTGTTAATTGCGAGAAGTGAAGAAGAAGCAACAACAGAATCAGAAATGTAACTTCTGGAAAGCAGACTGCTCAGAGTTTCGAGTTTCCGTCGAGTGAGGCGAGAGAGAAGGGAGATTGAAGATCGCTTCATGATGCAATTGGCAGAATGGGCCAAAAAATTGAAACCCCCTCTAAACCCTGGAAGAGCAGCTAAACCCCTTCACACAATCAAATACTTACTTGAGACAACGTCGTATCATTCACAGCTAAAACACATGAAATCAGGGAAAACATTTTTGGTCGGATCCAGTCTAACCAAATCAAGTTTATTGAATTTCAAGAATCAGAAGACTAAGACGCACAATTTTTTTTTGAATATATTAACAAATGATTTTTTTTCTTTTCTTTTTCCTGTACAGTTTTAGAAGGCTTACGACTTCTTCAAGTAATCTTTCTAAGTGGAGTTGAGGCTTGCAATATTATCCAACCTAAATGAATCTATATACAGCAAATAATAGAGTTTCATCCGATCCAAATGAATCACAAAACATTTCACCCTCCGAAACCCAGATGCATTCCACAAGTCTTAACAAACTTGATGGAAATGAGTGGGGATAATTCAATCATGTGGGACTCTCAGGATGTCTGCTGCTATAAATGTCAAAATGGAGAGAGGGGTTGTTCCCTCCTGCTTCAATCTCCTCGTTAAAGTAAGTAGTCTGGGCTAACTTTCCATCAAAATGGGGACTTGGGGTTTTCCCTCCAAGGTCGCCATTACAAGGAGTGTAGGATAAGTTGACAGGTTCTTGCTCCTCAAAGCTTCGGTCAGATAAATGATCATTATAACTATGTCCAGGAAAGTGGTTGAAATCAGGTGGCTCAAGAAAACTTGTCTGAGGCCGTATGCTCTTTGGAATACTTCTAGCCCACCAATGGCCCCTAGATGGATGTGGAAAGTTGCCAGAATCGTGGTGCCGAAATACACTTTCCCTGAAATAAGGGGTAGATGTAGACGCCTCCAAATGTGTCTCAGATCGAGACTTGCAATGATGACCACAGTATTCTTCTTCACACCTTCCTTCATTTTGCGTCTCGTCATGTGACATCCAAAAATCACCAGAGGGCAGCTTGGTCACTTCAGGTGGCACAGCCGCCACAACCCGTGCATGGTTCATTGAAGTGTGATGTCGCGAAATATAATACCAATCAAGTAAATAGGGATAATTCTTGTGATCTGCACCAGCCAGCCACAAAAAATCCAACTGAAAACCAGGAGTATGGCGGCGCATTTCTTTCAAAAACATGCTATTTCTATCCCGAGGGCTTCCTGGACTTCCTTGCAAAATTCCAGAAGGAGAGTACATAAGTCTCACTCCCTGTCCCTGTGAAATTTGATCCATGAAAGTTTTGAGGTTCATTAGGAACTGCTTTCCATGTAAGTTTGGTTCCCATGAAGGATAGGCGCTCTGGAAACTGTATTAAAAAGCAAGTTCAGTAGAAGATATTTGGATAAAACTACTATTGGGTACATGGAATGGATATTTTTCATTTGGATGCTGAAACACGAAACAGATCAAGGTGTCATTCACATGCATGCACATGCATGGCAAAATTTTGCCTAGAACAGTAAATGCGATGAGGACTCAAATGACACCAAAACTAATTGATGACAGAGACGACAGTGGTTTATAAAACTTTGAGAGAATCTCAAGTTAAATCCTAGATGAGAACAGTGAGTTCCCATATGCGCTATAAAGGAAAAGTATCTGATTTTGGCTATCAAAAGTTATATTTCAAAAACTGCAATCCTCATCAACCTCAGTCTTTACTTTTCCTTAAGAATCGTTACGCTATCTGGTACTTGATTAAGCTGTCAATGAAGCAGCTTTCAAATTTATTGATACACAAGCGTCTGATTGCTAAAGCTGATAAGGAGCAGCCCATGAAGAATTCCCATACAGATAGAACAACTACTGAAGGCCTTTAAAAGGATGGACACAACTGTCCTCAGGGCATACCTCAGAAATGATTTCTCCATCTTCCCTTGAGAGCTCCTCTGGGTCCTGGGAGTATGGTGGGGAGAACCATAATTGCTATTGCCATGTCTATGAAAATCAAAGCAACTAAAACTGCATAATACAAAGTACAAGATTGGGAACATGTTAGTGCTGGTCAGAAAACCAGGGTCATTATTTAGTTAACAACTAACGCATCAAATCAATGGTATCAAAATTGCAAATTGCAAAGGAGGAAAAAAGGATTGACCTGCATACAGAGCCAACACCTTCAATATCAACTGTGAAATCTGAAATGAACTGTAGGATGTCATCTACCCGCTGCACATAGTAAGTGAGAATCAGTTGATGAATTAAGACATCATCAAGATATTCAATGCTTCAGACAATTAGCTGATACCTTTGGAACAACAAACATAAGTAAGACTGGGGTGAGGAGAATTGATGCCATCTCTTCGAGAAACATCCTTGCAGTGTACTACATTAAAAGATGAAGCATTCAGTGCACCAAAACAGGTTCAAACGCCTAGTGATTCATTTTGTTATTTTCCTGCAGTGCAGCTTCTGAGTTCTTACTATTACTTATTGTTGACCAGAGATTATTAGCATTGATATTGTTATAATTACAACTATAATCTCTCCTATAATTGAGAGATTTTCATATAGTTAATAGCTAGATTATTTCCTAAACAGTCCTAGGAATTTTGTATACAAACCCTTGTTCCTATGTACACAAAATTATGTAATACAAATTATCTTCAATGTTCAACACAACGTTCAACATGATATCAGAGCCCTATCTATTTAGGGGTTGTTTTTTCCGACTGTTCGTTCCAAATAGGAAATAACACTGGTTGAGTGTGTACTCGCCCAAAAAGCAACGTGTTTTTCTTCTCACCACCCACCTAGATTGCTTCAGTTGTGACCGGCGACTTCCACTGTGAAGGACCCGACATCAACTGCACCGCCAAGTGCCGTCACAATCTCTCTACCGTTGCTCTACATAAGCACCACACGCCAGCCTCCGGCTAGTGTTTCCCCTCGATTCTTTCCCTACCTGGGTCGCTGGCCTCTTACTAGTCCCCTTGCTTCCTTACCTCTCCTCGGTCTATTGTTGTTTCTGGGTCCGTTTGGTATTTTTCTTCTGCCCATACACCAGAAGCACATTTTTGAACAACTTCTATTAACTCTATTGGCATATTTTTTGTTGGTTGTCCTAAGTAATACTAAAGAAGGTGGTGGGAAAGAAGGTAATTATATCGAGTTCCGATAATCCTTCACTTCAAACCAGTCCGGTAAAACTTAATGGAACTAATTATCTTGCTTGATCAAGATCCTGTTTATTGTTCATCAAAGCTAGAACATTATAGGGTTACATTAATAATTACAGTAAGAGACTCGATGCCAATAATTCTGATTATAATCAGTGGAAGTCTGAGAATTATCTCGTCATGTCTTAGCTCATTAATTCAATGAAGCCAAGTATTGCTCGGACAAACTTGCTACTTGACACAACAATAAAGATATGGAAAGCTGCTTCTCTGACCTATTCTTAAATAGGTAATAAAGCTCAAAATTTTTACCTTCGTTATAAATTGCACAAAATTTGGAGCCAAGAGCTTTCAAATGTGTGTTTGTTCGTTATTCTCCTACATAAAAAAGATATAAGTGTTATCTCCACCCGTTTAAGAAATACATTGTAAGTATGGATGTCACTTTTCTAGAGTACGAGTCCTATTTCACCACATCCCCAACTCCTCTTCAAGGGGAGAATGAGATTGAAGACGAAGTGTTGCTTGACTCTATAGATAATATGATCCAAGGAGCAAGAACAATTTAGAGAGACAACTAGTTTGGTTCAAGAGGATCGAAGTCGGCGCTTAGATGGACCAAATTTAAAGACATACTCAAGGCGAGATAAGACAGAAAAAGCCATCATGCAGTCTATGCCAATGCCATCCTCTTCCCTCGAAAACACTGGTGAGCCAGAATATGATTTATTTGATGATTTAGATAAGCCAATTGCTCTTCAAAAAGGTGTTAGAAGTTGCACCAAGCACCCAATTTCTAACTTTGTTACATATGACTCACTATCTCCTGCCTATAGAGCCTTTATCTTGTCTGTTTCTTCTGTCTATTCCACAAGATTGGAGAGAAGCAATGAAAACTGTCCAATGGAAAGAAGCTATGATTGAATAAACGAAGGCCTTAGCAAAAAATAAGGCTTGGGAACTTGGCACTACTCCAGAAGGAATACAGGCAATTGGTTGCAAATGTATATTCACAGTAAAGCATAAGCTAGATGGATCCATTGAGAGATACAAGGTGAGATTGGTGGCTAAAGGCTTTACTCAAACATATGGAGTAAACAATCAAGAAACCTTTGCTACTGTTGCTAAGATGAATATAATCAGAGTTTTACTCTCGTGTGCAGCTAACTTGGATTGGGACTTGCAACAGTTCGATGTTAAAAATGCATTTCTTTATGGGAATCTAGAAAAGGAGGTGTATATAGAGATTCCTCCAGGGTTTGAAGATGAGAAGACACGAGGGAAGGCTTGTAGGTTAAAAAAGGCCTTGTACAGGATAAAACAATTACCACGAGCATGATTTGAAAAGTTCAATCGGGCTATGATCTCCTTTAGTTATCAACAGAGTAATGCAAATCATATCCTACTTATCAAGCACTCCCAAGGTAAGATCACGCTTCTTATTGTCTATGTTGATGACATTATTATAACTGGAAGTGATACAAAAGAGATGGCTGCCTTGAAGAAACTACTTGCTCAAGAATTTGAAATTAAGGACCTAGGAAAATTACAATATTTCTTAGGAGTTGAAGTCGCTAAATCAAGAAGAGGAATATTTATCTCCTAGAGAAAATATGTCCTAGACTTATTAGAAGAAATCGGTATGATGGGTTGTAAACCAGCTGAATCTCCTATCGATAGCAACCACAAACTACAGCAGGAATAGGTACATCAGTGGACATGAGAAGATATCAGAGGTTAGTTGGGACACTCATCTATCTTTCTCACACTAGGCCAGACATAGCCTTTACATTTAGTCCAGTAAGTCAATACATGCATGATCCATGAGACTCACACAAGCTGTAATCCGCATTTTGCACTATCTAAAGTCTGCTCCAGGAAAAGGCCTTATGTTCACTAAAAATGGTAATCTTAAGATAGAAACATTTACAGATGCTAATTGGGCTAGATCTCCAGATGATTGGAGGTCAACTACTAGTTATTGTACGCTAATAGGAGGAAATCTAGTCACCTGCTGCAAGAAATAGAATGTAGTTGCTAGATCCAGTGCAGAAGTTGAATATAGAGCTATGGTTCAAGGTATGTGCGAAGTATTGTGGGTAAAAAAGCTGATGAATGAATTACAACTGACGGATAAAGGAAGTTCATCTCTCTATTGTGATAACAAAGCTGCCATTTGGATAGCTCATATTCCTGTTTAGCATGATAGAACAAAACACAAAGAAATTGACTGACACTTCGTGAAGGAGAAACTTGTGAATGGCTCTTTGCAATTATTCCATGTGGAGCAAATGAACAACTGGCAGATGTCTTCACCAAAGGACTCTATAACAAACAGTTTTATAACCTCGTTTCCAAGTTGGGCATGTGTGATATCTATGCATCAACTTGAGGGGGAGTGTTGATCAGAGATTATTAGCATTGATATTGTTATAATTACACCTATAATCTCTCCTATAATTACGAGATTTCATAGCGTTAATAGCTAGAAAACTTCCTAAATAGTCCTAGGAATTTTGTATATAAACCCTTGTTCCTATGTACACAAAATTATGTAATACAAATTATCTTCAACGTTCAAAACTTATGCCCTAGTGTTGTTAAACGAACTTTAGATATAGTACCTGAAATAAGATTTCATACTCTGTCCGAACCATTTCTGTGCTCTCTTTACCCCTCCATCGCTTAGGCATATAATGTGTATGTTGGACCACCATAGACATAGCCCCTTCGGGATCAAGGACTAGAAGTTTATTTACTGCACGTCCACTGATGGCTGATATGGTCCCAAAAACAGCTGCGTACCATATCAAATTTCGACCAAATATCTGGAGTATGGAAAATAAATGCCATGAGAAATTACACATAAAATGATGATTATTGCCCCCATGGTATGCATGTAATATCTGCAGGGAAGTTGTAAAGTTCAAAGGAGTCTACTTACATGGCCCTCCAATAGAGATTCCTCCAGAAATGCAACAATTATAACTATGGCCATAAAGCCCCCAGAGACAAAGGAGATGAACTTTGCAATAGTTGATATAATAGGTGATGGAAATTGGTTTACGTAATTTGATGCGTGGACTGCACAGCTATTGATTCGATGCTTGAACAGGTGCTCAACCTGCAATGCGATGGAGAAGATAACCTATGCTGTCCAGAGTTTAAATATGCATCTATGTAACAGGGATGTCATAGAATGAACTGCATACTATTATTTTGGGATAAAGCTACCACAATAATAACCTCCAATCTCATTGACAATGATGCATCACCAATAAACATTTTCCTGTCCTATCTCATCAGAATCAGAGTAATGCAGGAAATGTCATTCTGGTAGACAGGAGCATTGCAATAGAACTCCCATCAAAATACATGCATATATATACATATATAAAGCAAGAGTTTATGCAGAAGAAAAAGAATGTTCTTGAATAAAGATTTTCATCACCAATTTTGTGTATGCAGATAATCTCATTACAACAATTAATGAATAAAATATGGGAAGCACATTAAATTGGACAAACTAAGCATTCTAATAACAGCTAAGCTGGTCAGACAGAATGGCAAGTTAGTTCAGAAAGTGAATAGTTAGTGAATTTAATTGTATTCTATTCAATTAATAAATATTACTAAGGATGCTGCTAACTTAGGTGCAGATTGATGATCAATAGCCTTTTATTTTACTTTGAAGTCATTGTTTTTCTGGAAATATGTGAGTTGAAGTCATTGTTTTAAGTCCCCGCTACTAGTGGCCTTTTATTTAGGTCTGAAGTCATTTTAAATCACTGCTACTACCTTTTCATGCAACTTAATTTCTGCCTTTTGCAACACAACAGAACAAGTCTAAATCTAGGATTTGAACTTGCTATTAAAGGAAGAAAGATGACTTTGAAGTCATTGTTTTTCTGGAAATATGTGAGTTGAAGTCATTGTTTTAAGTCCCCGCTACTAGTGGCCTTTTATTTAGGTCTGAAGTCATTTTAAATCACTGCTACTACCTTTTCATGCAACTTAATATCTGCCTTTTGCAACACAACAGAACAAGTCTAAATCTAGGATTTGAACTTGCTATTAAAGGAAGAAAGATGACTTCCTACTCAGTTGTATTGCTAACCTAATTGAATAATATATATCATAGTATTGTTTAACCTTATGATAGTAAACTGACATTTAATTAATTAACTAATCAACGTCGTTTTTCAATTATAGACTGATCACAATTGAATCGCATTCTTTTAACTCTTTGCTCCAGTTTTTAAAACATTGCCAATTTTTTAAAATCCATTTGATCTGATCTTCAATATATATATTATAGTTAACCTTATGATAGTAAACTATCATTTAATTAATTAATAAATCAATACCATTTTCCAACTCCAGACTGATCACAATTGAACCACATTCCTTTCAACTTTTTGCTCCAGTTTTTAAAACATTTCCAAGATTTTTAAATCAATTTGATCTAGACTTCAATGTATTTAAAGAAATCACGAAAGAAAGGAAAAAGAAAGGTAAAGAATAATACCTCATTGAACTCCCTAAAAGTCCATCTTGATAAATTAGCCCATCTGCGAGACCACGCTGAGCTTGGATTATTGTAAAATTCTAGTGCATGCTTTAGGAAATGATCAACCAGCATGAATGTAAAAATTAATGGTGTGAACAAAATTGACCAACGGCCAGCTCTCACAAGCTGAGTCTTTAACGCTTCAGGATTGGAGATGAAGTCCCTCTTAATACAAAAGTTTCTTCAAAAAGAAAAAGAAAAGAAAAGCATTAATAAAGATAACTTCTTTTCACTCAGATCAGAGCTGAAAAGAGTTCACAACATGTCAAATGTAGCATACCTATCAAATACTTTCTGCAGTATGAACCAATCCACAATATTTTCAAGGACCTTTGTTAACATTAGGCGATAGTGTGGTCTATTAGAGCCAATTCTGACAATGGGACCAGCCCCTGGAAACCATGAGGGTATTGGAAAAGCAAGTACCCCTTTGTTGATCATTCCAATTAAGTAGTTCTCCTTACGCATGAGTCGCATGACCACATCATGAGCAGAAAGATCTTTAACCACACACAGGGACTTTGAACTTTGTGACTGTACAACCTTTTCGAGAATTGTTGCCCATGACATGGTCTGGATTTTGTTATCCGTAACATGAAGACTACAAAATATTAAAAAGAAAGTCACAAAATTTTTTAGAGAAATATGTTAAAGGAATATTTAAAGCCTTTCTTAGAATTATGAAACAGAACCTACCTGTTGTAATAAAACTGGCGAATTCGAAGACTGCCCTTTAACTGGACAAAAAACCTCAAAAATAGGAAGATCCAACAGATAGAAAGTGACAGCAAATATAAAATAATAAGTGATTTTGAGAATGTCAAGGGGGTTAATGGGTGTTGATGAATTGCCTCGTTAGCAAGATCACAAGGCTTGGTTCCAGATTCAACTGCTTGCATCCCACACTTGGCATTACGAAGACCATTCCAGTCAACATATAATAACAAAAACCCCAAGAAACAGATGGTGAAAGCAACGCTCAGAAGATCAACTACCCACTTTATTATGATGCACCGAAGCCCTTTTTGACAATAGTAACTGTAAAGTCTTTGAAAGAATATGTCTAAATCAACAATGGGTTCTCTGTTTATGCTCTCACCATTCAGGAGACCTGATGGAGACTCACTACCAGGACTGGGCACATTTCCATGTCCAGACAATTCAATCTCTACAGACACATCCTTGAGCAAGCCAGTTGTCAGTGACGATTCATCAGAACCCCTCCATTTGAACATGCTAAGGGCACCGACCCGCCTTTGCCTACTAAACATTATTTGAAGATACTAACTGTAGGCAAAACATCCAGTCCATCCCTTAAATCACATAAATGGTAACGGCAAGCAGCTGGAAGCAAAAAATATGAAAAATAAAAATCAATCTCGGATTAACATGAAAATACCACATAAATACATGGGCAATCTTAGTCAACAAAAGAAAAGAAATTTTTTTTGGAAAAATGCATAACATGCCTATAGATTGTCCAAAAGGAAAATGATATCACATATTTTTCTGATTATTTAATATTCAGGTACAAAAAAAGAATGCAAAAATGAATGGTGCAGTGATGACATGGGACAGAGCTAAATTGAAAACAGTTGATAGATTAAATAGCGACTAGTGCTGAGTTATTCACATTTTCCATGCTTTCTTCTAAGACCACTAAGTGCCTTCTCATTTGCACAAGTTCAAATTCCAAAAGTAGTAATTTTTCCTTGATGTACGCTACAAAGACCCAATTTACTTCCACTGTACGGTTTTGCAGCAGTAGAAAGTATTCAACTAACCGCTGCTACATGTTATTGATGTGTTTGTGCAACAAGAATTGAGCGATAGACTAAAACAGCCCAAAGAATAGTCAGTTCCCTAACCGGTGAAATATGAGCAAAACCTTTGAATCAAAGAGAGAGATGTTGCAGAAAGCAATGCAAAATGAGCTTCAGTTATTGAAGATATCAGCTTTTACTACAACAACAGCTTAGGGCTGCCAAGTTCAAACAAAATTTTAAGGGATCAATTTTTACGATGATTGGAACTTTATGCTTGAATCTGTGGCACTATAAACCAAATTAGGAATCGTCAGGCGTTATGGTTGACTAACAATTTACTAAACCCTGCTACCACAATTAGATTGAAAGAGAGATACATTCAGAGACTTACAAGGCAACCCAAATTGCCCACACCAATTACACAGTAATCAACCCGTTCAGCTAAACCTCCAAGTAAGAACTTTTATGCGGAGAACTCGTGAAAAAGAAAACAAAGATTGCAGCGTAGGAAACCAAGTAAAAAAGCAGCCAACAATTGGAACTCAAAAGCAAGGAAGGAAACAAGCAAACAAACAAACAAACGATTTTTCCTAGAAATAATTAGAAAACATGATCGAAACGAAAAGGAGCAAGTCAGAATGATCAATCTGAAACTGAAAAGAGTTGGAAGACAGAAGAATATGTGCCTGAAGCTGAAGCAAAGAATAATACCTCCGATAGACAGAGTAAAATTGAGAGATAGGAGAAGGAAAATCAGGAAAAGGAAGCAGAGGTGTTGTTGCGTGGACGAAAGAGAAAATCAAACTAAAGAAATTTGGAATTTTGGATACGTAGATTCAAGAAGAATTTTATGCATTACCACGGTGTTTGTTTCATCTTTGAAGTGAAATAGCGTGCATACATAGGAAGTAAAGCTGAATAACGGGTGAGGTGGCAAGTGAAGTTGAGATCAAGTACTCCTCCTCTCTTTTTCTTTTCTTAAAAAAGAAGTAATATATACTATTACCAAGTTTAAATTGGAAATTAAATAATTATTAATGAGAACAATAACCAAGTGATTGTTTCTACTACTCATATCTTCGCACCGAATCCAGCCCAACGTTAATGACCAAATCTCAGGAGCTTCGTATGTTTGTATTTTAGTTTAAACGGACTTGAGACCAAGTCAACTATCTTGGGCCCATTCAAGTTCGGGCCTACAGCCTTGAGCTTGTGAGCCGGTAGAAGCGATAAATTCAGATTGATATTTTACATCGATAAATTCAATTCAATTTTAAAATATTCATCTTCATCTAGTTTTTATATCATTAAGCAGAAATATGTATTATGGCTTCCAACTTTTCTTTATCAAAATTATTAAAGTTAAATGTCAGAGTTAATAAATTTCCAAGTGTACTTTTAGTTTTATTTATATTTTTATTATATCTATTGATTATTTTATTAAAAAATAAAAACTTAATTTATTGAAATTTATAATAAAACTGAAAATAAATTATATTTTCTTGAAATTATAATAAAGACTGAAAAATAAAACTTGTTTTATTTCATTATCTTTTACTTTATTCTTATTATACTTTTTTTATTAATAATATTTTTTTTAAAGAAAAGGAATTTTATTAATACATGGCTCTACGAGAGTAGATAAAGTGCAGTACAAAAAGCATGTAAATAAGAGATGTAAGACTCATGGTTTATATCGTATGTATGAAACAAAATTCTGTTCCATTCGCAAAATTATCTGGAGATGAAGAGGTAGAGCAACTTCCATAGCGAATTGTGTCGAATTACCACCCGAAGCTAACTTTGCTAAATAATCCGCAAAGCTATTAACCTCTCGATAAACATGAATAATGGACGACGTCGAGACAGAGAGCATACTTCAAATATCTTCAAGCGCTGCTTCATACCTCTAAGGCCAAAAATCTGAATTATGGTTCAGTAATTGCACAATGCCCATATTGTCTGTTTGAACCTGTATTTTCCGGAACCCACAGGCAACACAAAACCGAAGGCCACAAACTACGTCCTCTATTTCCATGGCAATATTGAGTATCGTTTTATATAATTTTTTAAATTTATGTAATAGTTTTCGAATTTTTAAAATTGCAAAATAATTCTTCAATATATTGTACTCTCTACTTAAATCAACTTTGTCTCCAAAAATCAAAATAATAGAAATTTAAAATAAAAATTATTTATTTATTTTATTAAAATTATTTTCACATATAAATAAGAACCATAATTAATATAAAAGATTATTTAATCACCATATAAATATAAAATTAAGAACAATACAAAATATTTAAAATTTACAATATCATTATATAAAAATATAATTACGTCAAAACATCAAATAAAAGAAATAATAAATATACATTACTCTTTGATAATTACAATTTATAAAAAGAGTTTGTGTCAAGAACCAACTAGAAGTAAAACTGAAACAAAAATATTTACAATTATATTAGTTATATAGAAGTAAAATGCACATTAAATATAAGCAAAATTAAAAGAAGAGAATAAACAAAAGAAATGAAACTTCATTTAATCGAATACTGTTATAATTGCACTGGCTTAAATTCTCATTTGATACAAAATTCTCATTATTGAAAGGAGCCTCATAGTTATCATCATTTAAATTCATTGCACCAAATAAGATGTCAATATTTTCTCATCTAAGATTATCTTCCAAATCACTATCATCTATCAAACTCAATTTCTCAAAAACTCAATTAGATAAAAGATTGATATTATTAATGCAAATTGGAACTCATGGACTACTTGTTCTATTAAAAGTCATAGTAAACAATAACTTTAAACTATTAAAATTATAAGAAATTATATCTAATTTAATAATGATAATAACATACATTTTCCGAGGCATTAAATTATATCAAACAAAGACTAAGTTATTTAACCTTTTGTTATCCAATATATTCCTTTTCTTGGAATGGATGAATTCAAGTGTGCTCCAATTCTTTCTATGCCCTGTTGAACTCACACATTGACTTAGAATTCAAATTGCAAACCTTTGCAATTCTAGAACACCATTTTCTTCTTGTTCCCACCAAAAAACTATAAGTCATAATACAACAAAAATAGCATTATAAACAAAATAAAGTGACGGTTAATTTTTTATAAGTAACAAAAGTGAAATATATATATATATATATATACCTGGATTAAGTTTTTCTTTTTTAAAAATAACAATTGACATCTTAAAATCACCAGAAGCCTCCTTATTAATATCCATTTGTGAGTTGAAGAGATCTTGCATCATCTTATGAGCAACAACTGTTGTAATAGTTAATAACATTCCTATATTAACTTACAACTTTTTTTCGTAAAACTTAGTTTGAAATAAACACTAGAATTCAAAAATGTCCGAACTGTAAATAACGAAGAGTAAAGTTTCCTTTTTCATCTTTCATTGATGACTACAAGATAAGGTATGTACAAAAAAAGCTTATTTTTTGTTGGCTTGATTGCTTCCTTCGCCCTTTCTATGGCATCATAAAAATAACTCATGTTATCTTCTCATCACTATTATCCAAATGATGTATCATCACCAAAGACTTATAAACTTAGATGACAAATTGGCATTAGGATCAAAATTCAGTATCTTCAAGTATAATTCTTGAAACCTCCAATCTAACATTGAACCTAACATGCTGAGATGTAGCCCACTTCTCATTTGTAAACATTTTTCTGAACTATTTCTTCATCATAATAAAACAAGGAAGTGATAAGAAATTTGTTTCAAATATTATAACAGTAGGACAACACAAATTCTAACTACTGGTGAAATCCTCCTCATTAAATTCAAGACCAATGCTTGATTGTAGATGAACTTGGTCAACTTTTTTTTAATATCCTAGTTTGATTATTATGCTATGTAATGTGTTGTACATGCGTTTTATAGAGTATGCTCTATTTATGGTATACTAGAGTAATTTAAACGTTTAAATGCATAATTGAGGTTATAACGAAGATCATGAATAAACTATAGATGGTTTTGGACTCGACTAGAAACTTTTTGGAAAGTTTTCAAAAACTTCGAAAAGCTAAGGAATGAGTTCGAATGAGCTTTAAAAACCCCAAAATGTGTTTTGAGGATTTAGGTGACACTTTTGAATGAAATCTGAATGATTATGATGAAAAGTAATTTTAGATGAATAGCAAATTTGGATTAATATTTCTACTTGAATAGTGATTTTGGGGAACCAATCCCAAAATTTGAAAAATACCAAAAATAGGTATTAGAGTCTAATGATATTGAAATGGATCAAAAATAAATCTGATTGGATGAACTTCGGGAGTTTCGAAACTTTAGGGTTAAAATGCCATTTTTGAAAAATATTGGGTAATGAGGACTTTAAACCCATTTGGATTTTTTGAAGTATCTAATAATTAAGTTATGACCCTAATTAGTGTATTTCATGGTCAATTTGATGATAATACGGTTGTGGAATAATTTTGGGATTTAAGTTGGTTACTTGGTGAATTAAATGCATTAAAGGACAATTTGGTCTTTTTACATTATGTTAGTGGATTGACGAGTTATACGAGATGAACAATGAGAAAATGACATGTGTGTGATGAGTCATTAAAGACAACGAATAGGAAAGTGACATGTGTATAAAAAGCATGAATTAAGTATAAGTTGATTCATTTGATGAGTAGTTGTGAGATATCGTTAAAGAGTCCAAAAACTAAAAAAAAAGAAGAGAGAAGCAAGGAGAAACGTCGACCATTGTTAAAGAAAGGGGGAAGAGAGAGAACAAATAAAAGAAAAAAGAATAAGAGGGAGCTTTGGCTATGACATGAAGAAGTGTTTCAAAGAGTTTTTCATGCTCTTCTACCTCTAATCAAGCATCCAAGATGATCCTATAGCCATCTAAGTGAAGAGGAAGAGGAAAATAGGTTGGTAAGATTAATAATTTTGTTAAAAAATGGGTTATAGTTGAGATTTGGTTTTGATGGTGTTAATTACACCCTTTTGATGTGATTTGAAGGTTTTATTGCATCGGAAGTGATTTGGAGAAGAAAAATCAAGAAAAATAATGTGTGGAACCTTGTCAAACTTCGTCAAAGGTGAGATATGTTGCCTAAAGTGTTTTACTTTGCCATATGATGATTTAAGATTAATGAATGGCATTAGGAAGTTAGTTTTATGATGAAAGAATGAAAGAAAAACCATGAAAATGATTAGAGTAGTTTTCAACCAAGGTTATATAGGAAAATCCTGGGAGGAACATCACATGTTCCAACAGCGAAAAACAAAAATTTTGTTCCCGGGACCTTCCCGAAAACCCAGGATCCCGGTGTCGGTATGAAAACTCAAACCTGAATAGCCAATAGAGACTATCTCTAAAGGTATCCACGCAGAGATCAGAAAACCTAACCGGATCAAACACCTTTGACCCGAGAATAGCTAGAACGAGAATAAAGCTCGCTAGAGCCTACCTCTCATCTGGAGAGCTTGAGGAGACGTTGGAATCCTTGCCTTGGAGAAGAGAAGAATCGATAATGCTTGATGAGGAAGAAGGAAGTTGAAACCTTTCCAAAGCTTTTAACCTTAACTCTTAAGGAAGCTTATTTTCTTCTAACCTTTATTGACCATCAACGGCAACATTTTAAGGTAGCTACTTATGTATATTTTAACACTTAAAATGATACCATAAGAAGCTAACAAGTGTATGCCATATCAACCATTAACTAATTAATGGAATATAATAATCAACTTTGACTTTTCAAAGACAATGATCTCTTCTCCCTTTCCAACGTGACTAATGGGCTTAATAATATAATAATTAATTGATTAATTTACTTAATTAATTAATTAGAATATAAATGCTAAGGTCCATCCAATCTGGGGTCTGGACCTCACCTACTCTCGGGCCCCTTGATCAAATGACTCCTAAACCTTTCTTAGCAATATCGATGTCGCGATCTCATCGGGACATATCCCAATCTCATCGGGATCCATTTAATCCGAATGCTCTCCATAATTGGAACTCATCCAATACTATTTTCTGATTCTCGAAACACTCTTATGCGTGTGACCCTTTAGGTTCCGGTTATGTTGGCTACTTAGATTAACAATTAATCTGAGCAAGTCATGAGCGGTATCTAGCAACACATCATGACCCCCAATTGACCGGAAAGTAATCGGTTTGATGAATTCATGACGAACCAGATCACGAACCCTTCCATAGACAATTACTGTGCAATTCGTCCTTTCATCATCCTATACCCCACTTGGTTATGAGTATGGCTAATATGTCAACTCTTACTAGACTAAGTCTAGCCAAGTGAAATCAGTTCTGTCGAGGACTCATTACTTTATATGTCTATGAAGACACTCTTCATGACATAGTCATGCTCGCCGAGACTTAAAGTAATGATCCCGACAAGAGGTCAGTGGTATCTCTTCGTTCTCACGTAGTGATGAATCCTTTATTGGCTACTCAATTACCTTCGAATACCTCAAATCGTACTCAAGCACCATCCTATGAGTAACCTCGGAAGGCCACAAGGAATGGAGTCAAGTATGCAGGATCAAGATTCAAGATATCCTCGAGTACCTCAAGTCTAAGGATACTTGCACCATTGCTATGATGAGATTATCACCGACATTAAATCCATGTGATGATCTCATGGCGAGTCATCCAATGAACTTACTACCACTAGTAAGCATCCATATGTCAACTCTAAATATCTCATATTTACGGTTTCGAGATCCACCGCTGATCCAATCAAGAAGTATGACATATGCTAGTCCGTCCGGATTAATGATGTCGATCTCATTAATCCTATGACTAGGAAAATTTAGATATCTTGACATAATTGCACATGATAGGAATCTCGTGATTATGATCACATCATAATTTCCTTCATGCTATGTCATATATCATGGACATCATTAATTTGATTAAAGATCAATATCAATTCATAAAGAACATCAAATAAATGAAACATGCCTTTCTTTATTTATTCATAAAGTGCATACATATTTGTGAACAAAAAGCGCTAAAGGGATTGCCTTTGGGAACTACTCTAACAATCTCCCACTTGACCTAAAGCCAATCGCCTTGGTATCTAATACCATAAGCGAGTACATGAGAATCAAAATTCTTCGTGACAATGGCTTCGTCAACGGATCAAGAATGTTCGCTCGTAGGAATCCTCTCGATCGCGACATCACCTCTAGCAATGATCTCGAATCGATGATATCTGCGAGTGCGTGTTTAGATCGTTGGTGAGACCTCGGTTCTTTTGCTCGAGCAATAGCCCCATTGTTGTCACAATACAACCAGTATGGGTCCATCACGCTAGGAACCACACCAAGTTCGAAATGAACTTCGATCCAAACAACTTCCTTTGCCGCCTCGATGCAAAGAATGTACTCGCCTCGGTCGTCGAATCGCCAGATCGTCTCTTGTTTGGAACTCTTCCAATCGACCGCTCCGCCGTTTAGCGTGAAAACATAACTCGACCGGGATCTGAGTCATCCTTGTCGAGTTAGGCTGGCATCCGTATGCTCGCCACTGGAGATTTCCATCTCCATATATCAAGAAAATATCCTTAGTCCTTCGCAAGTACTTGAGAATATTCTTGACCGCTACCCAGTGACCCTCACCAGGATCTAATTGGTATCTGCTCGTGACACTCAGAGCATACGATACATCGGGCCTCGTACATAACATAGCATACATGATCGATCCCTGCGCAGATGCATACGGATCCGATCCATGCGAATCCTCTCATCTTGTGTCTTAGGACACATAGATTTCGAGTGTTATCCCATGAGTAATGGGAAGAAACCCTCTTGGATTGCTCCATGCTAAACCTCTTTAGCATCTTGTCTATGTACGATGATTGTGAAAGACCAAGCAACCTCTTTGATCTATCTCTATAGATCTTTATCCCAAGGATATAAGTTGCTTCACCAAGGTCTTTCATCGCAAATTGCTTGGACAACCAAATTTTAACGATTGCATCAATGAGACATCGCTTCGAAAGTAATGATATGTCATCTACATACAACACAAGGAAAACTATTGCATTCCCATTAACCTTCTTGTAAACATAGTGTTCATCCGGATTTTGTGAGAAACCAAACTCTTTGATTGACTCATCAAAACGGATGTTCCAACTCCTGGATGCTTGCTTCAATCCATAGATGGATTTCTAAAGCTTGCATACCTTTTCGCCCATCACTGGAAGTGAAGCCCTCTGGTTGTGTCATGTACACATCCTCGCCGATTCCGTTAAGAAAGTCGTCTTCACATCCATTTGCCATATCTCATAATCATAATGAGCGGCAATGGCTAGGAGTATCCGAATGGATTTGAGCATTGCTACGGGGCTGAAGGTCTCGTCATAGTCAACTCCTTGTCTTTGACGAAATCCTTTGGCCACAAGCCTTGCTTTGTAGGTAATCACATTACCATCCATGTCGGTTTTCTTCTTGAAACCCATTTGCACCCTATAGGTTTTATCCTTGGTGCATCAACCAAAGTCCATACTTGGTCTATGTACATGGAATCCATTTCGCTTTCATGGCACAAAGCCATTTTCGACTCGAACTTTTCGTAACCTCTTCATAGATAGCAGGCTCATCATCTTCTATGAGCAATACGTCATTCTGTTCACTTACGAGAAATCCATATCTCTCGAGAACAGTGCGCATCCTACTTGACCTACGAACTTCGTGTGTCACAGAAGGTTGAACTGTTACTTCATCTGAATGAGTGGCAGCCTCGAGTTCAGCGATTGATCGGTGCTTGTTTGAGCATCTTGAACTTCTTCAAGTTCGACTTTGCTCCCACTTGCCTTCTTGAGAAGAAACTCTTTCTCTAAAAGACAGATGCTTCAAAACAAACACCTTTGTTCCTCAAAGAAGGTAGAATTGATATCCCATGGTCTCTTTAGGATATCCTACAAACAAACACTTGTCGACTTTGCTTCAAGCTTATCTCGATCGAATCCGCTTCACGTAAGGTGACAACCCCATACTTTCGGATGAGAAAGATAAGGTTTCTCGCTAGTCCACATCTCATATGGAGTAACATCAACTGTCTTAGAGGGAACTCGTTTAACAAGTAAACAATTTGTCTCTAGCGCATACCCCAAAACGATTTTGGTAACTTCGAAACCCATCATTGATCGTACCATGTCCAACAAGGTTCGATTTCTCCTTTCACCACACCATTGTCTTGCGGCATGTAAGGAGGAGTCCATCGAGATAATATCCCATTATCTCGAGATAATCCTCAAACTGTTGGTCTAAGTATTCTCCACCACGATCGGATCGTAATGCCTTGATACTTTTACCAAGTTGGTTTTCTACTTCATTTCGAATTGTTTGAACTTTTCAAACGCTTGATTTGTATCTCATCGATACAAGTACCCATATCGTGAATAATCATCGATAAAGGTAATGAAGTAACGACAACCACTTCGCATGGATGGACATCGGACCGCATACATCTGAATGTATTAGGTCTAATACTCCAATCGCTCGCTCACCCTTTCCTTGAAGGGTAACTTAGTCATCTTGCCTAATAAACAAGATTCGCATGTGTCATATGATTCATAATCAAATGACCCTAAACCGCCACTCTTATGGAGTTTAGCGACGCGTGTCTCATTTATATGGCCGTCGACAATGCCATAAGTAAGTTGACTTTAGATTATCTCTTTTATACCGCTTGGTGTCATTGACATTTAAAATTGGATTAGACATATCTAATATGTAAATACCATTGCACAATATACCGGTTCCATAAAGCATTCCATTAGAATTGATAGAACAACCATTGCTATTAAAATTCATATGGAATCCAATTCTATTCGCATAAGAAATGTATAATATATTCTTTGTCAAACGGTACAAAATAACAATCATCCAATTCCAAAGACAAGCCAAGAGGGAGATACAAAACATAGGTTCCTACGGCTAATGCAAAGAACTCTTGCTCCATTTCCAACACGTAGGTCTACTTCTCCTTCATGAGTTGCCTCATCGTCACGAGGCCCCGCATATCATTACATATGTGAGCCACAACCAGATCAAATACCCAAATGTTGTGATCAAGTAATAGTATTAACTTCAATGACATACAAACTGAAGTAGTCGAGGCATCCGATGCCTTCTTTCGCTTCGGCGACTCAGATAGACTTTGCAATTGCGCCCAATGGCCATCTTTACCATGAATGGAAGCAAGTTCCTTTCGGGCGACTTCTTTGGTCTTCTTCTTGATGGCGCTTCCTTTGGTTTCTTTGCCTTCTTCTTCTTTGGGTTCTTTTTTCTTGGAACTCAAGAAGAAGAAGCTACTACCAGCACTTGCTTACTATCACTCTTGATAGTCTGCTTAGCTGTCTTGAGCAGATTGATCAGCTCAGGTATTGTAGTGGATATTTGGTTCATCCAATAGTTTAACACAAACTGTGCATAACTGTCGGACAATCCAACCAGAATTAAGTCTATACTTAACTCATGATCCATTGCAAAACCTAAGACGTCCAATCTCTCAATATAGCCATTCATCTTCAGGGCGTACTGCACAACAGATGTCCCTGGAGCCATCTTTGTGGTGAAGAGAAGCCTTGAGGTCTCGAACCTTTCGGACCGGGCTTGCTCGTCAAACAGCTCCCTAAGATGAAATACTATAGTGTGAGCATCCATGGACTCATGCTGCTTCTGCAACTCTGGTGACATCGAGGCAAGCATGATGCAAGTAGCCATGTCACTGTCCTTTAGATGCTTACTATATGCCTTCTGATCATCATCAGAAGCATCGACAGCAGGTGCATCTGGAAGCGGAAAATCTAGGATATATCCCAGACCTTCAGATCTGAGAACTATTCTCAGATTCCTTAACCAGTCAAGAAAATTCGGTCCAGTTAACTTGTTGGAATCCATAAGCGAGCGAAGATTTACACTTGATGACATTTTCAAACAACCTACATGGATAGAGAGGAAGAATGTTAGAATAGGAATAGCTGCATAATCATAAGGACTTGAATGATATGCAAAAAGAGCTCCCACTAGTTTCATAGAATCCATAACCCTCATTACGAATCCAAAGAAACAAAGTGACATAATGTCCTAGTGGGTTGATATCCGATATTGCTAAGAATGACCTTGGGTTTACCCAACAAGCCACAACTTAGGTCAATCGGTAGGTATCGAACATACCAATTGCATCATCGATAACCAACATTGAGAATGACCTTGGGTTTACCAACAAGCCACCTTATGTCTCGGAGGTATCGGATATACCAATTACATCTTAGACACAACTATCGATCGCTATCAACTTGTTGATGTATGCACTTACATTGGGTATCAACTCTTTGATGCGCATACATCCGATGTATGCTACCCAATTTCACCTCGTCCACGTTGACCTTGAGTTTACTTAACAAACCAACGCTTCCAGTGAAAACCAACCCATTAATTAGAAAATCATATTTTCATGGTTCGAACATATCCGTATAGAGTGAGCTTGGGTTTACCCAACAACCCATCCCTATAAGAACTCTGGTTCTTACCATATTAATGGAAGGCGTTAGTTTTCATATAACGAGGAGGATTTAGAAACTCTAGACTCAGTGAAGGATCATAGTCACTAGGACTATATGGCATGATTTAGGTTTCATCAATCAAATTGAATCAATCCTTATAATCATCCATCATCCAACTGAGCATGTCACAAGTCGACTTTCATCGAATGCAAGTCACCTTATGCTTCTGCTCACACAAGTCGACTTGTATAATACAAGTCGACTTATGACACCGCTTGATGTACAAGTCGCCTTGTAATGTGCTACAAGTCGACTTATCAGAGACCTTGAACAAGTCGACTTATGCCATGCACAAGTCGCCTTATCCAGGAGAAATGCTATAATCTCTAATCGGCTAATTCCTCAATCCATGCAATTCCAATTCACAATACCATCATACCTAGGGTAATATTCAGAATTGATGTATCAATGAACAATTCATTGATCCATGAATGCCTTATATGGTCAAACCATACATGAAAAGCTTAAAATGAGTCAAAACTCATAAATATCCAAACAATTTAAGAACACCCAAATTCTCACCCTAAGCATCTCTAGCTAGTCTATACTTTCTCAAAATTACTTCGGCACAAGCCACAAAATTTATGACGGCCAAAACAAACAAGATAATGATATATACTAACGAGACACTAATGTGACCTTTTAGGCATCCGAAAATTCTTGGAAAAGCAACTTTAAGCAATTCAATTTGGAAATCATACTACATCAAGATAACACATTTTTAATCACATTAAAAATGGTAAAAGGCATTGGAACTGAAAAAACACACTCAATCAAGCCAAGCAAAACAGTCTCAACAATTTCCACAAAACTGTCCAGTTCTGTACATTGCTCGAAATGATCAATGAAAAAATTTCAATAAATTCTGAGAAAATTACATAGGTTACTACATGTTCAGAACATGCTACCTGAATGTTTTCAGGATTTTTGGCCATCAAAAACTCAGTCAACCAAAATAACAAATCCGATTCAAAAACTGTGTTCATCAGCACAGCAATTCCCAACAGCATAGAATAAATTCGTGAATAAATATCCAATCACCTTGAAATTAAATTTCCATGCTCATAGACATTGACCAACATCTTAGAGATATGTAGGTGAAGGAAAATCCAGAAAAAGATTTTTCTAGAATTTATTCTCGATTTTATACTCATACCTGTCCACAGAGTGTTTCACAAAACAGCATCTGGAACCTTAGGGAATTAATTAGCAAAACTATATCAAATCAAATCGATAAATTCTGAAAATTCATAGACATATTCTCTAACATGTTATGAACAATCCTGGCCAGAAAAATTTCGAAAACCCTATCTCTATAGCAATACGAAATCTGGACAGAATGCATGCTACAACATCACAAGCAATGAGGGTTTGTGATCTAGCTTCAGTTAAAGCTTCATACACGACACCAGACGCTCTGATACCACTGTAGGAAAATCCCGGGAGGAACATCACATGTTCCAGCAGCGGAAAACAAAAATTTTGTTCCGGACCTTCCAAAACCCAGGATCCCGTGTCGGTATGAAAACTCAAACCTGAATAGCCAATAGAGACTATCTCTAAAGGTATCCACGCAGAGATCAAAAAACCTAACCGGATCAAACACCTTTGACCTGGGAATAGCTAGAACAGAATAAAACCTGCTAGAGCCTACCTCTGTCCTGGAGAGCTTGAGGAGACGTTGGAATCCTTGCCTTGGAGAAGAGAAGAATCGATAATGCTTGATGAGGAAGAAGGAAGTTGAAACCTTTTCCAAAGCTTTTTAACCTTAACTCTTAAGGAAGCTTATTTTTCTTCTAACCTTTATTGACCATCAACGGCAACACCTTAAGGTAGCTACTTATGTATATTTTTAACACTTAAAAATGATACCATAAGAAGCTAACAAGTGTATGCCATATCAACCATTAACTAATTAATGGAATATAATAATCAACTTTGACTTTTCAAAGACAATGATCTCTTCTCCCTTTCCAACGTGACTAATGGGCTTAATAATATAATAATTAATTGATTAATTTACTTAATTAATTAATTAGAATATAAATGCTAAGGTCCAGTCTAACTGGGGTCGGACCTACCGGCTCATCGGCCCCTAAGATCTTTGAAACGACTCTAAACCTTTCTTAGCAATATCGATGTCGCGATCTCATCGGGACATATCCCAATCTCATCGAGATCCATTTAATCCGAATGCTCTCCATAATTGGAACTCTGTCCAATACTATTTTACAGATTATCTGAAACACTCTTATGCGTGTGACCCTTTAGGTTCCGGTTATGTTGGCTACTTAGATTAACAATTAATCTGAGCAAGTCATGAAGCGGTATCTAAAGACATCATGACCCCAATTGACCGGAAAGTAATCGGTTTGATGAATTCATGACGAGCCGGATCACGAACCTTCCATGACAATTCATGTGCAATTCGTCCTTTCATCATCCTATACCCCACTTGGTTATGAGTATGGCTAATATGTCAACTCTTACTAGACTAAGTCTAGCCCAAGTGAAATCAGTTCCTGTCTGAGGACTCATTACTTTATATGTCTATGAAGACACTCTTCATGACATAGTCATGCTCTGGCCAGAGACTTAAAGTAATGATCCTGACAAGAGGCCAGGGTATCTCTTCTGTTCTCACAGAAGTGATGAATCCTTTATTGGCTACTCAATTACCTTCGAATACCTCAAAGCGTACTCAAGCACCATCCTATGAGTAACCTCCGAAGGCCACAAGGAATGGAGTCAAAATGGGATCAAGATTCAAGATATCCTCGAGTACCTCAAGTCTAAGGATACTTGCACCATTGCTATGATGAGATTATCAACGACATTAAATCCATGTGATGATCTCATGGCGAGTCATCCAATGAACTTACTACCACTAGTAAGCATCCATATGTCAACTCTAAATATCTCATATTTACAGCTTCGAGATCCACCGCTGATCCAATCAAGGAGTATGACATATGCTAATGCGTCCGGATTAATGATGTCCAGTCTCATTAATCCTATGACTAGGAAAATTTAGATATCTTGACATAATTGCACATGATAGGAATCTCGTGGATTATGATCACATCATAATTTCCTTCATGCTATGTCATATATCATGGACATCATTAATTTGATTAAAGATCAATATCAATTCATAAAGAACATCAAATAAATGAAACATGCCTTTATTTATTTATTCATAAAGTCTGTACATGACTGTGAACAAAAAGCGCTAAAGGGGATTGCCTTTAGGGCACTACTCTAACAGGTTAGGGTTTTTAATGCGTTATGATCCAAAATTCTATTTTGATGTTTTATGATGTTCATAGCATGATTTTAATGCTAATGAAGTAAAGAAATAAAAAAAGAATTGATTTGGAATTGGTTTTGGTTGAAATTCTTGAAATTTTATGACTTAAATGTGTGTATTAGAATGCCATAGAAGTGAATTTGGATTGGCTTTAAGTGTTAGAAATCAAATGAAATTGAATTGGAAAAGTTTAATATTAAATATGTTAAGTTTAGCCTTAATGGCTTTTCTGGTATAAAAGTATGGTTATAATGTAATGACCATTTGAATATGATTAAGGATGGTCATTAAGTGTATTTATGGTATTGGAATTATTAAATGAAATGTTGTGTCATTATTTGGGAAAAAATTAGTATATGTGGAAAGTAATGAAGTTGACACGGTTTATGGTGTATTTGATTGTAAAATATATCAAGCAGTTGAATGTACTCGTATTAGGTTTTTGGATCAAAAAATGAAACCAATTGAAGGATTTCAATGTGGTGAAAAGGAAACTAGCAAGTTGTGAGTGTATTTTAATTGTTTTATATGAATAAAATCTTTGCAAAAAAATTGATGACATTTGATTTTAAGTTGTATGCTTATGAGTTTTATGTGAATGATACATTACGAGCGAATATTACTAGTTTAAGCTTATGTTTTATCAATATATGAATTGAAGTTGAAAGTTGAATTTCATACAATTTGAAGTTACATTGAAATTATGTTATTGGTTGTTAAAGAGGAAAGATAATTTTTTAGCCTATGATACACCATTAGGTTTTATACATATTATTTCACTAGTGCTTAACGGTTAACTTAATACAAGTAAGCAATGTAGAACCAACTTCGTAAATAGTGGTTAACCTAGTATGGGTAAATGATGTAAAACCAACTTTATAAAAAGTGGTTAACTAGTCATACGTAAGTGATGTAGAACCAACTCCGTGACTTATTACAAGTAAGCGATGTAGAACTAGCATCGTAACTACCTATTTATAGCGGTTAATCTGTTACGAGTAAGTGATGCAGAATCATCCCTATAAATAGTGGTTAACTTGTCGCGGGTAAGTGATGCAGAACTAACTCCATGAATTTATACCTAGTGTACCGTTTAGTAAAGAAACTAGTGATAGGCTATGTTGAGTAGGGAAAGTCATGAAAATAATAATGCTACTATTTATTTTTAAAAGTGATTTTAGAGGTATCATATAGTACCAATTCTAGTGGTTGTCTTATTTTCAGTATGAAAGTTTTAAGAAAACTTATTGCCACCATTGTTTATTGTTTAAGGAAAAAGGAAAAAGGAAAATTAAAACTTGTATAATATGAGTTTAATGTTGATAAGTATTTCGAAATAGTATTTTAGAAAATTGTAATTGTGTTTTATGAAATGTTATGTTATTACCAGATTTGCTAATGCACGAATGAATTATTATGACAAATACTTTGCCATGAGCTTTATTGTTGTTCAGGACCATTTCAGTTATGTTGTTATGAAAAGTTTAATTTTTTAATAAATTGATTAACACTCACTAAATTCATTTAACTCACTTATTTTTATGCTTTTAAACAAACCACCTTAGGTATGCGTACATGTGTTACACTAATTGAGCTTCACCGTAAGATTAGTTATATCATTGGGTGTTGTTGTGCTTGTGTTATTTTTGCAATGCACATGATATGTTTTAAATTATTTTGGAAAGGGTTCAAAATTGTGATCTTGTAAATGTTTGTAGGATTGTAAATATATTTTATTTAATGAACTACGAGGGCTTTGATCCTTAATGATGTTTTAAAAATGTTTAGAATTCCATGTTTGTGATTGCTTGTGATGTTGACTTAAGGTCCCATTCCAGAAGTGAGATGGTATATGAAATATTAGAAGTGTTTTAAATCGTGTCATGCAGGCTTTTGAAAATTGATAATCTTAAAAAAGTAGCCTTTATGCTGTTGAAATTTTTAATAAAATGATTTCAAAAAAATATTTTCCTATTATTTTTCATGCTTTTAACTTTTAGAGTATAAAAGGTTTTTAACAATTAAACGACTTAGATTTAAGGGAAACCTCGGTTGAGGTAGATATCGATTAGAGAGCTATCGTGGAGTCACCAAGAGGACTCCACTCAAGTTCTAGAAGGAGAACTTCAGGATAGCTCCTTTCAGGTGGCACCAAAGCAAGGTTTTGAAATGGTGTTATCTCTATATGTGTTATGATTTAATAATGTGATTTTATGTTGTCTTCGTGAGCCGTGTAACCCAGAAAATTTTGTTATTTTTCATGCATATGATTTTAAAACAAAATTTCTAGTGTTATATAGTTTATTTTTAAATTTACAGCATAATTCAACTACGAAACCTTAAGGGTTCCGAAGCCACACCAAATGCTCCAACATTTGAAATACCTTTAGCTTGGGAGGCCGAGCATAAGGATGGTTTAGTAAATTTTTTGTAATATGAATTAAACCCATCCAGAATAATTAACACTGGAAAAATCATCGGTGGAATTTTTTTATACCTTGAGTGAACAATACAAATACGGGTAGTGGTGATGCGCCAGCTGCGGGAGGCCCTATTAGTTTTAGGGAGTTTGATCGAGTGTATTTGTAAGTTAGGGGCAAAACTGTTCGATGAGAGTAGAGATCCCAAAAGTGCCCTAATTTGGATGGATCAGGATAAGAATAATAAATTTAAATGGTTTAGTGATAGAAGGATGAGATGAGAAATATCATCTAGTCAAAGGTTAGCTAGACCACCTAAAATGTCCAGATACTCTTGAAACACTAGGAGCTCAATGCCAAGGTGTAGCTAATGTGGAAGGGGACCACCTACATAGGCTGGGGTAATTACAGTAGCCCAATAGGATGTTGAGAATACATTCTATACGGTGATAGGTACCAGTAGTGATGAATATATTGAGATTGATCCCAAAATTATGCACTCTTATGTGCTAAAAATTTCATTAGACAAATTATTGTGAAGTTGGAACTTTTGGAGTGCCATATGATAATAACTACTTTCACTAAAACTATGCCAATAGTGTAGAATGTTCATAGAGGTAGTTACATAGTAGTTAGACTTAGAAGCTCTCTAATGGGTTGATCTTATAGATATCTATGACTATGAAGTCATACTAGTAAGGGAATTGACTAATATTGCTGATGATGTGTCAAACCAACAAAAATAAATTCCTACTATAGAACACTAAAGAGAGTAAAGTGGTAAATAGGGTCGAACCACAGAGACCAATGTAGTAATTGTTTATTTTGTGTGAAATCAAAAATAAAAATAAAAATAAACAGATGAAAATAAAAATAATGAAAATAATTGATTTGAGAATGATTGATTTTAGAAACACGAAATCACGCAAGAAGAAATTAAAAATAAGATTGAAAATAATATGAATAAAAACCTAGCCAAGGTACTCTCCCGTTTGATACCGTAATTCGGTCATAGACTCAAAAATATAAATTTCGTTCATTCCTATGGACAAAATTATAGCAGACCGTGAACAACACAAATCTACCAATCCATTCGTAATTATTCGATAATCCCGAGTAAAGCTCCGCAGATTATTTCCCTAACCAATTAGACTATTCCCGAGTAAAGCTCCGCAGAATATAATCTATGGCAACTATAGGCTCTAATGGACCCTCGTCTTAGCCAACAGAATCGGACACCTGCAATCTATTTAGACTAAATTATTTAATCCCATTAACCTCTTAATTGAAATTAATTCGCCACTCGATAGACAGCAATCACGGATTAACTAATCTATTCGGCAATTTATTATTAAGTTAATTAATTAACAGGCCTTATTAATCAACAAACTCAACAATAATTAATCGATCAAGCGCAGAGATTAAATAAACATAAGAAATTCACGAAAACAATTAAACCACGAGAGTCTCACGAACTACATGTATCAAACATCAAGTACCTTGTCTAGATTAAAAACTTAGCCAAACATAATTCTAATTTCTAACAATTAAAAAATGAAATTGACAAATTAAAACTGAAATTAAACCTCCACCGAAATTCTAAATCACTATCGTGCCTCAAGTCTTCTGCTCTCCCAAAACTGTTGCGGCCTCCTACTGGGTAAAATTAATTCTCCCAGCTGCGGTTGTCGTTAACTTTGTATCTCAAGTCCTCCTTCCTAAGTTGCCGTGCTTCTCAAAGTTAATATGTCACTCCAAGAGTTCTCCTCGAAGTTGTCGTCCACTCTCTTGTGATAAAATATGTATATATCTCTCAAGCTTCAAAGCTTTCTTGCCTCCCACTCACGTCGACCCCCTATAGAGCTCTCTTATTTGAATAATAATATTCTCCTCTTTAAGCTCTACCGCCGCAATCCACTATCATCCACTCTCCTTTGATGGTCCAAGAATAAAAAGATCTCTCCTCTCACTAAAAGCTACCGTCAACTCACTGCTGTCCTCTTGACAGAGCCGCTATCTCCCACTTTTTCACAAGCTGCCGTCACACTCTATGTTTTTCCCCTAGGTTTTTGTGCCCTTGTCTCTTAAATGGAGTGGGCCCCTCACCTATTTTTTAATTCCACCCGGCCCACTCACCTTTTTAATATGTGCGTTAATGTCTGATGCTGGCCCATTTAATTTGCTCCCTTCTTCACGCTGATTCTGCTTCGTTTTGCTCCTTCTCTACTTTATTGTTGCGCCAGTTACGTGGTTGCCTTAAGCTGCTACTTCATTTGATTTGCTTGTGCTTGAGTTATGCGTGGCCGCGTCTCCACCTGTAAACGCACAAACTTATGCGTTTTTCTCCTTCAAAACGACGCTCCCTCTTGCTCGTGCTCCATGCTGTGTTTTGATTTATTTCTTCAGCCCATGCGTCATCGTTCTTATGCTTGCCTCCTGCTGATTTAATTCTTGTCTCGCTGTCCGTGTTGCGCTGCTCCAAGCTTGCTGCCTTCTGTGTTGCCTCTTGATTTTTAATTTGCTCTTTGGCTGTAGCTAATTAATTGGAAGTTTGAAATTAGCTAATTCCACTCTAAATTGCGTCATTTGCATTTCGTCACCTAGAAAATTCAAAGATACAAATTACCGTAAAAACACAAGTAAAACATCACAAGGGTCTACCAAAAGAACATAAAACACAAATAATTAACATGACAAAAATGCAAGTTATCAAACTCCCCCACACTTAACTCTTGCTCGTCCTTGAGGAAGGTTCAAAACATAAAATTTGAAAGCCTAAGAAAACCAAGAATGCAAAAACTAAGTATGGATGCAAAAACAAAAAGAAATAAATATGCAAATGCAGGGGACATTTTCTTAAGTGTCAAAGTTTTTCTCCCAACCTTCCAACAACCTCAAAGACATACAAGGATTATAAACAAGAGGGAACCCGCGACATTTAATCCATAAAAATAATGAACTCACTTTAAATGTAAGAGCCAAGCGAGATAGCAAGATAGACTTAGACGAAATCTACACCATGTCAAAATAATAGGTCCTCTCATTGTCATACACTCCAACACTCAAGTTTTTATGGCTCAAATGTGTTTTAACTCTCATAAATTCAAACAATGCAATGCTCTACCATAGGCTTGCTCTTCAATCTTGAATACACTACTAAGTATTACATGCATAACATAAATCAAAAGGTCTTAAACAATGATGCAACTTGGCTGGGTTAAGGGTATGGTAAAAGAAAGGTAAGAAAAGGCTAAACATCAGAGTGAGTAGAGCATAACAGATAATCAATAACACATATGTGCGCATCCTGCATATCATCAAATAATTAAGCACATCACTCTCTTTTCTTTTCTTTTCTTTTTCTTTTTTTTTTAAATTTTCATTCTCCAAACATTTATCAATCAAGCACATGGGGAATCCTTTTCTTTCTTTTCTCTACTTGGCCTCAAACCTTTTTTTTTCTTTTGTTTCTTTTTCTTTGTTTTTCGATTCCTTCCCCATTGACAACAAGTATAATACAAGTCATATACCACTGATATTTCTATATGCGCAACCTTCACAAATTTAACTCAACAAGCATGCTCTACTAACCATGATAAGGGTTAGAAAGATAAATCAATTAAGAAAAGGTTAAGTTAAACATGGTAAAGCAAAGAATAGATAATAAGCTCAAATGGGCTCACTAGTGGATAACATGCTTTAGGTTGGCTTTTTGGTCTAGTGGTTAAAATCCTAAGTGCCTTTATCATCTTTATGCATGCATGTAAAAGTGTAGTCTCAACAAGATATAAAGCAAGTTCTAGAGATACAAAGCATTAAATGAACACACATCAAAGAATTGCGTTGAAGGTTCAAAAGCTCACATGGGACAATCATCTATTAAGTTAACAAAATGTAGTTTCAAAATCAATCCAAAAGCTATCAAGCTTAAAACTCACATAAAAACTCATTCACCAAGTTCATGATTCAAATATCAAAGATTAACTCTCACCTATAATACTCATATTCTTATCAATCATTGGGAGATCAAAAGACAAAACTAAACACTTAAGGTGCAAAAGCATGCAAAAACGAAAAATCTTTTTGCGTTTTTCAAAATTTTTTTTCTAATTTTTATGGATTTTAAAACTAAAATGTGCAAGTACAAGTGAAAATCGTCAAGTTCAAGCAAGAGCAAAGGTGCAGCACGTTGAAGCACAAAAACCAAGAAAAATCTGAACCATGCACCCACTAAAACCTAAAAATTTCATGCAAAATTTAACCTAAATCCTCCCCCCACACTTTAGACCAAACATTGTCCTCAATGTTAGCAAAGAAAGACAAAAACAGTAAAATAAAAGGAAAGGGTGAGAGAAAGATTCTCGAAGGGATGCGCTAAGGTGACGGTGGATGTGGTGGATCTCCATGACCACTACATTTAAACCAGTGGGCTAAGTTGCGCTCGATTTTGGTGACCTGAGATTGTAGCTTGTGGAATAAATATTCCAAAGTGCTTTGTCGTCGCTCCAATCTCCCCATTTGCTCCAAAAGTACCATGGATGGAGTGCGAGATGACCCGGCTGTGTCAACATCCGGTGGTTGGATCACAAACTCTCCATCAGCTAACGCTCGAGTAACCTACATCTTGTAAAGAGCACTCATATCCAAGGCGAGGACCCTTGGTCCTGGGGTTAATGGATGAAAACGATAAAGATCAAAGTTACAAAGTTTAACCGCAAGCAGTGTGGTCATAGAGCCTAAAATTAGTAGATGTGTGCGATGTGCCAAGATGTACATAATATGCGTTTTATAAAAATATCCCATGTTAACGCACATACTATTCTGAGCACACCATATAATAAAGAGCTCGACTTTGGAAATTACATGCACATTGTTGGTTTTTCCTAAAAAATTAAATGCCAAAAAATGGTGGAAAATCCTATGCACCGGATCAATTAAAGAATTAACTTTAGAAGAACTGGGATTATACCGTTGTGGATCAGCGGATAACAGTGAAAAAGTCTCTTTCTCATCAAACCAGTCAGGGTAATCACAAAAAGAATTAATATAGGAATAATGAGAAAGCATAGACTCAGGTATGAAACCTAACACTACATTCCAGTCATTAACAGACATAGAAAAATTACGCTATAAGATCCGGAACCGAACGGTATCCGGTGTAGTGATATCACCATTAGCGGGCATTTCAAACGTAAAAGAGGTATAAAAATCCCAAACTAATTCTTTAAAGATTGGCAGCTGCAGATCAACAAACACAGACAATCCTAGATTATTCACTAAAGTCCTAAACCAGGATTGAAAATTGAAGTAAGTTAGGCAAGATTCGTCCACATACAGTCTCGGGAAAATTGTTCTCCCTTTAAGCTGGTTGAGTAAGCGAATATCCTCATCAGCCTCATACCCCAGATTTTCGTCTTGTCCATGCGCTGTGAGGTTATTCCTCTGGATGCGCAAACCACGTTTGGATCGGGAGCGGCGTCAACGCTCCTTTGGAAGGGTCGCATTGGTGGTTTCTGTTGCGCCCTCTGGCACATTAGGTTGGGCATCCTCCTCATTGGCAGTAGGAATCTCCTCTGCCGCATTCTGCTCGTCATCACTATCATATACATCAATGGGAGGTGGAGGGGATGGTGTTGCTGCCGGACGCTTATGATTGAATGTCGAATGGGAGCGAGAATCTGCTCGGTCTAATAGAGCTATCACGGATTTCCTAGGCATGGTTCTGCAAAATCCAAGAATCACATAACTCAACAAGTGCCAGAAAATTAGCTATGGAAGAACCCAAACGATGGAGAAAACGCGGAAAAATGCAATAACAACAATGCACAAGACAAGGAGCAAAGCAAATTAAATCAAATCGAACAAGGCCATCCGTGTATGGCGAAAAATTCAAGAGAGCAGATATAGAGAAAGACACAAGTATATAGGCAATCACGCAAAAATGCACGAAGGACACAAGATAAGCAGAAAAGTTCAGCAAAGAAAATTAAATCAACTATGAAATTAAGTCAGCAAAGAGACAAATGGCGTTAAAATTAAATGGTTGAGCGTTGGTGTTGCTTCGCGTGGTCTTTTCATTGGAGATCGACCGACCGCCATTGGCGTTAGTGCGAAATGCTGGTGGACGTTGGTGCGAGCTGCTGGCTGGAGACGTGGTAGCGAGGGTCTGGTGCTGGGCGTTTGTAGCTGCGTCTGTTATGGTGCGTGCTGCTGAGTCGTGCGTGGGAGGTGGGGCAGATGTGGAGGAAAGGGTTCTGTTGAGGTTGAAGCATGTGCAGCTGGAAAGGGAGAATTTAATTGAATTGGGGAAACTAGGGATTTTGGTGGGAATTGGGTAATGGGCTTAATGGATGTTGGAAGAGTCAAAATTTGATGGGTTTGGGGAAATAGAAGTAATGGGCTGTTGGGTAGTGGAAGTTGGGCTTTAGTGTAGTGGAGCATAACATAAAGTCTTGATTCCTTCCAAATAAAAGCTTTCCGCGCAAACCTGCTTCTTTATGGAGTAATTTTCATCCAATTTCCTCCAATTGCCAATAACTGATCAAACTATACTGTCCTGCAAGGCAATAAAATCCTCTCGACCAAGTGATATTCAATAAAGTGTTGGAACAGAGCATAAAAAGAAAATGGAGAAAAACAAGAAATCCGACAAAATCATGAAGAACTAAAAATTAAATTGCGAAGAACAAAATGAAAGCAAACCTTGGGTTGCCTCCCAAGAAGCGCGTTTGTTTAACGTCGTTAGCCCGACACGAGCCCCATTCAATTATAAGAAGGTGCATGCAAAGAATTAACTTCGACAGAATGGGGTTGAAATCCTTCATAAAATGGCTTCAAACGATGGCCATTCACCTTGAAAATTTTTCCTGTTTCCATGTTTTGAATGTCCATAGCACCGTAAGGATAAACCTTTGTGACAACGAAAGGCCCAGTCCATTTGGATTGCAATTTTCCTGCAAAAAGTTTCAAAGTTGAATTAAATAGAAGTACCTTTTGGCCGACTTTAAACTTCTTGTTAGAAAGCTGCTTGTCATGAAAAGCTTTAGTTTTGGCCTTGTATGTAACAGCGTTGTCGAAAGCACGGTTTTGTAGTTCTTCTAATTCCTGAATCTGCAACTTTCTTTGTTGCCCCGCAGCATCAAAATTCATGTTGCACTGCTTCACAGCCCAAAAAGCTCGATGGTCAACTTCTACTGGCAGATGATAGGCCTTGCCATAAACAAGTCTGTAAGGAGACATATTTAATGGCATTTTGTAGGCAGTGCAGTATGCCCAAAGAGCATCGTCCAAGTGGCAGCTCCAGTGTTTCCTGCTGAAGTTCACAGTTTTCTCCAAAATACTCTTTACCTCTCGATTGGACAGTTCCGCCAACCCATTGGTTTGAGGATGGTAGGCCGTGGAGGTCCTGTGCACAACTCCATATTTCTTCAGCAATGAGGCAAACACTCTGTTGCAGAAATGAGTCCCGCAATCACTAATGATTGCTTTCGGGGTGCCAAACCTGACAAAGATATTAGTTTTCACAAAGTCGACAACAACCTTAGAATCATTAGTACGAGTAGCTTTTGCCTTTACTCATTTCGAAACATAATCAACAGCTAATAAAATGTACTGGAAACCAAATGATGATGGAAAAGGGCCCATGAAATCAATACCCCACACATCAAATATTTCACAAACAATGATCGGGGTCTGAGGCATCTCATTTCTTCGGCCTATGTTGCCAGTCATTTGGCACTTATCACATGCTTTGCAAAATGCATAAGAATCTCGAAAAATGACAGGCCAGTAAAAACCAGATTCAAGCACTTTCCTAGCTGTCCTATTAGGGCCGAAATGGCCACCACAAGCAGATGCATGACAAAATTGCAATTTGGAAGAAATTTCAGATTCAGGTACGCACCTTCGCACAATTTGATCAAAACACATTTTTCATAAATATGGATCATCCCAAATATAATACCTGGCATCATTCTTCAGTTTATGGAGCTGGGCAGATGTAATACCAGCTGGGTATCCATTCTGGGTGAGAAAATTGACCAAATCTGCATACCATGGGTTTCGACATGGCCATGTTGAAGTCACTGCAAATAACTGTTCATCGGGAAACTCCTCAGTAATGACCAAATCATCTCCAGAAGTGTTCTGCAGCCTACTCAGGTGATCTGCGACTAGGTTTTCCACTCCTCTTTTATCTCGAACCTCAATGTCAAATTCTTGCAGCAGAAGAACCCATCGGATAAGTCTTAGCTTCGCATCCTTTTTGCTCATTAGGTGTCTAAGGGCAGCATGGTCTGAATACACTATCACCTTCGTACCAAGCAAGTATGATCGAAATTTCTCTAATGCGAAGACCACAGCAAACATCTCCTTCTTCGTGGTTGAATAGTTTTGTTGAGCACTATCCAACGTCTTTGATGCATAATAGATCACATGAGGGTCACGGCCTACCCTCTACCCAAGAACTGCTCCTACAGCGTAGTTACTGGCATCGCACATGAGCTCAAAAGGAAGGTTCCAATCCGGTGGTCTGATGATAGGTGCGGTAACCAGCTTTTCCTTCAAAATGTCAAACGCCTTTTTGCAGTCTTCATTGAATTCAAACGACACATCTTTTTTTAGGAGGTTGCTCATTGGATGAGCTATCTTCGAAAAATCTTTGATGAACCGCCTGTAAAAACCTGCATGACCAAGAAAGGAGCGTACTTCCAGCACATTTGCGGGGTAAGGCAGCGAGTTAATCACATCAATTTTCGACTTATCCACTTCAATGCCCCTTGCCTCCCGCTGATTTAATTCTTGTCTCGCTGTCCGTGTTGCGCTGCTCCAAGCTTGCTGCCTTCTGCGTTGCCTCTTGATTTTTAATTTGCTCTTTGGCTATAGCTAATTAATTGGAAGTTTCAAATTAGCTAATTCCACTCTAAATTGCGTCATTTGCATTTCGTCACCTAGAAAATTCAAAGATACAAATTACCGTAAACATACAAGTAAAGCATCACAAGGGTCTACCAAAAGAACATAAAACACAAATAATTAACATGACAAAAATGCAAGTTATCAATTGCATTATGTCGATGTGGATTGCTTCTAAAGGAAGTTAGGATTGGTATATAAGGGAAGTTAGATATAGTATTCCGTGGGAAATATAAAACGCACCATCTCTTAGTATATCAATCACGATAGCTAGAAAAGTACCAAGAATTTACTATACAAGTAATTTAGTTTCTATAAATCAATAAGTATGGAAGTTTATGAGATTATTTAGCATTTTAATAATGGAAAACTAATATGTGAATATATCCGAAGGATGAAATTGCTTATTATGGTTGAATTAGTTAAAGATTAATTATTAATCTGAGTAATTGGCATCTAACTTTTGATATGTTTAAATGTTATGACCTTATAGACTAATTGATTAGAATAAATATCAATTTTAGAATAAAAATTTTGTGTTTAAGGTCAAGCCTATTTTTTATTATAAGGTGATTTGTGGATTCGTATAAACTAATGTTATAGATGACATTATAATGAAATCTTTATTCAAGATTGATGATTGATTAATATTTTTAGGAGTAATGATCAATTTGATGTAAGCTTTCAATTGTGTGTATATTAGTATATCGATTCTAAATATTGAACATCCATTACTTTAAGTTTGTTGTAAGTAAATTGTTTTATTTCTAGAAAATTAGATGAGGGAAAATGGTGGTAATATTTGCAGGAAATTTTATTGAAAAGTTTTGATCCATAATGAAGAATTGTCTCATTAGAATTTAGATTTATTATTTTATAGATAGTTATAATTGATGAATGGGAGAATGATAAGGATTATGTATGAGACCTTTGAACAAGTATGACATGGAGACTTTAGATGAAAAAATAAAATTTTTAGTAATTAACAGAGTCCCATATTGAGTTTTGAGATGCCTAAAATCACATAAGTGTTTTATGGTGTAAGAAATGGATAGGTAAAGATATCTTTACTAAAAATCGGAGTTGCACAGTGGAAGTATGAGGTATACTCCTTGTTTGAAGAGATTGAGGTTTAATAAGCTTGAAATTGTGTTATGAGATAGTAACATTTGAACTCTTGAGGTAATTGAATGGTTTTTATGTGAATAGGACATTATGTTAGTGTCTTAAGATATGATCTTAAATGATTGATTTGCTTCTAAAGAGTATGATGGGAAATGACAAAGGTATAATAAATACTTAACTAGTGGTTATGGATTTGAGATTCGAAAGCTCAGGAGTCCAAGTGAGGCATAAAAAATACAAAAATATTATTGAGTTTTTTTTAATTAGAGACAATGAAAAAGGAAATGTTTATTATTCAAAAGTATATGAGAACAATTGTTTTGTGGAGAACCCAAATAAAAAGTTTCATTCGTAGTAATCTAAGTAAATGTGAATCATGATAGTGTTAAATGGATGGTTTGATGTATGGTTAAGTTAGTAAAGTTGTGAATAAATTGATTGTTAGTGAGAAAGCGAAAGCAATGATTTAGAAAAAGGAGTTTGAAGATAAGTTGCAAATTCTGAGGGCATTTTATTAAGAGGTAACGTTACGTTGATGTTAGGTCAGGAATTATATGTACTCTTAATGGCTGGATTTAAGAAAGAAATTCTAGATTAAGTCACTCACCAGTGTGTGCTATGCATATGAAGAACACAAAGAGGCATCATAACTTGAAAGTGCATTATGATCGACAAGGTATGAAGAGGTTGATAGCAAAGTATATGATCAAATGCTTATGAAATCAATAAGTCAAGGTTAAGGCCAACTAACTAATAAAAATTGCTCAACCATTTACTATCCAGGGCAGGAAATGGAAACATATTACGAAGGATTTAATGGTAGATATAGGATATAAAGGATCAAATTGCAAAATCTACCCATAGTTAGTAAGATGAAAATTTTCTGGTTAAGGTTATAGTACCTAAAATTGAAAGTAGAGAATCTAGGTGAATAGTATTTCCACTTGAATATTGATTTTGGGACCCAACCCCAAAAATTTGAAAAATATCCAGAATAGGTATTCGAGTCTAATGATACTAAAATGGATCGAAAAAAAGTCCAATCGGATGAATTTTAGGAGTTTCAAAAGTTTATGGTTAAAATGCCCTTTTTGGAAAATAATGAGTATTGATGAATTTAAACCCATTTGTTTTTTTAAGTCTCCAATCAATAAATAGTGACCTTAATTAGAATATTTCATGGTCAATTTGATGATAAGTTAGTGGTTGAATAATTTTGGGATTTAATTTGGATAGTTGGTGAATTAAATGCATTAAGGGCAATTTGGTCATTTTGTACTCATTAAAGACAATTTGTTCTTTTTTACATGTTTTTAGTGGATTGATGAGTCATAAGATATGACCAATGAGAAAATGAGAAAATGACATATGTGTGATGAGTCATTATAGACAACAAATAAGAAAGTGACATGTGTAAAGCATTGAAGAGTATAAAAAGCATGAATTAAGACATAAGTTGATTCATTTGATGAGTAGCAGTGAGAGAGAATCATTAAAGGGCCCAAGACCTAAAAGAAAAGAAGAGAGAAGTAAGAAGAAACATTAGTCGTTGTTGGAGAAAGGAGGGAAGAGAGAGAGAGAAAAAAAAGAAAAGAAAAAAAAGAAGGGGGAGCTTCATCTATGACATGGAGAAGTGTTTCAAAGAGTTTTTCATGCTCTTCTACCTCCAATCAAGCATCCAACGTGATCCTATAGCGATCCAAGTGAGGAGGAAGAAGAAAATAGAATGGTAAGTTTACAAAATTGTTGGACTATGCTTTTGGAGCCCAACATCGGAGTCATAAAGCGTGAGCAGGTTTCCTTATAGTTATTTCAACAAACCCTCATTAGCCATCGTCCCATAAGGGTGATGTGCACACAGCAGTTAAACACCAAATCACAATATGACTTCCTCAAAACAATTGTAGCTCTCTGCCTCTTGTTTATTTTGAAATAAGAACCACCTCACTTGAAGCTCTATAGCTCAAGATATGCCTACAAATATAAGTACACTCATAACCAGGTTGTGTTCTTCCAACCAGTCCCTCATATTCTTTACATCAATATTTTTCAAATCTACATCAAAAGTTACCAATTTTTAAGGAGAGGTAGCAAAATGTATTAGGAATCTATTCCTTTAAGAATCAATTCATTTGGAGGTCAAGTGATGAAGTTATGAACAAAAGAATCAAGTATGCTTATGCCCTCAATCATATTATACCTCTTTTGGGAGAATGGCATAACTTTCTCTGCAAACCTAGGATTGGGTTTTTATTGGATGGTTTGAAAGAGAACTTCTAGATCTACAACTTTGTGAATACTTTGAGTGAAATTCGATCATCTATATGGCCAAAAATGTGACCAGACGATAGGATCAAATGAACAGTGCATTAGACGATATGATGTCATCATTAAATGATATGACATCACTAGACGATACGTCATCACCAGACGAAGTGTCCTCACCAGACGAAATGTCCTCACCAGATGAAACGTGCTCACCAGATGACACATGCTCACCAGACGAAGCGTCCTTACCAGACAAAACGTCCTCATCAGATGAAGCATCCTTACCAGACGATACATCTTCACTAGACGATGCGTCCTCACCAAAAGACACGTCATCACCAGACGATATGTTCTATATTTCTGAGCATCTCCACTTATAAGGACCATAACTTTTGACTTCAAAATCCAAAAATTACATATTGCATAGCATTGGAAAGCTAGAAACACAAGCTACAACTTCCATGAGGATAACTTTGTCAAATTCAACCTAGTTTAATCCATATTTTTCCCTAAAGTCAGAACACAAAATTTTCCCTTATGGAAGACTTGAAATTTTCTATTGTGCAAACTTGGAATTTACTGAGCATAACCATTCAGCTACCAAAATGATTTCATTAAACTCTCAAATCTCAACTCATTTGTCTCATCACCTTCAACTATGTCTGATCAGTCATAATACCTATCTTCCTTTCTGTGACATCTCACTTATGCATACATATATATATGTCAACGATTTATGTTCCAAAATCATCAACTCAAGTTGATTACTTCTTTACGTATGTTTAAGTTTAACTCATATCATCCATGCGTCATTCACATTTCATTAACATCAAAAGAATAAAGTTTACAAATCTTTAATGGCATTCCAAACTACATTACATCATTGTCTCAAAATCTCAAATTACAAAAGGTATTTGAACAAACAAACTTGTTGCTTTCCTAAAATCAACTCAAAATACAAAATAAGCAAATTTGGAGAAATTCCCTTAGGCTCTTGATCGCTTGATCTCTTAGCTATTACCTAAAGGTGGGATAAAAGGGTGGGGGAGGGGAGGGGTGAGCTTGAAAGCTCGTAGGTAAGAGTTTATAATTGACAACAAGCAAAACCTTTGAAGGCATTTACTTATCTCAGAAAATTCTCTTTGAGTTCATAAAACATGTGTTTCTCGAATTCTTATCGTGTAGTCAAACTTACAAAACATAAAACATGAATGCTTCAAACTTGTTCATAGATCATAAGCACATAAGCACATCATAATGGTTTAGGTAAATCCATAAACATGACGAACTACACATTTCTATATAATGATGCTGTTTAGTCATAAACTTGACGCACTATCGTAATCCCACTTAGTGGTTTTGCGTAGCTGTAAACTTGAGAGAGTCCATGAAGGAGTTCCCTGCTACTAGTGGGAAGGTGGGAGAAGCTTTTAACTTGGTCAACGTGCACATGACATTCTTGAATGGATTACACCAAACCCACATAGTATGTAATTCATGAATTGAAAACCATTTGCCCAAATGGCGCATTCTTGGAAACTTGATCTCATATACTTGTAAACATATTGCCTAAAATGACACTTTTCTAAATCTTGACTTTTCATAGACATGAGATGTTTCGAAAACGTTTCCGAAACCATGATTCCATAAAAATGTATCTTTTCATAAAAATTCATTTTCAAAATCTTTTCACATATCAACACAATTCATATATCAAACATATAACAGATTTTCAATTCATTCAAGAAGCGATAGATGCAACACTTATGATGTAATTGACATCATTAAACTTTCTTGATTCAAAGAAAACATATAGTGGCTTATTTGCCCTATTATAACCAAGTGCCCACCTTGATTTCCTTGCTTATAGGCTTGCTCAAAATGTCTCTACTCTTGTTTCTCTTATTTGAGCAATGTCTCTACTCTTGTTTCTCTTTTCTTTCTTGATTTTCTTGATTCTTAACCAAATGAAGAGATCTTTAGCTCAAATGGAAGCTCTTCTCTTTCTCTACCTTTTTCCCTTCTTGAACAACCTCAAAATCTCTCTTGAAGGCTAAGAAAATTGAAGCCCTAGCTTATTTTATCTTCTTTTCTCTCAACCATCGAAATCTGTCTTCTTTCTCTTTCCTATTTCTCTTCATCTGCCCCAATTCACATTTTCTCCTTCTCTTAGATGTAAGACCACATTTTCCTCTTCCAATCCTACCCTTAATGAGTGTTCAATTTCCATTTTACCCTTCCTTATATGCCTTATGTTCTTTATCCTTAAGTGTCTTGCCAAAATTACCCTTGAACATTCTTATAACCTTAACACTTTAATTCGACTTACCCATTCAATAAATCCTACTAACTTTGACATAATAATTAACTCAAAAAATTTAATCTATTAAAACCTAAAAAATTATTTAAATCATGCTTATTCATCCTCAAAATTCTTACCTGACTGATTTAAGGGCAGGGGTATGCTTCCTCTTGTGCTCCTCCGTTTTCCATTTAACTCCATCACTCAAATCATTTCTTTAAAATTACCCTAGTTAACAGATTCAATGAATCCTTCCATGACTTATTTAGATATCACACTATCTTATCTGTTCCCTCAATATATTTCAGATTACTCATAATTTTCCACTTTTTGTGTCATAACACCAATATCATATCATATCAATATTCTTAACATACTCACATATATCACATTACAAATCTAAGACATCTTTCTTCAGTAGCACTTCTCATAACTATTTCATACAAACCTATTCATGTCGGGTCTAGTTAATCTTTTTTCCTAGCCTGAGCACACCTTGGCATGGTGATACTCTTAGAGATAAATTTAACTTTCATTTAATAATTCACATCAGTAAAGCGTCAATACACTTAACTCTTATGTCTATCTTACTATATTCCATGCCTTTGGTGTTGATCCACCTAAATCATTCATCTTTCCTGAATCAATTAATTTCTAATATTGATCAATTTCAACTATCAGTAACATCTTTAATAAATTCTTGTTTTCGACCACCCTTGGCCCTGTACATCCGAATAAAGTGTTAGCGATCTAGAAGGGGGGGTTGAATAGATCTTTAAGCTTTTTGTAATTTTCTACAATAAAATCAGAAGTTAATTCACACAAAAACAATTTAATCAAATCCAAATGTAAAAGAGTAGGGAAGAAGATCAAACACTGTTTTTATAGAGGTTCGGTGCTAAGACCTACGTCCTCTACCTAAGCTCCCACTTAGGATTTTGCAAACCACTTTATTGCACACTTTGTAGTTCAGTGTGAACTCTTAATACCGCTTGATTTAAGCACAAGCTACCTTTACACTTGATTTGTCTTCCGGCACAAATCCTACCAATACCACTTGATTTCCGGCTTAAGCTACCTTTACAAATGATTTGTCTTCCGGCACAAATCCTACCAATACCACTTGATTTTTGGTTCAAGCTACCTCACACGTGAGCTTTCACTAGTCACTCAAATTGTAAGAGAAATAAGATAAAGATTGAAGAACAAAGCTCAATACATGATGTAATAAGATAAGAACAATAATGAGCAATTTTGGAGCAATAGAAGAGTATGTAGGCTTGTAGAAATTCTATCAACTCTTCTTCCATCATCCTTTATTTATACTTGAAGAAATATAGCTGTTGGGAAGCCATATAGCCGTTGCATGATTGTTATGACCATTCCTTAACAATCTCCCTTCCATTTTTAGCTAATTGGACCGTTGGAATTTATTTGCTGTACGCATAAGTCGACTTGTCGAGTTGTATAAGTCGACTTGTGACAACATTTTACGTAAACTTGCATCTCCGCTCTTCTATAAGTCGACTTGTGATGTGTAAGTCAACTTGTGGTCCACGATAAGTCGACTTGTATGCTGTTAGTTGACTTGTGTTGACATATCTTCATATATTAGTCGACATATGATGTTCTAGTCGACTTATGTAAGCTTCAACGGTAATATCCACTCAAATCTTCTATAATCTTCATTATTTAAGCCTCTTTCACTTATAGGAAACTTCCATCTTGATTCTTCAATGATTAAACACTTGTCCATCTTGATTTGCATAATAATAATCCCAAAATACCTGAAACAATTTCTTAACCAATTCTATACATTTTATTATTATCAAAACATAAGTGGGATTTAATTTGTCAACCACCATTGGTCCAACAATCTCCCCCTTTTTGATAATGACAAAATACTTAGAAATTGTTTAAGAAATGAAAGCAAAGAAACATTGTTCAAGGTTTTTATACCTTGTCATTTTGGTTAGAAGTCTCCCCCTCAATCATATAAATCATTGAGTTTGATAACCTTGTAAGATCAAATTCATCAAGGACAATTTAATAAACATACTCCCCCTTAATCAAGTAACTAAAGAATATCCAATTTCTCATTTTTCTCCCCCTTTTTGTCATAATCAAAACAACTAATACAAACCAACAATAGATGAAATATCGCAATCATATTAAATAGAGAATCAAGTCATCAAATACAAATAATATGAAATGTTGTTCTTGGCAAAAATCATCATGGTGGAGAAACATTATCATGAATAAATCTCAAAAGTAGAAGAGAATATGTTTTCGGAGATTTTGTGAAAAAGAGAATTTTTAAAGAAGACCCAGATAACTTATATTCGACTGGCAATTCATAAGCAAACACAAAGAAAATCCCAAGTCATTACATATCATAACAATCCAACAATGGAACCCGTGTAAACATAAGTCGACTTGTTTTACCTCCATAAGTCGACTTAGCCAATATCAATGTACCATGTGCTTGGTGGATCTTCATTCCTTGCTTGTACCTACAACTGAAACATCCTTTCTTCTCATTGGTACCCAACCCATCTTGGGTCCATTTTGGTTAGTCATATAAACCACATTAGGAGGTGTTGTACCTTTAATCACCCAAATTTTCTTAACATTGATACATCTCCTAATACTTTTACATGCAATTTTTATATGACCATCTTTCAAGTATCTAGCACATTGAGCAACTTTTCCGTTTTTAGTGAATTTAGAAATCAAGGAATAATCTCTATGAAACGGATCATATCCTAAACTATGTTTAGAAATTGAATATCTTTGTAAAGACAACATCTCTTCAAACTTTGCATTTCCACCAACAAATTTTCCAACCACATAAGAAAACTCCTTTCTGAGTTTACCAAGTTCATTAGTAAGATTTTCTTTTTCAGTAAGGCATGCAGAATGATCTTCCTTAGTGCATTCCAAATCATCAACAGTCTCATGCAAGACACTATTTTCAGCAACTAGCTCTCTTATTTTCTTTCTAAATTTCTTGTTGATTTCAATGGCTTCTTCAAAATCAATTTGTAAAGCAGTAAAAGAATCTATAAGTTCTTGATCTGAGATTATTACCTCTTCCTCATCATCACTTATCAAGAAACTATCTGCCATAAGAGCAAGGTTGTTTTCATCATTGCTTTTATATGCTTCCTCATCATCACTCCACGTGGCTATAAGGCTAGCTTTCTTTTTCCCTTTGTCATTTTTCTGGAGATTTGAATTTGAGGATGAGTTTTTGCATTCTCTAGCATGATGTCCTCTTTCCATGGCAAATTTCTTCCTTTCTCCATTTCTTCCACCATTTAATTCCTTCCTCCGATTTTTGAGAAGTCCTTTGAATTTTCTCAAATTTCTGGCGTACATTGATATTTCTTCGTCTTCTTCCTCTTCATCTATTTCTTTGTCACTTTCATCAAGAGGAGAAACATTAGCTTTTAAAGCAATTGACTTTTGTGACTTACCTCTTCCTCCTTTTGATTTGAGAATGATCTCATAGTTGATGAGAGATCCCACCAAGGCGTTGAATTCCAAGTGATTGAGATCTTTAGACTCCATAATAGCGGTGACTTGTGAATCCCATTCTTTCGGTAGTGAATGAAGAATCTTTTTCACCTTCTCGCTATCCGTCATATGCTTTCCAAGGTTGCCTAATTCATTTATGATTTCTGCAAAATGATCAAGCATAGTAGAAATAGACTCACCTTCTTTCATGACAAACATTTCATAGTCATGAAGTAGCATGTTGATCTTTGTCTCTCGGACTTAGTTGGTTCCTTCATGGGTGATGTGAAGTCTTTCCCACATTTCTTTCGCGCTGGTACACGAGTTAACTCGGTTTCTTTCCTCAACTGTGAGAGCGCAATAAATTAGCTTCATTGCTTTCGCGTTGATGTAAGCTTGCCTCCAGTCATTGTCATCGTATTCCAACTCTGTTTTTAACTCACCATTTTCTTTTAACGGTGGTTGTGGACCGAAGATAATTATCTTCCAATATTCCACTCCTTCGCTTATGATGTGATACTTCATAGGATTTTTCCAAGATGAATAGTTAGTACCATTAAATAAAGGAGGGTGATAATTTGTGTTACCTTCTTCCGCTAGTTTGTTGTGTGCCATCCCTGGATACTTCTGCTTTGATACCAATTGTTAGCGATCTAGAAGGGGGCGTTGAATAGATCTTTAAGCTTTTTGTAATTTTCTACAATAAAATCAGAAGTTAATTCACACAAAAACAATTTAATCAAATCCAAATGTAAAAGAGTAGGGAAGAAGATCAAACACTGTTTTTATAGAGGTTCGGTGCTAAGACCTACGTCCTCTACCTAAGCTCCCACTTAGGATTTTGCAAACCACTTTATTGCACACTTTGTAGTTCAGTGTGAACTCTTACAATACCGCTTGATTTCCGGCACAAGCTACCTTTACACTTGATTTGTCTTCCGGCACAAATCCTACCAATACCACTTGATTTCCGGCTCAAGCTACCTTTACAAATGATTTGTCTTCCGGCACAAATCCTACCAATACCACTTGATTTTTGGTTCAAGCTACCTCACACGTGAGCTTTCACTAGTCACTCAAATTGTAAGAGAAATAAGATAAAGATTAAAGAACAAAGCTCAATACATGATGTAATAAGATAAGAACAATAATGAGCAATTTTGGAGCAATAGAAGAGTATGTAGGCTTGTAGAACTTCTATCAACTCTTCTTCCATCATCGTCTATTTATCCTTGAAGAAATATAGCTGTTGGGAACCCATATAGCCGTTGCATGATTGTTATGACCGTTCCTTAACAATCTCCCTTCCATTTTAGCTAATCGACCGTTGGAATTTATTTCTTTGATGCATAAGTCGACTTGTCGAGTTGTATAAGTCGACTTGTGACAACATTTTACGTAAACTTGCATCTCCGCTCTTCTACAAGTCAACTTGTGATGTGTAAGTCGACTTGTGGTCCACGATAAGTCGACTTGTATGTTGTTAGTCGACTTGTCTTGACATATCTTCATATATTAGTCGACATATGATGTTCTAGTCGACTTATGTAAGCTTCAACGGTAATATCCACTCAAATCTTCTATAATCTTCATTATTTAAGCCTCTTTCACTTATAGGAAACTTCCACCTTGATTCTTCAATGATTAAACACTTGTCCATCTTGATTTGCACAATAATAATCCCAAAATACCTGAAACAATTTCTTAATTCTATACATTTTATTATTATCAAAACATAAGTGGGATTTAATTTTTCAACCACCATTGGTCCAACATAAAGAGGCGGATGACTCTTTTTGTCATCTAACTCCTCATACAGTATTCCAATGAAATCACCATGATAATAATGATTGTGATGCTTGAAGTCAAATAGAACTATACATGGATCTCATGTTCCCATGAACTTCAAACTATAAGCCTTAAGTATATATTTGATGTAGCACCCCCTTACCATAGGATATGTACCGGGACGCCCGTAGGTCATTCCGATACACACCTACGATAAGGGTGCACTACGAACAATCACTAACACTCCATATGGCATCAAAAATCATAAAGCATTAATATGAGATCCACTAATTGTTTGAAACCATAATTTCTCATTTCATAACCTCAAAGCAGTAAATTTACACAACTGGTATGTTTCAGACATTACTCCAAAAGAAAATCAAACATAAAGCTAGCTAGGTCATCCTCAAAAGTGCCAATGACCGACACATGTGCTACGACTTCTTTTGCCAACTCAATCTACACGGCAGAAAAGTCTCTCCGAGCTATGAGTCTACTCTCTCGGTCCGAAAAATAATTTGCAATTTTGGGTGAGTTTATGAACTCGGTGAGGAACCATCATCGATGGTTCACCCAATTCATGCATATACATAGTATAACACAGATACACAGTTATTTCACCAAAACACATTCGTAAGTACCACATGATTACTATACTACCAAAGGAACCAATTCAAATGCACATGAAATACGATGTGACGCTTTTCCAATTTATTACGTTGTTGTGACCGAGCGCCTAAAGCTGCCCCATTAAGGGCGATAAACGGTGAGCCTTAGGCTCGAATCATCAGGCTCAAGGCCCAATCACGTTGAGCATTAAGCTCTCGTTGGCTGCTCTGGTCACAACTGCCAATTACTGATCATGCAATTATGCATGAAATGCATATGTCCAAATAAAACAAAACCAACATCATAACTGATCCCAATTCAACATATTCACACAAGTCACTCACAAGTAACCACATGAAAATCACATATAGCACTTCTATGTCAGAATCTCCCAATCCATCGGACCTCCAGTCCGCAATCCAAGCATAAACAAACACAATCGTCCCACCATTATTCTCCACAGAGTTATAAGTGCAGAATTATAAACACTTACTAATCGAGGAACCATCTAGGTTACTCACCTAATAACTTCCGAGCTAATGCCGAGAAGTCTCTGCAATGTCCGTGGGATGACGTTCCAACTGTGCCTCTATAACAATTAAAATAAAGACACGTTACCAACTGGATAGTTAGAAATATCAACCAATGCACATGAGATAATTAAAACATGTATAATGCATTTTCATGGCATTCCCGGCCCTAATCCAAAATTTTCCCATAATAAAAATTCCATCTAAAATTAGAAAGCTATAGCCATCGACAAGATTCCAATTTGGACCTCAATCGGTCCAAAAATAAATAAAACAGTGATCACAGAACAATTACCCGGACCCATGTCAATTTCCCGTCTAAAAATTTCCAATTTCCTACAAAATGAAATTCAATATGTTACAAATCCGATGCCACAAGAATCAGGTCAATCAGACGTCGGACGGAAAAGAAATTGACAAAAGAAACAATTAGGTCACTTAATGCCAAATAATAAAAATATAAATATAAATATAAATATATGCGCCTGTCTTGCGGGGGCGAGACGTCGCCCTCGTGAGGCCGACTCACCTCGCTTCGTCGCGAGGGCGAGGCGTCGCCCTCGCGACCGAGCCAACTTACCTCGTCTCATGAGGGCGAGGCGTCGCTCTCGCGATCCGGCGAGGTTCTACCTCACTTCCTTCCTTTTTTTTCCTATTTCTAATCCGAATTTCCAACAACAATAATTCTTAGCACACAAATTGGAAAAACACAAACCATAGCTTGTTGGAAAGATCATGAAAAGCTCTACCATTCTCATGAAGACTATAAAAATCAATTTCACCCCTAAGGGTGTCAAATATCCCATCAAAGCTACTGCTCACTCAAAACCTCTCAAGCAAGGCAATACTTTGCAAATTCAGTAACTACTCATTTCCTCAGTAAAAAATAACACAATAAATATTCTCAGTAAGTTCACAATGTTATCGACAACTTTTATGAACAACCCAAAATCAAATTCACTTGCTAACTAAGTCAAACAATTCACCAAAGCATCAGCCCTCTGAAATCAACCAATCTGGACAGTGATTTTTCAAACAGTATAACTCCTTGTACAAATGTCAAAAAAGTGTATACTTGATACCCATGAAAAGATAAAACATAGTACTACACTTCTCATGAAGGGCTCAAAATCAAATTCCATCATTAACCAATTTAAAAAGTCTTGCAAGTTACCCTGATCAGCAGCACATGACCTAACTTCAGTCTAGTATCTAAAAATAGCATGCTATATACCTTTTTCAAGATCATTTCTTCCTCTACAACTTTTCAGAAGATCACTCACACCAATTCAAGTCACATAAATTGCTAAAATTGCTTCCAATCAGAAAGCTCACAAAATCGACAATTAGGCTAGGTTTCCACAAATGACAGAAAATCAGTCAACATTCCACAATGCATAACTCCCAATATAATGATCGAAAAATTACAAGATCAGTGGCAATGGAAAGCTAAAAATGTAGGCTTCAACTCTCATGAATACCATTTTTCCTAATTCCATATCAATTAATTTAGAAAAATCAACAAAGTAATCAGGTCATATATGCGGGTACTGTTCACAGACCCTAAAACAAAAACTTTCCATGCAAAAATTCAACCTTCTAGCATTACCATTTAACAACACCTATTTCACACAAAATTGTAGCCAACATCTCAAAGTTTAATTGGGCACAAACCTCAACTCATTTGCTCACCAAAAAAATTAGTTATGATCAAAACATTTCACTAGGTTAAACACCAAATTTTCCAGATTTCATCTATATCTCATCCTCTTCCATTCTATCACTTTACCTACATTAATTGTTGGACCCCACCACCCACACCTGGGCTAACATTTCCCACCCAGCGTGTGTTTGCGGGTTATACCACGGCGGGTGTTTGCGGGTTATACATCACATCAACAATCGATTTTGTCCTCTTTGGTCATGGGTTGGTAGTGGCTCACCCTGACCAAAGAGGACAAATCGATTAAGTTGGATGATGTATAACCCGCAAACACCCGCCGTGGTATAACCTGCAAACACACGCTGGGTGGAAAATGTTAGCCCAGGTGTGGGGGGTGGGGTCCAACATTAAAAGGCGCCAAAAACTGGATCCCAACTGAAAAATGAAGGAAACAAAGCGAATTCAAATTGGATAAATTGAATCCGAAGGCGAATCAGTAACAAAATGCGAAAGAAACGAATCGAATACAAATAGAATCGAAACCAATTTCCGACATCCGTGAACAAATATCTTAGAGAACATGATCGCGTTGGAAACCTAGACTATCCAATTTGAAAAATCCGATATAATTTCTTTTTCTTTTTCTCTTCTTTCTTCTTCCTTAATCAATTTCTCAATTCATAATCATTTTCTTATACACTCATTTGAATCTCAATTCTCATTTTCATACCCATCTTACCAAAAATTTTGGCAACATAACGGCTGCATTCTAACTAACCCAAACCTGCAAAGTGTTCAAAATACACTTCTATATTTCTCACACAATAGCCAGAATCATCGGACTCCCCATCCGAAATCCAACTCAACACACGCAATCCTATATCTACATATCTATATCCTTTAACATATTATATCAACACAATTCCCAATAATCATACACAAACTTATATCTCAATTTCATACTCAAATCACAATTCATTTTAGCATTCCATATACAAATCCCTAGTGTATATACGTCATGAATACGTGCTTACCAAATATTCCATAATACAACATCGATAATAAAATCCAATACACAATACACAATATCTTAAAACCTTCACTTTCTTTCACCCGATCTTCTTCTCATCACCTGTGGATGGGAGTGAAGGGGGGTGAGCTTATAGCTCGTGGGTAACAGTTTATAACAAAAATATAAGCAAAATCCTTGAAATTCTTTTTCTTTTATGGTCTTAGAAAACATTTCTTTGAAATCCGTAAAGCACATTTTCTAAAAGTTCTGTTCTTGTCAGAGTCAAATCACAATTGCAAACGATGATTTTAGGCTTTCACCATAAACCCATAGGTTGCAAAACATGAATGCATCAACTTGATTCATAAATGCAATGGCAAATCACATATGCAATGCACAACACATGGCTCGAGAGTTCAGAACACGACGGATAAACCGAAGTTTATACCGTAAACACAACGAGTCCGATTTCGGATCTCGTAGGCCCACAAGCGGACAGCCGGGAGAAGGCTATAATTTTTCATACGTCGACGTGCACGTGACTAACACAACGTTCCTCTCTCGCCCACATAGAAGCACATAACAATTTGTGCTCAATCAATTTATCGAATGTTTCCATACTTTCAAGCTTTTCTATCTTTTCATTCATGCAAAATGCCATAACATATTTTAATGGCATAACATGAGCATAACTCACCAATTGCAATGCAATTTCAATGATCATAATAATTCAACAATTTAATCACGTATAGACCAAAGCCAGAACAATGTATGCAAGTTATTTCTTTGAAACATAAACCAAACGTATGCAGATTCATAAAGCACATTTATTCAAAAACATAATTTGCATGAATCTTGTATTTTCTAAAAACATTCAAAGCATTTTCATAACTTATCGAATTTATCGAAAATAACTAATTTAACAATTTACGCGATTTAAATCCCAACCACCGAAATGAATTTCAAAATCTTTCTTCATTTCTCAATTCATTTTAAAACTCGTAAACCTTTTCCAAAAATATTCGGAACAATAAAATTCAATACTTTCAATTTTCAATCAATCTCCCAAATCATTTGAAGACCGAATTTGAACCTTATGTCATTTTCAAAACTTGAATTTTTCTTAATTTTTCAAACATTTAAAACTTGTATAATTTCTTAAAACAATTTCTAAAACCATTTTAAAAGTAAGGAATCTAATCATACGAAGATCAAAGACTTCAAACATTTACATAACCAACATTTTAAACAATTTCAAACGATTTCAAAATCGTACTTTTCAACATTTAAATAAACCTTATTTTCTAAACAATTTCAAACGATTTCGAAATCGAACTTTTCAAACACTTTTATAAACAATGTCGAAATCAAAATTTTCAAATACTTTTATAAACAATATCGAAATCAAAATTTTCAAATACTTTTATAAACAATGTTTTCTAGCTAATTCCGAAAGTATTGGGAATCATAAATTTTCAAACATTTGCATAAACCATTTTCTAGACAATTTCAAAGCATTTTTGGGAATCAAAAATTTTCAAACATTTCTATAAACAATATTTTCTAAACACTTCCGAATTTATGCGGAAATCACAAGTTTTCAAACCTTTACATAAAACCATATTTTATAAACACTCTTAAAACTAATCGGAAATCATAACTTTTCAAACCTTTATCATATTCAAGCTCAATATCATTTATCGAATGCTCTTTTTCGAATATACGAAATGCCATGGAATCTTTCAAGGCATAACACAATGTATTTTTGCAATTCGTCAAAAGTTCATGTATTGAATCAATAATGATTTTTCAAATCATTCATACAATGATGCAACATTTACGATGCAATTGAAATTAGAAAATCTCTTTGTTTAAAGAAGGCAGTAGTGGCTTATAAATTCTATTATAAACAGGTACCCACCTCGAATTGATGCTAGAAACTTATTCCTCGCTCCAATTTGTCCATTGATTCCTTCTTTCTTCCAATTTAACTTCACCTAAAGCAATTTCACCCAAATTCAACATCATAAAAACCATAATCCTCATAATTTACTATAGGAAACTCATAATCATCATGTTTCCAAGCTTTTTAAAGCAAGAATTTCTAAAATCTCCAATTCACAAAATTGACCTAAACCCTAACTCACATAAATCAAAAATTAAACCCCTAATACTTAGCAATCATCAATATTAACTTTATACTCTACAAACCCATACCATTTTCCATATTTCTAAATCAGAAATTCATCAAAATTCACAGATCTCAAAATTTCGCATCTTACCTTCTCTCATGCCATTTTCAGATTTTTGGGCTCCATAAGAAGCTTTCATCTTCTTCTTCACCTCCCTTTGAAAAGCACCAAAAATCTCTCAAGAAACTTGGAGAAAACTGAACCTTTGAAGCTCTCTTCTTCTTCTCTTCGGTTCTTCTCCACCGAACAAGCTTTCTCTCTTCTCTCCTCTTATTTCTTTTAAGTCTTTTGGGCAATAATCGTGATTCTCCTCCAACTAACTACAGCCCCCTTGCTTTTATAGTGCCAGGTCAATTAATGAATAAGGAATGACCCATAAGCCCCTCCATTTAAGCCTATAGACTTAACCCCTTTAAGTAAACTTCCAAAATTGCCCCTTCATTGGTCTTTAAAATTGACATCTTGTCTGATTATTTCGATCAGGTAAATGAAGTCATTTCATAAAACTTTCTTATAAAGAAATGTTCCTCTATGTCTTACGAATCCATCAATTCAAGAATCAGATCAATCGGAGCTCTATAGCTCAAGATATCTCCAAAATATTGAAGTCATTATTCGGACAGAGGCTGAACACCACACCGAGTTTCACTCCAGAAATTGAACGTCTTAGAGGCTTAATTGTCAATCGGCTCCTTCATAACATTTGTAGCCTCATATATCTATTTTAATTAGAAACAAGAATCAACTCAATCCGAGCTCTATAGCTCAATATATATCAAAAATAAAAAATAATGTTAGGACTATTTTCACAGGTAAGCTCACTTAGATCAGGTCAATCTTTTTCCATTTAATTCCAAAACCGATCTATCTAGTATGAAAAGATAGAAAAATGACTTAGGAATCCAACGCTTCAAAAATCGGCTTAATCGGATGTCGGACAAAGAAGTTATGGCCAAAACAAGGAAGGGAGGTCGGTCGGTCATCACAGGTCGGTCGGCCAACATAAGTCGGTTGGCCATCACAGGTCGGTTGGCCAACATAGGTCGGCTCGGCCAACAAAGGTCGGTCGGCCATCACAGGTCGGTCGGCCAACATAGGTCGGCTCGGCCAACAAAGGTCGGTCGGTCATCACAGGTGGATCGGCCAACACAGGTCGACTCGGCCAACACAGGTCGGCTCGGCCAACACAGGTCGGTCAGCCAACATAGGTCGGCTCGACCAACAAAGGTCGGTCGGCCAACAAAGGTCGGTCGGCCATCACAGGTCGGTCGGCCAACATAGGTCGGCTCGGCCAACAAAGGTCGGTCGGCCATCACAGGTCGGTCGGCCATCACAGGTCGGTCAGCCAACATAGGTCGACTCGGCCAACACAGGTCGGTCGGTACCCAATCCGACCTACAAATTTTAAACTCTCATAACTTTTGACTCCGAGCTCCAAATCAGTCGCGGTTTGTTTTGGTGGAAAGATAAAAGAAAGATCTACAATTTTCAAGAAGGACTCACAAGAAATCTCAGACTCTAAAGGGTTCAAAAGTTTAAACAAAGATGACTGATCGATAATTTCTCAACAGTACCAAAACTTGCAAACATCATAACTTTTGATCCAGAACTCCAAATTTAACAAACTTGGTGTCTATGGAAAGCTTAAAGAAAGATCTACAACTTTCATGAAGGTCACCAACCCCAATTTCAACTGTATAAAGGTCAAAAGTGGCCTCCAAGATCTGTCTGTGATCTGCCATTTAGACAACACCTGCACCCAACTCTAGTAACTCACATATTGCAATTTAACACCTCCAAAACTAGCTCATACACATCATGGTCACATATTGCAATTTAACACCTCCAAAACTAGCTCATACACATCATGGACAAGCTCTACAGCTCGGCTAACCCCCTTTGAAAGTATAAATGATCCTATCCGATCTATATTAGTCCGTAAATTGCAAGACAACACAACATACCCAAAATTGACCACATGAGCACACCAATTGAATTTGCATCATCTACACTCAACTTCAACAACTCATGCCATTCATACACAATTTACATGTCATATCCATACACAATTGATCTTTCATATCCATATATAAATCCATGTCTCATTAACATCATAAGATAAATGTTTATAAAATTAAATGTCATTCCAAGCCATATTACAACATCAGTATTCATGTCCAAATACAAAAGATACAAAACTCCACCATTCTCCACATACGACTGAAATCTTATTCTTAAAATAATCTAACTTAGAACACAACATGCATAACCAAACAAATTGTCTTTATTTTCTAATTTCTTCAAAATTTTACACTTTCACTTTCTATTTCTTGATTTCAACTTCCATTTCAATTATCTCATCCACTTAAACTTTCATAGCTAAAACTAATCTTCAAAGTCATCAAGCCAATAAATTCTTTTTCTCATCAATTTCCTCAAGGCATAAAGACTTCTATAACACAATTCATATCCGAAAACACCCATTGAATTCATTTTGATATTTCCAATTTCCACCGAAAGTTCGGGGTCCAACAATTCTCCCCCTCTTATAAGAATTTCGCCCTCGAAATTCCGATCTAAATAATCACCAAGTAACTTATTCTCTCAAATAATTTCTTCGAAGTAATCATATTCAATCACTTTTTTAACTAATTCCTCATCATACATATTCTTAATCTCTTCACAATTTCTCATTTCGTGAATCACATACCACTCATATCATATCACTACATATATTCTGATCATCAAACTCATCTTTCAAATATTTCGCATTTCATCTCACAAATATATATTCCAAACCACTTCATCTCAATTCATCAAGAAAATTCAAATCTCAATTTCATTAACTCATCACTAAAATCAATCATAATTCTTGTCACCCAAATCAAACAAATCACTTTAATTCTTCAAATAAGTCATCACAAGTCATGCACATCAATTTCACATTCCTAAAGTCAATCATACTTTTTGTCAGCAAAATCAAACGATCACTTAGCACATTGTCACAAATTCAATTACATCCTTTCAAGTATCCTATATTACATTTCACATATATATATCCAAAAGGAATTCATCTAAATTCATCGTGAAATTTGGACCTTAATCTCCATTATCACATTCTATTATCATCAATCATGCTTTCAACACCTTAATTAAAACATTCTGATACTCCAAATACATGATAGGTCATTCACACCAATATCATATTCTCACTAATTCAATCATATCCATTCACTAACGCCTATCAAATTCTCATGCTTAGCACTTACACACATGCGCCCATGTAAGATCATATTACCGGCGCTCTGATACCACAAATGTTGGGACCCGATCCAAAAACCGGATCCCAACCGAAAAATGAAGGAAACAAAGCGAATTCAAATTGGATAAATTGAATCCGAAGGCGAATCAATAACAAAATGCGAAAGAAACGAATCGAATACAAATAGAATCGAAACCAATTTCTGACATCCGTGAACAAATATCTTAGAGAACATGATCGCGTTGGAAACCTAGACTATCCAATCTGAAAAATCCGGTATAAATTTTTTTTTCTTTTTCTCTTCTTTGTTCTTCCTTAATCAATTTCTCAATTCATAATCATTTTCTTATACACTCATTTGAATCTCAATTCTCATTTTCATACCCATCTTACTAAAAATTTGAAAAGATAACTATTTGATTCTAACTAACTAAACACGTAAAGTGCTCAAAATACACTTCTATATTTCTCACAATAGTTGTAATCATCGGACTCCCGTCCGAAATCCAACTCAATACACGCAATCCTATATCTACATATCTATATCCTTTAACATATTATATCAACACAATTCCCAATAATCATACACAAACTTATATCTCAATTTCATACTCAAATCACAATTCATTTTAGCATTCCATATACAAATCCCTAGTGTATATACGTCATGAATACGTGCTTACCAAATATTCCATAATACAACATCGATAATAAAATCCGAATACACAATACACAATATACGAAAACCTTCACTTTCTTTCACCCGATCTTCTTCTCATCACCTGTGGATGGGAGTGAAGGGGGGTGAGCTTATAGCTCGTGGGTAACAGTTTATAACAAAAATATAAGCAAAATCCTTGAAATTCTTTTTCTTTTATGGTCTTAGAAAACATTTCTTTGAAATCCGTAAAGCACATTTTCTAAAAGTTCTTTTCTTGCTGTAGTCAAATCACAATTGCAAAACGTATGATTTTTAGGCTTTCAGCCATAAACCCATAGGTTGCAAAACATGAATGCATCAACTTGACAGTTCATAAATGTAATGGCAAATCACATATGCAATGCACAACACATGGCTCGAGAGTTCCGTAAACACGACGGATAAACCGAAGTTTATACCGTAAACACAACGAGTCTGATTTCGGATCTCGTAGGCCCACAAGCGGACAGCCGGGAGAAGGCTATAATTTTTCATACGTCGACGTGCACGTGACTAACACAACGTTCCTCTCTCGCCCACATAGAAGCACATAACAATTTGTGCTCAATCAATTTATCGAATGTTTCCATACTTTCAAGCTTTTCTATCTTTTCATTCATGCAAAATGTCATAACATATTTTAATGGCATAACATGAGCATAACTCACCAATTGCAATGCAATTTCAATGATCATAATAATTCAACAATTTAATCACGTATAGACCAAAACCAGAACAATGTATGCAAGTTATTTCTTTGAAACATAAACCAAACGTATGCAGATTCAAAAAGCACATTTATTCAAAAACATAATTTGCATGAATCTTGTATTTTCTAAAAAAACATTCCGAAAGCATTTTCATAACTTATCGAATTTATCGAAAATAACGAATTTAACAATTTACGCGATTTCTTAAATCCCAACCACTGAAATGAATTTCAAAATCTTTCTTCATTTCTCAATTCATTTTAAAACTCGTAACCCTTTTTCCAAAAATATTCGGGAACAATAAAATTCAATACTTTCTCAATTTTCAATCAATCTCCCAAATCATTTGAAGACCAGAATTTGAACCTTGTGTCATTTTTCAAAACTTCGGAATTTTTCTTAATTTTTCAAACATTTAAAACTTGTATAATTTCTTAAAACAATTTCTAAAACCATTTTAAAAGTAAGGAATCTAATCATACGAAGATCAAAGACTTCAAACATTTACATAACCAACATTTTTAAACAATTTCAAACGCATTTTGGAAATCGTACTTTTCAACATTTAAATAAACCTTATTTTCTAAACAATTTCAAACGCATTTCGGAAATCGTAAACTTTTCAAACACTTTTATAAACAATGTCAGAAATCAAAATTTTTCAAATACTTTTATAAACAATATCGGAAATCAAAATTTTCAAATACTTTTATAAACAATGTTTTCTAGCTAATTCCGAAAGTATTGGGAATCATAAATTTTCAAACATTTGCATAAACCATTTTCTAGACAATTTCAAAGCATTTTTGGGAATAAAAAATTTTCAAACATTTCCATAAACAATATTTTCTAAGCACTTCCGAATTTATGCGGAAATCACAAGTTTTCAAACCTTTACATAAAACCATATTTTATAAACACTCTTAAAACTAATCGGAAATCATAACTTTTCAAACCTTTATCATATTCAAGCTCAATACCATTTATCGAATGCTCTTTTTCGAATATACGAAATGTCATGGAATCTTTCAAGGTATAACACAATGTATTTTTGCAATTCGTCAAAAGTTCATGTATTGAATCAATAATGATTTTTCAAATCATTCATACATTGTTTAAAGAAGGCAGTAGTGGCTTATAAATTCTATTATAAACAGGTACCCACCTCGAATCGATGCTAGAAACTTATTCCTCGCTCCAATTTGTCCATTGATTCCTTCTTTCTTCCAATTTAACTTCACCTAAAGCAATTTCACCCAAATTCAACATCATAAAAACCATAATCCTCATAATTTACTATAGGAAACTCATAATCATCATGTTTCCAAGCTTTTTAAAGCAAGAATTTCTAAAATCTCCAATTCACAAAATTGACCTAAACCCTAACTCACATAAATCAAAAATTAAACCCCTAATACTTAGCAATCATCAATATTAACTTTATACTCTACAAACCCATACCATTTTCCATATTTCTAAATCAGAAATTCATCAAAATTCACAGATCTCAAAATTTCGCATCTTACCTTCTCTCATGCCATTTTCGGATTTTTGGGCTCCATAAGAAGCTTTCATCTTCTTCTTCACCTTTACCTTTGAAAAGCACCAAAAACCCCTCAAGAAACTTGGAGAAAACTGAACCTTTGAAGCTCTCTTCTTCTTCTCTTCGGTTCTTCTCCACCGAACAAGCTTTCTCTCTTCTCTCCTCTTATTTCTTTTAAGTCTTTTGGGCAATAATCGTGATTCTCCTCCAACCAACTACAACCCCCTTGCTTTTATAGTGCCAGGTCAATTAATGAATAAGGAATGACCCATAAGCCCCTCCATTTAAGCCTATAGACTTAACCCCTTTAAGTAAACTTCCAAAATTGCCCCTTCATTGGTCTTTAAAACTGACATCTTGTCTGATTATTTCGATCAGGTAAATGAAGTCATTTGATAAAACTTTCTTCTAAATAAATGTTATTCTATGTCTTACGAATCCATCACTTCAAGAATCAGATCAATCGGAGCTCTATAGCTCAAGATATCTCCAAAATATTGAAGTCTGTTATTCAGACCCGAGGCTGAACACCACACCGAGTTTCACTCCAGAAATTGAACGTCTTAGAGGCTTAATTGTCGATCGGCTCCTTCATAACATTTGTAGCCTCATATATCTATTTTAATTAGAAATTAGAATCAACTCAATCCGAGCTCTATAGCTCAAGATATATCCAAAATACCAAATAATGTTAGGACTATTTTCACAGGTCAGCTCACTTAGATCAGGTCGATCTTTTTCCATTTAATGCCAAAACCGATCTATCTAGTATGAAAAGATAGAAAAATGTCTTAGGAATCCAACGCTTCAAAAATCGGCTTAATCGGATGTCGGACGAAGAAGTTATGACCAAAACAAGGAAGGGAGGTCGGTCGGCCATCACAGGTCGGTCGGCCAACAGAGGTCGGTCGGGCATCACAGGTCGGTCGGCCAACATAAGTCGGTCGGCCAGCACAGGTCGATCGGCCAACATAGGTCGGCTCGGCCAACAAAGGTCGATCGGCCATCACAGGTCGGTCGGCCAACATAGGTCGGCTCGGCCAACAAAGGTCGGTCAGCCATCACAGGTGGATCGACCAACATAGGTCGGCTCGGCCAACACAGGTCGGTCGGCCAACATAGGTCGGCTCGGCCAACATAGGTCGGCTCGGCCAACAAAGGTCGGTCGGCCATCACAGGTCGGTCGGCCAACACAGGTCGGTCGGCCATCACAGGTCGGTCGGCCAACATAGGTCGGCTCGGCCAACAGAGGTCGGTCGGTACCCAATCCGACCTACAAATTTTAAACTATCATAACTTTTGACTCCGAGCTCCAAATCAGTCGCGGTTTGTTTCGTTGGAAAGATAAAAGACAGATCTACAATTTTCAAGAAGGACTCACAAGCAATCTCAGACTCTAAAGGGTTCAAAAGTTTAAACAAAGATGACTGATCGATAATTTCTCAACAGTACCAAAACTTGCAAACATCATAACTTTTGATCCAGAACTCCAAATTTAACAAACTTGGTGTCTATGGAAAGCTTGAAGAAAGATCTACAACTTTCATGAAGGTCACCAACCCCAATTCCAACTCTATAAAGGTCAACCCCAATTCCAACTCTATAAAGGTCAAAAGTGGCCTCCAAGATCTGTCTGTGATCTGCCATTTAGACAACACCTGCACCCAACTCTAGTAACTCACATATTGCAATTTAACACCTCCAAAACTAGCTCATACACATCATGGACAAGCTCTACAGCTCGGCTAACTCCCTTTGAAAGTATAAATGATCCTATCCGATCTATATTAGTCCAGAAATTGCAGCACAACACAACATACCCAAAATTGATCACATGAGCACACCAGCCCAGAATTTGCATCATCTACACTCAACTTCAACAACTCATGCCATTCATACACAATTTACATGTCATATCCATACACAATTGATCTTTCATATCCATATATAAATCCATGTCTCATTAACATCATAAGATAAATGTTTATAAAATTAAATGTCATTCCAAGCCATATTACAACATCAGTATTCATGTCCAAATACAAAAGATACAAAACTCCACCATTCTCCACATACGACTAAAATCTTATTCTTAAAATAATCTAACTTAGAACACAACATGCATAACCAAACAAATTGTCTTTATTTTCTAAATTTTTCAAAATTTTACACTTTCACTTTCTATTTCTTGATTTCAACTTCCATTTCAATTATCTCATCCACTTAAACTTTCATAGCTAAAACTAATCTTCAAAGTCATCAAGCCAATAAATTCTTTTTCTCATCAATTTCCTCAAGGCATAAAGACTTCTATAACACAATTCATATCCGAAAATACCCATTGAATTCATTTTGATATTTTCAATTTCCACCGAAAGTTCGGGGTCCAACATAACCGATACCGTCGGAGCATACTCACATGAAACACATCGTGCAACTGAGACATCTCACTCGACAATGCTAACCTATATGCCAATGGTCCTACCCTCTCGACAATCTCATACGGACCAATATACCTAGGGCTTAACTTGCCCTTCTTGCCGAATCTCAGTACACCACGCCACGGTGACACCTGTAAGAATACTCTGTCGCCCACATTATACTCCATCTCCCTCCTATGCTGATCCATATAACTCTTCTGTCTATCCTGAGCCGCCTTGATGCAACTCCGAATCAGTTTCACCTTATCAACAGTGTCTTGAATCAACTCTGGACCCTCAATCATCCTGACACCCTCTTCATCCCAATACAACGGTGATCTACATGGTCGCCCATACAATGCCTCATAAGGTTCCATCCCGATGCTACTGTGATAATGGTTGTTGTAAACAAACTCAATCAGAGCTAGATACCGATCCCATGCTCCTCTGAACTCCAATACACAAGCCCGAAGCATATCCTCAACAGTCTTAATCATCCTCTCACTCTGCCCATCTGTCTGAGGATGAAATGCTGTACTGAAGTTCAACCTAGTGCCCATAGCATACTGCAAACTCTGCCAAAATCTCAAAGTAAATCTGGGATCCCTGTCGGACACTATCGACACTGGGACCCCGTGCAGTCTCACTATCTCAGCCACATACTTCTGAGCTAACTGATCCATGGTATTGTTCTCCCTCACTGGCAAGAAATGAGCCGATTTAGTCAATCGATCTACTATGACCCAGATAGCATCATACTGCCTCGAAGTCCTAGGCAATCCCATAATGAAATCCATGGTAATTCGTTCCCATTTCCACTCCGAAATAGGCAACGAATGAAACTTCCCCACTGGAGCCTGGTGCTCAGCCTTAACCTGCTGGCACGTCAAACATCTAGATATATACTCAGCTACCTGTTTCTTCATGCCAGGCCACCAGAAATGTTGTCTGAGGGTGTTATACATCTTGGTAGTACCAGGATGCATAGCATAAGCGGCCATATGAGCCTCCTCCAATATCTCTCACCTCAGATCATCCACATCAGGCACACATAATCTCTGCCCAATCCATAAAGTCCCATCTCTCAAGTCAAACTCAGAACTTGAATCAGCTTTTATTTTCTCAATCAGTCTCACCAGAACAGGATCCTTATCCTGAACTCTCCTGATCCTGTCCAGTAGCATCGGTCTCAGTGTCAAAGTAGCCAATAAGATTCCATCCTTCTCCAGATTTAACTGTACATTCAAGGCTCTCAACTGAATCAAATTAGGCAACCTCATTGCCTGAATCTGAGCTGTACTAGTATGTGACTTCCTACTCAGAGTATCTGTCACTACATTGGCTTTCCCAGGGTGATACTCGATAGTACAGTCATAGTCCTTCAACAGCTCAAGCCATCTCCTCTGTCTCAAATTCAACTCTCTACGGCTCGATAAATATCTCAAACTCTTATGGTCGGTGAAGATCGGAAAGTCTCACCATCGGTAATGCCTCCAAATCTTCAGAGCAAACACAACTGCAGCTAACTCCAAATCATGAACAGGATAGTTTACCTCGTGAGACCTCAACTGTCTCGAGGCATAGGCAATGACTCTTCTGTGCTGCATCAGAACACATCCCAATCCCTAATGTGATGCATCACTGTATACCTCAAATCCTCCAGTCCCAGATGGAATAGCTAACACCGGTGTAGTAGTCAACCGATGTTTCAACTCCTCAAAGCTCTTCTGACACTCCTCAGTCCATCTGAATGGTACATTCTTCCTCAGAAGTTTTGTCAGAGGGGCTGAGATCAGTGAAAACCCCTCGACAAACCTCCGGTAATAACCCGCTAATCCGAGGAAACTCCGAATCTCTGACACATTCCTAAGAGCCTCCCACTTCAGCACTGCCTCAACCTTACTCGGGTCCACCTGAATACCCTCTCCAGTCACTATATGCCCCAAAAAGATCACCTGATCCAGCCAAAATTCACACTCATCTTGAATTTGGCATACTGGCTATCTCTCCTTATGGTGCAGTAACACAATCCTCAAATGCTCACTATGCTCCTGTCTGTTCCTCAAATACACCAAAATATCATCAATGAAAACAATAACAAACTGATCTAGGCAGGGCTGAAATACCTTATTCATCAGGGCCATAAAAGCTGCCGAGGCATTAGTCAACCCAAACGACATCACCAGAAACTCAAAACGCCCATACCTGCTCCTGAATGCACTCTTAGGCACATCAGCCTCTGCTATCTTCAGCTGATAGTACCCTGACCTCAAATCCAACTTGGTGAACACACGAGCTCCTCAGAATCGATCAAATAAGTCATCAATCCTAGGCGGTGGATACTTATTCTTCCTTTCACACCGATTCACCGCCTATAATCAATACACGACCTCGATGTCCCATCCTTTTCTTCACAAATATCTGGAGCTCCCATGGTGAAACACTAGGCACGATAAAACCCTTCTCCAAAGAACTCCCCTGGCTGAACCTTGACTCCCTCGGTTCACAGGTGCCATCCTATATGGAGGTATAAATATAGGAGCAGTACCTGGGACGAGGTCAATAGTAAACTCTGTTTTCCGATCCGGCGGCAAACCCGGTAGCCCATCAGGAAACACATCTGGAAATTTCCTAACCACGGAAATATCTTGAAGCCTCTGCTCAACCCTAGTGTCAATCATATGAGCCAGATAGGCCTCACAACCTCCCTGCATCAGTCTCAGAGCACTAAGGAAAGAGATCATCCGGGCTGGTACTGCCTGACTAACTCCTCTGAACACGGCTCTAGACTGACCAGGAGACTTTAAAACAACCTCTTTGGTATAACAGTCCATGATAGCCCTATGGGTAGTAAGCCAGTCCATCCCCAGAATCACATCGATCTCTCTCAGAGGCAACACTATAAGGTCTGCCCTTAATACTGCTTGATCAATCTGGATCGAGCATTCCTTGCAGACCTCTCCCAATGCAGTAGTACTACCTAGAGGTGTACTCCCCTTTGTAAGTGTAAGTCGACTTGTATCATGTGTAAGTCGACTTATGCTTGCTCGGTACTGATAAGTCGCCTTGTTCACCAGTGTAAGTCGACTTATGGATGTCCAGTACCGTTAGATTGTTAGAGTAGTGCCCAAAAGGCAATCCCCTTTAGCGCGTTTTATTCAAAGTCGTGTACAGACTTTATGAATAAATAAAGAAAGGCATATTTCATTAATTTGATATTCATGAGCGGTGTTTATGAATTGATTGGATCTTTAATCGAATTAATGAAGTCCATGATATATGACATAGCATGAAGGAAATTATGATGTGATCATACTACCGAGATTCCTATCATGTGCAATTATGTCAATATCTAAATTTTCCTAGTCATAGGATTAATGAGGCTGGACATCATTAATCCGGTTAGACTAACACATGTCATATTCCTTGATTGGATCAGCGGTGGATCTCGAAGCTGTAAATATGAGATATTTAGAGTTGACATGTGGATGCTTACTAAGCGGTAGTAAGTACATTGGATGACCGCCATGAGATCATCACATGGATATCTTCTACTAGTGTCGTTGATAATCTCATCATAGCAATGGTGCAAGTATCCTTAGACTTGAGGTACTCGAGGATATCTTGAATCTTGATTACGTGCTTTGACTCCATTCCTTGTTGCCTTCAGAGGTCGCTCGTAGGGTGGTGCTTGGGTATAGCTTGAGGTATTGAAGGTAATTGAGTAGCCAATAAAGGATTCACCACTTACGGATTAGCGAAGAGATACCCATAGCCTCTTGTCGGGATCATTACTTGTAAGGTGGCCAACAAATATGTCATGAAGAGTGTCCTCATTGACATATAGAGTAATGAGTCTAGGGCGAGAACTAATTTCACTTGGGCTAGACTCAGTCTAGTGAGAGTTGACACTTTGACCATACTCATAACCAAGTGGGGTATAGGATGGTGAAAGGAAGAATTGCACGGTAATTGTCTATGGAAGGGTTCGTGATCTAGTTCGTGATGAATTCATCAAACCGATTACTTTCCGGTCAATTGGGGGTCATGATGTGTTGCTAGATGCCGCTCATGACTTGCTCAGATTAATTGTTAATCTAAGTAGCCAACATAACCGGGAACCTAAAGGGTCACACGCATAAGAGTGATTCAGAGAATCTGTAAAATAGTAATTGGACAGAGTTCCAATTATGGAGAGCATTAGGATTAAATGGATCCCGATGAGATCGGGATATGTCCCGATGAGATCGCGACATCGAGATTGCTAAGAAAGGTCTCCGGAGCGTTTTCGGTAGGACCGACCCTAGTTGGATTGGACCTTAGCAATTATATTCTAATTAATTAATTAAGTAATTAATTAATTAATTATTATATATATTAGGCATGTGGACGTTGGTAAGGGTGAAGAGGATAAAAATTTGACTTTTCAACCTTGATTATTTAATCCATTAATTAGTTAATGGCCATTAAGCTTCCACATGTTGACATCTTATGGTAAGTTATTTTAAGTGAAAAAATAACTATAAGATGGCTTGCTTAAGAAGGTGAACGACGGTTTTTGATGGAGGAGAAGAAAGAACTTAAAAGGTTAGGTTATGAAAAATGTTTTCATAATCTCTTCTCTCTTTAGCAACCATCGATTTCTCTCTTCCTCCAAGCAAGTGTTCAGCGTCAATCCAAGCTCTCTAGAGGACAAAGGTAAGGTCTAGAAGCCTTTAATTTGTTCTAGCTATTCCCGGGTCAAAGGGGTTTGTCCCGGTTAGGTTTTCTGATCTCTGCGTGGATACCTTTAGAGATAGTCTCTATTGGCTATTTAGGTTTGAGTCTTCATACCGACACATAGATCCTGGCCTTCGGGAAGGTCCCGGTGACAAAAATTTTTGTTTTCCGCACCTTGTACATGTGATGTACATCCCGGGATTTTCCTACAGTGGTATCAAAGCCACTTGTGTCGTGTATGAAGCTAAAACCCTAGCTCGATCGGAAGCCCTATGTGAATTTGACGTTGATGCATGTGTGCTGTCCCAATTTCGATTCTGTGTAGGGATATATTTTTCGAAATTTTTCTGCCCAGAATTGTTCATAACATGTTATAGAATATGTCTGTGAAAGATGAGAATTTATCAATTTGATTTGTTATAGTTTTGCTAATTTATTCTCTAAGGTTCTAGATGCTGTTTTGTGACACATTCTGTGAGCAGGCATGTGTATAAATTCGATACTAAATTCTAGAAATTTTTGTTTTCGGATTTGCCTTCACCAACATGTCCCTTAAGATGTTTTTGAATGTCTATGTGGATGGAAAAGTGTTTTCAAGGTGATTTGCTATTTATTCACGAATTTATTCTATGCTGTTGGGAATAGCTGTGTTGATGAACACAGATTTTGAATCGGTTTTGTTGCTTAGGTTGACTGAGTTTTTGATGGCTATAAATCCTGAAAACATTCATGAAGCATTTTCTGAAAATTTAGTAACCTATGTAATTTTCTCAGAATTTATTGAAATTTTTTCAATGATTATTTCGAGCAATGTGTAGTACTTGGCAGTTTTGTGAACATTGCTGGGACTGTTTTGCTTGGCATAATTGAATGTGTATTTTTCAGTTCCAATGCCTTGGACCATTTTTAATGTGATTGAAAATGAGTTATCTTGATGTAGTATGCTTTCCAAACTGAATTTCTTGAAGTTGGTTTTCCAAGAATTTTCGGATGCCGAATAGGTCACATTGGCGTCTCGTTAGTGTATTTCATTATCTTGCTTGTTTTGGCCGTCATAATTTTTTGTGACTTGTGCCGAAGTAATTTGATAATGTATGGACTAGCTAGAGATGCTTAGGGTGATAATTTGGTGTTTCCTAAATTGTTTGGATATTTATGAGTAATGATTCATTTTCAAGCTTTTCTTGTATGGTTTGACCATATATGGCAATCATGGTACAATGAAGTGTTCATTGATACATCATATTAACAGATATTACCTTAGGTATGTTGGTATTGTGAATTGGGATTACATGGATTGAGGAATTAGCCGATTAGAAAGTATAGCAATTCTTCCTGGATAAGTCGACTTGTATTGTACATCGTCGACTTGTTCAAATATTGCCATAAGGCGACTTGTATCGTATAAGTCGACTTGTGTAAGGCGAGGGCATAAAGCGACTTGCATTCGATGTAAGGCGACTTATGACATGCTCAGTTGGATGATGGATGATTATAAGGATGGATTCAATGTGATTGATGAAACCTAAATCATTCCATATAGTCTGGCGACTATAATCCTTGAACTTGAGTCTAGAGTTGAAATCCCTCCTCGGAATATGAAAACTAATGCCTTCCATTAATATGGTAAGAACCGAGTTCTTCTAGGGTTGGGTTGTTGAGCTAACCTCAAGCTCACTCTATCTGAATATGTTGAACCATGAAAATGAGATTTTCGGATTAATGGGTCGGTTTTCCTAGAAGCGTTGATTTGTTGAGCTAACCTCAAGGTCAGCGTGGATGAGGCGAAGTTGGGTAGCATACATTAGATATGCGCGCATCAAAGAGTTGATAACCCAATGTAAGTGCGCATCAACAAGTTGATAGAGCGATCGATAGTTGTGTCTAAGATGTAATTGGTATATTTGATACCTCCCGAGACAAAAGGTGGCTTGTTAGGTAAACCCAAGGTCATGCTTAATGTCGGTTATCGATGATGCAATTGGTATGTTCGATACCTACCGATTGACCTAAGTTGTGGCTTGTTGGGTAAACCCAAGGTCATTCTTAGCAATATCGGATATCAACCCACTAGGACATTATGTCATATTGTTTCTTTGGATTCGTAAAGAGGGTTATGGATTCTAGGAAACTAGTGGGAGCCATATGCATGTCATGCAAGTCCTTGTGATCATGTAGGCATTTCTATTCTAACATTACTTCGCTCTATCGCGCTTAGGTTGATTGAAGATATCTTTCAGTGTGAATTTTCGCTCCCTATTCTGGGGCGAATTTTCTTGATTGGTGAGGAATTTGAGAATTGTTCTCGGATCGAGGCGGGATCGCCCTAGATGTTCCACTTCCGGATGCACTCTTGTCGATGCTTCGATGAGGATCGAAAGCATATCGTAAGCATCTAAAGGACGATGATATGGATACTTGCATTATGCTTGCCTCGATGTCACAGAGCTGAGAGCGCGACGAGTCTATGGATGCTCACACTATAGTATTTCATCTTAGGGAGCTGTTTGATGAGTAAGCTCGATGCGAAAGGTTCGAGACCTCGAGGTTTCTCTTCACCATTAAAGATGGCTCGGGGACATCTGCATCGATATGCCACGAAGATGAATGGCTATATTGAGAGATTGGCTGTCTTAGGATTTGTAATGGATTATGAGTTAAGTATAGACTTAATTACGGTTGGATTGTCGGCGACGTTATTCACGGTTAGTGTTAAACTATCGGATGAACCAAATATCCACAACAATTCTGGTGATCAATCTGCTCGAGACGGTGGCGAGCTATCAAGAAGGATATGGCGAGTGCTAATGGTGGATACTTCTTCTTCGGTCCAAAGAAGAAAAGGCCGAAACCAAATGGAAGTGCCATCGAGGAAAAACCAAAGCGCCCCAAAAGGATTTTGCTTTCATTGTGGCAAGACCGCCACCAGAGGCGAAACAGTAAAGTCTATCTCGAGTTCTGAAGCAGAAGAAGGCATCAGATGCCTCTACTCCTTTAAATATGTTTATCATTGAGGTTAATACTGTTTCTGATCAAAACATATGGGTATTTGATACCGGTTGTGGCTCATACATATGAAATGATATGCAGGGCCTCAGGGACGATGAGCGACTCATAGGTAATCTGAAGAGTTGCTACATTAACCGTAGACACTTATGTCTTGTCACTCCCTAGTGGGCTTGTATTCAAATTGGATTATTGTCATTTTGTACCCGTTTTAACAAAGAACATATTGTCTGTTTCTTGTTTCAATAGAGCTGGTTTCCATTGGACTTTTAGTAGCAATGGTTGTTCTATTAGTTCGAATGGAATGCTCTATGCTACTGATACATTATGCAATGGAATTGACATATTAGATATGTCATATCCAGTTCTGAATGTCAATGACGAGAAAAACATAATCGAGATAATTTAAAATCAACTTACTTATGGCATTGTTGGCTTGGCCATATAAATGAGACACGCATCGCTAAGCTCCATAAGAGTGGCAGTTTAGGGTCATTTGATTATGAATCATATGACACATGCAAATCTTGTTTATTAGGCAAGATGACCAAGTTATCCTTTAAGGGAAAGGGAAAACGTCTGAATGGAATATTAGACCTGATACATTTGGATGTATGTGGTCCGATGTCCATCCATGCTAGAAGTGGTTGTCGTTACTTCATTACTTTTATCAATGATTATTCACGATATGGGTACCTGTATTTGATGAGATACAAATCTGAAGCGTTTGAAAAGTTCAAATAATTCAGAAATGAAGTAGAAAACTAACTTGGTAAAAGTATGAATACATTACGATCTGATCGTGGTGGAAAATGCTTGGACCAACAGTTTTGGATTATCTCAGAGATAATGGGATTTTATCTCAGTACACTCCACCTTGCACGCCGTAGCACAATGGTGTGGCTGAAAGGAGATATCGAACCCTGTTAGACATGGTGCAATTAATGATAGGTTTTGCGGTTTTTGGGGGTATCTTTCGAGACATTTGTTTACTTGTTAAACAAAGTTCCATTAAAGGCGATTGATGTTACTCCATATGAGATGTGGACTAACATAAAGCCTATCTTTCTTAGCTGAAAGTTTGGGGTTGTCCTGCTTATGTGAAGCGGACACAGTCAGATTAGCTTGATGCAAAGTCTGACAATTGTTTGTTCGTAGGATATCGTGGGATATCAATTCTACCTTGTTGAGGAACAAAAGTTGTTTATTTTAAAGCATGTTGTTTTCTTAGAAAGAGTTTCTTTTACAAGAGGACGGTGGGAGCAAAGTTGAACTTGAGGAAGTTCAAGATGCTCGAACAAGCCTTGAATCAGCGCTGAACCTACAAGCTGTAACTCATATAGATGAGGTAACAGTTCAACCTTCTATTACACAAGAATTTCGAGGTCATGTAGGATACGCTCTGTTCACGAGAGATATGGATTTCGTGGGGAGCAGAATGACGTATTGCTCATACGAGATGATGAGCCTACTACTATGAAGAGGTTACGAAAGTTCGAGTCTAAAAATGGCTTTGTGCCATGAAATCTGAATGGATTCCATGTAAGAAAACCAAGTTTAGACTTTGGTTGTTGCACCCGAAGGAATAAAGCCCATAGGGTGCACATGGGTTTTCAGATGGATGGTAATGTGATTACTTATAAAGCAAGGCTTGTGGCCAAAGGATTTCATCAGAGACAAGGAGTTGACTATGACGAGACCTTCAGCCCCGTAGCAATGCTTAAATCCATTCGGATACTCCTAGCCATTGTCACTCATTATGATTATGAGATATGGCAAATGGATGTGAAGACAGCTTTCCTGAATGGAAATCTTCCCGAGGATATGTATATGACACAACCAGAGGACTTCACCTCCTATGATGGCGAAATGGTATCAAGCTTGAAATCCATGTATGGATTGAAGCAAGCATTCAGGAGTTGGAATATCCGTTTTGATGAGGTACTCAAAGAGTTTGGTTTCTCACAAAATTCGGATGTACATTGTGTGTATAAGAAGGTTCATGGGACTGCAATCGTATTCCTTGTTTTATAAGTAGATGACATATTAATACTAGGAAAACGATGTCTCTATGCTACAATCAGTTAAGATTTGGTTGTCCAAACATTTTGCCATGAAAGACCTTTGTGATGCAACTTATATCCTTGGGATAAAGATTTATAGAGATAGATCAAAGAGATTGCTTGGTCTTTCACAATCAACGTACATAGATAAGATGCTAAAGAGGTTTAGCATGTAACAATGCTATGTACGAGACCCGATGTATCATAAGCTCTAAGTGTTACGAGCAGATACCAATCGGATCTTGGTGAGGGTCACTGGGTGGCTGTCAAGAATATCCTCAAGTACTTGCGAAGCACTAAGGATGTTTTCTTGACATATGGAGATGAAAATCTCCAAGTGAGCGGGCATACAAATGCCAGTTTTAATCTGATAAGGATGATTCTAAATCACGATCAGGTTATATATATTCACACTGAACGGCCTGGCGGTGTTGGACCCCAAACTTTTGATGAAAAATAGAAATATTAAAATGAATTTTAAATGAGAAAGAAATTGGTGAGAAAATTATGAATTTAAGGAAACTTGATGAAATTAAGAAATAATTTATGAGAAAAGAATTGTTTAATTTTTGAGGACTTTGATATTTGAGTGAACTTATATGGATTATGAGAGGAAAGTGGATGAGTTGATTGAAATAACGTTAAATAGCAAGAATAAAAGAGAAAAAGTGTGAAAATTTGAAGAATTTAGAAAGTTTGACTTTTTGGAGAGAGAATGTTTGAATTTGAGAGTTGACTTTTGATGTAGGCAAAATTTGATAAAATGATCTACATGAAACTTGTAGTTTATGTTAAGAGCTTTTCGTAGACATAAAGTTTGCAATTTTTCGATATCGGGAGTGAGAGTTATGATCAGTCAAAGTTGGCTTGGAAGTTTGACTTTGAGGAAAAAGTTGACTTTTTAATTGAGGCAAAATCCGAGAAAATGATCAACGTGAAACTTGTAGCCTCTGTCGAGAGCTTTTCGTGGACATAAAGTTTGCTATTTTTCGATGTCGGGATTGGGAGATATGATTTTCAGAAGATATGCTTTGTTTTGAAAATGTTAATAAGTATAGATTTGCATGTGCTATATTTCGAGGCCACTCGCCGTATGGATTTAGTCTGAATTGGAATAAGTGGTCTTAATGAAAGTTGGAGCTTGTATTTCGATCTTTCCGACGCCATAAAGTATGTAATTTTTCGAGATCGGTATGAGGAGTTATGAGCGATTAAAAATTGGAAGTTGTTTAGGAAAAACTGATTATGACAGAATCTTTGAGTGGAAATTTGACTTCTTTGGAAGCCAATTGGATTTTTCTGTTCTTCAGGGAAGTTGTAGAGCTTCCTTTTACCTTTCCATAGACACCAAATTCGTCAAATTCCGAGTTCGGAATTAAGAGATATGATTTTTGAAAAATTCAGTTATAAGTGAGTATTTAAGGTTTTGAAAATTTTGCTTGAACTCCGACCCTTTTGCAATCTTTTGTTATAAATCTTTCGTCCGACATCCGATTGACTTGATTCTTGAAGCGTTGGATTCCTAAGACAATTACGTTCATTTTTATGAAGAATTATGATTTTTAGGAGATTAAATGGAAAGAGATTGATTGAACCAAAGTAAGAGATGAGTTATAGGTTATAAGTTGGATAATTTTCTGAACATAGTTCAGTAATTTGCGATTTTCGGGAGCTGTACAACTCCGATTCAGTTGATTCTTGAGGGAAAATAAAGTTAAGATATAGGGCTACAACTCTTGTGAAGGGATCGAAATTTAATTCCATCCCTAAGATTGTCAAATTCTGGACTGAGGTTATGTTAAAGTTCAGTTTCGGATTTTGTGCAGGTCAGTTAGTAATTCGGCCATAACTTCTTCGTTTTAGATCCGAATTGAGCGCCGTCAGTGGCGTTGGATTCATAAGATCTAGAGGAACAATTTTCGAGAAGAAAATTTGTCCAAATTATTTCGTTTAGATACTATAAATCAGGACGCAAGTAGTCAGTTTTTTAAAAACCTGTGCAGGGATATTTGGGGATTTCACTTAAAAGGAGGGGCATTATGGTCTTTTCCCCCCATTTTAATGAGCTGGCATGAAGCACAGCCTATAGTTGTCGTATGAAGCATCTGGAATTCACGATTTTGCTGAAAAATAAGAAAGAAAATGAAGTGAAAAGAAGAGAGGGAGAGGAAGGTGTTCGCCGTGTGGAGAAGAAGCAAGTTGGAGTTTTTCCTTGAGATTCCTAATAGGTTTCATGGCTTTGCAAGAGGAAAAAGGTTGAAGAAGAGGATAGCTTGCCTTGGAGCTTGAAAAAAAAACGAAAATGGAGGAGAGAAGGTAAGAGAGAGAAAATTTTTATGTTTGAATTTTGATGAGTTATTGGTTGATTTAGCTTAATATGGTTATGAATTGAAGTTTCCTTTGATTATTTGAAGAGATTAGACTATGGTTATATTTAATTTTGGTTATGGAAAATTTTAGAGAGAAAGCTTAGTGAAGAAGATGATGAATAGTGAAATTTGGGGATTTTGAAATTGATGATTTAGATAGATTGAATTAGTGATGAATTTGAGATATCCTAAGTTAATTTTGATGTTTATGCTTTAGGTAAAGTTTAATTTGAAAATTTGTAAATTTGGAGTTTAGGCCAAATTAGGAATTTTGGGGTTTTGTGAATTAATGGTGTAGAATCATAATTAAGAGTAGGAATTGATGAAATGTGAAATCAATTTTGAAGAAATTATGTTTTATGAGATTGAATTTGGGTGTATTGATTTAGGTCAATTTTGAAAATTGGGGATTTTCAAAATTTGAAATTGAAATAACTTGAATATGAAAGGAATTGATATTTCCTAAGTTCAATTTGAGAAATTAAGTTAATTATGATAATGAATTTGATTTGGATTGATTTAGGCTCAATTTGTAATTTGGGAGTTTTTGGAATTAGTGATGTAACTATCTTAGAATTAGTAAGAATTGATGACTTATGCATCAAATTGAAGGATTAAGTTATTTATGAGATTAAATTTTGATGAAATTGATTTAGGAAATTTTCAATTGGAAGGAAGAAAGGAGAAAAGGTCAAATTGAAGCATTGGACAAGATGCTAGCATGGATATGAGGTGGGTAGTATATTTATTTATTGAATTATAAGCTAAATGTGACTTTTAAAAATTAAAAAAGCAATTGTTGAAAAAAAGTTTGAAAAAAATGTAAATAGTTGAAATTATGATTTCAAAGGATGAAAATGAGTTTAAGAAATACAAGATTTATGAACTTCATGGGTTTCAAATTATTTGATTTATGATTTAAAGAAATTAGTGCATATGTTGTCATGAATGTGATTATTATGTGATTAATTTGATCTATGAATTGCATTAGATGATTATGTGAATTTATGTGATTATATGCTTGTGTCATTATGACACAATTTGATGTTATGAGTTGAAAATATGAAAATCAAGAGATTTTAAAAGGTGCCTTGAAGCAATCGAATTAGTTTTCGTTATGTGTTAAGTGGGTTTGGTCGGGTCCTTTGTGAGAGTCATTGTCTCTACTGTTTAAGCCTTCGCCTGCTGCTGCAATAGGCAATGGAGATCCGACACGGACTCCTTTCACGGCTACATTTGGACCGTTATGCGGGAAAGTGTAGTACGTCTGTTCACTACCGCATGGCCGTTATGTATGAGGAATGTGCGACGTCTGTTAGGACCGAACCAAACCAATTCTGATGTGTTATGTGTTTTGATGTGTTTATAATGTGATGCATTCATATTTAAAGTTGTGCATGATTTGAAAAAGGTTTGAGATTTTGAGAAATAAGACAGTAAATTTATAATCATGAAATTTCGAAAGGTTTATGAAAGTTTTGAAAAGTTTGAAAATGCGATTTCGGATAAATGCTTAAATAGGAAATTTTTGAAAAAGTTTGAAAAGTTTAAAAAGAAAAATATTTTTCGCTTATTGTTCGGTTTATAAATATATTATCCACGAGCTTCCGAGCTCACCCCCCCTTTCATCCCCAAATCTCCGTGTTTTACGCGGAGATCGGATGGAAGACAGTATGATCACTGATCCGACTTGTGCATGTTCGTATGTTTAAAGTTTGATGTGGTATTAGATTTTTATGGATAGTTAGAAAGCTAGTAAAGTGTATTTTAGTCCGATTGTATATGAATGGTTTTGCTTGTGGCCAGTAAATGTATAAGATTGTATTGTGTTCGGAATGAGTTATGAGTATGATTATACTTTATGTATGAAATTGGATTTTGAATGTAGTTGGGATTGATTGAGATTTTGAGTTGAGATGGTTATGGATTGAATTTATGAAGTGTTTAGAATTAAGATTGTGTTTCTGCTGGTGTTTGGATGCCGGACGGGAGGTCCGATGTTGCTTTATGTTATTGGATGGATTACGATATTAGAAGTGCGTTTGCTTTGTTTTAAATTTTTGGGCTGTCAAAATACAGCCGTTATGCTGCCGAAATTTCAGTAAAATTTCGGTAAAATGGGTTTAAAGAAATGAGTTTGAGGATTTATATAAATGTATAAGAAATGATTAAGATGGATGAAGTGAGAAAGAATAGAAATGTAGGGATTGTTTATATGTTGAATGAGTTTGATTAAAGAGAAAAGGAAAGAATAAGAAAAATATATATACCGGATTTGAAATGTCATAAGGTTTCCAACGCGATTATGTTCGTTCGATCATTTTTCTCTAGTTTTGGTTCTCGGATGTCGGATCCGCTTTGCTAAGTGTTTGTCTCGCTTTTCGCTTTATATTTTCCGATTCGATCCGCTTCGCTACCTTGGTTTGATCGATTGATCGATTGAAACTTTTCGAGTATTTGTTTCGCTCGATGATTCGATTTGTATTCGATTAGCGATTTCTCGCTTTTCGATTTTCTATTTTTCCGTTCCGTCTTTCGGTTGGGATCGGTTCGGATCGGGTCCCAACAATGATCGATTGGAAAGAGTTCTAATCGAGAGAGGCTGGCGATTCAACAACCGAGGCGAGTACATTGCCGCATCGGATCGACGAAAAAAGCGGTTTGGATCAAGAAGTTAATTTCTAAACTTGATCGGTTCCTAGGCTGTGATGGGCCCATAGGGTTGTATTGTGATACAATGGGGCTCGTCTTGTGAGCAAAGGAACCAAGGTCTCATCAACGATCCGAACACGCACTCCGCCGATTCCATCGATTGGTAGATCATCGATCGGTGATGTCTAATAGAGAATTCTATAGAGCAAAGTGTTGTTAATCTGTTGACAAAGCCATAGTCACGGAAGAATTTTGATTCTCATGGGCGCTTATGGTATTAGATACCAAGGCGATTGGCTTTAGGTCAAGTGGGAGATTTGTAAGTGTAAGTCGACTTGTATCATGTGTAAGTCGACTTATGCTTGCTCGGTACTGATAAGTCGCCTTGTTCACCAGTGTAAGTCGACTTATGGATGTCGATCCGTTAGATTGTTAGAGTAGTGCCTAAAGGCAATCCCTTTAGCGCGTTTTATTCACGGTCGTGTATGGACTTTATAAATAAATAAAGAAAGGCATATTTCATTAATTTGATATTCATGAACAATGTTTATGAATTGATTGGATCTTTAATCGAATTAATGAAGTCCATGATATATGACATAGCATGAAGGAAATTATGATGTGATCATACTACTGAGATTCCTATCATGTGCAATTATGTCAAGATATCTAAATTTTCCTAGTCATAGGATTAATGAGGATGGACATCATTAATCCGGTTAGACTAACACATGTCATATTCCTTGATTGGATCAAGCAGTGGATCTCAGAAACTGTAAATATGAGATATTTAAAGTTGACATGTGGATGCTTACTAGCGGTAGTAAGTACATTGGATGACCTGCCATGAGATCATCACATGGATATCTTCTACTAGTGTCAGTGATAATCTCATCATAGCAATGGTGCAAGTATCCTTAGACTTGAGGTACTCGAGGATATCTTGAATCTTGATTACGTGCTTTGACTCCATTCCTTGTTGCCTTCAGAGGTCGCTCATAGGGTGGTGCTTGGGTGCACTTGAGGTATTGAAGGTAATTGAGTAGCCAATAAAGGATTCACCCTTACGGATTAGCGAAGAGATACCCGTAGCCTCTTGTGGGATCATTACTTGTAAGGTGGCCAAAGAATATGCCATGAAGAGTGTCCTCATTGACATATAAAGTAATGAGTCCTAGGACGAGAACTAATTTCACTTGGGCTAGAATCAGTCTAGTGAGAGTTGACACTTTGACCATACTCATAACCAAGTGGGGTATAGGATGGTGAAAGGACGAATTGCACGGTAATTATCTATGGAAGGGTTCGTGATCTGGTTCTTGATGAATTCATCAAACTGATTACTTTCCGGTCAATTGGGGGTCATGATGTGTTGCTAGACACCGCTCATGATTTGCTCAAATTAATTGTTAATTTAAGTGGCCAACATAACCGGGAACCTAAAGGGTCACACGCATAAGAGTGATTCAGAGAATCTGTAAAATAGTAATTGGACAGAGTTCCAATTATGGAGAGCATTAGGATTAAATGGATCCCGATGAGATCGGGATATGTCCTGATGAGATCGCGACATCGAGATTGCTAAGAAAGGTCTCGGGCGTTTTGATGCGGGGCCCGGTGAGGCGATGGGGCCAACCCCAGTTGGGTGGACCTTAGCAATTATATTCTAATTAATTAATTAATTAATTATTATATATATTAGGCATGTGGACGTTGGTAAGGGTGAAGAGGATAAAAGTTTGACTTTTCAACCTTGATTATTTAATCCATTAATTAGTTAATGGCCATTAAGCTTCCACATGTTGACATCTTATGGTAAGTTATTTTAAGTGAAAAAATAACTATAAGATGGCTTGCTTAAGAAGGTGAACGACGGTTTTTGAAGGAGGAGAAGAAAGAACTTAAAAGGTTAGGTTATGACAAATGTTTTCATAATCTCTTCTCTCTTTAGCAACCATCGATTTCTCTCTTCCTCCAAGCAAGTGTTCAGCGTCAATCCAAGCTCTCAGAGGACAAAGGTAAGGTCTAGCGACCTTTAATTTGTTCTAGCTATTCCGGTCAAAGGATTTGTCCGGTTAGGTTTTCTGATCTCTGCGTGGATACCTTTAGAGATAGTCTCTATTGGCTATTTAGGTTTGAGTCTTCATACCGACACATAGATCCTGGCCTTCGGGAAGGTCCCGGCGATAAAATTTTTTGTTTTCCGCACCTTGTACATGTGATGTACATCCCTGGATTTTCCTACACCCTCTAGCCCATACTGTAACATCTCCCTATCCCCATACAATCTACATGCCATATGAGGTGCAATAAAAGAATATGTAGATCCAGGATCCAGCAAAGCAAATGCCTCAATATCAGAAATAAGAAGCATACTAGCTACAACATCAGGGGAATCCTGGGCCTCCTGCCTCGTCATGGCATAGACTACGGCTGGGGCGTGGTGGTGCCCGACCCTCGGTCCTCACAAAGGATCCTCACCCTACCTCGGCCTCTACCTCGGCCCTCCGTGGGATCACTTGGGATCCACCCACTCTACTCTGCTGTACTGTAGTACTACTCCCGGCTCGTCCACTACTAGCAGACTGAGCTCCCAATGTAGCTGGGCAATCCCGAATCTGATGATCCATGGAGCCGCATTTAAGGCAAGCTCCAGTCAATCGTCAGCACTCTCCACTGTGCCTTTTCTCGCAATGCTCACAGAATGGGGGAATCTGCCCAAAACCTCTGCCACTGCCACTGCCACTGCCAGTCTGTACAAATCTCCCTCTCTGTCCAAAACCCGATTGCCTGGATCCTCCTGAAGATCTGAAGGCCCTGCTCTGGCGCCTGCTAAAACTCCTACCAGAGGTGCCCTGACTGTCACTAACTCTCTTCCCTCTAGACCCTTGACCCATCTCCACCTGTCTCTGCCTCACAATCTGCTCCACTCTCACAGCAGCAGCTCTCAACTCTATAAAGGAGCCCATATCAGATCGGGCCAATCCTGCACGAATCTCCAGATTCAGCCCCATCTCAAACCTCCGACACCTATCTGTCTCAGTAGAAACCACAGTAGCAGTATACCCCATCAACTCATTAAACCGCACCTCGTACTCAGACACCGACATCCTACCCTATCTCAGCTCCAAAAACTCCTGCATCTTCATTTTCAGATACACCTTGGGCATATAATTGTCTCTAAAAGCCCTCAGAAAGTTTGCCCATGTCAGTAAACAAGGCCTAGTGGTACTGCTCAGAACAATCTTCCACCATGTATAAGCTGGGCCCTGCAAAAGAGATACGGCATAATCGAACCTCTCATCAGGTTCGCAGTCCATCTGGTCGAGAACCCTTTCAGTCCTCTCCAGCCATCCCTCAGCCTCGGCGAGTGCATCTTGCCATAGAAGTCTCATGACCCCTCGCCACGATAAATCATATCTCCTCTCCCGTCTCACGGGGACTCTAGGAGGTAAGTCCTCAGATCGAGGCACCGAGGAGTCTCTGCTAGCTCCAACAGATCCCTGGTCAGCTGGTTGATCTATCTGATCACCAAAAACAGATGACCTATAACAAAACAAGAACTTTGATCAGTTTCTGCATTGCTCACCATAATTCAAGCCTAATTATGTACTAGTCCCAACAGATGCCAAACCATGCTTTGATACCACCTAATGTAGCACCCCCTTACCATAGGATATGTACCGGGACGCCCGTAGGTCATTCCGATACACACCTACGATAAGGGTGCACTACGAACAATCACTAACACTCTACATGGCATCAAAAATCATAAAGCATTAATATGAGATCCACTAATTGTTTGAAACCATAATTTCTCATTTCATAACCTCAAAGAAGTAAATTTACACAACTGGTATGTTCTGTACATTACTCCAAAAGAAAATCAAACATAAAGCTAGCTAGGTCATCCCTCAAAAAGTGTCAGCTGACCGATCTGTGTGCCATGACTTCTCTTGCCAACTCAATCTACACGGCAGGAAAAGTCTCTCTGGAGCTATGAGTCTACTCTCTCGGTCCTGAAAAATAATTTGCAATTTTGGGTGAGTTTGCGAACTCGGTGAGAACCATCATCGATGGTTCACCCAATTCATGCATATACGGTATAACACGAGATACACGGTTATTTCACAAAACACATTCGAAGTACCACATGATTACTATACCAGTCAAAGGAACCAATTCAAATGCACATGAAATGCGTATGTGACGCTTTTCCAATTTATTACGTTGTTGTGACCGAGCGCCTAAAACTGTCCCATTAAGGGCGCATTAAATGGTGAGCCTTAAGCTCTGAATCACTGTGGGCTCAAGGCCCAATCACGTTGAGCATTAAGCTCTCGTTGGCTGCTCTGGTCACAATTGCCAATTACTGATCATGCAATTATGCATGAAATGCATATGTCCAAATAAAACAAAACCAACATCATAACTGATCCCAATTCAACATATTCACACAAGTTACTCACAAGTAACCACATGAAAATCACATATAACACTTCTATGTCAGAATCTCCCAATCCATCGGACCTCCGGTCCATGATCAACATAAACAAACACAATCGTCCCACCATTATTCTCCACGAGTTATAAGTGCGAATTATAAACACTTACTAATCGAGGAACCATCTAGGTTACTCACCTAATAACTTCGAGCTAATGCCGGAAGTCTACGCAGCGTCCGTGGGATGACGTTCCAACTGTGCCTCTATAACAATTAAAATAAAGACACGTTACCAAGCTGGATAGTTAGAAATATCAACCAATGCACATGAGATAATTAAAGCGTGTATAATGCATGTTCATGGAATTCCGGCCCTAATCCAAAATTTTCCCATAATAAAATTCCATCTAAAATTAGAAAGCTATAGCCATCGACAAGATTCCAATTTGGACCTCAATCGGTCCAAAATAAATAAAACAGATGATCACGAACAATTACCGGACCCATGTCAATTTCCCGTCTAAAAATTCCCAATTTCCTAAAAAATGAAATTCAATATGTTACAAATCCGATACCTCAAGAATCAGGTCAATCAGACGTCGGACGGAAAAGAAATTGACAAAAGAAACAATTAGGTCACTTAATGCCAAATAATAAAATAATAATAATAAAATATATATATAGCGCCTCATGGCGAGGCGTCGCCTCATGAGGTCGACTCACCTTGCTTCGTCATCGCGAGGCGAGGCGTCGCCTCGCGACCGAGCCAACTTACCTCGCCTCGCCCTCGCGATCCGTGAGGTTCTACCTCACTTCCTTCCTTTTTTCCTATTTCCAATCCAATTTCCAACAACAATAATTCTTAGCACACAAATCGAAAAATACAAACCATAACTTGTTGGAAAGATCATGAAAAGCTCTACCATTCTCATGAAGACCATAAAATCAATTTCACCCTAAGGGTGTCAAATATCCCATCAAAACTACTATCTACTCAAAACCTCTCAAACAGTGCAATACTTTGCAAATTCAGTAACTACTCATTTCTTCAGTCAAAAATAACACAATAAATATTCTCAGTAATTTCACAATGTTATCGACAACTTTCATGAACAACCCAAAATCAAATTCACTTGCTAACTAAATCAAACAATTCACCAAAGCATCAGCCCTCTGAAATCAACCAATATGGACAGTGATTTTTCAAACAGTATAACTCTTTGTACAAATGTCGAAAAAGTGCATACTTGATACCCATGAAAAGATAAAACATATTACTACACTTCTCATGAAGGGCTCAGAATCAAATTCCATCATTAACCAATTTAAAACAGTCTTGCAAGTTACTGCCCTGATCAGCAGCCCATGACCTAACTTCAGTCTGGTATCTAAAAATAGCATGCTATATACCATTTTCAAGATCATTTCTTTCTCTACAACTTTTCAGAAGATCACTCACACCAATTCAAGTCACATAAATTGTTAAAATTGCTTCCAATCAGAAAGCTCACAAAATCGACAATTAAGCTAGGTTTCCACAAATGACAGAAAATCAGTCAACATTCCACAATGCATAACTCCCAATATAATGATCTAAAAATTACAAGATTAGTGGAAATGGAAAGCTAACAATGTAGGCTTCAACTCTCATGAAGACCATTTTCCCTAATTCCATATCAATTAATTTAGAAAAATCAACAAAGTAATCAGGTCATATATGCGAATCTTTGTTCACGGACCTAAAAAAACTTTCCATGCAAAAATTCAACCTTCTAGCATTACCATTTAACAACACCTATTTCACACAAAATTGTAGCCAACATCTCAAAGTTTAATTGGGCACAAACCTCAACTCATTTGCTCACCTACACAATTAGTTATGATCAAAATATTTCACTAGGTTAAACACCAAATTTTCCAGATTTCATCTATATCTCATCCTCTTCCATTCTATCACTTTACCTACATTAATATACATTCATTTACACCTTCACTTTAGCTACAAGCTCATCACAGCATTTATTTGTATAATTAACAAACATTGGCAGCAACCACACAATTATTTGCCATTCATCTAGCCTTTCTAAACTCAATCTAAAACCAAGCCAAAATCAATAAAAACCATATTCATTCACTCATCCCTACACAAGCATACATTTAAACCCATTCAAACCTACCATTTTCATCATGAATAAATGAACAAGTACTTCCCATGAATGCTTCTAACTACCAAAAGAATAAGAACAACCATCAATACTCACCTTAAACAAGTTCAAGCTATCAATACTCCTTAATTCTTCAAGTTCACACTTCTTCTTCTTCTTCACTCCTCACCCACGGTTATCATAAGCATCTTAAACAACATCATCAAGTCAAGGTTTAAACTTGGTCTTGGCTGTGACTAGTGAAGAAGCAAGCAACTAATAAGTGGAACTTCTATGGGAGGAAGAGGAATTGTCGAAGGAGAAGAAACATAATGAAAGGGGATTTGCAAGTTTCAGATGAGAAGAGAAAAAGTCTTCCAAAATGAATGTGTTTTTAACTTTAACAAGAAGAAAAAATCGTGGATGAGGGATAAAGAAGAAGACAAAAGCATTAAATATGCTAGGACACTTGGCCTATTAAAGGAAAAAGACAAAATCAAGCTAATCCTAGTTAATTAAGTACTAATCCCAATTAATCTCTAATCATGGCACTAGAATATTATCCTAACCTCATTTATCCACTAATCTCATGCCATTAGGCAATCCTTTTTAGCACAAAAAGGCTCACTCACTCAGTCAGTTGGAATTTTTCGGTCCGGGCAAGAACCCCGAAAAATTCTAGAAAAATTCACATAAATCCCTAAAAATGTAAAACATTCAATGGCGCACTCCAAATAATTTTTCAAATACAATTATCACACAAATTTCATAAAAGATCACAATTAGACACTTATGCCGGAAATGTCATGAATGCATGTATACCATGTGCATGTGCAAAACAATCATCAGTTATAGAGGCTATATGATGTATGTTCATGCCGAGTTATAATTCAATACTCCTAACCTGTCCCAATTTACTAAAATACCCTTCTCATCGGTGATGGGATGTTACATTTGACATTTAAAACCATCGACAATTCAAACATTCACTCACTTGATTTGATATTCTTAGTCGCTAAATGATGTCCCGGCGTATTCCTACTAGGATGTACAACTTATGTTACCATTTGTACTTTTCTAACAATCTTTTTGCTCAATCATCTTTATCGGTACATATACTTCTTGTTTCAATCACAATGTATCATTCTTCCTATTTGATCCCCAAATTCAAATCTGTTTTCAATCTCTCAATAAGATTCACAATTTTTGAATCCTCAATTTGGGCTTGGTTAATCCTTTCATGCGAAATTGATATTTAATTCCATAGCAAATAGTAATTTGATTTGCCCCAAAATTCAACTCCACATTCTATGTTCCTTTTTGCATTAGATCTGATAACCTCAATATCGAATTTCTGCTTAATGTATCAGATATAACACTAACTTTACTTGGAATTACTCATTTGTACAATCATGGTCTTTCAGTACTTATATATATATATATATATATATATATCTAAGATGTTCCTATCCATATACTGTCTCCAAATTTCAAAGAAATCATTAGTATAGCAACTCTAAATCATGTATCAAATAGTCAACTTATAGAACTCTAGTTGTCTTCACATATATGAAATCACTTTATTATATTGTATTGGATTTTATCCAAATCACTTATACAACATCATTGTATACTATAAAATCTCCAAATCCATACGATATAATTAATATCAATTATAATTCCTAAAAATTCTCTTTACTTTCATTACTCATATTCTTTACATGTTTTTCTTCACGTATTCAAACTATTCTTCTATATGCCTATGATTAGTTCTCATAATTCCTTAAATAACTAATTCCTCAATGAGGTAGCATTGTCTCACATTATTTTCAATTTTCCAATTGACTTCCTTTCTAGAATGGTTTTCTCAATTCATTCGATTTCCTCAAATTTCACATTAAAATTTTCTAATGTTTGCTTATTCATACTAGTTTCTCCACACATTTCAATTTATTTTCAATCCTAATTTCCTGTGTTGGTAACACATCCATCAGATCTTAATTGTGTCTCTTATACTTAATGTCACCTGAAATTAAAGAATCCAATCACATAGTTGAATACTTTACATCAAGAAATGCATATACTCCCAATAACATATTCTATATCTTATGCTTGAGTCTCCACTGGGATTAGGACTCTAAGATTTACTTTTGAATCAGTACGTATTCATTTCCAATTTGTTCTTTCGTTGTTCATTTTTGACATAACTATCTAATCTGCTTGATCTAATTCAATGAAATTCTTTTTCGAAAGAGGGTTTCTTGATGCTATCATCTATACTGTTCATGTAATCTTTATCAATCATTTGTTATCATCATCTCATTATCAGCTATTCTTAATGCCTCAGGAAGACCAATTTATATCGTTCTTATAAGGTCATAACATTCTAATTACAAAAACTCAGTGAAGTAGTAGACATAATTACTGTCACATATGCTTAGATGTGTATCATCAAATCATCCCATTTTGTCCACTTATTTATCTCCATCAATTCACAAATTTATATCTTACACGATTAATACTTTGATCTCCATTGATCCTAGATGATATTCTTCTCTTTATCTTCGAATTCATTACTCATTGTAACATCATCAACAATCTCAATCTATCCCCGATTGATCATTATAAGCACTTTCATGCATTACTCTAGTTCCTCTTAGACTTTAAACTATGGGAACTCTGACTAACAAATATCCACTAAGTCATAGATTGCTTCCTATATCATCTCATTATCAGATAGGTACTCACAATAATAATTCAACTTAACCTTTTGAACTTGTACATATATTGTTATCATTCATCTCATCTTCCAATTATCCTCCATCTTACATCTTACATATGTATATTCACCATTGATTCAAAATTATAGATATATAATCATCATAAAATTTTGATCTTAACTCCACTAACACATTCTTATGGAGGATCATAACTCTTATCATATTAATCAAACAACTATTTAGGTTCCAATTTCATCTTCTTAAGATCATAGCAATTTATTTTTTCCTTACCTTATACTTGTACACTTAAATCTCATCATTTCTACTTGTCTCCCTATTTTTCTCAAACAAAACGATGCTAATATATTCACATCCATATCACATTCAAGGGTTCACCTTCACAGTACAATATTGATGTCATATTCAATTCCACCAATACAAATACATTGACTCGTTATCTTTCATATTTAACGAGGTACTATTTCCCATTTCTAATTATCCATAACTTTCATTTTCTTATATCATAGAAAAGCATAATTTTTTCTCACTAATTCTATCAGGTCAAACTCTTAACAATCACTCATGCATGTAATTCATACATATTCATCTTAACTAAGGATCAGTTGCTGCTACATGCTAAAACATGTCAAAATACATGTAACGTGATACATATTTCCAAAAATGCCTATGTAAGATCCTAATTCTAGGCTCTGATACCATAACTGTTGGACCCCACTTTTGGAGCCCAACATCGAAGTCATGAAGTATGAGCGGGTTTCTTTATAGGGGTTATTTCAACGAACCCTCATTAGCTATCATCCCATAAGGGTGATGTGCCCACACCATTTAAACATAAAATCACAATTTGACTTCTTCAAATCAATTGTAGCTCTTTGCCTCTTGTTTATTTTGAAACAAGAACCACATTCGGAGCTCTATAGCTCAAGATATGCCTACAAATACAAATACGCTCATAACTTGGTTGTGCTCTTCCAACCAATCCCTCATATTCTTTACATAAATATTTTTAAAATCTAAATCAAAAGTTACCAATTTTTAAGGAGAGGTAGAAAAATGTATTAGGAATCTATTCCTTCAAGAATCACTTCATTTGGAGGTCAAGTGATGAAGTTATGGCCAACAGAATCAAGTATGTTTATGTCCTCAATCATATTGTACCTCTCTTGGGAGAATTGGTGTAACTTTCTCTATAAACCTCAAATTGGGGTCTTTATTAGACGGTTTGAAAGAGAACTTCTAGATCTACAACTTTTGTGAAAACTTTGAATGAAATTCGATCATCTATAGGACCAAAAATGTGACCAGATGAACAGTGCACTAGATAATATGACGTCATCACTAGACGATATGACGTCACTAGATGATACGTCATCACCAAACGATACGTCCTCACCAGATGATACGTCCTCACTAGACGATACATCCTCACCAGACGATACGTCCTCACCAGATGAAGCGTTCTTACCAGATGAAGTGTCCTCACCAGATGAAGCGTCCTCACTAGATAAAGTGTCCTCACCAGATGATACGTTTTTACTAGACGAAGTGTCCTCACCAGACAATACGTCCTCACCAGACGACACGTCATCACTAGATGATACGTCATTACCAAATGATAATTCTTTACTAGACGATACATCCTCACCAAACAATGCATCCTTACTAGACGACATGTCATCACCAGACAATAAGTTATCACCAGACGATACGTCCTACACTCCTAAGCATCTCCATTTATAAGGACCATAACTTTTGACTCTGATATCCAAAAATTGCATACTTTATAGCGTTGGAAAGCTAGAAAGATAAGATACAACTTCTTGAAGACAAATTTGTCAAATTCAACCTGGATTAATCCAAATTTTTCCCTAAAGTTATAGAACAAATTTTTCCCTCATGGAAGACTTGAAACTTTGCACTATGCAAACTTGGAATGTACTGAGCATAACCATTCAGCTACCAAAATGATTTCATTAAACTCTCAAATCTTAACTCATTTGTCTCATCACCTTTAACTACATTTGATCAATCATAATACCTATCTTCCTTTCTGTGACATATCACTTATGCATACATATATATATGTCAACGATTTATATTACAAAATCATCAACTTAAGTTGATTACTTCTTCACGTATGTCTAATTTCAACTTACATCATCCATGCACCATTCACATTTCATTAACATTAAAAGAATAAAGTTTACAAATCTTTAATGGCATTCCAAGCCACATTACATCTTCGTCTAAAAATCTTAAATTATAAAAGGACCTTGAACAAACAAACTTGTTGCTTTCCCAAAATCATCTCAAAATACAAAACAAGTGAATTTAGAGAAGTTCCCTTAGGCTCTTGATCGCTTGATCTCTTAGCTATTACCTAAAGATGGGATAAAAGGGGAGGTGAGCTTGAAAGTTCGTGGGTAATAGTTTATAATAGAAAACAAGAAAAACCTTTGAAAGCATTTACTTGTAGCAGAAAATTCTCTTTGAGTTTATAAAACATATGTTTCTTGAATTCTTATCGTGTAGTCAAATTTACAAACTATAAAACATGAATGCATCAAACTTGTTCACAGATCAAAAGCACATAACCACATCAGAATGTTTTAGGTAAATCCATAAACATGACGAACTACACATTTCCACATAATGGTCCTATGTAGTCGTAAACTTGATGCACTATCGTAATCGCACTTATTAGTTTTACGTAGCCGTAAACTTAAGGGAGTCTATGAAGGAACTCCGTGCCACTAGCAAGCAAGTGGGAGAAGCCTTTAACTTGGTCAACGTGCACGCGACATTCTTGAATAGATTACACCAAACCTATATAACATGTGATTCATGAATTGAAAACCATTTGCCCAAATGACACATTCTTGAAAACTCAATCTCATATACTTGTAAACATATTGCCCAAAATGACACATTTCTAAATCTTGACTTTTCATAGACATGAGATATTTTGAAAACATTTCTGAAACCATGATTCCATAAACATGTATCTTTTCACAAAAATTCATTTTCAAAATCTTTTCACATATCAACACAATTCATGTATCAAACATATAGCAGATTTTCAATTCATGCAAGAAGTGATAGATGCAACACTTATAATGCAATTGAAATCATTAAACTTTCTTGATTAAAAAAAACATGTAGTGGCTTATTTGCCCTATTATAAACATGTACCAATGTTGATTTCCTTGCTTATAGGCTTGCTCAAAATGTCTCTACTCTTGCTTCTCTTGTTTTTCTTGATTTCCTTAATTCTTCATCAAATAAAGAGATCTTTAGCTCAAATGGAAGCTCTTCTCTTTCTCTACCTTTTTCCCTTCTTGAACAACCTCAAAATCTCTCTTGAAGGACAAGAAAATTGAAACCCTAGATTATTTTTCTCTTCTTTTCTCTCAACCACCGAAATCTCTCTTCTTTCTCTTTCTTATTTCTCTTCTTTTGTCCCAATTCACGTTTTCTCCTTCTCTTAAATGTAAGACCACATTTTCTCTTCCAATCCTACCCTTAATGAGTTTGCAATGTCCATTTTACCCTTCCTTATATGCCTTATGTTCTTTATCCTTAAGTATCTTGCCAAAATTACCCTGGAACGTTCTTATAACCTTAACACTTTAATTCCACTTACCCATTCAATAAATCCTACTAACTTTGACATAATAGTTAACTCGAAAAATTTAATCTATCAAAACCTAAAAAATCATTTAAATCATGCTTATTCAATAAGAAAAAATTTAGGGGCCAACAAAAATTTCTTAAAAACTTTGATTTGATGGGTTATAATTGAGATTTGGTTTTAATGGAATGAATTGCATCTTTTTGATGTGATATGAAGGTTTTATTGCATTGGAAGTGATTTGAAGAAGAAGAGTAAAAAAAATAACGTGTGGGGGACCTTATTCAAGCTTGTTCAAAGTTGAGATATATTGCCTAAAGTGTTTTTATTTTGCCATTGGATGATTTAAGATTAATGAATGACGTTAGGAAGTTAGTTTAATGATGAAATAATGAAAAAAAAACAATGGAAATGATTATATGAGTTTTTAGCCAAGGTTAGGGTTTTTAATGTGTTATGATCCAAAATTCTATTTTGATGTTTTATTATGTTCATAGTATGATTTTGATGTTAATGAAGTAAAGAAATGAAAAATAATTCATTTGGAATTGGTTTTGGGTGAAATTTGGCCAAGGTTGCTTGATTGTGTAAAATTGTTAATGAAATTTTATGGCTTAAATGTATGTATTAAAATGTCATGGAAGCGAATATGATTGGTTTTAACTATTAGAAATCAAATGGAATTGGAAAGTTTTAATATTAAATATGTTAAGTTTAGCGTTAAGGGAATTTTTGGTATAAAAGTATGGTTACAATGTAATGACTATGTGAATATGATTAAGGATGGTCATTAAGTGTATTTATGGTATTGGAATTATTAAATAAAGTGTTGTGTTATTATTTGGAAAAAAAATGGTACATGGAGTGTATGTGGAAAGTAATGAAATTGACACGGTTACGGTATTTGATTGGAAAATGTATTAAGGAGTTGCATGTAATCGTATTATATTTTTGGATCAAAAAATGAAAGCAACTGAAGGATTTTAAAATGGTGAAAAGGAAACTAACAAGTTGTGAGTGTATTTTTAATTGTTTTATATGAATAAATTCTTTAGAAAAGAATTGATAACATATGATTTTAAAATGTATGTTTATGAGTTTTATGTGAACGACAGATTAGGAGTGAATATAGTTTAAGCTTATGTTTTAGCAATATATGAATTGAAGTTGAAAGTTGAATTTCATAGGACCTGAAGTTACATTGAAATTATGTTATTGGATGATAAAGAGGAAAGATGATTTTTTAGCCTATGATACACCATTAGGTTTTATACATATTATTATACTATAATAGTTAACCTAGTACGCGTAAGCGATGTAAAATCAGTTTTGTAAATAGTGGTTAACTAGTCATGGGTAAGCAATGCAGAACCAGCTTCGTAACTACCATTTTATAACGATCAACCTATTATAAGTAAGCGATACAAAATCAACTTTATAGGTAGTGGTTAACTAGTCGCAAGTAAGCGATGTAGAACTAGTTCCTTAACTTTATTAGCTTCGTAAATAGTGATTAACTAATCGCAAGTAAGTGATTTAGAGTTAGTTTTGTAACTTTATGCCTGGTGTACCGTATGATAAAGAAATTAGTGCAGGCTATGTTAAGTAAAGAAAGTCATTAAAATATTAATGCCTCAACTATTTATTTTTAAAAGTGATTTAAGAGGTACCATATTGTTGGATCGAAAACACAACCATGTTATATTTGGAGAAAACGGTAGAGTTCAAATGTTCATTTTTCTTACAATAGTCACAAAACAATTCACTCTTATCACCATTTCCTCGTTTTTGTTTAGACTATTTTCCTCCTCCATATGTAATTCTCTTACCACTTCTAGTATTTGTTAACAGTGCACTATGAACTAATCCTTCACCAAATAACATCTGTACTTCCCTTTGTTTTTCTACCCTTAACTATTGGAGTTATGTAAATATAGTACCCTGGAAAGCAAGTGTATTTACATGTAACTTTATCTTCTTCAATTACAGTTTTGTAATGAAAATATTTATTATTAATAAAACAAAAGAGTTTGGTTTTATCTGTATGAGCATTATATATCTGGTCATAAGGTACCAAGATTCTTTTGTAAGTAATATACATATACATAGAGATGTATGGGAAACATGTATATTATTAGAATCTGAATTAATTGATTCACAGTTGAATAATCAAGTTGGTCGCTTGATTATGGTTTCGACTGTAGTGTTGCGATTTATCTCCATATAAGTAAAGGAGTTTACTTCAAGGGAATGATGAGTTTCATATCATGATAGTAGTTGACTATCGATAATGGCACTATTAAATGAATCTGGAATCAAGTATGTTTTCAAGAATAAAGTGGGTCGTTACTTTAATTTTAAAACATATAACTTAAGCATTCGGTTATTATGAACCATAATCTTGATGAGTGGTGAACTCAGATATGTTTCATTATAATTCTTGATATGATCAGAATAGATTTTTACAGAGTATTAATCCAATGTCTGCATGTTGGAGTTATTATTTAAAACATGTATCAGGGAACATTCACTCAAATAAAGAGTTTATAGTGTTATCATCTCTTCTAGATGTTTTAAGGAGATTTGGTAATTAAACTGGCGCCATTAATTTGATGGACTAGCTACCCATCAAGTCTTAACACTGAGATGAGATCTTATGTGTTAATCACCATATAAAGTAAAATGAGAGATCTAGAAGGAAAAACCAACATAAGGGCAAAACAATAATTTTACCCTTTGTTGTATGGATGGCTATAATAAGGTTCTATAGGGTTTGCAATTTGACATATTCTCATAATATTTAATAATTCAAGAGTTCAACTAATTGTCTTTAGTGGAATGGCATTTAGCTAATAAGCTAGAATTAATTCCAATGAGATTGAATTAATTCTGGGCTTATTGGAGCTAGAATTATCAAAGTCCAATAAGATTCCCCACTTGGCTTTAAGGAAGGTTATCAAGCTAAGTAAGAAATATAAATGGAGGTTAATTAGAAGCCCATAATTGAATCTTGGGCTTGGTCTAATTAAAGAAGCCCAAATGTACATTTAGTAATGGGCTTGGTTTTTGGTTTTTGGTTTAATGTAATTAATTAGATTAAAAAAAATTTTAAGAAGAAGATAGGAATTTTGGTTATTCCTAGGTTAAATGTGTAACCACACATTTGACATTAAAATGCTAAATAAAGATGGTCTTTATTATGGTTCATCATTATTAAATGGAGTTATGAACTTACCATTAAATGGTTTAATGGTTGTCTTTTAATGTTGGCTTGTAACCTATTTGCATTCATTAGATTAAGGATGAAAGATGTACATTAGATGGACCATCTTCCTTCTTTCTTCTTGGCAAGACCGAAATTGGGTATTGAATTTTAGGTTATGGTCTTTACAAATAGCCATCATAAAGATAAATGAAGATAATCTCATTTATTGGTTATTTTATGAGTGATTAATGAAAGAAGTGATGCATTTGATGCCTCTCTCTCCTTCCATCCATGCATATACGAAATCGGTAGGCAAGAAAAAGTTCTGGCATGTTTTTTACACCTTCTCTTCTTTCATGAAAGAGAGAATCGAAAATACCAATTGAAAGAGTTTCAATTTTTCTTCTTCTTCTTCTAAGAAAATCTCCTCCAAACATTTCTTCTCCTTTCCCACCAAAGGATTTTGTTAACCTAATTGTCCTTGAAGAACAGGTGGTAAATCTAATTGGTTGAGGATACTACAACAAGTCAAAAGTAGATTGCTAAAGGAAAAGAGTCAAAGGCAAAGGATTTGGATACACGAAGAAGGAGAGGATAGCGCAGCAAGGATTTAAAGCTATAGCGAAGGAGTCAATAATACTCCTGATCTTGTTTATATTTTATTATCCTTATACTATATCATGTATGGATTGGCATGTTGATTTGGATTTGTTGCTTCCGCTGCAAGTAATGATTCTTAAAAGTTTTGAAATCTATCGTTTTTCCAAACAAAGCATGTTTTCTTTTTCCGATCCAACATTAACACCATAGAATAGGCCTTATTAATAGAGGGTAATGGTTCCATAACCAGTATCTGGTTCCTAACATGATCAAAACTTTCATTAAATCCCATTAGAAATTGCATTAACTGATTCATTGAAGCTAAATCAGTCAAAGCCTCAGATGCTTCACAAATACACTATGTTGCCACCTCACAAGTGCATTGTGGGACAAACATGAGGCACCAAAGCTCAATCCATAATTTCTTTAAAACAGTAAAATATTTTGCTATAGACATATTACCCTGAGATGCAACACTAATTTGTCTCTGTAAGTGATACAATAAAGGCACATTTTTTTCCCAAACCTTTCTACCAAATTTGACCACAGTTCTTAGGTACAATTTGTGTAGATAAAGGATTCAACTATATCCTTTGATATCGAATTTAAGATCCAGGATCTAACCATATAATCAGTCCTAATCTACCTATCACATTCAATTGAGCCTGGACTAGGTTTCGAGAAAGTTCCATCTATAAAACCTAATTTCATCTTAGCTCCTAAGGCAATTTTTATAGATCTACTCCAGCTTAAAAAATTACACCCATTCAGTACTGCGGTAACTAAGCTCATACCTAGATAATTCGAACCTTGGAGATACACCTGATTTTCTTCATGCATACCTCGTAATCGAGGTCCAGTGTTAATCCAACAGGGGATTCCACAAATGCATCCTCCATTATTACAAATATCGCAAGCCAAAGTCACAATCGTAAGTATTGATTCCAAATCGAGAAACCCTAACCTCTCGATTCTGCAAAAAAATAGCTTCTTCCTTCACCATCGAAGAAATTACAACTACTGTGGACCACCAACACACTTCTCCTTATTGTATCAACCACCAATAACGATCAATCACTGGGATCGTTACTGCTTTGATACTATATATAGAAGTTTTGAGAGAGAAAAGAGAGAAAATGTAAATAAGACTGACTTTTATTATTGTTGAGTGTACAGTGTACAAAAGCCAGATTTCATCATATATACAAAACTTAAAACTAGACTTAAAACAAAGCTACTGTATTATACAAGTCTTTAACTAAAAACTACTTTACTGTCTAAGTACAAAGCTACTACATACAAAATAAAAACGACAACACTTCATTTAAAACAACATAAACTAACTATCTTAACATCTGCCATACCCTCTTCAAATCGAATCAAAAGATGTTATGTGAGCCCGATGATGATTGTAGCAGTAGATCAAACAAGCTGGTTAGGCGTAGCCAAATATAAACATTATGGATTTACTAGTTGACGATGATATTCTAAATATTCTTCCCTAAAATCTTCAGATCTTTCCATAGCGTTCTGATTGAAGAGAAAGGGAGATAGAGGCAAAAGAAGAGTAGCATCCCACCATTTCTTGTTGGGACCCGATTCGGGAACCGGATCCCAACCGGAAAACGGTAAACGAAATGCGGAAGACATAATGCAAAACGAAACGAAAGTACCGAAACAAAATGAAGCGAAGCGGAATCGATACTTAACAAATGGAGCCGATATCCGAGAACAATCAAGAACACAGAAACACATTCGCGTTGGAAACCTAGACTATCCAAACCTGGTATATTTTTTTTTCCATATTTCATTCCTTTTCTCTTTACTCAATCACATTCAAATCATAATCAATCTATAAAATTTCCTTTTTGGAAATTTTATCCTCATATAACACTCAATTCATATAATTTGTCTTAATCACGACTGTATTTTGACAGCCCAAAAATTCTGCAATGATAAAAACACACTTCTAAAATCACGAAATCACATCTAACCTTAACAACCATCATCGGACCTCTTGTTCGGAACCCAGCAGAAACAAACGCAATTCTATACCTAACACTTCAAAAGTCTCAATCCGAACACAATTCAATTCATACTCATTTTTAGCATAACTGTATACAATCTTTACATTCGGACTAAATACACTTTACTGGCTTTCTAACCATCCATAAAATCCAATACGAACATCAAACTTTACACATAAATACAAACAAGCACAAATTGGACTGAGGTCATGCTCGTCTTCCATCCGATCTCCTGCTTAAAAACCTGGAGATTGGGGATGAAAGGGGTGAGCTCTAAGCTCGTGGATAATATATTTATAAATTGAAACATAAGCAAAAACATTTCTCAAAACATTTGTTATTTTGCAAATATTTCAACAAAACTTATTTCTTCAACTTTCCACATTTTCAAATTCTTTATTACTAATTTCCAAAAATTTCTCGATTTCAAAGCTCAATTTCTCATTCAAATTCTCAAATCATTCCAAATCATGCATACATGAATGCAACACATTTTCAATGCATCACAAATATGAACAAAAGCAAAAAGCACATAACATTTCAAAATGGTTTGGTTTCGGTCCTAACAGACGTCTTGCCTGATCTCATAAGCGATCCTGTGCCGCAAAGCGATCCTGTGCAGCCGTGAACAAGACGTACTACACTTTCCCGCATAGCGGTTCAGTGTAGCCGTGAAGGGAGTCCGTAATCAGAACTCCATTGCCTCTTGCGGGCAGCCGAGCCGAGAGAAGGCTTTAACAAGTAGAGACAGTGCACTGACTCACAAAAGGACCTGACCAAACCCACATAGCACATAAGCAAAACGGAATTTCAGATTGCCTGAAGGCACTTTTCAAAATCTTAATTTTCTTTAAATTTTTCATATCATATCATTATAATGTGTCATAAATGACACAAACATATATCCACATGAATTCATATAATAAATCGAATGCAATTCACTTAAATCACATATTCATCAAATTCATCACAATATATGCACTAATTCTTTAAATCATTTAAATCATAAATCAAATAATTTGAAAACCATGAATTTCATAATTCTTGCATTTTCTAAAACTCATTTTAACCCTTCGAAATCATAATTTCAAACATTTACATCCCTTTTCAAACATTTTATCAACAATAATTTATCAAAATCAAATTTTGTTTTCTTTAATTTTCAAAATTCACATATAGCTTATAAATCAAAATATAATTATACTACCCACCTCATATCCATGCTAACAACTTGCTTTGTGCCTCAATTGCTCCAAGGCCTCCTTCTTTCTTCCAATTTAACATTCCCTAAAGCAATTTCATCAAAATTCAATCTCATAAATAACTTAATCCTTCAATTTGATGCAGAAGTCATCAATTCATACTAATTCCAAGATATGTACATCATTAATTTCTAAAATCTCCAAATTCTAAATTGAACCTAAATCAATTCAATCAATTTCAATATCATAATTAACTTAATTTATCAAATTGAGCTTAGAAAACATCAATTCCTCACATATTCAAGCTATTTCAATCTTCAATTTTGAAAATCCCCAATTTTCAAAATTGGCCTAAACCAATTTACACAAATTCAATACCATAAATCACAATTTCTTCAAAATTGATTTCATATTTCACCAATTCCTACTATTATTGATGATTCTACACCATTAATTCACAAAATTCCCAAATTTCTAATTTGGCCTAAACCCCCAATTTACAATTTTTCAAATTAAACTTCACCTAAAGCATAAACATCAAAATTCACTTAGGATATCTCAAATTCATCACTAATTCAAGCAATCTAAAGCAACAATTTCAAAAACTCCCAAATTTCAAACTTTGACATAATCCCTAAATTACATTAATCCAAACTTAATCATTATTTTAACATAAACACTTCAATTAATCATAGGAAAACTCAATTCATATCCCTTCCAAGCCAAATCAACCAACAAACTCATCAAAAATTCAAAATCAAAACTTTCTCTCTCTTACCTTTTTCTCCTCCATTTTCGTTATTTTTGCTCCAAGACAAGCTTTCATCTTCTTCCTCCCATTTCCTCTTGGAAACCACAAAAATCTCTAAGAAAAACTCATAAAAATCAAACCTTGCTTCATCTTTCTTCTCCTTCCTTCCACCATAGCCGATTGCTTCATCCTCTTCTTTCTTCTCCAACGTTTCTTCTTCTCTCTTCTTCTTATTTCTTTCTTTTATTTCTCTTCCTTTTCGTGAGTTTCAAGACACAAAACGACAGCCCCTATGTATTCTCTGCCATGTCACTTAAAATGGGGCACAAATGACCAAGTTGCCCCTCACTTATTTGCCTATTTCCAAACTCGCCCCTGCAGGAACTTGAAAAACTGACTACTTGTGTCCTGTTTTCAAGCATCTAAACGAAATAATTTGGACAAACTTTCTTCTTGAAAATTGTTCCTCTAGATCATACAAATCCAATGCCACTGACCGCGCTCAATTCGGATCAGAAACAAAGAAGTTATAGCTAAAATACTATCGGACCTTCACAAAATTCGAGACTGAACATTACGCTAATTTAATTCCAGAAATCAACAATCTTAGGGATGAAATTAAATTTCGACCCCTTCACAAGAGTTGTAGCCCTATATCTTAATTTTATTTTCACTTAAGAATCAACTCAATCAGAGTTGTACAGCTCCCAAATATCGCAAAATACCGAACCATGTTCAGAAAATTATCCAACTTATAACCTATAACCACATCTCTTACTTTGGTTAAATCAATCTCTTTCCATTTAATCTCCTAAAAATCATAATTCTTCATAAAAATGAAATTAATTGTCTTAGGAATCCAACGCTTTGAGAATCAAATCAATCGGATGTCGGACGAAGGAATTATAAGCAAAAGATTACAAAAGAGATCGGATTAAAAACAAAGTAACGGAACTTCAAAACCGAACTTTTCCACAATCATATCTCTCGATCCCGAACTCAGAATTTGACAAATTTGGTGTCAATAAAAAGATCAAAGGAAGCTCTACAACTTCCCTGAAGTACTCAAAATCAAATTAGGTCTCAAAAGAGGTCAAAAACTCAATCAAAGATTCTGTCCAAAACAGTTTTTCCTAAACGACTTCCAATTTTTAATCGCTCATAACTCCTAGCCCCGATATCGAAAAATTGCAAACTTTATATCAATGGAAAGATAAAAACATCATCTAAAACTTTCATGTAGATCACTTATGCTAATTCAAACTAAATCCATACGATGAGTGGCCTCGAAGTATAGAACACACAAATCTATACTTAATAGCATTTTCAAAACAAAGCATATATTCATAAATTCATATCTCTCAATCCCGACATCGAAAAATAGCAAACTTTATGTTCACAAAAAGCCCTCGACAGAGGTTACAATTTTTATGTTGATCATTTTCTCAAATTTTGCGTAAATCAAAAAGTCAACTTTTTCTTCAAAAAGTCAAACTCCAAGCGAACTTTGACTGATCATAACTCTCACTTCCGATATCGAAAAATATCAAACTTTATAGCTACAGAAAGCTGTTGACATAAAATACAAGTTTCCAGAAGACAATTTTCTCAAATTTTGCCTCAAACAAAAAGTCAACTCTCAAGTCAAACTTTCTATCTCCAAAAGTCAACTTTCTTAATTTTTCAAATTCTCTCACTTTTCTCTTTATTTCTTGATTTTCTACTAACTTTTCAATCAATTCATTCGCTTAAACTTTCATAACCCATACAAATCTCCACAATTATCAAATACATTGAAAACTCATAATTCTTTTCTCAAAATTTCCTTAAAGCATAATTTCATCTATAACATAATACTTAAACAAAACACTCATTCAATTTTATTTACTATTTTTAAATTATAATTAAAGATCGGGGTCCAACAGTTGGGACCCCGCTCTTGCGAGTCATGCGACTGACATCCTAAGTGACATCTGGACATGCATCCCAGAAGGGTGGCGTGCCCACACTAGTCAAACATAAAAAACGAACTTATTTCACCTACTTCCAAACAGATTTTGGAAAACCTCAAAAAGGAATTTCAACTTCGCTTCTTTAGAAATTTTGTTCCCCATTGTATTAAGTCTCTAATGACACCAAAATTATACAATTTGGTGCAAAAATCTAAAAGTTATATAACCCACACATTTTTGGACTGTTAATAAACTGAAACAACACACTATACTCAAATTCCTTCCAGAAATTTAAAGTCTTAGAGTCTAAATTAAAATTAAATCCCTTCACAGGAGTTGTATCTGTAAGTCTCTAGCTTATATAGAAACAAGAATTATCTCATTTGGAGCTCTACAGATCATGATATTCTCAAAATACTGAAGTATGTTCAGTAAAATATCTAATTCATATTCTTCCAATTGATACCCTTACTTTGATTCAATCATTCTTTTTCGAATTAATACCAAAAGCTATAAATTTTCATGGAGAGCTAGAGAAATGTGGTAAAAATATAATGCATTAAAAATCAGGTCATTTGGAGGTTAGATGACAAAGTTATGATCAAAAGAGTAAGAGATGTTCAGGTTTGGGAACACCAGCAAAGTTGCGATCGCGACTAGTCGCAAAGTCGTAATCGCGACACTTGCTTCCCTTCTTCCTCCTTTACTTTTTCTTCCTCAGACCTGTTTTAGTAAAAAGGGCATAACTTTCACTACAACTATAATGTTAAGGTTATTCAAAGATTGTTTCGAAGAGAACTTCTATACCTATAACTTTTATGAAGACTTCAAAAACAATTCTTGCATCTGTAAGGGTCAAAATTTCAAAATAATATAACTATCCTGAATGTCCATCCTATACAACATCACAAACTTCTAATAATCATATCTCTCAACTCCAATGTCCAAAAATTTCCTACTATATATCATTGGAAAGATGGAACAATCATCTACAACTTCCAAAAAGACAACTTTATCCAATTCAGTCTAGATCAATACTTTATTTCCATCAAAGCCAGAACACAAATTTTCACCCTTATGGAAAACTTGAAAATGCAACGAAGAAATTTGACATATCATTAGCAAAACACAAACATACTTCATTAATATCAAAATATAAGAGTTTTTACAAAGCTTTAGTAGGCATTTTCAGCTACAATACATCAATATCTCAAAATGTCAAAATACAAAAAGATACATGAATAGTAATTCACTCAAAATGTAACTAAAGCCTTGTAGTTACAAATCTAGCTTAAAACACAAAAAGATGCAAAGTTTTGAGTGATGCCTCGATTCTTTGTCACTCGATCTCTTGCTCGTCACCTGGAGATGGGAAGGAATAGGGGTGAGCTTAAAGCTTATGGGTAACAGTTTATAACGAAAAAATAAGCAAAACCTTTGAAATGTTTATTTTCCAATACAAAGTTCTAATTAAATTCATCAAAGTATCATTCTCACTTTCATAACCGAAATTTGCAAATTTCAAATCATGAATGCATCAAACTTGTCAACATCTCATAAGCACATAAGCACATCAAAATAGTTTGGGTAAATCCATAAACATGATGAACTACACATTTTCACATAATGGTCCTGTGTAGTCGTAAACTTGGTATACTAACACGATCCCATATAGTGATTTTGCGTAGACGTAAACTTGAGAGAGTCCATAAACGAGTTCCGTGTCACTAGCGGGTAGGCGGGAGAAGTCTTTAACTTGGTCAACATGCACGTGACATTCTTGAATAGATTACACCAAATCCACATAACATGTAATTCATAAATGGAAAATCGTTGGCCCAAATGGCACATTCTTGGAAACTTGTTTTTCATGAACATGAGATATTTCAAAAACTATTTCCGAAAACATGATTTCATAAACATGTATCATTTTAAAAAAATGATTTTCAAATTCTTTTCACAAATCATCAACCTAATTCACATATCAAACACATAGCAAATTCTCAATTCATTCAAAAAGCAACAAATGCAACATTTATGATGCAATTGAAATCATTGAACTTCCTTGATTCAAAGAAAACATCTATTGGCTTATTTATTCTATTATAAACATATACCCACCTTGAATTCCTTGCTTAAGAAATTTGTTTAAGGATGTGCTTTCTCTTGCTCCTCTTGCCTCTCTTGATCCCCTCTTTGATTTCCTTCATAAATGATCATATTCTCATTCAATAGGAATTCAAAATTAAGAACTCATAAAGCCTATTCACTAAAATTGACTCTAGATTGCTTAAGCTCATGTATTTCCTAAACTTCATGAACCAAAACCCCTTCCATATAACCAAGTATAAAAATCGAACTTAACTTGAATCTTCACCAATTTATGAGATTATTGGCTGTAAAGAATGCTCTTCCCTTCCTCTTTCTTTTTCCCTCCTTAAGCAACGTTAAACTCTCTCTTTAAGACTAAGAAAAGATGAAACCTAACTCAACACTTTTTTTTTCTTCACTTCACCGAAACCCCTCTTTTTCATTTTTGATTTTCATATTTCACTTCTTTTTTCTCCTAATCCACATTTTTCTTCTTCTTAAGCATAATACAACACCTTTCCTTTCCCATTTTATCCTTAATGAATGAGAAAAGTCCACCTTACCCTTTCTTTAATGCCTTTGTGCTTTTAACCTTTGGTAAACTACCCAAAATACCCCTTTATGCATTTATTTCCTCCCTTTACTTCAACTAACCTATGAAATAAATTCTACTAACATGGACATAAATAAAAATAAAAAATAAAAAAATTAACTCTAAAAAATTCACTTATCCAAACCTCATAATTATCTAAATCATGCTTAACTAAAAAAAAAAATTCAGGGGTCAATAGAGCCCATCTTGAAGAAGCCAAGTGAGCAAGGGAGTTCTTGTTGTGTAACTTAAGAAGCATGTCATTGCCAAGGGATAGATTTTAGAATGATGTAATGTTACTTTTATTTTGTGTTCTTTGTTAGGAAATGTTCACAGAAACATGGAACTCGTGTAATCAAGTTGATAATGGATATCAATTTTTACAGCATTCACAACAATTTGGGCTTACATTCTCTTATTGCAGATTTCTTTGTTTCTACATTTCCAATTCATTTTGCTGCTGCTGTACCTTCATGTACCTGTGCATCTTTGTCTTCATCACAAGTTGGAAAAGATTGTTCTTGGGACTTTTTTTGAACTTGATCACCTTCTTTCCCATACAATAGCAGGTACAGTCCGATGATAACAATAACTCCACCTAGTATGCTGAATTAGCTAAAGATGAGTTAAGGGGCATTCTTAATTAGAAAAAAAGGAAATTTGATTGCCTTCCAGCGTGCAGGGGCATTCTTAATTAGAAAAAAACGAAATTTGATTACCTTCCAGCGTGCAGTTCTTCGCCAAAAAGGAAGAAGGCCAGAATTTCGACCAACATGGTTGAAAGGGGAGTAAACATAGTCACAAAGACTGGTCCCTTTTCCTTTGTGCACCATATTTGAGCCACGATGAATAAACCACAGCTTAGGATTCCCTGACATTCGTTAATCATAATTTTGGCACATATTAGTTATCTAATTGACTTTATTTTTAAAGAACTAAGTACAAATTAACAACGTAAATAGATTACATGTGAGATGATCCTGTATTATGATATCATGACAACTGGATCAGTTTTCAGAATGAAATAGCTCATAATTTTAAAAATATACAATGTAAGATTGAAAGGGAGTTACAGATGCACTGACAGAATAAATGATGGACCAGAACTCCATATTGAGGCTGACAGACCATGCGGCTCGTTTGTGTTGTAAGAACGCAGTGATCAAAGCTGACTGAACTCCTCCGACACAGTTTATCCAAGTTGTAAGCGACAGTGGTGCAGGATACCTCTTTAATGCATATGCCTGCAGGAAGGAAGGAAGAAAGGAAGGAAATGCATTTGTCATCCTTATGATCAAGAAACTATCTGATGTACGTCTTTGTATACTCCTGAAACACAATACTACGATCGTGCATGTGAATAACCCTGGAGTTGAGATAAAAAACCTGCCAGATGAACCATATAGACCATGATATGCAGCTAGCAACCACGAGAATTGATCCCTTTATCCAGTTCTTTGGGACAGGATTACTTCTCATATGTAGAGGAGAAACCTGCAAACTTTGCACCCGAGGTCCTTTGTATAATGTAATGATCAACACCCCAGCTAGTGAGAACAAGGTCCCAAGAATTTTAGCTCTACCACGCCAATTCTTTATATCAACAACCTCTAACCTATACCAAATTCTCAGTGCTCAGGTCAAATAAATAAAGATATATGGGTGATTGGTTATAAGCATCCCACCTCAGTACAATTGCAAGTACAAAAGTGATCGATGGAATGGTGTTGATCACTGCTGTAATAAAGGTAGGAGAAGTACAACTCATGCTTGCAAAGTACATGTTGATGGTTAAACTGCATCTGTTAAAAATAAAAAATATAAACTGTAATGTCCATGTCCATTAAAAAAGATCGTATGGGCTCAGTTTACCAAATACCCTAGAAGAGAAAGACCACACATCTCCAAAAACAATACAGGTCTCAGCTTTGGTCTGACTTTTCTGCGGAGAGAATACATAACAATATCAGGCACTAAAAGCTTTCACAAACTAACAAATACGGATGATGTACCTAAAATAATCTTCTATGTAGGAAAAGTACTACATAATGATATGCCTCATAAAATCCTGTATACTGATGTATGATGTACCTCTCAAGAAAATAAGCGAAAGGAAACACTGCGACACCACCTAATATATGCCGATAAGTCACATAGACATGTGGGTTCAATCCAATATCAAAGGCAGCTTCTGTGATGAAATAGAGGAATGAGTAACAGATTTGTGCAAAAATCATTAGAAAATGTGGCATAAACCTCCAGTAAACCACCCTGTAGGCATATGCAATCGCCATTACTCTAGGAAATGCGATTAGTTCTTCTGGCCCTTCAGCTTGTTTATAGTTTGTGCAGAAAATATGCATCAATACTTTTGAAAGTTGATTGAAGCATACTGTACAAATTATGCTTCCATGTTGTTTGAATTATTTTGTGCTTTATGAAGCACCAACTTGGAAAACTGACAGCAGCTATTTAGTGGGACCGCGGAATCCAATATATCTTTACTGCAAAACTAAATTTGGTAGCTGTCTGATATGACAAATATTCATGCCATTTTCAGATGTAATATCCACCTGCTCAAATGTGCAACCAGGATTTCACTATATACCCAGATGATGAAATTTGTTGATCCATGGAGCAGTAAAGTGATACTTGAAATTAGTACCGAACAAGTTTTGATTTTGACACTGTAGAATGGAGTCAAAACATCTATTTCACGACTATATGCTTTGATGATGTCATGTCAGCGATGCCTTAAATTAAGCTCGAAGTTTCAGTTCACTTTTTTATAAGATTGTGCCGTTTCGAGTTAATCTCATGCTGCAGAGAATTGGTCCAAGTTGCAGAGGAAGCATTTTATATGAGTTGGAATGAAAAATCACCGTTCACTGCCATATCGTAGGAACCAAGAATATATTCGAAGTCTAGTTTAACTTGTTTTACCTTTTCTATATTCTACAAGGTGGGCACCTTTTGTCTGCCATCACAGTATGAGAATGTATCGTCATAATAAGGTGAATGTATGGCAAAGAATTTCATTCTTTCTGATGAAGAACTCTTAAGTTGGATTTGTTAGATCCAATTCACTTTTTTATAAGATTGTGCCTTTTCGAGTTAATCTCATGCTGCAGAGAATTGGTCCAAGCGGCAGAGGAAGCATTTTATATGAGTTGGAATGAAAAATCACCGTTCACTGCCATATCGTAGGAACCAAGAATATATTCGAAGTCTAGTTTAACTTGTTTTACCTTTTCTATATTCTACAAGGTAGGGACCTTTTGCCTGCCATCACAGGATCATGAGAATGTATCGTCATAATAAGGTGAATGTGCGGCAAAGAATTTCATTGTTTCTGATGAAGTCTTAAGTTGGATTTGTTGAAATCCAACCGTTATCGAATCACAGGTGCAGCGGAAGACAAAAATTTTATAGATTTCGAACGGATCCCGACAATTGAATAAACTTAAATATAATACAAAATAATTTAGAAATCGTACCTTGGTCGCTTTTCCATTGAAAAAATCTTTGAAACTTTTTCCGTTTGATCAATCACGAACTTTTCAAATGTTCAACTTTTGATAGTATCCATAAAGCAATTTTCAACTGATTTAAAAAGAAAAAGACAAAAGTGCACGCTTATAAAAAGTTCTTCCTTTAAATAAAAAATTATAAAAATCTTTTATTAAAATTAAATCTCTTTAATTATAATTATAATTAAAATCAAATTCAAATTCAAATTCTAATTCTAATTAATTTAATTTTAATAAAATCAAATATCTAATATTTGATCTCAAAGTTTCTCAAACTTTATAATTAAGTCCAACTTAATTAAATTGATTTTCTTTCACAAATTGCTCTTTTATGCCTAACTCATTAGGTTCCTAATAAATTGACAATTATTATAAATTCTAATTCTAATTCACAATTAGAATTAGGTAAATTAAATTTTTAATTTATCTTATCTTTAATTCTCTAATTAAATAATTTATAATCATAAATCATGATTGACGTCTAGCAATATGTCATAATTCTAGCAACATGTCATATTTACCTAAATATATGAAATGTCAAAGTGACTGACTTAACCTGTCTATGTATGGCTATAATATATAATTTAATCTTTTCGTCATTTAATATTCTAATTGGACGGAGTATGGATACACTGTCTACTCTTATCATCCAGTCATGTTCGTTCTTGCTAATTAGTAATTAATTTATAATTGAAATTTGAAATCTTTTTTTCAAATATCAATTTACTATGGTCGAAGAATTCCATAAATTATTGCTAATCAAGAATAGTAAAATATTCTCTCTAATTACTTTAGAGTAATAAATCCTATATTGACTTACTCAAGTATCTACTTATGATTCATACTGTATCCAATTACTACCGATGTAATTATTTTAGGACGATTCATAACTAACAACAAAACATAGTAATTCTCACACTAGATATCTTGGTAATCTCAAGTCTAAGGATCAATTATACAACTATCATTATGAGATGATCAATAGACACATAAGTAATATTCCATCTAGAATTTTCATAATTGGGTCAGTTCAGTGACTTAATCTCTAATAATCACCCACACGTTAGTTTAAGTATCATTATACTTTAATTTATGAGATCAAGTACTTTTTTCATGAGAAAGAAATATAATGTGTGCTAATTTTACCGTTTCAACAATATCCAGTCTTGATGAAACTATAACTAGGATTATTTATAAATAACACATAAGTGTAAATTGAATCTCATAATTATGATCTCATCATAATTTCAATTACACAGTGATTATTCCAAGGATTTTAACATAAAATCTTAATTAAATTAATAAATGAAGATAAATAAAAACTTTTCATTAATTCAAAATAAAGTCATACATTAATTTGCATCCATTTGATTGGTTGCAAGGGCATAAGCTAACAATCTCTCACTTGCACTAAAACCAATCCCCTGTGAATCTTATACCATATCCATCCATATGTTGATCATATCTCTTTTGAGACAATGTCTTAGTAAAAGGATCTGCTAGATTCTTTTCATTAGGAACTCGCTCCAATGTTGTGTATTTCCACTTCACTATCTCCCTGATCAAGTGAAACTTTTTGAGTACATGTTTAGACTGTTGATGAGACCTAGGTTTCTTTGCTTGCGCAATAGCACTGTTGTTTTCATAATACGATACTATGGGCTCAACAATGTTAGGAATTGCTCTAAGTTCAGAGATGAACTTCTTGATCCAAACTACTTCCTTTGTCGCCTCTAACGCTAAAATATACTCTACTGTGTTCGTTGAATCTGCAATGGTTGGTTGTTTGAAACTCTTCCAACTAAATGCACCATCTTAAAAAGTAAAATATACCCTGATTGTGGTCTACTATCATCTTGATTAGACTAGAAACTGGCATTCGAATGACCTAAACTCTTAGCTCAGTTCCTTTATGGACCAGAAAAATATCTTTAGTCTTTCTTAAAAACTTGAAAATGTTTTTCTCATTCATCCAATGATTCTCATCGGGATTAGTTTGATATCTATTTGTTATGCTCAAAGTACAAGCAACATTTGGTCTAGTACATAGCATCATATACATGATTGATCCAATTGTCGAATCATATAGAATACAATCTATTTTATCTTTTTCCTTTTATGTTTGTGGACATATACTCAGGGAGAGAGAAATCCCATACAATATGGGTAAGAATCCCCTCTTGGAATTCTCCATGCTAAGCCTCTTTAACACTTTATCTATGTACGTGGGTTGAGATAATCCAAGCAACTTTTTTAATCAATCTCAATAAATCTTTATACCTAGTATATAAGCTACTTCTCCCATATCTTTCATGGAGAAGTTCTTAGATAACCATATCTTAACAGACTAGAGCATTGAAATGTCATTTCTAATAAACAATATGTCATCCATATAAAGCACTAAGAAAACGACTACATTTTCACTTATCTTCTTGTAAACACAAGGTGTTAGACCCTGATCTTTTGATGGAATTTAGAATTATTAAAATGGAATTCAATGAGTGTGTTTGTATAGGTATTGTGTTGTAGATGTTATTGTATTTAAAGGATATTGATGAGAAATGAAGTGATTGATTTTGATGACTTTGAAAATTTAGTACAGTTGTATAAGTTATGAAGGTCAAAATGAATTAGTTGATTGAAATGGAAGTTGAAAAGCAAGAAATGATTAGTGAAAGTGTTATATGTTGAAGAAAATTAAAAGGTTTGACTTTTTGGGGTAAAAAGTTGACTTTTGATTTAGGCAGATTTTGAGAAAATGATCTGCATGAAATTTGTAGCTTATGTTGAGAGCTTTTCGTAGCCATAAAGTATGCTATTTTTCGATATCGGGATTGAAAGTTATGATCTTTGAAAGTTAAGTGTATTTTGCCTTGATTTTGGAAAATGCTGTAAGTGTAGGATTGTATATGTTGTGTTTTGAGGCGATTTCCATACTGATGTGGTTTGAATTGGAGTAAATCATTAAGTGAAAGTTATAGAGAATTCGAATAGCTTTAAAATGATGTATAATATGTGATTTTTGGTTGTGGAGGTTGAAAGATATGATAATGTGAAATTTGGATATTGCTTAGGTGATGGCTATCAGGGCAGAAACTTCGATTGAAAAATTAACTTAGCTAGAGGTTGAATTTGCTTTGGAGTTCTTCATGAACATTGTAGAGCTTGTTTTTATCTTTCCATTGATATAAGGCACGAAAATATTGGACAAGGGAGTAGAAAGTTATGATTGTTAGAAGTTCTGATGTTGTTTAGTGTGAAGCTGATTGATCCGTCAGTTTGTGTGGAGTTTTTGACTTATTTAGAGGTAGATCTGATTTTTAAGGCCTTAATGGAAGTTGTAGAGGGTTCTTTTACCTTTCTATAGACACTGAGTTTGTCAAATTTGGAGTTCTGGATCAAAAGTTATGATGTTTGCAAGTTTTGGTACTGTTGAGAAATTATCGATCAGTCATCTTTGTGTAAACTTTTGATCCCTTTAGTGTCCAAGCTTGCCTTTAAGTCCTTCTTGAAAATGGTAGAGCTGTCTCTTAGCTTTCCAACGAAACAAACCGTGTCTAATTTGGAGCTCGGAGTCAAAAGATATGAACGTTTGAAGTTTGGAGGTCGGATCGCATGGTTGATCGCCCACCCGTGCGCGCCCGCGCGAGCGACCGACCTGGTGCGGGCGACCGACCTGGTGTGAGAGACCGACCTGGTGCCGGCGACCGACTTGGTGCGGGCGACCGACCTGCTGTGCGACCTTTGCGGTCGATTTTCAGCCGACCAACCTCTCTTCCTTGTTTTTGCCATAACTTCTTCGTCCGACATCCGATTGACCTGATTTTCGAAGCGTTGAATTCTTAAGACATTTTTCTATCTTTTCATACTAGATAGGTAGGTTTTGGAATTAAATGGAGAAAGATAGCTAGGATTATAGTGAGCTGATGGTTGTAAAAGTTTGAACAGTGTTCGGTATTTTTGAGATATCTCGAGCTATAGAGCTCAGATTGATTTGATTCTTGTTGGAAATTAAACTAGATAGATGGGGCTACAAATGTTATGAAGGAGCCGATCGACAATGTAGCCTTCAAGACTTTCAAATATGGGTCGGAAGTTAGGTATAGAGTTCAGTCTCAGCTTTGTAATGGTATGAGTAGTGTTCAGTATTTTGGATATATCTCGATAGATAGAGCTCCGATCGATCTGATTCTTTTTGAAAATTAAAATAGAGACATGAGGCTACAAATGTTATGAAGGAGCCGAGCTATGATGTGGCCTCTAAGACTTCCAAATACAGGTCGGAAGTTCAATGTAGTGTTCAGTCTCATTTCTGTAATGGCTGAACAATGTTCAATATTTTGGAGATATATCGATCGCTAGAGCTCGGATTGAGCTGATTTTTTTTAGAATTAAAATAGAGACATGGGGATACAAATTTTATGAAGGAGCCGATCGACAATGTAGCCTCTAAGACTTCCAAATATGGGTCGGAAGTTAGGTGTAGTGTTGACCTCTGTGCGAAGAACAAACTTCAGTATTTTGGAGATATCTTGAGCTATAGAGCTCCGATTGATCCGATTCTTGAAGCGATGGATTCGTAAGACATAGAGGAAAATTTCTTTAGAAGAAAGTTTTATCAAATGACTTCATTTATCTGATCTAAATAATCAGACAAGATGTCAGTTTTAAAGACCAATGAAGGGGCAATTTTGGAAGTTTACTTAAGGAGTTGAGACCTTAGGCTTAAGGGGAAGGGCAAATTGGTCTTTAGCCAATCATTAAATGACATGGCAGTATAAATAGAGGGAGGCTGTCGTGGGCAACAAGAGAAAGCCACGAATTTGTGAGAGAATAAAAGAAATAAAAGAGAGGAGAAGGGAGAAGCAGCCAACGGTGGAGAAGAAGATGGAAGAGCTTCAAAGTTTTGATTTTTTTCTACTGGTTTTTAAGGGGTTTTCGAGGGTTGTCCAAGAGAATAGATGGAGGATGATGGAAGCTTGCCTATAGAGTCAAGACATGGCCGAAAATGGTGGAGAGAAAGGTAAGTTCGAAATTTTCAAGTTGAGATTTAATGAGTTTTCTTGGTTTAGAAATATGGAAAATGGTATGGGTTTGTGGAATATGAAGTCAATTTTGATGATTGCTAAGTATGATAGGTTTAATTTGGGATTTTGAGAATTAGGGTTTATGCCCAAATTTGGAATTTGGGGCTTTTGGAAATTTGTAATTTAGAAAGCTTGAATATATGAGGGATTTATGTTTTCTAAGTTCAATTTGAGGATTAAGTTATTTATGATGTTGAATTTGGGTGAAATTGCTTTAGGTGAAGTTAAATTGAAAGAAAGAAGGAACCAATGGACAAATTGGAGCTAGGAACAACTTTCTAGCATCGAATCGAGGTGGGTACCAGTTTATAATAGAATTTATAAGTCACTACTGCTTTCTTTAAATAAAGGGATTTTCTGATTTCAATTGCATCATAAGTGTTGCATCATTGTGTGAATGATTTGAAAAATCATCATTGATTCCATACATGAGCTTTTGATGAATTGCAAAATACATTTGTGTTATGCCTCGAAAGATTCCATGGCATTTCGTATATTCAAAAGAAAGAGCATTCAATAAATGATATTGAGCTCGAATATGATAAAGGTTTAAAAAATTATGATTTCCGATTAGTTTTAAGAGCTTTTATAAAATATGGTTTTATGTAAAAGTTTGAAAACTTGTGATTTCCGCATAAATTCGGAAGTGTATAGAAAATATTGTTTATGGAAATATTTGAAAGTTTGATTCCTAAAAATGCTTTGAAATTGTCTAGAAAATGGTTTATGCAAATGTTTGAAAATTTATGATTTCCGAATGTCTAATGTTTATAAAAAAAAAAGTATTTGAAAAATTATCATATCCGACATTGTTTATAAAAGTGTTTGAAAAGTTTACGATTTCCAAACTTGTTTATAAAAATGTTTGACAAAGTGTGATTTCCGAAATGCATTTGAAATTGTTTAGAAAATAAGGTTTATTTAAATGTTGAAAAGTACGATTTTCGAAAGGCGTTTGAAATGGTTTAGAAACTGTTTTAAGAATTTATACAAGTTTTAAATGTTTGATAAATTAAGAAAATTTCTGAAGTTTCGAAAAAATGACACAAAGGCCCAATTTCTTGTCATCAAATGATTTGGGAGATTGATTGAAAATTTGAGAAAGTATTGAATTTTATTATTCCCGAATATTTTTGGAAAAGGGTTACGAGTTTTAAAATGAATTGAGAAATGAAGAAAGATTTTGAAATTTATTTAGTAATTTGGATTTAAGAAATTGCGTAAATTGTTAAATTCTTTATTTTCATTTAATTTGATAAGTTATGAAAATGTTTTCGGAATGTTTTTAAGAAAATACAAGATTTATAAAAATAAAAATAAAAATAAAAAATAAAATAAAATTGAATAATGTGCTTTATGAACCTGCATACGTTGATTTATGTCTTAAAGAAATCACTTGCATTCATTGTTCTGATGTTGATCCATATGTGATTACATTGTTGAATTGAGATTGAATATGTTTATTAATGTGATAATGTTATGCCATTGGAGTGTGCCATGGCATTTTGATTTGAATGGAAAGAAGAAAAGAAAATGGAAGCATATCATTTTGATAAATGATCTTGAGCATTGCTTATATGTTTTTGTGTGAGCGAGAGAGTTACGGATGGATAGTCACGTGCACGTCGACGTATGGAAAATTTTAGCCTTCTCCCGGCTGCCCGCTTGAGGCCACGAGATCCTGAGAAATAGAACTCGGATAGATTACGGTATAAACTTCGGTTTATCCGTTGTGTTTACGGAACTCTCGAGCCATGTGTTGTTGTGCATTGCTTATGTAATTGCCATTGCATCTATGAATTGTCAAGTTGATGCATTCATGTTTTATAAACTTATGGGTTTATGGCTGAAAGCCTAAAAATCATATGTTTTGTAAATTGCGATTTTGAATACAGCAAGGAAAGAACTTTTGGAAAATGTGCTTTACGGATTTCAAAGCAATGTTTTCTAAGACCAGAAAAGAAAGAGAATTTCAAGGGTTTTGCTTATATTTTTGTTATAAACTGTTACCCACGAGCTGTAAAGCTCACTCCCCCTCATTCCCATCCACAGGTGATGAGAAGAAGATCGGGTGAAAGAAAATGAAGATTTCTATTTGCATGTGTTTATAATGTATTTTTGGTAAGTTAAATGGTTGCTGAGAAGTCTAGAATTGTTGTGTATTGTGTACTTTGGTTTTGGGTTATGGGTAATGTATAAGGCTTGAAAATGCCACTATGATTTGTATAAAGCTGTGATTTATGAAATTGTGTATACAGTGAGTATAAGGTGTATGAATTTCTAGAATTATGCATTGCTTTAAGTTGTGTATGGGATGTGTATATGATTATGAGTATGATAAGGTATTGTTGTTTGAGATTTGGATAAGGCTATTGAGTTATGGTATTGCACATGGATAGTGCGATTGTATGTGAATGTATTTTGGATTGAGTTTGGTTATGAAAGAAATGAAAAGGAAAGGAATAAGAAAGAAAGAAAAGAAAAAGAAAAAATTTTATACCAGATTTAAAATGTCTTAAGGTTTCCAACGCGACAGTGATTTCTAAGATTTTGTTCACGGATGTCGGTACTTGTATTTCAGTTCGAATGCTTCGATTCGATTTGTGATTTGTGATCGTTTGTTTGGTTTGCCTCCGAGCCAATTCGATTTGACTTTGTTTGTATGCTTCGCTTCCAAGTTGGCTTTCGATTCGTTAATGATTTGTTTCGCTTTGTGATCAATCGTTTATTCGTTCCGCCTCTTTGTGATTCGTTCCGTCTTCCGTTTTCGGGTTGGGGCGCCGGTCTCCGGATCGGGTACCAACACAAGGTTCATCCACATTTTAGATAAAATCAAACTCTTTGATTGTTTTATCAAAATAGATGTTCCAACTTTGTGAAGCTTGCTTAAGTCCATAAATGAGCCTTTGCAATATACATAATTGATTAAGAAATTCTTTGGATTCAAAACCCTCAAGTTGTGTCATATACACATCCTTTTGCAAATTCTCATAGAGAAATGTTGTTTTAACATCCATCTGCCTAATTTCATAATCATGGTATGCAACTATAGCCAATAAAATCCTTATGGATTTAAGCATTGTTACTAGCAAAAAAGTTTTATCAAAATCAACTTCTTGTTTTTGTTTGTAACTTTTCACCACCAACTTGCTTTGTGTGTATGTACATTTCCATTCATGTTAGTTTTTCTCTTAAAAATCCATTTGCACCCAATAGGTACTATACCGTCAGGTGCATCCATCAAAGTCCATACTTGGTTAGTATACATGGCTTATGCATTATTAACTATTCATATATACGTGAATAAATATTTTTGACATATGTAAAGACGTGTACATGCATTCAGTGACATTTTTAAGTATAATTGGTTTTACAATTTTGATTAAAATGAGAATTGTGGTTTTTATGTGTCGAAAATTTATTTAGAGCATATCATGATTATTTTGAAATTTTTGGTAAATTTTACGAATTTCTAAAACTTTGGGGTATTTTGGACAAAAGAATATAATAAAAGACAAAAGGGAGGGTGACACATGGCCCACATGCATGGGTTCCATATGTCATTGAATTGTTAACCCACATAGTTAGGTGTTGAGAAAAAACACTTATGCAGCTCACATCTCTTCTTCACCATCGAAAAGAAACGAAAACACCAACTAAAACTCTTTTCTTTGTTCTTTTCATGCATGACTGAAACTACCTGTTATGCATGTTTATATATTTGGTTTCTAACTCTCAACTACTGGAGAACTAGCTGAAGATGAGTATACGTTTGAGTTGAAGTTTGTTTGCTTGAGAGAATGTGAAAATGTGGAATTTTTTAGCAGAAATTTCATTGAATCAAGTAAGTTTTTTATGAATACATTTGATGATGTTTTAATATTTTGTATATGGGTTCATTCATGAGTGATATGGGAAGAAATAAATTCATTAGTGAGAATGAATAAGTATAGAAACATGGAGAAAAATGCAAAAAATAGGGAATATGCGTGAGAGATGTCGGATTTGATGTTTAAGTTTGAACCTTGGATTTTTGAGTTGTTTTGTGTTGTTAAACTGAAAGGGGAGTACTGTAGATGATGTTTGCATGCTTATGGATAGATGCATGCGTAAGTGTCTATAGGTTCTATTTTGGTTTGTGGTTTGTTACTATTCATGAAAACAAACTTATAGTAGTGAGAGAAAGTAGATGTGAAAATTCAATTTTAATGGTAAATACCATATAAGCTTGCATTTTAATTGTTTTGAGATTGTACTAGAGTAGAAAGACAGAATATATGGTTAGGAATGAATAAATCAATAGGAAGAAGAGTGAAGAAGAAGAAAAAATATGTGTTTTGTTAAGCTAGAGAAAGAAGAGAAGAGGAGTTGCATTTGAAGGTTTTTTTTTTCAAAATCAAACTTTGTTGATTCTCTTAGCCACAACTTTGTCATCCAATCTCCAAATGACTTGCAACTTAAACCAATAGACTCCTAAGACATTGTCCTTTCTCTTCAAAAAAGTTTAGAGCCATCTGAATTGATTAGAAAAAGATTGATTAACTCAAAATGAGGGTATGAACTGGAATATTATAAACTGGGGATATTATAGTAAACATGTTTCAGTATTTTGATTATAACTTGATTCGTGAAGCTCCAAATGAGATGATTTTTTATTCAAAATAAACTAGAAAATTTGGATACAAATGGTAAGAAGAAATTGAGTTTGAATTCTATCCTTAAGGATCATGAAATTTAGCTTGAAAGTGAGTCTTGGCTTTAGTTGTAACTAGGGATAGAAATCATATCCTATTGTTATTAAATAAACGGTGATGATGTAGGTCGAATCAGATAAATATATCTTCACGAAAGTTATAGCTTATTCCTTTAGTTTTCTATTGGTATAAAGTTTGTAAATTTTTTATATTGGAAATGAGAGTTATGTGGTGTACAATTTGAATCTATGATCATGTTTTAGCCAAAATTTCAAATGTACACAATCTATGATATTTTGAACATAACTAATTGAATAATAAACCAAATTGTATGAATTGTAGAATCTAAGTATCATTTGAAACTTAAGACATAAAGGAACAATTATCTAGAAGAAAGTATTATATAAATACATCATTTTCTTAATCTTATTGATTATGCAAAGTTGATCGAATGAGGTGCTTCCAGCAGTAGCTGGAATAGTAATTGAATGTATGAATTTTAGAATTTTTGAAGTACAATTGATGTTCACATCAGTTTAGTAAGGAAATATACCCAAGAATTTGTCATTGAACATGTATATTATATGATACATTCTTAAATGTGCTTATTAAGTTAATGAGCAATGTAGTAATATGAAACAATATATGATTGCATATAGACAAGCACGTCAAACGATCGCTTCCAAATATTATCGAGACTTCAAGGCAATGAGCAAAACATGAGCTATTGTCAGTAATATAAGATAGTCCCATATTCATTTATTCTGTTTGATACTAATTTGACTTATGCTATATGTGTGTATTGAATTAGAAATGTTTGAGTTGTTGAATGTATAAACCTATTCTGCTTTTGAAACTGTTAAGTCCTAGTTGTGGCTAAATAGACATGCTTAGAAGGGTTTGCAGCTACTCCAGTGACACTTCGATGTCTCCTGTCACTGAAAATTTGGTGTCATTTGTTATTGACACTTTGGTGTCTCCTATTATTGAGACATAAGTCTCTTTTATATAATATCAATCATGGTATCTCCTGCTGGTTGACAAAATCTGCAATCACAAAGAATTGTTCCTAGTACCTACAAATTGAATATTCCAAGGTCATCTCCCACAAAGACTAAAATGCTCACCACTAAATTAATCCTAATTACTTAAACGAATTTGATAATAAACTTAAAAGAAGATTGGATTTGGGTAGACCAGAAATTATGAAAACTAAATAAAATAACAACCAAGGATAATTTGATGATTTCAAATTAGGGCTTAGGGTTTACCAACTCAAGAGATTGATTAATACATCATAAAATTAATTGAATGCTAGGCTATAATAACGATTGCACGACTTTAGTTATATCCTTTTTCAAGTTATATAAGAGCATCTAACTAGTTGATTACCATCTCTCAATATGCAAATTAATTAGTTAAATCCATAAAGAACAAGCAATCACAAGTTATCACACTAGCTTAGAATATCTCTATCTCTAAGTCTAGGGTGTTTATCTTCCTAGAGAACAAACTATACTTCACCTCTTAGTCCATCATATGATTCCTAAGATTGCATCTATGGAGATCAAGCATAGAGATAATAGTGAAATGCAAGAGAGATAAATATAACTCAAGAACTTTCATTCAATACCCATCAATCCATAAAATACAAATCAATCCCCCAAATAGGCTACATCCGTAACCCTAAATGAGGTTTAGTTCCAAAACATGATAAGAAAATCCACAAACATAAAGAAACTCAACATTCAAGAAAGAGTAGAGAGAGAAAGTAGAAAGAACATAAGACAAGGTTGCTTCTAATCCTTGATGCAAATCACCAAAACTTCCTCCTTCCCTATTATTTTGTGCCTCCTTAAGTGATAACCTCATTTTCAGTGTCTAGCCCCCCTTTTTAGGTCTTCAAAATGAATATTTATAATGTTTTAGGTCAAAAGAAAACTAGTTTTCACTAAACAAGGCAAGGCATATTGTCTTTGGGCTGTCAATGTTTGGTAAACGAACATTCTCGGGTCTAAGAGGTGAAGTTGGCAGACAATATCCATTAAACAGACCTTCTCAGGTCTCTATAATGGAATTTGTTAGGCGATGTCCATTAAACAGACATGATGTCCGTTAAATAGACCTTCTCGAGTCTCTGGAGTGGAATTTGCCAGCGATGTCCATTAAACGAACATACACATATTCACCAATTTCACACTTTTAACCCTTCAGTCGATATAATCTCTCCTTGAAGCCTTCACGGAAGTTGTAGAACTCGAAGTCCTCGTTGAAAGTTTCCTTAAATGACCTTAATCTAACATCCACAATAAAATTTCTTCCTTTCACCCCCGAAATCTATCCATTTGTACCTATTAAGTAACAAAGTTGAAATGTGTGAGAATTAACGAAATAAAGCTTCAAATTCATACAGAGATAAGTCAAATTAATTCCAATTCACCCCAAAATCATACAAGAATAATTTGACTTATCAAATTCCCCCATATTTAAACTATTGCTTGTCCCCAAGCAAAACAAAAGAAAACTAACTACTAAATCCTTAACCACGTTATTGAATCCACTTTCGTAGGTGTACAGTAGTATTTAGGATATGCCACAAGCCTTTAAACCACTATATGTCTATATTGGAGAAATTACTTAAAATGAATGGTACCCACAAACATTTCCCTTCCATCATTTCACACCTAATCATCACCATAGCTCAAACTAATAAGTCAAAAACATCATAGGTAAGAATTGAAACACAAAACATGGTCACATAATACTTCATAACTTAGATCACAACTAAGTAACAATATGACCTCATAATGCTTCAATTAATCAAAATCACATGCCATGAATGAAGTCTCTCATAAAGAACACTTTCACACATAAGTGTTTAAGAGTTACTCTCAATCATCTTCTTATGCATGTCTCTTATCATAAGCTTGCATTTTATCTACTTCTCCATTACTCCCATTTATGACATATCCATGAATAAAAAAGGTCTTTATTCCTTAGGTTGCAACGGGGCCAAGGGGTAAAGTAGGTTATGAAAGAAAGGATAGTAATTCAAATATTCAACAATTAGTAGAGCAGAAATCACAACTCTTAGAATCATGATGTTTATGAAACTCTACCAACTTTATTGTCGCAATTTCCCTCATTCCTTCACCCTGAAATCTGAAGTAAACATGCTTTATTTATTATTATCAAACTTTCTTTTTCCTTGTTTGTTTTTTCCCCTTTTTTTGTTTTTTTCATTAGGTTAGCATGCTTCTTCACTTACCATAAAAACACCCCCACACCTCTTCCTTTGTATACTTATCAATGAAAATATTAAATGCACAACCCTAATAGCTCTACTAACCATTGAATAAGGGTGAACTTGTTTTACTTGGTTCATGGTTCTTTGGGATAGGTTGTAATATCTCGTTACTGATAGCAAGGGTATTTTGGTATATTGGGACAGATTGGTAGGTTTCATTGCATTCACTGATTGAGCATGTCACTGGCCTCTAATTATAGAGGAACAGGTTTATTGCATATGCATTTATTCATAGGTACATGCATTCATGGTTTTCCAGTATTTTAATTGTGAGCATGAACTGACTGAACTGACTAAATCGTGATTAATTGAGAAATTAGGAGTAAGTGGGCTCAAATGACTGATTCAGAATAGTTTAAGAGTGATTGGCTATTGATAGTAGCTTGTAGGAAATTTTCGGAAGATTCGGGAGAAAATGCCCAGACCGGAAATTTTTGAGTGACAGACCGATTAACCGTATGAGACTGAAAGAATTGTCCAATGGCAAAGGAAAATTTTGAGTTATACTGTTAGGAAATAAAAATGTTGAGCCATTGAAATTTAGAGACTAGAATCTAAAGAAAATTGAGGACTGATGTCTATATAAATATACCTAGGTTTTGAAATTTGGGAATTTCCCTAAGGCAAAGAAATCTTCTTCTTCTCTTCTCCCACGGTGATCTTCGATTTCTTCTCTTTGGTGTGAGAGCTTTGATCTTTCTTGCTGGTTCTTCTCCTTGTGCTAGCTTGGAGTGTTTAATGTAGAAGAGGAAGTGGGTTGAGGCTTGAAGGTAGAGATCGTTGGTTTTGAAGGTTTTAGGGTTTTGGAAGATTTGTGGATTTGAGGCTTGATTTGGTAAGTTAGTGGCTTTAATGTTGTTATTAATGATTGTTTGATGCATTTATGGCATTTATTATGTTGAATGGGTAGTTAGAGTGAGTTAATACTAGTTTTTAGAGAGAGAGAAGAGGAAAAAGCGATCGGAGAAGACGGTGGCGCGACCAAGACGTCATGACGTCTAAGCGCGACCTCGCCATGACAGCAAGCGAGACGCCTTGTAACGTTTTAAATCCACACGCTGGCGAGCTGCAAAGAGGATGCACTTGGCAGCGAAAGCGACCTTCAGACGCCATGGCGAGGGATGTGATGCTTGCGGAGGAGCAATTCGATGGGTTGCATTTTAGTTTACTAGGCATAATTTCTGGTGTAGACCTCCGATTGAGGTGATTTATGATTCGTTACGGACTAGGGAAAGAGGTCTACAATTGAGGATTATTATGGAAGTAGAATTTAAATCACATGGTATTGATTCATAGAGATTGAGGTCAATTATGGTTCCTATTGTGACCTAAGTATTGAATTGTGACAATTGGAGTTTTAATTGGGATTTTCAATAGAGGTTTTGACCCAATGGTTATGGAATTACTATAGGGTATATGAATCGAGGAGATTGAACTGAATTTTAGGATTGGATCAATTATTGTCGATCAATTGAGCGAAGAGTCAGAATTGGGCCTAAGAGTTCTAAATTGGGTTTTAGTGTCGAAAAATCGTGGACATGCATTGTACATAATTTCATCGAGACATGTACATTACTGAATTGTTTAATTGAGCATCTAGTAATGGGACTATATTTTACTACTATAGAGGCGCCATTGGATCGTCATTCCACGGACATTGCTGGGACTTCCAGGCAGTAGCTCGGAAGTTACAGGTGAGTAACCTAGTTGGTTTCTCAAATTCCTAATTGTCTAAATGCTCTATGTGAATTACTTGCCAATGTGAATTGCATGATTACTGAAATGTTTATGATCGAATTGCATGCTTTTACTGTATGGGATTGGACTACTGCTTGACATTGGGAATTGAAATACTGGGCTTTTATAGCCATATCACTGTTAAACTACTGAACACTGCATTACATACATAAATGCATGATCAGATAAGGAACGTTGTGACCCAAGTCGCTAATATCACTGAGTGAGCCTCGAGCTCTAACACTGTACTGACCGGGCCTCGAGCCCGAGAGGAAAAATCCCTGACGCATCCACACTGAATATCAAATACTGACTGAGCACTTGGGCAGAACACTGAATAACTGGAAAAGAGTCACATATGCATTGTATACATGGTATGTCTCGATTTGTGACACTTACTGAATTATGTGATGACATGAGAGATTGCAAATTGTTACATGCTACTGTAAATTGTTGTATAATACTGTAATTTCTTATATGATACTGTTAATTGAATATTACTGTGCCATGTTGTACGCAATCTGCGTAATGCATGATTTGAGTGAACCATCAATAATAGTTTCTCATTGAGTTCGCAAACTCACCCAAAATTGCAACCTATTTTTTAGGACTGATAGAGTAGACCCCTAGCTCCGGAGATAGTCTTTTCCTGCCGTGCGAGCATGCTAGCAAGAGAAGCGATGGCACACAGGTCAGTTAGCTGGGTTGGAATTTTGTGGATGACTTAGTATAGACACTTGTATCAGTTTCCTTTTTGGAGACTGATAGACTTGTCTATTCTGATATTGGATGACTGTATCAAGATTGCTATTATGATTTTTCAAATTTAGTGATTTCTGATATTGTGATTTATTTATTGCGATGCCATGTGGACTATTAGCGGGATTTTTTGGTTGTGCAACTTTATCGTGGGATACGTGTCGGAGCGACCCTCGGGCGTCCCGATATGTACCCTACAGTGAGGGGGCGCTACATTAGGTGGTATTAGAGCATGGTTTGGCATCTTTTGGGATTAGTCAATTTAAGCTTGAATTACCGTGAGAATAGCGGAACTGATAGGAAATTTCTTGTTTGTTTTAGGTCATCCGTACTTGGAGATCGAGTTGAGCTACCAGCTGACCTGGAATCGGTAGGAGCTAGTAGGGAGTCCCTCATGCCTCATTCAGAGGAGTTGCCTCCTCGAGTTCCTGTGAGGCGGAACGGAGATATGATCGACTCAAGTGGCGGGGTCATTGATTTCTTTGGCAAGAGACCTGCTGAAGGCGAGGATGGCTAGAGATGTAACACCCCATTCCCGCGTGACCCGAACCCGACATCAATGGTGATATCCGAGTCCGTGCCCCGCGAGGGTGGCATGCTACATCACTCAGTCGAAACTCAGTATAATTTTTTTTTAAACATTCATTCCATCAGAGCCATTTCATTTTTCTTTCATTTACACTCATGTGCGCGGAATACAGTAGACAATTTGCATCAACGTGCATAGATAAACATTTTCAGTTAATACAATCAGTTACAATTATTACAAATGGTCAACCATAAATTACTAATAACCATTTTATGTACAAAACAGAACCACATTGGCCCATTACACATACAATTAGTCATTTTGGAATACAATTCTATTGGACACTAATGCAGACGAAAACTGATCCCGATCTCTTCTCTACTTCAATACCCAACAACGTTATACGTCCGTTGCCTAACGGGGTATTCTTCTGAGTCCTGAAAAATAATTCCAAATTTTGGGTGAGTTTTGCGAACTCAGTGAGAAACCATCATCGATGGTTCACTCAACCCATTCATATTCAATCAATTTACTAAATAATACATACAATCACATTTCTCAAGTGTAATGCGTTTCACCTTTAATACAATTTATATTCAATCATTTATAGATGCAATGCACATGTGACACTTTTCATTTTCATTTCATTGTTGTGACCGTGCGCCTTCAAATGTCCCGATGGCGGGCACATTGCGTTGAGCCGATGGCTCGAAAACATGGGCTTGAAGCCTAGTACATTGAGCCCGAGGCTCGAATACGTTGGACTTGAGGTCCTGCGTTGGTGAAAGCTCTCATATCGTTAGGCATGATATGCCCCGATCTGATGGTGCTCCGGTCACAACCGCCTTTATCGATCATACTTTTATGCATGCAATGTACATGTTCCAATTCACATTCACCGACATTTTACATTTCAAAGACCAATTCCCATTCCTTCGGACCTTGATTAAATAATTCGATCACTAATAAATTTCATATTCACAAATTATTCCATTGAAGCACCCATGCATAGTTACACACAAATAGCACTTCGATATCACATTCCACATATTTCAGACACCTACGGTCCAAAATCAGTCAAAATCAAACACACATAACCCTCCATTATCTCCACATGGCAAAATTGCAAAATATTAAACACATAAAGGTTGAGGAACCAACTAGGTTACTCACCTGTACTTTCGAGCTAATATCTGGAAGTCTCAGTAACATCGGTAGATCGACGCTCCAAATGTGCCTCTATAATAATCAGAAAATATAACAATTACCACTTGTCCAATCAGAACTATTTAATAATGCATATGAAGCAATTTGCAGGTGCACAATGCATGTTCATGATATTCCCGGCCCTAATCTCATCTTTTTCCACAAAAAAATCCGTCCAAAAATTAGAAACTTATTAGCGGGAAAGTCGTAAATCGGACTTCTATAGGTCCTCAATTAAACAAAATAGTGATTACACAGACTTTTACCCGGACCCACGTCAATTTTCCGTCCAAAAATCTCCAATCTCTCAGAAAATGAAATTCAATATTCTACGAATCCGATGCCTCAAGAATCAGGTTAATCGGATGTCGGACGGAAAAGTTATTCATGAAAGAAACCAAAATTCATATTAATATATAACCCTTATTTCCTTGCATTTTTCCTGATTTCCAACCAAACTTCCAACACCCATAACTCTTTGCTCACAATTCAGAAAACTATAAACCACATCTCATTGGAAAGATCATGACAAGCTCTACAAGTTTCATTTAGACCATTTAATGTAATTTCACCCCTAAGGGTGTCAAAGACCCCATGAAAGCTTCTGCTCACTCAAAGTCACTCAACACAGTACAGTACCTTGTAAATTCAGTAACGTTCATTCTCTTCGGTCAAAAATTACACAATAAATATTCTCATCAAGATCACAATGTTATCTAAAACTTTCATGAATAGTCTAAATTCAAATTCAATGGCTAACTAGGTCAAACAATTCAGTGAAGGCTGCTGCCCTTGGAAGTACTCAAATTGGGCAGTAATTTTTCAAACAGTATAACTCCTTGTACAAATGTCGAAAAATTACATACTTTATTCCCATGAAAAGATACAACACAGTACTACACTTCTCATGAAGGGCTTATAATCAAATTCTATCATTGACCAATTCAAAACAGTCCTACAAGTTGCTGCCCTGATCAACAGTCCATGACCTAACTTCAGTCCAATCTTTGAAAAATCATAAGTCCCAATTCTGTTATCTAAAAATAGCATGCTTTCAAGATAATTGTTTCCTCTAGAACTCTTCAGAAGATCAACTAAGTCAATTCAATTCACAGAAATTACTAAAATTGCCTCTAAACAGAATGGTCACAATACCTACACTGATAGCTAGGTTTCACCAATTGCTCACAATCAGTCAATATTCCACAGTGGATATCTCCCAATATACAGATCGAAAAATTGAAAAATCAGTGGCAATGGAAAGCTAACAATATAGGCTTCAACTCTCATGAAGACCATTTTCACTAATTCCCTCTCAATTAATTTAGAAAAATCATCAAAACAATCAGGTTATTAATCCAGATACTGTTCACCTAAGTCAAAACAGTAACTTTTCAAGCCAAATTTCAACCTATTAGAGTTACAATTTGACAACACCTATTTCACACAAAAATGTAGCCAACAACCCATAGTTTAATTGGGCACAAACCTTGACTCATTTGCACACCCACACAATGAGTTATACTCAAAACAGTATAGTAGGGCAAAAACTCAATTTTCCAACTTTGGTACTAAACTTAGCTTCTATCATTTCCAATGCCAATAACACAACTCTAAGCATCCAAATGAGCACAAGATCAGTCCCTACAACATTCCTACATTCACTAGGGCTAATAGTCACAATTGGCAGCATTAAACTCTTAAGTTATTTGCAAGATTAGTCATCAATATTCAATCGAATGTAAGCTAAACATTCATTCAATCCTACTACTTCATCAAGCCATACATAACATACCCTTATACCCAACAATTCCACCTATAATTCTCATCAAAGTCATGCAACAATAAGCATAATAAGTACACCATAAGTCCCATTAAATGCATCTAACCACTAAGGCATTAAATTCATAATCAAAGCATAAGTAAAGCTTAACTTAAGAACTTACCTAATCAAGCCTTTTTCTACCTTCAACTCATTACTTACCACTCCAACTTCCCACTTTCTAAACCTCACACAAGGAGTTTATTATCATGAAAAGAAAGTGGTTTGATTGCATGAAGAAAAGCCTTTGAGTTTGGAGGAAGTAGAACTTAAAGAGGAGAAATCGATGAGAGGGTGAAACCAAGGAGTAGGTTTGGTTGATGGAGAAGATGAGCAAATAAAAAGTGTCTTTTCTTCCTTCCTCATAGAAGAACCGAGAATGCATAGGATATGAAAGGGACACTTGGCAATTGGAGGAGAATGAGGAAAAATCAAAGAACCAATCAAATGTTTGTAAAAAGAAAATAAATCTTAAGCTAAAATCAAACCAATTTCGGTTCCAACAAGATTTAAGGGTCCATTTATGGGTCCCACTAAGATATTTAATAGCTTAGTACCAAATAACAGTAGAAAATCAACCAGTTCACTAGTTGACGATTTTTTTCCGATCCGGGAATTTCTGGGAATTTCCCCGAATCATTTTTTTGAAAATTACCGAAATTGTCCAAAATTGTAAAACATATAACAGTCCACTCCCAATAATTTTTCAAACACGAAAACCACCTTTTCCACTACAAAAACACATTTAGGCCATTTACCGGCGATTTTGTTAGTCCGAAAATTTTCTCCGAAAAATTCCAGAAAAATTTCTATAATTTCAGTAAACTAGAAAACAATTTATGGCGCACTCAGAATAATTTTTCAAACCCATTAACCACGTTAATCCCAATAAAATTGTCTTAGGCACGTAAACCAGGAATATCATGTATGCATGAACAGTAATTTCATGTGCACAATTGTGACTGTGTATCAGTCCTATTATGCATGAACAGTACTAATTAAATCCCAATCTAGCACATCCTATGCCAATTTACTATTCTACCCTTCCAATTGAGGGTGGGATGTTACAATTCTCCCCTCCTAATAAAAATTTCGCCCTCGAAATTCTCAGTCAACGGTTCAATATGACCGTTATCAAATGACCCTATATGTCCCATACACTTTTTCACTCAATGATTCATTTTTCCGAAAAGTCACAGTAACCACACTCAATCCGTTGTTCAGTCACTTCTTTGGCTAACTCATTATCACTCATCACAGTAGGCGGACTCAACAAGGCTGTCAGTTGGTGATCTCACTATCTTAACTATCTCACTTGCCATTCCCAGAGCTATGACTCAGTACATTCTTTCCGAACCTATTCACTCATCACGTTTTGCCCATCCAATACCCTTTTTCTCTAGTACCATGCAGTCTAATTAGTATTCCATTGAGTACAACTTACCATAACCTCCTTCATCTCGTCCCCGACGATTCACTTTCCTTTGGTACCCATACAGTGACATGTAGCGCCATATCGCTATAACCAGTGATAATTTACCTAATACAGTCATTCTTTATAATCCATTGATTCTTAGTTCAAATGCAACTCTCCTTGGACAATTCACTGTTCTATAATGTTCACACACTCTATTCAGATAAGTATTTTACTCTATTTCATTTGTCCTATCCGATTCCACCTCCACTAACCCATTCAGATTTCCTGAGTTCCTTTGTTTCACCCATCAGAGTCTCAAAGCCATTATGGTCCTTGACTCCTGTTAGGCACTGTGCAGTGTAGCAGTAAATCAAACTTTATAATAAGATCATAATCCCGTGAAACCCAAACCACTTAAACATATTTTTTTTTCTGTTGAACATTCAAACTTAGAAGCACTCGAATCAATAATCACTTCATTCTATACCCATAGTTAGACAATTCACCTTTCGTGATATACCTACTAGAATGTCTAACTCCATTGCTCACTTTCTTGTTCTATCACTTTTGTCGGTACACATACTTCTTCTATGAATCATTCAAGATCGTTTTTTCGACTTCACTGCACATTCGGACTCCTCATAGGACTCACCACTTGTAACTCTTGCACTCTTAACCATTCTTACCTTTATTGGCCTCTCAATTTCCGTAACCCATAATCTACTTGACATTCTTTGCAAATCCCAATATCTGGAATTAATCTATTCCTTGCAGCCTTATCTGCTCACTAGTTAGAAATGTCATTCGGTTCGAATTGTCGATTATAGTAGTCATTTATACCGCCTCTTTCCTCGAATAAACACAGTGTATCCTTATAGGAATCTACAGTCTCAAGAGACTTTCAATCGCGATCATGACACCCATATCATTTATCAAAATCACTTCAATTTATCTTATGTCGCTTTAACATTATGTTTCGATTCAACACACATTATCCACTCTCCAAAGGTATGCTTATCGCCATATCAAATTAATCAATAATTCATATAGTTCATTTTACTTTTCACTGTTCAATTCTTTCAAACACATTCCGTCTATAATCATAATCACTACCATTTGCTTACTTTGCATCATTCCCTCTTAAACTTTTCCATAGATTACCAAACATCATTCAATTCATTCAGTCCACAATTAATGTATTTGTAACCCCTTTATGAAGATAACACTACATCAGGTCATTATCAGTTTCCCTTTAGGACATCTTGTCTCTATTAATTTTCTCTTTTCAATCGATTTCCTGTCATCCACATCGATATATCTATATATATAATACCTAATCATCTGTAATTGGAGTTCCATCAATTTCCACTTCATTTGAGTATTCCACTTTACAGTTCGGGACTACTTTACAGTTTTGCCTTTCCAATGGAGCTCTATTCGATTCGCTTAGCAATAGGATCACCTCAAATAAAACTTCCACTCATGTTATTGGATACTTTACATTTCCGTACACACAGTACAGATAACCTCAATTTCACATTTGATTTCGTCCATACTTCTTTTCGTTTGTCCATTAGTCTTGCTACCATCTTTATCTGCATTCACGAAAGTCTCATCAGCCAATTAGTGTCCCTAATTGTTTTTCAATAGTTTGTAATGTCTTAAAAAGCTCAATTCCACTATACTCACTATCCCAATAAGAACAATTTGGTGCCATAATTAAAAGATCAGAACATTCCTTACACTAAGGTTCCTTGTGACAGCCACATAAACACTTTCTTTACCACTTATTCCGTAATCTACACCTCAGTAGAACTTATTTCATGATCAGGAAACCAATTTGTAACTTATACAATTCAGACTTCCTCAGAACTCCTTTCCGTTTATGCTCGTCCTCAACTAAATGACTGATACCAGAATCATTTTTCATTTCCTCTCATATAGGTACATTCAGTCCTCCTATGTCTTACTTTAACCTAATATAAACTTTACACTTATAGCCACTCATAGAAGCACGTATTTAATCATTCACTGATCATCTCCTCCATGATTTCCATGTATCATTCACATACGTTTTATTAATCATGATCAACCTTACTATCCAATAGATACTCCCAATAGTAAATCGACTTAAATGTGACAACTCTTTTCATATATCGCTATCCTGGTTTTTTTTTTTCATTCTCATATCATTTATGTGTCAGCTTGACCTCCTCACGGTCATATCCACTTGGCTTCTACAATGTCATCACATTAATGCTACGTCTCTCTTTATTATCCTCAAACAATCTATGATAGTGCATTTACAGTCCCCAAAACACGACAAAATCACTTATGCAACTCTATTGTATCTCTATCTATTTTCCCATCCATTTACCATTTCTGCATCCATATACGTCTTTTCAACCAATTCAGAATTTCCCGATATACAATCAGTAGAAATTGTCATCATCATTTTCCTCACAATCTTATTATCTTGATTTTCAAACTCTTAGACCGAAATTCGCATAACCATTTCAGTCTCACACTTATCGTTCAAGATCATTCTGTTTCACGAGTTCTTTTCAGTTTATCTGCACACTTTTATCTCACCATGTCAACTTTTTCTCACTCTACTAGGCACTAGGCACTAGGCACCTTGCTCTTTCAGTTCTTTCATCAAGTAGACCGTTCACAAGATATCCCTATTCTTGGTACAATCTGCTATCATTATTTGCCTATATTATCTATCGATATCTTACACGAATGCAAATGAACCAATATATGCCTGATCGGATCATCTATACTTTACTCGGGCCAATATTTCCCATTTTATGACAAATACGATGAGCTGTAATTACCTAATCATCCGGACTTTTAATCTCACTTAGCCCACTATAACCAAGATGCTTCCCATATCTCTAGTGGACCTCTCGATTCTGACATATTCGCTTTTCTATCACCACGATATTCCCATTTTATCCGGAATCCATTGATATCAATGCTTTCCTTAATCCGTCTAGGCCAACAGTCATTCTAACCACAAGACAATATTAATCTCCTTATCCATTTTTCCTTTTCCTTTCCTAATTGTTTATACACTTTCGTGGGTTCACCTCTAACACATCTCACTTTTCTCTCACCTAGTCACTGACACGTATGCACACGTAGGATTTCTACCGCATAACTCAAACTAGGGATCGATTGCCACGGTGCGCAATGACACGACTCAAATACATGCACCCTATGTTGGATCGTGCCCGGATACATTACGCATTCTCGGGCTTTGATACCACCTAAATGCAACACCCATTTCGCGTGACCAACCCGACATCAATGGTGATATCCGAGTCCGTGCCCATGAAGGTGGCATGCTACATCACTCAATCGAAACTTCGGTATAAATTTTTTTAAACATTCATTCCATCGAGCCATTTCCTTTTCTTTCATTTACACTCATGTGCGCGGAACACAGTAGACAATTTGCATCAACGTGCATAGATAAACATTTTCAGTTAATACAATCGATTCTGATTATTACAAATGGTCAACCATAAATTACAATAAACATTTTATGTACAAAAGCAGAACCACATTGGCCCATTACACATACAATTAGTCATTTTGGAATACAATTCTATTGGACACTAATGCGCATTTAAAATCGATCCCGATCTCTTCTCTACTTCAATACCCAACAACGTTATACGCCCGTTGCCTAACGGGGTATTCTTCTGAGTCCTGAAAAATAATTCCAAATTTTGGGTGAGTTTTGCGAACTCAGTGAGAAACCATCATCGATGGTTCACTCAACTCATGCATATTCAATCAATTTACTAAATAATACATACAATCACATTTCTCAAGTGTAATGCGTTTCGCCTTTAATACAATTTATATTCAATCATTTATAGATGCAATGCACATGTGACACTTTTCATTTTCATTCCATTGTTGTGACTGTGCTTTCAAATCGCCCCAAGAATTGGGCACATTGCGTTGAGCCAGTGGCTCTGAAAACATTAGGCTTGAAGCCCTGGTACATTGAGCCTGAGGCTCTAAATACGTTGGACCTGAGGTCCTGTGTGTTGAGCTGAAAGCTCTCATATACGTTGGGCGTGATATGCCCTGATACGGTGGCTGCTCCGGTCACAATCGCCTTTATCTGATCATACTTTTATGCATGCAATGTACATGTTCCAATTCACATTCACCGACATTTTACATTTCAAAGACCAATTCCCATTCCTTCGGTCTGGTAATTCAGTCACTAATAAATTTCATATTCACAAATTATTCCATTGAAGCACCCATGCATAGTTACACACAAATAGCACTTCGCACATTCCACATATTTCAGACACCTACGGTCCAAAATCAGTCAAAATCAAACACACATAACCCTCCATTATCTCCACATGGCAAAATTGCAAAATATTAAAAACTTAAAGGTTGAGGAACCAACTTGGTTACTCACCTGTACTTTCGAGCTAATATCTGGAAGTCTCAGTAACGTCGGTAGATCGACGCTCCAAATGTGCCTCTATAATAATCAGAAAATATAACAATTACCACTTGTCTAATCAGAACTATTTAATAATGCATATGAAGCAATTTGCAGGTGTACAATGCATGTTCATGATATTTCCGGCCCTAATCTCATCTTTTTCAACAGAAAAATCCATCCAAAAATTAGAAACCTATTAGCGCTGACAGTGCGCAAATCGGACTTCTATAGGTCCTCAATTAAACAAAACAGTGATTACACAGACTTTTACCCGGACCCACGTCAATTTTCCATCCAAAAATCTCCAATCTCTCAGAAAATGAAATTCAATATTCTACGAATCCGATGCCTCAAGAATCAGGTCAATCGGATGTCGGACGGAAAAGTTATTCACGAAAGAAACCAAAATTCATATTAATATATAACCCTTATTTCCTTTCATTTTCCCGATTTCCAACCAAACTTCCAACACCCATAACTCTTTGCACACAATTCAGAAAACTATAAACCACATCTCATTGGTAAGATCATGACAAGCTCTACAAGTTTCATTTAGACCATTTAAAGTAATTCCACCCCTAAGGGTGTCAAAGACCCCATGAAAGCTTCGCTCACTCAAAGTCACTCAACACAGACAAGTACCTTGTAAATTCAGTAACTTTCATTCTCTTGGTCACAAATTACACAATAAATATGCTCATCAATATCACAATGTTATCTAAAACTTTCATGAATAGTCTAAATTCAAATTCAATGGCTAACTAGGTCAAACAATTCAGTGAAGGCTGCTGCCCTTGGAAGTACTCAAATTGGGCAGTAATTTTTCAAACAGTATAACTCCTTGTACAAATGTCGAAAAATTGCATACTTTATACCCATGAAAATATAAAACACAGTACTACACTTCTCATGAAGGGCTTATAATCAAATTCTATCATGACCAATTCAAAACAGTCCTACAAGTTACTGCCTGCTCAACAGTCCATGACCTAACTTCAGTCCAATCTTTGAAAAATCATAAGTCCCAATTCTGTTATCTAAAAATAGCATGCTATATACCATTTTCAATATAATTGTTTCCTCTACAACTCTTCAGAATATCACTTAAGCCAATTCAATTCACAGAAATTACTAAAATTGCCTCTAAACAGAATGGTCACAATACCTACACTGATAGCTAGGTTTCACCAATTGCTCACAATCAGTCAATATTCCACAGTGGATATCTCCCAATATACAGATCGAAAAATTGAAACATCAGTGGAAATGGAAAGCTAACAATATAGGCTTCAACTCTCATGTAGACCATTTCCACTAATTCCCTCTCAATTAATTTAGAAAAATCATCAAAACAATCAGGTTATTAATCCAGATACTGTTCACCTAAGTCAAAACAGTAACTTTTCAAGCCAAATTTCAACCTATTAGAGTTACAATTTGACAACACCTATTTCACACAAAAATGTAGCCAACAACCCAAAGTTTAATTGGCCACAAATCTTGACTCATTTGAACACCCACACAATGAGTTATGCTAAAAACAGTATAGTAGGGCAAAAACTCAATTTTCCAGCTTTGGTACTAAACTTAGCTTCTATCATTTCCAATGCCAATAACACAACTCTAAGCATCCAAATGAGCACAAGATCAGTCCCTACAACATTCCTACATTCACTAGGGCTAATAGTCACAATTGGCAGCATTAAACTCTTAAGTTATTTGCAAGATTAGTCATCAATATTCAATCCAAATGTAAGCTAAACATTCATTCAATCCTACTACTTCATCAAGCCATACATAACATACCCTTATACCCAACAATTCCACCTATAATTCTCATCAAAGTCATGCAACAATAAGCATAATAAGTACACCATAAGTCCCATTGAATGCATCTAACCACTAAGGCATTAAATTCATAATCAAAGCATAAGTAAAGCTTAACTTAAGAACTTACCTAATCAAGCCTTTTTCTACCTTCAACTCATTACTTACCACTCCAACTTCCCACTTTCTAAACCTCACACAAGGAGTTTATTATCATGAAAAGAAAGTGGTTTGATTGCATGAAGAAAAGCCTTTGAGTTTGGAGGAAGTAGAACTTAAAAGAGGAGAAATCGATGGAGAGGGTGAAACCAAGGAGTAGGTTTCGGTTGATGGAGAAGATGAGCAAATAAAAAGTGTCTTTTCTTCCTTCATCATAGAAGAACCGAGAATGCATAGGATATGAAAGGGACACTTGGCAATTGGAGGAGAATGAGGAAAAATCAAAGAACCAATCAAATGTTTGTAAAAAGAAAATAAATCCTAAGCTAAAATCAAGCCAATTTCGGTTCCAACAAGATTTAAGGGTCCATTTATGGGTCCCACAAAGATATTTAATAGCTTAGTACCAAATAACAGTAGAAAATCAACCGGTTCACCTGTTGATGATTTTTTTCCGATCTGGAAATTTCTGGGAATTTTCCCAAATCATTTTTTTGAAAATTACAGAAATTGCCCAAAATTGTAAAACATATAACAGTCCACTCCCAATAATTTTTCAAACACGAAAACCACCTTTTCCACTACAAAAACACATTTAGGCCATTTACCGGCGATTTTGCTGGTCCGGAAATTTTCTCCGAAAAATTCTAAAAAAATTCCTATAATTTCAGTAAAATAGAAAACAATTTATGGCGCACTCAGAATAATTTTTCAAACCCATTAACCACGTTAATCCCAATAAAATTGTCTTAGGCACGCAAACCGGGAATATCATGTATGCATGTACAGTAATTTCATGTGCACAATTGTGACTGTGTATCAGTCCTATTATGCATGAATAGTACTAATTAAATCCCAATCTAGCACATCCTATGCCAATTTACTATTCTACCCTTCCAATTGAGGGTGGGATGTTACAATTCTCCCCTCCTAATAAAAATTCCGTTCTCTAAATTCTCAGTCAATGGTTCAATATGACCGTTATCAAATGACCCTATATGTCCCATACACTTTTTCACTCAATGATTCATTTTTCCGAAAAGTCACAAGAACTACACTCATCATTGTTCACCACTTCTTTGGCTAACTCATTATCACTCATCACAAGATGGCGGACTCAACAAGGTCACATTGGTGATCTCACTATCTTAACTATCTCACTTGCCATTCCCGAGCTATGACTCAAGACATTCTTTCGAACCTATTCACTCATCACGTTTTGCCCATCCAATACCCTTTTCTCTAAGTACCATGCGATCTAATTAGTATTCCATTGAGTACAACTTACCATAACCTCCTTCATCTCGTCCCCGACGATTCACTTTCCTTTGGTACCCATATAAAGGACATGTAGCGCCATATCGCTATAACCAAAGTGATAATTTACCTAATCGGTCATTCTTTATAATCCATTAATTCTTAGTTCAAATGCAACTCTCCTCGACAATTCAACGCTCTATAATGTTCACACACTCTATTCAGATAAGTATTTTACTCTATTTCATTTCTCCTATCCGATTCCACCTCCACTAACCCATTCAGATTTCCTGAGTTCCTTTGTTTCACCCATCACAGTCTCAAAGCCATTATGGTCTTTGACTCGTTAAAATCGCAAAGGTAGCGAAGAATCAAACTTTATAATATGATCATAATCCCGTGAAACCCAAACCACTTAAACATATTTTTTTCATTGAACATTCAAACTTAGAAGCACGAATCAATAATCATTTCATTCTATACCCATAGTTAGACAATTCACCTTCGTGATATACCTACTAGAATGTCTAACTTCGACTGTTCACTTTCTTGTTCTATCACTTTTTGTCGGGTACACATACTTCTTCTATGAATCATTCAGTATCGTTTTTCTGACTTCACTCACACATTCAGACTCCTTATAGGTCTCACCATTGTAACTCTTGCACTCTTAACCATTCTTACCTTTATTCAGTCTCTCAATTTCCAGAACCCATAATCTACTTGACATTCTTTGCAAATCCCAATATCTGGAATTAATCTATTCCTTGCAATTTTATCTGCTCACTAGTTAGAAATGTCATTCGGTTCGTAATTGTCGAAGATAGTAGTCATTTATATCCGTCTCTTTCCTCGAATAAACACGGTGTATCCTTATAGGAATCTCGGTCTCCGAGACTTTCAATCGCGATCATGACACCCATACCATTTATCAAAGTCACTTCAATTTATCTTATACCGCTTTAACATTATGTTTCATTCAACACACATTATCCACTCTCCAAAGGTATGCTTATCGCCAGATCAAATTAAATCAATAATTCATATAGTTCATTTTACTTTTCACTGCTCAATTCTTTCAAACACATTCCGTCTATAATCATAGTCACTACCATTTGCTTACTTTGCATCATTCCCTCTTAAACTTTTCCATAGATTACCAAACATCATTCAATTCATTCAGTCCACAATTAATGTATTTTTAACCCCTTTATGAAGATAACACTACATCATGTCATTATCAGTTTCCCTTTAGGACATTTTGTCTCTATTCATTTTCTCTTTTCAATCGATTTCCTGTCATCCACATCGATATATCTATATATATAATACCTAATCATCTGTGATTGGACTTCCATCAATTTCCACTTCATTTGAGTATTCCACTTTACAGTTCGGGACTACTTTACAGTTTTGCCTTTCCAATAGAGCTCTATTCGATTCGCTTCGCAATAGGATCACCTCAAATAAAACTTCCACTCATGTTATTGGATACTTTACATTTCCGTACACACAGTACAGATAACCTCAATTTCACATTTGATTTCGTCCATACTTCTTTTCGTTTGTCCATTAGTCTTGCTACCATCTTTATACTGTTCACGAAAGTCTCATCAGCCAATTAATGTCCCTAATTGTTTTTCAATAGTTTGTAATGTCTTAAAAAGCTCAATTCCACTATACTCACTATCCCAATAAGAACAATTTGGTGCCATAATTAAAAGATCAGAACATTCCTTACACTAAGGTTCCTTGTGACAGCCACATAAACACTTTCTTTACCACTTATTCCGTAATCTACACCTCAGTAGAACTTATTTCATGATCAGGAAACCAATTCGTAACTTATACAATTCAGACTTCCTCAGAACTCCTTTCCGTTTACACTCATCCTTAACTAAATGACTGATACCAGAATCATTTTTCATTTCCTCTCATATAGGTACATTCAGTCCTCCTATGTCTTACTTTAACCTAATATAAACTTTACACTTATAGCCACTCATAGAAGCACGTATTTAATCATTCACTGATCATCTCCTCCATGATTTCCATGTATCATTCACATACGCTTTTATTAATCATGATCAACCCATCGTCCAATAGATACTCCCAATAGTAAATCGACTTAAATGTGACAACTCTTTTCATATATCGCTATCCTGGTTTTTTTTTTCATTCTCATATCATTTATGTGTCAGCTTGACCTCCTCAAGGTCATATCCACTTGGCTTCTACAATGTCATCACATTAATGCTACGTCTCTCTTTATTATCCTCAAACAATCTATGATAGGAAATTTACAGTCCCCAAAACACGACAAAATCACTTATGCAACTCCATTGTATCTCTATCTATTTTCCCATCCATTTACCATTTCTGCATCCATATACGTCTTTTCAACCAATTCAGAATTTCCCGATATACAATCAGTAGAAATTGTCAGTCTGTCATTTTCCCTTATGATTTTGTTATACTGATTTTCAAACTCTTAGCACCGAAATTCGCATAACCATTTCAGTCTCATACTTATACGTTCAAGATCATTCCTGTTTCACGAGTTCTTTTCAGTTTATCTATACACTTTTATCTCACCATGTCTACTTTTTCTCACTCTACTAGGCACTAGGCACTAGGCACCTTGCTCTTTCAGTTCTTTCAGTCCGAAGTAGACCGTTACAGTATAACCCTATTCTTGATACAATCTCGCTATCATTATTTGCCTATATTATCTACTGATATCTTACACGAATGCAATGAACCAATATATGCCTGATCGGATCATCTATACTTTACTCCGGGCCAATATTTCCCATTTTATGACAAATACGATCAGAGTTGTAATTACCTAATCATCCGGACTTTTAATCTCACTTAGGCCCACTATAACCGGTATGCTTCCCATATCTCTAGTGGACCTCTCGATTCTGAACATATTCGTTTTCTATCACCACGATATTCCCATTTTAACCGGAATCCATTGATATCAATTCTTTCCTTAATCCGTCTAGGCCAACACAGTCATTCTAACCACAGTACAATATTAATCTCCTTATCCATTTTTCCTTTTTCCTTTCCTAATTGTTTATACACTTTGGGGTTCACCCTCTACACAGATCTCACTTTTCTCTCACCTAGTCACTTGACACGTATGCACACGTAGGATTTCTACCCGTACGACTCAAACTAGGGATCAGTTGCCACGGTCTGCAATGACACAACTCAAATACATGCACCCTATGTTCAGATTGTGCCCAGATACATTACGTACTACTGGGCTCTGATACCACCTAAATGCAACACCCCATTCCCGCGTGACCCGAACCCGACATCAATGGTGATATCCGAGTCCGTGCCCTGCGAGGGTGGCATGCTACATCACTCAGTCGAAACTCAATATAAATTTTTTTTTAACATTCATTCCATCAGAGCCATTTCCTTTTTCTTTCATTTACACTCATGTGCGCGGAACACAGTAGACAATTTGCATCAACGTGCATAGATAAACATTTTCGATTAATACAATCGATTCTGATTATTACAAATGGTCAACCATAAATTACAATAACCATTTTATGTACAAAAGCAGAACCACATTGGCCCATGACACATACAATTAGTCTTTTGGAATACAATTCTATCGACACTAATGTAGACTTAAAACCGATCCCGATCTCTTCTACTTCAATACCCAACAACGATATACGCCTGGTTGCCTAACGGGTATTCTTCGAGTCTGAAAATAATTCCAAATTTTGGGTGAGTTTTGCGAACTCGGTGAGAAACCATCATCGATGGTTCACTCAACTCATGCATATTCAATCAATTTACTAAATAATACATACAATCACATTTCTCAAGTGTAATGCGTTTACGCTTTAATACAATTTATATTCAATCATTTATAGATGCAATGCACATGTGACACTTTTCATTTTCATTTCATTGTTGTGATAAATCAAATCGTGTCGATGATGGGCACATTGCGTTGAGCCGTTGGCTCTGAAAACATGGGCTTGAAGCCTGGTACATCGAGCCCGAGGCTCGAATACGCTGGACCGAGGTCTGTGTGTGAGCTGAAAGCTCTCATATACGTTAGGCGTGATATGCCCCGACACGGTGGTCGCTCGGTCACAACCGCCTTTATCGATCATACTTTTATGCATGCAATGTACATGTTCCAATTCACATTCACCGACATTTTACATTTCAAAGACCAATTCCATTCCTTCGACCTTGGTCCGTAATTCATCACTAATAAATTTCATATTCACAAATTATTCCATTGAAGCACCCATGCATAGTTACACACAAATAGCACTTCGATATCACATTCCACATATTTTAGACACCCAAGGTCCAAAATCAGTCAAAATCAAACACACATAACCCTCCATTATCTCCACATGGAAAAATTGCAAAATATTAAAAACATAAAGGTTGAGGAACCAACTAGGTTACTCACCTGTACTTCTGAGCTAATATCTGGAAGTCTCAGTAACGTCGGTAGATCGACGCTCCAAATGTGCCTCTATAATAATCAGAAAATATAACAATTACCACTTGTCCAATCAGAACTATTTAATAATGCATATGAAGCAATTTGCAGGTGTACAATGCATGTTCATGATATTCCCGGCCCTAATCTCATCTTTTTCAATAGAAAAATCCGTCCAAAAATTAGAAACCTATTAGCGCTGACAGTGCGCAAATCGGACTTCTATAGGTCCTCAATTAAACAAAACAATGATTACACAGACTTTTACCCGGACCCACGTCAATTTTCCGTCCAAAAGTCTCCAATCTCTCAGAAAATGGAATTCAATATTCTACGAATCCGATGCCTCAAGAATCAGGTCAATCGGATGTCGGACGGAAAAGTTATTCACGAAAGAAACCAAAATTCATATTAATATATAACCCTTATTTCCTTTCATTTTTTCTGATTTCCAACCAAACTTCCAACACCCGTAACTCTTTGCACACAATTCAGAAATCTATAAACCACATCTCATTGGAAAGATCATGACAAGCTCTACAAGTTTCATTTAGACCATTTAAAGTAATTCCACCCCTAAGGGTGTCAAAGACCCCATGAAAGCTTCTGCTCACTCAAAGTCACTCAACACAGTGCAGTATTTTGTAAATTCAGTAACATTCATTCTCTTAGGTCGAAAATTACACAATAAATATGCTCATCAAGATCATAATGTTATCTAATACTTTCATGAATAGTCTAAATTCAAATTCAATGGCTAACTAGGTCAAACAATTCAGTGAAGGCTGCTGCCCTTGGAAGTACTCAAATTGGGCAGTAATTTTTCAAACAGTATAACTCCTTGTACAAATGTCGAAAAATTGCATACTTTATACCCATGAAAAGATAAAACACAGCACTAAACTTCTCATTAAGGGCTTATAATCAAATTCTATCACTGACCAATTCAAAACTGTCCTACAAGTTACTGCCCTGTTCAACAGTCCATGACCTAACTTCAGTCCAATCTTTGAAAAATCATAAGTCCCAATTCTGTTATCTAAAAATAGCATGCTATATACCATATTAAATATAATTGTTTCCTCTACAACTCTTCAGAAGATCACTTAAGCCAATTCAATTCACAGAAATTACTAAAATTGCCTCTAAACAGAATGGTCACAATACCTACACTGATAGCTAGGTTTCACCAATTGCTCACAATCAGTCAATATTCCACAGTGGATATCTCCCAATATACAGATCGAAAAATTAAAAAATCAGTGGCAATGGAAAGCTAACAATATAGGCTTCAACTCTCATGAAGACCATTTTCACTAATTCCCTCTCAATTAATTTAGAAAAAGCATCAAAACAATCAGGTTATTAATCCAGATACTGTTCACCTAAGTCAAAATAGTAACTTTTCAAGCCAAATTTCAACCTATTAAAGTTACAATTTGACAACACCTATTTCACACAAAAATGTAGCCAACAACCCAAAGTTTAATTGGGCACAAACCTTGACTCATTTGCACACCCACACAATGAGTTATGCTCAAAACAGTATAGTAGGGCAAAAACTCAATTTTCCAGCTTTGGTACTAAACTTAGGTTCTATCATTTCCAATGCCAATAACACAACTCTAAGCATCCAAATGAGCACAAGATCAGTCCCTACAACATTCCTACATTCACTAGGGCTAATAGTCACAATTGGCAGCATTAAACTCTTAAGTTATTTGCAAGATTAGTCATCAATATTCAATCCAAATGTAAGCTAAACATTCATTCAATCCTACTACTTCATCAAGCCATACATAACATACCCTTATACCCAACAATTCCACCTATAATTCTCATCAAAGTCATGCAACAATAAGCATAATAAGTACGCCATAAGTCCCATTGAATGCATCTAACCACTAAGGCATTAAATTCATAATCAAAGCATAAGTAAAGCTTAACTTAAGAACTTACCTAATCAAGCCTTTTTCTACCTTCAACTCATTACTTACCACTCCAACTTCCCACTTTCTAAACCTCACACAAGGAGTTTATTATCATGAAAAGAAAGTGGTTTGATTGCATGAAGAAAAGCCTTTGAGTTTGGAGGAAGTAGAACTTAAAAGAGGAGAAATCGATGGAGAGGGTGAAACCAAGGAGTAGGTTTCGGTTGATGGAGAAGATGAGCAAATAAAAAGTGTCTTTTCTTCCTTCCTCATAGAAGAACCGAGAATGCATAGGATAATCATGTATTAAATGAAAGGGACACTTGGCAATTGGAGGAGAATGAGGAAAAATCAAAGAACCAATCAAATGTTTGTAAAAAGAAAATAAATCCAAAGCTAAAATCAAGCCAATTTCGGTTCCAACAAGATTTAAGGGTCCATTTATGGGTCCCACCAAGATATTTAACAGCTTAGTACCAAATAACAGTAGAAAATCAACCGGTTCACCAGTTGACGATTTTTTTCCGATCTGAGAATTTCCCCGAATCATTTTTTTGAAAATTACCGAAATTGCCCAAAATTGTAAAACTTGTAACAGTCCACTCCCAATAATTTTTCAAACACGAAAACCACCTTTTCTACTACAAAAGCACATTTAGGCCATTTACCAGCGATTTTGCTAGTCCGAAAATTTTCTCCGAAAAATTCTAGAAAAATTCCTATAATTTCAGTAAAATAGAAAACAATTTATGGCGCACTCAGAATAATTTTTCAAACCCATTAACCACGTTAATCCCAATAAAATTGTCTTAGGCACGTAAACCGGGAATATCATGTATGCATGTACAGTAATTTCATGTGCACAATTGGTGTATGTATCACCCTATTATGCATGAATAGTACTAATTAAATCCCAATCTAGCACATCCTATGTCAATTTACTATTCTACCCTTCCAATTGAGGGTGGGATGTTACAATTCTCCCCTCCTAATAAAAATTTCGTCCTCGAAATTCTCAGTCAACGGTTCAATATGACCGTTATCAAATGACCCTATATGTCACATACACTTTTTCACTCAATGATTCATTTTTCCGAAAAGTCACAGTAACCACACTCAGTCAATTGTTCAGTCACTTCTTTGGCTAACTCATTATCACTCATCACAGTAGGCGGACTCAACAAGGCTGTCAGTTGGTGATCTCACTATCTTAACTATCTCACTTGCCATTCCCAGAGCTATGACTCAGTACATTCTTTCTGAACCTATTCACTCATCACGTTTTGCCCATCCAATACCCTTTTTCTCTAGTACCATGCAGTCTAATTCGTATTCCATTGAGTACAACTTACCATAACCTCCTTCATCTCGTCCCCGACGATTCACTTTCCTTTGGTACCCATACAGTGACATGTAGCGCCATATCGCTATAACCAGTGATAATTTACCTAATACAGTCATTCTTTATAATCCATTGATTCTTAGTTCAAATGCAACTCTCCTCGACAATTCAACGCTCTATAATGTTCACACACTCTATTCAGATAAGTATTTTACTCTATTTCATTTGTCCTATCCGATTCCACCTCCACTAACCCATTCAGATTTCCTGAGTTCCTTTGTTTCACCCATCACAGTCTCAAAGCCATTATGGTCTTTGACTCGTTAAAGCAATCGTGATGTAGCGATAAATCAAACTTTATAATAAGATCATAATCCCGTGAAACCCAAACCACTTAAACATATTTTTTTTTCTGTTGAACATTCAAACTTAGAAGCACTCGAATCAATAATCACTTCATTCTATACCCATAGTTAGACAATTCACCTTTCGCATATACCTACTAGAATGTCTAACTTCGACTGTTCACTTTCTTGTTCTATCACTTTTTGTCGGGTACACATACTTCTTCTATGAATCATTCAAGATCGTTTTTCGACTTCACTGTACATCTGGACTCCTTATAGGACTCACCACCGTAACTCTTGCACTCTTAACCATTCTTACCTTTATTCAGCCTCTCAATTTCCGTAACCCATAATCTACTTGACATTCTTTGCAAATCCCAATATCCGAATTAATCTATTCCTTGCAGCCTTATCTGCTCACTAGTTAGAAATGTCATTAGGTTCGTAATTGTCAAGATAGTAGTCATTTATACCCGCCTCTTTTCTCGAATAAACACGGTGTATCCTTATAGGAATCTACAGTCTCCAGACTTTCAATCGCGATCATGACACCCATACCATTTATCAAAGTCACTTCAATTTATCTTATACCGTTTTAACATTATGTTTCAATTCAACACACATTATCCACTCTCCAAAGGTATGCTTATCGCCAGATCAAATTCGTCAATAATTCATATAGTTCATTTTACTTTTCACTGCTCAATTCTTTCAAACACATTCCGCCTATAATCATAGTCACTACCATTTGCTTACTTTGCATCATTCCTCTTAAACTTTTCCATACATTACCCAAACATCATTCAATTCATTCAGTCCACAATTAATGTATTTGTAACCCCTTTATGAAGATAACACTACATCATGTCATTATCAGTTTCCCTTTAGACATCTTGTCTCTATTCATTTCTCTTTTCAATCGATTTCGTCATCCACATCGATATATCTATATATATAATACCTAATCATCTGTTATTGGAGTTCCATCAATTTCCACTTCATTTGAGTATTCCACTTTCTGATCGGGACTACTTTACAGTTTTGCCTTTCCAATGGAGCTCTATTCGATTCGCTTAGCAATAGGATCACCTCAAATAAAACTTCCACTCATGTTATTGGATACTTTACATTTCCGTACAAACAGTACAGATAACCTCAATTTCATTTTTGATTTCGCCCATACTTCTTTTCGCTTGTCCATTAGTCTTGCTACCATCTTTATACTGCTCACTTAAAGTCTCATCAGCCAATTAGTGTCCCTAATTGTTTTTCAATAGTTTGTAATGTCTTAAAAAGCTCAATTCCACTATACTCACTATCCCAATAAGAACAATTTGGTGCCATAATTAAAAGATCAGAAGATTCCTTACACTAAGGTTCCTTGTGACAGCCACATAAACACTTTCTTTACCACTTATTCCGTAATCTACACCTCAGTAGAACTTATTTCATGATCAGGAAACCAATTCGTAACTTATACAATTCAGACTTCCTCAGAACTCCTTTCCGTTTATACTCGTCCTCAACTAAATGACTAATACCAGAATCATTTTTTATTTCCTCTCATATAGGTACATTCAGTCCTCCTATGTCTTACTTTAACCTAATATAAACTTTACACTTATAGCCACTCATAGAAGCACGTATTTAATCATTCACTGATCATCTCCTCCATGATTTCCATGTATCATTCACATACGTTTTATTAATCATGATCAACTTTACTGTCCAATAGATACTCCCAATAGTAAATCGACTTAAATGTGACAACTCTTTTCATATATCGCTATCCTGGTTTTTTTTTCATTCTCATATCATTTATGTGTCAGCTTGACCTCCTCAAGGTCATATCCACTTGGCTTCTACAATGTCATCACATTAATGCTACGCCTCTCTTTATTATCCTCAAACAATCTATGATAGGGCATTTACAGTCCCCAAAACATGACAAAATCACTTATGCAACTCCATTATATCTCTATCTATTTTCCCATCCATTTACCATTTCTGCATCCATATACGTCTTTTTAACCAATTCAGAATTTCCCGATATACAATCAGTAGAAATTGTCAGTCTGTCATTTTCCCTTACGATCTTATTATACTGATTTTCAAACTTTTAGCACCGAAATTCGCATAACCATTTCAGTCTCACACTTATACGTTCAAGATCATTCCTGTTTCATGAGTTCTTTTCAGTTTATCTGTACACTTTTATCTCACCATGTCTACTTTTTCTCACTCTACTAGGCACTAGGCACTAGGCACCTTGCTCTTTCAGTTCTTTCAGTCCGAAGTAGACCGTTACAGTATAACCCTATTCTTGGTACAATCTCGCTATCATTATTTGCCTATATTATCTACTGATATCTTACACGAATGCAATGAACCAATATATGCCTGATCGGATCATCTATACTTTACTCCGGGCAAATATTTCCCATTTTATGACAAATACAGTTAGAGCTGTAATTACCTAATCATCCCGGACTTTTAATCTCACTTAGGCCCACTATAACCAGTATATTTCCCATATCTCTAGTGGACCTCTCCCAGTTCTAGACATATTTGTTTTTCTATCACCAAGATATTCCCATTTTAATCCAGGAATCCATTGATATCAATTCTTTCCTTAATCCGTCTAGGCCAACACAGTCATTCTAACCACAGTACAATATTAATCTCCTTATCTATTTTTCCTTTTTCCTTTCCTAATTGTTTATACACTTTCAGGGGTTCACCCTCTAACACAGTCTCACTTTTCTCTCACCTAGTCACTTGACACGTATGCACACGTAGGATTTTTACCCGTACGACTCAAACTAGGGATCAGTTGCCACGGTCTGCAATGACACGACTCAAATACATGCACCCTATGTTCAGACTGTGCCCAGATACATTACGTACTACTGGGCTCTGATACCACCTAAATGCAACACCCCATTCCCGCGTGACCCGAACCCGACATCAATGGTGATATCCGAGTCCGTGCCCCGCGAGGGTGGCATGCTACATCACTCAGTCGAAACTTAATATAATTTTTTTTTAAACATTCATTCCATCAGAGCCATTTCCTTTTTCTTTCATTTACACTCGTATGCGCTGAACACGATGAGACAATTTGCATCAACGTGCATAGATAAACATTTTCGATTAATACAATCGCCATGCTTATTACAAATGGTCAACAATAAATTACAATAACCATTTTATGTACAAGCAGAACCACATTGGCCCATTACACATACAATTAGTCATTTTGGAATACAATTCTATTGGACACTAATGCATTTAAAATCGATCCCGATCTCTTTCTACTTCAATACCCAACAACGTTATCGCTGTTGCCTAACGGGTATTCTTCGAGTCTGAAAATAATTGCAAATTTTGGGTGAGTTTTGCGAACTCAGTGAGAAACCATCATCGATGGTTCACTCAACTCATGCATATTCAATCAATTTACTAAATAATACATACGATCACATTTCTCAAGTGTAATGCGTTTCGCCTTTAATACAATTTATATTCAATCATTTATAGATGCAATGCACATGTGACACTTTTCATTTTCATTTCATTGTTGTGACTGCATACCAAATCGCCCCGATGATGGGCACATTGCGTTGAGCCAGTGGCTCTGAAAACATTGGGCTTGAAGCCCTGGTACATTGAGCCTGAGGCTATGAATACGTTGGACCTGAGGTCCTGTGTGTTGAGCTGAAAGCTCTCATATACGTTGGGCGTGATATGCCCCGATACGGTGGTGCGCCGGTCACAACCGCTTTTATATCGATCATACTTTTATGCATGCAATGTACATGTTCCAATTCACATTCACCGACATTTTACATTTCAAAGACCAATTCCCATTCCTTCGGTCTGGTAATTCAGTCACTAATAAATTTCATATTCACAAATTATTCCATTGAAGCACCCATGCATAGTTACACACAAATAGCACTTCGCACATTCCACATATTTCAGACACCTACGGTCCAAAATCAGTCAAAATCAAACACACATAACCCTCCATTATCTCCACATGGCAAAATTGCAAAATATTAAAAACTTAAAGGTTGAGGAACTAACTTGGTTACTCACCTGTACTTTCGAGCTAATATCTGGAAGTCTCAGTAACGTCGGTAGATCGACGCTCCAAATGTGCCTCTATAATAATCAGAAAATATAACAATTACCACTTGTCTAATCAGAACTATTTAATAATGCATATGAAGCAATTTGCGGTGCACAATGCATGTTCATGATATTTCCGCCCTAATCTCATCTTTTCAACAGAAAATCCGTTCAAAATTAGAAACCTATTAGCGCCGACGGTCGCAGAATCGGACTTCTATAGGTCCTCAATTAAACAAAACAAGGATTACATGACTTTTACCCGGACCCACGCCAATTTTTCATCCAAAATCTCCAATCTCTCAGAAAATGAAATTCAATATTCTACTAATCCGATGCCTCAAGAATCAGGTCAATCGGATGTCGGACGGAAAAGTTATTCACTTAAAGAAACCAAAATTCATATTAATATATAACCCTTATTTCCTTTCATTTTTCCTGATTTCCAACCAAACTTCCAACACCCATAACTCTTTGCACACAATTCAGAAAACTATAAACCACATCTCATTGGAAAGATCATGACAAGCTCTACAAGTTTCATTTAGACCATTTAAAGTAATTCCACCCCTAAGGGTGTCAAAGACCCCATGAAAGCTTCTGCTCACTCAAAGTCACTCAACACAGTACAGTACCTTGTAAATTCAGTAACTTTCATTCTCTTTGGTCACAAATTACACAATAAATATGCTCATCAAGATCACAATGTTATCTAAAACTTTCATGAATAGTCTAAATTCAAATTCAATGGCTAACTAGGTCAAACAATTCAGTGAAGGCTGCTGCCCTTGGAAGTACTCAAATTGGGCAGTAATTTTTCAAACAGTATAACTCCTTGTACAAATGTCGAAAAATTGCATACTTTATACCCATGAAAATATAAAACACAGTACTACACTTCTCATGAAGGGCTTATAATCAAATTCTATCACTGACCAATTCAAAACAGTCCTACAAGTTACTGCCCTGTTCAACAGTCCATGACCTAACTTCAGTCCAATCTTTGAAAAATCATAAGTCCCAATTCTGTTATCTAAAAATAGCATGCTATATACCATTTTCAATATAATTGTTTCCTCTACAACTATTCAGAATATCACTTAAGCCAATTCAATTCACAGAAATTACTAAAATTGCCTCTAAACAGAATGGTCACAATACCTACACTGATAGCTAGGTTTCACCAATTGCTCACAATCAGTCAATATTCCACAGTGGATATCTCCCAATATACAGATCGAAAAATTGAAACATCAGTGGAAATGGAAAGCTAACAATATAGGCTTCAACTCTCATGTAGACCATTTCCACTAATTCCCTCTCAATTAATTTAGAAAAATCATCAAAACAATCAGGTTATTAATCCAGATACTGTTCACCTAAGTCAAAATAGTAACTTTTCAAGCCAAATTTCAACCTATTAGAGTTACAATTTGACAACACCTATTTCACACAAAAATGTAGCCAACAACCCAAAGTTTAATTGGCCACAAATCTTAACTCATTTGAACACCCACACAATGAGTTATGCTAAAAACAGTATAGTAGGGCAAAAACTCAATTTTCCAGCTTTGGTACTAAACTTAGGTTCTATCATTTCCAATGCCAATAACACAACTCTAAGCATCCAAATGAGCACAAGATCAGTCCCTACAACATTCCTACATTCACTAGGGCTAATAGTCACAATTGGCAGCATTAAACTCTTAAGTTATTTGCAAGATTACTCATCAATATTCAATCCAAATGTAAGCTAAACATTCATTCAATCCTACTACTTCATCAAGCCATACATAACATACCCTTATACCCAACAATTCCACCTATAATTCTCATCAAAGTCATGCAACAATAAGCATAATAAGTACACCATAAGTCCCATTGAATGCATCTAACCACTAAGGCATTAAATTCATAATCAAAGCATAAGTAAAGCTTAACTTAAGAACTTACCTAATCAAGCATTTTTCTACCTTCAACTCATTACTTACCACTCCAACTTCCCACTTTCTAAACCTCACACAAGGAGTTTATTATCATGAAAAGAAAGTGGTTTGATTGCATGAAGAAAAGCCTTTGTGTTTGGAGGAAGTAGAACTTAAAAGAGGAGAAATCGATGGAGAGGGTGAAACCAAGGAGTAGGTTTCGGTTGATGGAGAAGATGAGCAAATAAAAAGTGTCTTTTCTTCCTTCCTCTTAGAAGAACCGAGAATGCATAGGATAATCATGTATTAAATGAAAGGGACACTTGGCAATTGGAGGAGAATGAGGAAAAATCAAAGAACCAATCAAATGTTTGTAAAAAGAAAATAAATCCTAAGCTAAAATCAAGCCAATTTCGGTTCCAACAAGATTTAAGGGTCCATTTATGGGTCTCACCAAGATATTTAATAGCTTAGTACCAAATAACAGTAGAAAATCAATCGGTTCACCAGTTGACGATTTTTTTTCCTATCTGGGAATTTCTTCGAGTCATTTTTTTGAAAATTACCGAAATTGCCCAAAATTGTAAAACATATAACAGTCCACTCCCAATAATTTTTCAAACACGAAAACCACCTTTTCCACTACAAAAACACATTTAAGCCATTTACCGGCGATTTTGCTGGTCCAGAAATTTTCTCCTCAAAATTCTAAAAAAATTCCTATAATTTCAGTAAAATAGAAAACAATTTATGGCGCACTCAGAATAATTTTTCAAACCCATTAACCACGTTAATCCCAATAAAATTGTCTTAGGCACGCAAACCGGGAATATCATGTATGCATGTACAGTAATTTCATGTGCACAATTGTGACTGTGTATTAGTCCTATTATGCATGAACAGTACTAATTATATCCCAATCTAGCACATCCTATGCCAATTTAGTATTCTACCCTTCCAATTGAGGGTGGGATGTTACAATTCTCCCCTCCTAATAAAAATTTCGTCCTCGAAATTCTCGATCAACAGTTCAATATGACCGTTATCAAATGACCCTATATGTCCCATACACTTTTCACTCAATGATTCATTTTTCCGAAAAGTCACAAGAACCACACTCGATCGGTTGTTGGTCACTTCTTTGGCTAACTCATTATCACTCATCACAATGGCGCACTCAACAAGGTCGTCGGTTGGTGATCTCACTATCTTAACTATCTCACTTGTCATTCCCGAGCTATGACTCAAGACATTCTTTCCGAACCTATTCACTCATCACGCTTTTGCCCATCCAATACCCTTTTCTCTAGTACCATGCGATCTAATTCGTATTCCATTGAGTACAACTTACCATAACCTCCTTCATCTCGTCCCCGACGATTCACTTTCCTTTGGTACCCATATAAAGGACATGTAGCGCCATATCGCTATAACCGGTGATAATTTACCTAATCGGTCATTCTTTATAATCCATTGATTCTTAGTTCAAATGCAACTCTCCTTGGACAATTCACTGTTCTATAATGTTCACACACTCTATTCAGATAAGTATTTTACTCTATTTCATTTGTCCTATCCGATTCCACCTCCACTAACCCATTCAGATTTCCTGAGTTCCTTTGTTTCACCCATCACAGTCTCAAAGCCATTATGGTCTTTGACTCGTTAGTAAACGCTTTGTGCGATGTAGCAAGAATCAAACTTTATAATACGATCATAGTCCCGTGAAACCCAAACCACTTAAACATTTTTTTTCCGTTGAACATTCAAACTTAGAAGCACTCAAATCAATAATCACTTCATTCTATACCCATAGTTAGACAATTCACCTTTCGCGATATACCTACTAGAATGTCTAACTTCGATCGCTCACTTTCTTGTTCTATCACTTTTGTCGGAACACATACTTCTTCTATGAATCATTCAAGATCATTTTTCCGACTTCACTCGCATATTCGGACTCCTTATAGGACTCACCATCGTAACTCTTGACTCTTAACCATTCTTACCTTTATTCAATCTCTCAATTTCCGTAACCCATAATCTACTTGACATTCTTTGCAAATCCCAATATCTGGAATTAATCTATTCCTTGCAATTTTATCTGCTCACTAGTTAGAAATGTCATTCGGTTCGTAATTGTCAAGATAGTAGTCATTTATACCCGTCTCTTTCCTCGAATAAACACAAGGTATCCTTATAAGAATCTACGATCTCCGAGACTTTCAATCGCGATCATGACACCCATACCATTTATCAAAGTCACTTCAATTTATCTTATACCGTTTTAACATTATGTTTAAGTTCAACACATTATCCACTCTCCAAAGGTATGCTTATCGCCAGATCAAATTAATCAATAATTCATATAGTTCATTTTACTTTTCACTGTTCAATTCTTTCAAACACATTCTGTCTATAATCATAGTCACTACCATTTGCTTACTTTGCATCATTCCCTCTTAAACTTTTCCATACATTACCAAACATCATTCAATTCATTCAGTCCACAATTAATGTATTTGTAACCCCTTTATGAAGATAACACTACATCATGTCATTATCAGTTTCTCCGAATCATTTTTTTGAAAATTACAGAAATTGCCCAAAATTGTAAAACATATAACAGTCCACTCCCAATAATTTTTCAAACGCGAAACCCACCTTTTCCACTACAAAAACACATTTTGGCCATTTACCGGCGATTTTGTCGGTCCGGGAATTTTCTCCGGAAAATTCCAAAAAAATTTCTATAATTTCAGTAAAATAGAAAATAATTTATGGCGCACTCAGAATAATTTTTCAAACCCATTAACCACGTTAATCCCAATAAAATTGTCTTAGGCACGGAAACCGGAAATATCATGTATGCATGTACAGTAATTTCATGTGCACAATTGTGACTGTGTATCAGTCATATTATGCATGAACAGCACTAATTAAATCCCAATCTAGCACATCATATGCCTATTTATTATTCTACCCTTCCAATTGAGGGTGGGATGTTACAAGAGAGGACTGAGAGAGTCCTAGATCAGCTGGATTGCGACTCGGATGAGCGATTCGACTATGTGGTTTCTCTTCTTTAGGGTCCGGCATATCAGTGGTGGAAGACCGTCCCGGGTAGTACCACCAGACCCTGTACTCTGTCATGGGATAACTTTCTAAGGGCCTTCCGGGACAATTACATGCCCAAGGTCTATTTGGAAATGAAGATGCAGGAGTTCTTAGAGTTGAGACAGGGACAGATGTCAGTGGCCGACTACGAGGTGCGGTTCAAAGATGTTGGACCCCGATCTTTTGATGGAAATTAGAATTATTAAAATGGAATTCAATAAGTGTGTTTGTATAGGTATTGTGTTGTGGATGTTATTGTATTTAAAGGAGATTGATGACAAATGAAGTGATTGGTTTTGATGACTTTGAAATTTGAGTAGATTTGTATGAGTTATGAAAATTAAAGTGAATGGGTTGATTGAAATGGAGTTGAAAAGCAAGAAATGATTAGTGAAAGTGTTATATGTTGAAGAAAATTAGAAAGTTTGACTTTTTGGAGTAAAGAGTTGACTTTTGATTTAGGCAGATTTTGAGGAAATAACCTACATGAAATTTGTAGATTATGTTGAGAGCTTTTCATAGTCATAAAGTATGCTATTTTTCAATATCAGGATTGAAAGTTATGATATTTGAAAGTTAAGTGTATTTTGCCTTGGTTTGGAAAATGCTATTAAGAGTAAGATTGCGTATGATTTTTGTGAAAGAGAAATGTGTATGCGTATATCCTTTGGTGTTGAGTTTGATGTGGGGAAATGACTTTGGAATAGTTTATTGGAGATTTGAATTGTGTTTGAGATGAATTAGTTGAAGAGTTTGTGGTAGTGGGTGAATAGGTGAAGTTGATGTGTTGAGATGTGAAGTTGATGTGTTGGAATGGTGTTTGGAGACTTCAATGGCAAATCTGTATTGATTTAGATTGATTTAGTCAAAGTGGTCTTAATGAAAGTCGTAGAATATGTTTTTATCTTTCTATTGATATAAGGCACGAAAATATTGGACAAGGGAGTAGAAAGTTATGATTTTTAGAAGTTTTGAGACTGTTTAATGTGAAGCTGACCGACCAGTCAACTTTGTGTGGAGTTTTTGACCCATTTAGAGGTCGATCTGATTTTTAAGGCCTTAATGGAAGTTGTATAGGGTTATTTTACCTTTCTATAGACACTGAGTTTGTCAAATTTGGAGTTCTGGATCAAAAGTTATGATGTTTGCAAGTTTTGGTACTGTTGAGAAATTATCGATCAGTCATCTTTGTGTAAACTTTTGATCCCTTTAGTGTCTGAGCTTGCCTTTGAGTCCTTCTTAAAAATCGTAGAGCTGTCTCTTAGCTTTCCAACGAAATAAACCGCGCCTGATTTGGAGCTCGGAGTCAAAAGTTATGAGGGTTTGAAGTTTGAAGGTCGGATTGGGTGCCGACCGACCTCTGTTGGTCGACCTCTGTTGGCCGAGCCGACCTCTGTTGGCCGACCGACCTCTATTGGCCGAGCCGACCTCTGTTGGTCGACTGACCTCTATTGGTCGAGCCGACCTCTGTTGGCCGACCGACCTCTATTGGCCGACCGACCTTTATTGGCCGACCGACCTCTGTTGGCCGACCGATCTTCGTTCTGGCCGAGCTTTGATTTTTCTGGCCGAGCTCTAACCTTCCTTCACTCTTTTGAGCATAACTTCTTCGTCCGACATCCGATCAATATGATTCTTGTTGGAAATTAAATTAGAGCGATGAGGCTACAAATGTTATGAAGGAACCGATCGACAATGTAGCCTCCAAGACTTTCAAATATAGGTCGGAAGTTAGGTATAGTGTTTAGTCTCGGTGTTGTAATGGCTGAACAATGTTCAGTGTTATAGGTAGATAGAGTTCGCTAGAGCTCGGATTGAGTTGATTCTTTTTGGAAATTAAACTAGAGACATATATCTACAATTCATCTGAAGGAGCCGATCGATAATGTTGCCTCTAGGACTTCCAAATATCGGTCGGAAGTTCAGTGTAGTTTTCAGTCTCGGTGTTGTAATGGCTGAACAGTGTTCCGTGTTATAGGTCGCTAGAGCTCGGATTGAGTTGATTCTTTTTGTAAATTAAACTAGAGACATATATATACAATTCATCCAAAGGAGCCGATCGATAATGTTGCCTCTAGGACTTCCAAATATCGGTCGGAAGTTCAGTGTAGTGTTCAGTCTCGGTGTTGTAATGGCTGAACAGTGTTCCGTGTTATAGGTCGCTAGAGCTCGCTAAAGCTCGGATTGAGTTGATTCTTTTTGTAAATTAAACTAGAGACATATATCTACAATTCATCTGAAGGAGCCGATCGATAATGTCACCTCTAAGACTTCCAAATATAGGTCGGAAGTTCAGTGTAGTGTTCAGTCCCGGTGTTGTAATGGCTGAGCAATGTTCAGTATTTTGGAGATATCTCGACCGATAGAGCTCCGATTGAGTTGGTTCTTGTTGGTAATGAAAATAGAGACATGGGGCTACAAATGTTATGAAGGAGCCGAGCTATAATGTAGCCTCTAAGACTTCCAAATATGGGTCGGAATTTAGGGGTAGTGTTCAGCCTCAGGTATGAAGTACAAACTTCAGTATTTTGGAGATATCTTGAGCTATAGAGCTCCGATTGATCCGATTCTTGAAGCGATGGATTTGTAAGACATAGAGGAACATTTATTTAGAAGAAAGTTTTATCAAATGACTTCATTTACCTGATCGAAATAATCAGACAAGATGTCAGTTTTAAAGACCAATGAAGGGGCAGTCTTGGAAGGTTACTCAAAGGATTAAGTTTATAGGCTTAAATGGAGGGGCTTATGGGTCATTCCCCATTCATTAAATGACATGACAATATAAAAGACAGTGGCTGTCGTATAAGGCATAAGGAATCACATAAATGAAAGACTTAAGAAAATATGAGAGAAGAGAGAAGGGAGAGCAAACTTCGGAGAAGAAAGAAGGGAGAGCTTAGGGTTTCAGATTTTTGGGGGTTCAAGCTCAGTTTTTCGTTGATTCATGAAGGAAAAAGATGGGAAGAGAAGAGAGCTTCCTTCCAAGCCTAATAAATCCGAAAATGGTGAAAAGTTTGAGGTAAGAGAAAAGTTGAGCTTTGAGCTTTTCTTCGATTTATGGTTTAGAAATATGGAAAATGGTATGGGTTTGTGAAGTATGAAGTCAATTTTGATGATTGCTAAGTATGATGGGTTTAATTTGGGATTTTGAGAATTAGGGTTTATGCCCAAATTTAGAATTTGGGGCTTTTGGAAATTTGTAATTTAGAAAGCTTGAATATATGAGGGATTTATGTTTTCTAAGTTCAATTTGAGGATTAAGTTATTTATGATGTTGAATTTGGGTGAAATTGCTTTAGGTGAAGTCAAATTGGAAGAAAGAAGGAACCAATGGACAAATTGGGGCTAGAAACAACTTTCTAGCATCGAATCGAGGTGGGTACTGTTTATAATAGAATTTATAAGCCCTTCGCTTTCTTTAAATAAAGGGATTTTCGATTTCAATTGCATCATAAGTGTTGCATCATTGTGTGAATGATTTGAAAATCATCATTGATTCCATACATGAGCTTTTGATGAATTGCAAAATACATTTGTGTTATGCCTAGAAAGATTCCATGGCATTTCGTATATTTGAAAAAAAGAGCATTCAATAAATGATATTGAGCTTGAATATGATAAAGGTTTGAAAAAATTATGATTTCGACTAGTTTTAAGAGCTTTTATAAAATATGGTTTTATGTAAAAGTTTGAAAACTTGTGATTTCATATAAATTCGAAGTGTATAGAAAATATTGTTTATGAAAACATTTGAAATTTTGATTCCTAAAAATGCTTTGAAATTGTCTAGAAAATGGTTTATGCAAATGTTTGAAAATTTATGATTTAGAATACTTTGAAATTAGTTAGAAAATGTTGTTTATAAAAGTGGTTGGAAGATTTCGATTTCGAATGTCTAATGTTTATAAAAGTATTTGAAAAATTGTGATTTCCAAACTTGTTTATAAAAATGTTTGACAAAGTGTGATTTCAAATGCATTTGAAATTGTTTAGAAAATAAGGTTTATTTAAATGTTGAAAAGTACGATTTTGAAAGGTGTTTGAAATGGTTTTAAAGCTGTTTTAAGAATTTATACAAGTTTTAAATGTTTGATAAATTAAGAAAATTTTTGAAGTTTTGAAAAATGACACAAAGGCCCAATTTCTTGTCTTCAAATGATTTGGGAGATTGATTGAAAAATTGAGAAAGTATTGAATTTTATTTTTTCCGAATATTTTTGGAAAAGGGTTACGAGTTTTAAAATGAATTGAGAAATGAAGAAAGATTTTGAAATTTATTTTCGCGATTTGGATTTAAGAAATTTCAGTAAATTGTTAAATTCGTTATTTTATTTAATTTGATAAGTTATGAAAATGTTTTCGAATGTTTTAAGAAAATACAAGATTTATAAAATAATAATAATAAAAAATAAAATAAAATTGAATAATGTGCTTTATGAACTGCATCGTTGATTTATGTCTTAAAGAAATCACTTGCATTCATTGTTCGATGTTGATCCATACGTGATTACATTGTTGAATTGAGATTGAATATGTTTATTGATGTGATAATGTTATGCCATTGGAGTGTGCCATGGCATTGTGATTTGAATGGAAAGAAGAAAAGAAAATGGAAGCATATCATTTTGATAAATGATCTTGAGCATTGCTTATATGCTTTTGTGTGGGAGAGAGTTACGGATGGATAGTCACGTGCGCCGACGTATGGAAAATTATAGCCTTCTCCGCTGCCCGCTTGAGGCCACGAGATCTGAGAAATCGGACTCGAATAGTTTACTGGTATAAACTTGGTTTATCCGTTGTGTTCTGAACTCTCGAGCCATGTGTTGTTGTGCATTGCTTATGTGATTGCCATTGCATCTATGAATTGTCAAGTTGATGCATTCATGTTTTATAAACTTATGGGTTTATGGTGAAAGCCTAAAAATCATATGTTTTGCAAATGAAGATTTTGGCCACAATGAGGAAAAGAACCTTTGAAAATGTGCTTTACTGATTTCAAAGAAATGTTTTCTAAGATCGTAAAAGAAAAGAATTTTAAGGATTTTGGTTATATATTTGTTATAAAGCTGTTACCCATTTAGTTATAAGCTCACCCCTTCATTCCCATCCACGGTGATGAGAAGAAGATCGGGTGAAAGAAAATGAAGATTTCTATTTGCATGTGTTTATATTGTATTGTTGTTAAGTAAGATAGTGTTGAGAAATTCAAAATTTGTTGTGCATAGTGTACTTTGGATTTTGGTGTTGATATTGTATATGGCCTGAATTGCCACGAGTGTATGAAGAGTAGTCATTCCAGGACATATGTGATTTATGAAATTGTGTATATAGTGAGTATAAGGTGTATGGATTTCTGGAATTATGCATTGATTTAAGTTATGTTTGGGATGTGTGTATGAGTATGAATGTGATAATGTATTTTGGATTGAGTTTGGTTATGAAAGAAATGAAAAGGAAAGGAATAAGAAAGAAAGAAAAGAAAAGAAAAAATTTATACCGGATTTAGAATGTCTTAAGGTTTCCAACGCGACAGTGATTTCTAAGATTTTGTTCGCGGATGTCGGTACTTATGTTTCAGTTCAAATGCTTCAATTCGATTTGTGATTCGTGATCGTTTGTTTGGTTTGTCTCCGAGCCAATTTGATTTGACTTTGTTTGTATGCTTCGCTTCCAAGTTGGCTTTCGATTCGTTAATGATTTGTTTCGCTTTGTGATCAATCGTGTATTCATTCCGCCTCTTTGTGATTCGTTCCGTCTCCCGTTTTTGGGTTGGGGCGCCGGTCTCCGGATCGGGTCCCAACAAATGAGCTGATGGGATATGCTTCGACTCTGATTGCTTCTGAGGCTGACAGGTGTCGGCGTTTTGACGGCGGACTATTCTGGAGATCCGTACTCGATTGGCCAGGTCTGACATGGGTAATTTCATTGAGTTGAGGGCTGCTGCGGTGAGGATAGAGCAGCTACTGAGACAGAGTATAGCTGAGACTGGTCAGGGGACCAAGACGAAGAGATCGAGTGATAGCCAGGGCAATGCTAGTAGAGGGTACAGTAAGCGTCAAACCAGGCCCTTCAGAGCTGCAAGAGGGCTAAACGATGCCGTTATAAGCAGAGAGGCGGTTTGCAGAGACCGTAGTGGCGGCGGATAAAGGTGTGAGGTTGAGGCGACTATTCCAGTTTGTGAACATTGTGACAAGAGACACAGTGGAGAGTGTCGTTGGCTGTCTGGAGCTTGTTTGAGATGTGGCTCGATGGACCACCTGGTTAGGAACTGCCCAGAGATTTTGGGAGCCCAGTCTACTATGACTGGAAGATCAGGCAGTAATACCACGATGCAGCAGAGCCGTGGAGGTGGATCAGGTTGGAGAGGCCGAGGTCAAGGCCGAGGTCGAGCATAGGGGTCCGCAATGAGGGCAGAGGGTAAAAGCAGCAGACAGCAGTCTCAGGCCAGGGTCTATGCTATGACTCGGCAGGAGGCCCAGGATTCCCCGGATGTTGTTGCGGGTATGCTTCTGATTTCTGGTTTTGAAGCATATGCATTGTTGGATCCTAGATCCACTCATTCTTTCATTGCACCGCATTTAGCATGTAGACTGCATAGGGATAGAGAGAGGTTACAGTATGGGTTAGAGGTGAGTACACCTCTAGGTAGTACGACAGTTTTGGGAGAGGTCTATATGGGGTGCCAGGTTCAGATCGATCGAGCAGTTTTGAGTGCCGATCTGATCATTTTACCTCTGAGGGAGATTGGCGTGATATTGGGGATGGACTGGTTGACTGCGCATAGGACTATTATGGACTGTTATACCAAGGAGGTTGTGCTGGAATCTCCTGGTCGGCTTAGAGTTGTGTTTCGAGGAGTTAGTCAGGCAGTGCCAGCGATGATGATTTCCTTTTTGAGTGCCCTGAGGTTGATGCAGGGAGGTTGTGAGGCCTATCTGGCTCACGTAGTGGATTCCAGAGTCGAGCTGGGATTACAGGATGTTCCCGTAGTCAGGGAATTTCCAGATGTGTTTCCCAAGGAGTTACCGGGATTGCCGCCAGAGCGGGAGACAGAGTTTGAGATTGATCTCGTTCCTGGTACCGCTCTTATATCGATACCTCCGTATAGGATGGCACCGGTGGAACTGAGAGAGTTTAAGGCTCAGTTGCAGGAGCTACTGGATAAGGGGTTCATTAGACCGAGTGTTTCGCCATGGGGAGCTCTGGTACTGTTTGTGAGGAAGAAGAACGGGACTCTGAGACTGTGTATTGATTATAGGCAGTTGAATCGGGTGACAGTGAAGAATAAGTATCCACTGCCTAGGATTGACGATTTATTTGATCAATTGCAGGGAGCTCAGGTGTTCACCAAATTGGATATGAGATCAGGTTATTACCAGTTGAGGATTGCAGAGGCCGATGTGCCTAAGAGTGCTTTCAGGAGCAGGTATGGGCATTTCGAGTTCCTAGTGATGCCATTTGGGTTGACTAATGCCCCGGCAGCCTTCATGGCCTTGATGAATAAGGTTTTTCAACCCTACCTGGATCGGTTCGTGATAGTGTTTATTGATGATATACTGGTTTATTCGAGGAGTAGACAGGAGCACGCTGAGCATCTGAGGATTGTTCTGCAGGTCATAAGAGAGAGATAGTTGTTTGCCAAATTCGCTAAGTGCGAATTTTGGCTTGATGAGATTGTATTCCTGGGGCACGTGGTGTCAGGTGAGGGTATCCAGGTGGATCCTCACAAGATAGAGGCAGTTATCAGTTGGGAGGTTCCTAGGAATGTGCCAGAGTTGCGGAGTTTCCTAAGATTAGCCGGATAATACCGGAGGTTCGTCGAGGGATTTTCGTTGATCTCCACCCCTTTGACAAAACTGTTGAGGAAGAATGTGCCGTTCAGATGGACTGAGGAGTGCTAGAAGAGCTTTGAGGAGCTGAAACATCGGTTGACTACTGTGCCGGTGTTAAGCATTCCTTCTGGTACTGGAGGCTTTGTGGTGTACAGTGATGCCTCGCACCTAAGATTGGGTTGTGTTTTGATGCAGCATGGTAGAGTGATAGCTTATGCCTCGAGACAGTTGAGGTCTCACGAGGTGAATTACCTGGTGCATGATTTGGAGTTAGCAGCAGTGGTTTTCGCTTTGAAGATTTGAAGACATTATTTGTATGGGGAGACGTTCCAGATCTTCACCGATCATAAGAGTTTGAGGTACTTGCTTAGTCAAAGAGAGCTGAATCTGAGACAGAGGAGATTGATTGAGTTACTGAAGGATTATGACTACACGATTGAGTATCATCCAGGGAAGGCTAATGTGGTAGCCGATGCATTGAGTAGGAGATCTCATATCAGTATAGCTCATATTCAGATTAGGAGACTGCCTAGTTTGATTCAGTTGAGAGCTCTTAATGTGCAGATGGATTTGGGTCAGGATGGAGTTCTGTTAGCCACTTTGAGGCTTAGGCCGATGTTGCAGGACAGGATCAGGAGAGTTTAGGATTGGGATCCAGTGTTGGTGAGATTGATGGATAGAGTCAGTTCTGGTTTGCCTACCAATTTTGAGCTGAGAGATGGGACATTGTGGATGGGACAGAGACTGTGTGTGCCTGATGTAGATGATTTGAGATGTGAGAGTCTAGAGGAGGCTCACGTGGCTGCCTATGCGATGCATCCTGGTACTACTAAGATGTATCGTACCCTTAAGTTGCATTTCTGGTGGCCAGGCATGAAGAGGCAGGTGGCAGAGTTTGTTTCTCGGTGTTTGCCGTGCCAGCAGGTTAAGGCTGAACACCAGGCTCCAGTGGGTAAGCTGCATTCGTTGCCTATTCCGGAGTGGAAATGGGAACGGATTACCATGGATTTTATTATGGGATTGCCTAGGACGCCGAGACAGTTTGATGCTATCTGGGTCATAGTGGACCGGTTGACCAAATCGGCTCACTTCTTGCCAGTGAGGGAGAGTAATACTCTCGATCAGTTGGCCCAGAAGTATGTGGCAGAGATCGTGCGGTTGCATGGGGTTCCGTTGTCGATAGTCTCAGACCGGGATCCCAGATTTACTTCGAGGTTCTGGAAGAGCCTGCAGTCTGCATTGGGTACTCGATTGAACTTCAGTACTGCATTTCATCCTCAGACAGATGGGCAGAGTGAGAGGACGATTAAGACTGTTGAGGATATGCTTCGAGCTTGTGTATTGGAGTTCAGAGGATCATGGGATCAGTATCTGGCTCTGATCGAGTTTGCTTACAACAATCAGTATCAGAGCAGTATCGGGATGGCACCGTATGAGGCCTTATATGGGAGGTCGTATAGATCGCCACTGTATTGGGATGAAGAGGGTATGAGATCGATAGAGGGTCCCGAGCTAATTCAGGATACAACGGATAAGGTACATTTGATCCGGAGTCACATCAAGGCGGCTCAGGACAGATAAAAAAGTTTTGTAGATCAGCATCGGCGAGAGACGGAGTACAGTGTAGGTGACAGAGTGTTTCTCCGAGTGTCACCTTGGAGAGGAGTCCTAATATTTGGCCGTAAGGGTAAGTTGAGCCCTCGGTACATTGGTCTGTATGAGATCCTTGAGAGGATAGGACCGTTGACTTACAGATTGGCATTACCGAGTGAGATGTCCCAGATGCATGACGTGTTTCATGTTAGTGTACTTCAATGGTACCGTTCAGACCCGAAGCATGTGATTCCGGCTCAGGAGATTGAGGTAGCCAGTGATTTGAGTTATGTTGAGGAGCCGGTGCAGATTCAAGGATCACGGGTCAAGCAGTTGAGGAACAGGGTAATTCCATTGGTGAAAGTCCTTTGGAAGAACTACTCTTTTGAGGAAGCTACTTGGGAGACTGAGGAGCATATGAGGAGTCATTATCCTCATCTATTCGATCGGACAGGTATTAAATTTCGAGGACGAAATTTTTTATTAAGAGGGGTGAATTGTAACATCCCGTTACTAATAGCAAGGGTATTTTGGTATATTGGGACAGATTGGTAGGTTTCATTGCATTCACTGATTGAGCATGTCAATGGCCTCTAATTATAGAGGAACAGGTTTATTGCATATGCATTTATTCATAGGTACATGCATTCATGGTTTTCCGGTATTTTAATTGTGAGCATGAACTGAAATTGAACTGACTGAATCGTGATTAATTGAGAAATTAGGGATAAGTGGGCTCGAATGACTGATTCATAATAGTTTAAGAGTGATTGGCTATTGATAGTGGCTTGTAGGAAATTTTCGAAAGATTCGGGAGAAAATGCCCGGACCGGAAATTTTTGAGTGACAGACCGATTAACCGTATGAGATTGAAAGATTTGTCCAATGGCAAAGGAAAATTTTGAGTTATACTGTTAGGAAATAAAAATGTTGAGCCATTGAAATTTAGAGACTAGAATCTAAAGAAAATTGAGGACTGATGTCTATATAAATATACCTAGGTTTTGAAATTTGGGAATTTCCCCAAGGCAAAGAAATCTTCTTCTTCTCTTCTCCCACGGTCATCTTCGATTTCTTCTCTTTGGTGTGAGAGCTTTGATCTTTCTTGCTGGTTCTTCTCCTTGTGCTAGCTTGGAGTGTTTAATGTGGAAGAGGAAGTGGGTTGAGGCTTGAAGGTGAAGATCGTTGGTTTTGAAGGTTTTAGGGTTTTGGAAGATTTGTGGATTTGAGACTTGATTTGGTAAGTTAGTGGCTTTAATGTTGTTATTAATGATTGTTTGATGCATTTATGGCATTTATTATGTTGAATGGGTAGTTAGAGTGAGTTAATACTGATTTTTAGAGAGAGAGAAGAGGAAAAAGCGATTGGAGAAGACAGTGGCGCGACCCGCACGTCGCGACGTCTGGCAAAGCCTCGCCGCGACGAGCGCATGGTTTCACGCCGTGGCGAACGTTTTCGTCCACACCGCGGCGAGCCGCGAAGAGCAAGCACGCCGCGGCGAGCTTCCTTCACGCCGCGGCAAGGGATGTGACGCCGCGGCGAGGAGCAATTTCTGATGGGTTGCATTTTAGTTTACTGGGCATAATTTCTGGTGTAGACCTCCAATTGAGGTGATTTATGATTCGTTACGGACTAGGGAAAGAGGTCTACAATTGAGGATTATTATGGAAGTAGAATTTAAATCACATGGTATTGATTCATAGAGATTGAGGTCAATTATGGTTCCTATTGTGACCTAAGTATTGAATTGTGACAATTGGAATTTCAATTGGAGTTTTAATTGGGATTTTCAATAGAGGTTTTGACCCAATGGTTATGGAATTGCTATAGGGTATATGAATCGAGGAGATTGAACTGAATTTTAGGATTGGATCAATTATTGTCGATCAATTGAGCGAAGAGTTAGAATTGGGCCTAAGAGTTTTAAATTGGGTTTTTGCGTCGGAAAATCGTGGACATGCATTTTACATAATTTCATCGAGACATATGCATTACTGAATTGTTTAATTGAGCATCTAGTAATGGGATTGTATTTTACTGCTACAGAGGCGTCGTGGGATTGTCATTCCAAGGACATTCTTTGGGACTTCAGCGATGCTTCGGAAGTTCTGAGCACTAACCTAGTTGGTTTCTCAAATTCCTGATTGTCTAAATGCTCTATGTGAATTACTTGCCAATGTGAATTGCATAATTACTGAAATGTATATGATCGAATTGCATGCTTCTACTATATGGGATTGGACTACTGTTTGACATTGGGAATTGAAATACTGGGCTTTTATAGCCATATCACTGTTAAACTACTGAACACTGCATTACATTCATAAATGCATGATCAGATAAGGAATGTTGTGACCCAAGTCGCTAATATCACTGAGTGAGCCTCGAGCTCTAACACTGTACTGACCGGGCCTCGAGCCCGAGGGGAGAAATCCCTGACGTGTCCACACTGAATATCAAATACTGACTGAGCACTTGGGCACAACACTGAATAACTGGAAAAGAGTCACATATGCATTGTATACACATGACTGTCTGATTTGTGACACTTACTGAATTATGTGATGACATGAGAGATTGCAAATTGTTACATGCTACTGTAAATTGTTGTATAATACTGTAATTTGTTATATGATACTATTAATTGAATATTACTATGCCATGCTGTACGCAATCTGCGTAATGCATGATTTGAGTGAACCATCGATGATGGTTTCTCATTGAGTTCGCAAACTCACCCAAAATTGCAACCTATTTTTCAGGACTAATATAGTAGACCCCTAGCTCCGGAGATAGTCTTTTCCTGCCGTGCGAGCGTGCTGGCAAGAGAAGCGATGGCACACAGGTCGGTCAGCTGGGTTGGACTTTTGCGGATGACTTAGTATAGACGCTTATATCAGTTTCCTTTTTGGGTTTTGTTTAGGGGACTGATAGACTTGTCTATTCTGATATTGGATGACTGTATCAAGATTGCTATTATGATTTTTAAAATTTAGTGGTTTCTGATATTGTGATTTATTTATTGCGATGCCATGTGGACTATTAGCGAGATTTTCTGGTAGTGCAACTTTATCGTGGGATACGTGTCGGAGCGACCCTCGGGCGTCCCGATAAGTACCCTACGGTGAGAGGGCGCTACATAGGTTTACAAAGAAAAAGGCTCAAATACAATCGTTAGGCACAAAAGGGTTCATTAGGGGATTGATGTATAGAAAGGGTTAGCTATTTGGCTCAAGCTCAATCCTAGTGCCTTTTATCACTTTTATGAACATACTATAGCATGATTATGTAACCTCGAAGAAATACAATGCAAGTTCTAGAAGTAAACATATATGGAAGAAAAAATCATATCCATCATAAGAAAAATAGAATTGAGTAAAATTCTTTAGGCTCAAATTAGCTCAATTGGTGATGTTTACTCATTTAATAACATGCTCATTCAATCAATTTAACATTATATTGTCCTATTGTGACGAGATATATAATCTATTTAATCATATTATGCATCTTATTTGAGATCAATCCTATCTGTAATGCAACTAAATCATTAAATTAAATTACAATGACAATTAAGTGGTGAAAGATGTCAAATTAACCCCTTCTTTTTTAAGGCATGCACTACCATCAATTTATCCTCGACCATACTTAAAATCCACATTGTCCTTAATGAAAATGGAATGTAATTAATGGAAAGCATAGGAATGGTAAAGAAACCCCCTGAAAGAGTTGATTGTCCAAAATCTATACCTAAAAGTTCATATCTCCCATCAAAATACAAAATATAGAGATCAGAAAAAGAAAACTAAAGTTAGTTCTACAAAGTACCAACAAAAAATCAAAGCTAGATCAAGAGGAAAAATAAAAAGCACTTTTGCATGCATGTGAGTTTAGACACAAATGTAATCCTATGGCCCTATGCTCTGATTGTCATAAAGGTGGTGGTGGTTGTTGCTGCTCCATGAAAGCCCTTAACATTTCTTCCATTCATGCTTATAAAGCCATGATGTTATCCATTTTGGCTCAAAGACTTCTTATGTTAGCCTGCATCTGAACCAAACTCAGAGTATCTCTTGAAGCTGGAGGGCCTCTTGGTTGTCAGGCAATAAGGCCATTCAGATTGTGCCTTGCCCGATGCGGATTTATCCACCCATGAGGGGCATTGTCTTCGAATTTGAATTCCTGCATCTTGTCAGCATCGATGACATCCCTCTCAGTGGTATAAGCCACTGCTTCATGCCTTTTAAGGACCTTGAGATGATGAAACAATTGGTTTAGTAAGACTGGAAATACGAATGCCTTTATCTTTACCTTGTGGTGGACCACTTGCCACATTGATGTCAGCATCATATTAGCAGTAGCAATGCCTTGGAATTGATCATCATAGAAGAACATCTTATCAAAAATGAACAAGTCTTCATTTCGGAGGTATCCAGAGTTGCTGGCCTTTGGCATTACATCATGTGCTAGCAAGAAAGCGACCAACCTCAGGGCTATATCCAAGTATTTGCAATGCATAAAGAACTGCTGATTTGTAGGTTGCCATATAGCTCTAATCTCGAGCCAATCCATAGCATCGTGCTTATCCCACGTGCTATCATATGAACATCTAGCCCTCTTATCAAATGATGGGACATTGCCTCCTATTGGTAACTCTAAATGGTTACAAATCAACTCCTCAATTATCACCACCATTTCCACATTGACTCTTGAGGTAAGCACGGGTGGTTGTTTCCCAGCTTCTACACTAAGATTGGTGTAAAATTGTTTGATAGCCTCCGGGTAATAGGCACCCTTAAGGGTCAACAGCTTACCCCAATGGAACTTGTCTAAGTTTGCGCTCACTTGGCACTTTTCATCAATAATCTCCGCCACAGATACCTCAATCACAAACTTATTGTTCTTCTTCTCATTATACCACTCTTCGCATTATGGAGTGATAAACAAGGGTTCAAGGGTAGGTTCGTCTTGGACCAGATTTTTCCCTCTCACAAATCGAGAGGATTGGCCAGTGTTCTTCTGTACGGACTACTTAAACCTCGACATTTTATGGTAGCTTCATAATCAATGTCAATCTCAAAACTCCCCATAAGTTGAATGTCTTCAATCTCAACCAACCATAACCAGAAATTTTAATTCAATTATAACTAACTCTTCAATCCAAACTAGTCCATCAACGGCAACCACATAACTACTATGCCTTCTGAATTCAACCCAACACATCAATTCAAATCAACCCTTAAGTTCAGTGCAAGTTTAATCGACAATTCAGTTTAACTCAACCCCTTTTTCAAATATAATAACACAATCCAACTTTTCGGCCCAATTAGAATCCACACTTCAATTTAATCTCAACGTAATAGCAATAATCCCATCTAAAATTAATTGTTACTCTTAGTAGAAAAAAATTCAATGCAATATTCACCTTTAAGTAACAATCCACAATAGGACATATAGAACACTTACCCAAACAACATTGAAGTGAATTTGGTGCATATTTCTCCTTCGGGATCATCAACCATGGAAGAAGAGAGAGAGAGAGCTTAAGGCATAGAGGTTTGGCTAGAATGGAGTATTAGGTATGGGTTTTGGAGAAGTTAGAGGAAGGGAGAAGAACAAAAATGGTTGAGGATTTTATGCTAAGAGGGCTGGCGTGGAAAAAGGTGGGAGAGAAGTTGGGGGTGACAGGCAGCAGTGGTAGGGTAGGGAGAGAAGTGCGGGAAGAGAAAAGGAAAGAAGGGTTTTAAAATCTACAAATAAAGAATGATCAATAAGCAGATATAAATGTCCGTTTAACGGACTTTTACGAGTCTGTTTACAGTTTTTAGAAATAAGCATGTCTGTTAAGAGGACTTAATGTCCTTTAAGTAGATGTATTGTCCATTAAGCGAACATGTGCCTTTACGGGTCTGTGTGGGTGTTTGGAAGACACTTGTCTATTAAGTGGACTACCTTGAATCTGTAGGTCTATTAAGCATACATTGATGTCCATTTAATGGACCTTTACGGGTTTGATTGCGCCCTAATTAGTCTGATGTTTGTTAAACGGACATACTCTACTTTTTCAAAGTTTTTCTCACCTTGTCCACTCTTTTTTTGTTCCTTCTAACCATTTAATGATATCCTATGACTACATACATGATGTATAAGTGCTACAAAAAAAAATGAAAGAACGTTGAAATAAAGCAAAGAGACATAACCACTTACCTCCTCCACACTTAACATGAGTGTCACCTCTAGGTTTGGAGAATTGTGATCACTCCATTCCTTACATTTTTAGAAGATGTCATTTGGATGTCTTGCAAACACTATTCCTATACACACATAACAAACTTAAATAAGAAGATGTGACAAAAAGTGAAAATTTTAAAATTAACACAAGAGTTAAGAAATTGTGTTGCCTCCCAACAAGCGCTAAATTTAATGTCCTTAGCTAGACTCGGCCACCCTCATGTCAGTTTTGGAATATGACGGTGGAAATACATCCAACTATTTCTTCCTCCAAATAATGCTTAAGTATTTGCGCATTGACTATAAAGGGCTCTTGATCATCCCTTCTAATCTCCATAGCTCTGTGTGGGTATGCTTTTGTCACCACGAAATGTCCTGACCATCTTGATCGTAATTCCCTGGAAACAATTTCAAATGAGAGTTAAATAACAAAACTTTTTGACCAGGTTTAAATTCTCACCAAATAATATGCTTATTATGGAAGGCCTTAGTTCTCTCTTTGTAGATGCGAGCATTCTCAAAAGCATCAAGGCAAAATTCATCTAGCTCATTCAACTCTATGAGTCTCCTTTGTCCCGCTTCCTTGAAATCATAGTTCAACTTTTAGATTGCCCATAATGCCTTGTGCTCAATTTCAACCAGTAGATGGCAAGATTTCCCAAAGACTAACCTATAGGGAGACATCCCCAAGGGGGTCTTATACGTTATCCTATATGCCTAGAGAGCATCATCAAGCTTTAATGCCCAATCCTTTCTTGAGGTATTAATAGTTTTCTACAAAACTTGCCCGCTATTTTGAGGGTGGTAGGTGGTTCCAAACTTAAAATGACACCGATATTTTTTCGAGAGAGATTTGAATTGATGGTTCTAAAAATGTACCCCATTGTCACTGATTATAGCCCTTGGAGCATCAAACCTTGAGAATATGTGCTTCTTGACAAATTTGACAACACTGAACCCAATGTTGTTTGATAGAGTTGTGGCTTCCCCCCAACCTGGACATATAATCAACTGCCACAAGGATGTATTCATTTCTGAGGATATTGGAAATGGTCCCATGAAATGTAGACCCCATACATCAAAAAGTTCCACTTCTAGAATTCCTGACTAAGGCATCTCATGCTTTCTACCAATACTTCCAGCTCTCTAACGTTTATCACAAGTCATGACAAAATTCCTAACATCTTTAAAGAGAGTCGACCAATAAAACCTGGATTTTAAAACCTTATTTGCTGTTTTATTAGCCCCATGGTGCCCTCCACACAGAGAAGCATGACAATGATGCAAAACTGATTGCATATCCTCATCGGATAAGCATCTTCTATCACCCAATCGACACATCTCTTGAAGAGCAACGAATCTTCCCAAAAGTAATTCCTTATCTTAGATAAGAATTTCCTTCTCTTATGGTATGAATAATCACTAAGAATAATGTTAGATACTAGAAAATTGACATGATCAACAAACTTAGGGACATTGTCCTTAATAGGCAATAGATTCTCATCAGGGAAGGTATCATTAATTGGTTCCTCTCCTAGCTTGTCTCCTTATTCCAGTCACGAAAGATGGTCAGCTACTAAATTTTCAAACCCTTTCTTATCTCTAACTTCCAAGTCAAATTCCTACAAAAGTAGAATCCATCTGATCAATCTTGGTTTTGCATCTTTCTTTGTAAGCAAATATTTCAAAGCAGAATGGTCAGTGTAAACAATGACTTTGGACCCAACAAGATAAGATTTAAATTTATTGAATGTAAAAACCACTGCTAGCAATTTTTCTCTGTAGTAGCATAATTGATTTGAGCATTATTAAGAACTTTGCTAACGTAATAAATGACATGTAATTTCTTATCCTAGTTCTGCCCTAAGACAGCCCCAAGTGCATAGTCACTAGTATCACACATCAGCTCAAAAGGGAGATTCCAGTTCGGTGCAGCCATTATAGGAGTTGAGATAAGTTCCTTCTTCAACTTGTTGAAAGCATGAAGACAGTCATCAATAAATTCGTAAGGAACTTCCTTTTGCGATAAAGCACGTAATGGTTAAGAAATCTTGGAAAAATCCTTAATAAAACCATGATAGAACCTAACATGTCCAAGAAAACTCCTTATCGCTCTAACTAAATTGGGAGGTGGCAACTTGTTGATGACCTCAATTTTCACTAGATTCGCCTCTATTCCATTGTTATAAATTTTGTGGCCTAGGATGATTCCTTTTTGGACCATGAAGTGGCACTTTCCCTAATTCAACACGAGATTGGTTTCTTTACACCTTTATAGAACCTATTCTAAATTGAACAGACATACATCAAAAGAAGAACCAAAAATAGAAAAATCGTCTATAAATACCTCAATTATGTTCTCCACCATGTCAGAGAATATGGACATTATATAGTGTTGAAAAGTGTTAGGAGCATTGCACAACCCGAAGGGCATCCTATGATACACAAATGTACCATAAGGAAAAGTGAAGGTGGTTTTCTCCTAGTCCTCCGGGGTTATTGGGATTTGGTTATAACCTGAATAACTGTCTAAATAATAATAATCATGCCCCGCTAATCTTTCCAACATTTGATTAATAAAGGGAAGAGGGAAGTGATCCTTTCTAGTTGCTACATTCAATAATCTATACAAACCCTCCACCCTGTCACAACCCTAGTGGAAATTAATTCATTCCTATCATTAGACACAACAGTTATGCCACCCTTCTTTGGCACCACCTACATAGGACTTATCCAAAAACTATCAGAAATAGGATAAATAATTCCTACATCAAGTAATTTAAGTACCTCAGATCACACAACTTCCTTCATGTTTGGATTGAGCCTTTTCTGATTTTCCACACTAGGTTTGTGGTTTTCTTCCAATAGAATCCTGTGAACCCAAATAGAAGGGCTAATTCCCTTTATGTCAACAATAGCCAATTTATGTTCACGTAACACCCTTAATAACTTCTCTTCTAGAGAGGAGTCCAAAGAAGAGGTAATGATAACCGGATATGCATTTGATTCTCCCAAGAATGCATATCTTAAATGAATTGGAAGATGTTTTAGTTCAGGGTTTGGTAGGATCAATATGGAGGGTAACAATTTAGGTCTGGGAGGGCCCAATTCTTTAATATAGGGTCTATACCTAGAACCATTACCTTGCAATCTTTATGCATAGTCCACTAACTCATTGTCCAATTCATTCTCATCGATTCCTAAAGTTAGGCATGTTTCTAACACATCATCACACATCAATTACATCTATCCTATAGGTGACTTCATCAAAAGAGGGACCCCTTAAAGCCTTGAAAATGTTAAATACCTCTTCCTCATCATCCACTCTCAAAGTTAGCTTACCATCTGGAACATCAATCAATACTCCGCCAGTAGCTAAGACTGGTCTTCCTAAAATAACTCCATCTCAAACACAACAAAATCAGCTGGAATTATAAGCTTACCAACTTTCATCAGTAAATCCTTAGCTATATCAATGGGATATCTCATTGATCTATGGGATATCTCATTGATCTATCAGCAAATTGCAATGAAATTGCAGTGGGTTTAAGTTTGCCAATCCCCAACCTATTATAGAGAGACAAGGGAATGAGATTAATGCTTACACCTAAGTCACATAAACGTTGAAAAACATTCGATTCACCAAAGTGACAAGGAATGGTGAAACTCCCTGGATCCTTTAACTTAGGGGTAGTTTATTTTTGCAAAATAGAACTACACTCCTTAGTTAAAGATATAGTAGCAAAATTCTTAAGCTTGTTTTTGTTAGAGATGATTTCCTTCAAGAACTTAGTGTATGCAGGCATCTTAGTGAGAGCTTCAGCAATAGGGATATTGATTTGAATCTTCTTGAAGAGATCAAGGAATTTCTAAAATTTGGAATCATTGTGCTTCTTCTTGATCCTTTGAGAGTATGGTATAGGTGGTACAAAGAAAAAATCTAGACTTGATAAAGGCTCGTTCTTTTATGTTGTTTTTTTTTTTGGCTCTTCATCTTTACCCAAGTTCTCACTTTTACCATCCTTGGCTTCCTTCTCTTTAGGAACTACACCTTCCACTACTTCACCAATCCTTAAAATCACTACCATACAATCTTGATTTGGATTTACTTGTGTATTGCTAGGCAACTTCCCCTTTCCTCTTTCACTTACCTCTTTTTCCACATAACTAATTTGCACTTCTAAATTTTTTATGGTAGCTTAGTTTGACTGAATATTCTTCTCCATTATATTCATGGCCTGAGCGCTAGCTTGAGTACTCTGATCCATCTTGCTCATATGTTGAGAAAACATGTCTTCAAGCCGATCTATCTTTTTCTCCCACGGTGAAGGGAATTGTTGTGGTGAAGAAGAAGAAGGGGAAGAGTATTGCTGCTTTAGTGGTGCTTGGAACCTCGGTAGTCCCAATGGTTTTGTATCCCCTTGATTTCTCCATGAAAAGTTTAGATGAAATTTCCAACCTTCATTGTAAGTTTTTAAGAAAGGATCAAATCTCTGACCTTGTCTAACAATGTTTACATAGTTCGCCTCTTCCTTTGTCAATATTGCCTCAATGTTCATACAGCCAGCTACTATATGCCCAAATCTACCACAAAGAGTACAAGGATCCCTACTAGACTTGTTGTCGTTCACTAACAAATTCAACTTCTTATTAATCTCAGCAACTTGGTAGGTTATGTCAGATTTGGAACCCACTTCATTCAAAGTAATAGCTTTGCTCCTTGTCACCTTACAATATGAATTCTCTGTGACTTTTCTCAAAATATTACACAACTCTTGGGAACTCAGGTCACTAATATTCCCCATAGCATTCAAATCCACTAGAGTTTGGTTGTGATCTGTAAGACCATAGTAGAAGAATTGAGTTAACGAGTACATGTCAAATCCATGATGAGGCATTGGTTAAGGAGATCATTAAACCGTTCCCATTCTTCATGAAAATTTTCTCTGTCCTTCTGCGAGAACCAATATATCATCATTTAGAGTTCAAGAGTTTTGTGAGCCAGGTACCATTTCATCATGAATGTCTCTATTACCTTATCCCAAGTATCAATAGAGTTTACCTCTAAACTCAATAGCCAATTTCTTGCTAATCCCTTCATGCAATAAGGAAAACACATTAGCCTTAATTCGCCCTCAGACAATCCATACAACGGAAGAGTTTGAACCATCACATAGAAATCCCTCATGAAGGCTAGTGCATCTTCACTAGGCATCCCATTAAATTGTGGTAACATCGACAAATGAATCTAATTCAACTCATAATTCCTTACTGTTGTAGTTAATTAAATGTAAGAGGGATTGCCTATCATAAATGGCATCTGATAATCCCTAATTATTCTCATCGCAGGATTAACAATAACTGGTTCAATTTGATTTCCTTCATGGAATTACTCATTCCACATATCTTGTTCCTTATGCAAATCCGAAAATTTATTATTTTTTGCCATCTCTCTTCTTCTTTGGGCATTGTTCCTTCGACAAGTTTGTTTAATTTCAGTATTTAGCTCAACAAACTGGTCATTATTCAAATTTTTGGAATGTCTTAAGTACATACAACTCCTGAAATGAAACAAAGATAAAGGGATCAAAATTAATTAATGGAAGAAAACTTAAGTTATTAAATAAATAATAAAATAAAATAATTATAATTAATGGTAACAAATATAAATTAATCCCCAACAACGGTGCCAAAAACTTGGTCGAAAAATTCTGGAAGTGCACATAATTGTTCTTAATACTTATAAATTGAATATTCCAAGGTCATCTCCCACAAGGACTAAAATGCTCACCACCGAATTAATCCTAATTACTTAAACGAATTTGACGATAAACTTAAAAGAAGATTGGTGTTGGACCCCGAACTTTCGGTGGAAATTAGGAATATTAAAATGGAATTAAATGAGTGTGTTTGTATAGGTATTGTGTTATAGATGTTATTGTACTTAAAGGAGATTGATGAGAAATGAAGTGATTGGTTTTGATGACTTTGAAATTTGAGTAGATTTGTATGAGTTATGAAAATTAAAGTGAATGGGTTGATTGAAATGGAGTTGAAAAGCAAGAAATGATTGGTGAAAGTGTTATATTTTGGAGAATTAGAAAGTTTGACTTTTTGGAGTAAAAGGTTGACTTTTGATTTAGGCAGATTTTGAGGAAATAATCTACATGAAATTTGTAGATTATGTTGAGAGCTTTTCGTATCCATAAAGTATGCTATTTTTCGATATCGGGATCGAAAGTTATGATCTTTGAAAGTTAAGTGTATTTTGCTTGATTTGAAAAATACTATTAAGAGTAAGATTGTGTATGACTTTTGTGAAAGAGACATGTGTATGCGCATATCATTTGGTATTGAGTTTGATGTGGGGAAATAGCCTTGGAATAGTTTATTGGGGAGTTGAATGGTGTTTGATATGAGTTAGTTGAAGAGTTTGTGGTAGTGGGTGAGTATGTGAAGTTGATGTGTTGATATGGGAAGTTTATGTGTTGGAATGGTGTTTAGAGACTTCAATGGCAAATCTGTATTGATTTAGATGGATTTAGCCAAAGTGGTCTTAATGAAAGTGGTAGATTATGTTTTTATCTTTCCATTGATATAAAGCACGAAAATATTGGACAAGGGAGTAGAAAGTTATGATTTTTAGAAGTTCTGATGCTGTTTAGTGTGAAGCTGACCGACCAGTCAGCTTTGTGTGGAGTTTCTGACCCATTTAGAGGTCGATCTGATTCTTAAGGCCTTCATGAAAGTTGTAGAGGATTCTTTTACCTTTCCATAGACACCAAGTTTGTCAAATTTGGAGTTCTGGATCAAAAGTTATGATGTTTGCAAGTTTTTGTATTGTTGAGAAATTATCGATCAGTCATCTTTGTGTAAACGTTTGATCCCTTTAGAGTCCGAGCTTGCTTGTGAGTCCTTCTTGAAACTTGTAGATCTCTCTTTTATCTTTCCAACGGTACCAAGTTTGTAAAATTCTGAGCTCGAAGTCAAAAGTTATGAGTGTTAGAAGTTTGAAGGTCGGATTGGGTGCTGGCCGACCTCTGTTGGCCGACCGATCTCTGATGGCCAACCGACCTCTGTTGGCTGCTCGGCCTCTGTTGGCCGAGCCGACCTCTGTTGGCCGACCGACCTCTGATGGCCAACCGATCTTCGTTCTGGCCGAGCTTTGATTTTTCTGACCGAGCTCTGACCTCCCTTCACTCTTTTGAACATAACTTCTTCGTCCGACATCCGATCGATCTGATTCTTTTTGGAAATTAAACTAGAGAGATGAGGCTACAAATTTTATGAAGGAGCTGATCGACAATGTAGCCTCCAAGACTTTCAAATACGGGTCGGAAGTTAGGTATAGAGTTCAGTCTCAGCTTTGTAATGGTATGAGCAATGTTCAGTGTTATAGGTCGCTAGAGCTCGCTAGAGCTCGGATTGAGTTGATTCTTTTTGGAAATTAAACTAGAGACATATATCTACAATTCATATGAAGGAGCCTAGCTATAATTTAGCCTCTAAGACTTCCAAATATAGGTCGGAAGTTCAGTATAGTGTTCAGTCCCGGTGTTGTAATGGCTGAGCAGTGTTCAGTATTTTGGAGATATCTCGACCGATAGAGCTCCGATTGAGTTGGTTCTTGTTGGTAATGAAAATAGAGACATGGGGATACAAATGTTATGAAGGATCCAAGCTATAATTTAGCCTCTAAGACTTCCAAATATAGGTCGGAAGTTCAGTATAGTGTTCAGTCCCGGTGTTGTAATGGCTGAGCAGTGTTCAGTATTTTGGAGATATCTCGACCGATAGAGCTCCGATTGAGTTGGTTCTTGTTGGTAATAAAAATAGAGACATGGGGATACAAATTTTATGAAGGAGCCGAGCTATAATTTAGCCTCTAAGACTTCTAAATATTGGTCGGACGTTAGGGGTAGTGTTCAGCCTCGAGTATGAAGAACAAACTTCAGTATTTTGGAGATATCTTGAGCTATAGAGCTCCGATCGATCTGATTCTTGAAGCGTTGGATTCGTAAGACGTAGAAGAACATTTCTTTAGAATAAAGTTTATCAAATGACTTCATTTACCTGATCGAAATAATCAGACAAGATGCCAATTTTAAAGACCAATGAAGGGGCAATTTTGGAAGTTTACTTAAAGGGTTATGTTTATAGGCTTAAATGGAGGGGCTTATGGGTCATTCCTTATTCATTAATTGACCTGGCACTATAAAAGCAAGGGGGCTGTAGTTGTTTGGAGGAGAATCACGATTATTGCCCAAAAGACTTAATAGAAATAAGAGGAGAGAAGAGAGAAAGTTTGCTTCGGTGGAGAAGAACCGAAGAGAAGAAGAAGAGAGCTTCAAAGGTTCAGTTTTCTCCAAGTTTCTTAAGGGGTTTTTGGTGCTTTTCAAAGGGAAAGGTGAAGAAGAAGATGAAAGCTTCTTATGGAGCCCACAAATCTGAAAATGGTGTGAGAGAAGGTAAGATGCGAAATTTTGAGATCTGTGAATTTTGATGAATTTCTGGTTTAGAAATATGAAAAATGGTATGGGTTTGTGGAGTATGAAGTTAATTTTGTTGATTGCTTAATATTATGGGTTTAGTTTTGGATGGAAATTAATTAGGGTTTATGCCCAATTTTGTAAATTGGAGATTTTGGAAATTTGTGATTTAGATGGCTTGGTTATATGTGGAATTAGTGTGTTCAAAGTTCAATTTGAGGATTAAGTTATTTATGATGTTGAATTTGGGTGAAATTGTTTTAGGTGAAGTTAAATTGGAAGAAAGAAGGAACCAATGGACAAATTGGAGCTAGAAACAACTTTCAAAGATGTCGAATCGAGGTGGGTACTGTTTATAATAGAATTTATAAGCCTTCTACCGCTTTCTTTAAATAAAGGGATTTTTCGATTTCAATTGCATCATAAGTGTTGCATCATTGTGTGAATGATTTGAAAAATCATCATTGATTCCATACATGAGCTTTTGATGAATTGCAAAATACATTTGTGTTATGCCTCGAAAGATTCCATGGCATTTCAGATATTTGAAAGAAAGAGCATTCAATAAATGATATTGAGCTTGAATATGATAAAGGTTTGAAAATTATGATTTCGACTAGTTTTAAGAGCTTTTATAAAATATGGTTTTATGTAAAAGTTTGAAAAACTTGTGATTTCATATAAATTGGAAGTGTATAGAAAATATTGTTTATGAAAATATTTGAAAGTTTTGATTCCTAAAATGCTTTGAAATTGTCTAGAAAATGGTTTATGCAAATGTTTGAAATTTTATGATTTCGAATACTTTCAAATTAGTTAGAAAATGTTGTTTATAAAAGTGGTTGGAAGATTTCGATTTCCGAATGTCTAATGTTTATAAAAAGTATTTGAAAAATTATGATTTCCAAACTTGTTTATAAAAATGTTTGACAAAGTGTGATTTTCGAAATGCATTTGAAATTGTTTAGAAAATAAGGTTTATTTAAATGTTGAAAAGTACGATTTTCGAAAGGTGTTTGAAATGGTTTTAGAAAGTGTTTTAAGAAATTATACAAGTTTTAAATGTTTGAAAAATTAAGAAAATTTCTGAAGTTTTGAAAAATGACACAGAGGTTCAATTTCTGGTCTTCAAATGATTTGGGATATTGATTGAAAATTGAGAAAGTATTAAATTTATTGCTCCCGAATATTTTTGGAAAAAGGGTTACGAGTTTTAAAATGAATTGGGAAATGAAGAAAGACTTTGAAATTCATTTCAGTGGTTGGGATTTAAGAAATCGCGTAAATTGTTAAATTCATTATTTTTGATAAATTCGATAAGTTATGAAAATGCTTTCGGAATGTTTTTTTTTTTTGAAAATACAAGATTCATGCAAATTATGTTTTTGAATAAATGTGCTTTATGAATCTGCATACGTTTGGTTTATGTTTTAAAGAAATAACTTGCATACATTGTTCTGGCTTTGGTCTATACGTGATTTAAATTGTTGAATTATTATGATCATTGAAATTGCATTACAATTGGTGAGTTATGCTCATGTTATGCCATTAACATATGTTATGGCATTTTGCATGAATGAAAAGATAGAAAAGCTTGAAAGTATGGAAACATTCGATAAATTGATTGAGCACAAATTGTTATGTGCTTTTATGTGGGCAAGAGAGGAACGTTGTGTTAGTCACGTGCACGTCGACGTATGGAAAATTATAGCCTTCTCCCGGCTGCCCGCTTGAGGCCACGAGATCCTGAGAAATAGGACTCGGATAGTTTACGGTATAAACTCCGGTTTATCCGTTGTGTCTACGGAACTCTCGAGCCATGTGTTGTTGTGCATTGCTTATGTGTTTGCCATTGCATCTATGAATCGTCAAGTTGATGCATTCATGTTTTATAAACTTATGGGTTTATGGCTGAAAGCCTAAAATCATCGCTTTGCAATTGTGAATTTGACTACAGCAAGAATGGAACTTCTAGAAAATGTGCTTTACGGATTTCAAAGAAAGGTTTTCTAAGACCAGAAAAGAAAAAGAATTTCAAGGATTTTGCTTATATATTTGTTATAAACTGTTACCCACGGGCTGTAAAGCTCACCCCCTTCATTCCCATCCACAGGTGATGAGAAGAAGATCGGGTGAAAGAAAATGAAGATTTCTGTTTGCATGTGTTTATATTGTGTTGCTGTTAAGTAAGATAGTGTTGAGAAATTTAAAATTTGTTGTGTATTGCGTACTTTGGATTTTGGTGTTGATATTGTATATGGCCTGAATTGCCACGAGTGTATGAAGAGTAGTCATTCCAGGACATATGTGATTTATGAAATTGTGTATATAGTGAGTATAAGGTGTATGGACTTCTGGAATTATGTATTGATTTAAGTTATGTTTGGGATGTGTGTATGAGTATGAATGTCATAATGTATTTTGGATTGAGTTTGGTTATGAAAGAAATGAAAAGGAAAGGAATAAGAAAGAAAGAAAAGAAAAAAAAATTATACCGGATTTAGAATGTCTTAAGATTTCCAACGCGACAGTGATTTATAAGATTTTGTTCGCGGATGTCGGTACTTGTGTTTCAGTTAAAATGCTTCAATTCGCTTTGTTTCCTTCGTTTTCCTATTGGGATCCGGTTTTCTGATCGAGTCCCAACAATTGGATTTAGATAGACCAGAAATTATGAAAATTAAATAAAATAATAACCAAGGATAATTTGATGATTTCAAATTAGGGCTTGGGATTCACCAACTCAAGAGATTGATTAATACGTCATGAAATTGAGTGAATGTTAGGTTATAATAACAATTGCATGACTTTGCTTACGTCCTCTCTCAAGTCATATAAGAGCATCTAACTAGTTGATTACCATCTCTCAATATGCAAACTAACTAGTTAAATCTATGAAGAATAAGTAATCACAAGTTATTGCACTAGCTTAGAATATCTCTATCTCTAAGTCTAGGGTGTTTATCTTCCTAGAGCACAAATTATACTTCACCTCTTAGTCCATCATATGATTCCTAAGATTACATCTATGGAGATTATGCATAGAGACAACAATTCTTGAAGTCCATGTTATGGCTAAGTTTAGGATCTATAGGAAGCTAATTGGACAATAAATTTTAAGAGAATTGTTGTTATATACATTTAAATGTTAGTGCTTTAATGTAGAAGTAGAAAATGCTTGCTGGAATCATAATATTCAATTGGTGAATGAGTTGGACAAGTTCTTTATAAGATGCATTAGTTATGGCATATAGTTGATGTGCATAGTATTGGTTTTTGTTTAGAAGTATAGTGGTCCTTGTTGCCAGCTGCACGAGGAAATACTGAAGAATCCTTGTCATGATTTTTTTGTAATGGAAATGTAGATGCTTGTCGTTCAAATGTTGTTGCATAGTGATTGATACTTTTAGCAATCTTCCAGTAAAATTAGTAAAATATTGATGTAGAATTGATGAGCATGTCTAATAATCTAATACTTTATATTGATGATTTGGATGTATCTAGTGTTTTTCTTCCTTTTCATTGGTTTCAAGATCAATGACATGGGTTTGTTAGTGAAATGATTGTCAATTATTAGTGCGTATTACTGTTTGATACATAATTATTGTTTTTTCATAATTTCTTATCATAAAAAATCTTGTAAATAATTTCAATCTTGATTATTATTGCCTGGTATAAATCTGGCTTCTCTGTTATATACCTTAAATATCTGCCTTGCTGCCCACCATTTCTTTCCAATTTAGACCATTATTTAGTTAATTTGTATAGAGTAAATGTTTGTCCTTTTGAGGTTTAGACAACAACACTCCTTTTAGAAATCTTGTACTTTGAGGTTAGCTATTTAAGTAATAAACTAGGAGTGCCCTTTGACATTCAGGTCTTGAGCGTGCATGATGAACATTATAAAGTGATGGAAGATGAAGCCTATAATTATGATATACTCGCTTAGATTAATGTTCAAAGTAGTTTAGGAGAAGGGTCACAACCATGGAAAAGTCGAACGATTCTATTTCCGTTGACAGAGAGATCTATCTTTACGGAAAGGTTGTTCGACTTATTTTATTTTATTTTTCTTGGCATATTTATGCACATCCATTTGTAATTTTGTAATATCTTCATTACACATTACATGTAGGTCTATCAGAAATAGCTTCTTTACTCAGTAGGAATAAGGCTGCATACTATCGAACCTCTCTAGACCCTGCGCCTCAGCAAAACTTCAACTGGATATTAATGATGATGATGATGAGAAGTACATATATAGAATTTAGATCGTAAAATACAAACCTTAATTTTGGAATTTGCAAGTGATTTATGAAAACTTTAAGTAACCTTTTGATCATTGATTCAGCTCTAGAGATGAAATGCTTTTAAACTGTCATGCTTGTCTTTCTTCGTCAAGCTTTATTCTTATTGTTTAAATTATTTTTAACCTTGTTGAAGCTATGAATGCACTCAATGCATATATGTTACAACACTTGCTTTTTGTTTTAGTTTCAGGTTGGATTATTAAGTGCTTACAAGATAAAGAAGTTATACTTTGGAAGATACCTAATGGTTTTTGTTGAATTACTTTCCAATTTCATCACCCTACTTTTTCCTTTCCTAATTGAAAATAAACAAGCTTAATTATGCATAATTTCAAGCATCATATCGATCTTAAAGTTGCTTTTATGATTCTTATGACTTATCTTTCATATATGATGGTCGACATATGAAGTTGCTCTCATTGACATGGATAAACTTAATGTTGTTCTAGTTACATTGTAATTTTTTGTAATCTCGGCATTTATAATTTGTAAACTAGTCTTTGTATATATTATTTTGTCTATAAGAATTGTTAAAGTTGTAATTAAAATCTTGTATGCAAAGAACATTCTTTTTGGGTATAATTTAATGATATCTTTATATACAATGTTTCAAATTATCATTTTGTAATAAATTAACAAAAATATAAATATTAAATTCAACAATATAGATTAAAATGTCATAAGTAATTATAATTAACATAGAATAACATTTCGTTAAAATGTATACTAAAATTTGATTACATTGTACAAAATTTTTAGTTACATTTTTAAAACATAGCTCAAATTTTTTGCTATGTTTCTGGTGGGTGTCAAACTAACAAAAATAAATCACCTTAATTTACTAAATACGAGTATAAAGTGAGTAGGGATCGTCTCCATAAGAAAGGTAGATTTATCTCTTTTATAAAAATAAACAATAAAATCAGGAGGTTTTAACTGCCGAAAAAAAGTTAACAATAATTCAATTTAAGTAAAAAAAGGATGTAAACAAATTTAAGAAAATCAACAAGGTAAAAAGCTTCTAGTCAAATGATGTATTTCTACTTTAATTTTGTTACTTGATCATTAATGCAAAAATTCAAATCATATATTCATAAATAAACTAGTTATAGTTATCAGTAAACACTCTAAATAACCAATCTCTCTATAATTTTTTTGGTAATTAAGGGATGCCCATTAATTACTTCTTTAATTGAAAGACAACCCTCGAAAGTTACCCAACATAATTTAATGTTTCGACAACATTAAGATCTAGAGAGACTCGGTTCTAACCAACAAATACACAACCGGGTTCATTTACATTAGATTATTCATTCCTCTGCTATGGATTACACCACTTGTGAGGTGATAAAATTATGCTGATTGTCACTTTATTAGTCCAAATATATAATTACGGATGTGCACTTCTAATTAGCTGTCAACAATTCTAGGATGATTAAATATAGGCCTTTTATTTAATAAATCCTAAAATACTCATAGACCATAAATACAGAGAATAAATAAATACTTATGAATATATAAGACATATGTGAACAATTATATCTCACAATTTCATGGAATTGAGGCTTCAATACTCCTTTAGCAAAAAACAATAATTTAGTTACAAGGTATTGGGAAGTACTAGCAGGTTAACACCCATAAATCTTGTGATGAAAATGCCCAATGAATTTATATGCAGGCAAAATTTAAGATGACAGTTAAATAAAAAATAATTTGAAAATGTAATGAAATAATCATCGGTTGGGAGAAGAACTAAGATGAAATAACTTTCTTTCAGATAAGATAAAAATAGTTTATATGTCTACTACTGACGTCTGCAGTATAAAGATATGTTAATCTATAAGTTTTTTAATGTGTGCTTCATAAATTTCCTAGTCAGGAAGTTTACTTCTTTGAGATCATTGGCTATCTTTATGATTCGACTATAACCTTGACTATTGCTATCTTTCTGGAATGGAGAATGTAGTGTATTTAGGTTAAACAAGAAGAAGGGAAATGAAGAGGGCAGGAATTGTTTGACCGAAGTTAGAGGAGAAAGGATATAAAGTTTAAATATAGATTTGTTAGGGGACCATATGGAAGGTGAGACTTGAAGAGTTGCGTACTATTAAATAAAGGTCAGTACTCCAAATGATTTTCCTAGTTGGTTTACTTCTGCAATACGTTATTGGTAGTATTTGACATTATTATAGCAGTTAGAAGATTATTCGATATAACGAAAAGACGTCTCGATATCTGCTTTGTAGATTTGATTAGTCAATTCGTATACTTCAAGAAGAATTATGGAATTGGTAAGTCAAATTTAATCCGAGTTGGAAATGACATCAACTGAAGTATTTTAAATAAAGAATAACAAGAGCAAGCTCAAAGAAGCAAAAATACGTTGAAGTAGTAAGGCGTTGAAAGCGAGATGAAAGAAGAAAATACTTACGCAATACGTTATTGGTAGTATTTGACATTATTATAGCGGTTAGAAGATTATTCGATATAACGCAAAGGCGTCTCGATATCGCTTTGTAGATTTATGGGGTTACATGTTTTCCAAGAAGGATTAGTCAATTCGTATACTCAAGAAGAATTATGGAATTGGTAAGTGAAATTTAATCGGAGTTGGAAATGACATCAACCGAAGCGCTTTAAATAAAGAAGAACAAGAACATGCTCAAAGAAGCAAAATATGTTCAAGTAGTAAGGCGTTGAAAGCGAGCGAAAGAAGAAGAAGCGGACGAAAGTTCAAAAGTAGATGAAAGCAAAAGCGGTTGTTATCTTGGATAGATAATCTAGTGGAAAATCTTCAACAAAGCGAGACGCAGCATAAAAGCAGACGAGACGCGAATACTAAAAGATTTGAGATGCAAATAGTAAAAAGAGCGAAGCGTGAATAATGAGCAGGAGAAGAATCAAAAGCGAATCAAGAGTCGATTCGAGTTAGTTAGGAAGTCAAGCTGATTAACCGTTTACGTAAAGATTCAAGAAAGAAGAATCAAGAAGCAGTTGAAAGCATTGAGTGTGGAAAAATGGTGGAAAGAATCAGACGAAGCAGAGACGCAAAAATAAGATTCAAAGCCTGTTTGAGTATGAAGATTGTGTACAAAAAAGAAGCAGATTCTAAGAAAATAGAAAGCACTGAATGAAGAATGTTGTTATAATGGACAGATAATCTAATGGAAAGATTGTAACAATGTTCATCTTTCTTGTAGTCATTCATAATGTGTGAATCGGTTTTTGGGTAAGAGCTATTAAGCGAGAGGAACTTCAATGTAAGACGGAGTTGAGCAGGAGAGGAGTTGGCATTCTCTTTCCTTGTACATATATTTTTCATGTCGAAGGAACTCCTCTGTCAAAGCAGAGGTTTGAGGATTATCAGGAGGAATCATCTAGTTTAAGACATATCGCTTTGTAAAGTTTTATGCTCTAACTTTTTGTGCTTTATGTCTTACTTGAGTCTGCATTTTAATTTTCAATATCTGAATTTGGTCGTTTCACTTCTATCGTCTCGCTTCTTAATTGGGAGGTGATTTGCTTATTCTATCGCCCCGCTTGTTAATTGGACGTGATTTGCTCGGTTGGTTTTCCATCGCGCTTTTCCTCGGCTCTAACACACGAACTTGACAAGAAGGAGAGGAAGCGAGAGAAAAGCAGATGGAGTTGAGAAAGTAGCGAACTTAAAATAGATGGAATTGAAAAAGTAGGCGAAGTTATAAATATGAGCGGAGATGAAAAAGTAGAGCGAAGTTAAAAATATACGGAGTTGAAAAAGTAGAGCGAAGTTAACAATACTGAGGCGGACAATAAGAAAATTAGGCGAAGATATAAGTAGGAAGCATTCATCTAAATTGAACTTGAACAAGGCAACATCCGTAACGAATTAGCATGGAGAATACAAACGTCAGACGAAGACATAAAGACAGACGAGAAGCAGACGATACGAACACAAACAGACGAAGCACAAAAGCAGACGAATGAGAAAAGCAGACGGAAGCTCAATTTTCTTGTCAGAGAAGTGCTTGAGCTTTGACGAACTACATCAGATTTGCTATAAAACATTATGGGCCTTTGGGTAGGAAACTCAATTCGTAATAGAATTGACCACGATATTAGGAAAACAATGGAGGACGGCGACTTGAGATTTACGTACTTGGATGTTAATGTAAATTGAACTTGAACATGATGTCGGAGGGCTGGAAGCGAGGCAAGCGATTCACGATATTATGCTATCTATTATTACAATTCTTCAAAGTAAATTACCGTTAATATATTGAGCAATAATATGATCAAGATGCCTGAAGGCGGGTTGAATTGTGATAAACTTATCGTTAACCCTTTAGAGATATGACTTGTTCTCTCAAACACTTATCGTAAGTCAATGTGTAACTAGTTTAAAACTTGTTAATATGAAAAGTGCGATTTAGATAAAGTAAGGGTTAGAGAGAAACACAACAATTGATTAAAATCGATTTTTGTATAATTTGCTTTTACATTCCTAAGGCTTCAAATGCCTTTTGTAAAATGCTTCCGTCATTTTTGAAAAAAGCTTCCGTCATTTTTGCTTAGCTTCATTCGCTTTTAAGTAAAAAGCTTCGCCTGCTTTTTGCTTAGCTTCGTCTGGTTTTCTTTTAGTTTCGTCATCTTTAAGTAAAATGGTTCCGTCTGCTTTTCTTTTAGCTTCCCTCATCTTTCGTAAAGTGCTTCCGCTCGCTTTTCTTTTAGCTTAAATCATCTTTCGTAAAGTGCTTAAATGCCTTTTCTTTTAGCTTTAAATCATTTTTAAGTAAAATGCTTCCGTCTCGCTTTTCTTTTAGCTTAGTCTGCTTTTCTTCCTTTCATTGATTTTTCTCATGCGTACTACTTTTCATTTGTATATTTCTCTTTGTTGTATAGTTCTCTTTGTTTGTCATCAAAATTATTTAATCGTGAAGTCTGGTTTGGTGAACATTCTCCCCTTTTGATGATAACAAATACTTGTGAATTAGAGAAATATGAAAAGCATCAAAATATCTGAAGTATTAAGAGATCGAAATAACTACGCTTTTACAAAATATTACATACGCCTTTTCCTTTCAAATTGATTCTTCTTTACGATTCTTCCTTCTCCCTATTTGTTATTAATCAAAAATCTATTTCCCAATCTGCTTCATCAACTTTTTCAGCATCTTCTTAATTTTCTTCATATCCTTATCAAGTTTCTGAACTTGCTTCTTTAAAGTTGATGATTCAGCTGCAGTCGAGGATTCTGTCTCAACAACTTGCTTTTCCACAATAGCAACTGTTGTTGTATAAGCTTCCTCTTTTGAGACATTTGATTCAATGATTTGTAGGAGAGGTGGAGGAACATATCTGACTTGTTAGGGAATATCAAGATCAAAGGGATCACGTATCGTGAAACGGTGCTTCCAAACCATGGCATAGCCTGCGAATTGAGTTGATCTCCCAGAGGTCGATTTCGCGAATGTTACGTAAAATAGTATAACAACATTATGAGTTGCCAATCAGAAGTGAGCAATATTGACCCTTTCTGATAGTGCCTCCCTGTGGATCATCTGCTGTAGCCTCAGTTTGGCTTGATCCTGGATCTTGATAAACGCAGATAGAGGTACCACTTCTTTTCTTTTCACATGCTTCATCAATCGGTTTCCGCTCGCAATCGATCGAAGTCATGTCATCCAAGCCGGGCGTGGTTGAACTTTCACTTCATTTTCTCATACTTGAGTTCAAAAAATTTGGTGGTTGTAAATCGGTACCACCTTGATCCTCAGATCTTGTCGGTATTGGATAAGAAGTGAGGCGCTCTCCAAATGGCTCTGGTGGATATGGTTCTTTTGCAACTCTCTTCAGTTGATCATAAAAGTTTTTGTAGCCCCTATCCAGCGGATGTAAAATGCCATTATCATATTCAACCGATTTGAAGAAGGCTTTGACAAATCTTTTGGTTTGTCTCGGATGATATGATTTGGTCTTCTTCTCCTCTGTAACAACCAATCTATATTCCCAACTTTCTCTTGAAAGGTTAAATACTTGGATGGAACATTGGTCATTACATTCATAACTTTTTAGTAGCCTACGTCCCATAACATGTGTAGCAACTTGTTTATGGACAATTGAAGGCGAAAAGTAGTAGAAACTACTTCTTCAAAAAATGTATTATTAAGGACATTGTGAGAATCCTTAATATTACCCGTAACAACTTCCACACTATCTTCAGTAGCAGTTTCCACATTAGCTTCAGTAAAATCAACAGTATCAACAATAGACTGTTCTAGCCTTGCATTCTTAGACTCTGTCTCTGTTGTTGAAGTTTCTTCTTTTCTTGCACTCATCTTCTTTAACCTCGGTGACCTTTTAGATTGCATTTTTCTCTTCTCAGGTTCTTCTTTTCTTTTTCTTCCACTTCCTTGAGATTGAGTTTCTGAATCTTTCTGAAGGATTGATGACAGCGACTTTGTAGCTTTTGATCTCTGCCCTTCATAATGCTTTGAATGGCTTGATTGTGTGGATTGAGTGGCTTCTTTTTGTCGCACAGTTTCAGCTCTGGGTGACCTTTTTGCTTGCTTTGGAATGTCACTCAGTCAGAGGTTCCCTTTACGTTTTAAGTTACCTGATTCAAAGAATCGAACACTTCTCGACTTTGGTTCCTGAGAATGTGATGTTGTTCCCTTCATAGAGGATTTCTTCGGTATTGGCTCCCCCTCAGTTGTTGGTTTTCTTGGTGCTTCTGCTCCTTTTCTATCTGAAAATCTCAGACCCATTTTGGCAATCGATGTTGAATCTATGTAGCTTCTAACAGATACCTTCTGTCGAACTCCCCAATCCAATCTGATGCCAGCTTCTCTAAATATTCTTGTCAACAACATCCCATACGGAAGGGTGTTCGTATCCTTTATTGATTTTACCATATAGTTAAAAATCAGAAATGGTAAATCTATTGGTTGATGATTCAGAAGATGAAGGATACATTGTTCATCCAGGGTAGTGACCTGATGTCGTGAACCTATTCTAGGTAACACACGATCCAAAGAACCATGAACAATACCCTTGCCTTTGGTACCGACCAAGAGGCTCTCCTTTCGATTGGGTTGTTACTGTCCATAAAGTTGACGAGTAACTTCATCTTCGTTCATCTTCAACTTAGTCATCCATTTCACCATGTTAAAGGTTGAACTCCACTCCTCGGACATTCGGTGACTTTCTCTACTAACTCCTTCGTTCTTATAACAGGTGTGTTTCTACATATGACATGATTGTATCGTCCCTTTGTTTTAGTATTCTTCGAACTCATAAACTTCTTTGAGATAGACTTGATCTCGTATTTGAAAGAAGTTTCTCCAACTCGCCGCTATTATCTCGGCTCTATATCCATTTGTTCCTTTCTTAGTTCTTGAAGTTTACCAATCTTCCCGGTTGCTCTGGATCAACTCGCAAAATAGGCTTGACATTCATCTTGCTGATTACGATTGAGTAGGAACTTGGTTGAAAAGATTTGAGAGATTTGAGAGAAGCAATTTCTCGATTCGGTAGAAATCCCAAAGTCGGTTTTGAGGATTTTATGGCAAATTCTAGAACGATTGTACTTCTCGATGATCGTGACCTTTTCCCTCTTAAATTTTCCTTGTGAAAGAAGTTTTAAGTCCGAAACCGTCTATATTTATTAATTCCACCGTTCCACATCTTGTCTTTAAAAAAAAACCGGATGAATGGTCAGTTAACTCCTCCAAATGCATGCATCTTGTCTTTATAAAAAAAGCAGATGGATGGTCCGTTAACTCCTCCGTCTGCATCTGTCTTGTCTTTATGAAAAACCGGATGGATGGTCCGTTAACATCATCATATTGAGGTTGCGTCGATTTCTTTAAAGCGATTTTCACTTAGTCGGGTCTTCATTTGTTTCTTGAATATGTGCTTCTTGAATCTTGAAAAGCGGTTATTCGGTTTAGTCCGTAACTAACTAAAACTTATGTTTCTTTGTTCCGTCGATTTTTGTATTTGCTTTTCTCTCCGTCGCTTTTCACTTGTAAAGCTTAAATCGCTTTTCTTTTATGAAACTTTAAATGCCTTTTTCTTATAAAGCTTCCGTCCGCTTTTGTTGTAAAGCTTACATCGGTGTTTGCTTGATTGATTTTAACTTGGTGTTTTTTGCTTCGCTGATTTTTCTCTTTCATTTGTTTTTGCTTCTTTGATTTTTCTCGTTCAATTTGTTTTTTGCTTGATTTTTCTCCTTAATTTGTTTGTTACTTCTCTTGCGTCCATCTACTTTTCATTTGTTCATGCGTCTATCTACTTTTCATTGTATATTTCTCTTTGTTTGTCATCAAAATTATTAAATCGTGAAGTGTGGTTTGACTTAACAATCTCCCCTTTTGATGATAACAAATATTTTGATATAATAGAGGAATATGAAAAGTTTCAAATATCTGAAGTATGAGTAAATAAAAAATAACTTCCTTTCATCTTTAAATCGCTTTTTCCTTCCAATTGATTCTTCCTCATTCTTCCTTCTCCGCTATTTGTTATTAATCAAAATTATTTCCTAAGCGCTTCACCAACTTTTTCAGCATCTTCTTAACCTTCTTCATATCCTTATCAAGTTTCGAACTTGTTTGTTTAGAGTCGACGATTCATTGCGATCGAGGATTACATCTCAACAATTTGTTTTTCAACAACAAAGAAGCGTTGTTGTATAAGCTTCACGTTTGAGACATGTGTTTCAATAATTTGTAGAGAGGCGGAGGAACATATACACTCGATCGGGAATATCAAGATCATAGGAGTCAAGTATCGTAGATATGTACTTCAAGCCAAGGCATAGCTTCGCAATTGAGTTGATCTCCCATGAGGTCGATTTTGCGAATGTTGCGTAAAACAATAGAAGAACATTTTAACTTGCCAATCGAGAAAAGAACAATCGACCGCTACGATAGTACCTCCACATGGATCATCTGTTGTAGCCTTAGTTTGGCTTGTTCTGGATCTTGATAAATGCAGATAGAACTTGACTTCTTTTCTCTTCACATGCTTCATCAATCAATTGCCTTTATACGCATCTCGATCCAAGTCATGTCATCCAAAAGCGGTTACGGTTGAACTTTCGACGGTTTCTCTTCACGCTGCGTTCCACAAAATTTGGTGGTTGTAAATCGGTACCACCTTGATTCTTTATCTTGTCGATATTGGATAAGAAGTCGAGGCGCTCTCAAATGATTACGGTGGATATGGTTCTCTTGCAACTCTTTTGAGTTGATCATAGAAATTCTTGTAACCCCTATCCAACAGATGTAGAATGCCGTAATCAAATTCAAGTGATTTGAAGAAGGCTTTCACAAATCTCTTTGGTTTGTCTCGGATGATGAGAGATTTGGTCTTCTTCTCCTCTGTAACAACCAATCTGTGTTCCCAACTTTCTCTTTGAAAAGTTAAAGATTCGGATGGAACACTAGTCATCACACTTACTACTTTCTGAGTAACCTTTTGTCTCATAACATGTGTAGCAATTTGTTTGTGGACAAATGAAGACTGAAAAGTAGTAGAAACTACTTCTTCAAAAATTGGATTGTCAAGGACAGTGTGAGTATCCTTGAGATTACCAGTAATAACTTCGACATTAACTTCAGCAATATCAGTCGTATCATTAACAGACATTTGTTTAGTATCAACAACAGTCTTTTCTTGTCTTGCCTTCTTAGACTTTGGTTTTGTTGTTGGACTTCCTTCCTTCCTCGGACTCATTTTCTTTCGCCTTGGTGACCTTTTAGGTTGCGTTTTCATCTTTCGAGTTCTTCTTTCCTTTTCCTCCGGCTCCTCGAGGCGAGTTTCGAATCATTTTCAAGGATTGATAGCGGGGACTTTGTAGCTCTTGATCCTTGTAGTTGAGAATGCTCGATTGGCTTGAGTCTTTGGATTCTTGGCTTCTCGCTTTGAGTTTTCGCTCTAGGTAACCTTCTTGCTTTCTTTGGAATGTCACTCGGTAGAGGTTCCCTTTACGCTTCAAGTCACTGATTCAAAACTTCGAACACCTCTGGACTTTGATTCCTCGGAATGTGAACTTCTTGTTTCCTTCATAGGAGGCGCTTCAGATATCGCTTCGGCCTCAATCGTTGCTTTCCTTGGCGATTCTGCTCCTTTTCATACGAAAGTCTCGGACCCATTTTCGCAATTGATGTTGAATCGATGTAGCTTCAATAGATATCTTACGTCTAGCATGACCAATCGGCGCTGATTCTCTGAACACTCTTGTCAATGACATCCCATACGGACTAGTGTTTGTATCCTTTATTGATTTTACCATGTCTGAAAAATTAAAATGGTAAATCTATTGGGTGATGATTAGAAGATGAAAATACATTGTTCATCCAGGTAGTGACTTGATGTCGTGAACCTAATCTAGGTAACACACGATCCACGTAGAGCCATGAACAATACCCTTGCCTTTGGTACCGACCAAGAGGCTCTCCTTTCACTTGGGTTATTTTGTCCATAAAGTTGACGACTAACTTCATCTTCGTTCATCTTAAGCTTAGTCATCCATTTCGTCATGTTAGTGAGTGAACTCCATCCATCGGACATTCATCGACTTTCTCGATAACTCGCCGTTCATTATAACCGAGTGTGTGTCTACATACGACACGATTGTATCATCTACTGATTTAGTATTCTTCCAAAACTCATAAACTTCTCTGAGATAGACTTCATCTCGTACTTCAAAGAAGTTTCTCCAACCTGCCGCGATTATCTGCGGCTCTATATCCATCTCTTCGTTTCCGAGTTGTTGAAGTTTACCAATCTTCGATCGATCTGGATCAAGTCGCAAAATAAACGACATTCATCTTGCTGATTACGATTGGTAGGAACTTTGCTTGAAGAAATATCACGAGATTTAAGAGAACTAACAATTTGTGAATTGGCGAAATCCCAAAGGTCGACTTTAGGGATTTTATAGTGAATTCTAGAACGATTCTACTTCTCGATGATTTGTGACTTTTTCCGCTAAAACTCTTTTTGTCAAAAGTTTTATATCTGAAACCGATGTAGCGCCCTTAACTCCACCGTCTGTCTTTGTTGTCTTCATGAAAACCGGATGAATGCCCGTTAACTCCTCCGTCTATCATGCGGTCTTCATGAAAACCGGATGAATGGTCCGTTAGCATCACCATATTGAGGTTGCGTCGATTTCTTTAAAGGGATCTTCACTTAGTGGTTTTGTGAAGAAATCCGCCGGTGATATTTTGTTTCCCTGAGCTGTGGTAGCGACTTTCCTCTGAGCGTAATCTCTCAAGAAATGATGTCGACTTCTATGTGCTTGACCCTTGAATGTTGTATTGGATTCTTTCGAAGGTGATGGCGGTGGTGTTGTCGCGATATATTGGAATCTCTTCCTCTTGTATTGAGTAGTCCTCAATTGATACTTGATCCACAATATTTGTGAACAACAACTTCGGTAGACATATATTGACTTGGCGATTGATAATGCAATCGAGCTTTGTCTCTTGCTTGACCATGACACTAGGTTTGGTCGAAAGTGACGACCACCACTAAATACCATCTTTGTTTCGACTTCACAAAAGTTTTGGTTGAATGTAACTTGAACTAGAATCACATAATTGACTAATACTTATCAAGTTATGCTTTAGACCATCAACTAATAATGCGTTGTTAATGCATGCATAGAATTCTTATCAATCTTACGAATATACATTCTTTCTAGTGAATCGAAATCCCATAGATTTACCCTCGGTGGTGTTTGTGAGGAAGATCATGGTTTCTTCTATCTTTGGTAACATTTCGGTTTTCTTTTGTTTATTCTATTTACGTAATCAAATTTCACATTTTACTTTGTTATTTCTGACTAATTCACTTGAAATTTGGATAATTCAAGTGGTGAGGATGCGAGCTTGGTATCAGCGAACTCTTTGAGTACTTGTTCCTTTTAAAGGAGTGCAAAGGTTGATCGGGTTTCACGAGAAGTTCTTTGGAAATCTTCCGGGTCAGCAGTTCTTCTAACTCCATCTGAGGAACTAGTGTATGATTCTATCTGAAAATATATGGTGAGGGTGCTTTGCATTCTTGAATCCATGAATATGGTTGATCATGAGGAGATGCAAAATATTGCAGAAGCGACTTTTGAAGCGTTTAGGCGTCTATCATTAGACTATGAGCATTTCTTTGAAGGTGTAAAGGAATTCATACACCTCTCATCTAAACTTGCTCAAATAGAGGGTCTATGGCGAAGACACATGTTTTGAAAAGCTCATTGACATCTATGACAGCAAGAAGATGCTATTTGACAATGATTACAGCCAACAAAGCGGCGATAGCTACTTTTGAGGTTTACGAGAACCGCCTTAAGTCGATAAAAAAAGAAGTATAATGAGCGAAAGAGATGCTTCTTGTCTAGAAAGCGGAGTTATTTGTTGTGAGGCTAAGACATTGAAGCTGCGGGCTTGTGCGGAAGAGTTTGGTGAAGATGCATTGGAGTCGAGAGAAGCATGGATGTTGCTTATAACGAAATGGTAAAAGCCATGGATGGGAATAGCGAAGGAAGCTGCGGTGGAAGCATTAAAACGACCTTTGGAGACATGAAGGGTTCGACTCGGGTTTCCAACTATGTTAAGTTGTAATAATATTGTTGATGTAGAATCTGTGTCGTGTATTTATTGAATTAAGTGATGTTGATGTTTTGTGTAAACAAAAATAAAAGCGAGTCGGTTTGTGTTTCCAAGTTCTAGGATGGGCCATTTTAGAATCTTCTACGGTGATTCTTTGCATTATCTAGGTGAAAGCTAAAGTTCTATCCATTGTAAGTCTTACTAATGACAAAGGTTTGGGTGCATTTCGATCTGTATTTCTCCTTTCTGTGGTTATCAAATTTTCTTTGAAATGTCGGTGTGTCTCTTGTGGTGCTCTTCTTCTCTAATTACATTCATGTTTGCTTACTTCTTGAATACGTTTTGGCAAGAATCGACATTATTATACCGGTTAGAACATTATTCGATACAAGAAAAGCAGGTCTTACGGTTCATACATTTTGGGGTTAGCGTGTCTTTCCTTGCCACAATTAAAAATTATAGCGGTCTCACCTATGAATTAAAGCGTTAATCTCTTTTCTCGTGTTTATTTACATGTCTGGTATTGTGAGTGTTTGACATTATGCCTATTAATTGAAGCGTCAATCTACAGCGGAAGAAATACATGCGATTAAAAAGAAGAGATTTTAAGTCTAAGCGACTTGACATAAATGATGTTGATAAAGTACAAATAATGATGAAAACAAGAAGGAATTTTAAAAGCAAACTCAAGTTGAAAGCGGATGGAAGCAAAACCGGGCCAGGCGGCGAGCGAAAGTTGTCAAAAGTAGGCGGGAGTAAGCGGGCGATGGAAGCGGAGGAAAGCAAAGCACGTGTGAATTAAGAATCAGTTTGAGTTAGTTACAAAAGTCAATTGAATAACAGGTTCTTTCAAGATTCAAGCAATCTCTGTTCTCGTCGTCTTCATCTTGCGGAAAGCAGAAAATAATTGTAGAAGGTCAATCATGTCGAGAGTAGTGCGTGAGAAACCTATTAGCTATGAATTGAAGCGTCCTTCGGCATTTGGCGGGAGTTGCCATTATCATAATAGTTAGAAGATTATTGGATCTGAAAAAGCAGATGTGAAAGTGATCAAGTTGTGGTTTTGCTTTTGCTTAGTCTACTTTTGCTTTAAATGCCTTTTCAACTTCCGTCATTTTCCTTCTCGGTCCACTTGTCACTTTTAAATACGCATTTCAAGTTTACGTAAATATGAATTTATTGGCCTAGAAATATTGCCCTTTGGTTTTGATTTTATAATATATTTAACTATGTTGAGATTTAAATGCGATTTAAGCTCAACCGTTCTTCTTTGAATGGTTTAAGCGAAGCGAATCGAGTTAAAAAAGCGTCGAATGCGGCGTTGAGCGATAAGTTACACTGGTAACTTGTGGAACAAGGAAAGTTACGAAGGGCAAATTTAAGTGTTGAGAATCCCAGCGAGTCTAGAAACACGCTGACAAGACCTTTATATAACCTCAAATCGAAGCGGTTCGAGTACCATTAGCCTTGAGGCGTTTGATCTCTGTCTCTCAAAATCCTATCGAGCGAGATAACCATTGAAGAGCGAGTATCTGAATCATTTCAAATCGAAGCAATGGAAGGAGCTATGATGTATGGAAGGCATGTGGACTTGAATCTCTACGAAGAGATCTGATGGATATCGAACCGAGAGATTATTGGAGCGGTTGGAGAAATTTCTTGCGATCAGGAGGATGTGTATCAAATCGGTATTTGATTTTTGGAAGTATGCAGATGGTGGAAAAGACTATTGTGTCAGCGGTGAGCGGAGTTACCATTATTGTTACAATGGACTTAATTGAGAAGGTATTTGGATGTTCGGTAGTTGGAGAAAAGTTTTCTACCAATCAAAATGGATAACAATAGGCGGTTTAAAGGAAGCAGATGTTAGTAAGCGACTTTATGGAGTGAATGACCCATCGGAAAGGAAGACATCAAGTGCGGTGCGAAAGCTAGGGTTCTTCATGCGATTACATTGCCTACATCGTACGAAACGAGTTCAAGACACTTGGTAACTACCTTGATGGCGGTGCTTATTCTATCTTTGAACCACACACCATTAAATTTACCATTTCGATATTTCATTATATGGTGAAACAAATGAAACATACAACTATTTATCCGTGCGGCATGCTATTGACAAAATTTTAAGAGAATCGGAATTCGTCTTGGAAGTGGGAAAAACCTCGAGTGCTGTAAAAGCACTATCAATTTAGGTACTATAAACAGAATTGACTTGAAGATTCTCAACAGTAGAAATGAAGATTCTGAGAACAAAGTTAGGAATGACGGGGAGGAGTTACAGAAGAAGTCTCCTGCAACAAGTTGCAGATCTCAAGTGAGCTCACACATGCGGATCAATGGAAGGAGAAAATCATGTGGAGGACCTTCGTTGAAAGAGTTTATGTGTCAAGAAGAAGTTAGGCTTGTTCAGAAGATAACAGAAGGTGGGTCAAAAAGGAAAGCAGAGGACTACATCCAATCGCGCGCATATGATACTACACTTATGTCTCTAGAACTCGTAGCGAGATGATGATCAAGTTTCTTTGCCTTCGGCGCATAATGAAGTACAAAGTTCGTCGAAGTCAAAGAACGAAGGAAATAATGAATCGAATGGAGAAGATGATGGCAGACATGCAGGCGGGATGATAGATATCGAGAAGATCTTGTGAAATTTATGAGTCATCACAGTTAATCGTTTCTTATTATAACAAATAGGGAGAAGAAGAAGTTGTTATTGTATTCTCTATGTTTTGTTTTGTTGTCTAATTTGTTATCATATATATATATATATATATGGGTACGACTTATCGGATGTCTTCTCTATTGATCATCTTGAAGCTTCTTCTTCTCAAAGATTAGTCCATCATCTCGAAGCTCTCGAAGAACAAGGTAAAGTCAATGAATAACTGTTTCTTTCAAGATTCAAGAAGAAAGAATAAATAGCGATTCTGAGACGAAAGTTATACATACAAGTCGGCGAAGATTAATTTTTTGTGAGTTACAGAATAAGCTAAATTACAATTAAAGGAACAAAAGTTTGTCAGAAAGATGTTGTCTGAATTAGTGACAAGCTGTTGCTATTTTCTTGTAAAGCTGTTCCAAACATTCTTTTAAGAAAGTTATATGTTCTTTCTGGTTGAAATAGATGGCGTAAGTTTAATTGTTGTTATGTTACGGCAATGAAGGATATGATGTATATCGTTAAAGAAGAAGAAGACCGAAGAGCAGGGTAGGAATTGTTTGATCGAAGTTAAAAGGAGAAAGGTTTGAAAGTTTAGATATAGAGGTATCGAGGGAGGCGTGGGCGATCTTGCAAGATGATAAAGTGAAACAGGAAGGATTTGCGTTGAGATAGGTTTAAAATAGTTTACATGTGTAAAGAATAGCTTCAAAGAAGGATTAGTCAATTCGTATACTCGAGGAATCGATGGCTGAAATTTAAAGCGAGTTGGAAATGACATCAGTGGCGCTTTAAATAAAGAAGAACAAGAGGAAGTTAAAAGAAGCAAACATAATTTGTGCGAAAGAAACCGAGAAGAAAAGAAGAAAGAAGCGGGGCGGTCATTTGAATCATCGATCCATATTACGAAGAAGAATCTTTGTTATCTTTGAACGAGATAATTTTGTGCAAAATCTTCAACACCTTGGTTGATTGTCATTATTTGGCGAAGGTGTTGAAGACTTTTCGATAGATCATCTGTCGGGAATGTTTGCAGGACACTCATCTTCATGATGATAGTTGCCAACCCATAAGGAAGATGACATGGTGAGTGGCGCGGTTCAAAGAAATTAGATGATATAATAGAAACTCCATCATCGAGGCGAGTAAGATGGCGTTGAGGATTTTCCGGATACGGTGTATTGAAAAAGATTGGAAGTATAGGAGTTACGATCCGGAAGATCTAATTATTGGAGAGACTGTCAAAGAAAGCGAAGCTTGGATTTTATCGATGCAAGAGAAAAAGCGAGAGGAGTTGAAAAATAGGCGAACTTCGAAAAAAGCAGGCGAAGTTGAAAAATGAGCGAAGTCGAAAAAGCGAGCGAAGTATGCGAAGAAATACAAACATAGGCGAAGTTGACAGCACAAGCGAACGAAGCAGCGAGCGAAGTTCACAACACCGACTAAGTTTACAACACGACGAAGTTAACAACACGAGACGAAGTTAACAACACAAATGAACTCGACAAAGCACAGCGGAAGCATATGCAAGAATGAGTTTGAGTTAGCTCTGGACCTCCTTTGAATAAGCATTTCTTTCAACATTAAAGAAGAAAGAATGAAAAGCGATTAGAAATAAAAGTTTTAAATACAAGTCGAAAGTTATGAGAATGGGTTTTTCCTATTACGACCAGTATACATGAGTGATTAGGCGTCGATTGCGGCGTACATTATTTGCTCTTGTGAGCTTATCCATTTGTGACGACAAGTGGTATTGACATCGGAAACCTTTTTGAGACATAGTTTAGGCGATGAAGAAGATTCAGGATTTTTCTGAAAATATCAAAATCAATATATATTAAGCAAGCGATATAAGGGAGATGAATTGAAACTAAATGGCACATCTGAAATAATTAAAGATGATGTTATAGATAAAATCAAGATAAAGTAAGAATAAAAAGCACACGAGAGTGGTGGCCGAGCTCTGTTGTAGTTCATCGACATCAATTTTCGGCGATAAACAACGATAAATCGTTGCACGACTGCAGACCAAGTGTTCACGGCTTCACGTGGAGAAGAAAGGTATCGCTTTTCAATTGTCGTAGACTTTCTCGAGGAAGATCCATGTTCTTATAACGGAGAAAAAAATGTCCATTGTCGGTGAAATAACTAGTTGAAAATATTTGGTGATTAAGCTGAAATGTACATGAAAGAAGGAAGGAAAATATAACCTCATTGTAATATTTCATTGCTTCATGGCGGTTAAGTTTAATAGTTTCTCGGTGAGGTCATAGAAAATAGAAGCCGTTATAGTTCGGTGTCATCGGTCAAATCCATGTCGTATCGGCATACTTTCGATAAAGTAAGAATAGTAGGGTAGGCAAAAAAAGTAGTGCGGCGACATGGAAGTAAAAAGTCATGCGAAAAATATGGAATGAACACGAAAGGAATAAGCAACAAATCGAAGATTGCAAATAGAAAGCGAAACCTTGGCTCTGCATGCGTTTTTCTCTGATAATTACAAGTAAAGAGAACTCAGATCAGTTGTTTGTAGGCGGAAGCATTGGTTGCATGCCATATACCAAAATTTTGTAAAATGTCTTTGAAAGGAAATTTTGGCTTCAATCCATGATATCTAAGGAAAAGTTGATAACAATGTTCGGAGGAAGAAGTTTCAAATTCAATATGTCCTTTGGAATATCACGGATGTGATTACCTTAGGGTAGAATCTAAAGACATGATCTTGGTGATATCTTTGGTGAGATCCGAGAAGATATCTGGGGATTATATGTAAAGTAAGATTTTCCAGCGAGGTTTTTGATGTGGTTGTTATTTAGTTGTGCCTGTAACATAATATTTATATAGGCGACAAAAGAAAGACATTTTAAAATTCCTATATAATTTGTAACAAAATGTTAGAAAGGTTATGCGTAACATAATGGATTACCAATTTTGAGATCGGCAACTTCTTGTATGGGTGGCTCAGCGAGGATGGTGAGTCGAACCACGTTGACAATGCAACGACTAACATTTCAAAATGATTTTTAGATAGAATGAAAAGGGACGAGTAAGATGTGTTATTATGAGCAAGGAACAAATACCGTTAAAGAAATTAACTTTGAGATTCGTGCAAACAATAGCTGGATGAGAGTGAAGTAATTCCATAATCTTACGGCCTCGTTCTCAACAAAACAATTCAAAGCGATAGTATAGCTGCTTGTTCACTAAAAAAACAAGAGATAACGAGAAGATGTAAAATTTGTTCATCTCGACACAAAATAGTAACAAAGATCTGAGTGAGAATTACTCTTTATTTATGATAACAAATTTTGGACGATTGAAGCTTTTAGTCTCGGCGACATCTTTTTCCAACACTTCAACGACGCGGCTATAATATCTATCATGTGTTAAACATTAATGTAATCACAAAGTGGAAAGTTTTGTAAGATTGTATGAAAAATATATTAAGCATCTAACCAACAGATTTTTGCTTGTCGTCCACATAATCCATAAGACTTTGGAAAGGCGTGAAGTTGAAAATCGGAGGATGATTGCATCGTCTTGTGTGAGCGGAGTTCGATGACCGTGCGACTTGTGAGAATCCTTTGTATGTTCAAATTTTCAGTTTGATCTTGAAGGGAATTGATTTGACAATTGCATTAGAAATGATATATTCTTGACACGGTGTAAGATGTCTCCAATTCTTTGTATATCATTGTTGAATATGATACCCTCAACTTGCGATCCACAGTTAATTATAAAGAAATTATTGATAGGTAAGTTGATAAAATGTGAAAGGAAAAAGTGTAATTGATATACGAGAATCGCGAGAAGACAAACTTTTGTCTTTTAGTCGGTGAATTAACGAAAGCAACGACACTGTTGTTTTGTTGGACCATCACTTGACAAGACCATGATTGCGCTCCAAGCAAAATATTCTTCATCGATAAGCGATTATCCATCTGAAAGAAAATGTTGGATGGTCGGCGAAGACAAATAATTATGCCTATAAAATCAAATCATGTGGCTGAGACAACAAACAAATAATATACCTTGTCTTGTGAGGAAATTTGATGTTTTATTATTTGACTAATTCAAAAATTTCACGGAAAACAATATTCCTTGTCTTTTTTTCGAAGTCTAAAGATTGAAAAGTTCCAGGAATAATAAGAACTTTAACTGATTCAGGAGTTCGCGCCCTTGACAGAGCTACATATAATTGTCCGTGTGAGAATACAGGTTGACGGAGATAAATTCCAACATGATCAAGTGTTTGACCTTGGGATTTGTTTATAGTCATTGCAAAACACAGACGAATTGGAAATTGTGTTCTGATAAAAGGAATTCCATTTTTTTCGTTCTCCGGAGATTGCAAGGGAATCTTAGGTATAAAAATGATTTTTCCTTTGTGAGGTCCAAAAACAATTTCAGCTGAAATTGTATGATCTTTTAGCCGTCGCATATCAACCTTGTTCCATTGCATAATCCTTAGTTGGATTTAAATTTCTCGGAAGCATAATTGGAGAGCCTTCTTTCAGCAAAAGTTTATGAGGAGGTAGTCCTTTAGGGTTCAAAGAATTGAGAAAATCTTGATAATCAGCTTGATGTCTGCGATCAACCGTCTTGTCAAAACTCACATATGAATGCAAATCTCCTGTTAATTTTTGAATCATGATGTCATTAATTTCATCAACACAATTATTCATTGGACATAGCACGCATCATTTATCATCGTCTGGTCGGATGAATATAAGCTTAGGTCGGGAAAACATTTTCCGAGTAACCTAGTAAGCACTGTTGTATATTAGGAAAGTATAATCGTAATGCAAAAAAGATTAGTATGTAATTTAATGAAAAAGAAGCAACCTATGAGCAGATTCATCCTTGTTGTCGTAAGGAATAATGAGTTCATCTGGTAAACATATTTGATCTTGTTCATCCATTGGTTGAGCCTTCTCAACCCATGATAAGAAATCACAAAATGTGGATTTGAGATAGCTCTCATATTTGTCGTTAAGCGAGTTTAGAGATATCTTGCCGAGAGATGTGAATTTAGAAGACTTGAATCAATGAGTTGTTATTTCGTTGCTTGGTGAATAGCGGCAATGTTTGGCGAAAGTCACCACCAAATACAACAATTTTACCTCCAAAAGGCTGATCGAGTTCATTATATCTTGTAGTAAACCATTAAATGCTTGATGGCTTCTCGTTTTGCCATGGAAGCCTCGTCCCATAAAATAAATTTGGATTCAAATATCAATTTTGCAACTTTGCTTTGTTTGCTCAATGACAAACTTTTGCTTTGATAAATCAAGGGGATTTTAAATCTTGAGTGAGTTTGTCCCTCTGCTTGGGAAGAATTGACGTGACAACGCTGATGTCGCCATTGCTATTGCAATGTGTCTCTGTGATCGTAAATTTGCAAGAAGAGCTCGATATAAGAAAGTTTTACTGTTCCCCGGGACCATCGATAAAATAACTTGCACTTTCGTTGAAGTGAGGCTGATTTCATTATTAAATCAAATCGTGCTTTTCTTTGGTTGTTTAGTTTTGATTGTAATAAGAAGTCTGTTCATCAATCTCTATATTCATCTCACTTTCTACCTCCTTATTTTGCCGCGTGATAATCGAGAAGAAATTTATGTTCGGTGAAATGATAATCATTAAGCTTTTTCCCATTTGTTCGTAGATTTATTGATATCTTGAAGAGCCATTTTGTAATATCATCATATGTATCGTATTAGAGGATGAATAAGCATATAGGTAGTCGAGAGAGGTGGTCTCGAAAGTTTCCCGAGTTCCTAAGTTTGTCGATGAACAATAGAACAAGAGTGTAGCAAATAACAATCGAGGATGTTGGCATTTGAAATATAGCGACTTCGTCAAGTGTTTGTTGTATGTAAGAGTCGGATGCTAGCAATCCTAATTGCGGTGCGGCATCCACAAGCAGTTCACCTTTTCACCATCAACAGTTAACAAGTTGTCAAGCGATGTTGGTCCTCTAACATTTGCGAGCAATAATCTCAAGTAATACCTTTCTCCTTCTCGAGGTCAACGGTGACTAATCGTCCTATCACTTTTCTCCGCTTTCTTCCGACCACGTCCTTGTTTTTGATTCCAAACAAAATGTTGAGGAAATCCGCATCTGAGACATTTAATTTACGCAGCCTTTTGATTTGTTGAATTGGTCTAAAAATTCCGTCGGCATTGTTTTGGAGAAGTCAATATTCCTCGATAAATAAGACAAATTAGCATCTTTAGCGAAGGAAATAGATTGTTGATCGGAAGGTGAACTTGGAGTATATAGATGGATGGATTAATCTCGCAAGGCGGAATTCATATATCGCCATAAAGCTTGAGGTGAAATCCAACGGCCTTCTTGAAATTTGTGATTTCGTCAATATCGGACTGGTTTCTTGGTGCGTTGGCGCTAAAGTTGACAAGGTCGTGGCCCTTAAATACATATTTGTATAAATATTTAACAAGCTTCACGATGGAACATATTTCAACATTAATGTGGCGGTCAAGCAACATCGGAAGGTGCAGGTTATGAGGAACCACCCATCTATTATCAACCTCGTATCCGGATATTTTAACTTTTCTTCCATTATCTCTACGTCTATAGCACGGATAGCTGTCTTCGCCATGGACGGTGAAAGGAGTAAAATCCTTGGGGTAATGACTTTTGCATACACCATTTCTCATGCAAGGGCACTACTTGTTCATAAAACCACAAGGACCGTAGATCATGTGCTTAATGACAAGAGAATATAATCTGGAATTATCATCAGGATTAGGTATTTCAGCTGATATGATTTGATCATAGGAATCTGGATTCAACGACTTAAATTGTGGTTGAAGTATTAGAAGCAAGTGAGCATGAGGGAATCCACGCTTTTGAAATTCAATTACGTAAACAAATGCGGCAACATCTCAAATATTCGTTTTTGATCAAGTGATTTTTCGAATTTCAAATTTAATACGAACACTCTGCCTGATAAATCTGGTCTCCTTGTGCTTTTCATGGAATTTAAGATTCTCTTGTATTTCCTTCCACATAGGGTTGCAAGTCATAGTGAGAAAAAAATCTGGTTTGCCATATTTTGCACGAGCCATTGCATCTAGATAAGCGCCGTTTCATGTCCCTTGGGCGCCGATAAATGAATTTGGGAGGACAACTCATGACCAATTGTAGAAGCTTCAGTTTGACCAATATTAACGCTATCTAAAACACCCTGCAAAATTTCTGATCGTATTTCGTTCTGTTTTTTCCTATGGAATTCAAGTCGTGATGTTTCAATCTTTATATAAGAACCAACAACGAATTGTTGTAGTAGTCTTAAGCTGTGGATAAGCATGGATTCATCATAACTTCTCATTTGAAGTCGATGGCAGTAATACTCTCTCGCAGATACTACGCCATGTTTGCAGTCCGGTCCTTGAGTAATTAGTAATAGTAAGAAAAAATGATAAATTAGTTTTGCCCAATTAGACAATATGTGGAACCAAGGTAATAAGCGGACAACTAACCTATGTTTTCGAGAGCAAATAATTCATTTGCTTGAGTAAAAGTGTTTAAAGGAGCACCGCTTGTTTGATCGAGAACCATTGGTCTTTGTTTGTTTGAGAATTTAACCGCTTAATGCGAGGATGCCATCTGATTCACCCGTGGAAGCGAAGTGGGTATTGAAGCGGGTCGTAGCATGCATAATAAGATTGAATTCTATAGCTCAACACGAGTATTTGTAGACTTGGATATGAGGAGATTTATCATCTTTGTTCATCATCGATTTGATCTATATAGCAGCCTACTTGGGATGCGGTTGGAAGATTATAAGCGTCTTGATCAAGACCGGATAACATCTCGAGAACAATCTGGTGATTTTCAAGGAAGGAATATCTTTAAGGCGCGAAAGAACCTAGCATAAGGGTTATCTTGAAGAATTGTCATAATCGACTTCAAGGTACTTTCACGAAGTTTATCACAACCGCCGAGCCTTTGTTGTAGTTCTTCATCGGTATCAAAGAAATAAAGTTGGATTCGAGATACTTTATTGCTTATCGACACTAAAGCTGTCGAGGAAATGGTAAACTTGTCCTTGAACACGGAATGTATAAACTCCCATTGTGTTTTTGTCGACTCACGATCATATCGGCTCCATAGGAAGAAAGCTACATTGTTATTATATGTACGAACATTCTTTACGAAATGTTCGGATTCTTCGTCGCTATTTAGAAACAAAGACTTTAAAGCATAAGGCATCGAGGAGCAACAATAAAAATTTGTCTGACGAACAACAAAGCGATGGAGGTTCAAGGTAAAATCGTTTTGCGTTACAATATTGACAATCTTCAACAAAAGGGAGTTTTTAAACTTCAACCGTAAATTTCTGTAACAATGTTAATGTTGTAGGAGATGTGCGATGATTTATCCTTGAAGCGTATAAAAGGACATTATAATGATGTGGAGTAATTAGGTTGGAAATAGTTTGATATATTGTAAAGCAGTTACCTTCATTTATGTAAGAGGGTTCATAACTTGGAAGTTGGTGGTGGAAGGTTCGATATTAATGAAAGATTCCACATTGAGGAGTAATTCTTTCTGAAGTGTAGATGAAGTGGAAGATGTGTTTTGGCAGCTCGATTTCTCTACGTCGTCGCAACAATTCTTGTTTTTTTCATTTGGCATTTGAGCATAATTTTGACATCTTTTAGCATTTCTATCCATATGTAAATACGAGGAATCGACATAATATAAGCGTCCTTGATCTATCCATTCATGATCTTGATTGTATCACGGTGAACATTAATAAATAAACATTATGTTTATGACCTAATAAACAATATATCGAACAAACATGAATACAAACCATTTAAACAACTAAAGCGAGAATTTATATAAAAAATTATTTAATTTAACTACAAAAATAGAGTATACATGCAGCCACAACGTAGAAAGGAGAATATGCTCTATTAGGTTAATAAATAACAACAAGAGAATTTTGACTCAAAATTTATTTTACCTAAACATATTTACCTTAGTACTCCAAGAATGCGTGAGAGAATAAGCACGGAACTGAAAAAATGGAGTATAAATGCGATTAGAATCTAGAGCGGTGAATTTGATAACTAAAAAGAAGAGGGTAGTTGAGAGAAGTAAAGTTTGGGTGGAGAAAATGTTTCATTGGTTGGGATAGATTTGGTTTAAGGATTAAGAGAGGAGAACGGTAAGAAGTTAGAATATAAAGGTGTCGGTGGTGCGGACTGACAGATCAAATATCGTTCTAAGTTATTTTGATGCCAAAGAAATTGCTCTTGAATGATTGATTGACAAAGGGATGCAAAAGGCAAGCTTGGAAGAAAAGGAAATGATTGTAGAAGACACATCGGGAAGAAGCGTAAAGGCAAACAACGATAGTAATTTCGAAGAAAGAAAATAATTGTAGAAGGTCAACTTTGTCCGAGTAGCACGTGTATAATAATTTTATCACCTATGAATTGAAGCGTCGATCTCTCTGTGGTGCTCTTCTTCTCTAATTACATTCATGTTTGCTTACTTCTACAATATGTTTTGGCGAGAATCGACATTATTATACTAGTTAGAAGATTATTCCATACAAGAAAAGCCGTCTTCGGTTCAAACATTTTGGGCGTTCGGTGTCTTTCCTTGCCACAAGTAAAAATTATGACGGTCGACGACTGTGAATTAAAGCGTTAATCTACATTACGGCGTTTATACGCAATACGCTCTTGGCGGTGTTTGACATTATCGTATTAATTGAAGCGTCAATCCGGTGACACAAGAAACCTGCGGTTTAAAAGGAAGAGATTGTTAAGTCAAAACAACTTGACATCAATGATTTCGATGAAGTACAAATAATGATGAAAAGGAGGCGATGAAAACAAGGCGGAAGTTCAAAAGCAAACACAAGTTGAAAAGCGGATGGAAGCAAAACCGGGCGGAAGCAAAAGCGGGCGAAAGTTGTGCAAAAGTAGGCCGGAGTAAGCGAGCGGTCAAAAGCGGCGAAAGCAAACCACGTGTGAATTACGAATCGGTTTATGACCTATGAATTGAAGCGTCAATCTCTGTTATGGTCCTCTTCTTGTCTTTGTAGTCCTCATTTTGCTTATTTACGGAATAGGTTATTGGCATTTGGTGGAATCGAGATTATCATAGCGATTACAAGATTATTGGATACAAGACAAAGAGATGTGAAAATGATTCATACATTTTGGGAGTAACAGGTAGTGTGCGTCTGACAGATAAAATTTCGTTCTAAGTTATTTTGATGCCAAAGAAATGGCCTTGAATGATTGATTGATAAAGGGATGCAAAAGCCGAGCTTGAAAGAAGAGCAAATGATCGTAGAAGGTGAACACCACGAAGAAAAGTAAAGGAAAACAATGATAGTAATTTGGAAGAAGAAAATAATTGTAGAAGGTCAACTGTCCGAGTAGGGCGTGTATAATAATTTTATCAGCTATGAATTGAAGCGTCGATCTCTACTCTGGTGCTCTTCTTCTCTAATTACATTCATGTTTGCTTACTTCTTCAATCGTTTTGGCGAGAATCGACATTATTATACAGTTAGAACATTATTCCATACAAGAAAAGTAGGTCTTCTTAATCTACGCCTACGGTGTTTACTTACTGCAATACGCTATTGGAAGTGTTTGACATTACCTATTAATTCAAGCGTCAATCTACCGATGAAGAAATCTCTGCGGTTAAAAGGAGGAGATTGTTAACTCAAAGCGACTTAACATAAATGATTTCGATGAAGTACAAATAATTATGAAAAGGAGGCGATGAAAACAAGGCGGAAGTTGAAAAGCAAACACAAGTTCAAAAGCGGATGGAAGCAAAAAGCGGGCGAAAGTTGTGCAAAAGTAGGCGGCGGTAAAAGCAGAGCGATGCAAAGCAGGCGAAACCAAAGCACGTGTGAATTACGAATCAGTTTGAGTTAGTTACATAACTCGATTGAATAACATGTTACATCAAGAATCAAGCAATCTGTTATGGTCGTCTTCCTCTTGCGAAAAGCAGAAAATAATTGTAGAAGGTCAACTTTGTCGGGAGTAGCGGTGAAATCTTTCACTATGAATTGAATCGTCAATCTACTGTTATGGTCCTCTTCTCTTTGCGATCTGATTTTGCTTACTACGGAATACGTGATTGGTATTTGGCGGGAATTGACATTATCATACCGTTAGAAGATTATTGCATAGAAGAAATACAGATGTCAAGCTGTTGTGTCAACAATTAAGCAATCTACATTACAGTGCGTCTTCCTCTTGCGAAAACATAAAATAATTGTAGAAGGTAAACACTGTCGAAGTAGCGGTAAGAAATCTATCACTATGAATTGAAGCGTCAATCGTGTTACGGTCCTCTTCTCTTTGCGGTCCTCATTTTGCATACTTGTGGAATACGTTATTGGTATTTGGCGAGAATCGACATTATCATACCGGTTAGAAGATTATTGCATAGAAGAAAACGAGCTCGAGAGTCATTCATACATTTTGGGGTTACGGTGTATTTCCTTGCCACAAATAAATCAATATGAGCGGTGTCGAGAAGTCTTATCACGTATGAATTGAAGCGTGAATCGTATTACGGTTTACTTCGCAACACGCTATTGGCGATGTTTGACATTATTATAAGCGGCTAGAAGATTGTACCTATTAATTGAAAACTCAATCTACGCGAGAAAAAATCTATCTGAGCGGAACCTATTGAATCGCATGTTAAGTAAAAGCGACTTGACATATATGATTTGAATGAAAAACAAGCGAACAAAAAAGGCGGAGAATGCGAAAGCATAAATAATATGTTGACTTGACTCTTATTTATAACCTTCGTGTTCAAGCGCTTGTCCACCCATCTGTAGTAGCATTATGCGAGAAATTTAGACATAAAAAGCGCATATGTTCAGCCATGCGATGACGTCTGAAATAAAGAAGGCGAAAAGAATAAAGAATTCAAGAAAAGTGTCGGGCCCAAAATATTTTTTAAAATTAAGCATGATTAGATTGATTAAGTAAGTTAAGTTAGCATTATTTTGGAATTCATGTGGGTAGATGGATGATGTAAGTTTAAGTGAGATTATAGCATGTTGAGAGTGGAGTGGATGACTTGAGAGGTTTAGAAGATAAAGAAATATGTTAGGAATCCAATGCTTGAGAATTGGGTCATTTAGACTCTATAGCTCAAGTTATCCCGAAAACACCGATCTATGCATTGATTGTTTTCTTTCATTGATTTTATTTCACTGATTTTAGCTTCATTGGTTTTCGCTTCGGTGATTTTCCTTGACTGATTTTTGCTTGGTGATTTTCGCTTTCTTTTTTTGTTTGGTGATTTTCCTTGGTGATTTTTGCTTCATTGGTTTTCGCTTCGGTGATTTTTGTTTGGTGATTTTGGTTCGGTGATTTTGTTTCAACTGATTTTGGTTCGGTGATTTTGGTTCGGTGATTTTGTTTCAATTGATTTTCCTTCACTGAATTTTTTCAGTGATTTTCGCTTCATTGATTTTCTTTCGGTGATTTTCGTTTGGTGATTTTCCTTCGATGATTTTACATCGATATAAGTGGAGCGTTAGTCAAGTGTTTTGGGCATAGTTAGAGGCGAATCTCATTTTCAGTCTTCATGAGAGTTGTATATCTAGATGTACAAATGCATGAGTTAATGAAAACAGATTACATCGTCTGTTTTTGTTGTTATGACGTCTGCTTTTAAATGCATCTTTATGTCTTCGTCTCACTTTTGTATACTCAAATGCATATTGTTAACCGTCTACTTTTTGAACTCCGTTTATATTTTAAACTTCGTCAACTTTTAAACTCCGTCTATATTTAAGACTTCGTCTACTTTTTCAATCCATCGATTTTGAACTTCGTCTACTTTCTCAACTCCCATCCCAATACACACGTAGTAGATTATGGGGTCAAAACATGTCTTTAAAGTACTTACAGAGGACAAGGTAAAATTAGTTACTTACTTTCTATATGAGATTTTTCAACTTGTGTATCGATATTATCTTGAGAAAATATAAATTGCAAAGCTTTGAACTTATAGTGCATTATTGTTCAGTATTGCCCCGCTTTTAAATGCATCTTTATGTCTTAAATCGACTTTTGTATTCTCCGTGTGTATTGTTAACTTGGTATACTTTTTCAACCCCTTTATATTTTAACCGTCAACTTTTTCAAGTCCATCGATTTTTAAGTTCGTCTACTTTTTCAAGTCCGTTTATATTTAGAACTTATGACTTTTTCAAGCTATGGCGATTTTTAACCGCCTGCTTTTCCCTTCTTCGCATTAGAGGTGAGAAAAGCGAGGCGATTGAAAGCAAAGCAAAGCAAATCACCTCCAATTAAAAGCGGACGATAGAAGAAGCAAATCACCTCTCGATTAAGCGAGACCATAGAAGTGAAACGATGAAAGTAAGATCTTGAAAAGTTAAAACCCGTCGCTTTTGATTAAATGCCTTTTATTAACCGTCTGCTTTTTCTTCGTATAAATCGCTTTTAAATGCATCTTTATGTCTTAGCCTCACTTTTGTATTCTCCGTCTGGATTGTTAACCGTCTACTTTTCAACTCGGTTATATTTTAAACTTCGTCTACTTTTTCAACTCGGTTATATTAAAACTTCGTCTACTTTTTCAACTCGGTTATATTTTACACTTAAATGCATTAGAGGTGAGAAAAGCGGGGCGATGGAAAGCAAAGCAAATAACCTCCGAATTGAAGCGAGACGATCTGGTGAAACGATCAAAGTGAGATATTGAAAAGTGAAAAGCACTTTGAAGTAAGACATAAAGCGAGAAAAGTTGCAAGAACGAAACTAAGACATAAAACTTAATGGGATAGATTGCATGCTCGTCCATCCCATTCGCTCTTAATATATATCGTAATAAAACTTTTCAAAGCTGCGACCTTCGTAGTTATATGGACAAAGGCGACGATGAATCGCTTTCGTATCCAAGTCTGCACTCTGACTTCTTTGTTGAGCGCATCCATTTTGATTAAAGCGGATGATTCTGGTGATAATCGTAAAACTTCATTTTCACAGAGGAGTTCGTTTCGACATGAGAAAAATATATGTGCAAGGAAAGAGGATGATGGTGGTGAAGTAATGACTTTGCAATTTATGATAAATCTCCTCATAGCTAAGTGCGGACTACGCCTATACTGCGTTTGGGGCACTCTTTTGAAGTCTCGATTCGCATTCTTTATTCGAGCCATCGTATTGAGATGGCAACATGAAAAATCTCCTCGTATCCAAGTCCGTTGTAGCCCTCGAAAAACATCAGACACACCAAAACCTCCGACTTGCGGTTGGTGAAAACCTTAAACAACCTTATGTTCAAGACTACGCCTTCTATTTGGTGAAGTAGCGACTTTGCAATTATGAAGCTACGATATCGATAAATATCCTCATATCCAAGTCGCACTACGGCAAAAATAGCCAAATCACGAAACTCATGTACAAACAAAAAAAAACCTTATGTACGACTACGCCTTCTGTTTGGTGAAGTAGCGACTTTGCAATTATGAAGCTACAATATCGATAAATATCCTCATATCCAAGTCTCGCACTACAAAGAATAATAGCCAAATCTGAAACTCATCAGCAACAAACAAAAAAATTCCTAAAGAAGATTTACAAGTAACAAAGGACAAAAGCAACATGAAGCAACTCTTTCGACAAAGAACAACAAATCCACAAGAACGATCAAACAACAATTTATGACAACCACGATAGCGACACGAGAGATAAGAGAGGATAAGAAAAGCGTTAAGAAGATTTACAAGTAACACGAGCGAAACCTAAGACCAGCTGGAAACCGTAACTTGTAAATCTTCTTTACGCAGTTCTCATCTTCTCTTATCTACGGACGATGTCGTGGTCATCGCAGTTTATTGTTCTGCGAAAAAGTATCGGTGTTCACCAATCAGCAACAACAACGGCTAGGACAACAGGAGCAGAGGAAACTATCGATACTCTTTCGACAACAACAGCTACGACAACACGAGCGGAGGAAACCGCGATACTCTTTCAACAACAAATTGAGAAAGCGAGGAGAACGCAAGCGTGAGGAAAAAAAAGAGAGAGAAAGGACACAACATGAATGAAGAGATATGAACACATATAAGCGGTGACGAAGTGCGCATTGGGCGATCGTCTGTGTGCGGCGCCTCACAAAATATTACAACGAAGATTGCGTCGAAGATTGAAGATGTGTCGAGAAGATTGCGTGTATATCGGCGAAGAAACAACATTCAATAAGCGATGCGGATTAAATAAATGAGCGAAGAAGGAGATTTGGTGAATATGGGTCGTCGATTACATGAAAAAGCAGAAAATGTAAATCATTTGGATTAAATGAATGACGAGATCCGATGAATATAGTAGTCAGATTAAATGAACGAATGGGATGGATTGCATGGTCGTCCATCCCATTCGCTCTTAGTATATATACTTAAAGAACACGTGAATATTATTCAAAAAAAAAATTTGTTATGGAAAAAAATGGGAGAAGAAATCCAACGTGGAGGGGCATAAAAATCCAAACGAAGACTCACCTATGTACGGTTCTCTCCTTTGAAAGCAAAAGATAGAAAGCAGCGTAGGGGTCTCCCAAAACTAGCAGCTGCCGCTCTTCCGAAAACTCCAACCACCTGCGTGTCTCTCCTTTGAAAAGGCACGTCTTATTTTTTTCAAAAACAAGCCCTTTTATGCTAAAAACGTCTACAGTAACTTGAGGGATGGTGTAGGTGATAGATACTTTCGTCGCTTAACTAAGAGATTGAGAGTTCGACTCTTAAAATCGTAGCAAACTCTTGAAATTAACGGTAGCCCTCCATGATTTAAGATAATCCTACTGCGGAAGAATTAGTTTCCGGAGTAATCCTTTAAAAAAAAATCTACAGTCTTCTTAAACGTCTAAAGTCCCCTACATTTTTTTACTGTTCCTCTCTACTGTGTCGTTTCACCTGTTGATCTGGACTCTGCTGTTTTTCTTCATCTGCGCTTTGTGCTTTTATCTCCTTTTCCTTCTACGCTGTCGTTTTTCTTTGGGTTGATTCGTTGAATTTTGTCCTTCGGCTGCCTGCATTTTGCTCCTATCTTCTCTGTGTTTTGGGCTATTCTGTTATCGCTTTATTCCTTTTTTTTCACTGACGGTTGACGCATTTTTGACTCCCAACTGCTGTGCGTCTTACTTGCTTCTTCCTGCTGTGAGTTCTGCTTGTTTGCTGGTGTCTCTTTTGGCTGCTACTGTTGTCTTCTTCCTTTCCTTTGCTGTGTCGTTTTTGTCCCATCTACTTATGGTGTTTACCTTGTCTCAAGCTACTACCGTTTCCGATTTGTGGGCTGCTGATGTTTCACCCTTCTGCTGTTGTCGTTTTGTTTTTTCCATCTACATGTGTTGTGAATTCCTTCTGGATCACACCGCTGTGCTATTTAGACAATTTTAGCTTCTTTTCTAAAAAACAGCTCCGCTTTTCTTAACCTCTAAAAACAATATAAAAACATCATAATCAAAACAATATCGATCTAATATGTTTCAAAAATACTCCAAATTGATATGCAAATTAATAATATATTAAAGTCCTCCACACCTAAATAATGCTTGTCCCTAAATAATGTTTACATTCAAAAGACTTTAAAACAAAACTAAACAAAACAATCCTAAACAAATATATTTACAACTCTTTCGAAAAATTTAGCCAACATGCATTATCTTATCAGACCAAGATCACAATCAAGTCACAAGCATTTCATAGGATTAAACTCTAGAATAACTATTTGTTGAGAAATCGGGTTGAGATTCGATCCCGACCGTAACAGAATAATTACGAAACTTTTTTGTAGCTTTTGATTTTTCAAAAATCAAGATATATTTAGCTCTATAAAATGATCAACACAAATTATAATAAAATAGAAATTTAATTCGTACCTTATTCTGAAGCTTAATCTTTATCTTGTCGTATCCTTCGAACTGTTCTCGAAACTGATCCGTCTCAACCACCGTAGCCACACAAGTGTCCGATTCTGATGGTATCCACATAATAGGTTGAGATAACTTTGTAACTCTTACAGAAAGGGTTAAATAAGAAGTGCTAGATCCATTGAGCTTAAGCTTATTTATAATAAACTTTAGACAATTTAATAAATTAATTGAAATTAAATTCTAATTTCAATTAAACTTTAATTTGAATTACAAATAATTCTAATTAAATACCAATTATACCCATATAAGATTCAATATCTTATATTGATCTTTATTTATTAAACATCTCATATTTAATCATAAAGTTTATCAAATCTTACAATCAAGGCCAACTTGATTATATCAACTTTGTTTTCTTGACTCATTCTATATGTGAGACTCATTAGGTTCCCAAATATGTTGACAATAATTATAAAATCTAATTTTAATTCATAATTAAAATTAGATAAATTAAACTTTTTAATTTATGTTTAATTAAACAATTTATAATCATGGATTAAGATTGGTATCCATCGATACATTATGACCACCCAAATATTTAGGAATGTCAAAGTGATTTTGATTAACTTTTCCTTGCATAATTTTTACGTATAATTCAATCATTTTCTCATACAATGTTTCGATTAGACATAAAGCACGAAATTAATTTTTACTCTATTTTGAATCTAATCATATTAGTTCTCCATTATTAACTATCGATTCAATTAATGACATTTATAAACTATTTACAAATCACTATTTTACTTTGGTCAATGATTTCTTGAATTAATACTAATCAAGAATATTGAAACATTCTCCTTAATTACTTCAGGATGATGAATCCTATCTTGATCATTCAACTATCTTCATATAGTTCATGTTACATCCAATGACTATCGATTAAATAACCTATGATTAAATAGATCATAAGTAATATCAAAATATAGCAATATCCCCATATAAGATAACTTTGATGATCTCAAGTCAAAGAATCACTTATACAATCATCACAATGAGAATTCATAGACATACAAGTAATGTTCCAAATGGATTTCTCATATCGGGTCTATTAAGTGAACTTGTTCTCTAGCAAGCACCCACATGTTTGTTTAAGTATCTTTATACTTTAACCTACGAGATCTACTACTTCCATCATAAGGAAAAATAAAACGTGTGCTAGTCTTTTTACGTTTTATTAATGTCCAATCTTAATAAAAAAATGACTAAGAATATTTAGGAATAATACATAAATGCAATATGAATCTCATAATTATAATCTCATTATAATTTCATTTGTAATATACAATTATCTCATAGACTTTATCATATACATTTAAACCTGTACAAGATAAAGAATGTTCTTAAATAATTTGTCACTAAACTACAACCAAAACCACTGGCTATAAGGCATAAATCAACAATCTCATACTTGCACTAAGCCAATCGTTTAAGTATCTCATACCATATTACCATATGAAGATTATTCTACTACAGGGGCAGTGGCTTAACGAAAGAATTCTACAAGATTCTTTATAGAGAGCACTTAATTAAACCTAATGAGCACTTGATTAAATCTTACAATTCCCATCTTAATTATCATCATAATTAAGAAATTTGTCTAAACACATTCTTGGATCTTTGATGAGACATTAGCTCCTTAAGCATGCCTAATGGCTCTAATGTTCTACAGTATATTACTGTCTTAAACAATGCAAAGAAACTATATCAAGTTTACTAAAGAACTTGTTGATCCAATTAATCATTTCCATTAAACGAAAAATGTATTATGGCTTAATTAGCAACCAAATGCCACATTGGAGCTAATTCAATCCTAAGTGATATTACTTATAAAGTTATATCCTTATTATCTTGAGCTCAAATATCAACTCACACATAGAGTAATGAATATCTTTAATAATTCACAAGTATCTAATATCTTAAATACCATACATCTTTAGTACATTATCTATGCGTTAGACGTAGAATAAGTTAACTTTGTCCAATCTATCTCTATAGATCTAATTCCAATCATTAAGTTGTTCATATCCAACAAAAGTTGTTCTTGGGAAATTATGTGTTCGACAATTAAAAGTTAGAACTTGTTTTCTTTGTGAGCAATATGTCTCCACATAGTCCTACTGCAGAGGATAACTATACTACTACTTACCTTCTTGTAGACGTGATAAATTCATAATCATCTCCAAAACAAACTATTTGAATTCATCATGAAAATGAATCTTTTAATGTCTCGTAGCCTTTCAAATATACATCAAATGTATCATTAAAGGCATTACTTCCAATTAGATGTAATATTATGAGATTTGAACCTTTCAAATTCCTTTTTAGTCCCACTGCTTATCTTGAGAACCATTCTCCTATAAGTATACATTAAATCAAACAATTTGTTCAATGAGTCTGTAAGATTACATCCAACCTTTTGGATATCTCATAACACTTTTTACTCAATTTAGTTATAAACTAAATGGATAATATATGCTTCAGCTAAGCATCACATCCTTAAATCATTAGTTTTAACTATTTCAAAGACTTAGCGTTTCATATCTAATATGAAGTCTTGCTAATTGATTTAATTGGAACTATAGAAGGTAAGCCATTATACTAGGCATTGCTATAAAAGAAATACTATTACATAATACAATATCTCATATTGTATTTTACACCTTACATAAATCCATACACTTATGAATTTAGTTTTGAAGGAATTCACTAAAGAATCTCATTTCCTATAGATAATCAAAAATTTAAAACTTACCACAACGATCTCATTAAAGGCTTTAGCATTCTTAATGCTTTATTTGTAGCGCCCCCTCACCGTAGGGGTACATATCGGGAAACTCGAAGGTCGCTCCGACACGTATCCCACAATAAGGGTGCACTACCAGAACATTATCCAATAATATCCACATGGCATCGCAATAAGTAAAACCATAAAATATCACAATAGCAGAAATCAGTAAATTTGAATCCAAAATAGTAATCTGGTACAGTCATCACTAACAGAATAGACAAGTCTATCAGTCTCCTAGCAAAACCAAAAAGGAAACTGATATAAGCATCTATCCTAAGTCATCCTCAAAAGCTAACCCAGCTGACCGAACTGTGTGCCATCGCGTCCTCGCCAAAGGCTCGCCTGGCGGAAGGAATATCTTCGGAGCTAGGAGTCTACTCTATCAGTCCTGAAAAATAGGTTGCAATTTTGGGTGAGTTTGTGAACTCAGTGAGAAACCATCATCGATGGTTCACTCAAATCATGCATTACGCAAATTGCGTACAGCACGACACAGTAATATCAATTAACAGTATTATATAATAGTATACGATGAGTCTATATCGATTATGCGATATCGGTAACAATATTACAGTAGCTTAGTACAGTTCACAATATTACATCACAATATACAATAAATCATGGCATCACACAGTTCAGTAATCGTCACACAATTTAACAATTCAATCAGTCATGTATATAATGCATATGAGACTCTTTCCAGTTATTCAGTATTGTGTCCAAGTGCTCGATCGGTGTTCGATGGGGGACGCGTCGAGATTTCTCCCTCGGGCTAAGCCCGACGATGCGATGTTGAGCTCGAGGCTCTTTTCAGTGATAATAGCAACTTGGGACACGTCCATTATCTGATCATGCATTTATGCGCAAAGTGCAATATTGATAATTGATATTGATGATTGATCAATTTACGATATATGGCTATAAAGCCCGATATATCGATTCGAGATCACGCATTGATCCGGTTCGATTCTGATAAAGCATGCAATTCAATCCAATAAATTTCAATAATCATGAAATAGTCGACCCAATTGGTAGTAGCATGCAATTCGATCCTAATCACGTCGGTAATCATACTGATTCACCTTTGCAAGTAATTCATACGAGCATATAAACAATCGAGAATTTGAGAAACCAACTAGGTTACTCACTGTAACTTCCGAAGCTCTTGCACGAAGTCCCGGCAATATCCGTGGAGCGACGGTCCAACGGTGCCTCTATAACAGTAAATATAAACCATTACTAATTGCCCAATTAAACAGTTCAGTAATGCATATGTCTCAGTGAAATGATGTACGATGCATGCTCACGATTTTCTGGTGCTAAATCTCAATTTCGGTACTTTAAGCTCAATCCTATCTCTTTGTTCAATGGGTTGACAATTATTTGATCCATTCTTAAAATCCAGTCAATTTTCCTCAATTCGAATCCCCTATAGCCATTTCCTATATATCGGGTCAAAACCACAATTACAAATCCCAATCAAAACTCCAATAGTCTCAATTTGACATTTAGGTCACACTATGAACTCTAATTGACCTTAATCTCGATAAATCAATACCAATTAAATTAAATTCCAATCCTCTAATTATCCTCAATTGTAGACCTCTTTCCCTAGTTCATAACAAATCTGGAATCGCCTCAATCGGAGGTCTACACCAAAAGTTATGCCCAATAAATCAATTTTAATCCAATAGAACAGTCCCTCTCGCCATGCAGACATCGCGTCTCTCGCCATGGCCTTGAAAAGCTTCATGCATGGCGTGAGCATCACTACTTGTGACGAGCGACGCGTCTTAGCGCAGCCATGAGGCGAGGTATACGTCAAGGCGTCATAATAATATATATAACGCTGCGGCGGCGCCCCACATAAGCTTCGCGGCGCGTGACGAATATAAATTAAATCGCCGTCGGGGCTCAGCGTGCGTGTCGCGGCGTCTGACGATCTCTTAAATCTTTCCGATCGTTCCTCACTCTAAAACCACCATTAATACCCTCAACTACCTCAAATCAACCCTAATAAGCATCATAAATGCAATAAAACCATTAAAACAACATTAATGCCATTAAAGCTTACCAAATCGTCGATCGATCCTCGACCACCGTAAACCCTAAAATCCTTTGAAATCAACGATCCAACAATCTCAAAGCCTCTAACCTTCACCAATCACCATAGATATGTTAGACTAACACAATAACGAAGAAGCCATAAGAAGAAATCGAAGGATCTCACCGTTGGAAGAAGAATCGAATCACCGTAGAGGAGAGAAGAAGAAGCGAAATGCCTTAGGAAAATAATCCCAATTTTTCCAAACCTAGCTATTTATAGGCATAGGTCTCCAAATCGGTCAAATTTCGGTCTCTAAATTTCAATAACTCATCATATTTATTTCTTAACAAAGTATAACTCTAAATTTTTCCATTGCCATCGGACCATTCTTTCGATCTTATACGATCAATCTATCGATCTCTCAAATATTTCCGTGCAGGCATTTTCTCCTAAATTTCCCGAAATTTCCTATAATCCACTATCAAATACCAGTCCTCGTAATCAATATTAAATCAATCATTTGAACCCAAAACTCAAATTTCTCAATTAATCATATTCGGTCGATTCGATCGATTCACAATTTGATCGGTTCACAAACCGGTCACTTCACAACTTCAATTCACAATTAAATACCGAAAAATCATGAATGCATGTACTATGAATATATGCATATCACGATAAACCAGTCCTCTATAATTAGAGGCGATAGCATACTCGGTCGATAAATCTGATAAAACCGATCGATCGGTCCGATATTACCATAATACCCTTTGCCGACGATAGCGGATGTTACAATTCTCCCCTCCTAATAAAATTTCGTCCTCAAAATTTCATATACATAAAATCAAGAGGACAGGAGAATTTATCCACTCTTTTCTATCCTGATTCTCACTCATATCTTTATAATTTTTTTCGCAATCCATACATTCAGTACCAGAAACACATTTATCATATCTTACCACTGTTTCTTAATTCAGTCCATAGAACCACTTTACCAATCTATTTTTCACGACGGTCACATAGAGGCTATCTAATAACAAATTTAGTTCCTTATCGATTCGACTCATTGACATGAACTGGGATCGTTCAATCCCTTTTCCAGATTCAATTCACTTATCATTATTAACTCAAGTCAATCATAGTCTTCGCCTATGTTCAGGCAATTTCAACGGACTCTAAGGACATCAGTCTCACATTTGTCTCAACAGTCACACCTATAATTATCCCCACACTTAACTGTTCGATTTCACACTCTCAACCTTTTATTACTCTTTCGGTACATTCTTGTTGAAACACAATGTTTCGATGGATCTTAGAGATTTCTCTAACATTCTCCTTTGGCGGAAAAATACACACTTCACAAGATAGTCATAAATATCATTTTCTCAAAAATTGACTTCCATTTAAATTTCTCAATACGGTTTGCAATTTTCTGAATCGCCAATTTGTTTTTCCAGTCCTTTTTATACACCATTAATTTGGAATTCCTATAACTCATACTACTTTCTTTTTGCCCTATACCAATTTGACAATTATCATTTAACAATAACACATTTATCGCTTATCAATTTTGCCCAATCCATTTAATTTCATACTTGTCTTAACTTTGCGACTACTCAATCCTTTAATCTCTTTCGCGAATCATTTGGATTCCTAAAATATCTCGATCATCATTGATTTGCATATCCATGGACATATCCATAAAATTTTATATAATTAATGGTCCCACGCTTTTGATGACACCACAATTTCGGATAATCAATCACAGTACAGTCTACGACATTATACTTGTCCTCAGATACGTTAAATCACATTGCACTATATCAACTAATTCCTCATAACCTTTACGGGGACATTCCACTAAATATTGCCAAATCTCCAATTTAAAACATTGTGATTAATAATGAAGCAGTGCAGTTCTCCAAATATCTCTTTCACAATTATCAGTCATACTTTTACACATTTTCCTCGAACATTTTGTCAAAGCTAAGGCCAGGAAATCTTTGAAAATTTCTGGATGGATCCAACACTCGGTAAATTCTCAATAACTCCAAATTCTGAACACATATATTCCTTATACCCATAGTTAATTTTTATAACTCTCTAAAGATCGATTGTCTCCAATGAGAAACATTGTTCTCATAACTTTCTCAGTTTCATCATAACACATTCTGACACATGTCCCTTTATTCTAATTTCCTTTTCAGTTCAGTAAACCTATTACACAGTCGAATTCCTTACGTCAACACAATGCACATTTCCTCAGTAACAGAGTCTACCTCTCACACTTGAGTTCCACTAGAATCAAGTCTCCCAATAACGACTTTTATTCACTTCCCGATAACGAATTTTATTCACTTCAATTTATTTCCAGTTTATCCTTTCGCTGCTAAATTCTTCAGTTATCATCATCCGATCAAATCCGGTATCCACTACGACCTCAGGGCACTATGTGCACAATCAATCAATCCATGCACAAAATCACATCTATCTTCCTATACTGAGGTGTACTCACCTCTAACCCTAACTGTAACCTTTCTCTATCTACATGCAGTCTACATGCTGAATGCGATGCAATGCAGTACAATGAAAAGAATAAGTGGATCCAAGATCCAACAATGCATATGCTTCAAACCAGAAATTAGAAGCATACCCGCGACAGCATCCGGGGAATCCTGGGTCTCCTGCCGAGTCATGGCATAGACCCTGGCCTGAGACTGCTGTCTGCTACTCAGGTCTTCTGACCTTAATGCTGATCCCTCTGTGTGACCTCGGCCTCGGCCTCTCCATCTGGATCCACTTCCACGGCTCTGCTGTGCCGGGGTATTGCTACCAGATCTTCCAGTCATGGCAGACTGGGCTCCCACAGTCTCGAGGCAATTCCTTACTAGGTGGTCCATCGAACCACACCTCAAGCAGGCTCCAGATAACCATCGGCACTCTCCACTGTGCCTCTTGCCACAATGCTCACATAGAGGAATAGACTGCCCTGAACCTCTAACACCGCCTCTGTCACTACCAGTCTGTGCAAAGCTATCTCTCTGCCCATGAACTATCTGTCTAGCCCCTCCTGCGGACCTAAAGGGCCTACTCTGACGCTTGCTGTACTCTCTGCCATCATTTCCCTGGCTATCACTAGATCTCTTATGACGGGTCCCTTCGATCTCGCCTCATCTGTTGTCTCAAGCCTACTCTATCCTCATCGCTGCAGCCCTTCACCAATGAAATTGCCCATGTCGAGACGGCCAAGAGGGTACGGATCTCGAGTTGAGTCCGCCCAAAACGCCGACACTTGTCGACCTCGAAGCCACCGGTGAAGAAGCATAAACTAACAACTCGTTGAACCGCACCTCATAGTCGGCCACGGTCAACTGCCCCTGTCTCAGCTCTAGGAACTCTTGTAACTTCATGTCCAGATAAATCTTGGGCATGAAATTGTCTTTGAACGCCTCGTAAAGTCGGTCCCATGTAATGCAGTGCGGTGGTACCGCCGGGACGATCTTCCACCATCGATATGCGTAACCTCAGAATGATAAACCGCGTAGTCGAAACGCTCATCCGGTTCACAGTCCATCTGATCGAGGACTCTCTCAGTCCTCTCTAGCCATCCCTCAGCCTCCGCAGGGTCGGTGCTACCATAAAATTCAACCGTCCCTTGTTTTCGCAGTAGATCATATCTCCGTTCCCGTCTCGCAGGAACTCGAGGAGGCAACTCCTCTGAATGAGGCATCGGAGACTCCCTACTAGCTCCTACCGATTCCAGGTCAGTTGGTAACTCAACTCGATCTCCCAGTACGGATGACCTAAAACAGACAAGAGATTCCGATCAGTTCCACTATCCTTTCCGAAATTCCAGCTTAAATTTCACTAATCCCAAAAGATGTCAAACCATGCTCTGATACCACTAAATGTAGCGCCCCCTCACCGTAGGGGTACATATCGGGAAACTCGAAGGTCGCTCCGACACGTATCCCACAATAAGGGTGCACTACCAGAACATTATCCAATAATATCCACATGGCATCGCAATAAGTAAAACCATAAAATATCACAATAGCAGAAATCAGTAAATTTGAATCCAAAATAGTAATGCATACGGTCATCACTAATGAATAGACAAGTCTATCGGTCTCTAGCAAAACCAAAAGGAAACCGATACAAGCATCTATCCTAAGTCATCCTCAAAAGCTAACCCACCGACCGACACATGTGCCATCGTGTCCCACTGCCGGCTCGACGGCAGAAGGAATATCTTTGAGCTAGGAGTCTACTCTATCAGTCCTGAAAAATAGGTTGCAATTTTGGGTGAGTTTGCGAACTCAGTGAGAAACCATCATCGATGGTTCACTCAAATCATGCATTACGCAAATTGCGTACAGCATGACACAGTAATATCAATTAACAGTATTATATAACAAAGGTACAGAGTCTATATCGATTATGCGATATCGAATAATATTACAAGAGCTTAATGCAGTTCACGATATTACATCACAATATCTGATAAATCATGGCATCACACGATTCAAGAATCGTCACACAATTTAACAATTCAATCATCATGTATATAATGCATATGAGACTCTTTCCGCTTATTGAAGATTGTACCCAAGTGCTCATCGGTGTTGATGGGGACGCGCGTCAGGGATTTCTCCCATCGGGCTAAGCCCGGACAGTACAGTGTTCGATCTCGAGGCTCTTTTCAGTGATAATAGCAACTTGGGACACGTCCATTATCTGATCATGCATTTATGTATGCAAAGGCAATGTTGATAATTCAAGATTCGATGATTGATCAATTTACGGTATATGGCTATAAAGCCCAAGATATCGATTCGATAAGATCTGATGATCGATTCGATTCTGATAAAGCATGCAATTCAATCCAATAAATTTGAAGAATCAGGAAATAGTCCAGTCCAATTCAGTAGTAGCATGCAATTCGATCCTAATCACGCCAGTAATCATATAGTTCACCTTTGCAAGTAATTCATACAGAGCATATAAACAATCAGGAATTTGAGAAACCAACTAGGTTACTCACCTGTAACTTCCGAAGCCATCGCTCGAAGTCCCAAAGAATATCCGTGGAACGACGGTCCAACGGTGCCTCTATAACAGTAAAATATAAACCATTACTAATTGCCCAATTAAACAGTTCAGTAATGCATATGTCTCAGTGAAATGATGTACGATGCATGTTCACAATTTTCCGGTGCTAAATCCCAATTTCGGTACTTTAAGCTCAATCCTATCTCTTTGTTCAATGGGTCGACAATTATTTGATCCATTCTTAAAATCCAGTCAATTTTCCTCAATTCGAATCCCCTATAGCCATTTCCTATATATCGGGTCAAAACCTCAATTACAAATCCCAATCAAAACTCCAATAGTCTCAATTTGACATTTAGGTCACACTATGAACTCTAATTGACCTTAATCTCGATAAATCAATACCAATTAAATTAAATTCCAATCCTCTAATTATCCTCAATTGTAGACCTCTTTCCCTAGTTCATAACAAATCTGGAATCGCCTCAATCAGAGGTCTACACCAAAAGTTATGCCCAATAAATCAATTTTAATCCAATAGAACAGTCCCTCTCGCCGCGGCATCGCGTCTCTCGCCGTGGCACAGAAAAGCTCGCTCGCCGCAGCGAACGACGCGTCCTTGGCGCGCCGCGAGGCGAGGGTAGCACGTCGCGGCGTCATAATAATATATATAACGCTACTTGGCGCCATAAGCTTCCGCATGTAACGAATATAAATTAAATCGCCGTCGGGGCTCGCGTGCAGGTCGCGGCGTGCGACGATCCTCTTCGTCTTTTCCGATCGTTCCTCACTCTAAAACCACCATTAATACCCTCAACTACCTCAAATCAACCCTAATAACTGTCATAAATGCAATAAAAACCATTAAAACAACATTAATGCCATTAAAAGCTTACCAAATCGTCGATCGATCCTCAACCACCGTAAACCCTAAAATCCTTTGAAATCAACGATCCAACAATCTCAAAGCTTCTAACCTTCACCAATCACCATAGATATGTTAGACTAACACAATAATGAAGAAGCCATAAGAAGAAATCAAGGATCTCACCGCTGGAAGAAGAATCGAATCACCGTAGAGGAGAGAAGAAGAAACGAAATGCCTTAGGAAAATAATCCCAATTTTTCCAAACCTAGCTATTTATAGCATAGGTCTCCAAATCAGTCCAAATTTCAGTCTCTAAATTTCAATAACTCATCATATTTATTTCTTAACAGATAACTCTAAATTTTTCCATTGCCATCGGACCATTCTTTCAAGATTATACAAATAATCTATTGGTCTCTCAAATATTTCCTATCAGGGCATTTTCTCCTAAATTTCCCGAAATTTCCTATAATCCACTATCAAATACCAGTCACTCAGAATCAATATTAAATCAATCATTTGAACCCAAAACTCAAATTTCTCAATTAATCATATTCTAGTCGATTCGACCACCACAATTTGATTAGTTCACAAACAGTCACTTGACCAATTTCAATTCACAATTAAATACCGGAAAATCATGAATGCATGTACCTATGAATATATGCATATGCAGTAAACCAGGTCCTCTATAATTAGAGGCCAGTAGCATACTCAACAAGAATACAAGAAACCGATCACCAATTCCGATATTACCATAATACCCTTTGCCGTGAAGAATCGGATGTTACATTATTTCTACTTAGATTCAAACAATTTCAATTTTTCAAAATTTTAAATCATTATTTCATTTAATACGTATGACTATATCATATAAAGTTATTAGTAATCTAATGAAATATAAGTATTATACTTTTACTAATTATTATTCTATCCAATACATCAGATGTATAAAAACATTAAGAAAATAAAAATAAGGTAGGAAGAGTTTGGCACGTGCACTGCATGTGTCAATCACATCTCTGTGGACATGCACGTGCCCATCGTCTTTTCCAGAAATGTCTGACATTTCTACAACTGCCTCCCATGTTTCTACTTCTTTGCGCAAGCTTCATATTCCTATTTATTGTTCATCAATGTGACAAATAAAGATAGTGGTCCATATTTACTATTCACATCTGCCTCCCATGTTTATGCTTCTCTACGCAAGCTTCTTATTCCTCTCTACTGTTCATTGATGTGACAAATAAAGATGGTGGTCCATCTTCATTACTCACGTCTCTGCCTACCACCTATCCAACAACCAAAACATAAGACCACAACCTAATGCTTATTCTATGTTTTCCTCATTAAAAACTTTTACTGAGTAATCGCAAGAATAAAAAAAATAAGAGGAAAATGCCAAGAAAATTTGGGTATTCATAATTTTAGGGTTTTTCATATCGTTGCCCATAAACCAAAATCTAGCTATTGCATAAGGATTTTATGGTTCTCAAACTAGAAATTGCAAGCACCAAAAATGAAACCCAAAAATCAACCATTCCAGTGCAAGCTCTCCATTCAAAATCAAAACCCATATTAGCAACTTCCAGAATGCAAAAACAAAAACTCCAAACGCAATAGCCACAAAGCACACCCATCGAGCCTTCTCCAAGTCTAAAGCAAAACCCACAAATTTTTCTAGAACAAACGTAGATTCCATTTGTATTTCCATAACTCCAAGGCTCACCCAAACAATAAGAATTCCATAGACATACAAGTAATGTTCCAAATGGATTTCTCATATTAGGTCTATTCAGTGAACTTGTTCTCTAGTAAGCACCCACACGCTTGTTTAAGTATCTCTATACTTAGGCTACGAGATCGACTACTTCCTTCATAAGGAAAAATAAAACATGTGCTAGTCTTTTTACGTTCTATTAATGTCCAATATTAATAGAACAATGACTAGGAACTTTTAGGAATAATACATAAATGCAATATGAATCTCATAATTATAATTTCATTTGCAATTTACAATTATCCCATGGACTTTATCATATACATCTAAATATGTACAAGATAAAGAATGTCTTTAAATAATTTTTCACTAAACTACAACCAAAGTGATTGGCAGTAAGGTATAAATTAACACCATCACAATTCCTAATGACCTTTCTAAACTCAAAATGTACCAGATTTGATCTCATACGAAGATTCACTCAATGCACTCAAGAAGTGTTTATAGGGCATTTCACTCATATGCCATGACAGAATGACATTACCATATGCTTGCAAATATATCATATTGAAACCACTTGTCATGAATTCTGTGAAAAAATCAAAAAGGTCTTTTATTTAGTTGTAATGGGCCTAAGATCATGGCTAGGATGAAAAGGTTATATAGGCTATATTTATAAAAGGTAATTGCTCAACTTCCACCCTCAAACTAAAAAAATGTCCCAGTAATGGCAACAATTGATGTTCAATTATCACAACTTGAGGATCAATTTCACAAAAGATAACGATATGATCACCTTATAACCTAACTAACAGGTTAACACATAATCGCATAATGAATAATCAAGAATTTGAAGCACCATGGTTACATGTACTTTTTTACCCTTTCAAACTTGTGTATGTTTCTTTCTTTCTTTCTTTTATTTTTTATTTTTATTTGTTAATTTTTTTTGCATTTCACAATCTTTCCTCATCACTTTTCAAGAGCATCATAAGATAATATATCACTTTTGTTGGACCTTAAATTTTTCTTAGAATTTAGTCCACTAATTTAGCAAGCATGAATAAAAATTATAATTATTAAATAGAAATGTTAGGATTAAGTTAGTATGTAATAGACATAAGAGAATAAAGGAACAAGTAGACATTACATTAAATGTGGAACGTTAAACATAGAAGGACAAAAAGTGGTCTTAAATAAATGAGAAAGAGGAAGTGAAGAGTATGTGAAGTGTGTTGGAGACATTACTTATATGGAGTAACCACCAAGGTATTTACAGACTACAAGAGTTTTAAATATTTGATGAGCTAAACAAATTTAAATCTAAGGCAAAGAAGGTGGTTAGAACTAATGAAGGATTATGAATTGATGATAGACTACCACCCGAGGAAAGCTAATGTAGTAGCGGATGCATTGAGTAAAAAATCTACTATAAAACATGTGGAGACGTTATACCTTCCTTTGTTTAAGGAATTAGCCAAGCTTAAGGTGAAATTGAGGTAAGTCGAATCTGGTTGCATATTGGCTAATTTTAGAATAAGGCTAGTGTTGAATGAGAAGATTAAGGAATTACAAGAGCAAGATAAGTGCTTGAGCAAGCTCAGAGAAGAAATTAAAAATGGTAAGACCTTTGAAATAGAGATAAGAGAAGATAGATTGATGGTGGTAGGCAACATATTATATATTCCAAACATGCAAGAGTTGAAGGATGAAATTCTTGAAGAGGCTCACAATACTCCATATGCAATACAACTATGAAGTACAAGAATGTATAGAGATTTAGAAGAGCACTTCTGGAGGAGAGGAATGAAGAAAGATGTCACAGAGTATGCTAGAAAATGCTTAGTGTGCCAGCAAGTTGAAACAGAACATCAAGCACCAACTAGCAAGCTTAAACCTTTGTCTATTCCTAAATGGAAGTGGGAGAAGATTACAATGGATTTCTTGATGGGATTTCCAAGGACTAACAGGAAGCATGATGCAATTTGGATGATTGTTGATAGGTTAACCAAGTCAGCACATTTTTGGCCAATTAAACAAATAAATTCTTTGAATGTCTTGGCCAAGAAATACATAGCTGAAATAATCAAACTTCATCGAATTCCAAATTCTATAGTCTCAGATAGAAATCCCAAATTCACCTCCAAATTTTAGGAAAGCTTACAAGAGGCTCTAGGAACCAAGTTGCATTTTAGCACAACTTTTCATCCATAGATTGAAGGCCAATCAGAGAGACAATATGGATATTGGAGGCAATGTTAAGAGCTTATGTTACAGACTCCAAAGCTTATGGGATGATCATCTACCTTTAATTGAGTTTTCTTATAATAATTCCTACCACTTAGGAATTCAAATGGCACTTTATGAAACCTTGTATGGTAGGAGGCACAAAACTCCTATTTGTTAGGATAAGGAAGGTGAAAGGGGACTTTTAGGACCTAAGTTGGTAAAAGCTACAATTGACAAGATTAAATTGGTGAAGCTGAGACTTAAGGCAGCTCAAGACAAAATGAAGAGCTATACAAACGTGCATAGAAAGGAGATGGAATATGAAGTTGTAGACAAAGTACTTCTTAAAGCCTCTCTATAGAAAGGAGTCTTAAGATTTGGTAAAAAAGGGCAAGCTTAGTCCAAGATACATAAGCCTTATGAGGTCTCTAGTCTACAAGTTAGCCCTGCCACTAGAAGTATGTAAGATTCAAAATGTCTTCCATATATCAGTGTTGAGAAGATACAGATCAGATCCTTCACACATAGTCCAACCTTCAGAGGTTCAAATAAGAGAGGATTTGACTTATGAAGAACAATCAGTAGAGATTCTAGATTTAAAGGAAAAGTTCTCAAGAAACAAGACCATAAAGTTGGTTAAATTTTTATGGAAGAACCATGGAAGAGAGGAGGCAACATGAGAGCCTTTGGAAGCCATGAAGGAGAAGTATCCACACTTAATTATAGAATCAGGTAAGAATTTCAAGGACAAAATTATTTAAGGGAAGGAGAATTGTTAGACCCCAAATGTTTCTTAAAATTTAGTCCATTAATTTAACAAGCATGAATAGAAATTAGAATTATTAAATAAAAATGTTAGAATTAAGTTAGTGTGTAATAAACATAAGAGAATAAAGGAACAAGTAGACATTACATTAAATGTGGAAAGGTAAACTTGGAAGGACAAAAAGTGGTCTTAAATAAATGAGAAAATAAATGAAAAAGAGGAAGTGAAGAGCGAGTGAAGTGTGTTGGAGAAGCTAGGAAAATGTAGAAAAAGGAGAAAGAAGAAGAAGGAAGAGGATTCAATTGAGATTAAGGTAACCTTCATCTTTTCTTCTTGCTTTGGTAGAAAAAGGAACTACAGAAAATAAGTTACTTATGCTAGAAATAAAGGGAGAAAGAAGAGGACCAAGAAACCCATTTTTATTTTCATAGATTTTCAACTAGATCTTAGTTATTCTAGCCTTGATATACCATGGGTATACTAAGTATAAACTCAATTTTTTAATTATTAAAGCTTTATGGATTTTATATTTGAATATTGGTTGGAATGAAAACTTGTTTGTTTGAAGGAAACCAAGAAAATCCAATGCAAGAGCAAGAGGCAAGGCAAACTTGAGTTTGGATTTACAGGCAATTAGGTGGGTAATATGTTTATAGTTATTATGGATAATGGGATGATATCTTACTTGCTTGCGTGCTTAATTGCTTGACTTGAATTATTGTGATTGTTGGAAAATGCTCTTTGATTTATTATCATGATATGCCTTGAAAGATATTATGACATTTTGTATTGATGAAAAGAGGAAAAAGCACAAGAAGCATGAAAGTATGAACATGTGATGAAATTAATTGAGCGTCAAAATTTGCTGATATTTGGGCAAGATAGATACCATTTTGTTTTTCACTTGCACGTTGATTAAAGCCTTCTCCTAGTTGCCCGTTTATGGCATATAAGCTCCTAAGAAACAGACTCATTTAGTTTATGGTGTAAACTTCGGTTTCTCCATTTCTATCCATGGGACTCTCCAGCTATTATGTTTGCACATTTCATTTTGATTTGTTGAGCATAATACATAATTGAGTGTCATGTTTTGATGGTTAAATATACATGATATGCTTTATGTGATAACATCCTTAACTCTCATAACTATCTTCTTCATTGGGTTGTTAGTTGTTGTTAGAAATGGAATATTATGTTGTTAGATGGCCCTGGATAGACTTAAAATAAATTGCTATGTGGAGATTCATGTATGTACATTTAGTGGTTGGTTGGATTCGGGTCTTTACCTTTTTGGAAATTGTAAAAGTATGTAATAGGCAAAAGAAGAAAAAGGGGGAACATAACTACAGTACTACCTGGGATAGAAGTAGTGACTCTAACTTCCATGAATAAACTATATTAATCTAGGCAGAATTGGACAATGTTGTCATTAGAAAAATTGTAGTTTGTCCTTTTAACTTTCCAACGGTATATCAGATGAAATTTTTGGACTTCAAATGAAAGAGACATGGTGTTTACACGATAACGTCACTGGTGCTGGTAGAGGCTGCAGTGCTATCCTTGATAGAAATTGTGTCTTGATTTCAATGACTAAACTATATTGATATAGACAGAATCAGACAAAGTTGTCTTCATAAAATTATAGCTTATCCTCTTAGGTTTCTAATGGTATAAATTTTGTAATTTTTTTGGCATCAAAATTGAGAGATATGATTTTTTTTACAAGTTTGAGTGTCACATCTGGAGTGCACGAGGGTGATCGATAGAACTCACCAAATTGGGTAAAACATGAATTTTTAAGTTTCTAATTACAATTTGGAGCTTCCAGCCCTCTTCTCACCTGATCTTCACCTAATCCTCCCATAATGTAGCCTTATAATAAGTACTGAGACCCAGGCCCAACATTTTTGGCATCACAACCTATGATTTTTAAGGATTCCTAGGCTTAGAATATGTTTTAATATGAATTATTATGATGTGTGATTAATTGTTTTCATTGTTTAATTGATTGATTGCATTGAGTGACATTCATATCATGCATACATATAGGAAATAAGATTAAAATGAAATGTAAGACAAATGTTAATGTTTAAATTGAAGGAGAAAGATGACACCTCGTAGAAGAACACGAGGAGTTTTGCAAGGATCTGTTGCACATGACTCTCCGCTAAGATAGGAGGGCACTGATGAGTTTAGAGCCACAGGAAATACTGAGGCTTCTATAGGGCATGGTAGTGAGCCCTTATGATCACAAACGCATGAGTCACCTCTTCCGTAAGAGCAAGTGCCTATTCCCTTAGATCCTAGATTGTTCTAAGCCTTTTCTTAGGCTTTTGTCCAGGCTATAGGTTAGATGCCACAAACTTCTACCCTAGCCTAGCTAAGAAAGGAAAGAAATTTGATAAGCTTAGGAAGTATAGGGCAGTAGATTTTAATGGAGTAACTGATCCAGAAGAAGCTAAAACATAGTTGAGGAAGATAGAAAGGATATTGGAACACATGGACTGCGAGGATAATGAAAAGGTTGAATATGCTGCAAGCTTGTTATAGGGAGATGCCCTGCATTAATGGGAAGGTGTTATAGGGAGTTAGATAAAACCACTAGTGTTGACATGGAAGGACTTCCTAGCTACTTATAGGAAGAAATATTTATCTGAAGTATATATCTAGTAGAAGAAAAGGGAGTTTCTGAGTCTCACCTAAAAGGAGATGACAATGAGTGAATATGAGCGTAAATTTACACAATTGTCCCAATACGCAGTTGAGATGATGATGAGCAAAGTGGTTAAGTGTCGTAGGTTTAAAGTGAGATTACATTTAGCCATCAGAGAAAAAGTGGTGACGCAAAATTTATGTGACTTTCAACAACTGGTAGAAGCTACATTAAGGGTTAAGAATGTGGAGAATATAAAGAGTGCAATAAACAGAAAGAGGAAAGGAAGAGAACTATTTAGGAGGGAAGGTAATGCTCCTATGCCAAAGAGGAATGCCAGGAATTTCCCCATATAATCTGAGGATAGGAGCAATGATACAAGTAGGTCTAAACAGATTAGAACTATCTCTCATCAAACCTCAACAACTGAAGGTAGTAGAAGGGGAGAGGGGGATAAGCCATTCATTCCCAAATGTAACCATTGCAGTAGATTCCATGAAGGGGAGTGCTATAGGCTGAGTGGAACTTATTTTAACTGTGGAGAAAAAGGGGCACATGACTAGAGAGTGCCCGCAATATGCAAGATAGGAGGGAACTCATATGCAAGCGCTAAAAAAGGCTGAGATTATGGGAGTTAAGACTACAACTGAAGTGGGAAGTTCTACTGCAACCAAGAAAAGGAATCATCTAGGAAGATCGAGGGCAAAAGCACCAGTTAGGGTGTTTGCAATGACGAGGGAGGACACAGAAGCAACTCTAGAAGTTGTTTATGGTATGGTTAAATTGTTTAATGATGATATTGTTGTTTTAATTGATCCAAAGTGTACTCATTCATTTATTTCTTCAAGTAGGATTGTGCATGGTAGAAATTTGAGCCCATTAGATAGTCTTTTGATGGTTAGTACCCCAATTGGCCAATATATCATTATTAGTCAAGTTTATAGAGATTGTGACATATACATTGGTGGAGACAAATTAATGGTGAATTTAAAGCCATTGATGATGGGGGTGGGGGGATTATATGTGATTTTGGGCATAGATACGTTAGAAAAATATAATGTCAATTTAGATTGCAAGTAGAAGACAGTAGAGTTTGAGTGGAAAGGTGGTGTTTGTGAGAGACAAGAAAGCAAGCCCACCTAGGATTATTTTGGTTCTAATAGCAGAGAAAATGATAAGGAAAGGATGTCACAAAGGTAGATAAAGGAAGATTAGAAGATATTCTTGTAGTCATGAAATTTCTAGATGTCATTCCAGAGGAATTACCAGAACTACCACCACTTAGAGAAGTTAAGTTTCCCATCGAGCTTCTTCTAAACACTGTACCAATATCAATTCCACCTTATAGAATGGCTTCAGAAGAATTGAAGGAGCTTAAAAAGCAGTTAGAAGAGCTATTGGAGAAAGGTTATTTTAGGCCTAGCTTTTCACCTTGAGAAGCTCCAGTTCTTTTTGTGAACAAGAAAGAAGGATACTTAAAAATGTGTGTGGACTACAAGAAACTCAATCATGTCACCATCAAGAATAGATATTCCCTCCCACGTATAGATGATTTTTTTGATCAATTGTAGGGGGTAAAATTCTTCTCTAAGATAGACTTGAGATCTGGGTACCACCAATTGAGAATAAAGGAGTCTGATGTGTCAAAGATTACCTTTAGAACGCAATATGGGCATTTTGAGTTCTTAGTTATGCCCTTTAGATTAACAAATGCCCCTGTAGCCTTTATGGACTTAATAAATAGAGTCTTCAAGCATTTATTAAACCAATTTATCATAGTCTTTATTGATGATATATTGGTTTATTCCAAGAGTGACAATGAGCATGAAGAACATTTAAGGATTGCCTTAGAGACATTGAGGAAGAAAGAGGTGTATTTCAAATTCAATAGATGTGAATTTTAACTAAAGGAACTGATGTTTCTTGGACATGTAATTTCAGATAAAGGAGTACCTATGGATCCAAGGAAAATAAAAGTTGTAATTAAATAGGAAGCACCTAAGAATATAGTAGAAGTGAGGAGTTTCTTAGGTTTAGCTAGTTATTGCAGAATATTTGTAGAAGGCTTTTCTATGATAGAAGCCTCACTCATAAAATTGACAAGGAAGAGTTAGAAGTTTGTGTGGACAGAAGAATGTTAGAAGAGCTTCGAGGAATTAAAGAATAGGCTCACAACTGCATCAATTTTAACCTATCCTTCTGGTAGTGATGGATATATATTATATAATGATGCCTCAAGGAAGGGAATGGAATGTGTATTAATGCAAGGAGATAAAGAGATTGCCTATGCTTCCAGGCAATTAAAACCTTATGAGATGAATTATCCCAAACATGACTTGGAACTGGTAGCCATAATTTTTTGAATTGAAAATATGGAGACATTACTTATACGGAGTAACCACCAAGGTATTTACAGACCATAAGAGTTTTAAATATTTGATGAGCCAAAAGATTTAAATCTAAGGAAAAGAAGGTGGTAAGAACTACTGAAGGATTATGACTTGATGATTGATTACCACCCGAGGAAAGCTAATGTAGTAGCAGATGCATTAAGTAAAAAATCTACTATGGAACATGAGGAGACAATATACCTTCCTTTGTTGAAGGAATTAGCCAAGCTTAAGGTGAAATTAAGGTAAGTTGAATCTGGTTGTATATTAGCTAATTTTAGAATAAGGCTAGTGTTGAATGAGAAGATTAAGGAATTATAGGAGCAAGATGAGTACTTGAGCAAGCTCAGAGAAGAAATTAAAAACGATAGGCCCTCTAAAATAGAAATAAGAGAAGATGGATTGATTGTGGTAGGCAACAGATTATGTATTTCAGACATGCAAGGGTTGAAGGATGAAATTCTTGATGAGGCACACAATGTTCCATATGCAATGCACCCGAGGAGTACAAGAATTTATAGAGATTTAAAAGAGCACTGAGGAATGAAGAAAGACGCTGCATAGTATATTAGAAAATGCTTAGTGTGCTAGTAATTTAAAGCAGAACATCAAGCACCTACCAATAAGCTTAAGCCTTTATCTATTCCTGAATGGAAGTGGGAGAAGATTACAATGGTTTTCTTGATGGCGTCAAGGACCAACAGGAAGCATGACATAATATGGATGATTGTCGATAGGCTAACTAAGTTAGCACATTTCTTGGAAATTAAACAAATAGATTCTTTGAATGCTTGGCCAAGAAAAGTATAGATGAAATAATCATAATTCAAGGGATTCCAAGTTCTATAGTCTCGGATAGAAATCACATATTCACCTTCAGATTCTAGGAAAGCTTACAAGAGGCTTTAGGAATCAAGTTGTATTTTAGCATAGCTTTCCATCCATAAATTGATGGCCAATCAAAGTGGACAATACGAACATTCGAGGCAATGTTAAGAGCTTGTGTTATAGACTTCAAAGGCTCATGGGAAGATTATCTAGCTTTAATTGAGTTTGTTTACAATAATTCCTACCACTTAGGAATTCAAATGGCACTTTATGAAACCTTGTATGGTAGGAGGTGCATAACTCCTATTTGTTAGGATGAGAAAGGTGAAAGGGGACTTTATGACCTGAGTTGGTACAAGTTATAGTTTATTAAATTAAATTGGTGAAGCAAAGACTCAAGACATCTCAGAACAGGATGAAGAGTTATACAAACGTGCATAAAAAGGAGATGGAATGAGACAGAGTATTTTTTAAAGCCTCTCCATGAAAAGGAGTCTTAAGATTTGGTAAAAAGGAAAAACTCAATCCAAGATACATAGGCCTTTATGAGATTATTGAGAAGATTAGGCCTCTGGCCTACAAGTTAGCCCTGCCACCAAAATTATCTAAGATTCACAATATCTTCCATGTATCAATGTTGAGAAGATCTAGATCAGATCCTTCACACATAATCTACCCTTTAGAGGTTCAATTAAGTGAGGATTTGACTTATAAAAAACAACCAATAGAGATTCTAGATTTAAAGGAAAAGGTCTTGAGAAACAAGACTGTGAAGCTGGTTAAAGTCTTACGGAAGAACCATGCAAGAGAGGAGGCAACATGGGAGCCTTTGGAAGCCATGAAGGAGAAGTATCCACACTTAATTGTAGACTCAGGTAAGAATTTCGAGGACAACATTTTTCAAAGGGAGGAGAATTGTTGGACCCCAAATTTTTCTGTGAATTTAGTCCACTAATTTGGCAAGCATGAATAGAAATTAGAATTATTAAATAGAAATGTTAAAATTAAGTTAGTGTGTAATAGACATAAGAGAATAAAGGAACAAGTAGACATTACATTAAATGTGGAAGGATAAACTTAGAAGGACAAAAAGTGGTCTTAAATAAATGAGAAAAGAAATGAGAAAGAGGAAGTGAAGAGTGCGTGAAGTGTGCTGGAGAAGCTAGGAACAAAATGTAGAAAAAGGAGAAAAAAGGAGGAAGAGGATTCATCTAAGATTTACGTAACCTTCATCTTTCAGATGCAAAGACTTTAATCATATACCGAAAGGTGAAATACCAAAACTTAATTTGAAGACTATTCCTTATATATTTGTTGGATATGGTGACGAGGAATTTGGCTATAGTCACTATGACCAAGAAAAACAAAAGGGTGTTAGAAGAAGGGACATAATCTTCTATAAACATGAGATGGATGTATATCTCACCAAAGAAGGCAAGATTACTTCTAGAAATTTTTCTTTCAATACTACATGTTTTATTCCCCTGCCTTTTTTTACTTCCATTGATCAGTCTATAGATGAAGTAGGTAAAAGAAGTGAGCTAGCATAAGGTGGTAATGATCACACGTAACTTGGAAGATGAGCAATATGAGCTACATCCTATGGATGATGTAAAAGATGTACATGAGCATCATAAGCAGGGGAAGCAACCTGCTCAAACATTAGAAGTTGTCTAACTTCAAAGGCCAATTAGAGAGAAGAAGTTTTCAACATGATACCCTAGTTCAAAATATCCTAGTAACTATTGAATGGAAGCTAAAGAATTTCCAATAAGTGCAGTCATTTAAAGAGAAAGATCCTTAGCTGAAGCTAAGGTAATAGGATATGGATTCTTTGAAGAAGAAAAAGACCTATGAGTTAATAAAACTTCCTAAAAACTAGAAGGAATTGAAAATAGATGGGTATTCAAGATTAAGAAAGATGGTGATGAGCTGGTAAAGCATAAGATAAGACTGGAGGTAAAGATATATAATCGAAAAAAGGGTACCAACTTCGATGATATTTTTTCACCATTAGTTAAGATAACATCTATACATATTGTATTAGGTATACTTGTGAGTTTATATCTTAAAATGGAATAACTTGATGTTAACATTGCCTCCTTATATGGAGACTTGAATGAGAAGATATACATGGAGCAACTAGAAGAGTTCAAAGTCAAAGGAAAAGAAGATTTAGCGTGTAAGTTGAAGAAGAGTCTTTATACGCTTAAATAGGCACTAAGGTAGTGGTATAAGAATTTTAATTCATTTTTTACAATTAATGGATATAAAAGAATGTTTGTTGATCTTTGTGTGTGGAGAAGAAAAATTTCTTGTAGTAACTTCATCATCCTTCTCTTGTATGTGGATTATATAATGATAGTGGGATATGATGTTGGCATGATTTAAAGGTTGAAGGAGGATTTGTCTAAGTTCTTTAAGATGAAAGATTTGGTTCCTACAAAATAAAATTTAGGCACAGAGATCATTCATGACATAGGGGTCAAAAAGTTATGGTTTTCACAAGAAAAATATATTGAACATGTTCTTAAGAGGTTTAATATTAAGCATGTCAAGCCTATTGGTATGCCATTAGTAGCTCATTTCAAGTTGAGCAAGCTAGCATGTTCTACCACTGAAAAAGAGAAAGATGGTATGTCCTTAATTCTATATTCCTTTGATGTTAGCTTATTGATGCATGTTATGTTGTGTACTAGACCAGATATTGCACATGTTATTAGGTTAATAAATAGATTGGTACACTAGGAAGCAATGAAGTGGATCTTCAAGTATTATGAGTTGATTGTGTTTGTGTTTTAGAGTTGGTGAACCAATTATAGAAGGGTACATTGATGTATACATAATTTGTGATCTTAATAATAGAAAGTCAAAACTTAGGTTACTAGTTTGGGGAGCCATTTCTTGGCAATCTAAGTTACAGAAGTGTGATGTATTATTTACTAGTAAGGAAAAATATGTTGCAATCATAGAAGCAGGTAGGGAGATGCTTTGGTGGAAGTGATTTCTCGAGGAATTAAACATGGAACAAGATGAGTATATGATTTTTATAATAGTCAAAGTTTAATATATTTGAATAAAAATTCCATTTATCATTCTTATATCAAACATATTGATGTAAGGTATTATTGGTTATGATCTATGGTTGAGGAGAAACCAATGAAACTGAAGAAGATTCACACAGATAAGAATCGTGTTGGCATATTGATGAAAGTGGTTCTCGAGAGCAAGCTTGATCTTTAAGGTATGCTCGCAGGGATGGTTTTCAAGTGATTAATAGGGTGGTAAATTTCTTTAATGAAATATGCTAGAGTGAAAGCTTGTTGTGGGTCTAAACTCATTTTGTATACATTTGATTGACCAATACTACTAAATTTAGGCTTCTAAGGTCTTAGTTGTCATCATGGATAAAAAGGAACAAAGATTAGGTGAATTCAAGGAAGAACTAGATGATTAGAAGTTGTTTATGTTGCATATTCCTATGTCAATGATGGAAAGAGCCATGTGAATCATTGTGTATGACTCTATAATAGTGTATGGGCTAAAGAGAGATGCTTTAAGGATAAACATGCCTGTGTGGAGTTGGACACACCTGTCTCATTGATGGACACAACTATGTATGCTACTTATATAATTCATTGGAATTGTATATCTCTAAACAATGAGTTTTAAGGCTTAAAAGTCAAACACAGTCACCACACACGGTTGTGTGCAGTATGAAAATATTATAAAATTACTTGATAAAAGAATATTTTTAGAGTCCAAATAGCATTCTTCAACAAAATTTTTGTTGGGGTTTGTTTTATATGATTAGTTTAGTACTATTAGTGTGTGTGTATGGATGTGTGTGTGTCTATATATGTATGTATGTATATATACATACATACATGTATGTATGTATATATAGATACATACATGTATGTATATAGACACATACATACATGTATGTATATATATACTATAAATTAAGAAATGATGAGAGATTAATTATGGTTATTTGTTCTTAATTTAGTAGTCAATAGCTCAAAACCTTAAACCCTTGTATCTTGCTATTTTCTATTTAGTGGATATTTTTTTTGTTTGTCCTATGGTTTTTACCTCTATACTAGAGGTTTTCCATGTTAAACATCATGCGTTCAACTTATCTTTCAGTTATCTATATCGTTTGAGCAGTTTGATCTTATGGGCAGTATTACTTAAAGTCCAAGGACACCTTTTACAAAAAAAAAACCATTTATTTAATACTATAAATAACAATAGCTCATATTCCAAATATTAACACCTTATAAAAAAAATACAACGAGTCTATACAAGGTATATGGCCACTTTGTAAAAAAAAACTATAATAGTAAACAAATAAATTTCACCTTTACTTTAACATATAAATAGCATATTTGAGTACAAACAATACCATGATTCTATAAAATAATACCATTAATCCTTATAAAAGTATCATGCCTCTCTATAAAAATACCATTAGAATAAACAAATAACTACCACTTTTACTTTAATATGTAAAAGTTGTTTGAGTACAAACAATACCATGATTTTATGCAAACATTATCATTAATTCTTATAAATAACATCATGCCTCTATATAGGAAATATCATCACATTAAGCAAATAAATCTCACCTTTACTTTATTATATAAATACCACATTTGAGTACAAACAATACTATGACTACAAAATTATAATTAAAACAAATAAATAAGTACTAACTTTACCTTAACATGTAAATAACACATTTGAGTATAATCAATACCATGATTCCATAAAATATACTATCACTCCTTATAAAGAATAATGTCACTTTACGAAGAAAAAAATATCATTATAGTAGTGATATCATGCCTTTATATGAAAAATACTATCATAACAACAAGTACTACCTTCACTTTAAAATATAAATATCACATATTAGTAAAAATAATAATATAACTCCATACAAACAATATCCTCACTCCTTACAAATAATACCACATTTTATTTCAAAATACTATCACAATAAACAAGTAAGTATAACCTTTACTTTAATATGTAAATTCCACATCTATGTACAAAATAATACTATGAATTCATATAAATAATACCATCACTCTTTACAAACATTATCATGTCTTTAGAGAAAAACTATCACTATAGGAGACAAATAAGTACTAGCTTTACTTTAATAAATAAATATCACATTTAAGTACAAACAATATTATGACTCTATTTAAATAATACCATCACTCAATACAAACAATATCATGCCTTTGTAATTACCATAATAACCAAATAAATAATAATTTACTTTAATATGTAAATAACACCTCTTAATATAAACACTCTATATAAATAATATCATTACTTAATGCAAACAATATCATTACACAATATAAATAATGCCACATCTCTATATAGAAAATACTATCACATTAAGTTCCATATCAATGTTATAAAGGAGTGGTTCTTCTTTGTGTTCATGAAATATTTGCCACATGACACAGTTAAACTACACACCTATATCCTAGATCGTACTCATCTAAATATTTCTTAATAAACACAATTTGGTTGTCAAACTTTATTTATGGATATTTTGTTTTAAAAAAATCATTTGGTATGTGCCTTTTGATCAATCACATTTGTAATAACTCAACTTGGTGGGTAAAAATCATAGTAGACTAATTTGATAAATAAAAATAAAAATTATTCATCATATATAAAATTAAATTAATTATATACAAAAATAAATTAGGTCTAACTAATCTAACATCTAGTTTAGATAATGTTTGTTACATTGGGCATAACTTTCTTATTTGAATTTTGATTGACATGAATGAAGATAAGGAAAGCTTAGGAAGTATTCTAAAAATTTTGTATTTTATATTTTGAAAAGTAAAGAACATGACCTAGGACACACCTATGCCTAGGGCATGTCCTTGAAATTATTTATTTAACAAACATGCTCCAAGACATGGTCATGTTCTTAATATTTTCTTAAAATATTTAAAATATAAAAGTTTTCGAGCTCTTTCTAATATTTCTATAAAATTTTAAATAATCTTAATCAAAGGTCATATGAAAAGTTATGCCTAGTTTAATTATATACAAAATAAATAAAGTCTAACTTGTTCAACAGTTAATTTAAACAATTCTTCTTGAATTGAACATAACTTTCTTATCTAAACTCTAATTGAGATAATTTAAGATGCTACATAAAGCTTGAGAAATATTTTGAAATTTTCGTGCTTTAAATTTTTCTTAAAGAAGTAGAAAACATGACATTATTTATCTAATGAACATACCATAACATACAACCATATCTCTGAACATGTTAAAATTTTCTCAGAAACTAATTTTTTTAGAGTTTTCCTAAGCTTTCTATAAAATCTTGAATTATCTTAATTAGAAGTCGGATAAAAAGTTACATTCAATTTAGTAAGTATTATCTAAATTAGATATTGAATTATTTAAATATAATATAATTTTGTATATAATTAATAATCAAAAATTAATAATATTTTGATTTAGTTCAATAAATTATTCAATGTGATTTAAATTTATTAATTTTAAATAAATATTTTAGATCAAATAAATTATTATTAATTATATATTAATCTTTTCTTTTGTTTTATCTATTTTATTTCTTTCTCTTTGTTTTGTAAATTTTTGTTAATCTATTTTTTCTCAGTGATTTTGTCACACTTTCACTCACTTGACTATGTAGTTCTTATGTTTTTCTTTCATTTTCACTATATCTCCACTCATCTCCACATATTTTGACTCTTTAACTCTTACATTAAAATTTTAAGTTATTACGAATAATTCATTTACATAATTTTTATTTTTAAAATTTTAATTTTATTTTATCTTATATAACATATAGAGATCATAAATAGTCACCACTAGTAAGCAATAATCTGAGTCATGTCAAACAAAAAGTTTGTACCGAATTTTGGTACTAATTAATACTATCTCTTTCAGTTTGTACAGGTCAATAATAAAAACTATTGGTAAAATATTGAATAGATTTGTAATTTTAAAAGATTTTAGGACTAAATCGAAAGAACTTAAAATTTCTCCTATATAAAATAATTATTACCTATACATAAAAAGGAATATAATAAAATTGTCTGTAATTTATTTAATAAATAATAAAGAAACAAATAAGAATGTATAAAATAAATTTTACGCAATTAGACTTATATAAAATGATTATAGAATGTATAACTAAAAATATTTGATAAATATTTTAAAATGTATATATTTCATATTGAAAATGTATATACTTTTTAGTGCATAAATATAATAAATTATTATAGTAGCTTTTCAAATAAGTAAAAGATAACATTTGAAATTACACAAAATTATTATTGACAAGTAAGCGAGCGAATGAAACACCAATGAGTGAAAAACAGCGAAACAGGAGCAATCCACTAGCGAGTGAGAGTCACGAGAGAGGTGGCAAGAGGTAGTGATCTTTTGTGAGACTGGCAAAAGGGGATCTTCAAGGTAGGGAGCAAGGCTTACACTATAGATTAACTATAATTAATCTACAATGTCGTGAACAGTAAACGAATGCGATTTTGGGAAGGCATTACGGAAGCCTCCTTATGAGGCAATAGACTTCTCCCTTCTTCCTCAAATGCACCTTTCCCATCTCTTCAGGAAACTCAGGATCTTTAGCAGCAAAAGGGATTGAAAAAATAGAGCATAGACACTCCAGCTAAAGGTAAAAAATCCTGGAGAAATGTGGTGGCTCCTAACTTTCCATGAAAGACTCCTAAGCATTTACAAGCTACTACTGTCGATGGTATTGTCACCCCTCCCCTTGAACTTCTTCAAGATGGAGTCAAACATTAGGGATGCACTTTTGTGGGATTTTTTCCTTAACAAAAGGTTTGCTTTTCCCTTGGTACAAAACTAGGCACTTGGCAAATAGGGAGGCAACGGTTTGGACAAGATCTTACTGAAAGAGGAGGATACCTTCTAGTCCAAGTTCAATGAGGTAGATAGGATAAATAAGGTTATGGAATCTGGTCCTTGGCACATTGGAGGACAACCTATATTTGTTTAGAAATGGTGTCTAGGTTTGGAACATGACAGGTCCAACACTGAATTTTTTCCCATTATGGATCAATTTTTCGTAACATTCTATTATAGTATTGGACCCCAGATGGATTGAGTTTCCTAGCTAGCTCAGTGGGGAAATCTCTTTGATTTGATTCAGCCACAGTAAAACTTGAAAAAATATGCTATGCTAGGATGTGTGTGGAAGTTAGCTCCAAAATGGAGTCGCCTAATGCAATTTCAGTTATGAAGCTAAATGATGTTGATGAATTGGTTAAAGTAAGACTACAACTTAACTATAGCTGGAAACCTTGAATGGGAAACAAAACATAGAAGCCTTTTAGGAGAAAGTTCATTTCAAGGAACTGTTATGCACTTATGGGAATTGACGAGGAGTCAAATACTCAAATTGAGGTAGAAGTTGATCAAAATGATTAATAAGAAGTAAACAAATGCACCTTCAGAATCTGTGGTAGAACTAGATGTCAAATTGATTCCCTAAAAATAATTCTGCATATTAATTCAAAACCTATTATTAAGGGCAAAGAACCAATAGAAGAGCATGATCTAGAAGCTGAATCTGTTGAGGAAGATGATCAAGGCTATAGTCTTCCAAAAGAAGTAGAGATGGGGTTTTAAAATTCTCCAATTGTTAATAGAACATGTCTCCAATTGTTAATATAAGGGTGGATTCCTAATATATAAACTTTAGCTATGTTTTTATGGAATATAAGTGGATTGAATGAATTCCATAAAAAGTATGTTGTTACAGATTTAGTTCTTAAAAATAAACCCATTTTGATGGGACTACTTGAGAAAAGAATTAAGGATCACAAGTTTTAGAAGCTATGAAGTCCTTAGGAAGGGAACGGTCCTTTGGTTGAATCCATTATCACCACTATAATGGTTGAATAGTTTTTTCATTTAACAGGAACAAAGTGTAGACTGTGGTCCATAAAAGCTTAGACCAATTTGTTCACCTATATTGTAAGTTGAAAAATACTGACATATCCTTTAATATTATCATTATTTATGCTTCCAATTTTGGTTTCCAAAGAATGAAACTCTGGGAGGACCTCACTAGCGCTATTTATTTATTTAGTTAGTAGACCTTACATTCTTTTTAGATACTTCAACTATATAATGCACTCTTTAAAGGCACAAGGGGAAAGAGTGAACTTCTCTAATGTTCACAAAGCACTTGAGGAAGTTGCCGTTAAGCTAGAAATTATTGATATGAAATTCCTAGGTAACTTATTCACTTGGAACAGTAAACAAATAAGTAATAAAGGAAAAAGATTGATAGAATTCTTGTTAACCAAAAATGTTTAAATGAGTTTCCCAACTCCTATGCTTTGTTGGGTCCCAATATGTGCTATGATCATTCTTATATGAAAGTTCAGAAACTTTACCCTCTGACTTCTTAAAAGGTTCCTTTCAGATTTTTCAACTTTTTATCTTCTAAGGATTATGAAGCTGGTGAGTAAGAGTCTAGGATAGCTGGATACTTGATTGTAAAACATTTCAATTTATGAGAAAACTCTAAATCCTAAGGAATAAACTAAAGGCTTTTGTTAAGTTTGTTAGCCCTAATACCTCAACTCAATTATAATTAGCTAAGATAGGGCTTATTAATACTCAAGAAGCATACTATCTCCACCCCAATAACCTTGTCTTAAAATTTGCAGAAATAAAAAATCTAGAGAATTATAATGGATAACTTCTTAAACACAATTCTCTTCTTCTGCAACAAGCAAGAATGTCTTAGCTTAGAGAGGTGAATTTAACATTAAATTCTTTCATAATTCTATCTTGGCAATAAGAAACAATAATAGAATTCATTCCTTGTTGGATAAGAATGGTCTATTGATTTTTGATATCTCTTCAATTGAGGACTTAGCTTTTAATTTCTACTCCAATATGCTCGACTCTAGGCCAACTGGGAGGTGCAATATCTAAGATCTTATTAATCTAATTGGTCCCTCTTTACCTAAAGACTCTCTGGAGTGGATTCAAACGCCTGCTTCTTCTCAAGAAATAAGGAACGTCCTCTTCAATCTCAGTCCTAGTAAGTCTCTAGGCCCTGATTGTTTTAACTTTTACTTCTTCCAATCTACATGGTAGATCATTGGTACACAGTTGATTGAAGTGATTCAAGAATCTTTGAATTCTAAGAAGCTTCTAAAAGAAATCAATGGTTCCTTCATCTGTTTGATTCCTAAGAGTACCAATGTTATTTCTATCAATTATTTTTGTCCCATTTATTACAGTAACACTATTTACAAAGTGTTATCCAAATGCTAGCCAACATATTAAAGGTGCCACTTCAACATCTTATACACAAATCTCAAGGTGCTTTCATTTCTGGTATAAGTATCTATGTCAACATTTTATTGGTTCAAGAGCTCATAAAGGAATACAATGCTAAGAAATGCATCAATAGTTGTGCAATCAAAGTGGACTTCTCCGGGGCTTTTGATAACGTGAATTTAAACTTACTATTGTGTAATTAGGAATGGTTCTGTTTCCTTATGAAATTCATTCATAAGTTTTATCTTTACTTGCTCTTTTAGATTAGTCATTAATGGTGTCCCAAACAGTAGGTTCAATGGCTCTAATGGGATAAGACAACGTGACCCAATATCACCATACTTGTTTGTAATTTCCATGGAGATTGTCAACAGAAACATTGTGCAAAATATCTCTCATAATCCTAAGTTTAGATTTCACTACCAATGCTAGGATTTCTAGCTCACTCATTTTAGTTCTATAGATGACCTTATGTTGTTTTGTGGGGCTCATCACACTTTCATATATATTCTTCAAAAATCTCTTCAGAAATTTTGCAAAATAGCTAGCCTTAGTGTACTTACTTAAAAGGAAGATTTTACTTTTCCTGTGATGTTACCAATGTTAAAAGTTAAGGAATACATATGAATTGAATGTTGGCAGCTTGTCTTTTAAATATCTTGGAGTCCTCGTTTTATTAAAGAAGTTTAAGTTCACTGACTACCTCCCTTTATTAGAGAATTTCAAAAGGATAATCAATGCTTGGCATAATAGAACACTCTCTTAAGCTAGCAGGGTACTTCTTATTGTATCTATTTTGATAAATTATCATACTTATTGGACCTCACATCTATTCCTTCCAAAGAAGATTAATGAAAAGATGGAGGAATGCTTGAGGAACTTTCTTTACATTGGTAAATATGACAATCCTAGGGGCTCTAAAGTTAAATAGGAGTTATGCTGGAAAAGCATAAAGGGGGCCTAGGATTTGTCTCAATTAACATGATATAAACAGTGCTAGTGCCAAAAAGGATATGGAGACTCTTCAATGATTAGGAAGCACTTTGGAGCAAGTGGAATAATGAATTATACTTGAAAGAATCCAACTTTTGGCATTTAAAAGAAAAGGAGCATTCTTTGCCTTTTATCCTTATACTAAGGAAAAGCCAAACAATACATATTAGAAATGGAGTGGATATGTGGTTTGGTTTGATAATTAATACCCTCTTGGTCCTCTATCTACAAGAAGTGAAATCTCATCCCTTATAACCAAAATTCTAACTCATGCTAGAGTCTCCAAAAATATTGGTTAGCTTTTTGGCTAGCCTTTGAAAGAGGTAGGCACAAATTGCTTTCTTATCTTCCAACTTATTTACCTAACCACCTTTTAAAAGATATTGTCGGGAGCTCCACAAGCAATGAGGAATTCTCTAATTCCTCATGTCTAAAGCTATTATACCCTATCTTCCTTGTGTTCCTTAATATATCATTGTTTGGAAAGGATCATTGATGCCTAAAGCCTCCTTCACCACATGGTTAGCTACCATAGGTAGATTGAAAACAAAAGATAGGCTCAAGATTCTAATCTATCATGTTTGCTGCATTTGTAATTTGGTTCTTGAGATTACCTCTCATCTTTTCTTTCAATGTGGCTACTCTTCCCCCATTTGGGCCAGAATGTTTCATTATTTGAACTTGGATTGTCCCTACAATAACTGGAATGAAATCCTAGCTTAGGCTGATAATCAATATAGAAGATTGAGGAAAGATCATATATGCTTAAGCCTTTGTCTTATTGCACTGTATAGTCCATTTGGAAGGAAAGGAACTCAAAGATTTTCAGGAATTTTAAATCTAACAAATATGTTTTTGTTCATAGAGGTTGGCTCAGAGAAATTATAGTGGCTCATAACCTCACACAAAAAATTGAGCTTTTCTCTTAAAAGAAGATGGAACTTAGATTAAATAGTTGTTGTCTCTAAGTAATAATCTCATTTCTTAACATGTTATGCTAATTTTGTTACATCTTTTGTACCTTTTGTCTCTTTAACAACTTTGTGTTGCATTAAGTTTCTGGTTACCTTTTACAGTTTGTGAATGAAATTTGTTTTTCAAATAAAATGTAATATTTGAAATTTTGTTGTTATAAAACATTTTTACGTTGTATTATTCTTAATTTTGTATCTATATGAAAGTTAAATGATCTTTTGCTCATATTAATTTTTGAGAAATATGTGAAAGATAATATTAATAAAAATAAAGAAATATTTGTTGTCCAAATTTATATTGCTATGATTTCTTAAGCTATTATTGAAGTAAAGTAAAAAATTACCTACTATAATATATTAAGGGATTGTCTTGCAATTTTATAAAATTTGGAGATATTTTGTAATTTTATAGAATTACAGTAATAACACTATATTATATCATAACCAAATTCAATAACAAGTTCAGTATCCGGTAAGCTTCAAAGTATCTTTCCTGAGAAAACAAATTACGGCATCAATCGAACAAGAAATGGACAATATAGAGAAGACAACGTTCACCTACTCTAATTTATTGATCAGTCTTGTCCTGTTCTCGGAGATTTGCTCGCCGGGAGATACCGCTAAATGGGTACTTGAGTACATGATTAAAATATTATTACAATGTTCCACATTTGAAAATTACGAGGATGCTTTTTGTACTTCTGGTTGTAGATGTAGATGTAGTCCTCAAAACTACCGGTTGTCTGTGCTTTCCAATATACTGCTATAGTTAACATCGTAAAACATTTGGACAAGCTTATTAATCCGATGTAGAAACAATTCCAGCCAATGAAATCGAACTATATGCCCTGATGAACTAATGTTTATCAGATTGAGAGTATTTGTAGTCTGTTACTTAAATGCTCATGTTCAAGTCCTTGGTCTAACTTAATGCTGTTGTCCGGTTACCAAACCATCCAAAAAGCATGACGATATTAAAATTCAATTACACATCTTCCAAGATCATCAAGAATATATAACACATATATAAAGAGAAGTTGCAGAATATACAAACTCGTAGAAGTATGGGGCAAAGAGAGTTCGTAGAATTCAGAACACCCCACCATCCTTCACTTGGAACCAACAACTGGGGTGGTGCGTCACCCTTGTTAGCAAGAGACATACCCAACGAGTCGCTTGAACAAAAGTACTTGAGGCTCACAGGTGTTCTCAAACTCGACGAGATACATCGAAGAGGGGATGGCATTCACACCAATCATTTGGCTGATCAGGCCCGCACATCAGAATATGAATTTCCCTTCAAGCCAAGCCCCTACACGTCTTTTGAAGTGCCTCAAACTCCTAGGCGTAGGAACAAGAGATTCTATGAAGTGCCATCCACACCAAGTAGCATCACGAAACGACTCATGTCCAAATCGACGTTCTCGCGAAGACGTCAGGCTATGTTGGGACCATCAAAAAGAAGATTATGGATATTTCGCATCCCCAGAATGGACCCTAGAGGTAGGTGGCCTAATGGCTGGTGCTAGTTCACTGGACTTTGCATGCCAAGTGAGCTAGGCAGTGAAAATCTTGCCATATTCTAAACATAAGGACGTCCATATGTATCTGGTGGCGGAGTTCGCAAGTCTTCCATTTCCCTGTTAATCAGTGCTGCCACTGCTTTCAGTTTTGCTTTGATCTATAGTTCTATCCGAACTATACCTCTTCAAAGATAAAGGTCTCTCATTATCTATTTTTCAAATTTTACTTGTTAAATTGGTACTATTATCCTCTCTTCATGTTGATAACATAATGTGTGAAGGTTATTCTGCCCCAGTATGAACATGTACATTCTCTTCTCCTCGTGGCTAGGGGTTGAGGTAAGAGTCGTTGTTGAGAAAATAGATAACAAAAATAAAAGAATAGATACGCCTATGTTCTTTAGAATAAGGGCGAGTAATTCATTATTGAATAATTATGATAATAATTACATTAAATTAAGTTTATAACAATATATTAGATTTTAACATAATAAAGTCCAAACGTATCTGATGGCAGAGTTCGCAAGTCTCCCACTTCCCTGTTGATCGGCCTTGATGTTGTCGCAGTTTTGCATTAATTTATAGTTTTATCAGATTCATGTCTCTTCGAAGATAAAGGTGTTTCCCATTATTTATTTTTCCTTGTTAACTTAACCAAATTTGTGCATAAATTTGTAAAATATGCTCTCTTTTTGTGATAATGAAATATAATATGTGGAGGTTATTATGCCTTGATAGTTTGTATGAACATGTACATTATTTTTTCGTCATGGCAAGGAGTTGAGACGAGAGCTGTGTTGAAATTTTTGAAGAACAAAAGAGAAAGCAAGATAATAAAAGCCAAATTTTTACTTAACTTCTATTGAACTCAAAATAATGATAGCCTTAAATAAACATAGAAATAAACTAACCTTCCTACATACTAGCAACTAGGAGAATAACATGGGAATTAAGAAAAGGCCCACTATCCCACGAACTTCACAACTAACTGACTAGATAAACATGGTCACATGATTAATGAAAACAATAATTTTGAATCAATATTCAACATTCCCCATTGATTCAAAATTACAGATATTGAGTTATTTTGTTGGAGCACATATCTCCAATGTTACATGTTGTATTCATAATTTGAAGCACTTCTCTTCAATGGACGATGTACTTCTTACCAATCTTCAACTATTGATGCACTTCTCATCAAACTTCAACTATTGATGCACTTCTCATCATCTTGTTGATGCCCTTCTCATTAACCTGCAATTATTGGAGCACATCTCTCCAAGCACATCTTGGTGCACATCTCACTAACTCTTAAAAAAGAATTTCTTCACTAACCAACTCCACTATATTTGCCTGCTCCTAGCCATTGGAACGAAAAAAATTTCACTCAATCTCACAGCCTCTCAAGGATCTATGACTCTGATACCATGTTGAAATTTTTGAAGAACAAAAGAGAAAGCAAGATAATAGAAGCCAAACTTTACTTAACTTCTATTGAACTCAAAATAATAACATCCTTAAATAAACATAGAAATAAACTAACCTTCCTAAATACTAGCAACTAGGAGAATAACATGGGAATCAAGAAAAGGCCCACTACCTCACTAACTTCACAACTAACTGACTAGATAAACATGATCACATAATTAATAAAAACAATAATTTTGAATCAATATTCAACAAGTCGTTGTTAAGAAATAGATAGTAAGAATAAAAATAATAAAATAAAGAAAATAAAAATACAAGAAATTTTAATGAAGTACCATTAATAAAATGTGTCTAAATATTTATGAGCTAAGAGTAGTTGATTCACTATTAAATACTTATGATGAGAGTTACATCGATTAAGTTTATAATAATACATATACATGTTAACCTAACTAGTACAATTTTATTCAAATAGTCCCTTTATCAAATTTAACCTAATTTAATTATGACTATAATAGAGCTTAGAATACCTTTAGAGTTAAAATCTAATCAAAATATAATTTCAAGTAAGTTTGACTACTGCAATATGACCTAGGACATGATTGTAGATCTCACTATCTTTTCTTAGAACATGAAAAAGGCTCTCACACGTTTAAGTTCTAGATTATGGATCATCTAGCTTCTCTACATAATTTAACATGAATTGAGATAATTATATTTCAGACTATAGATTTTACTACATTCTTCATACACAAGTCATAGTTTATGACATGGTTAAGTCCCAAAGCATGTATTTGTTAGGAAATACCATCGTCATACTAATATGCTCGTTTCTTTAGCATGTGCCTTAACCCATGATTTTCATTAAAAAAAATGTCATGGGCCATGCTCGTGTCCAAAATCGTGTTCACCTAGAGACTTCAAAGAAACTCTCATTTCTTTCCTAAACCTTTAAGATTGTATGCTTAGATATATAATTAATACTCAACAATCTCCATCTTCATGAATATACTATTTATATGTTGGGTTGTATCCATATCTAACACCTTGAGATGTGACTCTTCTCCATGGTAACCGGTTTTGTCAACATGTCAGTTGCATTCTTTAAAATATGAAAAAATTTCAGCAAAATCATTTTGATACAACTTAATTCCCTGATCTTATGAAATTTAACATCTATATGTTCATTTGATTTTTTACAAAGTAAATGACATTTTGACTATCACAATATCTTTAAACTCTATCTTGATTAATTGTCAGCTCCTTCACTAGTCTTATAAGTCATAATGCTTCTTTAATAGTTTCAACCATTGCCATGTTCTCTCTTTTAGTTGTACACAATACAACCATAGACTATACTATTGATTTCTAACAAATATGCCCACCTATATGAATAAGAACATATCTTATAGCAGATCTCATGTTATTCAAATTTATTGCATTGTCCAAATTTATAAGTCCCATAATGAAAGGATCCCCTTGCTGACTACTAAACACACTCTTGTGGTTTAATATACCCTTTAAGTGCCTAAATATCTACTTGGCTAGTTTCAAATTAAGTCTTTTAATTTTTGATATGTCCTTACTAACCTTATAAAAGCATGAGTCAAATTTGGACTTATACAAATCATTGTATACATTAAAAATCTAATAATACTAGTATATGGTACCTTAGATATTTCATCAACCTTTACATCTATTTGCAGGTACTGTTTAGAAAAGACCTAAAGTGATTTGCCAATAGAGTGATCATGAGTTTAAGTATGTCCAATACCTTCTCAATATAGTTAGATTGAGATTACTACTGTTTATTAGTGTTAGTAGTACGCCCTAGGCCAATGAATAGTTGTGATTCATGTATTAATATTATGACTTGTTAATAATATATTATGAGGTATTCCTTTTATATATGCATGCATTTCGTTTATGTAATGTAATTTACATTCCATGAATGGTTTTAGACTTATGTCATCAAGTATGTGACTTGATAGTAAAACCATAAGCGTTATAAGACTATTCTAGACTGTCCCTGGTCGATCATTATTGGTGAAACAATAATGAATTAAAGCTAGTATGTGTTCTTGTTGATGATCACGTTTTGCTGATCATGGATATGAGATATCAAATCAGAAACATAGATATATGTTAGAGAACATATATTGGACCGACCCACATAAAGATTACTACATGGTTTCATGTCATTAGTGATTCTTAATATGGTTTGACTTTAGTCCTTTGACCTGAAGTCATCATGGTTCCCTACATGAGGAATTCGATGTTTTTATATTAAACGAAGTTATTCTTAACCGAATAACAAGTAGTCTTATTTTGGACATCAAATGAATCATGCGGAGGGATGTGAATGATGTAGATGGGATTTGTACCTCTCTTAAATAAGAGAGATATCATTTGGGCATCTTGACAAGTGTGACTGAAGAAATACATGGCCATGCTCAAATGAATTGATGAGGAGTCATCAAAATCATTTATTATAATCAGCCAACTTGGGTTGACATGTACCATGCCTTGTGATTAATCTTGATATCGTATTACAAAAGGACTGAGCTTATAAGCATGGTTACAGGTTAAATCGGATTATCGATCCTCATTTGATTTGGATAGTCATAATGTCTTGCTAGAGGCCGCTTATGACTTATGGGCCTTGAAGTGTGATCCGGCCCATTGCCAAAGTCAAATGAATCTACAGGGTCGCACACAAAGAGTGATGTGATCTGGGTTTATTCTCTTGGGCCTAATTTATTAGGTTTTGAATAAATATATGTAAATATATTTATTGGACTAGATTGAATTAAGTTGTCGGGATTTTATTATATGAGATATAATGGGCCGAAACTTATTGGGCTTCAATGGGATTAGGGTTTCTCTATAAATAAACTTAGGTCTTATTAGATGACACACCATTGTCACACAAAACCCTAGCCACCATCTGAGAGGAAAATTGTGCGGCATTCGGGAAAAGTTTTAGGACGTGCTAGCACACCATAGCCGCAGCCTGGATCGTGCATACTCGTGTGGATACCGGTAGAGGGCATTCGCGTTTTGCAGTGTCTTGGAATCTGAAAAAGAAGCAACCTATCCACGGCAATAAGGTATTTTCATACATCCTTGGTATTTTTGATTATAGTTCATGTTGTTGTATGGTATTTTTCCGGAGTGTATTGGGAATACTCGGACCGTACGTTATCCAACAATTAGAGCTTATATCCATTTGAATCTCCATTCCTGTTATTTTTTGGTAGCAACTAAATCCTCCATCTCAAATTTTTTTTTCCTAAAAAGCTCTTTACTTTAGTCACATCATACATACTTTTTACATCAATTATTATATCATCCATATATAGTAATAGAAAAAATAAATGACCTATCATTAAGGCTCTTAATGTATATACAATAATCATACTCATATCTCCTATGTCTAATTTAGATCAAATAAGAATCAAACCTTTTAAATTGCTATTATGAATATTATTTTAGCTAATAAAGTGACTATTTTAATTTGCATACCAAATGCTCTTTTCAAGTTGATTAAAACCTTTGAGCTGCTCCACTTAAATTTCTTTCTCTGAGTCATTATGAAGAAAAATTATTAACCCTAAGTGAATATTCAAACTATCTATGAATATTATCTTGATAAAAGTATAATAAACCATCAGAGATAAGATTTCATCGTAATCAATCTCTTTTTACTATGCATACACTTTTAGTACTAGTCAAGCCTTGAAATTTTTATATTATTGTTGGCTTCCTTTTACTACTTGCACCCTATAGGCATCTTTCCTTTAGGAAGCTATAGTAGTTCTCATTTCTATTTCTTATTCAAAGACTCCACCTCCTCCACCATATCTCCTGACCAACTGTCTTTCTCTTGACTATTCATAGCCTCTTGAAACTTAATTTGATCCTTAATCCTTATGATGATTGAGAATGATATCATGTCTTCCCAACCATATCTATTTAGTGGCCTAATGATGTGTCTCGCCCTATGCATGGTTATCCTATATGATACTTTTCTCATAATATTGGTATATTTTCTGAACTAGATTTTTTTTATCCTTTTTCAAGTCCACTTTAAGTTGACTTAGTTCTACTTGTACCTTCTTTATACCACCCTCTACTGATCCCAGCACATCCTCTCCACTTATTTTATTAAACACTCCATTTGTACTAATCACCATTTTCTTTAATATTAGGTCTTAAAACTTGTATCCTTTAACACTTTTAAAGTAGCTAATAAATATACATTCTTTGACTTTAAATCAAGCTTAATCCTCTCATCACTGAAGGTATGTAGATAAGTAGGACAATCAAAAGTTTTCAACTTAAATAAATATCTCTTATTTCTTATTCATAATTCCTCTATCACTCTTTCATTTATTAAAGCATAAGGTGACTCATTGATAAGGTAACATGTTATACTTACTGCTTAGACGATTTTAACGTTACTTGCATTGAATCTCAAACAGTTGACCTTTTCAATTATAGATCTATTCATCCTCTTTAGAGCATCATTATGCTATGATATTTTTTAAAGTATGTAATGTCTCTAAATCTCACGCTCCTTATATAATTTTTAAATAATGAGAGATTGACTGATTTAAAGTGTCAATATTTGAATTAACCATAAGTGCACGATGTAGTTATAGCTAGCATATGCAAGTATGGGTCGATCCTAGAAAGATGATGATTACTGGTATTTACCTTTCTTCTATTATCTAACCTACATATTGGATTTTTTTTTCATTAAGAATAATACTTAAACAATTAAAATAAAGTAGGAAACAATAATAAACACATAAACAATGGAAATTACTTAGAAAATAATCAATATTAAGAATTAGTTTCTAGGTATTAAATCCCCCTAAAACCATTAGACAATTAACCTTTTATCATGCAATTGTTTTATTGAATATTTGACCATGAAAATTGCTATCTTATGCTATTAACTCTCTTGAGACTACTAATAACTAATCCATAGGTTTATTAACCAAAATTATTCATGCTAAACTTTTGAGAATTGCTTTATTGATTTGTGAATTTCACTATTACATTTGATTATAACCTTGAAGATTTTTTTGACCTATATCTAATTATGGCAGCTCCATTCATACACAGGATTTCTTAATCTTAGTGTTATAAAATCATATTATGTTCTAATATTCTAGATCTATTATAATATATATAAAACATATAATTGAATCACAATAGATCAATCCAAAATAATTGCATTAAATAAAAGAATCAAAACATATTATAGCACAAACTAAGGTTTATCACACATAAACACTAAAAGTGTTTATTTACATATGATAGAAAATGAATTCAAAGATAAACTAGAAGAAAAATGAATAGAAAATAAAGAGTTCATAATTCTATAGCTCCCTTCTTTTCTATCAAATGTTTTTACAAGTTTGAGGTTTGATGTTTTAATCTATTGAATCTTTTGATTATTTCTTTACGTTCTCCACTTTTTTGGATCAACCTTCTCAAAGTTCTCTATATTTGGATTTGGCTCAAAACGTTTACTCCCCTTAATTGGCCTCCACTATCATCTTTTTATAGTAAATTTAGGATTCGAGGAGATACACGGTCCGATATACGGGCATGTGCTAGACCGTGTGTCAAACCATGTATATTCCAAAATCTCTAGAATTCGTGAACTACACGGATTAAGAGACTTACACGAGCATAACCATGGCTGTATATCTTTACTTTTCCTCAAATCTTCATTTTATATTGCATTTTTAGCTGAATTCTTCTCCTTTTGGTCCATTAAGACAATTATAACTTATAAATGCACTTGGAGTAAATTAAGTACAATAAAACTACAAAATATCAAGCAAAATACATCAAATATGAGTGTATAAACATAGTCAAATATGCATTTATCAATGAGCTTATTTACTTAGTACCTTTATTTATACTTGATTTTTGTACTTGCCTTATTCTCCTTCCTATCATTTTATGCCTTGAACCTTGCAAAGACCTCAAATTTTTATTCATGAAGTATAATAAACTTTCCTTAAAAACTCATTAATGAAATTGACAAAGTAATGAGATACAACTAACAATAATTCTTTAGTAGGGCTCCATACATCAATATGCATAGAGTCTAGAATTCTTTTGGTTTTACACTCATTTGTCTTGAATGTTACATTAGACAATTTACCAAGCACATAAAATTTGCATAAATCTACTATATAATTTTTTAATCCCTTTTACAAGCTCCTCTTATGAAGTTCCACCATTCCTCACTCATTGGAATGACCTAGTCATATATATTATGACGTAGTACTATCATCATCCAAATCTACTACAACAACCTCTTCACTTGCAATTTCTCTCCATTAGTATGTAAATATTTTTCCTCAATTGGGACCCTTTCATTATAGTTAATGCACCAAATACCAACTTAATATTATCTATATCGATTATATAGCAAAACTTATTATTTGTAAAGTGCACAAAGCAATCAGATACTTGTTTACATTTGGTACATATCAAACATCACACAATATCCTGACAACATCATTAAACATCTTAATATTAATTTTCCTATTCTAACAACTTTGGAAGCTTTATAATCCTCAATCGGATGGTGCCAAAATTGTCTGACGTATATGACATAAATTAATCCTTGTCTATTATCATTTGATGTGACCACCTTACATCTAGTATCCATAAATAATGAAATTGACTAGTTAAAATATAGAGAATGTCTTATTCACTACAATTTAAGTCTCCACTCTACATTATATTAGTAAACTTTTACGAATCAGCAGACTTCGTTTCATTATCTTGCTTTTTAGTTTTTCATAATATATCTTGTTTAGCTCGCACTTATATCATCATCATACGTCTTTTTATCCCTGAATTTAAATATAGAACTTGTTAAGCCAAGAAGACTTCACTTCTATTAATTTTGATGACAATCAAATAATAATAATCTTAGAAGTGTGTAAATTGTTTTGATGAGTTCGTTAAGTGTGCAGAAAAATGTAAGTGACACAAATCGTCAATTTAAGATGATGCATAGTCAAACCAAGACGATACTGAAGACTTAAGACGGTCAACTCAAGATGATCAACACAAGAAGATACATGGTCAACATAAGAAGATACAAAAGGTTAACATAAGAAGATACAGAAGGTCAACATAAGAAGATACACGTTCAACATAAGAAGATATAGAAGATCAACATAAGAAGATACAAAAGGTCAACATAAGAAGATACAGAAGGTCAACATAAGAAGATATAAGGTCAACACAAGACGAAAGCGCAACACAAGACAAAAGCGCAACACTAGACGAAAGCACAACACCAGAAGAAGCATAATACCAGATGATGTAAATGAAAACTATTCTAGAATATCAATAAGTTAGATAGTTAGAGTTAGTTATAGGACTCAACTAATAACGATTTCTAAAAGATTCGAGAAGTCGTTTTCTTAAGAAGACAATTAAAGACTTACGTTATAAATACTAGTTATAGTCCTAAACTAAACAACATTTACAACAAAAAACAATACAAGAGAGAAAATCTGATTGTGCAATATTTAGAGAAACTCTATACTCAAGTGCAAAAAAAAGAGAATGAATACATCTGTAACGTGAAGCTCAAACAATATATTTCTAAGCGAAAGAAAGCATAGGGCTTAGAGAAGCTAAGGAAGCAAATAAAGAATACTTTATGAGAGAGACCTGAAGAGGCTTTGCAAGTGTAGAAAGAATACTTTTAATATTGAAGAGTATAGTGAAATCTCAAAAAAACTCTGAAGATTGGACGTAGCTAGAGGTTAAGGTTGAACTAGTATAAAATGGCAGTGTCTATTCTCTAACACTTATCTCGTTAATTTTCTTGTTATTAGAAAAGTAGATAATAATTTTTATGATTGCATTACTCATAAATTTAAGTGAATTGTTTTGTGATCATCTGAATTTGTAAAGAAATTCAAGAAGTTTCTAAAGATTAATATCTTTGAAGATTTTACACAATTCAACCCCTCTTTCTTGTGTATTCTACATATTATACGTGATTTCTATATTAACAAGTGATTTACTTCAGTTGGTATCAGAGCAAGGTTTCCAAGAAACACTGTTACAAAGTGAGGACAAAGATCCATGACTGAATCACATGTTTTTATTGCTGAAGGTGCTTTAGTCACAAGACCTCCTACATTCAATGGTGAAGATCATCATTATTGGAAGGACAGGATGCGGCTCTTTATAGAATCCGATCTTTGGGATATCATTGAGAATGGTCCATATACACCAATAAACGATAAAGGCAATAGCATCTCTTGTGACAAATGGTCAGCTGAACAAAAAGCTCGATTTTAGTTAAACTCAAAGGTCAAGTTCTTTTTAAGTTGTGCTCTAAGAAGAAGTGAATATGATAAGATTCATAGATGTGAATCTGCAAAGGAAATGTGGGACACATTAGCCATTGCACATGAAGGCACAAATTAGGTGAAAGAATCCAAGATTAGTACTCTTGTTCATTAGTATGAGCTATTCAAGATGAAAGATGATGAGACTATTGATAAGATGTTTGGACGATTCCAAACAATTGTTAACAGACTTAAAGCTTTAGGGAGAATCTACGAAAATCAAGATCATGTCAGAGAGATTCTTAGGTGTCTTCTAAAAAGATGAAGACCCAAACTAATGACAATACAAGAGGCCAAGGATTTAAGTAAGCTGAAGTTAGATGAATTGTTTAGTTCACTAAAAATTCATGAAATAGAGCTTGATGCAAAAGATAAACCTAGAAGAGATAAATCTATCACATTAAAGGCTGTTCATAAGAATAAGAAGATACAGAAAAATAGAAGCACATCTTCAAAAGCATTAAAGATTGAAGAAATCAAGAATGATGATGCTAGTGAATCTGATCAAGATTCATGTGAAGATGATGATGAACTATCCTTCATTTCAAGAAAGATTAGGAGGATGTGGAAAAAGAAATCAAGGGGAAATAAAGACTTCTTTTTTAAGAAAAATAGCAAAGAAGATTCAAAATATGAGAAAAGTTCTATTGTCTACTATGAGTGCAATAAACCAGGACATTGCAAGTCTGAATGCCCTTTGCTAAAAAGAAAACATAAGAAAAGGAAAAAATAAAAAGAGCATAATGGCAATATGGAAAGATCTGGATTCGTCTAAATCGGAATCCGACTTAGAAACATTAGAGCAAGCAAATATATGCTTGGTAGTTGAAAATGAATGCGATGATGAGGTAATTTCTAACTTTGATGATCTTCAGGATGCGTATTTAGAATTGTTAGAAGATTCACTTGCTATATTAAAAAAATATAGAATATTGAAAAAGAAATTTGCTGAAAATTTGAAGAACACGAAATTTTTAGAAAAAGAAAACGTCTGCCTTAAGAAACAAATAGACGATATGAAAAAAAGTAATTGTAGATAGATATGAGGAAATTAATTAACTAAAACAAAGGATTAACAGTCTCTCAACAGATTTATCAACATTTATTGAAAGTACGAAAATGATGAATGATATGATTAGAAAACATAGACATCTAAATGATAAGAGTGGTTTAGGTTTTAAGAATACTATTTATAGCAGTAATGTTCTTCATAATAAGAGTTTTGTTCCTAACAGAAAGAAAAAAACAATATTCTTATTATTAAATGAAAAATTGTAAGGCTAACCCCAAAGGACCCAAGAAAATATAGGTACCTAAGGAAGATATAATATATACTGCAAATCCCTTTCTTGGAAAAAGCAATCAACATCAATGGTACTTGGACAGTGGATGCTCGCAACATATGATGGGAAGAAGGTCTATGTTCCTAAACCTCCAACATAAGCAAGGAGGATCAGTAAATTTTAGAGACAACCAGCAGGATAAAATAGTTGGAATCAACAAAATTGATAAAGATTCTTTTTCATCTATTGATAATGTTCTGTTAGTTGAAGGCTTAAAGCATAATCTAATTATTGTAAGTCAATTATGTGATTCTGGTTTTGAAGTATCCTTTAATCAAAATTCTTGTGTAGTCAGAAACAAGGACGGTTCCATATTATTTTCTGCCAAGAGATGAAATAATCTCTATAAAATTAACTTAAACGAGTTGAAAAGTCATAATATTTCATGTTTTATATCAACAGATGAGGAAAAACTGTTTTGGCATAAAAAGTTAGGTCATATTAGTTTTAAACATATTTCCAAGTTAGTTAGATATGATTTGGCAAGAGGATTACCAAAGATAAGTTTTAACAACAATTTCTTTTGTGAAAGTTTTCAAAAAGGAAAACAAGTTAAAACATCTTTTTCCTCTAAAAATGTTGTAACTTCGTCTAGACCTCTAGATTTGTTACATATAGATTTATTTGGTCCAACCAAAACACTAAGTCTAGGCAGAAAGAAGTATGTTCTCGTAATTATTAATGACTTCACTAGATTTTGTTGGATATTGTTTTTATCATATAAAGATGAATCTCTTAAGTGCTTTAAGGTTTTATCCAAAAAATTACAAAATAAAAAAGGAATTTCTATTACAGGAATTAGGAGTGATCATGGTGGAGAGTTTGAAAATTAAAATTTCAAAATGTTTTGTGAAGAGAATGAAATTTTCCATAATTTCTCTACTCTTAGAACTCCTAAACGAAATCGAGTTGTAGAAAAAAAGAATAAGACGATTCAGGAAATGGCAAGGACTACGCTATGTGAAATGAATCTTTCTAAGTATTTCTAGGCAGAAGCTGTAAATACAATTTTTTTATATTCAAAATAGAGTATTTTTGTGACCTATTTTAAATAAAAATCCAGATGAATTATGGAAAGGAAGAAAGCCAAATATATCTTACTTCCATCCTTTTGGTTACAAATGCTCTATGTTGAATACAAAAGAAAATTTGGATAAATTTCATTCTAAGATCAATTCAGGAAATTTTCTAGGATATTCAATTACTTCTAAAGCTTATAGAGTTTATAATCTTGTTTCTAAATATGTTGAAGAGTCTATGCATTTAAAATTTGATGATGATTCTCATCTAGATAGAAGAGACGATTCTGATGATGAAACTCTATCTGTTCCTTTAGTTAATAATCTAGACATGTCACCACCAGACGATCCACCTGATAAGATAGAAGATATCTCTGAAAACTTTAGTCTTAGAAAAGACTAGAAGTATAAATCTTCTCACCTAGAAAGCTCACCTTCCACTCTACTTAAAGCTTCTCTACCTACAATTCTTCCCCTATAACATAAACATTAAAGATTCAGTTGAAACACTATTATGGCAAGTAAAAGTAAGACCAACAGTAAAAACATTATTATGGAAAAGGTGGGATCATAATGTTTCCATCTTAAGGATAGTACACAGTTCAATTGAGTGTACTATATAGCAAATTAGTAATAATGTTTTATGATATTAATTTGTTCCAAGTGGAAACATAATGTGTTAATCAGTATATGAAATTGATTACAATTTCTTTATTCACATGATGGCATAGGAATTATAGAAATCATCACCAATCACATACCAAATATCATATCTTTTTACATGTCTCTGGAAGATGAGGATTAGTATCCTTTTTTGACGTGTCATCCTTCTATTCCTTTGGAGGTCCTATACTCACAATTGATGCAGATCTTCCAAATTTCTTCACCTTGTGGATGATCTTTACAGGATCAACCCTTCTAGTTATGTAATTAACTTCACACATTTCCACTCCCACTTTGAAAATCACACTACATTTTACCAAAGATAAAATTCTTTGATGAGTCAAGCACAATGATAGTTATCCCTTCTGCAATTAAATTCTATCTTTTATTTGTATTCTGTGCAAAATAGTAGTTCCACTGTTAATAGTTTTTTCCCCTAGAAAAGGGTAAAAAAGAGTTATAGATACATTTTAACTTGAAAAAAAAGTCAACATACTTCATGCACAAAGCTCTTCTCTTTGTGAGGGTCAGAGGAGAGTTATTAATGTATGCAACCACCCTTTAGTAATTTTTACAAAGAGACTGTTTTTATGATTGAAGCATGTGACCTTATGGTCACGAAGGAGCAACTTTTACCAATTACTTCGAGTACAAATTTATGACTACCCTTGTTAGTGAAAGCAGAAAGTGTAAGTCATAAAGTTATAGATGCATTCTACTGAGCAAGGACACCACTTCCAAAACTTTCATATTGTAAGACTTGCTTTAATTCATACTAGAGCATAATTTTGATTGAAGATTATGCTTGAAATTGAAAATCATAAATGAGCTATAGATAATCATAAATTGGCTATGGATAATCTTGCTTTTATCAAAGTTGTATATGATATTTAACAAATTTGGCTTGTCTTTATTAAAAGTTTAAATTGTATACCCTTAACATGAGTTATATATGTTAGCATAATGACAAGTTACATTCACTTGATCCTTAAGGACATATACTTGAATGTCTACTAAGTAAACCAAGAATATACAAAGGAAATAAGAAACTTAAACATTGTAATACAACTCTTAAACATTTGAATCAAGTTCCAAAGTCAAGATTTCAAAAAGTAGAATATAAAGAGTACATAAGCATCAAAAGGCTCCATTAAATGCTTTTGGACTTTGAATCGGATAAACCAACTTCATCGAGTTCATTCAAGATGGTGATCTAGAGCTAAATGTTTAAAAGGAAATTTACTTACCATTTTCAAGAACCATCCAATAATAACACTCATATCTCTTAAAACTAGGGAACTAATGAATATATTAAAACTTCAACTAGAAGAGCAGGGGAAAGCAACAATAAACTGCAACCAAAAGTCTTTGCTTAATTATGTTCGCAGATAGTTTGGTGTATGTTTGTTGATATTTTTTAGGTTGTAATGAGTAGGAAAATGAGCAATTTGATAAAGGATACCATTACCCAAGAATTGAAGGGATAGTTATCTTATGAAAATATTCAAATAGCAAATAAACCACAATCAACATGGAACATCTGTGACAGAGCAGCAATTACATATGGTAGTCTATATAAATTATTTTACAGAAACTTTGTGTATTTTAAGTAGGTGCCACCATTTTTATTTTTATTTTCATTTGAATGTGAAAAGAGGATAGTGGTTTTCACTTCAACAAATCCTATTTCTCTACCATGTTGCCATGGCTCTAGTAAGTGGCTTAGATTTGTTCAATTTTATGAATGGTTACTTGGTTTATTTTCATTACACTTAGTTGTGTTTTACTTGTTACAATGAACTATTGCTACAAATGGTAGATTGATGAAAAGAAACGAATGCTTGATGATTTGGTTATTTAAAAAAAACTCTTCACATTCATGTCTTCTTAATAATTTTTCTTTTTGCTCAAGTTCTAATTTTTGCTCCATAGTTTGTTATGTATTTCATTTGATACACATTTTTTGGTAAAGAATGTATTTTTCTAATTTGATCATTCTTGGCTTCTAAGAATCTAAATAGTACTTGTTATAAGTAATACTAGGATACTACTTATCGATGGTGGAAGTTTGATCACAACTTCTTATGTTGAGTGCTTCAAAAATTGGTCCTATCAAAGTAGAGTTGTCTATATTAAATGCCAACGTACTTGCATCTTTTTGTTGCTACATTGAAAGTAAAGACATGTGTTTGGTTTAGTTTTAATAAAACGATATAGTGGTTTATTCTTTTGCCTAAGTAACTTGAATAAAACCACATTGTTCGCTTAAAGTGTCAAACTAGCCTTTAATTATTATAACGCAATAGTTGCTTGTTATCCCTTCAAGAACGTCCAATAAAACTAGAATGATATATAGTAGATTAGTATGGCTCCTGCTCAAGGATGACACACATAACTCAAGAAATGGTGAGCAGAACTGTGCAGTATATCAAATATAAGTAGAGCTTTATAGCATATTAGGTATATTTGTCTTGCTAACTTGCATCATCTAATGAAGTTTTGTAGCTGTTGTTTCTGTAGCCATTTTTTAAGTTGTTATTATTCTAGTTTAATTATTTATTATCACTTTATTCTAAGTTTTCTAAGTTTTCCTAATGTATTTCGTTATTTTATTACATCTTTTATGTTTATTTAACTTTTTTTGTAATGTCTTCATATCACATTTGTAAGTGGATCTATCGAAAATAGTCTCTCTACAAGGTAAAGGTAATGTTGTGTACTATTAGATCTCCTTAGACTCCACGTTTGTGTGGGAGTTTGCCTTATAGTCAAATAATTCTTATTCTAGCTTTAGTTTATATTATCCTAATAACTAAACAAAGATCTTCTTTAGCCTTTAGATATTCTCTCTTTTGTTTTCAACCATTGCCAACATTCATTGTTCATGAGTGCCCAAAAAATGGCGATGAAAACATAGCAATCCAGCTACCTGAAGCAATCCCCCCAGTGACAACATGTCGACAACATGCGTGACGTTGTCAAAAAACTCTCTTTAATTTGATTTTTTCCTATCCAAATTCCAACATGCATATTCTCCTTAAAGTCCACATGAATTTTGTTCTTCCATATGTAAAATTCCAAAAACAAGTTAAAAAATTCCATCCAATGATTACATGTTCAACTCGATATTTACTACAAGAAAAATGGAGTTTAGCAACAGAAATTACCAATGAAATTTGTATACATTCTGTCGGTAAACTTATTTAGTGATGGAATTTACTGATGGACAAAGGTGTCAAAGATACTGTTATAGGTAAATTTACTAACAAAAATTTTGTATATTGTTGGTAAATTTACAGACGGTTATTTTGTTCGGTCAGTAAATTTACCAAAAGAAGATTTTTTGTTAGAAAAATTACCAACAGATTTGGTTATTACGTCAGTAATTACCCACGGTTATTTTTTCCTTCAGTAAATCCAATATATTTTACCAACAAGCTTTTTTTTTTCTTTCAGTAAATTTGCTAAAAACTATTTTTAAAAATTTACCTAGAAAGTGTTCAGTTTCTCTAGAATCTACCATGGAGAGAACTTTGTTAAATCTCTTCATACCAATCGCAATACTTATTATATTTTGGTTCTTATGGAAAATTAAGAAAATAAAGGAGGATGTGGCTCCACTACCACCAGGTCCTCGGGGATTGCCAATAGTTGAATACCTTCAATTTCTTGGCTAAGACATTCATCAAGATTTCACAGAATTGGTTGGTATCTATGGACTCTTCTACAAGCTTTGCCTCGGTAATAAGCTGCGTCTCGTGGTTAGCTCCCTGAGCTTGGTCAGAGAAGTTGTTCAAGACTAAAACAAAATCTTTGCAAACCACAACTCACCTGTCACTACTAGAATTAGCTCTTTGGGTGCAAATGACATAGCTTGGAGCTCCTATGGTTCTAAATGGAGAAAGATGCGCAAGGTCTCTATTTGTGATAACAAAAACATTAATGCTTGGTAGGGTACGAGAAAACAAGAGATTAAGAAGACTATAAGGCATGTGTATAGTAAGATTGGATAGCCTACAGATACATAAAGAGAGGAAGATTTTAAAGCTACAATAGAGTTTAGAAATTTATGCTTGGAGATGATGGTGGTGATGGGGAAACCATATATTTCTGACTATATTCCCATGCTTGCAAGGTTAGACTTACAAGGCTTAGAGAGGAAGGCAAAGAAAATCTCTGTTGGAGTTGAAATTTTCCTTAATTTTATAATATGCAGGTCTTGTGTTTTGCTTTTAGCGTTAACCCACTTCCTTTACTCTTATCCTTCAACTTTATTCCTGGAGCTAGTCGAAGGACTTCTCCTTACACAAGTTTGAAGCTTTTTGGCCTCATAGTCAAGCTGTTTTTTATCTCTAAGCAGACTTTCATACTAAACTGTCGTAGATATCTCATAAATAATTATCCATTTTATACTATAATCATATTACAATATAATCTAAGCATATCATATTATACTATAATCTAAGCATAATGCATTACAAAAATATCAATGTAAGTTATATCATATTTCAAGTCAAAGAATTGAAATTATGAAATTCATACTAAAAAAGAATTAAAAATAAAGAACTAAAATCATTTTTTCAAAGAACAAATATTTCATCAAACACCTTACATGCATCAGAAATTTATCTCAACATCACAACTAAAATCACGTCTTGTCTCTTCTATCACTAACATTTATACGTTAAAGTTGTTTTCCAATTACAACATACACAAATAAATGAAAGTAATCAAACACTCAAATTAACTTTCATCAAATATACCAAAAAACACTTGACAATAGTTACAAAAACACCTCCATCGATGGACACAATGACAATGACCAAAGAAGACAACGTCGACGAGCAAAAAAGGAATCCACAATAGAGAAGGCGCATAGAAGAAAATTGAAGAGGAGACACAGGAAGAAGGAAGAAGAAGATGCAAGTGGGGGGAGATGTCGGATGAATTTAAAGTTAAAGAGAATTCACCGGTGGAATTTACCGACGGAAATTTCCGTAGGTAAACTCAAATTTTTTTTATTCTGCCAATAATTACCGCCTTTTTACTAGCTTATATCTTATACCATCGCTAAATCCTTTACCGACGAGAATCTCATACTATCGCTAAAGTCCATCGTAAAATTTGTCGGGATGATTTCCTTTCATATTTAGCAGCGGATATTAGTACCGCTGCTAAACGAAAATTTTTCCGTCAATTTTACTGACGGAAATGAATTTTTCGTCGATAATTTGCAACGGTATATTTTCTGTCTGTAATTTTCTGTCATTAATTCTTACTTTCTTGTAGTGATTGAATGTTTTTGTTAGCCAGATAACTCCTCTTTTCTTTCAAAATTATTAAACAAATCTTCTCTAATACTTAAAATTCATAATCATATATATCATATTAATTTAAGTAGTTACTATGAGAACTAAACCTTGAAAGTATTTAAGTTTAATTTAAAATTTATAATTGAACCTTAACAATTGAAAGATAATAAATAATTATCTTTCTTCAAGTTTCAAACATCAAAACAATCAAAAAATATTTTAATTTCAAATTAATAAATAAATATGAAAGTCATCAAAATAGAGCTCAATAAATGGTTTGGTATTAATAGTAGAATTTATTTTCAGAATTATACAAATCGCCAACAAAACACGCATTATTAATAAGAATAATTACTCACGACTTTATTATACCTCTCCACAGGTTAAATCACTTGTAAAATCACTATATGTAATCTTTCTTTCTTTCTTAAATCTTTTTTTTTTGTAACCTTTCTTTCTTTCTTTCTTAAATCTTTTATTTTGAAAAATCCAATCTTATATATAATAGGTTACTAAAAGTGCTACAATTGCCTTGATAGTTAAGCAATTATTGTCATTTAACTCATTCTCAAGCCATACATTTCTTTATCTAACATGAAAGCTTGTCAACAATTCGGATTCTTTCAGGTTATGTCCATTGTCGTTGTCTTTAATTTATACCTTGTCACTGTACAATAATGAGATACGTCTACTTCTAGCCCTTTATATTGGAAACAATCGCTTTATCAATTAAGAGTAATATTACGTACAATTAAACTTTTTCGGAGTCTGCATAACAACAAAAAATTCTTTGGATTGTTGTCATAGTCTATTTCTAACTCTTTATGCATTTCTATTTTAAGTTGATGGCGTTACTGTCCAAATTAGGAACAGTCAAAAGATCATGGGACTCCCAAGTAAACTAAAGCAAAATGTGATGAAAGTTGCAAAGGAGTTCTTTGATTTGCCTGCTAAGGAGAAGGCAAAGTTGTACTCTAAGGACCCAAAGCTGTAAACGCTATACAAGCATTGACTATGTTAAGGAAAAGGTAAACTTTTGGAGGGACAACGTGCAATTCCTTTGTCATCCTCATGAGGAGCACATAAAATCTTGGCCAGAAAAGCCTAGTCGACTCCGGCAAGTAGCATCCTTCCTTTTCTTTATTAAACCCATCAATGTCTCTTTAACAAGTAACATTTGCAGTCAAGAAAAGCTGCTTTCGGCCCTTTTTTTCTTTTCCAAAAAAAAAAAAGCTGTTGAAGTGTGAAGCTGAGCTTGTGTCTCTTGGACTTTATTTACGACGGATTAGGAGTGGGAACGTGGTTATTTTCAGAATGGATTACTAGGCCATGTTCATTGACGAGAACTAACTACTATCCAACGTGTCCAGAACCCAAGCTTAACCTTGCCATTGCCTAAACATATAGTGATGTTAACCTCATTACTGTACTCCAAGGAGAGGTGCGGTCTTCTAGTTCTTAAAGATGAAACTTGGATTACTGTTCCTCTGTATCGGGATGCATTTGTCGTCAACATTGGCCATAAGTTACACATATGTTTTTGATAAAGCTTTTTCAAATTAGTAATATATGTTTGTTCCTCAAGTTTAAATGATGAATTAATAATGCAGATTATATGTAATAGAAAATTAAAGATCGTGAACCTGACAAACCATTATTTATACATGCATTCTTCCCTTTATATTTTTTTTATATGGAGCCTATTTCATGACTCCAGCAAGGCTCACCCTCATCTAGTATCATTTAGTTCAATCAATTATAAAAAGTCTTTTTAAAATATTAATTGTGAATTGAAGGCTAAGTAACTTATCGTACAACGAGATAGAGACAAAATGAATGGATCTTCCACTTTTTCCATCAAACCATCAGCTAAAATCTTCCATGTTTAACCTTCAAATTATTCTTTGAATTGAGGAGTAGGAGCTGTGCAACGTTTGTCCTTTTGGCTTACAGTAGGAACAAAGTACATTATTTCTGAGTGAAAGATCCAGACACTCATAATGGGTAATGGATTACAAATTAAATTAATAGTTCAAAATAAAAATATAAGATGCGATTTTATTAGAAAATAAAAAGGAAGAAAGATTTTACAAGAAAGAAAAACATCGTTTAACATGTGGAAACACCAAAAAATAAATTGTAATTTTTTATTCTTATTAGTAAAGCAAGTATAAATGATAATATAATGTCGTATTAAATTTTTTATTAATATAAGAGTCATTTAATTTGCTTTCAATTATTGTGATTAATGAAAGAAAAGTATGCCAATTAATTTGCATTCATTTATTGTGATTAATGAAATAAAATATGATCTCAAGGATATGAATATTCTATGCATATTTAATTTATCTAGTGTATTTGAATTTTCTCATGTGGGTTATTTAAAAACAGTCCATCTACTAATTAGGAATAAGGTTGTGAACTACTGGATCTCTCCAGACTTTGTGTATCAACGAAATTTCTATTGGGTGTTGCGATTGTTGTATTTATCTACTAACTTTAAACTTAAAATTTTATTTTGATTGATTTGATCATATGCAAAAAATTTAAATAGAAGATAAATAATTAATATTATCTCTAAATGTTAGGGTTGAATCTTTGCTTCCAAATTAAAATAAGATAAGTTCAAGTTTTTTTAGTGAAATAAGGAAATAAAATGGAAAAGAAGATTATGCAAAATGCTTTCAATATTTATATAAATGAATATGCATAAAATAGTTTATAAAGTTTACATCCTAAAAAGAAAATTTTATTTTAGCATATTGAAAGCAATTTTTTTGTTAACGAACTTTTAAGAGGCCAAGACTACTCATCAAATTTTGTAAAATAAAATCGATCTATGTATTATTACTTGATTATTATTGATATTGATTTTGGAATTAAATAGCAAAGAATTGTAAATCATGAAAGTATTGTGCAACTGAACTAGTTAATATCTAGCATCATGCCAAACCACAAGCCACTAGCATAAGCATTAATATGATTAAACCATCTCAAGTAAAAGTTGTGGAAGAAAATATTGATTTAGGGATTTGACCTTTATGATTCTTTTTTTTAGATTAAATATTGAATTAATGGATAAGCTTCAAACATTAACAGTGTTTAGTGCATTTGACCACAAAAGCTAAGTTGGTATGATAATACTATAATTACATAAATTTCATTAAGGCAATAGGCTAAGCCTAAAAGTTATTAAGGTATTAGAACCTATTCCTTCTATAATCTTCCCCTTTAATTTTAACTGAATTCCTTTTGTATTGTAAGACACTTCATAATCTTCTCCTTAATTGGGAGTAATCTGCCCTTGATCTAGACTTCTAATTGTAACATTGGAGACTACTTTAGCATGTTGATGGTTCTACCTTCCCTCTCGTCATTCAAATAGCTTATTTAGAGGCTAACTAGGTATGTTGAAATTCCTCGTAATTGTCAATTTTGCATGATAGTTAGTGTTGGACCCTAAACCTAGAAGTAAAAAAATTAGAAATATGGAAATGAAAGTAAATGAGTGTTTTGTTTGTGAATTGTGTTATAGATGAGAAAATGTGATTTATGTATGATGATGGGCTGAGAAGCCTTAAGCATGAATCATGTTTAGCTATGTAAGACCCTATGAAAAATCAAGAGTTTATGAATGACAAGATGATATAGAGTGTAGGAAATCATATGATTTGAGGCTGAGATTTGGATGAATTCCAAATGATAGTTGCATTGTTATAAATGATGTGTAATTAATAAAGTGAAGTTAGGATGAGTGTTAAATGTATATGCTGATTTAAGGGAAATTAGGGAGTGATTGAAATAGAATTGGCCAAAGTAGCCTTCCTTAAAGTTGTAGCTTGATTTTTATCTTTCCAACGAGACTAACTATTCGAGATTTCGAGATCGGAGTTAAGAGTTATAGTTGATAAAAGTTATAATGTTAATAAGATTGATGTTAGTGACAACTTTGATGCATGTTTGAAATATGAAGTTTTGATGAACCAATTTAGTTGAGATTTGAGAAGTTCATGAATTGATTTTGTTGCTTGCATTGTTATGAAGTGTTTAGGCCTATGAATGAGTAAATATGTGAAGATTATAAGTGTATGTGATGGTAGTTTGGATGTGGGAAACATTGGAAAAAGGTTGAAGAGTTTTTGAAAATCGCATGTCCGTTAAACGGACATGGAAGTCCGTTTAACGGACAACCTCAGGTCAAAATGACCCCTCTCCTTGCTCATGTCCGTTAGGCGGACATGTATGTCCGTTTAACGGACTTTCTCGGATGGTTTGGTATAGTTTTGGCCGTGTGTGTCCTTTAAACGGACATTCCTGTCCGTTTAACGGACAGCTACGGGTCAGCTGGAGAAAATCGTGATTTGGACCAGTTTTGAGGCCGAATCTTGTTTTGAGACCTCTAATACGAGTTGTAGATCATGCTGTTATCTTTCAAATGGAACAAGAACGAAGTCATTTAGATAATTTTAGAAAACGTTATGTCATTTGCGCCAAAAGCGTTTCAAATTGATTTCAGGTTTGAACTTATTGAGTTGTTGTGATCATAACTCACTCATCCGACCTCGGATTGAGGCGATTCTTGAAGCATTGAATTCCTAACACATGTTTCCTTCTCTCCATAAAAATTTGTATCAATCGAAGTTGAATTGAAAAAGTTTGATTGAATCATATGATAATCAGAATGTTTTGTTCATTCTGATCTTGCTATTTTTCCTTCCTCATTCGACCTTGTCCAATCTTTTGCTTATATCTTTTCCGTCCGACATCCGAATGACTTATTTCTTGAAGCGTTGGATTCCTAAGACAATGAAGTTCATGATTATGTGAAAATTATAAATTTTATAGATTTAATTGAGCAAGATTATCTGAATCAAAGTGAGTCAGGAAAGTTTCTGAACATAGTTCAGTACTTTGCGAATTTTGGGATCTGTAGAGATCCGATTGAAGCGATGTTTGAGGCATAATAAAGTTAAGACATGAGGCTACAATTGTTATGAAGGAACCAAATTTCATTTTAGCCTTTGAGGATGTCTATTTGTGGAAGGAAGTGAATTGCTAGAAAATGTGTTAGCAAATGATATGTCCTACATTTTTAGGCTATAACTTTTGATGTAGTGCTCCGAATTGAATGATTCTTGGGGAATTATGAAATTAAGACATAGAGAAACAATTCTCTAGAAGGAATTTTTAGCAAATTCCTTCATTTCGATGTGAGAACTTTTGTCCAAAAGTGAGCATAACTTGAAGAAACATTCAAGGGCATTTCTGGAAGACAACTTAAGGAGTAAAGTTTAAAGGCATATGAGGAAGGGCATTTGGGTCTTTGACACCCATTTTAATGACATGGCATGTATTAAAAGGAGTAGGGGTCGTGGGTTCTAGAAGCAAGTCACGAAAATGTTAAAAGAAGAGGAAGAAAAGAAAGAGAAAAGGAGAAAGAAAAGGTGATTTCGTGGAGAAGAAGGAGAGAAGAGCTAGGGCTGATGTTTTCAAGGTCTTCAAGAAAGATTTTCAAGATTTTCAAAAAGGGAAAAATGTGGAGGATGAAGAGAGCTTCATTTGGAGCTAAGCTATGCCGAAAATATAGAAAGAAAAGGTAAGAGTTAAATGTTGATCTTTGAGATTTAAGTAAATTTTTGGTTTAGATTACTTGAAATGGGTGTGGGGTTGTTAGTTATAAGCTCAATTTTGATGTTTAGGCTTTATGTAATGGTTGATTTTGAATGAGAAGTATTAAGGGTTATACCCAATTGTATGAGCTGGAGAATTTTGAAGTTTTTGGGTTTAGCTATCATGAATTTAGTATGGGTTTGATGTTTATGTAAACAATTTTGAGAATTATGATGGTTATGATATTGGATTTGGGTTGATTATGGCTTAGGTGATTTTAAGTTGGAAGAGAGAGAGAAGTAAAGATCAAATTGAGGATTGGAGCAAGCTTATGGCATGGATAAGAGGTGGGTAATATATTTATTTTGCAAATTATAAGCTAATTAATAATGTTGGTTTGTTAAGCTATTGTTTTTAAATGAGTTGACTAAATTGACTTTTGGGATGATTTATGAAAGATTGGTTTCATCGTTTTCCGAATGAATCAAGAACTGTTTCGGACTTTCAAACAAAATGATTAATTTAACTATTTTTCAAAGTATTTGAAGGATTTTGATGAAAAGAGCATGATGATTGAATTTTTATGTTGATTGTTTGAGTTTCAATATGTGAATTGTGGTTATTGATGAAATTGATTGATTTTTGAGAATAAGTTTGCATTGTTACATGCATATATGAAAATTTGTGAATGTAAGTGTGTTAAATACGACATTGCATAAAAAGTTGAATTTTTGAAATGTGCCTTCGGGCAATATGAAATTTTCAAGTATGAATACGTGTTACATGGGTTTGGTTAGGTCCTTCATGTGGAGTCAGTGCACTGGTCTCATTTTTAAAGCCTTTTCCCGGATGCCCGCTAGTGGCATAGGAGCTCCGTTTTCGGACTCTCCATGTGTTTCACGGCTGCACAGGACCGCTCTGCGGAAATGTGCAGTACGTCCTGTTTTATGGATCAACCCAAACCAATTGATGTGTTATATGTTTTACTTTGTTTAGAATGTACTGCATGTATATGTAATGCATTTCTTGTGTACAATGGTTTGAAAGTTTGACAAAATGAGAACTTGGATTTTCAACTATGAGAGTTTTGCAAAACTGTTGGTAAAGATTTATGAAAGTTTTCGAATTTGAAAAGTTATTGAGAAGTAAACCCTTCAATGTTTTCGATCAACGAAAAGTAAGGTTTGAAAATACTTTTGCTTATCATTTGTTTAATAAACATGTTATCCACGAGCTTTCGAGCTCACCCCCCCTCCCCCCTTTCATCCCCATCTCCAGGTATTCGAGCACGAGATTGGATGAAAGACATCAAGATATCAGCATTTGTATATGTTTTGTATTTTGTGTATTTGGTTTAAGATTAGTGGAAATGGATTATGGCTTAGAATGCCACTAGAACATTGTAAGCTTTGGTTCATAATGTATTTTGGATTATGCAATTGTATAAGATTTTGGTTTATGGGAATTAATCAATGTTTTGACTATGGATGGTGTATATTGGTTTTGTATACAAATTGTATTGTGTTATGAATGAAATTGGGATATATATGTATAAATATGGATGACATGTTTGATGATGGTACATTAAATTGTGAAGATTTATAAATTCAATGGGTTGAATTTGATGGAAGCATAAATTTGTATATTAGTAAATGGAAATTATATATATGAGTTGGAATGTGACGAATATGAATTGATATGAAAATGACTTGAGGTGGTTTAGAATTTAGGTTTGCGTTATGCTGATCGGCAGTTTATCGTTCAATATTAAAATTGATCCCTGGAAACCGGTCAAATTAAATTTATACCAAGGATTGCAATCTGAGGATGCAACCTCTGTCGACTCTCAAGGAACCAATGCATCAATTGATCCTAGACTAGCCTAATGTTTGAATGATGCATGCAATTAAAGCAATAGAAGGGGTTTTGATTTGATTAATTAGAAATTAAACTAAGCCAAAATAAGAATAAATGTTTTAGAATTTTAGAAAACTAAATGATTGAAATTAAACAAGTTTGAAGTCAAATTACTAAAACTCTCCCGAAAATGTAGCTCGGGTCATCATCGTTCAAATAATGTTGGGTTTGAAATCCACTAAGTTTCAAAATAAAACCTTAACAACTCGTTAAGTCCAAGAATTAATTAATCAACTCGATTAATTACAACTTGTTAAAACCCTTAGTGTATGCATGGATTGATTAATGCACTAAATCAACCAAATAATAACACAACCAATTCAATCAAACACAACAGGCGATTAAATTAGTTAATGCAATCATTTAACCGATATACATGAACTCCATGTATTTAAGCACGATTCAACAATAGTCAATCCATAACACAAATCAAAGTCTAACATCCTACTAAACTATAGCAGGATTCAATCAGAAATATATTGCAAAAATACCAACTCGGATTGTGCAAATACATTACTGAAATCCTAAACTAAGATTGATTACCCCGTGTTTAGTTCTGGAACTCCAACCCTCGCAACATTTCAGAAGACTATGAGCTTAGCCACTCATGACTACGGACGACTCCATCATTGTTGAAGTATCACCGAAGACCATGCTCAGACGGCGAATGCGGAAGAGTAGAGATGAAGGAAATGACTGCGATGATCGTCGCCTGTGACTAAACCTGAAATCAAACACAGAATGAGAGACTGTTAGATCAAAAACAGAAAACAGAAAAGAAGAAAACGAAGAAAACTGGAGAAGACGAAGAGAAGAGAAAACGAAGAACTCTTTTGTAGGCGGCCCCCTCTCTCATTTGCCCTAAATGGTAAGGTTTTATAGGGGCTGTCTGCGGGCGGGCCTGAATAATGGATACTTTTGCCATTTTGGTCCGGGTCACCCGACATTATTGCAAGGGCGAATGATCGTAGTTCGTCTGGCGAATGAATTTGGTCACTCGTCGCAATGAATGAATTAAACACCATTAATTAGCCGCAGATGAATGGAGAGTCGATTCGTCCCAATGAACTCATGGCGTGTTGACTTCTTAATTGTTGACTACTTTGGTCCTACAAAATACAACCCATTTGCAGTATCAATTATCCCAATAAAGATTATGCAGAATTAATGACAAATGATAACAAAATATTGACAATATGCAATTTATCAAAACTCAATGTGCGGGACCAAAATAAGCATGAAAATTATAGATCAGGAGTCGACAGATGCATAATTACTAAAGAAAATGGGCCTGATTTATAGTATAAATTTGGTCCAATCAAATTCCCCCACACTTAAACCTTTGTACTCCTGAACAAAGCTTATAAGAGTCAAAAAGGTACAAGAGTAAAAGAAAATTCTGCTCATGTTCAAACAATAACCAAAATTGACTCAATCCACTTTATCAGAAGTCGAACGCAACAAATTGAAAGAGTGCTAATAAAACAAACATTGAAAGAATTTAAGCACATGAGATTGAACAACAGAGAATCACTCGGGATATGGTGTTTACGCCAACTCACTTGTATAGTAGGAATATTTTCTCTCAATCTGCTTAGTACATCTCCTACCATAGGCTTGTATCAATTTTATTTCTCCACTACAAGGACTATCAATTTGAAAATCAAGAGGTCTTTCAGGGTTGTAATGAGCGGAAGGCTAAATGAATGGATGAAGTGAAAGAAAGAAATAGTATGAGCATGCGCATGAAGTGAGGAATTGATGTCAACAACAAAACTAAAACTAGACACTGAGATAAATTGAATATACACACATTTTTTTTGGCTATCTCATTTTGAGATGCTAATCCCTTTTTGGGATACAACACATTAGTATCCTTTTCGGGATACACAAGACTAACACTTTTTCCTTTTCAAATTTTTTTTAAATTACAAAACATAGACTCGACATCATCTTAATATGTATGCAAATGCTCATAACAAAAAGGCTCAAGGAGCTAGCAAGGGAAAAAGTATTTAAGGGTTGGTGTTTGGGGAAAGGTTTGAAAGAAGGAACGCCTCTATCATATCAACAAAAATCTAGTCCATCAAGCTTTGAGTAAAAACGACACAAGTTCTAGAGAAGAATGGACTAAGTAGATGCACACAAAAATATAGAAGAAAATTTGGCTCGAATATCCTTCCAACAAGGTTTTGTCTCAATGATCAATCTCAAGTCTTAAAACTTAAAATGCTACCTTGTTAGCATGCTCCCATTTACTTAGTTTTGAAAACTTCAAAAGTTAAAATTTTGTCGAGATCCAATTATCGTTCAAGAATGGAGAGCATTTTACAAAAACTCAAGTATCAAGTTGAAACTTATAAATGCTTTGCATGTAAGGCACAAAAGAACAAGTGCAGAAATTGTTTGATTTGGGGACCAAATTTATCGATTAAGCAATGGCCACAAAATTATGCATAATGTTCTAAAGGTGTACAATGTAAAATATAAAGGAATGGCTCCCCACACTTAAACATGGCATTGTCCACAATGGCAAAAATAGTAGGGCATAGAGGAGACCATAAAAGCAGATAAAATGTAAATGTGGATATATCCTTAAACTCAAAAAGTGTGGACGAAATGAAGAATCCAAAGAACTAACTAAAATTACAACGAAGAAAAGAAAATACAGGAAAAAAATAACGACAAAAGAAAGGAAATAAACAATTTATACTATTCTCGCAGGATCGATGGCGGCGGATCAGAGAGGCACTGCAGAAGAGCTGAGGCAGGAGTCGGAATAGGCAGCCCGAGGTGAGCCGCAATCATGGTCAGCATCGAGCGAGTGAACTCGCGGTCGGCGGTCATCTGGGCCTCGAAAGTAGATAGCCGGGCCTCAAGCCGAAGGACGTCTTGGCGCAGCAGAGCCACCTCAGAAGGAGCAGGTGGAGCAGAAGGAGGGGAAGACACGGGTGTAGAGATAGGAGGCGGAGAGGAAACAGGAGGAAGGACGGGAGGTGCGGAAGAGGGGCTGGAGGGATGGAGGGGAGAGGGAGAAGAAGAGGAAGCTGGTTGGGCAGGAGGTGGTGGTGGAATGGCACGGGTGCCCTAAACGGACATAGACAAATGGAGGCAGGGGGGGAAGGTGAGGTCATTTGGATGTTCTGGGACTCGAAAGGCCCGGAATAAGTCAGAAATGAGATGGGGAAAGAGGAGTTTATGTTTGGGGTTGGTGGCGAGGACACACTGGCGGAGGGCGGAGGAAATGGCAGAAGCTAGGTCGACAGGGTGGCCAGTCATAAGCAGGTATATGTATAGGGCCTGCTCCTTTGGGATGTTGGTGAGGTGGAGGGTGGGTAAAATGTTGTTACATATAAAATGTAACCATGGACGGGCTTGTGGAAGGAGATCGGAACGCTGGATATAGCGCTGAGCCCCCCGGGGTTGAAGCCACTGAGTACCCTCAGGGCAGAGAGTACGAATGACGTCGTCCTGTGGGTATGCTGTGATCGCCTGAATAGGGACAACGAGGGACAACAGGAGGTGGTAGTGCTCTCGGATTATGACAGATGTAAAAGCATCTGGAATAGAAACACCTATGAAGTTAATTCCAGTAGGTGTGAGATTGACGGCATGGGTATATCATGGCGCACAAAGGAAAGGTTGCCCGGTGGTCCGAGGTTGGGCGAGGCCGTTAACTCGAGTTGGAAGAGTTGACCTACAAAAGGGTTGGTAGCCGGAGTAAGAGGAAATGATTTTCTTTTAGTAAAGTTTGGCTAGCAACTCGCGTGGCTAATCTGTATATACTCGAGGATCTGCTAGGTGAGAGGGAAAACGGAAGGTTGCGAGGAAGGAGAAAGGGTGTGATCGGAGGAAGAAGAGGATGCTCGCTGCTCCGTGCGGTGGCTTGTTTCATTCTAGGCATGATCCTGCACACACAAAAGTTAGAAACAGACAATTTACTGACAAAATCATACAGAATCAAGTCTTTTAGCCATTTGCCGCAGCCAACAAGATCATTCGCTGCGGCGAGAGGAGACTTCTGCCATTCGCTGCAGCCAACAGGATGTTATTGCAATAACTGGTACCTTAGTTATTGCGGCGAACAAAGACATTCGTCGCAGCGAGCTGAAACCCTAAGTTCATCGCGGCGAATGGCGATTCTGCGAACAGTCACGGCGAACAGCGTTCGCTGTTTGCCTTAAATCTAACGAATAACAACGAAAATGGACAAGAGGAAGGAATAGAAACACTTACAGAAGGGTGAAAACGCAGTTGGAAGGGATTTGAGGAGAATGGAAGCTTCAAACAGCGAAGGCACGGAGAGGACTACGGCGAGGGCGGCGAGGAGGCGGCGAAGTGAGAAGGAAAGGGAAGGAAGAAGAAGAAAAGAAGAAAGAGCGGGAGACGAGAGGACGCGAGAGAGAAAAAGACCAAAAGGGCCTCGGACAAAAGAGAAATCCAACGGTCCAGAAGGGCAAAAAGTCCTTATTCGCTGCGACGAAGCGGTCGCTAGCCGCGGCGAATAAGATGAAAAACCCTAGGTTAGCCGCAGCGAACAGCGATGCTCGCTACGGCGAACCACCTAGAATGATCACAGTATCTAAGGATTCTACTCAGTTTGCACAATCATTCAATTAATCATCCCAAATATGAACCATTTTCTTCAATCTAATTATGCTTCATTAGGGAGAACACAGAGCTAACAAAGGGGAAACATTTTATTCAAACAGAAAGGGAAATCCTACCTACTACTCTAATTCTACTAGTTTGATCCCTCCCCCACATTTAAACAATATAATCATGTTCAACAATATGCACGTTGGTATAAAACATAGCACAATTATATAGTAAATGAAGGAAAGAAAACACTGGCACTCAAGGTGGGTCTTGTAGCTCGGGATGGACGATCGTTCGATATCCAAGCTCCACCAAAGCAGACTTGGTTGCTAGTCGTTCACGTCCATACTGCACCAGATGTGCTCCTGCAAAATCATCAAAGGAGAAACTTTCCCCAAAAATATTGTCAGTGGTAGGAGTCAAAGTTTCTACAAATTCAGAACAAGCATCGTCAATCACCACATCAAGCATGTTGACACCAAGCAAGGAATAATCTTCATGGGGGTGCTTCATAGCTTCATACATGTTGAAGCTAACTTTTTGATCGCCCACTTCCATGGTGATCTTCCCTTCCTTCATACTAATCATAGTACTTGCTGTCCGAAGAAAGGGACGTCCAAGGATCAGAGAAGTGTCATGCACCACTTCGTGAGGTCATGTCCAACACGTAAAATCCGCAGAAACACTAAGCCTTTGACTGGACCGAATGTCCTCAATAATTCCCACGGATGCCTAAATGACCTATCACTAAGCGGAGAATAACAGATGTGGGCTTAATACTCTTCACTCCCAAGGTCTTATATATCGACTCAGCATCACATTTATCGCTGCCCTAGATCTAGTAAAGCTCTACCTATGGTCACTTTCCCTAATGTGCAAGGGATGGTAAAGATCCGGGGTCCCGACATTTCTTGGTATCGTGGCTTAAACAAGGCTGAAACATTCGAGCTCACTGCACTCTCTCATTGGGCCTAAACTTCTTCTTATTTGTACACGATCCTTTAAATATTTAGTGTAGGCGGAACTCGCTTTACCAAATCTAGCAAAGGCACATTCACTTCCACTTTCCCAAACAAGTCAATGATTTCTTTTTCATGTTGTTTTTCTCTTAAGCGCTTGCTCATCAAATAAGAGTTTGGAAAAGGAAGGTCTTGTATACTTACCTCTTTACCTTTGCTGGATTGCCTACTCATTTCTCCATCTTCAGCTTTATCTGTGGAACTTTCTAAAGTAGTTCCTTGTTCTTTGAGGCTTGCTCCCTCTCTCGTAAGCTCTTCTTCCCTCACACTTTTTGATCTCTTCATCTTATCATGTGGTGGAGGTACTAGCTCACACTCAATCTCATCTTTACAAATCTCATCTTCTTCTTGAGGCTTGAACCTTACTTGCTTTCCACTCCTGAGGGCTATAGCATTCAAACTCTTCGGGTTAATCACCGTGTTAGAAGGAATGGATCCGCTACTCCTAGCTTGGTTGTCACTCAAATTATTAGACAATTGAGTGACATATGAGTTCAAGTTCTCGGCCTTGGTTTCCCATTGATCCATGCGTTTCTCCAAGGCACTAAAGCGGGCAGCATTCCTAGCTGAGTCCTGTTGGATGAGGTTTGCGATGGCGTTGAATTGATTTGCTGTGGAAGTTCGTTCCTCTTTCATCAACGTCATCATACCATGCAGCAGTTGGTTGGTGTCCTCCTTGGGTGGCGGTGGTTGTTGCACTGTCAACGTTTGTTGATCCTGGAACTGGTTTGTAGATTGTCCAGCTCCACTCCCTTGCTGAAAGCGGTTTGGTGCTCTTCCCTCGTTACTCCTCCAACTAAAATTTGGGTGGGATCTCCATCCCTCATTATATGTGTTGGAATACGGGTCCCATTTCCGATCCTGTCTACCTTGATACATTGCGGAGACTTCTTCATATCTGCCAAGACAAACACTTGAAATGTGCATCACTGACCCACAAGATTCGCAACTAGGTGCGACTAGTTCAGTGGAAGTTGATGGGCGATGCACATTCAAATTCTTCAGCTCCGCCGTGATTGAGGATAACTGGGAAGTTATCCGATGTTCAAAAGAATCTACCTTCGATTCCAGACTCTCCATCCTCTTAGTTTGAGCTGACATGGCTCCCACTTCATTCACATTCCTGGAATCGCGGACACTATACTGTTGATGATTCAGGGCCATTCTCTTAATCAGGGCCCAAGCTTCTGGCGCGGTGAGGTCAATCAATGAACCTCCCGACGCAGCATCCAACATCCCTTTCTCTTGATTCTTCACCCCATCATAAAAATATTGAACCAGTTGTTCATCAGGGATCTGATGATGGGGGCACCGAGACAACAGATCTTGAAATCTGTTCCAAAAATCATACAGGGACTCGTCATAATCTTGTTTGGAAGAATATATCTCCTTTCTCATTGACGACGTCCTAGAAGCTGGAAAATACTTTTCCAGAAAAGCTTTCCGTAAGTTGGCCCAACTGTGATAGGCATTCGCAACATGCCTTGGGAGGCTCATGTACCACTCCCGGGCCTTTCCTTCTAACGACAAATGGAAGACTTTCCACAGCACCTGGTCCAGATGTGCTCCTACAGGCTTCATACTCTGATAGATCATGGTGAGGGCCTGAAGATGCATGTAGGGGTCCTCTCCCGTTAAACCGTGAAATTTGGGGAGAGAGTTAATCAATAAACCTTTGACTTCGAAATTTACATCGAAGTTAGGGCAGGCAGCAGTGAAAGGATCGTAGTGTACGTCCGAGGTTGTAGCTTCTCGGATGGTCCTACGTCTGATGTTCGCATTGTTGTCATCTACGCGTTCCTGGTCACCGTTAAGACCGTGATCTCCATCTCGGGGTGGTTGACCGGGATATTCTTGTTGTTCAGCCATCTCAGATTCTAATCGATCTAGTGTTCTAAGTCTTTCTTGCTCTCTCTTGTTCTTCCTAAGTTGTCAGGTGTCGCTCAATTTCAGGTTGAAAATGAACTAGCCTAAGTCTACGGGGCATGCACAAGAGAAGTTCACCTAAGATAGCTCACTAAAACGACAACGGATAGCAAGGCTTCAATTCACTCAAGTTCGCTGCGACGTGTAAGAACTCGCGGCGAATCGAATAAATCAGAATGTTCATTGCGGCGAATATAAACTATTGCAATGACGGATGAACTCATTGTGACGAATGAGGAACTCGTCACGACCAAGAAGCACTGCATAAGCAAGGCAAATGTAATTAACTTAAAATTACGCACAATAAACAAGAACAATCGAATAAACACTTAAAACAAAGCGTAATGAAATAACAAACAGGATTAACACTAAAAACACTTAAGGTAATGTAAATTAAATGAAATTATGCAATGCAAACAAAATGCAAACAAAATTAAAATCAAAACAAACACCGGCTAACCTAGAGAACCAATTAATTTGATTCCCTAAGAACGGCGCCAAAATTTGATCGGCGGTTTATCGCTCAATATTAAAATTGATCCTCGAAACCGTCAAATTAAATTTATACCAAGGATTGCAATACAGGATGCAACCTCGTCGACTCTCAAGGAACCAATGCATCAATTGATCCTAGACTAGCCTAATGTTTGAATGATGCATGCAATTAAAGCAATAGAAGGGGTTTTGATTTGATTAATTAGAAATTAAACTAAGCCAAAATAAGAATAAATGTTTTAGAATTTTAGAAAACTAAATGATTGAAATTAAACAAGTTTGAAGTCAAATTACTAAAACTCTCCGAAAATGTAGCTCGGGTCATCATCGTCAAATAATGTCAGTTTGAAATCCACTAAGTTTCAAAATAAAACCTTAACAACTCATTAAGTCCAAGAATTAATTAATCAACTCGATTAATTACAACTTGTTAAAACCCTTAGTGTATGCATGGATTGATTAATGCACTAAATCAACCAAATAATAACACAACCAATTCAATCAAACACAACTAGGCGATTAAATTAGTTAATGCAATCATTTAACCGATATACATGAACTCCATGTATTTAAGCACGATTCAACAATAGTCAATCCATAACACAAATCAAAGTCTAACATCCTACTAAACTATAGCAGATTCAATCGAAATATATTGCAAAAATACCAACTCGGATTGTGCAAATACATTCTCGAAATCCTAAACTAAGATTGATTACCCGTGTTTAGTTCTCGAACTCCAACCTCGCAACATTTCGAAGACTATGAGCTTAGCCACTCATGACTACGGACGACTCCATCATTGTTGAAGTATCACCGAAGACCATGCTCAGACGGCGAATGCGGAAGAGTAGAGATGAAGGAAATGACTGCGATGATCGTCGCCTGTGACTAAACCTGAAATCAAACACAGAATGAGAGACTGTTAGATCAAAAACAGAAAACAGAAAAGAAGAAAACGAAGAAAACTGGAGAAGACGAAGAGAAGAGAAAACGAAGAACTCTTTTGTAGGCGGCCCTCTCTCATTTGCCCTAAATGGTAAGGTTTTATAGGGAACTGTGCGGGTCGGGTCAGAACAGTGGATACTTTTGCCATTTTTGGTCCGGGTCACCCGACATTCGCCGCGGCGACGATCGTAGTTCGCTTGCGGCGAATGAATTTGGTCACTCGTCGTCAATGAATGAATTAAACACCATTAATTAGCCGCGAATGGAGAGTCTCGATTCGTCCCAAATAACTCATGGCGTGTTGACTTCTTAATTGTTGACTACTTTGGTCCTACAAAATACAACCCATTTGCAGATCAATTGTCCCAATAAAGATTATGCGAGAATTAATGACAAATGACAACAAAATATTGACAATATGCAATTTATCAAAACTCAATGTGCGGGACCAAAATAAGCATGAAAATTATAGATCAGGAGTCGACAGATGCATAATTACTAAAGAAAATGGGCCTGATTTATAGTATAAATTTGGTCCAATCAAATTCCCCCACACTTAAACCTTTGTACTCCTGAACAAAGCTTATAAGAGTAAAAAAGGTACAAGAGTAAAAGAAAATTCTGCCCATGTTCAAACAATAACCAAAATTGACTCAATCCACTTTATCGTAAGTCTAACGCAACAAATTGAAAGAGTGCTAATAAAACAAACATTGAAAGAATTTAAGCACATGAGATTGAACAACGAGAGAATCACTCGGGATATGGTGTTTACGCCAACTCACTTGTATAGTAGGAATATTTTCTCTCAATCTGCTTAGTACATCTCCTACCATAGGCTTGTATCAATTTTATTTCTCCACTACAAGGACTATCAATTTGAAAATCAAGAGGTCTTTCAGGTTGTAATGAGCGGAAGGCTAAATGAATGGATGAAGTGAAAGAAAGAAATAGTATGAGCATGCGCATGAAGTGAGGAATTGATGTCAACAACAAAACTAAAACTAGACAATCGAGATAAATTGAATATACACATTTTTTTTTGGCTATCTCATTTTGAGATGCTAATCCCTTTGGGATATAACACATTAGTATCCCTTTTGGGATACACAAGACTAACACTTTTTCCTTTTTCAAATTTTTTTTTAATTACAAAACATAGACTATCGACATCATCTTAATATGTATGCAAATGCTCATAACAAAAAGGCTCAAGGAGCTAGCAAAGGAAAAAGTATTTAAGGGTTGGTGTTTGGGGAAAGGTTTGAAAGAAGGAACGCCTATCATATCAACAAAAATCTAGTCCATCAAGCTTTGAGTAAAACCCACAAGTTCTAGAGAAGAATGGACTAAGTAGATGCACACACAAAAATATAGAAGAAAAATTTGGCTCGAATATCCTTCCAACAAGGTTTTGTCTCAATGATCAATCTCAAGTCTTAAAACTTAAAATGCTACCTTGTTAGCATGCTCCCATTTACTTAGTTTTGAAAACTTCAAAAGTTAAAATTTTGTCGATCCAATTATCGTTCAAGAATGGAGAGCATTTTACAAAACTCAAGTATCAAGTTGAAACTTATAAATGCTTTGCATGTAAGGCACAAAAGAACAAGTGCAGAAATTGTTTGATTTGGGGACCAAATTTATCGCTAAAGCAGTGGCCACAAAATTATGCATAATGTTCTAAAGGTGTACAATGTAAAATATAAAAGGGAATGGCTCCCCCACACTTAAACATGGCATTGTCCACAATGGCAAAAATAGTAGGGCATAGAGGAGACCATAAAAACAGATAAAACAGAAATGTGGATATATCCTTAAACTCAAAAAGTGTGGACGAAATGAAGAATCCAAAGAACTAACTAAAAATTACAACGAAGAAAAGAAAATACAGGAAAAAAATAACGATAAAAGAAAGGAAATAAACAATTTATACTATTCTGCAGGATCGAGAGCAGGCGGATCAGAGAGGCACTGCAGAAGAGTCAAAGGTGAGTCGGAATAGGCAGCCCGAGGTGAGCCGCAATCATGGTCAGCATCGAGCGAGTGAACTCGCGGTCGGCGGTCATCTGGGCCTCGAAAGTAGATAGCCGGGCCTCAAGCCGAAGGACGTCTTGGCGCAGCAGAGCCACCTCAGAAGGAGCAGGTGGAGCAGAAGGAGGGGAAGACACGGGTGTAGAGATAGGAGGCGGAGAGGAAACAGGAGGAAGGACGGAGGTGCGGAAGAGGGGCTGGAGGGGATGGAGGGGAGAGGGAGAAGAAGAGGAAGCTGGTTGGGCAGGAGGTGGTGGTGGAATGGCACGTGGCTGTCCTAAACGGACATAGACAAATGGAGAGGCAGGGGGGAAGGTGAGGTCGGCTGGATGTTCTGGGACTCGAAAGGCCCGGAATAAGTCAGAAATGAGATGGGGAAAGAGGAGTTTATGTTTGGGGTTGGTGGCGAGGACACACTGGCGGAGGGCGGAGGAAATGGCAGAAGCTAGGTCGACAGGGTGGCCAGTCATAAGCAGGTATATGTACAGGGCCTGCTCCTTTGGGATGTTGGTGAGGTGGAGGGTGGGTAAAATGTTGTTACATATAAAATGTAACCATGGACGGGCTTGTGGAAGGAGATCGGAACGCTGGATATAGCGCTGAGCCCCCCGGGGTTGAAGCCACTGAGTACCCTCAGGGCAGAGAGTACGAATGACGCCGCCCTGTGGGTATGCAATGATCGCCTGTAATAGGGACAACGAGGGACAACAGGGAGGTGGTAGTGCTCTCGGATTATGACAGATGTAAAAGCATCTGGAATAGAAACACCTCGGAAGTTAATTCCGTAGGTGTGAGATTGACGGGCATGGGTATAATACTGGCGCACAAAGGAAAGGTTGCCAGTGGTCCGAGGTTGGGCGAGGCCGGTCAACTCGAGTTGGAAGAGTTGACCTACAAAAGGGTTGGTAGCCGGAGTAAGAGGAAATGATTTTTCTTTTAGTAAAGTTTGGCTAGCAACTCGCGTGGCTAACTGTACATACTCAGGATCTGCTAGGTGAGAGGGAAAACGGGAAGGTTGCGAGGAAGGAGAAAGGGTGTGATCGGAGGAAGAAGAGGATGACTGCTGCTCCGGTCTGGTGGCTTGTTTCATTCTAGGCATGATCCTGCACACACAAAAGTTAGAAACAGACAATTTACTGACAAAATCATACAGAATCAAGTCTTTTAGCCATTTGCCGCAGCCAACAAGATCATTCGCTGCGGCGAGAGGAGACTTCTGCCATTCGCTGCAGCCAACAGGATGTTCGCTGCAGCGAACTGGGTACCTTAGTTTAGTTATTGCGGCGTAACAAAGACATTCGTCGCAATGAAAGCTGAAACCCTAAGTTCATCGCGCGAATGGCGATTCTCATAACAAATACGGCGAACAGCTGTCATTGCTTGCCTTAAATCTAACGAATAACAACGAAAATGGACAAGAGGAAGGAATAGAAACACTTACGTAAGGGTGAAACGCAGTTGGAAGGGGATTTGAGGAGAATGGAAGCTTCAAAAGCAGAAGGCACGGAGAGGACTACGGCGAGGCAAATGAGGAAGGCGGCGAAGTGAGAAGGAAAGGGAAGGAAGAAGAAGAAAAGAAGAAAGAGCGGAGACGAGAGGACGCGAGAGAGGAAAAGACCAAAAGGGCCTCTGACAAAAGAGAAATCCAACGGTCCGAAGGGCAAAAAGTCCTTATTCACGCGACGAAGCGGTCGCTAGCCATGCGAATAAGATGAAAACCCTAGGTTAGCCGCAATGAACAGCGATGCTCGCTACGGCGAACCACCTGTAATGCATCACAAGATATCTAAGGATTCTACTCGGTTTGCACAATCATTCAATTAATCATCCCAAATATGAACCATTTTCTTCAATCTAATTATGCTTCATTAGGAGAACACAGAGCTAACAAAGGGAAACATTTTATTCAAACAGTAAAGAGAAATCCTACCTACTACTCTAATTCTCTGGTTTGATCCTCCCCACATTTAAACAATATAATCATGTTCAACAATATGCACGTTGGTATAAAACATAGCACAATTATATAGTAAATGAAGGAAAGAGAAAACCGGCACTCAAGGTGGGTCTTGTAGCTCGGGATGGACGATCGCTCGATATCCAAGCTCCATTTCGGCAGACTTGGTTGCTAGTCGCCCACGTCCATACTGCACCTAGATGTGCTCTGCAAAATCATCAAAGGAGAAACTTTCCCAAAAATATTGTCATGGTAGGAGTCAAAGTTTCTACAAATTCGTAACAAGCATCGTCAATCACCACATCAAGCATGTTGACACCAAGCAAGGAATAATCTTCATGGGGTGCTTCATAGCTTCATACATGTTGAAGCTAACTTTTGATCGCCCACTTCCATGGTGATCTTCCTTCCTTCATACTAATCATAGTACTTGCCGTCCAAGAAAGGGACGCCCAAGGATCGTAGAAGTGTCATGCACCACTTCGAGGTCATGTCCAACACGTAAAAATCCGCAGGAAACACTAAGCCTTTGACTGGACCGAATGTCCTCAATAATTCCCACGGATGCCTAAATGACCTATCACCTAACCGGAGAATAACAGATGTGGGCTTAATACTCTTCACTCCCAAGGTCTTATATATCGACTCAGCATCACATTTATCGCTGCCCCTAGATCTAGTAAAGCTCACCTATGGTCACTTTCCTAATGTGCAAGGGATGGTAAAAGATCCAGGTCCCGACATTTCTTCGGTATCTGTGGCTTAAACAAGGCTGAAACATTCGAGCTCACCGCACTCTCTCATTGGGCCTAAACTTCTTCTTATTTGTACACGATCCTTTAAATATTTAGCGAGGCGGAACTCGCTTTACCAAATCTAGCAAAGGCACATTCACTTCCACTTTCCCAAACAAGTCAATGATTTCTTTTTCATGTTGTTTTCTCTTAAGCTTGCTCATCAAATAAGAGTTTGGAAAAGGAAGGTCTTGTATACTTACCTCTTTACCTTTGCTGGATTGCCTACTCATTTCTCCATCTTCAGCTTTATCTGTGGAACTTTCTAAAGTAGTTCCCTTGTTCTTCGAGGCTTGCTCCCTCTCTCGTAAGCTCTTCTTCCTCACACTTTTGATCTCTTCATCTTATCATGTGGTGGAGGTACTAGCTCACACTCAATCTCATCTTTACAAATCTCATCTTCTTCTCGAGGCTTGAACCTTACTTGCTTTCCACTCCGAGGGCTATAGATTCAAACTCTTCGGGTTAATCACCGTGTTAGAAGGAATGGATCCGCTACTCCTAGCTTGGTTGTCACTCAAATTATTAGACAATTGAGTGACATATGAGTTCAAGTTCTCGGCCTTGGTTTCCCATTGATCCATGCGTTTCTCCAAGGCACTAAAGCGGCAGCATTCCTAGTCGAGTCTGTTGGATGAGGTTTGCGATGGCGTTGAATTGATTTTCTTTGTGGAAGTTCGTTCCTCTTTCATCAACGTCATCATACCATGCAGCAGTTGGTTGGTGTCCTCCTTGGGTGGCGGTGGTTGTTGCACTGTCAACGCTTGTTGATCCCGAACTGGTTTGTAGATTGTCCACTCCACTCCCTGCCGAAAGCGGTTTGGTGCTCTTCCTCGTTACTCCTCCAACTAAAATTTGGGTGGGATCTCCATCCTCATTATATGTGTTGGAATACGGTCCCATTTCCGATCCTCGTCTACCTTGATACATTGGAGACTTCTTCATATCTGCCAAGACAAACACTTGAAATGTGCATCATCGACCCACAAGATTCGCAACTAGGTGCGACTAGTTGATGGAAGTTGATGGGCGATGCACATTCAAATTCTTCACTCATGCGTGATCGAGGATAAGCGGAAGTTATCCGATGTTCAAAAGAATCTACCTTCGATTCCGTGCTCTCCATCCTCTTAGTTTGAGTGACATGGCTCCCACTTCATTCACATTCCCGGAATCGCGACACTATATCGTTGATGATTCAGGGCCATTCTCTTAATCAGGGCCCAAGCTTTCGGCGCGGTGAGGTCAATCAATGAACCTCCCGACGCAAAGATCCAACATCCCTTTCTCTTGATTCTTCACCCCATCATAAAAATATTGAACCGCTTGTTCATCGTGGATCCGATGATGGGGCACCGAGACAACAGATCTTGAAATTGCTCCAAAAATCATACAGGGACTCGTCATAATCTTGTTTGGAAGAATATATCTCCTTTCTCATTGACGACGTCCTAGAAGCTGGAAAATACTTTTCCAGAAAAGCTTTCCGTAAGTTGGCCCAACTGTGATAGGTATTCGCAACATGCCTCGGGAGGCTCATGTACCACTCCGGGCCTTTCCTTCTAACGACAAATGGAAGACTTTCCACAAGACTGTCCAGATGTGCTCCTACAGCTTCATACTCGATAGATCATGGTGAGGGCCTCAAGATGCATGTAGGGTCCTCTCCGTTAAACCGTGAAATTTGGGAGAGAGTTAATCAATAAACCTTGACTTCAAATTTACATCGGGTTAGGGGTGCAGCGATGAAAGGATCGTAGGTACGTCCGAGGTTGTAGCTTCTGATGGTCCTACGCCCGATGTTCGCATTGTTGTCATCTACGCTGCCTCGTCACCGCTAAGACCGTGATCTCCATCTCGGGGTGGTTGACCGATATTCTTGTTGTTCACCATCTCGATTCTAATCGATCTAGTGTTCTAAGTCTTTCTTGCTCTCTCTTGTTCTTCCTAAGTTGTCTAAGGTGTCGCCAATTTCAGGTTGAAAATGAACTAGCCTAAGTCTACGGGCATGCACAAGAGAAGTTCACCTAAGATAGCTCACTAAAACGACAACGGATAGCAAGGCTTCAATTCACTCAAGTTCGCCGCGACGTAAGAACTCATTGCGCGAATCAATAAATCAGAATGTTCATTGCGGCGAATATAAACTCGCAGCAATGACGGATGAACTCATTTGTGACGAATGAGGAACTCGTCACGACCAAGAAGCACGCATAAGCAAGGCAAAGTAATTAACTTAAAATTACGCACAATAAACAAGAACAATCGAATAAACACTTAAAACAAAGCGTAATGAAATAACAAACAGATTAACACTAAAAACACTTAAGCGTAATGTAAATTAAATGAAATTATGCAATGCAAACAAAATGCAAACAAAATTAAAATCAAAACAAACATCGGCAACCTAGAGAACCAATTAATTTGATTCCCTAACGGCGCCAAAATTTGATCGGCGGTTTATCGCTCAATATTAAAATTGATCCTCGAAACCGTCAAATTAAATTTATACCAAGGATTGCAATACAGATGCAACCTCTGTCGACTCTCAAGGAACCAATGCATCAATTGATCCTAGACTAGCCTAATGTTTGAATGATGCATGCAATTAAAGCAATAGAAGGGGTTTTGATTTGATTAATTAGAAATTAAACTAAGCCAAAATAAGAATAAATGTTTTAGAATTTTAGAAAACTAAATGATTGAAATTAAACAAGTTTGAAGTCAAATTACTAAAACTCTCCGAAAATGTAGCTCGGGTCATCATCGTCAAATAATGTCAGTTTGAAATCCACTAAGTTTCAAAATAAAACCTTAATAACTCGTTAAGTCCAAGAATTAATTAATCAACTCGATTAATTACAACTTGTTAAAACCCTTAGTGTATGCATGGATTGATTAATGCACTAAATCAACCAAATAATAACACAACCAATTCAATCAAACACAACTAGGCGATTAAATTAGTTAATGCAATCATTTAACCGATATACATGAACTCCATGTATTTAAGCACAAGATTCAACAATAGTCAATCCATAACACAAATCAAAGTCTAACATCCTACTAAACTATAGCGAGATTCAATCGAAATATATTGCAAAATACCAACTCGGATTGTGCAAATACATTATCGAAATCCTAAACTAAGATTGATTACCCTGTTTAGTTCTCGAACTCCAACCTCGCAACATTTCGAAGACTATGAGCTTAGCCACTCATGACTACGGACGACTCCATCATTGTTGAAGTATCACCAAGACCATGCTCGACGGCGAATGCGGAAGAGTAGAGATGAAGGAAATGACTGTGATGATCGTCGCCGTGACTAAACCTCAAATCAAACATGTAATGAGAGACCGTTAGATCAAAAAGTAAAATGTAAAAGAAGAAAACGAAGAAAACCGAGAAGACGAAGAGAAGAGAAAACGAAGAACTCTTTCAGAGGCGGCCCTCTCTCATTTGCCCTAAATGGTAAGGTTTTATAGGAATCTGTAAGGGCGGGCCGAATAAAGGATACTTTTGCCATTTTGGTCCGGGTCACCCGACATTCGCCGCGGCGAATGATCGTAGTTCATCATGGCGAATGAATTTGGTCACTGTCGCAATAATGAATTAAACACCATTAATTAGCCGCGCGAATGGAGAGTCTGATTCGTCCCAAATAACTCATGGCGTGTTGACTTCTTAATTGTTGACTACTTTGGTCCTACAAAATACAACCCATTTGCAGATCAATTGTCCCAATAAAGATTATGCGTAATTAATGACAAATGACAACAAAATATTGACAATATGCAATTTATCAAAACTCAATATGCGGGACCAAAATAAGCATGAAAATTATAGATCAGGAGTCGACAGATGCATAATTACTAAAGAAAATGGGCCTGATTTATAGTATAAATTTGGTCCAATCATATGCTGAGATCCCGGACAGAGGGTCCGGTAGATTATGATGTATGTGTATCTGTCTGGAAGTTATAGAAGTGAGTTTTTCTAATTGCAGACTTTTGGATAGGTTAAAATACAGCTGTTATGCTGCCTGATTTTTGTAGGGTAGCATATGAATAAGTGTATTAATGTATAAATTTATGGGTTTATTGGCATGAGTGGGATATTTGTTATGGCAAGAAATGAGAAAAAGGATAAGATCATGTGTCGTTTATAAAGAAATTGAGTTATCGCATAATTAAGAAGATCATGTTTAAAGATTGAGTTTTATATGAAAAAAAAATATACGGTTTCCGGATTGGACTAAGGTTTCCAACGCAACAAGTTTTCTATGTTCATGTTTCGGATGTCAGAATTTGAAATTCAGTTCGAACCCACTGGTTGTATGCTTTGACTTCAAGTTCATTTTCTATTTGCATTTGAATTCATTTGGTATCTGATGTGAATCCATCTTGATTTATTTAAGTCCGAATCGATTCCATTAGTATTCGATTTGTAATCGATTCGACCTATTTGATATTTGATTTCGGTTGGATTCGATCCTATTAGCTTCACATTTGTTTCGTTTTATTCGCTTTGTCTTTCTTTCTTTTTTATTCCACTTCAAGAGTGGTTATGTGAGGTCATGTTCAGTTTAAGCAGTGCTAGCGTTAAGTGTAAAGAAGTTGGGTCGCGGAAACTGGATCTAACAGATATGGTATCAGAGCCCAGTAATATGATCTTACTGTGGCATATGTGTATGAGTGTTTTGCATAAGAAATTGATAAGAGTTTGTAAGGCTAAGTTTGATTTTGTGAGAATATGACATTGATGTAAATAAAGTTGCATGAATTATTTGAAGGACTTATGTGAAGGGTTGATTTAGGTGAAGAATTATGATTGAGTTTAAAATTATGATAAAGGAAGTTAAGATCAGAAATTCATGATGAATTTAGAGGATATGACCTCGAATATATGTGAAATGCAAATATGAATCTTTAAAGATGAGTTGATGATAGGAATATATGTATAGAAGTGAAAAGAGATTGAGATTGAACTTCTTTGGTCCATATAAAGAGGAGAACATTTGTGAATGAGATAAGAATATATGTGATAAGAATTTGAGTGATATTAGGTTTGTGAAAATGAAAATGAGAGTAGCATTTGATGATGAATTGGGTTGTTTGATTTTGAATATGCATTTGTGAGAGAAAGATATGCATTTGTGAGAGAACTAAGGAAGATTTACAACATGAGTTAAATCTTTGTATTTGTGAAAATATGATGAGAATTATTGGAGTGTGAATGAGATATGATGGTATATATGATATAAGAGGTGAAAAGCATTATGAATATGTGTGGTGAGGATTTGAATATGTGAATGACTAGGATTATTTGGAAGACATGAGCTAAGAGAATGTATTTACTTGGTGTTTTCTTAAGTATGAATTTCGAGGACGAAATTCTTTTAAGAGGGGGAGAAATATTGGACCCCGAACCTAGAAGTAAAAAAATTAGAAATATGGAAATGAAAGTAAATGAGTGTTTTGTTTGTGAATTGTGTTATAGATGAGAAAATGTGATTTATGTATGATGATGGGCTGAGAAGCCTTAAGCATGAATCATGTTTAGCTATGTAAGACCCTATGAAAAATCAAGAGTTTATGAATGACAAGATGATATGGAGTGTAGGAAATCATATGATTTGAGGCTGAGATTTGGATGAATTCCAAATGATAGTTGCATTGTTATAAATGATGTGTAATTAATAAAGTGAAGTTAGGATGAGTGTTAAATGTATATGCTGATTTAAGGGAAATTAGGGAGTGATTGAAATAGAATTGGCCAAAGTAGCCTTCTTTGAAGTTGTAGCTTGATCTTTTATCTTTCCAACGAGACTAACTATGCGAGATTTCGAGAACGAAGGTAAGAGTTATAGTTGATAAAAGTTATGATGTTAATAAGATTGATGTTAGTGACAACTTTGATGCATGTTTGAAATATGAAGTTTTGATGAACCAATTTAGTTGAGATTTGAGAAGTTCATGAATTGATTTTGTTTCTTGCATTGTTATGAAGTGTTGAGGCCTATGAATGAGTAAATATGTGAAGATTATAAGTGTATGTGATGGTAGTTTGGATGTAGGAAACATTGGAAAAAGGTTGAAGAGTTTTTGAAAATCGCATGTCCGTTAAACGGACATGGAAGTCCGTTTAACGGACAGCCTCGGGTCAAAATGACCCCTCTCCTTGCTCATGTCCGTTAGGCACACATGTATGTCCGTTTAACGGACTTTCTCGGATGATTTGGTATAGTTTTGGCCGTGCGTGTCTGTTAAACGGACATTCCTGTCCGTTTAACGGACAGCTACTGGTCAGCTGGAGAAAATCGTGATTTAGACCAGTTTTGAGGCCGAATCTTATTTTGAGGCCTCTAATACTAGTTGTAGATCATGATGTTATCTTTCAAACGGAACAATAACGAAGTCATTTGGATAATCTTAGAAAACGTTATGGCATTTGCGCCAAAAGAGTTTCAATTTGATTTCAGGTTTGAACTTGTTGAGTTGTTTTGATCATAACTCACTCATCCGACCTCGGATTGAGGCGATTCTTAAAGCATTGAATTCCTAACACATGTTTCCTTCTCTCCATAAAAATTTGTATCAATCGGAGTTGAATTGAAAAATTTTGATTGAATCATATGATAATCAGAATGTTTTGTTCATTCTGATCTTGCTATTTTTCCTTCCTCATTCGACCTTGTCCAATCTTTTGCTTATATCTTTTCCGTCCGACATCCGAATGAATTAGTTCTCGAAGCGCTGGATTCCTAAGACAATGAAGTTCATGATTATGTGAAAATTAAAAATTTTATAGATTTAATTGAGCAAGATTATCTGAATCAAAGTGAGTCAGGAAAGTTTCTGAACATAGTTCAGTACTTTGCGAATTTTGGGATCTGTAGAGATCCGATTGAAGCGATGTTTAAGGAATAATAAAGTTAAGACATGGGGCTACAATTGTTATGAAGGAACCAAATTTCATTTTAGCCTTTGAGGATGTCTATTTGTGGAAGGAAGTGAATTGCTAGAAAATGTGTTAGCAAATGATATGTCCTACATGTTTAGGCTATAACTTTTGATGTAGTGCTCCGAATTGAATGATTCTTGGGGAATTATGAAATTAAGACATAGAGGAACAATTCTCTAGAAGGAAATTTTAGCAAATTCCTTCATTTAGATGTGAGAACATTTGTCCAAAAGTGAGCATAACTTGAAGAAACATTCAGGGGCATTTCTGGAAGACAATTTAAGGAGTAAAGTTTAAAGGCATATGAGGAAGGGCATTTGGGTCTTTGACACCCATTTTAATGACATGGCATGTATTAAAAGGAGTAGGGGTCGTGGGTTCTAGAAGCAAGTCACGAAAATGTTAAAAGAAGAGGAAGAAAAGAAAGAGAAAAGGAGAAAGAAAAGGTGATTTCGTGGAGAAGAAGGAGAGAACAGCTAGGGCTGATGTTTTCAAGGTCTTCAAGAAAGATTTTCAAGATGTTCAAGAAGGGAAAAATGTGGAGGATGAAGAGAGCTTCATTTGGAGCTAAGCTATGTCAAAAATAGAGAAAGAAAAGGTAAGAGTTAAATGTTGATCTTTGAGATTTAAGTAAATTTTTGGTTTAGATTACTTGAAATGGGTGTGGGGTTGTTAGTTATAAGCTCAATTTTGATGTTTAGGCTTTATTTAATGGTTGATTTTGAATGAGAAGTATTAAGGGTTATACCCAATTGTATGAGCTGGAGAATTTTGAAGTTTTTGGGTTTAGCTATCATGAATTTTGTATGGGTTTGATGTTTATGTAAACAATTTTGAGAATTATGATGGTTATGATATTTGAATTGGGTTGATTATGGCTTAGGTGATTTTATGTTGGAAGAGAGAGAGAAGTAAAGATCAAATTGAGGATTGGAGCAAGCTTATGGCATGGATAAGAGGTGGGTAACATATTTATTTTGCAAATTATAAGCTAATTAATAATGTTGGTTTGTTAAGCTATTGTTTTTAAATGAGTTGACTAAATTGACTTTTGGGATGATTTATGAAAGATTGGTTTCATCGTTTTCCGAATGAATCAAGAACTGTTTTGGACTTTCAAACGAAATGATTAATTTAACTGTTTTTCAAAGTATTTGAAGGATTTTGATGAAAAGAGCATGATGATTGAATTTTTATGTTGATTGTTTGAGTTTCAATATGTGAATTGTGGTTATTGATGAAATTGATTGATTTTTTAGAATATGTTTGCATTGTTACATGCATATATGAAAATTTGTGAATGTAAGTGTGTTAGATATGACATTGCATAAAAAGTTGAATTTTCGAAATGTGCTTTCAAGTATGAATACGTGTTACATGGGTTTGGTTAGGTCCTTCATGTGGAGTCAGTGCACTGGTCTCATTTTTAAAGCCTTTTCCCGGCTGCCCGCTAGTGGCATAGGAGCTTCGTTTTCGGACTCCCCATGTGTTTCACGGCTGCACAGGACCGCTCTGCAGAAATGTGCAGTACGTCCTGTTTTATGGACCAACCCAAACCAATTGATGTGTTATATGTTTTACTTTGTTTAGAATGTATTGCATGTATATATAATGCATTTCATGTGTACAATGGTTTGAAAGTTTGACAAAATGAGAACTTGGATTTTCAACTATGAGATTTTTGCAAAACTGTTGGTAAAGATTTATGAAAGTTTTCGAATTTGAAAAGTTATTGAGAAGTAAACCCTTCAATGCTTTCGATCAACGAAAAGTAAGGTTTGAAAATACTTTTGCTTATCATTTGTTTAATAAACATGTTATCCAAGAGCTACCGAGCTCACCCCCCCTTTCATCCCCATCTCCAGGTATTCGAGCAGGAGATTGGATGAAAGACATCAAGATATCAGCATTTGTATATGTTTTGTATTTTTTGTATTTGGTTTAAGATTAGTGGAAATGGATTATGGCTTAGAATGCCACTAGAACATTGTAAGCTTTGGTTCATAATGTATTTTGGATTATGCAATTGCATAAGATTTTGGTTTATGGGAATTAATCAATGTTTTGACTATGGATGGTGTATATTGGTTTTGTATACAAATTGTATTGAGTTATGAATGAAATTGGGATATATATGTATAAATATGGATGACATGTTTGATGATGGTTCATGAAATTGTGAAGATTTATAAATTCAATGGGTTGAATTTGATGGAAGCATAAATTTGTATATTAGTAAATGGAAATTATATATATGAGTTGGAATGTGACGAATATGAATTGATATGAAAATGACTTGAGGTGGTTTAGAATTTAGGTTTCATTAGATTGCTGAGATCCCGGACGGAGGGTCCGGTAGATTATGATGTATGTGTATCTGTCTGGAAGTTATAGAAGTGAGTTTTTTCTAATTGCAGGCTTTTGGATAGGTTAAAATACAGCTGTTATGCTGCCCGATTTTTGTAGGGTAGCATATGAATAAGTGTATTAATGTATAAATTTATGGGTTTATTGGCATAAGTGTGATATTTGTTATGGCAAGAAATGAGAAAAAGGATAAGATCATGTGTCGTTTATAAAGAAATTGAGTTATCGCATAATTAAGAAGATCATGTTTAAAGATTGAGTTTTATATGAGAAAAAAATATACGGTTTCCGGATTGGACTCAGGTTTCCAACGCAACAAGTTTTCTATGTTCACGTTTCGGATGTCGGAATTTGAAATTCAGTTCGAACCCACTGGTTGTATGCTTTGACTTCAAGTTCTTTTTCTATTTGCATTTGAATTCATTTGGTATCTGATGTGAATCCATCTTGATTTATTTATGTCCGAATCGATTCCATTAGTATCCGATATGTAATCGATTCGACCTATTTGATATTCGATTTCGGTTGGATTCGATCCTATTAGCTTCACATTTGTTTCTTTTTATTTGCTTTGTCTTTCGTTTTTTTTTTATTGCGCTTCAAGAGTGGTTATGTGAGGTCATGTTCAGTTTAAGCAGTGCTAGCGTTAAGTGTAAAGAAGTTGGGTCGCGGAAACGGGATCCAATAGATATGGTATCAGAGCCCAGTAATATGATCTTACTGGGGCATATGTGTATGAGTGTTTTGCATAATAAATTGATAAGATTTTGTAAGGCTAAGTTTGATTTTGTGAGAATATGACATTGATGTGAATAAAGTTGCATGAATTATTTGAAGGACTTATGTGAAGGGTTGATTTAGGTGAAGAATTATGATTGAGTTTAAAATTATGATAAAGGAAGTTAAGATCAGAAATTCATGATGAATTTAGAGGACATGACCTCGAATATATGTGAAATGCAAATATGAATCTTTAAAGATGAGTTGATGATAGGAATATATGTATAGAAGTTAAAAGAGATTGAGATTGAGATTGAATGTCTTTGGTCCATATTAAGGCTCTCAATTAGATCATTCATTTGCATATGTGAAGAAATAGTTGTTTAATATAATAGTGATGATTTAATCTTATAAAGAGGAGAACATTTGTGAATGAGATAAGAATATATGTGATAAGAATTTGAGTGATATTAGGTTTGTGAAAATGAAAATGAGAGTAGCATTTGATGATGAATTGGGTTGTTTGATTTTGAATATGCATTTGTGAGAGAAAGATATGCATTTGTGAGAGAACTAAGGAAGATTTACAACATGAGTTAAATCTTTGTATTTGTGAAAATATGATGAGAATTATTGGAGTGTGAATGAGATATGATGGTATATATGATATAAGAGGTGAAAAGCATTATGAATATGTGTGGTGAGGATTTGAATATGTGAATGACTAGGATTATTTGGAAGACATGAGCTAAGAGAATGTATTTACTTGGTGTTTTCTTAAGTATGAATTTCGAGGACGAAATTCTTTTAAGAGGGGGAGAAATGTTGGACCCCGAACCTAGAAGTAAAAAAATTAGAAATATGGAAATGAAAGTAAATGAGTGTTTTGTTTGTGAATTGTGTTATAGATGAGAAAATGTGATTTATGTATGATGATGGGCTGAGAAGCCTTAAGCATGAATCATGTTTAGCTATGTAAGACCCTATGAAAAATCAAGAGTTTATGAATGACAAGATGATATGGAGTGTAGGAAATCATATGATTTGAGGCTGAGATTTGGATGAATTCCAAATGATAGTTGCATTGTTATAAATGATGTGTAATTAATAAAGTGAAGTTAGGATGAGTGTTAAATATATATGCTGATTTAAGGGAAATTAGGGAGTGATTGAAATAGAATTGGCCAAAGTAGCCTTCTTTGAAGTTGTAGCTTGATCTTTTATCTTTCCAACGAGACTAACTATGCGAGATTTCGAGATCGAAGTTAAGAGTTATAGTTGATAAAAGTTATGATGTTAATAAGATTGATGTTAGTGACAACTTTGATGCATGTTTGAAATATGAAGTTTTGATGAACCAATTTAGTTGAGATTTGAGAAGTTCATGAATTGATTTTGTTGCTTGCATTGTTATGAAGTGTTGAGGCCTATGAATGAGTAAATATGTGAAGATTATAAGTGTATGTGATGGTAGTTTGGATGTGGGAAACATTGGAAAAAGGTTGAAGAGTTTTTGAAAATCGCATGTCCGTTAAACGGACATGGAAGTCCGTTTAACGGACAGCCTCGGGTCAAAATGACCCCTCTCCTTGCTCATGTCCGTTAGGCGCACATGTATGTCCGTTTAACGGACTTTTTCGGATGGTTTGGTATAGTTTTGGCCGTGTGTGTCTGTTAAACGGACATTCCTGTCCGTTTAACGGACAGCTACGGGTCAGCTGGAGAAAATCGTGATTTGGACCAGTTTTGAGGCCGAATCTTGTTTTGAGGCCTCTAATACGAGTTGTAGATCATGATGTCATCTTTCAAACGGAACAATAACGAAGTCATTTGGATAATTTTAGAAAACGTTATGGCATTTGCGCCAAAAGAGTTTCAAATTGACTTCAGGTTTGAACTTGTTGAGTTGTTTTGATCATAACTCACTCATCCGACTTCGGATTGAGGCGATTCTTGAAGCATTGAATTCCTAACACATGTTTCCTTATTTCCATAAAAATTTGTATCAATCGGAGTTGAATTGAAAAAGTTTGATTGAATCATATGATAATCAGAATGTTTTGTTCATTCTGATCTTGCTATTTTTCCTTCCTCATTCGACCTTGTCCAATCTTTTGCTTATATCTTTTCCGTCCGACATCCGAATGACTTAGTTCTTGAAGCGTTGGATTCCTAAGACAATGAAGTTCATGATTATGTGAAAATTATAAATTTTATAGATTTAATTGAGCAAGATTATCTTAATCAAAGTGAGTCAGGAAAGTTTCTGAACATAGTTCAGTACTTTGCGAATTTTGGGATCTGTAGAGATCCGATTGAAGCGATGTTTAAGGAATAATAAAGTGAAGACATGGGGCTACAATTGTTATGAAGGAACCAAATTTCATTTTAGCCTTTGAGGATGTCTATTTTTGGAAGGAAGTGAATTGCTAGAAAATGTGTTAGCAAATGATATGTCCTACATGTTTAGGCTATAACTTTTGATGTAGTGCTCCGAATTGAATGATTCTTAGGGAATTATGAAATTATGACATAGAGGAACAATTCTCTAGAAGGAAGTTTTAGCAAATTCCTTCATTTAGATGTGAGAACATTTGTCCAAAAGTGAGCATAACTTGAAGAAACATTCAGGGGCATTTCTGGAAGACAACTTAAGGAGTAAAGTTTAAAGGCATATGAGGAAGGGCATTTGGGTCTTTGACACCCATTTTAATGACATGGCATGTATTAAAAGGAGTAGGGGTCGTGGGTTCTAGAAGCAAGTCACGAAAATGTTAAAAGAAGAGGAAGAAAAGAAAGAGAAAAGGAGACAGAAAAGGTGACTTCGTGGAGAAGAAGGAGAGAACAGCTAGGGCTGATGTTTTCAAGGTCTTCAAGAAAGATTTTCAAGATGTTCAAGAAGGGAAAAATGTGGAGGATGAAGAGAGCTTCATTTGGAGCTAAGCTATGTCGAAAATAGAGAAAGAAAAGGTAAGAGTTAAATGTTGATCTTTGAGATTTAAGTAAATTTCTGGTTTAGATTACTTGAAATGGGTGTGGGGTTGTTAGTTATAAGCTCAATTTTGATGTTTAGGCTTTATTTAATGGTTGATTTTGAATGAGAAGTATTAAGGGTTATACTCAATTGTATGAGCTGGAGAATTTTGAAGTTTTTGGGTTTAGCTATCATGAATTTAGTATGGGTTTGATGTTTATGTAAACAATTTTGAGAATTATGATGGTTATGATATTGGATTTGGGTTGATTATGGCTTAGGTGATTTTAAGTTGGAAGAGAGAGAGAAGTAAAGATCAAATTGAGGATTGGAGCAAGCTTATGGCATGGATAAGAGGTGGGTAACATATTTATTTTGCAAATTATAAGCTAATTAATAATGTTGGTTTGTTAAGCTATTGTTTTTAAATGAGTTGACTAAATTGACTTTTGGGATGATTTATGAAAGATTGGTTTCATCGTTTTTCGAATGAATCAAGAACTGTTTCGGACTTTCAAACGAAATGATTAATTTAACTGTTTTTCAAAGTATTTGAAGGATTTTGATGAAAAGAGCATGATGATTGAATTTTTATGTTGATTGTTTGAGTTTCAATATGTGAATTGTGGTTATTGATGAAATTGATTGATTTTTGAGAATAAGTTTGCATTGTTACATGCATATATGAAAATTTGTGAATGTAAGTGTGTTAAATACGAAAATTGCATGAAAAGTTGAATTTCCGAAATGTGCTTTCGGGCAATATGAAATTTTCAAGTATGAATACGTGTTACATGGGTTTGGTTAGGTCCTTCATGTGGAGTAAGTGTACTGGTCTCATTTTTAAAGCCTTTTTCCGGCTGCTCGCTAGTGGCATAAGAGTCTGCTGGGCCCCATGTATTTCACTTGCCGCAGGACCGCTCATGAAATGTGCAAGACGTCTGCTTTATGGACCAACCCAAACCAATTGATGTGTTATATGTTTTACTTTGTTTAGAATGTACTGCATGTATATGTAATGCATTTCATGTGTACAATGGTTTGAAAGTTTGACAAAATGAGAACTTGGATTTCAACTATGAGAGTTTTGCAAAACTGTTGGTAAAGATTTATGAAAGTTTTCGAATTTGAAAAGTTATTGAGAAGTAAACCCTTCAATGTTTTCGATCAACGAAAAGTAAGGTTTGAAAATACTTTTGCTTATCATTTGTTTAATAAACATGTTATCCACGAGCTTCCGAGCTCACCCCCACCCCCCTTTTCATCCCCATCTCCAGGTATTCGAGCAGGAGATTGGATGAAAGACATCAAGATATCAGCATTTGTATATGTTTTGTATTTTTTGTATTTGGTTTAAGATTAGTGGAAATGGATTATGGCTTAGAATGCCACTAGAACATTGTAAGCTTTGGTTCATAATGTCTTTTGGATTATGCAATTGTATAAGATTTTGGTTTATGGGAATTAATCAATGTTTTGACTATGGATGGTGTATATTGGTTTTGTATACAAATTGTATTGAGTTATGAATGAAATTGGGATATATATGTATAAATATGGATGACATGTTTGATGATGGTACATGAAATTGTGAAGATTTATAAATTCAATGGGTTGAATTTGATGGAAGCATAAATTTGTATATTAGTAAATGGAAATTATATATATGAGTTGGAATGTGATGAATATGAATTGATATGAAAATGACTTGAGGTGGTTTAGAATTTAGGTTTGCGTTATCTTTGAGATCCTGACGGAGGGTCCCAGAGATTATGATGTATGTGTATCTCATCTCGGAAGTTATAGAAGTGAGTTTTTCTAATTGCGTGCTTTTGGATAGGTTAAAATACAGTTGTTATACTGCCCGATTTTTGTAGGGTAGCATATGAATAAGTGTATTGATGTATAAATTTATGGGTTTATTGGCATGAGTGTGATATTTGTTATGGCAAGAAATGAGAAAAAGGATAAGATCATGTGTCGTTTATAAAGAAATTGAGTTATCGCATAATTAAGAAGATCATGTGTCGTTTATAAAGAAATTGAGTTATCGCATAATTAAGAAGATCATGCTTAAAGATTGAGTTTTATATGAAAAAAAAAGAAATATACGGTTTCCGGATTGGACTAAGGTTTCCAACGCAACAAGTTTTCTATGTTCACGTTTCGGATGTCAGAATTTGAAATTCAGTTCGAACCCACTGGTTGTATGCTTTGACTTCAAGTTCATTTTCTATTTGCATTTGAATTCATTTGGTATCTGATGTGAATCCATCTTGATTTATTTATGTCCGAATCGATTCCATTAGTATCCGATTTGTAATCGATTCGACCTATTTGATATTCGATTTCAGTTGGATTCGATCCTATTAGCTTCACATTTGTTTCGTTTTATTCGCTTTGTCTTTCATTTTTTTTATTCCGCTTCAAGAGTGGTTATGTGAGGTCATGTTCATTTTAAGCAGTGCTAGCGTTAAGTGTAAAGAAGTTGGGTCGCGGAAACGGGATCTAACAGTTAGGTTATGCTTTTTGGTCTACTGTATTATTTCTACAATGATAGTATCTTGATTACTTTCTTTTCCTTACAGACAATGCATGTTTTTTTCTCTCTAGATCTTGTACGTACAAGATCCGACCTATATAGCAATTAGGAATCAGGCCTCCTTGCTTATGCCTCTTGGCTCCTCTAGCTTGTTAATCATATCCATGTAGTTAGTGTGCTTGAAGCTTGGGGAGAATTGCGGCATCTTTCTCCATATATGTAATGAGAAGTGACATTTAAAAAATAAATGTCCATGTGATTATGATTTTACCTTACACAGGGGACACTGATTAGGTAAGTTGAGATGCTTGAACCTGGCTTTGGTTTTCAACCTTTATTTGCATGCTAACCATAGGATGGAAATCTAAGGACTCAAAAACGTGTTTCATATCAGATTAGCCTAAATGACTTTAACTTTTGCTACCGTTAGTATGTTTACTAGAAGAGGTGTTAGTGATTACTAGAAGAGGTGTTAGTGAAATGACCACTTGGGATGTGTCAATTTTATCAACATTAGGGTTATATGTTAGGACTACTGAAGAAAGTTCAGTAGGGAAGTTTCTCCAATTATTTCCTGAAATACATTTTTTGACTTTTTTATTGCTCAAATTCTGAATGTAATGTCCATAAATAGAGTGGATAAAGGGGCCAACATTTCTACAATTACCATATAGTAAGGAAGATCTATGACCATTTCTAGTCCTACAGTTGACTAAATTCCTTAGGCAACATAGTTGTTATGGAAAGTGAGTATTTAGTTTTGATTTGAATCTACCATATACTTGTAACTCTAAGGAAGTAGGAGTGGAGCAATCTAATCATATGGACTATTTGTTTTTTATAATGTTCTATAACTTTTTAGCAATCATCATCATATTGGAAAACTCAATTGAAATTATACCTAGATCCCCTTCAACCATAGGTTTTGTAATCTCTTTCGAGGCACTTTCTCATGTCCCCTATCACTTGATCTTCCTCCCTATAGGAATCCGCTCATTATTTTTACTATGAATTAGATATTCCCCTTCATTAGTATATGTGTAAAATTTTTATCACATGTCTTATGAGGGTTATCACATTTCTTTATTGCAAGAATTTCCCAACTCTTCTACATTCTTTCTACTAAGGGGTAAGCCTCCCTAAAGTAGAGTCTTCTCATAGCAACTAGAAGGCCAAAGTAAATAAAATGGGATTCCTTAATTTATTACTTTGTGATCCTTAAGAGCTAGTTTGAAATTAGAGAAGCACTATATGAAAAAAAACTAAGTGGTTATTATTATAGATGATTCCTAGCCCCAAAAGTCTCTTGAAGATGTGGAGGGAGGATATTAAAGTGTAGATTGAGTTGTCATGGGCGTTGGAGAAAAGAATAAAGTCATCTACAAAGGACAAGCTAAATAAACCTACTTTACTACATTTGCTATGATATTTGAAAGAGGGTTGTTCTTTATATTATATTTTAATACCCTATTTAGGGTTTCCATATAGAGGATAAAAAGGTATGGTGATAAAGAATCCCCTTGCCTTAATACTTTGCCTCCTTTGAAAAGATTTATAGGCACCCTATTCATCAAAACACTGTAGAAGGTTGATGTTATGCACTCTTTTATCTAAGTCTTAAACTTAACAGGGAATTTGAAAGCCTCTAAAACATTTACAACAAACCCCAATTTATAAAGTCAAACGTATTATTAAAATCTAACTTTATAGCATAATATTTGGAGCTTTTCTTAGTGTAGCCCTTAAAAAGCTCTTGAGTCAATAAGATATTGTCACATATCAATCTTCACTTTAAAATTGCCCCCTATGAATCTCATATCATCTTCTTAAGTACTTTCTTTATTCTTGTTGCCAAAATCTTAGAAATAATTTTATAAAAAATTGAAATAAAAGATAAGTCTGTACTCACACAATAAACTAGGATTTTGACATTTAAGAATTAAAAAGATGGATAGCTTGTTACTTCCTTAAAATATTCCATTTTCAAATTATTCCTCTATTACCATATTTTTAATATGAGGTCACACCTTTTGAAAGAAGTACCTATTTAACCCATATGGGCCAAGTGCCTTGATAGGATTTAACTCAAAGACAATTTTATCTATATCCTGTAGGATGAATGGCCTGTATAGAATCTCCTTATCCTTTTCACTGAATTGATGAGTGATAAAAATTGGCAATATTTGATTTGAAGACTGGCCAAGGTTTGAGGAGCCTATAGAATTCCTAAAGTAAAAGAGTTCTTCCAATTTTAGTTCTTTATAGGTAGTTTCTATTCTCCATTAGATTTCCTTATGGAGTATATTTAGTAACATCGTTCTTGGATTTAATGCAATTTTAGAATAATTTCATATTCCTCTCCCTATCTTTGAGCTACATTTTCTTGATCTTTGCTTGATTAACGAATTATGAGTGAAGACAACCTTTAAGTAGTTATGGACTATGTTGCTCTCCTCTTCCAATTTTATTGGGTTATCAAGAGAATGGTAAAATAATTATTAGACTAAAATAATCCCCCTCCTATCTTCTTTAACTTGATCTCTTATATTAATTGCTCTCTTGATATTAAGGATGTTACATTCAACCTTGATGTAATCTACTTTCTTCACAAACATAAAATATTTATATCCTTGAATTTATTTCCCATTTCTTTAATAATAGCTTCTTCAAAGTCCCCATCTTTAGCTATGAAGTTGTTAAATCTGGACGGGCTTATCCTTCTGACGTTTGGGTATAAGGTTTTGATAATAATAGGAGAGTGGTATGAGATTCTAGGATTATCAAATATTACATACCTAATGGGAAAATTGTCCATCCTTCCACTGTTAACCAGGGCTCTATCAAGTTTTTTCCTTAAATCAAGAAAAAAATTTCACACAATTCTCAAATATGTCATCCCAAGATTCTAAACACAATCTCTCAGATCAATGATATATATTTTGAGGTTGGAATTCCCTTATGCCTCATTTCTGTATACTATGCTATTAAAATCCCTAATTATCAACTAAGTGCCAACTAATATTGGTGAAGACTAGAGACTTTTTGCCAAATTGTTCCTTTGGAATTGAAGGTTTGAACTATAGTTGAATGTTATGTGCACTTATGTTCTTTCCTAAATAAACCAAATCTTGGTACGTATTAATTGGTGTAACATCCCACCCCCTCCTGGAAGGGTAAAATAGTAAACTTGGTATAGGATGAGACTAATAGGGAATATTTAGTACTGTACGTGCATAATAGGATTGATACACGGTATCAATTGTGTATATAGAATCACGGTATATGCATTCATGACATTCCCGGTAATTGGGCCTAACGGTATTTTATTGTGATTAACGTGGTTATGAGATTTGAAAATTGTTCGAAAGCGCTTATTAAGCGTTTACATTTTTTTGGGATTTATAGGAATTTTTCTGAAATTTTCCGGAGAAAATTCCCGGACCGGCAAAGTCGCCGGTAACTGGCCTAAACTTGTTTTGGAGTAGAAAAGGTGATTTTCGTGATTGAAAAATTATTTGGAGTGCATCGTTACATGTTTTATAATTTTGGGAATTTCATTAATTCTCTAAAAATAATTGGAAATTCTCGGATCGGATAAAACGCCAATTGGCGAACCGGTCGATTTTCGGTAGCAAAAATTACTACCCAATGGCACTGTATTATTGGATACATTATTTTGGGATTGAAATTAGGGTCATTGGAATTGATTGAGTTAATTTTGGATTATGTTTAATTGAATAAAGTATGAATATGTTGACTTTTCAACTTGGTTTTAACAAATCCTACCAAGCCACCTACCCTTTCATGAATGTACCCTCCTCCCACGGTTTTACATAAGGAAATATTGTTTCCTTTCTATTGTAACCGAAAGTGTGGTGATATGGTGAAAAAAGTGATGAAAACTCATTGGTTTATACCTTTGACTTATCTTTGAAAATTTGTACCAACCATAACTTGCCAACATCTCATTCATTTAATGCCTTCTTATCATGTTTCTTGTAATTCCCTATGCCCTCTCGGTGATGACTAAAAGAATGAAGGAAGGAAGGGAAAGAGGAGTTTTATGGCTTTTATTCAACTCATCCGAAAATCTTCCTCCTCTCATCTTCATTGATTTCCTTCTTCTTCTTTAAGCTACTTCCTTCAACCTTAAGAGCTTCTTCATGCCATCAAGTTATGCTCTTCTCATGATGATGATATACATGTTTGATGTTAGAAGAAAGTAGAGGTAGTGAGAAAGGTGAGAAAATGGAAGAATTAAAGCTTGGGATTTGTTTAGGTAAGGGTTGTATTTATGTTCTTATTTTGGTAACTAAATGCTTTGATTTTGATGTCTGTTGCATCTATTTGCATGAGAGCTTTGTTAGTTGAAATGGGTAGGTTAGGGTGAATGAATGAGTTAAATTGAGTGCTAATTGAAGTAGAATGGACATGGGAATAATAGGAATTGAATTGAACATCAAAGCTGGAAAATTGTCAATTGTACATGGTTTACTGTTTTGCTCATAATTAATTGTGTAGAAATGCAAATGAGGTGAGGTTAGTGGCCACAGAAACTTTGGACTGTTGTCTTCAATTTAGTGTGAAATAGGTGTTGTTGAATTTCAATGATAGAAGGGTGAATTTTTGAATGGAAAGTTACTGTTCCATTGCCTGTGAACAGTAACTGCAACCATGACATCTGAGTTTTGTTGATTTTTATGAATTAATTGAGATGGAATTAGGGAAAATGATCTTCATGGAAGTTGTAGCATATTGAATTATCTTTCCATTGCTACTGATCTTGCTATTTTTAGAATTGTGTATTGGGAGATATGAATTGATTACTAATGACTGGTTTTGAGCATTTTGGATGAAACCTAGCTTAAGTGTGATTTTGTGAGTTTACTGATTGGAGGCAATTTTAACATTTTAAGTGGACTGAATTGGTGTGAGTGAGCTTCTGAAAAGTTGTAGAGGAAGAGATTATCTTGAAATTGATATTTGGTATGTAATTTTAGAAGTCAGAATTGGGAGATATGATTTTCAAAACTGATCCTACATTAGGTTATGAATGGCTGATGATAACAGAAACTTCCATAACAATTTTGAAATTGTTAGAGATCGAATTGGGTGTTGAGTGCTTCATGAAAATGAAGTTTATGATGTTATCTTTACAAGGATATAAAGTTCTGATTTTATTGACTTATATACTGGAAGTTATGCTTCTTGTAAGATTACTGCCCAAAGTGAAGGATTTCAGGGACAGTGACATTGAATGAATTAATTGACTAGCTTAGCAATAGAATTTGATTTTGGGTTGTTCATGAAAGTTGTAGAGGACATTGTGAACTTATTGACCATATTTTGTGGTAATTTATTTCTGAAGAATAAGTGAGTTATGAAATTGTAAATGTACTGCTCTGTGTTGATGGAAATTGAGTAGGCAGAAGGTTTGATGGATTATTTGACACCCTTAGGGTTGGAATTGATTTTTATGGTCTTCTTGAGAATTGTAGAGCTTTTCATAAGCTTTCCAATGAGGTATAGTGGGTATTTTTCTGATTTGTGTGCTAAAAGTTAGAGTAGTTGGAAATTAGGAATTGAAATCTGGAAAAAAAGGAAAAGGGACAAGGGGGAACTCGCCGTCTCATGAGGCGACTTCTCGCCTGCGAGGGCGAGATAATTGGCCTGGTCGCGAGGGCGACGGCTTGCCTCGCGACGAAGCAGGATGATTTCATCCTCGCGAGGCGACGTTGCGCCTCGAGGCGAGATTTAAAGAGGCTGGTCGCGAGGCGCGCCGCCGACGCATGAGAGGTGAAATCGCCTCGAGGGCGGCGCCTCGCCTCATGAGGCGTGCTTCTGAATATATATATATATATTATTGTTTTGATTTTATTTGGTATAAATTGATCCGATTGTTCTTTTGTCAATTTCTTTCCGTCCGACGTCCGATTGACCCGATTCAGAGGCATCGGATTCGTTGAATATTTAATTTCATATTATGAGAAAACGGAATTTTTAGACGGAATTTGACGTAGCCCTATCGACGGAACTTGTAAACACTGCTTTATTTAATTGGGGACCTATAGAGGTCCAAATTGCGCATGCCGTCGGCGCTTATGAATTTCTAATTTTCATAGAATTTTATTATGGGAAAATATTGAATTAGGACCGGGAATTCATGAACATGCATATTTCATCAACATGAGCACAAATTTCATATTTAGTGACTCGTACTTTTTCTGATTCATATAGAGGTCCAATTGGAGCGTCGATTGACCGACATCACAGAGGCTTTCCGGCATTAGCTCGGAAGTAATAGGTGAGTAACCTAGTTGGTTTCTCAAATTTCTGGTTGTTTACATGCTTAACGTGAATTACGTGCAAAAGTGAATTAAATGATCACTGCATGACTACTGGCATGTATGGCATTGTATTGTATGATTTTACTGTACTGAATGATACTGATATTGATAGACTGGGCTTTATAGCCACCGTCATCAACATCCGCTATATCGGGCTTTATAGCCATATCATTGATTCATCGATACTTGGGCTTTATAGCCAAACACCGTACATTTATCGCATATCGCATCGCATGCATAATTGCATGATCGATAATGGACGTGCCCTAAGTTGCTATTATTATCGATAAGAGCTTGAGCTCTCATATTGTCATCGACCGCCACGAGCCCGAGGGAGAAATCTCGACGCGTCCCCATCGAACACCGACCGAGCACTTGGGCACAACATCAATAATCGGAAAGAGTCACATATGCATTGCATTCGCATAAATGACCTTTTTGTGACAAGTATCGCTTTCGTGATGGTATGTGTTATCGTGAATGGTTTATTTTATCTTGGATATGGTTATTGACCGCTTATTGGAAATTGATGATTATCAGATTGCATCAGACGCCATGGGCGTAATGCATGATTTGAGTGAACCATCGATGATGGTTTTCACCGAGTTCGCAAAACTCACCCAAAATTTGCATCTATTTTTCAGGTCTGAAGAATACCCGGTTAACACGGAGTATGTCTCCGTCGACGAGTAAAGGTTAGAGGTCGGGATCAGTTCGTGTCTGCATTAGTGTTTTAGTAAATTGTATTCCGCAATCACTGTATAACAAGGCTTTATATTTTTACTGAGCCCTTGTGGTATTAATGTTTTACTGCATTGACTAATTGTAATTATGACTGGATGACTGTAATAACTGAAACTGGTTTTTATTGAACACGGATTTTAATTACTTACTGTGTTTGCCGTGTGAACGTGGAGTTAATGGCTACAAAAAGAAAAAAAAAGTATACTGAATTTTAAATCGACTGATGTAGTACGCCACTCTCGTGGGACACGGACTCGGATATCACCAACGATATCGGGTTCGGGTCTTACGGGTGTGGGGTGTTACAATTGGTCCATAGTTTTTATCTGATACACTAACACCTTTAAGGAGACAAAACCAAAATAATACCACCATAGTGGTGGAAATGGTAATGGATAAAAAAAGACCATTGGCTCCTTATGTTCTAAAGGTTAGATATATTGTCTTAATTAAGTTTAGCTTCCAACAGAAATAAGATAACTACTTTGATACCATTAACAAAGTCCTTTATGACAATTTGTTTGTTGGGGGTAATTAATTCTCCTAATGTTCTAGGTTACTAATTGATATGGAGAATGAATTTTTAGCTTTTAGGACTTACCTATCTTTTTCCTTCTAAACTTTCCTTGTAATCAATAATGAATTCTTACTCATCCTGATTAATGGGATCTTGAAGAGGGTCTTCTTCCTGCTCAGCCCAAATTTATGTCTCTTGAACGGATAAGTTGCTTGATTGAGGCTACTCTATCCTAATTGGTGACCATTGGGTGACAGTATAATATAATTTTATTAGTGCATTTCCTTGAGTATCGATTACTTTTGGTTCCATATTATGGACACTTAACCCTCTTTGTTCCACCATTAACTTGTTATTTCTTTGCCCTATTGCCAACTTGTTAGTTCCTAAGATAGTGATACATTCATTTTTATAATATAATTGTTATATATTATTTTCACATGATTGATAAAGACCACTATATATACAATAAAAGATCTAAGAAATATATGATTTTATCTTTATATATAGATGATATTTCGATTACTTATAATGACTTTGAGTTTATTAAAGAAAAAATGTTGTTATCCAAATTTGAAATGAAAGACATAGGTGAAAATGAATATTTTTGGAGTGAAGATTTTAAAATTTTGTTCAAATAAATTATTGTCACTTTTATAAGCAATGTTATTTAAAAATTGAATGATTTTACATGCAAAATTATAATCAATTAATAATCATATTGCTAAAGGTGAAGGTCTCACTCAAAACTTTTATCTAACATTACTTTAATAAAGGGAATAAAAGAATTAGGTGCTTTATTCTAGTGTAGTTAAAATTCTTGTGTATGAAATTATGCATGAGAGGTTAGATAGTTGTTACATCGTGGGAATGGTGATCAAATATCAACAAAATCTAAGTCAAATACATCATAAATTAGCAAAGAGAATATTTAGATACTTAAAATTATTATTGATTACTCATTATGGTATCAAGGTAACGACATTAGTATATCTTGTTATATAAATGCATATTAGATAGAGATTTACATAAGAGAAAATATATCTCTAAATTTGTTTTTTACTTAATAATAAGGTTTTATCATAAAGAAGTAAGAAATAACTATATGTTACTTTATCCACAATGAAAGTTCAGTCAATATAATTTTATCTATAACATAAGAAGTTATTTGTCTAAAATATGGCTTATTTAGCATTAACTAATTGTGATATTCAAGTATCAATCACTTATACAACTCCCAAGTTTCTTTACAAAACCAAATCTATAGTTACCAATTAACTATATGAAATATATAGATGCACAAGATGAGATGAATATGTAGTATATAATTACACATGATATGGTGGCAAACATCATGACAAATCTAACTCCAAGAGATACTTATATTGAAATATGAAGGCACTAGGATTATGTAAATATTGATATGTTTTTGATAAATGTTTCTAAGTGTATGTTCCTTTATTACATTGTCATGTCTAATTGCATAATACGATTTCGATAAGCACTATGTAATACTTGATTTGTGAAGTATTTAAATTTGAATCAAAGAGTACGTTAGAAATATATTAAAAAATTGTTCCTCATATGGCAATTCCTCCAGTATTTGTATTAAATTTAGATAGGAAAATTTTAAAATGTATTATTTGGTTGATAATTAAGAATAAAAATCTTGAACCATAAATGCTTCCCTAAATAAAAAAAAAGAAAGGAAATTAGTTTGAAGTGAGTAAATAATCATTTTATCTATCTTAATTTATCAAATATTAGTTTTGAAAATATGAAATTTATAATAGATTAGTAAACTCAAGTTAGAGATTAAATATATTTAAATCAACGTTGGTATATCTTTCATAAACATGAAACATACAATTTAAATGTAAAAGAGTTAACATTATAACATGACTCCTACAATATGTATGAAATCAACTATAAAATGAGATTGATATAAGTCAAAAGATATCAATTTACATTGTTGAGAGAATTTAGAGTTTATATAAGCCTCATAATATCCTTCATACCTTTCAACTAATTCTTAATAATTAAATATAATATTTGCTACTTAATGTGTTACCAAAGTATCATGTTTGATGTGTATGTGATAATTCAAAGAAAAATAAATTATATTTATTTCAATAGAATTTAAAATAAAGAAAGGTTATTTTGAATGGAAATCTATATCAAAACTATATTCAAACGTGACCACCATCACCTATTGAAAGAACTAAATAAGATTACAATCGATGAAATAAATAAGATTAAAGAAAAATGATGTGAGATATGAATTAGTGTATATCACACAAAATCGACATAATAATCAATTTATTGATTAAGATGTCATATATTATTAACAAATATATATTAATAAACTCCTACATATATTGGTTAATGTGATATATGTATCCAAAATAAAATAATACTAAACATCACTAGAAAGTTTACATATCATTTTATAATATATTTTACTAAATACAAGTGTTGTTCTACAAAGATTATAAGAACTACTACTAATTGTCTAATTCAACAAAATGAATGATTAAATTAAAAGTAAAATATTAACCAAACTAAAGTTACTAACATGAAATAACAAACCAAATCAATGAGCAAGAATAAACAATAAATTGACAATCAAGGTTTAGATATAGAATCCCTTTAGAATCTTGTTATGTTTAAATTTTCTTAAATCAATTATTAACCTTAATTTCTTATACCAGTAGAAATTTCAAAATTGTAGCTATATTCTTTCTTAATACATACAAGCCCTATCCTTAAGTTGATTAATTGAAGTCTCTCTTTAATTAAAAGTTTTAAGAATGCTTTAACTTATTACATGAATTCCCTTAATAGAATTGGCTCTAGCCCAAAAGTTTGGTCATATCTTTAATATTCTTTGTAAATCTTATAATTCATACGATAATGTATTCATGCCTATTATTTCTCAATCCCTATATATATAATCTAAAATTAGATAAAATTGCTAGCACTTTTCAATTTAAGTACAATAAGTAATCATTGATAATTTCACAACAAACGTTGGGATTTATTTAATCAAATAATTAATATAACATAATAGTTTTAAGGTTCATCCTATTAAAGCCTTCCTAATTTAGTTCATACTAAAAATTAGAAACTCAACAATAATCCAAAAAGGAAATAAAACCAAAGAATTCATTCTCGTAGATTCTTAAAATCTTGACGTTCTTTGGTTGAATTTTTATGGAAATTCCTTCTTTCCTCTAAAGTTGCTCCTTTTTTTGTCATAAGATGCTTTATTTTTAGTTCCTCTTAATTGCTCTCTCAATATCCCATCTATTTCTAAAGGCTTCCTTTTATTCTTATGAAACCCTACAAATTCAAAATATCTCCTTCTATATGAACTCGCTTTAGTTCCATATTCTTTATTGCTACAAAAAACCATATTTTACATAAAATCCACTTCCAATATGGGTCGATCCATATCAACTTTTTTTGGTTTAGTAACTCCTACATTACGCACGTAAGGTTTTGTCTTTAGAATTAGGTTTAAAGCTTATGAACATATGTATGTGCCTAGGCCTTATTTGTTTGCTGTTTACATAGGTCGTACATAAAATGCACTAATAGTCTATAGAGGATGAACAGGGATCTATGTTTGATCTATAGGTCCATGTTCAACTCGTGCCCCAAATTGCGATAAAACTTCTTCTATTGTCTCTAACTTGCTCGAATTCATTTCTTCTTTGCTGAAGAACTAAAGTAAAGTTTGTAAACAAAATATAAGTTATAATAAATACCAAATCTAATAAAAACCATCCAAACATAAGTAAAACACTCTCAAATTCATGATAAAAATATGGCATAATTAACACTTATCAAATTATCCATACTTGAGTATTTACTTACCTTTAAGTAAATCAATTTCATTACTATTAATTTAAATAAATGCTAACTCTAAAATGAATTTAACAAATTAATCATATTAATTAAGAGTCTCTATTTTCATTTAAAATACAAAGTTCATTAATTGTTAAGCATTTGACTATTTGCATCAAATAATAAAACAATTCAATTCAACACCACATTCCATCTTAATTTACAAAATTCAACCTAATGCATAAAGTGAACATATATTGGAAAGATGCTTCGACTTTCAAATTTTTTCATAACGTTTATTGAAAGAAAAGCAAAATAATAACGTTAAGCAAATAAAAGTCATAAAATCGAGTCTAAACACCTTATCATCAATACTTTTGATTTTTTAATTAGATCACAGTTATAAATGGCTATTAGCATAACCTTTTAACTTTTTACTTGGTTTGAAGTCAATAGAATGAATTCATTTAATGCTCAATTATTCAAACACTTCTTTTACTTTTTTGGAGTATTAAAATACTTAAAAGGAATTCAATTCTAAATCAATTATATGTCTAAAATATATAAAAGTGCATAGTGCAAATTAAATATCTATGTTTAGATTTAATAAAGAAAATTAAAACAACTTGATCATAAATGCCTATAACTATTTGCTTAAACAAATTAAACCACAATGACAACCAAACTTGTAATGAATTATCTCAATCAATATTCTTTCAAAGTTAACTTTTCTAAAATGATTCCTAATAAGTTAATTATAACAAAATTTATTAATATAAGTAGTTAATTCCTCCTTTACGCCTAGGTTGTACATTGTCCCTAATGTATATGACATAAAAGAGCAACAAAAAGCCAAAAAATAAAGGGAAAAAGAAATTTTGGGATAATTGGTACTCTCATAATAATAAAAAGATTGTCAACCTTGTCCAATATCATCAATAATCCTTAATCTTTAATCCTTCACTATATTTTTTTAGTTGTTAGCTCATTTTTTGGAGACATATAGGAAAGTTACATAACATATGTAGAAAAAGAGATTTGTATTGGATGTCATGTTAATTATATTACTTACAAAACTTAACTAAACCTTACTCATGGTAACATAATATAAATCTAATAATGAAGAAAATATCAATATATACTTAAATCCTTGACTTTAAAACTACTTTTACGTTAAAACACATTCGACATAGCTAACATAAAACAAAAAATACTAAAACTAATGGAAATTTCCTATAAGCTACTAAATTGAAACAAAAACACCTAAATCATTAACTTGCCCCCTAATAATTGCTTTTTGAGAAGTCTTTTAGTTAAAATCCTTACTTAAGCTTGTTAACCTAGTGACTCCTTAAATGAAGGATTGGTTCTACTTTTCTTTAGTATCTCAATCTCCTCTTCCTACTTATAGGCTCATTAGATTCCAAATATATCAAATGCTCTACTAGAGTAGGTTATCTATCTCCTTTTTACTTTTTGATGATACAAGTCTCCACCAGATCTTTTATGATTATTCCCTGTAAATATGAGAAACTTAAATATCAATCACATCTATAAAGAAACAAGTGTCTTCTTTGTTAAGGGGATGTCTCATGACTTTAGAAATCTTAGAAGCTACTTGTTTAACCCTTACCCTTATGGTTAATTTATCAGAATACACATTTATCATAACTTGAATAGTAATTAAGGAAGGTCTCCCTAAGATCAAAGGAGCCTTTACATCATCCTCCATAGACCAAACGAAGAAATTAACAAGAAAGATGAATTTCTCAATCTTAACTGAAATATCTTTTATAATGCCCCTAAGGTACTTAATTAACCTATTTGTCAATTAGGTGCTCATCTTAGTTAGTTTAGGTTCATTTAATTCTTATCTCTTAGACCAAATGACATCAAATTACCATTAATACTATTTCAATTAACAATCATCAATATTATAAGGAATAGTAGAATTCCTTATATCTTTGATTTTCTTGAGTAGCTTATTTTGTAAAATGGAGGAGCACTCCTTACTTAAAGTATCCATCAATAATTCATCGAATCTCTTCTTATTAAAAAAGAGATCTTTTAAGTATTTGGTATATTTGGAATCTATGAAAGAGCTTCAACAAAAAGATGTATATATGTACTTGTTAAAAAAAACTGTAAAAACTTACCAATTTTATCTTCTTTTCTATTCATCTCAAGCCTATCCCAGTACGAAATTTTTTAGTTGTAGTCTTTGAAAAATTTCTTCTTTGTTCCCTCCTTATTCTCTTCTTCCTTCTCCTCATCCTTTTTTTTCTTTTTATAATAGCCTTTTCTATTAACTTTTAGCTCCTTTCTACTATTTAAAGTTATCATATTCACTTTCTCTATTAGATTTTGATTGATGTTGCTAGACAAAAGTAGCTTACTACCTTTCAAGGACAAAAAGTTGTTCAATCTAACTTTATGGATTACGTATAAAGGATTGTTCATTTAGAAAAGAAGCTTTAGTACTATAGAAGCAAGCCTCAAATATAATAATGAATTTTTTCATGAGCTCCTCAAAACTTAGCTTACCTAATTGCTACTATTGTTACTGAAATTATGGTGAGGCATTTTTCAATATTTTCCTTGATTACCACATAAAAATTTAGGGTTACTTTTCCACCCAAGATTATAAATATTAGTATAAGGGTTATTTTGAAACTAATTCCCTTATAAAATTAACTAGCTTAGTAAATTCTCATATGTTGTTTGGCACCTAATATTCATGGTTAGTGCGTCTAACGACCATAAATATCTTATCTCATCATTTATGATGGTTAAACTACCAACTTGTACTGCCAATCTTCTGGCTCAAAGCTTCTAATTTCACTTCTAATGCTATCACCACATCTATATTATAATACCACCTGATTTGGCTTCAACCTCGGATTGTCCACCTAATAATTATCTATGGAAATATTTTTAATAAGCTCTTATAGTTCTGTAGGAGTTTTAAAGCTACTAGTTCCCCTTAAAGATACATTGATTAACTATTTAGATGGATAACTCATCCCACAGTGAAATATATATATTTTTAATCTCAAATCCTGCTTGTAGTGTGGATACTTGTTCAATAACTCCTTCTATCTCTCCTACATCTCATGCATCATCTTACTTTTTAATAGTTAAAAGGAGAAGATGTTATTCCTATTTCTTATGGTTTATGTTAGAGGAAAATACTTAGCTAAAAATATCTCAACAAGTCCACTATAGGTGGTGTGGGATCTAGGAGGTAAGAACTTCCACCAAGATTTTGCTTTGTCCCTCAATGTAAAAGGGAACAACCTTAGCCAAACAACATCCTTCAAAACTCCATTAATCTTGAATGTTTAAAACTTCTACAAAAATTTGTTGTTATGTATGTTTGGATCCTTAGTAGACAAGTCGTAATCTCTATAAGTTATTGAACCATTTGAATCATGTTGGACTTGATCTCAAAATTATGGACCTCCACTCTTGTCCTAATAAAGTTAGATTATACATTACAAGAAAAATGTCGTTTAGCGATAAAAATTACCAACAGAAAATGTTTAGATTCTGTCGGTAATATAAATTAGCGACAGAATCAACCGACAGACAAAGGCACTGTTAAAACAACCATAGGTAAATTTACATATGAACATATTATGTAACCATCGGTAAATATACCAATGGATGTGTTTGACTATCAGTAAATTTATTGACGGATTTGTTATGAACCATGGGTAAATTTACCAACGGATTTGTTATGAATCATGGGTAAATTTACCTACGAATAAAAATATTTTGTCAAAATATTTTCTGACGGTACTGTTTATTCCATCAGTGATACACCAACGGTTATGATTGACTATCAGTAAATCGTATTTCAGAAAATTCTGGCAGTTTTTAATATTACTAATTGAATGAAGAGTAATCGTCGGTAAATATCTAACATTTTACTGACGGTTTATGGTGATTCATCAGTAAATAAATTAGATTTTACCAATGTACTTTTATTTTTCGTCGCTAAAGAAAATTTAAAAAATTTCGACATTAAAATTTATTTCATGATCTTATAATTAATGCATAATTTCAATAGTTATGAATTATCTATGTATAATATTTTGATTTGTTTATATATTTAATTTAGTTAAACAGAAAGTTGATTGATGATATAAATTTAAAATTATCTTAATTAATAATAAAAACATTATAGTGCACATAATAAGTCTTTATAACTCAAAGCAAATTACTACAACACTCCTATTGTCCTGGTGACCACGACCGCTCTAAGGTGCTACCTCTCGCCTTCAACTCATCTACCTCATGTCTCATCTAAGCTATATAGTCCATCAATGTGTCTACTGTGGTCCGAAGCTGATTGACTTCATTAATTTTTGACCGTCTACTAGATGTTGCTATATTGGATGTGTAGAATTGCGAATGACATGTGTTCGCAAATGAGCCTAGCCTGAAGATCCTTCCATGACAGTCTTTACCACCTACTACATCAAGATATGTCTGACTATCATCAACAACTTATTCGAGTTGAGACCGTCGTTAAATATTTTCTTGTATTTGGTCCTATTAGGAGGCGATGTTTATATTAGTAAGTGATAATTATTAAGAATTAATATTAAAGCGTAAATTTCACATACATTCAGTTCTCTATATCGGGTGTTGACGAATATCACACCGACATGCTTCTTAAAGTGAATGTGCAAAAACAACTGACGAGGTGTAGGCTTCATGCCAATAGACTTTTCCTGCATAATAATAAAATGTTATATATGACTAGAATTTATAAAAATTTTGGCAGATTTTCCTCTATTTTTATAATGTTTACCCCTTATTGAACAAATAAAATAACTCAATACAATATGGAACCCGACATTTATACCACCATCATTATCTATAATGCACATATTTTCATTCCAACATTCACACATCCATTTAAATTGAAATATAATAAAGTAAAATAATTAGAATATAAGTGTAAAGTTTAGATACTTACAAGTCTCTCTGCATGTTCGTGGTGGGTAATTGATCCTCTCGTATGTACAGGAAGACTCTCTCCCCCAATCCTCCACATCTGTTGGTCGAGTTACGCTCTGAGATGGACATTTCAGGTGATGTCTAATATTCCTGCCAATGACTCCATATTTGCTCAAAAATATAAGGCGATCGTACACCAATCTTGTGTATCACACCAATAAAGTCACGATAATGTGTACATGCTTATCTCTCACATACTTTATCTATGACCATGCCAAAATCAAAATCTAGAAAAATTCTTTCTAAAATAAAAGGAAAAAAATTCGGGAGATACTTATAATGTAATAATAGTTATCTAATTAATGTATACAAATCAATTAAACAAGAAAATAATTGGATGGCTTGTACCTCAAACTCCTGAAAGTAAAATGCCTTTGTTGTTTGAGAGATATTCTTCCATACATAACCCTTAGGATCAATCCTCTCCTTAAATTTAGATGTTATATTTCTGGATCACGGTCCAGACGAAATCAACCTAATATACGAATATATAATTCTATTCCATTTGCAAAAATTTAAACCTATAATTTAATTATAAACATATAGTGTTTCATGTAATTTTACTTATAGATTATTGACAATTGTTATATACGTTCTTCCATCAAGTCCCTCAACTCCAAGCTGATGGTTGTGTCCTTCATCTGATACAGGGGTAGTGGATGATGTAGGAGTGGTGGATAGTATAGTATGAGGAACCGCAAGTGATGCATCATCTGCAACTGCAGGCCTTAGAGGGGGAGGAGGTGATTCAATTACAATTGCAGACTGTGAGGTTCACCTTCACAGTAAGTATCTCCGAGCATGCGTCTGACCCTGGGTCGCATTACATCACGTTGTCTCTCTAGTGACATATTTCTACCTGAAATTCATTGTTTATTGAATTTTTTAGAAATATAAGAATTTGAATTCAATTTTTTACACAGTATATGCAAAAGGAAGTAAGTTGATTTGTTAAATATCATATTCAAGTACAAACTTTGAATTAGAAGGTTAACAATTATTACAATCATAGAACAAGAACAATAACAACCCACACTCAATAGGACACAACTTGACCCCTAACCAGTAGGGAGGTTGTTTGACAAATTCTTACAGACATAATAATAAATCAAGTTTAAAGTTGAGTCCATTGTATTGCATTGATAAATGACAATGATATAATTATTTTCCTAGATTCTAAGTGAAACAAGAGTCGGTAAAGGTAAATGAGTCCCCTATTTCAGGATTCCTGAGAACGGTGACATGTTTGAACACACCAATTGAAACAGTGATAGTTCTTCCCTCAAGTGTAGGGTTTTCAACACCTTCTTGCAACATCATTTCCACTATGGCTAAACTTGTAGAGGACATAGTAAATGAATCGATAGATTTAGTATGGAAGACAAACTCTCCAGATGAATTACTAGTACGAAACGGTTTACCTAAAACACAATCAGTATAGAACTTAGATATTGTCATATTAGAAAATCATTAAACGAACCAAAATTGTAGTGACATGCATACATGAATGTCTAGACAAGTTCTATGGAATTGACGAATTTTCCAAAACAATCGATTTCTCTAATCCTTTATAGACCTTTGCGATATTGCTCTCACCTCCATCAGCATACATGTCATCTTCAAGATTCAAGGAAGTTTAAAACAACATGTAGTACATACCATCAAATGTGAATATATATAATGGCTTCATAAAAGGAAATGAGATATACATAATAATGAAAGTGACGTTGTTCAGATAATATTAAATACCTTGAAGTAGAAGATCAGTCATGGAAGGTAAGCGATCATTAGTGTACGAAGTGGAGAATTTTTCTGCATTGTTTATTCCTTTGATAGGGACAATTTTGCCACATTCCTCCTAACGAAATGAATTAACACCATCCGGAACCAGTCGCTATGTCGTCATTCCCTGATTAATAATTTGAATTCAATATTTGACATAATATACTAAAAAGGAAATAATTGATTTGTTGAATAAAATATTCAATTACAAATATAAATTAATCACTATCAAAACTTAATTGTAAATTACAATCATCTTCTTTTTCTAAATAATAAGAATCAAGCTCTGGCTCCTCTTCAGATCTCTGGCCCTCGTCATCCTCTTCAAATAAAATTTCAACGTATTCGTTAGATGGATCATTCAAAAGTTCATTATCATCATATGTGAGAGATGCATTTATAAAATAAACATCTTCTTGAAACGCTTCACTTTCAATTCTCTGTTCTTCTTTTCCATGTGATTCAAAAGCACCTTTAGGTTTAACTTTGCAAGCGACCATCCAATCTGACTTATCTTGTAGTAAGCTGGGAAAAGGGACATAACACAGCTGTTTTGCTTACATTGCCAATATGAAAGATTCAAATTGTCTCAATCTTCTTTGGTTGTTGATTTTAACTATATTGTATCGGCTATGCACTTTTGTTCCAACATTTGTAGTTGGGTCAAACCAGTCACACTTTACTTTATTTGTAATCCAGGGTACTCGATTTCAAGTATCTTAATAATTTTACCATAGTAATCCATCAATTCTCCCTGTATACAACCTCCACTATTTATTATTGCCGTGCTATGACCATAATATTCTATATGATATTTATATCCATTAACTAAATACATCAGATACAATTTAACATTTCGTAGAGGTCCCTTTGCAAGATCACACATGAACTTGTTCTTTATTAGATTTTCTAAGGCCTACATAAAAGAAATTATCATATGAAAGAGTATAATGTAATTTGAACACTTAAATCTTATAATTCAATCATTTGAATATTTGTAAGTGAAAACTTACATATCTCTCGAACCATTGAATAAAATGTCTTCTAACTTCTTTATTTATATCATCCTGTGTTTTATCCGGTATTAGCTCACGTTACAATTCCTCGTATAATCTAAAAATATTATTATGTATTTCAGTTATGAGCAATATGAACAAAATAATCATTTTCAACTTACTGCACGAAAAGTTGAACTTTTGACAGTTCAATAAAATGTAATAATGAGCAGCCTCAATTTCTTCCTCTGTTAACATTCTTCTTATTGAACATCCATTTGTTCATCCAGGATATGTGAAAATGGATAAGTTATCATCAACATCACTCGTTCCTCGCCCATCGTCATTACGAGGAACTTTTCTTTCCCCTGTGTGAACATGCGGCTCAAAATAATGTGAACAAATTATACTAGCTTCCTCCACTAAATAAGCATTACATATCAAACCTTCCACTCTAGCTTTGCTTTTGACATTTTTCTTAAAGTGATGCAAATACCTATAGTAGATAATATGGTTATTCCAATTTAGAAGTTAAAACATGTTATTACTTTAATTATAATAATTTTTGTTGAATTACACCTCAAACGAATACATCAATCAATATTGAACTAGATTGGCAAGTTTTTCCTCATATGCTAAATGCACAGATAGATGCTCCATACAATCAAATAAGCTTAGAGGGAAAATCCCTTCTAACTTGCATAAAATTACTAGAATTTCCCTTTCTAGTTTTTGCATTTCAGCCAATTTGATTTCAGATGATGTTAAACTTTTGAAAAACAAACTTAATTATGTTATTACTTCCGGAACCTTATTCAGTAGCAACTCCCAAAATGCAATTGAAATTAACCTTTGTATAAATACATGACAATCATGACTTTTCATCCCAAATAATTTGTACTTCCTCATGTCCACACACCTTGCCAAGTTTGAAACATAACCATTGAGAAACTTTATACTTTTCAACCATTCACACAAAATCTTCTTTTTTTTGTTCAAAGTGTAACAAGGTTTCAGATATTTACCGTTGCAAAGATCTTTATATAAATCATTCCTTCTATAAAAAAGTTGCAAATCAACTCGTGATTTTGCATCGTCTTTTGTCCTCCCTTCAATGTTCATTATAGTATTGAACAAATTGTCAAAAATATTTTTTTCAATATGTATCACATCTAGATTATGACGTATTAAATTAGTTTTCCAATATGAAAAATCCCAAAAGATGCTCATTTTCTCCAACCAAATTTTTTACTAATGCTTGTATTTACTTCATCAGCTTCAAATTCTGAAACTTTAGCAAGTCTAATTTCTCAACCTCCTGCAAAATCTCTTCACCAGCTTTCTAAAGAGGAGGAGGTGTTTTTACCATCCCATTCTTAATGAAATTTTGTTTATTACGTCTAAATGGATGATCCTGAATAAGAAATTTTCTGTGATTATCAGACAAACATGTTTTGGCCCTGTTTGGAAGATAAAACACATCAGAATCATTGCCACAATAAGTACAAGCCAATTTTCCTACTTTGCTCCATCCAGACAACATGGCATATGCTGGAAAATAACTAATGGTCCACATCAAAGCTACTCTCAACATAATTTTTTTCAGAGATATATCATATGTCTGAACACCATATTCTCAAAGATGTTGCAATTCAGATATCAATGATTGTAAGAATACATCAATTCTATGCTTCAAATTTTTATGCCCAGGCATAATCACTATCAAGAACATATATGCGTCTTTCATATACATCCATGGAGGAAAATCATAAGTAGTAATTATGAATAGTCATGATGAATATTGTTGGCCAGATTGACCAAAAGGTTGGAATCCATCTGTCGACAATCCTAACCTAACATTTCGACTTTCAGCTGCAAACTTAAGATGGGTGTTATTAAAATGTTTCCATACCAGTGCATCTGACGAATGACTCATTATTCCATCTTCTTGTTCGTTTTCATTATGCCATCTCATGTAAGATGCAGTAACATCAGAAGCATATAGTCTTTGAAGCCTCGAAGTTAACGGGAAATAATACATCTGCTTCTAGGGTACTAATTTCTATTTCATAGAATGACTTCTAGACGTGAACCTAAGTTGACCAAAAAATTTGCACTCTTGTAATTCCACATCTCCTCCCTAATACACCATACATCCCAATTTGCAATAATCAAACTTTTTAACAGATAAACCAAAACCCTTAATAAGTTTCTTTATATTATAAAAACTATCAACCGTTGTATGATCAAGAGGCAATGATTTAGTATACCATTCAAGAATTTTATAAAAAACTATGGTTTGAAATATGACCTTCACACTTTATGTTCAATATTCGAGCAATTAAAGACAATTAGGTCATTGTCTCACAATTTTTCCAAAATTCTTGGTCAGCTGACTGTAGTAAGTAAAAAATTATTTTACATGTGGGTTTGGTTCTTCTTCGAGATTTTACATATTTTCCTGAAAGGTATAACCGGCTGCATCATAAATCATTTAAATGTAAGGATTTTCATTTCCATCCATATAATTTTTTCTAAATCCAATCCTCCATTTAAACGCATTTAAGGTCGTAGATGATTGTACTTAATTACCCCTTTAGGTGCTACAAGTTAATTGTGCCCTATGTCATGTCCATTTAAAATAATTGGGGACAACAAACCTTGTATGGGGCGAATAGTTTTCATTTCCCATCTGATGGGAATACCTTTTCGCTCCGCTTAGCCTTATCCCCCTCTAGGGGTATTTTAGTGATAGGTTCTATACGAATGGGACGATCCTATTTAGTTAAATACCTAGCGACAAGCTCCTATGTTCCTTTCATTACAGTATTTCTGAACAAGTTCCTGGATAACAAGCCTAAGGGTTTTCTTATTGATGATAGTGACGATATGGATGCTAGTGACAATATGGATGCTAGTGATGGTATGGATGTGAGTGACGATATCGACTATGACCTTGATATGGAGCTGGATCTTCTAACTAGGATGAATGCGCTAACTATGGATATGATGCCAGAAATAGACCGTTTTATATCACCCTTCAATTCGAATTAGCAAAAGCAATGTCTCCTTACATAATATGGATTCCAAACATTCATGATCTGGATATGAATGAGTCGAATTATTTATCCCTCGGTCTATTAGTGAACTATCTCTCCGAGGATTGTGAAAGATGTTCCGCTAGAAATATTCTTATTTTTGCTTCGACTCATATTCCCTAAAAAGTGGGTCCTGCTCTAATAGCTCCGAATAAATTAAATACATGCATTAAGATACGAAGGCTTCTTATTCCATAACAACGAAAGTACTTTTTCACTCTTTCCTATACTAGGGGACTTCACTTGGAAAATAAAATGTTCCATACTAATGGATTCAGGTCTATAACCATGGATTCCAATGTACGAGATCTTGTGGCACTTACCAATTAGGCCCTATCGATTAGTATTACACAGAAGAAATCACTTATAGAAACTAATATAATTAGATCTGCTCTTCATAGCCAAACTTGGGATTTGCGATCCCAGGTAAGATTGATTCAGGATTATGGGATCCTTTTCGATCAAATAGGAAGGGCTATTTCACAAAATATATTTACAAGTAATTGCCCCATAGATCCTATATCTATCTATATGAAGAAGAAATCATGTAACGAAGGGGATTCTTATTTGTACAAATGGTACTTCGAACTTGGAACGAGCTTGAAGAAATTAATGATACTTCTTTATCTTTTGAGTTGTTCTGTCGGATCGGTTGCTCAAGACCTTTAGTCTCTTCCCGGACCTATGAAAAAAATGGGATCACTTATTGTGGACTTGTTGAGAATAATTCTGATTTAGTTCATGACCTATTAGAAGTAGAAGGCGCTCTAGTGGGATCCTCATAGACAGAAAAAGATTGCAGTCGATTTGATAATGATTGAGTGACATTGCTTCTTCGGCCCGAACTAAGGAGTCCCTTCGATATGATGCAAAATGGATCTTATTCTAAATGCCCATTAATTTCATCAATAGGAAGGAAACGAATGTGTTTGTAATTTTTACATAGGCATCTGATCTTTAGGCCATCCATATATGCAAATTGACAACATGCATAATGAATAAAAGCTTTAATTCTCTCAACAAACTCAGGATTAATGAAACCATCAAGTGTTAATAATCTATACATCCAAGATTTATCAATATAACTCGTTTCTGTAAAATTGTTAATTTAAAATAGTGATTCGATAGTTATTATCATTCATGTTCGCCAAAGTTTACAAATCATCTAAACTTTACATAAGATTCCCTAATTATTAACCAATTGAATTAATCACCAAAGATTACACTTATGAATCAAGAAAACAAGTTCTCATTGTTACTCCTAGGCTTTTGGTATTTTTCACCAATAAGTCTCATGGGAACTACATCACGAGTTATGGATTAAGATCAAAATTATTTATTAACCGCAAATATACAATTATTTTTGTTTGTAATCATATATGTTAGAAAAGAATTAAAGTGTAGAAGTTTGATATTTAAACTAAATAGTATATCTACTAGTGTCAAATAAAGTAAGTATTCATAAAATATGAATACTTATTTTAATAAATTATTGTAACATATACAAATTATTTAATATGTTTAGAATAAAATTAGTATTATATTAAAAAGATGTGTGCAAAGATTTGCACATGAAAAGTAAACAGAACCTAATCATTTCAGAGAGCATCAATAAAATAACGGATTGACATAATTAAGATATTTGCAACTATAAGTGAAACCCATCCTATATTAATTAATTGATAAACTGAAGCTCATAGCAAAAAACATTTCGATTGGTTAGGCCATTTACATTAAAAATGTAGGAAGTTCATATGGGAAGTTTAAACCGCAAAAAATACCTAAATTAAATGAAGTATACAAAAACCTAGTAAATAAAAAAATCACTTACATCAACTGACACGTAAAAGGATCTTCCTGAAGTATGTGAAGGAAGATGATGAAGGAGCAATCTTGAAAGTTAACGACTAAATAAGATAACCAAAACAAAGCAAAGGAGACAATGAATTTCAAAACAGTACGCAAATTGATATAAAACCATGTTCAAAAGTCTTAGCTATAGCATTTGATTGCCGCCATGTCATGTAAGAAGATCCAATCATTTTCCTTTTAAAACATAAAAAGGATGATAAAAAGTTCTATATTTAATGAAGTAAAAAGATACAAGATGACTATGTTGCAAAATATAGAAACAGATACAAATTCAATTAAACTCTGTTAAACCATAAAGGAGTCTACTATCTTTTACCCTAAATATAGTACTTTTTGCATGTTTGATATCATTGTGATTCCGATATCATTAAGAAACAACCAATTATACTAATTTTAGGTCCTAACAACTTTTAAGTTGAAGCTTGACTCTTGAGGATTTATATTTAAAATAGTTTCCTTAATCTCTTTGATAGTGAGTAAGAAATAAAGGAGCCTTTTTATATCATTAGTGATTAAGTTATGAATGAAGGAGATGGGATTGGAATGGAGGATTTAATAATCGTTAAGAGGCTCAATTGGAAGGAAAGTTGGTACATAAAATTGTTATTAATTTAAGGAAAATATGAGTGAAATAATTTTGGGAAGCAATAAGGAAGTAAAGGAACTAGAAAAAGGCAATCATAAATGGTGAGGTAGAAGTTATAGAGAAAAAGAGACTACAATTGTGCCTAAAAGTAAGTTATCTCTTTTTTTAAAAAGAAAATAAAAACTGTTTCATCCATTTCCTTGTAAGCCAGCAAGGGAAAAGAAAAAAAAAAGAAGATAATCAGATCATAAAAACATTTAGAAAAGTGAAAGTCAACATCCCTCTATCAAATGCCATCAAACACATACTAAGGTACACAAAGTTTTTAAACAAATTATATCCTAATAGGATAAAACTAAATAGCGATAAGAAGACGAGAATAGGTAAGAGTGTCTGGGCAGTATTTTAATGAAAAATCCCCTTAAGTGCAAGGATCATCTTCATCTGTGTTGTTTTTCCTTTTCTGCATTTGATCTCTCATGCTGAGTATAATTTTAATACCATCTCTGAGGGTTGTTGGGTGCACCTAATCTTGTTTCTTTTCAACAACCATAGATTTATATTCTTCTCCTCCACAATCCGTTTTACTGTTTTCTATTGATTTCTGGTTCGTTTTTTTACCAAAATTAAAGATATTTGAGGATATGGGTCTCTGTATCTAGACTTCTATTCCATGCTTTTGCTTTGTTCTTGAGATTTCCAGATGTCAGAAAACCCATATCTCCTCTATACCCCACTACCTTTGTTGCTCTCTCCCCATGGGGTGGGTTCATCTAAGCTCTCATTCTTTCCCTATCTTGATCTTCCTCAAAGTATAAGTCTAGAGTTACTCTTTTTGTGAGTGATAGCAGTAGAATCTGTCTGTGCGAATCACTTCAGGTGGTAGATTGTGTGTGTTTTCATAGTGTTTGATTTGTATTCTAGGTTAAGGTGACATACCTCATCAAAGGTAAAAGCTTTATACAAAAGGTTTTTTAATTTAGATTTATTCTTGACGAGGAGGAAGCCCACTTCTGGATTTGGTGGGTTTTCTCTCCTAGTCAATGAATACCCACAAATGTTAAAGGTTTTTAGCATTTAAATTGTATTTATTTCCGTTCTGATCCCACTATGTAATTTTTTTAAAGGTGGGATTTTGGGAAGAAGCACAAAACAATGGCTCCAAATCACCTGTGTTATTAACTTGCACCCCCCTTTTCACAATAATGAACAAATAATACTAGAGCTCGAATTAAGCATATTGACTTTGTTTTCATTCACCTTAAGCATAAAGAAGTATATTTCCCATATCTAGTCCCTTTGCATCGACATGGATCGCTTCTGGCGCTCCATTCCCTCCAAACGCCAACGCAATCTCTGGAAAAGGTACAACCACTCATTTATTTGGTCACAGTACAGAGAGATACCACATTATCTCAACCACCATTGGAGGGAAGAATGGTGAACCCAAACAGGTTGGGACTTGATAAGGCTCACCATTTTTACTTTTGTTCTTTCCTGTTCATATTGATATGTTTTTTTATGGTTTAATGCTGCCTATCTGACTATCTGTTTCATCTCATACTTTTGCCACTGCAAGTCTAGTTTTTGGATTTATGGATGGCACTAGTGCAAAATTATATAGCATTTTTCACATAAATTTGGAGAAACAAGTTACCGGACCTCTGGATCGAAGATGAGTAGTGGTGAAACAGCGCCATCGACACCATAAATGCCCTACCTCTGTCATCGTCTCCTCCGAGTCTCGTGTCTAATCGAAGACGATTCCAGTAGTATGTTTGGTTCATGTTTATGATTTTTTCTAACATTTTTCTAACACTTGGAGATGTCCATATTGTAACATCCCGTTACTGTTAGCAAGGGCATTATGGTAATATTGGGTCAGACTGATAGGTTTCATTGCATTCACTGATTGAGCATGTTACTGGCCTCTGATCATAGAGGAACAGGTTTATTGCATATGCACTTATTCATAGGTACAGGCATTCATGATTTTCTGGCATTTTAATTGTGAGTATGGCTTGATTGGATTGTGAACTGAAAACTGACTGAACTGACTGGATTATAATTGATTGAGAAATTAGGAGTAAGTGGGGCTTGAAAGACTGATTTAGAATAGTCTTAGAGTGATTGGCAACTGATAGTGACTTATAGGAAATTTTCTGGAAATTCGGGAGAAAATGCCCGGACCATAAATTTTGGAGTGACCGACTGATTGACTGTATAGTACTGAAAGGATTGTCCAATGGCAATGGAAAAATTAGAGTTATACTGTTAGGAAATAAAAATGTTGAGCCATTAAAATTTAGAGACTGAAATTTGAACTGGTTTGGAGACCTATATCTATATATAGTTAGGTTTGAATTTGGGGGTTTATCCTAAGGCAAAAAGCATTTCTTCTCTTCCTCCTCCCCCGGCGATCTTCGACTCCTCCCATCGGTGAGGATTCTTTGATCTTTCCTTATGCTAGCCTAACTGGTTTATTGTGATTGATGAAGGTTGAGAAGGATTGAGAGTGGGTTATCGTTGATTTCGAAGGATTTTAGGGTTTACGGTGATTTGTGGTTTTGATCTTCGATTGGTAAGTTTTTATGGCATTAATGTTGTTATTATGGTTGTTACATGTATTTATGGCATTTATTGGGAAAGATTGAGTAGTTAGGGTGTTAAATGTTGAGCTTAAAGAGCATTAATGGCAGAAATCGATCGGGCCTTCGCACGTCGCGACGAGCGCGCAGAGGCGTGAGGCTTCGTCGCGACGAATAATTAATTTATACGTCGTGACGAGCTCGATTGGACGTCGCGACGAGCGCGGGTTTATTCGTCGCGACGAGCGGTCTCCATGTCGCGATGAACGAGCGGGCGATCTTCTGTACGTCGCGACGAGGGACGTAGGTCGCGATGAGCGATGAAATTCTGATTGGATTGATTTTAGTTTATTGGGCATAACTTATGGTATAGACCTCCGATTGAGGTGATTCTCGATTCACTATGAACTAGAGAAAGAGGTCTACAATTGAGGATAATTATGAGAGTTAGAATTTAATTTAAGTGGTATTGATTTATCGAGATTAAGGTCAATTATGGTTCATAGTGTGACCTAAATATTGAATGATGATAACTGGAGTTTCAATTGAGGTTCTCAATAGAGGTTTTGACCCAATGGAGAGGAAATTGCTATAGGGTATATGAATCGGGGAGATTGAACTGAATTTTATGAATGGATCAATTATTGTCGATCAATTGAGCGAAGAGTTAGAATGGGGCTTAAGAGTTCCAAATTGGGTTTTGGCGCCGGGAAAATCGTGAACATGCATTATACGAAATTTCATAGAGACATATGCATCACTGAATTGTTTAATTGAGCATCTAGTAATGGGAATGTATTTTACTGTTATAGAGGCGTCGTTGGATCGTCATTCCACGGACATTGCTGGAACTTCTAGGCAGTAGCTCGGAAGTTATAGGTAAGTAACCTAGTTGGTTTCTCAAATTCCTGACTGTCTAAATGCTCAATGTGAATTACTTGCCAATGTGAAATTACATGATTACTGAAATATACATGATCGAATGGCATGCTTTTACTGTATTGGATTGGACTACTGCATGAAACTGGGAATTGTAATACTGGGCTTTTATAGCCGTACACTGTAGATTACTGAATACTGAATTACTGAACACTGCATAAATGCATAAATGCATAATCAGATAATGGATATGTGACCCAAGTTGCTACTATCACTGGAAAAGAGCCTCGAGCTCAAACAGATCTTTGCCTCGAGCCTCGAGGGAGAAATCCTAACGCGTCCCCATTGAATCTTCGTTGAGCACTTGGGCACAACACTGAATAACTGGAAAAGAGGCTCATATGCATTGTATACATATGACTAATTGAATTGCGACACTTACTGAATTATGTGATGATATGAGAGATTGCAAATTCTTACATGCTACTGTAGAATGTTGCATAATACTGTGAATTGTGATATGATACTGCAAATTGTTATAGGCTACTGCAAATTGTTATATACTAATTGTATCTTCTGTGTGTCGTGTTATGCATAATCTGCGAATGCAGATTTGAGTGAACCATCGATGATAGTTTCTCACTGAGTTCGCAAACTCACCCAAAAATTGCATCTAATTTTTCAGGATCAATATAGTAGACCCCTAGCTCCGGAGATAGTCTTTTCCTGCCGTGCGAGCATGCTGGCAAGAGAAGCGATGGCACACAGGTCGGTCAGCTGGGTTGGACTTTTGAGGATGACTTAGGATAGATGCTTGTATCAGTTTCCTTTTTGATTTTGTTTAGGGGACTGATATACTTGTCTATTCTGCTACTGGATGACTGTATTAAGATTCTTTTGGATTTTAAAAGTTTACTGATTTCTGATAATTGGTTTTAATTATTGCGATGCCATGTGGATTATTAGTGGGAATGTTCTAGTGGTGCACCTTTATCGTGGGATACATGTCGGAGCGACCTTCGGGCGTCTCGATGTGTACCCTACGGTGAGGGGGCGCTACATTAAGTGGTATCAGAGCATGGTGGAATCACTGTAAGAATAGTGAAACTGATCGGAATTTCTTGTCTGTTTTAGGTCATCCGTCCTTGGAGATCGAGTTGAGTTACCAGCTGACCTGGAATCGGTAGGAGCTAGTAGGGAGTCCCCGATGCCTCATTCAGAGGAGTTGCCTCCTCGAGTTCCTGTGAGACGGGAACGAAGATATGATCAACTGCGTAAGCAGGGGGCGGTTGACTTCTATGGCAGCACCGACCCTGCGGAGGCTGAGGGATGGCTAGAGAGGACTGAGAGAGTCCTCGATCAGATGGACTGCGACCCGGATGAGCGTTTTGACTACGCGGTTTCTCTGCTACAAGGTCCTGCGTATCAGTGGTGGAAGATCGCTGTCAAGCGGTACCCTGTGCCCCGTATAATCGACATGGGATGATTTTCTGAGGGCCTTCAAGGACAATTTCATGCCCAAGATCTATCTGGAAATGAAGTTGCAGGAGTTCTTAGAGCTAAGACAGGGGCAGTTGACCGTGGTCGACTATGAAGTGTGGTTCAACTAGTTAGTGGTCTATGCTTCTTCATTGGTAGCTACTGAGGCTGACAGGTGTCGGCGTTTTGAGGGCGGACTCAATCTGGAGATCCGTACCTATTGGCTAGATCGAAATGGGCAATTTTATTGGTGAGGCTGCAAAGATGAGGATAAGCATTACTAAGACAGCGTATGACTGAGACTGATCAGGGGACCCGGCATAAGAGATCCAGTGACAGCCAGGGCAGTGCTGGCAGAGGGTACAGTAAGCGTCAGAGTAGGCCCTTCAAGTCCGCAGAGGGGCTAGACAGACTGTTCATGGGCAGAGAGGCAGATTTGTGCAGACTGTTAGTGGTGACGGCAGTGCCAGAGTTTCAGGACAGTCTGCTCCTTTATGTGAGCATTGTGGCAAGAGACACAGTGGAGAGTGTCGATGGCTATCTGGAGCCTGCTTGAGGTGTGGTTCGATGGACCACCTAGTGAGGAACTGCCAGAGACTTTGGGAGCCCGATCTACTATGGTGGAAGATCGACAACAATGCTACGCGATGCAACAGAGCCGTGGAGGTGGATCGGGATGGAGAGGCCGAGGTCGAGGCCGAGGCCGAGCAGAGGGGTCCATAGTGAAGGCAAAGGGTCTGAGCAGCAGACAGCAGTCTCAGGCCAGGGTCTATGCCATGACTCGACAGGAGGCCCAGGATTCCCCGGATGTTGTTGCGGGTATGCTTCTAATTTCTGGTTTTGAAGCATATGCATTGTTGGATCCTGGATCCACTCATTCTTTCATTGCACCGCATTTAGCATGTAGACTGCATGGGGATAGGCAGAGGTTACAGTATGGGTTAGAGGTGAGTACACCTCTAGGTAGTACGACTGTATTGGGAGAGATCTGTATGGGGTGTCAGGTTCAGATCGATCGAGCAGTTTTGAGTGCCGATCTGATCATTTTGCCTCTGAGGGAGATTGACGTGATTTTGGGGATGGACTGGTTGACTGCACATAGGGCTATCATGGACTGTTATACCAAGGAGGTTGTATTGGAGTCTCCTGGTCAGCCCAGAGCTGTGTTTCGAGGAGTTAGTCAGGCAGTGTCAGCGAGGATGAATTCCTTTTTGAGTGCCCTGAGATTGATACAGGGAGGTTGTGAGGCCTATCTGGCTCACGTAGTAGATTCCAGAGTCGAGCCGAGATTGCAGGATGTTCCCGTAGTCAGGGAATTTCCAGATGTGTTTTCCGAGGAGTTACCGGGAATGCCACCAGAGTGGGAGACAGAGTTTGAGATTGATCTCGTTCCCGGTACAGCCCCTATATCGATCCCTCCGTATAGGATGGCACCGTGGGCGAGAGAGTTTAAGGTTCGATTCACGAGAGCTCTTGGACAAGGGTTCATTAGACCGAGTGTTTTGCCATGGGAGCTCCAAGATTATTTGTGAAGAAGAAGAAGGACGGACGCTGAGGCGTGTATCGATTATAGGCAGTTGAATTGGGTGACAGTGAAGAATAAGTATCCACTGCCTAGGATTGACGATTTATTTGATCAGTTGCAGGGAGCTCAGGTGTTCACTAAATTGGATCTGAGATCAAGTTATTACCAGTTGAGGATTATAGAGGCCGATGTGCCTAAGAGTGCCTTCAGGAGCAGGTACGGGCAGTTCGAGTTCCTAGTGATGCCGTTTGGGTTGACTAATGCCCCGGCAGCCTTCATGGCTTTGATGAATAGAGTTTTTCAGCCCTACCTGGATCGGTTCGTGATAGTGTTTATTGATGATATACTGGTTTATTCGAGGAATAGACAGGAGCATGCTGAGCACCTGAGGATTGTCCTTCAAGTTATGAGAGAGAGACAGCTGTTTGCCAAATTCACTAAGTGTGAATTCTGGCTTGATGAGATTGTATTTCTGGGGCACGTGGTGTCCGGTGAGGGTATTCAGTGGACCTCACAAGATAGAAGCGATTATGAGTTGGGAGATTCCGAGGAGTGTACCAGAGTTGTGGAGTTTCCTAGGATTGGCCGGATATTACCGGAGGTTCGTCGAGGGGTTTTCGTTGATCTCCACCCCTTTGACGAAACTGTTGAGGAAAAATGTGTCGTTTAGATGGTCTGAGGAGTGCCAGGAGAGCTTTGAGGAGCTGAAACATCGGTTGACGACTGCACCGGTGTTAGACATTCCATCTGGGACTGGAGGCTTTGTGGTTTACAGTGATGCCTCGCATCAGGGATTGGGATGTGTATTGATGCAGCATGGGAGAGTTATAGTGTATGTCTTGAGACAGTTGAGGTCTCACGAGGTGAATTATCCAGTGCATGACTTAGAGTTGGCTGCAGTTGTGTTTGCTCTGAAGATCTGGAGACATTAACTATATGGGGAGACGTTCCAGATCTTCACTGACCATAAGAGTTTGAGGTATCTATTGAGTCAGAGAGAGCTCAATCTGAGACAGAGGAGATGGATAGAGTTACTGAAGGACTATGACTGCACGATTGAGTATCATCCAAAGAAGGCCAATGTGGTGGCCGATGCACTGAGTAGGAGATCGCATGGTAGTGCAGCTCAAGTTCAGGTTTCGAGGTTACCTGGCCTGATTCAGTTGAGAGCTCTTAATGTACAGATAGATTTGGGCCAGGATGGAGCTCTGACTGCTACTCTGAGGCTGAGGCCGATGTTGCATGATAGGATCCGGAGAGTTCCGGATCAAGACCCTGTGATAGTAAGACTGATTGAGAGAGTCCAGGCCGATACTGATTCGGAGTTTGAGTTGAGAGATGGGACTTTATGGATGGGACAGAGACTGTGTGTTCCAGATGTTGATGAGTTGAGACGGGAGATCCTAGAGGAGGCACATGTAGCTGCCTATGCTATGCATCCTGGTACGACCAAGATGTATAATTCACTGAGACAACATTTCTGGTGGCCTGGTATGAAGAGGCAAATGGCAGAGTATGTATCCAGGTGTCTGATTTGTCAACAGGTTAAGGCAGAGCATCAGGCTCCAGTGGGTAAGTTGCATTCGTTGCCCATTCCGGAGTGGAAATGGGAGCGAATTACCATGGATTTTGTGATGGGGTTGCCTAGGACATCGAGGCAGCATGATGTTATCTGGGTCATAGTGGACTGATTGACTAAATCGGCTCACTTCTTGCCAGTGAGGGAGAGCAATACTCTCGATCAGTTGGCCCAGAAGTATGTAGCAGAGATTGTACGGTTGCATGGGGTTCCTTTGTCGATAGTCTCGGAAAGGGATCCCAGGTTCACTTCGAGGTTCTGGAAGAGCCTACAGACTGCTATGGGCAGGAGGTTGAACTTCAGTACGGCGTTTCATCCTCAAACAGATGGACAGAGTGAGAGGACGATTAAGACTGTTGAGGACATGCTTCGGGCATGTGTATTAGAGTTCAGAGGATCATGGGATCAGTATTTGGCACTGACCGAGTTTGCATATAATAACCAGTATCAAAGTAGTATTGGGATGGCACCGTATGAGGCCTTATATGGGAGGCCGTGTCGATCGCCACTGTATTGGAATGAAGAGGGTATGAGATCGATTGAGGGTCCCGAGCTGATTCAGGACACAGTAGATAAGGTACAGTTGATCCGGAGTCGCATCAAGGCGGCTCAGGACAGACAGAAAAGCTATGTGGATCAGCATCGGCGAGAGATGGAGTACAGTGTAAGTGATAGAGTGTTTCTCCTTGGAAAGGAGTACTAAGGCTTGGCCGTAAGGACAAGTTGAGCCCTCGATATATCGGTCCGTATGAGATCCTTGAGAGGATAGGACCGTTGGCTTACAGATTGGCGTTACCGAGTGAGATGTCCTAGATGCATGACGTGTTTCATGTTAGTATGCTCCGACGGTACCGTTCAGACCCGACGCATGTGATTCCGGCTCAGGAGATTGAGGTAGCCAATGATTTGACCTATGTTGAGCAGCCGGTACAGATTATAGGTGTAACACCCCACTCCCGTAAGACCCGAACCCGATATCGTTGGTGATATCCGAGTCCGTGTCCCACGAGAGTGGCGTACTACATCAGTCGATTTAAAATTCAGTATACATTTTTTTTTCTTCTTTTGGAGCCATTAACTCCACGTTCACACGGCAAACACAGTAAGTAAATAAAATCCGTGTTCAATATAAACCCGTTTCAGTTATTACAGTCATCCAGTAATAATTACAATAAGTCAATGCAGTAAACATTAATACCACAATGGCTCAGTAAAAATATAAAGCCTTGTTATACAGTGATTGCGGAATACAATTTACTAAAATACTAATGCGGAACCTAATCGATCCCAACCTCTAACCTTTACTTGTCTACATGAGATATACTCCGTGTCAAGGGGTATTCTTCAGACTGAAAAATAAATGCAAATTTTGGGTGAGTTTTGCGAACTCAGTGAGAAACCATCATCGATGGTTCACTCAATTCATGCATGTTCAAACACTTTACCAAATATCACATACGAACACAGTTCACAAATGTAATCTCAAATAGTACATACCATTACATTTCACAAATGTAAGGCGTATCGCCTTTCATACAATCCAAATTCAATCATACCATATATGCAATGCACATGAGACCCTTTCCATTTTCATTACGTTGTTGGACTGTGCATACCAAATCGCCTGTCGAATGGGCACATTGCGTTGAGCCAATGGCTCGAACATTGGGCTTGAAGCCTAATACATCGAGCCCGAGGCTCGAATACGTTGGACCCGAGGTCACATGCGTTGCTGTGAAAGCTCTCATATCGTTAGGCGTGATATGCCCCGATCCGGTGTTGCTCGGTCACAACCGCCTTTATCGATCATGTCCTTATGTATGAATGCATATGTTCCAATTTCCATTTACGATTATTGCTATCACTTACATTCAATGCCATTTTATTTCTTGGACCTTCGTCCATATTTCAATCATATATTTTTCCAATTCATTGCATCATACCATATCGCATTTAAAAGTCACATCCAATGTATCAAAACGGATAAGTAACACTTCAAGATCAATTTCCCCATTCCTCGAACCTTTGGTCCGAGATCTCCCATTCACAAACGATTACACACAAATAGCACCGTTATCTCATTCCCCATATTTCAGACACCTATGGTCCGAAATCAATCAAAGTCAAATACACATAAACCCTCCATTATCTCCACATGGCATAATAGCAAAATCTTAAACACATAAAGGTTGAGGAACCAACTAGGTTACTCACCTATTACTTCCGAGCTAATCTTGGAAAGCCTCTCGTGACGTCGGTCAATCGACGCTCCAATTGGACCTCTATATGAATCAGAAAAAGTACGAGTCACTAAATATGAAATTTGTGCTCATGTTGATGAGATATGCATGTTCATGAATTCCCAGTCCTAACTCACTATTTTCCCATAATAAAATTCTATGAAAAATTAGAAATCCATAGGCGCTGACGGTGCGCAATTCGGACCTCTATAGGTCCCCAATTAAATAAAACAGTGTTTACAAGTTCCGTCAATAGGGGCTACGTCAAATTCCCGTCTAAAAATTCCCGTTTTCTCATAATATGAAATTAAATATTCAACGAATCCGATGCCTCTGGAATCAGGTCAATCGGACGTCGGACGGGAAAGAAATTGACAACAGAACAATCAGATCAATTTATACCAAAAAAAAAATATATTCAAAAACAGAAATTCCCATGCGCCTGCCTCGCGGGGGCGAGACGTCGCCCTCGCGAGGCGATTTCACCTCATCTTGCGTCATGAGGCGAGGCGTCGCCTCGCGACCAGCCTCTTTAAATCTCGCCCTCGAGGCGCGTCGCCTCGCGAGGCTGAATCACCTCGTTTAAATGAGGCGAGGCGTCGCCTCGCGACCAGCCCGATTATCTCGCCCTCGTGAGGCGATATGTCGCCCTCGCGAGACGGCGAGTCACCTCTGCCTTGCCCTTTTCCTTTTTTTTCAGATTTCAATCCTACTTTTCCAACTACTCTAACTTTTAGCACACAAATCAGAAAAATACCCACTATACCTCATTGGAAAGCTTATGAAAAGCTCTACAATTCTCAAGAAGACTATAAAAATCAATTCCAACCCTAAGGGTGTCAAATAAGCCATCAAACCTTCTGCCTTCACAATTTCCCTCAACACAGGGCAGTACATTTGCAATTTCATAACTCACTGATTACTTAGTAATAAATTACCACAAAAATATGGTCAATAAGTTCACAATGTCCTCTACAACTTTCATGAACAACCCAAAATCAAATTCTATTGCAAACCAAGTCAATTAATTCCTCTAATGTTACTGTCCCTGAAATCCTTCACTTTGGGCAGTAATCTTACAAGAAGCATAACTTCCAGTATACAAGTCAATAAATTCAGAACTTTATATCCCTGAAAAGATAACATCTCAAACTTCAATTTTCATGAAGCACTCAACATCCAATTCGATCTCTAACAATTTCAAAACTGTTATGGAAGTTTCTGTTATGATCATCCACTCATAACCTAATGTAGGGTCAATCTTTGAAAATCATAACTCCCAATTCTGACTTCTAAAATTACAAACCATATGTCATTTTCAAGGTAATCTTTTCCTCTACAACTTTTCAGAAGCTCACTCACACCAATTCAGTCCACATAAAATGTTAAAATTGCCTCCAATCCGAAAGCTCACAAATTCACACTTAAGCTAGGTTTCATCCAAAATGCTCAAAACCAGTCAATAGTAATCAGTTCATATCTCTCAATATACAACTCTAAAATAGCAAGATCAGTAGCAATGGAAAGATAATTCAATATGCTACAACTTTCATGAAGACCATTCTCCTAATTCCATCTCAATTAATTCAGAAAATCAACAAAGTTCATATGTTGTGGTTTCGGTTACTGTTCACAAGCAATGGAACAGTAACTTTCCATTCAAAATTCACCCTTCTATCATTGAAATTCAACAACACCTATTTCACACTAACTTGAAGCCAACATCCCAAAGTTTAATTGGGCACAAACCTTGCCTCATTTGCATATCTACACAATAAGTTATGGTCAAATCAGGCAATAGGTCAAATATCAATTTTCCAGCTTTACTTCTATTCACTTCCTTTCATTCCAACACCCTTCCTACATCCATAAGCATCTTAATTGGACACAAAATCAGTTCCTATATCATGTCTACATTCACTAGGCATTCCTACCAAAAATGGGCAGCACTAACCTCTTCATTTCCATGCAAGAATAGTCATCAAAATTTAATCCAAGATCAAGCTCAAACCAATCAAAACCTTGTTCATTCACTAACCCTCTTTCATGTCTTACACAAACTTACCCAATAATTCAACCCATATGTTTCATGACCTTCATGCATCATGAATCATAAAGAATTAACAATATGTACCAATCAATGCATCTAGCAACTAAGGCATTAAATTCATAATTAAAGCATCATTAAAGCTTAACTAAAACACTCACCAAATCAAGCTCTTCACTTCTTCACTTCCTTCAATTCTTTCTTTACTACTCTCACTAATTACTTCTAACACCAAGCAAGTGCAAGTTCTCCATGGAAAGAAGGTAGTCTTTTAAGGTTTGGAGGGAGGATTTAATTTGATGAGAGAAAATCGATGGAGATGTTAAAAGGTGTAGGTATTGGATGAGTTTAAAACAATTAAATCCATCAAGTTTTTATCCCATTTCTTCCTCTCTTAGGGCAATAACCGAGAATGCAAAGGATAGAACCAAAACAAGTAATGAGTAGGCATTAAATGGAGGAAATGGTGGCAAGATAGGATTTGTCCAACAAGGATTAGAAAAGTCAAAGTAATTTAACTAATAAACCTTAATCAATTAAGCCTAATCAAAAAATTAACCCAAATCAACTCCAATGACCCCAATTTAAATCTCAAAATAATATTCCCAATAATACAGTGCCATTAGGTAGAAATTTTAGCTACCAAAAATCGAATAGGTTAGCGATTGGCGATTTATCCGATCGAGAATTTCCAATTATTTTTCTGAGAATTAATGAAATTCTCCAAAATTATAAAACATGTAACAGTGCACTCCAAATAATTTTTCAAGCACGAAAATCACTTTTTCTAACACGAAAACACGTTTAGGCTGATTCATGGCGATTTTGCGGTCCGAACTTTCTAGGAAAATTCCAGAAAAATTCCTAAAAATCCCTTAAAATGTAAAACCATTTATGGTGCAGTCCAATCAATTTTCCAAACTCAATTATCCCATTAATTCTAATAAAATTGCTTTAGGCCCAATTATCGGAATGTCATGAATGCATTTATCTTGTAATTCCATGTACACGATTGATCGTGTATCAATCTGTTATGCATGAACAGTAATAATTATTCCTAATTAATCTCATCATATGCCAACTTTACTATTTTACCCTTCCAGGAGGGGGTGGGATGTTACAATTCTCCCCTCCTTATAAGAATTTCGTCCTCGAAATTCTCAGTCAACGATTCCCTATGACAGTAATCATATGATTCTTCATATCCCATACACTTTTCCACTTAATGATTCACTTTTGGAGTGATCGCAGTAATCACTCTCAATCAGTAACTTCCATTACTAATTTGGCTAACTCTTTATCACTTAGACGATGTGATTTGACAATACTATTAGTTGGCGATCTCATTTCTTAGCTATCTCACTTGCCATTTCTAGAATAGTCACCTCCTTTGGTTCCGATATATATAACTCGCTTCAAGATTTTCAATCTATTCATTGATCACATTTCATCCTTCCAATACTTTTCCCCTAATGCCATATAGTCCAATTTCTGTTCCATTGAGTACGTTTCCATTTCTTTGGTACCTCCCTTAATCACGCCAGGGACAATTTACATTCCCTTGGTACCAATACAGTAACATTTAATTCCACTTCACTATAATCAGAATAATGTACCTAATGCGGTCATTTATTATATGCCATTCACTTTATATTTAAAATCGATTCTCGTAAGACAAATCACTATTCAATAGTGTTCACACACTTTATTCGGATATACATTTTACTCTGTCTCATTTGTCCGATCCGATTCCACTTTAGCTAACCATGCGCCTTCCTAAGTCACTTTCCTTTTCTCACACATTTGAGCCTCAAACCCATTATGGTCTTTAACTCTCAAGAGCACTATGCGATGTAACAATATATATTCTCCAGTGAATCAAAACTCTATAACAAGAACATAATCAAACCTTTTCCTATGGACATTCAACCTATAAACAGTTGAGCCAAGAATCACTTCATTCTATACCTACAATTACTCAATTTCACTTTTCAAATATGCTGACTAGAATGTCTAACTTTGACAGTTCACTTTCTTGTTCTTATGCCTTTTTATCGGGTACACTTACTTCTTCTTCAACTTTTGTTCACTATAGTTTTCCAATTCCATTTGTATATTCAAACTCATCATAAAAATTTCCCTCTTTACTTTCTGCACTCTTAACCTTTCTTATCACGATTTTTACAACTTCATTTTTCCGAACACTTCACAATTACCCCGATATGCTTGACATTAATTGAAAACCCTAATATCGTAATGGATACATTCATTAAAGCATTGTCATATTTATACCGTCTCTTTCCTCAAATTAACACGATGTATGCTTATGGAATTTACGGTCTTCAAGGCTTTCAATAATGAGAATGGCACTAATACCATTTATCACAGTCAGTTCAATTTATTTCATACTTGTTCAACATATTGTCGCAGTTCAATACTCACTGCCCACTTTTCCCAGTGTATGTATATCATCAGTATCAGATTCCTCAATTAATCTTATCGTTCTTTTCACTTTTCACCGTTCAACACTTCTCAACACATTACATCTCTAATCACGATTACTACCATTGTTTACCTCGCATAATTCCCTATTAGGGTCTTATTGACGTTACCGTATATCTTTTACCCTTTTCATTGAGTCTACACTGAGTGTATCTACAATTTCTTTATGAAGGTGTCACTACATCACCTCATTGTCAGTTTCCCTTTTTGACCCTCTTGTCTCTATTCAGTTTCTCTTTTTCATTTTCTCTTCTCAACTGTTTTCATATCATTCATATCAACATATGTTGATACCTTGTCATCCATATTTAAACCTCCAAAAATTCGGGACTCTTTTATTCTTCGTTTCAAATCTAGATTCCTCAACAGTTTTACATCATAACTGGAGATCGATTTACTTCACATTGCAATAGAATCACCCCAAATTAAAATCTCACTCATATGGCATTCTTTACATTTCTGTACATACAAGGCAGATAATCTCAGCAGTATGAGCTAGGACCCAATTTCACTTTTAATTTTGTCCACAAAAGTCTCATCAACCAATGATTATTCCTAATTGTGTTTCAATCCTTTTTCACTATACGTACTATCTCAATCAGAACACTTTTATGCCATCATTTAACAGATCAGAACATTCCTTTCGCGAAGGTTCCTTGTGACAGTCACTTAAACACTTTCTTTACCACTTGTTCAGTAATCTATACCAGAATCACTTTTCAGTTCCTCTCATACAGGTATACTCAGTCCACCTTTGTCTTACTTTAACCTTTTAAGAACTTCACACTTATAATCACTCTAAACATTTACCGCTCATTTCCTCTATGATTTCCATATATCTGTCACATACATTTCATTAGTCACAATCAACATTCTTGTCAATAGATATCCCTAACAGTAAATTGACTTAATTACAATAACTCTTTTCATGCACCACTATTGTGGTTTCATTCTTTTCAAGATCTTTATTTCATTCTCACTTTATCATTAAACTGTATTTCTCATTCCCCTATCCATTACGTGCAACTTGACCTTATAAGGTCATATCAATTTGGCTTATCAGCTTATGATCATTATTCCTATTTTTCATTCTGTTTTCTGCTACTTATCTTCTATTTTCCTCAAACAGTCTATGATCAGGTGTTCACAGTCCCCAATACCCGACAAAATCGTTGATACCACTCCATTTTATCTCTATCTATATACCTATCCATTTACCATTTTCGTGTCCATATACACCTAATTCAGTATTTCTCGATACACCATCAGTGGAAATCATATGTCTATCTTTTTCCTTATGATTTTATTATACTGATTTCCAAACTCGTAGCATAATAGTCACATAATCATTTCAGTTTCAAGCATATGCGGTCCAAATCCTAACCATTTCACAAATTCTTGCTTTATCTCAGACACTTTTATCTCACTCAAATAGGCCTTGAACATCTTTCCTTTTCGATTCTTTCGGTTCTCAATAAACCGTTCTGATACTTTATTGAGCTTCTTTCCATTTCGCTATTATCATCGCCTATAAAATCTACTAATCTCTAACTTGAATACAGTGAATCAAAATATGCCCGATTGGACCATCTACATTTTACTCAATTCCAATATTTCCCCCTTTTATGTCATATCAATGTAATCGTAATTACCTAACTATCCGGGCTTTTAATTTCGCTTAGATCTACTATAACCAATAAGCTTCCCATATCTCTAATGGACCTCTCCAAGTTCTCAACATCTGCATTTTTCTGTCACCATAATATTGTCAATTTAATTCGGAAATTCTTAATCAGTCTAGGCCAACACAGTCATTCGGCTATCACTTATAAGGGTTTCTAACCCAATACAATTTCAATCTTCTTATCCATTTTTTTCCTTTATCCTTTCCTAATTGATTATCCCCTTTTTGGGATTTTCACTCTAATCCAGTCTCACTCTTCTCTCACTTAGTCACTTGACCCTTATGCACCCGTAGGATTTATCCTCGAGCGACTCTGACTAGGGATCGATTACGATGCCGCAACGACGCGACTCAAATGCATGCAACCTATATTCCAAGCTGTGCCCGGATACATTACGCATCTCTGGCTCGATACCACCTAAATGTAACACCCACTCCGTAAGACCCAACCCGATATCGTTGGTGATATCCGAGTCCGTGTCCCACGAGAGTGGCGTATTACATCGGTCGATTTAAAATTCAAGTATACATTTTTTCTTCTTTTGGAGCCATTAACTCCACGCTCACACGGCAAACACAGTAAGTAAATAAAATCCGTGTTCAATATAAACCCGTTTCAGTTATTACAGTCATCCAGTAATAATTACAATAAGTCAATGCAGTAAACATTAATACCACAATGGCTCAGTAAAAATATAAAGCCTTGTTATACAGTGATTGCGGAATACAATTTACTAAAATACTAATGCGGAACCTAACCGATCCCAACCTCTAACCTTTACTTGTCTACAGTAGATATATTCCCGTGTCAACCGGGGTATTCTTCAGGACCTGAAAAATAAATGCAAATTTTGGGTGAGTTTTGCGAACTCAGTGAGAAACCATCATCGATGGTTCACTCAATTCATGCATGTTCAAACACTTTACCAAATATCACATACGAACACAGTTCACAAATGTAATCTCAAATAGTACATACCATTACATTTCACAAATGTAAGGCGTATCGCCTTTCATACAATCCAAATTCAATCATACCATATATGCAATGCACATGAGACCCTTTCCATTTTCATTACGTTGTTGTGACTGATGCGCTTTGGCTCGTCCCGAAGCGGGCACATTGCGTTGAGCCAATGGCTCGAACATTGGGCTTGAAGCCTAATACATTGAGCCCGAGGCTCAATACGTTGGACCCGAGGTCGTATGCGTTGGTGAAAGCTCTCATATCGTTAGGCGTGATATGTCCCGATCCGGTGCTTGCCACGGTCCTGGCGCCTTTATCTCGATCATGTCCTTATGTATGAATGCATATGTTCCAATTTCCATTTACGATTATTGCTATCACTTACATTCAATGCCATTTCCTATTTCTTGGACCTTGGTCCGTATTTCAATCATATATTTTCCAATTCATTGCATCATACCATATCGCATTTAAAAGTCACATCCAATGTATCAAAACGGATAAGTAACACTTCAGTATCAATTTCCCATTCCTCGAACCTTTGGTCCGAGATCTCCCATTCACAAACAAGTTACACACAAATAGCGCCGTTATCTCATTCCCCATATTTGAGACACCTATGGTCCAAATCAATCAAAGTCAAATACACATAAACCCTCCATTATCTCCACATGGCATAATAGCAAAATCTTAAACACATAAAGGTTGAGGAACCAACTAGGTTACTCACCTATTACTTCCGAAGCTAATGCCGGAAAGCCTCTGTGACGTCGGTCAATCGACGCCCAATTGGACCTCTATATGAATCGAAAAAGTACGAGTCACTAAATATGAAATTTGTGCTCATGTTGATGAGATATGCATGTTCATGAATTCCCAGTCCTAACTCACTATTTTCCCATAATAAAATTCTATGAAAAATTAGAAATTCATAGGCGCCGACGGTGCATAATTCGGACCTCTATAGGTCCCCAATTAAATAAAACAGTGTTTACAAGTTAAAATCGATAGGGGCTACGTCAAATTCCGTCTAAAATTCCGTTTTCTCATAATATGAAATTAAATATTCAACGAATCCGATGCCTCTGGAATCAGGTCAATCGGACGTCGGACGGGAAAGAAATTGACAACTGAACAATCAGATCAATTTATACCAAAAAAAAATATTCAAAAACAGAAATTCCCATGCGCTTTGCCTCATGGGCGAGACGTCGCCCTCGAGGCGATTTCACCTATCGTCGCGAGGCGAGGCGTCGCCTCGCGACCAGCCTCTTTAAATCTCGCCCTCATGAGGCTTAACGTCGCCTCGCGAGGCTGAATCACCTCGTTTGTCGCGAGGCGAGGCGTCGCCTCGCGACCAGCCCGATTATCTCGCCATGAGAGGCGGCGAGTCACCGCCTTGCCTTTTCCTTTTTTTTCAGATTTCAATCCTACTTTTCAACTACTCTAACTTTTAGCACACAAATCAGAAAATACCCACTATACCTCATTGGAAAGCTTATGAAAAGCTCTACAATTCTCAAGAAGACCATAAAAATCAATTCCAACCCTAAGGGTGTCAAATAAGCCATCAAACCTTCTGCCTTCACAATTTCCCTCAACACAGGGCAGTACATTTGCAATTTCATAACTCACTGATTACTTAGTAATAAATTACCACAAAAATATGGTCAATAAGTTCACAATGTCCTCTACAACTTTCATGAACAACCCAAAATCAAATTCTATTGCAAACCAAGTCAATTAATTCCTCTAATGTTACTGTCCCTGAAATCCTTCACTTTGGGCAGTAATCTTACAAGAAGCATAACTTCCAGTATACAAGTCAATAAATTCAGAACTTTATATCCCTGAAAGATAACATCTCAAACTTCAATTTTCATGAAGCACTCAACATCCAATTCGATCTCTAACAATTTCAAAACTGTTATGGAAGTTTCTGTTATGATCATCCACTCATAACCTAATGTAGGGTCAATCTTTGAAAAATCATAACTCCCAATTCTGACTTCTAAAAATTACAAACCATATGTCATTTTCAAAGTAATCTTTTCCTCTACAACTTTTCAGAAGCTCACTCACACCAATTCAGTCCACATAAAATGTTAAAATTGCCTCCAATCCGAACGCTCACAAATTCACACTTAAGCTAGGTTTCATCCAAAATGCTCAAAACCAGTCAATAGTAATCAGTTCATATCTCTCAATATACAACTCTAAAAATATCAAGATCAGTAGCAATGGAAAGATAATTCAATATGCTACAACTTTCATGAAGACCATTCTCCCTAATTCCATCTCAATTAATTCAGAAAAATCAACAAAGTTCATATGTTGTGGTTTCGGTTACTGTTCACAAGCAATGGAACAGTAACTTTCCATTCAAAAATTCACCCTTCTATCATTGAAATTCAACAACACCTATTTCACACTAACTTGAAGCCAACATCCCAAAGTTTAATTGGGCACAAACCTTGCCTCATTTGCATATCTACACAATAAGTTATGGTCAAATCAGGCAATAGGTCAAATATCAATTTTCCAGCTTTACTTCTCTATTCACTTCCTTTCATTCCAACACCCTTCCTACATCCATAAGCATCTTAATTGGACACAAAATCAGTTCCTATATCATGTCTACATTCACTAGGCATTCCTACCAAAAATGGGCAGCACTAACCTCTTCATTTCCATGCAAGAATAGTCATCAAAATTTAATCCAAGATCAAGCTCAAACCAATCAAAACCTTGTTCATTCACTAACCCTCTTTCATGTCTTACACAAACTTACCCAATAATTCAACCCATATGTTTCATGACCTTCATGCATCATGAATCATAAAGAATTAACAATATGTACCAATCAATGCATCTAGCAACTAAGGCATTAAATTCATAATTAAAGCATCATTAAAGCTTAACTAAAACACTCACCAAATCAAGCTCTTCACTTCTTCACTTCCTTCAATTCTTTCTTTACTACTCTCACTAATTACTTCTAACACCAAGCAAGTGCAAGTTCTCCATGGAAAGAAGGTAGTCTCTTAAGGTTTGGAGGAGGATTTAATTTGATGAGAGAAAATCGATGGAGATGTTAAAAGGTGTAGGTATTGGATGAGTTTAAAACAATTAAATCCATCAAGTTTTATCCCATTTCTTCCTCTCTTAGGGCAATAACCGAGAATGCAAAGGATAGAACCAAAACAAGTAATGAGTAGGCATTAAATGGAGGAAATGGTGGCAAGATAGGATTTGTCCAACAAGGATTAGAAAAGTCAAAGTAATTTAACTAATAAACCTTAATCAATTAAGCCTAATCAAAAAATTAACCCAAATCAACTCCAATGACCCCAATTTAAATCTCAAAATAATATTCCCAATAATACAGTGCCATTAGGTAGAAATTTTCGCTACAAAAATCGTAATTTGCTCGCGATTGGCGATTTATCCGGTCCGAGAATTTCCCCGAATTATTTTTCTGAGAATTAATGAAATTCTCCAAAATTATAAAACATGTAACAGTGCACTCCAAATAATTTTTCAAGCACGAAAATCACTTTTTCTAACACGAAAACACGTTTAGGCCAGTTACCGGCGATTTTGCCGGTCCGGGAACTTTCTCCGGAAAATTCCAGAAAAATTCCTAAAAATCCCTTAAAATGTAAAACCATTTATGGTGCAGTCCAATCAATTTTCCAAACTCAATTATCCCATTAATTCTAATAAAATTGCTTTAGGCCCAATTATCGGGAATGTCATGAATGCATTTACTGTAATTCCATGTACACGATTGATACTGTGTATCAATCCTGTTATGCATGAACAGTAATAATTATTCCTAATTAATCTCATCATATGCCAACTTTACTATTTTACCCTTCCAGGAGGGGGTGGGATGTTACAATAGGATCATGGGTCAAGCAGTTAAGGAACAGGGTGATTCCATTGGTGAAAGTCCTTTGGAAGAACCATTCTTCTGAGGAAGCTACATGGGAGATTGAGGAGCATATGAGGAGTCAGTATCCTCATTTATTCGATCGGATAGGTATTAAATTTCGAGGTCAAAATTTTTATTAGGAGGGGTGAATTGTAACATCCCGTTACTGTTAGCAAGGGCATTATGGTAATATTGGGTCAGACTGATAGGTTTCATTGCATTCACTGATTGAGCATGTTACTGGCCTCTGATCATAGAGGAACAGGTTTATTACATATGCACTTATTCATAGGTACAGGCATTCATGATTTTCCGGCATTTTAATTGTGAGTATGGCTTGATTGGATTGTGAACTGAAAACTGACTGAACTGACTAGATTATAATTGATTGAGAAATTAGGAGTAAGTGGGGCTTGAATGACTGATTTAGATTAGTCTTAGAGTGATTGGCAACTGATAGTGACTTATAGGAAATTTTCGGAAAATTTGGGAGAAAATGCCCGGACCAGAAATTTTGGAGTGACCGACTAATTGACTATATAGTACTGAAAGGATTGTCCAATAGAAATGGAAGGAAATAAAAATGTTGAGCCATTAAAATTTAGAGACTGAAATTTGAACTGGTTTGGAGACCTATGTCTATATATAGCTAGGTTTGAATTTGGGGGTTTATCCTAAGGTAAAAAGCATTTCTTCTCTTCCTCCTCCCCCGGCGATCTTCGACTCCTCCCACCGGTGAGGATTCTTTGATCTTTCCTTATGCTTTTCTTTTCATTATGCTAGCCTAACTGGTTTATTGTGATTGATGAAGGTTGAGAAGGATTGAGAGTGGGTTATCGTTGATTTCGAAGGATTTTAGGGTTTACGGTGATTTGTGGTTTTGATCTTCGATTGGTAAGTTTTTATGGCATTAATGTTGTTATTATGGTTGTTACATGTATTTATGGCATTTATTGTGAAAGATTGAGTAGTTAGGGTGTTAAATGTTGAGCTTAAAGAGCATTAATGGCGGAAATCGATCGGGCCTTCGCACGTCGCGACGAGCGCGCAGAGGCGTGAGGCTTTGTCGCGACAAATAATTAATTTATACGTCGCGACGAGCTCGACTGGACGTCGCGACGAGCGCGGGTTTATTCGTCGTGACGAGCGGTCTCCATGTCGCGACGAACGAGCGGGCGATCTTCTGTACGTTGCGACGAGGGACGTAGGTCGCGATGAGCGATGAAATTCTGATTGGATTGATTTTAGTTTATTGGGCATAACTTATGGTATAGACCTCCGATTGAGGTGATTCTCGATTCACTATGAACTAGAGAAAGAGGTCTACAATTGAGGATAATTATGAGAGTTAGAATTTAATTTAAGTGGTATTGATTTATCTAGATTAAGGTCAATTATGGTTCATAGTGTGACCTAAATATTGAATGATGATAACTGGAGTTTCAATTGAGGTTCTCAATAGAGGTTTTGACCCAATGGAGAGGAAATTGCTATAGGGTACATGAATCGGGAAAATCGTGAACATGCATTATACGAAATTTCATAGAGACATATGCATCACTGAATTGTTTAATTGAGCATCTAGTAATGGGATTGTATTTTACTGTTGTAGAGGCGTCGTTGGATCGTCATTCCACGGACATTGCTGAAACTTCCAAGCAGTAGCTCAGAAGTTACAGGTGAGTAACCTAGTTAGTTTCTCAAATTTCTGACTGTCTAAATGCTTAATGTGAATTACTTGCCAATGTGAAATTACATGATTACTGAAATATACATGATCGAATGGCATGCTTTTACTGTATTGGATTGGACTACTGCATGAAACTGGGAATTGTAATACTGGGCTTTTATAGCCGTACACTATAGATTACTGAATACTGAATTACTGAACACTGCATAAATGCATAAATGCATAATCAGATAATGGATATGTGACCCAAGTTGCTACTATCACTGGAAAAGAGCCTCGAGCTCGAACCTTTATCTTGACCGAGCCTCGAGCAGGGGAGAAATCTCGACGCGTCCCCACCGAATCTTGGTGAGTACTTGGGCACAACACTGAATAACTGGAAAAGACTCTCATATGCATTGTATACATATGAGTGATTGAATTGCGACACTTACTGAATTATGTGATGATATGAGATTGCAAATTCTTACATCGTAGACGCTGTATTGCATATCGTGAATTGTGATATGATACGCAAATTGTTATAGGCTCGCAAATTATGATATACTAATTGTATCTTCTTGTGTCGTCTTGCATTTAATCTGCGTAATGCATGATTTGAGTGAACCATCGATGATGGTTTCTCATCGAGTTCATAAACTCACCCAAAATTGCATCTAATTTTTCGGGATCGATAGAGTAGACCCCTAACTCCGGAGATAGTCTTTTTCTGCCGTGCGAGCGTGCTGGCAAGAGAAGCGATGGCACACAGGTCGGTCAGCTGGGTTGGACTTTTGAGGATGACTTAGGATAGATGCTTGTATCAGTTTTCTTTTTGATTTTGTTTAGGGGACTGATAGACTTGTCTATTCGCTCTTGGATGTCATATTAAGATTCTTTTGGATTTTAAAAGTTTACTGATTTCTGATAATTGGTTTTAATTATTGCGATGCCATGTGGATTATTAGTGGGAATGTTCTGGTGGTGCACCTTTATCGTGGGATACGTGTCGGAGCAACCTTCGGGCGTCCCGATGTGTACCCTACGGTGAGGGGGCGCTACACATATAAAATTTTTCTAATAGTGTTTCCTATGACATTGGTGCAAGTAAGATATCTTCCTCTCCCTGCTTTACTCTCCCAAGATTTTCAGGTTCTTCTTTTTATTTTTCTTTGTATCCCTCTTGCCCTTACTGGGGTGAGTACTGAGGTTTTTAGATATAGGTTTTGAGTTTGGTGGGTCGGGAGGTCAAGATTCTCTGGGTTTGTTGCTTGTTTTTTGTTGTGAATAGTAGCCATGGTTTCTACTAATCATAGTAAGTTTCTTGCATTGATTTATTTATAGCTGTGGGAGGTTTTGAGTGTTCGAGGTGCTTAACAATAACATGCTTTTTAACTAATATCCTTCTTTTAAGTTACTGAATATAGTTCCCTTTTTTTGTATGTCATGAGTAACGAGGTTTTCTGGGTAGGAGGTGTCATAGGTTTTATTTTGCTGGATTCCTTATGGAATGTGAAACTTTTTCTCTTAGTACATGTGCATACTTTGGCTTCGGTTGTTTTTTTCAATTCGTTTGCTATGCAAATTTGGCGTTAGGAGGTTTGCTTCTTCTCCTTTATTTTTAATAGGTCTGTTTAATCAAATTTCCTCTTCTCTAACGTAGTTTCTTCTCTACTTGTAAGTTAGTTATATTCGTTGATTGAGAGTTTCTAGTTTAAGTTAGACAGTTAGCAACGGTAGTGTATTACTACTTGAAGGCTAGGATGGTATAGCATGTAATGTCGTGTAGTTATGGAGTTCTTTACTTAGAAAGTCGCAGAGTGTAGTTTTAGACGGTGAGAGAGAGGGAGAGGAAGAGAGAATGGGTGTCTTGAATATTGTTTGTGTCGTTTAGCAAGGCAGTATTACACTCTGTTGAAATAGTGTTTCAGAATTTGGTAACTTGAGAATTCGGTGATTCCCTTAATTGGGAATACCACCAACTATGTCTCAGCGTCTTATTCTTGCGTGTAAATTATGACTGGAGACTGTGGATAGGATTTAATAATCTCCCATCAGTCTTTTCCTATTATTTACTGTTAGTAACACACACTTTTGCCATTATGAGACCTCTTTTGTTAGTCAAGGTTTTTATTTGTGCTGGGTATAACGTGTTTCTGCGAAATCTTTCTATTTGTAAACTCTCCAAAGACTCCTTTGCCAGCACTTCAGTATTTTTCCTTTTGAGCTCTCTTACTGTGACGAGAACGTGGGTGTTTTTACAGGATTGAGGTTCCCTTCAGTTGGTTCACTAGTTATTTACTTATCTCCGTCTTAGTATTAGTATTATTTGCATTTATTTTATTTATATATAGATTTTGGTATGTTTATTATTTTTTCTATTTAGTGATGTTATTATTGGAAGTGTTGCATACAACATCTTTCCACTTCAGTTTTTTTCTTTACGAGCTCTTCCATTGTTACGAGAACATATATGTATTAGACCCCTTCGGTTGGAACAATAGTTACTACTTAGTTGGTATTGCTATTGTTATTAGTATTATTAGTTTTATTATTATTAGTTTTTTTAATTTAGTATATATTTATCTATTTTGTTATTTTTATTATTAATTCTATTTAGTATTGTTGATATTTATTATTATTATTAATTCTATTTCATTTATTAATGTATTTATTGTAATTTTAGTTACATAGAAATTTTTCGTGCTAATTTTATCTTTTTTCTATAACTTGTATCATTCTTATATTGTCTCATTTGCATGTGGGTCTACCAGAAACAACCTCTCTACTATGTAGGGGTAAGGCTGCGTACTATCAGACCTCCCTAGACCTCGCTTCATTGCGAGATTTCGGACTGGGTGATGATAATAATGATGATGATGAAGTGCAAGGAACGAGATATGTTCACCATTCTTTATAAAATAAGCAACACCACTGTTAGGAGACCTATGCTAGATTTAGAATGTTGGACCCCGATCTTAAAGTGGAAATTTAGAGTTATTACTTGAAATAAAATGAGTATTTATATACATAAATTGTGTTATAGATGTTATTGTGCCTTAATGAAATATGGGTTTGTGTATGACCTTGAATTATGAAGTGGTATATGGATGATTATGAAATTAGAATGTGAATTAAGTATGGATGATGAGTAGAGAAACTTTAAGCATGAACAATGGTTATATATGTAAGATAGTATTTGGTGGATGACAAGATAAGTCATATGAATTGAGGTTGAGTGTTAGATAAATTCCAATGGCAAATTGAATTGTTTGAATGAGGTTGAAATAGAAGAAGTCAAGTTTCTATGAATGTTAAGTTTTGCATGAGGAGAAAAATGTGTATGCTGATTCAAGGGAAATCCAGGAATAATTGAAATATAATTGGCCAAAGTTTCCTTCTTTGAAGTTGTAGCTTGTTCTTTTATCTTTCCAACGAAACCAAGTATGCAAGTTTTCAAGATCGGAGTTGATATTTATACTTATTACAAGCTAGGATGTCGTGGTAAATGAAATTCCCGGACCTTTAGAGTTTGTGAAGTGATATCGGACTATAAAAAGTTGATTTTTGGTAAAATATGAGTAAAGGGGTAGTTAGGATAGATTTAGTACCCTTTGGAGGGGTCTTGGAGGGTGAAATATTTGTTATAACCAAAAGTTACACGGTCTGCCCGTGTGAATTTACACGGGCCGTGTATTTTCCAGCGCATGAACACCATTTCACCCGAAGGTTACACAACCTGACCTTGTGATTTCACACGATCCGTGTGTTTTGGACCTCTTAAAGACAGATTTTTAATTTTTGGTCTTCATGAAAGTTTTATCCCTAGATGTATACTTTCTAATGGTCTAAGAAATAAGTCAATCCGACATCTATAGTGAGAGTTATGGCGTTTGCGCCAAGGTATGTTCGATCTGAATCAGAACATGAACATGTTGGGTTTGTTGAGTCATAACTCTTTTGTCCGACCTTCGATTGAGGTGATTCTTGAGGCGTTAGATTTATAACATGATTTTCTACCTTTAAATGAAAATTTGTATCATTTGGAGTTAAATTGAAAAAGTTTGATTGAAAAGTTATGAGAGCATGATTTGAGTATGTGCACGCTTTAGCGTTTTAAGCATATCTTGAGCTATAGGGCTCCGATTGGGATGATTATTTCTTCAAAATGATCAAGAGATATAGAGCTTCATGTTTGGTATTAGAGAAATAAGATGAACCATTTATAACTAAGGTGAGTTTCTTAGAATATGCTCACATCTTATGTTAATTGGAACGATTTGTTCCTTCTGATTTTGCTATTTTCCTTTCTCATCCGATCTTGTCCAATCTTTTGCTTATATCTTTTCTGTCCGACATCCGATTGACTTGTTTTTCAAAGCATTGGATTCCTAAGACAATTAATTACATTTTTAGGAGAAATTATGAATTTTAGAGATTTAATTGAGGAAGATTGTTTGAATCAAAGTGAGTCAGGAAATTTTTTAAATACAGTTCAGTACTTTGAGAAATTCGGGATCAATGATGATCCGATTGAAGTGATCCTTGAGGAAAAATAAAATTAAGACATGGGGCTACAAGTAATATGAAGAAATTAAATTTCAATTTAGCCCCTAAGACTTTCAATTTCTGAATTGAAGTTCGGATTAGTATTCAGTCTTGGATTAGGAACATATGAAATTATTTTGGCCATATCATTTACTCTAGTAATCCAAATGAGGTGATTCTTGATTTGGATTAAACTAGAGAAATAGGGCTACAATTGTTATGAAGATATCGAGTTTCAATTTTGTCTTTAAGAATGTCAATTTTTGGATGGAAGTAAACCACAGGAAATTGTGTTATAATAAGAACAACCCGAAATGTTTGGAGTATAACTTTTGATGTAGTTCTCCAAATTAAATGATTTTGATGGATTTATAAAATTAAGACAATGAAGAACAATTCTATAGAAGGAAGGTTTGGCAAATTCCTTCATTTAGATGATAAGAAAACTATTTTAAAGTAAGCATGAACAAAAAGTAAAGTGCATGGGCAATTTTGGAAGACCACATAATGACTTAAGGTTTTAAGCTTATGAGTGAGGGGCAATTAGGTCTTTATCCATTCATTAATGACATGGCCACCTATAAAGAAGGAGGTTGTTGTTTTTGGAGGAGAAAAACACGATACCTTGAGGAAAAGAAAAAAAAACAAAATAAGAAGAGAATGAGAGAAGCTTTGGATGGGCGATGGAGAAAGCGAAAAAGAGAAGAAGCCTAAGGTTTTCGTTTTTTTTTCAAGTTTCCTAGAAGGTTTGAGAGATGATTCAAAGGAAAAAGGATAGAAGAAAGTAAAAGCTTCCTTTCAAGCTCAATAAATCCGAAAATGGTGGAGAAAGGAGGTAAGAGAAAATTTACAAGTTTTGGGCTTTTCATAAATTTTTGGTGTAGATAGTTTGGAAATCTTGTGGGTTTGTCAATTCTAAGATCAATTTTGGGAATTGCTTGAGTTAATTGGATTAATTTTGGATTTATGTGAGTTAGGGTTTAGGTCACTTTTGTGATTTGAGGATTTTAGAAATTCTTGCTTTAGATAGCTTGGAAACATGATGATTTTGGGTTTCCTATAGTTAATTTTGAGGATTATGCTATTTATGATGTTGAATTTGGATGATTTTGGTTTAGGGAATTTTAGATTTGAGGAAAGAAGAAGGACTTTGGAGAATTGATGATTGGGACAAATTCCAAGCATGGATATGAGGTGGGTAATATGTTTATAATTTGAATTTTAAGCTACTATGTGTTCTTGAAAAATAAGGAAAGTGAAAAGAGTTTTTAAATGTTTATTTTGATTGATTAAAATCCCTTGCCTTTGGGAAATGATTTAAGAAAGTGAAACTTGAATCGAATTGGTCATGTTTTTTGAAATATTTGAATAAGTTGAGAATTTGCCTTTAATTGATGATGTTATTATTTTTGATCAAAAAGGTCAAAATTGTTACATGAATCATGGATAATGATTGTGCATTTGTGAATTTGATATTGTTTGAATTATGATTTGAAGAAATTACTTTGATTTATGCATTCTTTGTGTTTGAGTGATTAAGATTTTCGATATGTGAAACTATATGATACGATGTTCGATTATGACATAACATGAAAAGTTTCAGTTTCGAAATATGCCTTCTGGCAATTTGATTTTCAAGCATGAATATGTGTTATATGGGTTTGGTTAGGTCCCTTAAGTGAGTCAGTACACTGTCTCTTTTTAATTAAAGCCTTTTTCCGGCTGCCCGCTAGTGACACTGGAGTTTTGATTTCGGACTCCCATAAGTCATGGCTACACCGGACCGCGATGCGGAAAGGTGTAGTACGTTCCATTCACGACTGCACAGGACCGCTATGTAGGAATGTGCAATACGTTCTGTTTTGGACCGACCCAAACCGTTTGATGTGTTATGTGTTTTTGCTTTGTTTAGAATGTGGTGCATTTATATGTGATGCATTTCATGTTTTCGACTTTAATCATGAATTGTAAAAAGGTTTGGAAGTTCGATGAATGATAAATTGGGGTTTTCAACTATGATGGTTTTTGGAAACCGTTTATAAATGTTTATGAAAGATTTGAAATTGAGAAGTTTTGCGAAATAAACCTTCGATGTTTTCCTACTGTGATAGTTTGATCAACTGATAATAAGGTTTGAAAATATTTTTGCTTATCATTTGATTTATAAACATATTATTCACGAGCTATCTAACTCACCCCCCCTTTCGTCCCCATCTCCAGGTATTCGAACAGGAGATCGGATGAAAGATAGTCAAGACGTCAGATCAACTTTTGCATGTTTTCGTACTTTGTATAAGTTAGATTTTGAGTAACTTAGATTTTAGTGTTGATTTGTATATGGCTTGAAATGCCATTTATGCTTACGAAGTATTTAGTTTATGATGTATATGAATTTGTGTATGGAAATGAGTTATGGGATTTGTAAATGAATTATGGACTTGTGTATGGATTGGAGATATAAAACTTGTGTGATTATGAAATATGACTTGTGATCATATATAGATATGATTGGGTGTGTTTGGATTGAATGAGGAATTTGAATATGGATGTTTTTGATTTGGTTTGCGAATTATGGAAGTGTTTTAGAAATAGGTTTGCGTTTGTATATGTTGAGATTCTGGACGGGAGAGTCCGATGATTCTGAGTTTTGATTGGGTATTATAGAAGTGTACATTTGCCAATTGCAAGTTTTGGGTTCTGTATAATGCAGCCGTTATGCTGCCGAAATTTTGATAGAATTGGTTGTATGGTTTTTGTAAAAGATGATTTTTGTGTTATGATATGAATAAGAAGATGATAAGGATTGAGACCTTGCATGTATAAGAATTTTGTTACATTTTGAGAAATTGATTTAGGATAATTTCCAAGAAAAGGGAAATTATATGGATTTGCATGATTTTGAATAAAAAAGGAATAAGAATAAGAAAGTAAGAAAAAAAATTTTACACCGGTTTTGATCCGTTCTAAATAGGATTAGTCTAAGGTTTCCAACGCTATTTTTAGTTTGCTCTCGGATGTCGAAATTCGTTTCAGTAAATAGATCTCTTTTATTCGATTCGAATTCGTGTTTGCTTTCTGATATGTATTCGACATTTGATTAGTATCCGATCTTTTTTGTTCGATTCATTTCGTTTTGTTATTCGATAATTCGAGTCATAGTTCGATCCGTTTTTTTTTTCAAGTTCCGCCTTATGTTTTTGTTTCGATTCTTTCGTTTCGATTTCTTAGCCTTTCTTTTTTCCACTTTCGATTTTGTTTTCGCGTTTTGTGATCCGTTTTTGCATCCGCTTTATGATGTTTGATTTCGATTGGAATTTTTGTTTGTTCGATCCGGATTCGATCCACTTTTCGCATTTGTTTTGTATTCGTCCACTTCTTTCGTTCTTCATTTTCCGGTTGGGATTCGGTCTCCGGAACGGGTCCCAACATAGAAGCATCCATTAACGTTGAGTTGTTATCTGTGTATACTTTATTAAATTTATAAACTTCCAAAGAAGCTAATGTTATGATTTAATTAGATGATCATACTATGGATGTTGTTATGTATGTAAATGAGTAAATGTTTCTACTTGACTTTTATATTCTTAGTACATATGATGATTCTTCTCTTAACATTGCACCAATTCTATTAGGAAGATCATCCCTAAACATAACTTATACTAAATGGGTGTGATTGGACCCTCATAATGGAACTTAATGGTGAAGTAATCCATTTTAATATCTTTAAAACCATGATGTATTCTAATGATGTTCATTTTGTTTTTTCCATTAACTCTCTTGATCATGTTGATTCAATATTACAAGAAGTTTTTAAGATAGATGGTAAGGACAAGATAAAGGTTTTTGTCACTAATCATGTTGCTTTGGAGACAAAAGAAGGAATGGAACTTAGTTAGGAACTCAAGATGAATTTCATATAATTACACTGTTTAAAACCTAGGCTACAAAATATAATTTTTATTTTATAAATATGCTTGGTTCTCATTAGATAGTGAGTAAGTCTAGTACAAGTGGTTCCTCCTAATAAGTACAATGTTACAGTGGTTCAAATTAAGACAATGAATTGGCTTCACACGTCTAAACTGATTGACTTATTTTCGTTGACTATAGGAAGTTGAATTAAAAACCTAGAAAGGATCACTTTTCACTAAACCTTAATCTAAAATATGCTCAAGTTTTAAGATCCAACCAAAGTATTTTATCTTAATTTCAATGCCTAAGACCTAACTCTAGGTATTTTATCCTAATTTCAAGTCCTAAGGACCAAGTCTAAGAATTTTAACTTAAGTTTAAATCCTAAGATCTATTATAGGTATTTCACTCAAGTCCTAAGACTCCACTCTAGGAATTTTATCTTAATTTGAAGTCCTAAGCACCAACTTCAGGTATTCTTTCTTGATTTCAAATTCTAAGATTCATTATAGATATTTCTTTTTAACCCAAATCCTAAGACCTAATTCTAAACATTTCATCTTATTTTCAAGCCTTAAGGCCAAGCTTTGGGATTTTATGTTAATTTGAAGTCATAAGACTCAATTCTAGAAATTTTATCTCAACTTCTAATCTTAAGATCCATTCTAGGCATTCATATTAATTTCAAACCCTAAAATCCATTCCATAAAATTTTTATGTTCTTTTTGAAATAATTACCTTCAACTTTAGCCATACACATACTAACTGATGCCCATACACAAACATTTAGAAAAATAAATTTGTAAATGAAACTTCATGCCCATACATAAACAAACGCAGAGGAGAGGACTGAGAAGACGAAAGCACCTCTAGGAAAATAGTCAAAGAAGACGATGAGGTGTGGCCGGAGAAGACGCAATAGCTCCATAATGCCAATGACAAATTGGAGATGCCGCAGAGGAAGCCAGAGATGCAATAGTTCTCGACCAAGAAGGAGACGACACAGCAGCATATTTGGAGGAGAAAGAAAGAGGATCATTGTAAGTGGAGGGAAGGGGATTCAGGAGGGTCGTTTTAAGTATAACAGGCCAAGCGATGTCGTTTTGTTTAACTTAAAAACGTTCATGCAGAAGCAGACGACGACATATATTTTGAGATTTTACAAACATACAAAAACATATTATTTCGTCAATAATTCCCACCTTATTTTCCTACGATCATAGATACCGCTGCTAAATTCCGTCCCAAATTCATTTCCCTACGTATTTAGTGACGGATACTGCTACCGTCGCTAAACAAAATTTTTCCAGTCAATTATATTGACAGAATTAGAAATTCCGTCAGTAATTTGCAATAATTTCTTTACAGTCGATAATTTTCTGTCGCTAATTTATGCTTTTCTTGTAGTGACATCCCCATAAGTGATGATCTGAAATAATCCTCTATACTATCTTGTCACTATGCTTAGTTCTTATAACTCAAGTACTTCAGTCCTAAAATTAAGCCAACAAACATAAAATCAAGAAAGATAATTCTAAAATAAATAAATCAATGATTATATTATTAAAAATAAAGTGTTCATGATATCCTAGTCTCCAGTAATGATATCAAAAACTTCTCTAACCTAAATTTAGCTTGTCTAAATTCATTCATTGTTTTGAAGCTAATATAATGCCTATAAATAAAATATATGCCACAATGAGTATCAAATCCAATAAAAGCTATCTAAACACAAGTAAAATACTCTCAAAATCATACTAAAAATATAACATAATTAGGACTTATCATTGAATTATTTAGTAAGTGTTGATTATCGTGGAGTTATAATAAATTAGTCTCATTGTGTATGAGTAGAAAATGAAAGATCCACGCATCCATATTTGTTAACATATTACAAATATAATTAATTACTTAACTGATAAGGCAATAGAAGTTTCAAAAACAAGAATACAAGATGTGAGTTTCATCAAAACAACATTAAAAATTAAGTATAATTATGGAAGAAGCGAAATTGTCCTTTAATCTATTGAAAAGCAAAAGTAAAATCCATAAAGTGATTTATTCTTAGGAGTAATGGAAATCATATTAATTATAACTTCTATTAAAATTCTTCCACTTAAAGAAAGGTAGTCTAACACAATTCACCTACAACTGACATATGTTCAAAGTAACATTTTCCTACTGATGAGGTCATTCTTATATACTCATACATGTCATGGTATAGTTGACATAGAATAAGGCCAACTAAGAAGAGCAAACAAAACTGTACTTGTCAATTTTATAGTGGCTTCTCTACTTTACGTAGCACATTGAATGACTAATGCCACTTAGCCCACCTTATCCTCCAAGTGTACACGAATTCGATTAAGCACTTAATCCCACCTGAACAGCCTCAGCTATAAAGTTAGAAAGCATTCCATCGCCAATTCTCATCGTGGGTAGAAAGCAAAAGTCATTCCGCACTAGGATATTTTGACGTTCTCTGACAACAGCATCATTTGGGGTTTGTACGGTCAATATCTTAATTACCATTTCCATAGATCGAATGGTACTGGGTATTATAACCATTTGATGATCAACTTCAATTGTACCTTTGACAGTGAGGTAATTGTCACAGGCCTGTTCTACTGGAAGCAGAATCACACCAACTGAAGCTGACTTGAATATTTTTGTATTTAGTGGGGCGGGGCCTATATATTTCAACAACCATCATCCTGTTTCTGAGTTATCTATATCTCATTTGAGATTTATAACTGCAGTCCCATAATCTTACAGAAATATAATTCCGGTTTGGATTGCTAGACATGCAAATGACCTGTGGAGCTACGTCCTACGCTCCATTTCTCCTCCACTAAAATGACCTGTGGAGCTCATCAGCACAATGAAGCCAATCATTAATCTTGCATCCATAACATTGTCTCGTAGCATCTAAAGGCCCGGATAGTAACGTTCTTTTAAGTGCTAATGATCATTAGATTCCTTATGCTAGATTTGTTGGGGCCACTGTTAGTCATTAACGAAAGAGTTTGAGAGCTGAAAAGCCTGAAAGTGGGCGGCCTTAAATGAACGGACACCGTCGAGTGGCCGAGTTGACTCTTAGCAAAAGCTTACTGCTTTTTCTTTAAATTATTTTGGAGGAAAGTTAATGATACATAAGAAATATTCCTGCCCAAGTATAGTAGTTTATTCAGGTACTGGCCAGTGGTGTCATACGTCAACAGTGAATGTGAAGTAGTATTTTCATCGTCACGCCCATCTATATTGACTCGGGAGTGATGATGATAATAAGAGAAGCTACAGATGAGGCCATTACTGATCATGAGTGTCTGTGGAGACTGGCTACGCTAGTCACACCTCCTAGATTACTTGTTAGTAAAAAGCTAAGCTACAATATCTACTTTGGATGATTTTGCCGCTTGACGAATTGAGGCGAGAAAGGCTAGGGAGATGAATGCTAAAAGAGCTGTCATGAGAATCAACTATTTTCTAGAGTAGTAGGTAATTTCCATGCGGCGCTTTGAGCGGTGAATATAGTGTTTTATATTTTTTTTTTAATTAAAAACATCAAGGTAAGATATTAAAGAAAATAGTTAATTAAAAATATTTAAATTGGGTATATGATTTGACTCTGATTCATTAAATAATGTATTTAAAATATAAATTATTACATATATTTAACAATTTGATTCATCTATACTAAAAATAATATAATTAATGCTCATGAAGTTGAATGTCTTAACTTCAAAATTATAAGTAGATGATATCAAAATGCTTTTTGTAGACATTAATTCATAAAGAAATTCAACCAGTTAAAATTAAAATTAAAAAGAATAAAAACTCCAATAGCCTACATAAATAAGAAAACAAAATTAAAATTAACTTTATGTTATTTTAATACAAGAATAACGATTCTATTAATTTTGAATTTTGATACTAGTTTTTATTTTTAAAAATTCTAGTTAATAGAACATATATTTCAGTTGGCAAGTTAAAGCTTGAAAATCCGGCGAGGAATAGAATAGAGTAAGACCAGGAGGCCTAGGAAATCTGGCAGTGAATTAGGTTTAGGTGAGATCCAATATTTACTTCCGACAAACTGAATCTTTTTACAGCCAGTGAAATGTGTTTTCTATGATTGATTACATGGCAATTGTACATTGTTGTCGATGTTGTTGGTTTTGTATTGTTGTTCTTAATGTCATGTCAGCCACTGCAATCGCAGGAAGGACAACAGGATGCACCTATGGGATGGGACGAAATCTGCTATACCCATTAACCAGTTTCAGTACTGTGCCAATGATGCTCAATCATTAATGTGTCTTAGCATTAACATTATATGAGTGACCACAATAAAGTTTGAAGTATGCAGAGAAGAAAAGCCAGTGAGAAAATGGAAGTAGGGCATTTTGAATTGTCTTCACTAGGGGTAGGGGCTAGGCATCATTTTGTTGGCCACAACCTCGCAAACTGCACTCATAACACATGTTATTTTCTCTTCTACTTGTATCATTTCTCAATGGGCGCATTAAGGTGAATAAAGCTATAAATATACCAACCAAACCCCGGCTTCGGTAGTATTCATCGTGTGCCCATAAGCTTTCTCTTCCGTTGAAAGCTTCGTTGCCTCTCTCTCTCTGTGGCTTTTCCAGAAAAATAAAAATAAAAACACTTCAACCGAGAAAATCATCTCTACACCTTGTTATTAAGGAAGGTCGAAGCTTTTTTAGTTGGACGCAACAGAAGTTGCTCTTTCGTTGAACCTATAGTTCGCTTGATAACCATTGTCTTTTAATGATGTCGTCCGATATAAGCTAGAGAGTTGCACACTACCTAATCCATCTCTTTTTTTTCTTCTCTCTTGTTTCATGTCTAAAACGGCGATGTTTCTCGCTTTTTTCTCGATATTGAGTTTGGATGTTTCAGTTATGCTGCTTATTATTGGTCTCTGAGTAGATATATCTATACACAGAGAGTAGAGTTTGGGAGTTTGATTCTAGCTGTTGGTGCTGATAGAGGAGAGGGTGTAGCGAGGAATGGGAAGGGATCGTCTGTTGCTGGCAACGGTAGGACCGCCAATAAAGGTGCGTGCGGGTTTACGGAGAAAGCAGGCTGGTAGAGGCTCGTACCGGGGAAGCTAGTCTAGAGAAACAGACTTTTGGGTTTTGCTCTTTGGTGGGGGTGGGGGGTGGGGGGTTTTCGGGGTTGCTATAATTCCCGAAAGTTGGTCACTTTGTGGTTGCCGGTGGCGGTGTGGACGCAAGTGCGTGGCTTTAGTGTTTAGTTTTAGGAATTTTGTGGGGAGAAAGGATGGTAACTGACTTGCACTGTACTCTAAGGAGCCTCTGCCTCAACACGGAGTGGAAGTACGCTGTCTTTTGGAAGCTCAAATATCGAGCTCGAATGTGAGTACTATAACTTCAGTAGGTCCTCACAATTAAGAAACAATTAGTGATGTTTTATGTTGTGCCATATTAATTTTGTTTGATATGAATCGATGAGTGATCGGGCACGTTGAGAGGCTCGTGATTCTTGTGATTTTGGTGAATTTGGAATTTAAACAATTGTAAGCCACATGTTCTGGATTTGTATATTTAGGATGTATGGTAGTTAAGTGACCCCAGGATGTGTTGTAACCTGGTTTTTCCTTAAAAGAAAGTAGTTTGTTCTTAATCTCTGATGTGAAGCAAGTTGAGAGTTCTGAATTTAGTTTTGGTATCCTCTTTAAGTAACGGCTTTTGTGTGTGTGTTTCTTTTTTTAATTCTATGGTACAATTTAAGCTTCTTTGGTTCTGACGGAGAGGTCAAGATTCGAGAGCAAAACGAAAACCAACTATGTAAGTGTTTTGTTTCTGCTTCATGGAACATTATTCTGAGTACTCTTAACGTCAATACTTATTCAGGCCCTTCTATTAAAACTTCTGTTATTTACTACACATCTGTCAACAAACAAGATTTCATCTAATGTAAATGACATCAATTACAAGATACATACTTCATGTTGTGTTCATTTAAGTTGTGTACTAAAATAGAATATAAATTGTCATGTAGATCTTAACTCTTACTTATAAACGTCTGCCAATTTGAATTAGTCCCTGATATGTAAGTTGCCAGCAATTACAACTTTAAGTTGCAATGTAATGCTTGTTATTATTTATGTCACACAAATTTTTTATAATTTTGACAAAAAAATTACACTGTTAAAAGGAGGATTTAAATGAGTGAGCGACTGAATAGGAATTAGGGTCAAGTAGAGCAACCAAAAAAATGTTTGTTTCATGTCTGTAGATAACGTGTGGAGTTGATGTGTATATAGTTATATCATACTTATTTGGTTATCTCAAAATATATGGTTTTACCTTTTACCATTTCTATCGGTGAGCTTTGGATACCAGTCCTGTTGATAACCTGGCTACATGTAATTTGAAAATAAACATGGTTAGTTCTGAGGCTACAATTTTAGACGTCCCTTCCAGATTTGGTATTTTTATTTGAAGATAGTTTAGTATTGGCAATTTTGGAGCCCTTTGAATTAGATCAAAGCTTGATAATTGGAATTTACTCTCAGTTTATATGTTTGACAGGGTGTTGACATGGGAAGATGCTTACTATGATAATTGTGAGCTATGTAGTCCTTCAGAGGGTCAACATTCTTGTGACACTCTATATGATTTGCATGGTGGGCATTATTCACAAGATCTGCTTGGATTAGCCGTGGCAAAGATGTCATACCATGTATATTCTCTTGGGGAAGGGTTAGTCGTCGAATAGATAGTGAATGCTTTATTTAACATTATTGCATTTTAATAGATGAAGTGCTTTTATTTCGAATCCCATTTTGTGAATCATTTAAGCGGTATGATGATTATTTGAATTCGATTTTTTTTCTTTCTTTTACCAGGATTGTTGGACAAGTGGCAGTGACTGGAAAACATCAATGGATCTTTACAGACAAGCTTGAAACAAATTCCTTCTCGTCTTTTGGGGTAAGTAGGGTATTGCATTTCATTCATATTGGATTAATCATGTGACTATTGTTTTGTAATCTTTTGTCCATTTGAGTCAATTCACTTCTCTCTTCTTGTTATACTTCAGCATTCTGATGGATGGCAAGGGCAATTTGCAGCAGGGATCAGGGTATGTCAAATTTCTTTAACTTTTGTCTATATTAATATGTGATGGCTTATTGCCCAGGGTCATTTTCCAGGTCCATCTGAGATTATTTCATGTAACTGTTAATGCACTTTTTTCAAACTTGTGATCTGTTCCAAAATCATCTCTCTGTGGTATAGGATAAGTGAATTTAAGATCTCAATTTTGCTTTATATGTTCCCTAGTTAAAGTAATTAGTTATTTTCTAAAGTTCCATATCTTTATATTGTAATTAATGTTGATCTTCTGGCTGTATGCCTTGAATTTTGATGTTATACTGGTTCCTCTTAATTCTAGATACGGGTATCCTCTATGATCTCAATTCTAATTGAATTAAGAAATCCTTAATGAGTGTAAATGGCATTATGCAGACTGTTGTTGTTGTGGCTGTTGCTCCATATGGTGTTCTGCAACTTGGCTCATTTAACAAAGTAAGAATTTTAGAGCATCCTTCTCTTAATTGTGAAAAACATGCAGACTACTGCTTTCGGCATTTAAGATATCGTATGAGACACATTTGGGACCGAAAACTGAACCAATAGCATTCTCCACGTAATTTCATATTTGTTATAAATCAAAGATGAGCCTTTCAACTGGCATTGATGTGTAATATAAGTTGATCTATGGATGACTATACAAGATAATGCTCTTATAAAGTTTTCTTGATTGGAAAAGTAGTTGGAAGAGGGTCTAGTTAGGTCTCAGTAATGCTCTGCTAACATTTTATCAATTTGCAAGTATTCTCCACTGATAACCATATGGATGCAGGGTATCGAAGAAGAAAAGAGAGGACCTAATTTCTAGCATCTTGGATGTGCTTGACACAATTTACTTTGTGTTTGTCTTTGTCAAATACATTAAAATGTTAACTTTCACGGAGTTAGGATTCTTTGATCATGGATTTGCTGGTGAAAATAGCGCTTGCATGCCACTGGAATCTATATTTACTCCTTTTTTTGAATGGACCAGGTTGTTGAGGATATGAAGCTGGTGACCCATATTAAAGATGCGTTTTTTACCCCTCGAGATTCATCAATTGTGCATGTTAGTAGTCCTCTAGAGTATAGTATGAAGACCTCATTTTGTCCGGTAAATATCTATTGCTTTCCCCATCCACTCTGCATATTGTTTTTGGTAAAATGTCATGCACTCTATTTGTGTGTGTAAGATATGTGAATTTCACACTGGTGGGTTGTTTAATATATATAGGAAAATAGTTATCAGTTTCTCCTTTTGATGATGTGGACCTTACTAATACTTGAGTGCTTTCCTGTTCCCAGCCAGGCTTACCGATAAAAGTTTCTACTCCTGGTACTTTTCCTGATAGTTTATGCTATCTTGATGGATCTGCAAATAAGGAAGGCCCAAATGATTGGTTGCCTATGTTTCCAGAGTTACAGAGAAAAAGTGATGACTCTTCATATGTTTCTTCTGTTTGTCAGAAGACATCAATTGAAGCAATCAACAATTATGATGGAGTTGAAATATCCTCACAGGAGAATGATATGAGCATAAACATTCTTCCATTCAAGGAAAGTAATTCACTCTTGGAGCATCAAAATCAAGCAGGATTTAATTTGATTAGTGAAGTTTCTGGAGGAGAGACCAGCATTCAGAAATTGTCTGCGGAGGAATCAGAACAGACTAGATCTCCACATTCAAATGACTTGGTTGAGAATAATATGGGTACTTGTTATGCTATACTTCCAAGAAAAAAATTCAAAACTGATTTTGTGAATTCCCCAACAGAACTTTTTGAGCGTACTCTTTGTGATGGAGTTAAACCAAATGACCTAGATATTCATATGAATGGGGGGTTGGACATAATACCTAAATCATCAGACAACAGCTTGAAAAAGGATCTGGAGTATCAGACTGAATCAAGTCACAGCAACATCTCTACATTTTTAAAGTTCTCTGCTGGATATGAGCTGCTTGAAGCTCTAAAACCAATTTCCTCGAAGAATTCTATGTACTTCGATTGTGAGGCAGGAAAGGCTGAAGCTGAAGATGTTGTTGAGAATCTTGAGATGTCAACAGGGATGAATGAGGGCCATATGACATTTGATAGTGGCTCAGAGAGCCTTTTAGAAGCAGTAGTGGGCAATATTTGCTATGGTGGCAGTGAAGTTAAAAGTGAAAAATCTGTCTGTACATCAATTCAGTCTCTGTTGGCAACTGAGAAAATGCCAGAGACTTCCATCCACGCTAATAATGATGTGCACTCAGCAGGGTGTTCAATTAGTCAGTTTGCTGTTGATGAAGAGAGTATGCGTCATTTCTCCAATTCAAAGGAGGTGTGTGGTGCTAATTCTAATGAATTTTCATCAGTATGCCTTAGTACTTGTGGTGAGCAATTGGATAGATGTTCAGAGCCAGATAGAAATAAGAAGAAGAGAGCTAGGCCTGGTGAAAATTCTAGGCCAAGGCCAAGGGACCGACAACTGATTCAAGATCGTATCAAGGAGTTGAGATTGCTCGTGCCTCATGGATCAAAGGTAACTTTCCTACATACCATCACAACTTGGACTTCGGCATTTTCAGTTTCTATTCTTGTAAATCTCACACATGATATAGGCTGAAAAATCTAAGAAAATTGCAGTGTAGTATTGATTCATTGCTGGAGCACACAATAAAGCACATGCTCTTTCTGGAAAGCATCACAAAGCATGCCGCAAAGGTCAATAAATGTGCTGAGACAAAGGTAAGGCCTGGTACCTTTTTATACGAGTGCTAATATGAAATTCATTTCTTCATCAATCGATGAACTATGTTTGTTTCCCTGCAATATTTTCACCTATAAATATGAATGAGAACTTCTCATCAGTAATAAGCCAGTTGGTATTATTAATATTGTTCCATTGGACCAACCCTCAAGCATATGCCCCTAGATAGAACTAGCTAGTGTCTGCTGTAGAGACAACAAGGGGGAGGGTGGTAGGATTACTACTTTACATTGTTGAGTGCCATACTCATGGCCATCTTGAGTTCAACAATTTTGGCCACCACTTGGAGCTTATAGTATGTATTACCAGCATAGTCTTCACAGCATTTGAATGTTGTCATAATTACCTTACTGGTCAATTTTGCAGATGCATCATAAGGCAACAGATGGTTCCTGTCAGGAGCAAGGTTCAAGCTGGGCATTGGAAGTGGAAAGCCCTCTAAAAGTTTCTTCAATAGTAGCGGAGAATCTGAATAAAACTAGGCAGATGCTAGTGGAGGTAACTACAGGTTGGATGTCTAAATACCATATTAAACTTATTATTTCATCAGAAGAAAAGAATATGATGTGTTCATCCGTCGAAAATCAACAACAAAAAAGGACCTCCAAAGAAGACCTTTTCTTTTCTTGGTTAATTATTGGTGCTTAGAAGTATTCTGGTTTGTGCAGATGATGTGTGACGAGTGCAGTCATTTTCTTGAGATAGCAGAAGCTATCAGAAGTTTAGGTCTAACAATCCTGAAAGGAATTACGGAATTGCATGGTGAAAAGACATGGATGTGTTTTGTGGTTGAGGTAAGGCCTTAGTTCTTTTATGAATTATCTGGTATGTGGTGAAGGAGACATTCATGGGCTTATATTCTTTACCTTGTCCCCGGAGATAACAGAAGATGTCAATGTTTAAATATACTCAAGTATATGCACAGTTGTAATCACTTGATAGAACTCCTTGGCGATTGCATAACCTTGTTGTTGGCTTTGGTAAACTTACAGCCTTGGACTGTATAATGCTCAAAACTTGCATTTTTATGATGCAATTTCTTGTACTACATGAATTATTTTTGAAGTTTCATGATAAATTTAAAACGGATTTATACCTTCACTGGGTTCGTGTATTGATGACATAGATGATTGACTCACCTAACGAGAAAAGCTCCTGATAACGAAGCACTTGTGGGCTGCAGAAATGGAGACAGCATAAACTTCTCCATCTCCTATACTTGAGTGAATTTTTTTGCTTTTCGATCTTTACCATAGCTCAAGTTTGGTTACAAATATTTCAGGGACAGAACATCAAAGTGATGCATAGGATGGACGTCTTACGGTCCCTCGTACAAGCGTTGCAGCACAAAGCTACGAGCTAACATCAAAGGTTGGTCAGCCCTTGGGGATGTTGTAAAGCAGCCAGTGTTTGTGATCTTTGATTGGCGTTATTTTGGTTGTGATTCTTTTTGGTTTTCCCCTTCTCCTATCACTTCCCAAAGAACAAGGAAACTAGAGAAAAGGGAGTGGACGATGTCTTCTGTTAAAAGAGTTTTCATAGATTTATTAGTCTGAATATATAAAATCTCAACAGACTATTAGGTAAAATGCAAATGATTCACTTACTTGCTTACAGGTTGATTCCGCTGTGGTCGCACCCCAAAAAAAAAAGAAAAAAGAAATTCAAGATTGCCTAGACCAAGATTTGTAAAAAAAGCAAGCATTTTTTTGAAAAAGTAAACGAGAAGATGATATTTATATCACCTGAAAATGGTGAAAGAAATCATAGTTTAAAATAGGAAAGGGTTGAGTTACCGTCTAATCCTTTGGACTTAAAGTGGGACATAAACTCGCAAAAATGAGTATCCCTGTATATTGGTGCATTGTCGGACAGAAGAAGCTCCTTCAAAGCTCCGTAGGGTTTAAAGTTATTAGCTGTACTTGGGTAGAAAAAGCAAGCAGCTGAAGCTCTTGATCCCGCGCTCCCCACCCGAACTCTATGCTCTACGCTTATGAACTTCTCATTGGTGATGAGCTGTGTTCAATCTCGAATTAAATGAATTTATGTGTTGGAATTTGGAAGATACAGACTAAGTTAAATGTAAATGAATGAATCTTACCTGCATCAAGTCCCCTATGTTGACTACTAGGGCACCATGTAGCGGGGGAACATCAACCCATTGATTACGAGTGCAAACTTGGAGGCCACCTTTGTCGTCCTGAAGGAGTATTGTCAAAAAAGACGGGTCCGTATGCCTTGTGGCTCCCAATGTCAGCTCTGGCTGTGGACAAGCCGGGTAGTAATGGCACGTCAATGATTCAGTTTCCATGCAATCCATGCTTATTAGATGCTCTCTCCTTAGCCCTAGTGCCTCTGATAGCAATTCTGCCACCGTTCTTCTCAGTTTTATTATCTCTTTCATGTACTCCCTCACTGCTTCTCTGCAACATAGTTAATCATATCAAAACTTTTGCATCTACATAAATCCCAACAATTACCTCTCCATACTTTTACCTGCATATTTCTGGGAAGAGTTGAGGTTCTATTTCACCATCTGGGAAGTAAAATGCTAATGTATCCCTCCAATTTGCTGGTGCTTTACTCACTAGAAGATCTCCGTTACTAAAATACCTCACTCTTCTGTTTGTGTCTCGCGAGTACCATTTCATCTTCTCTTCCTTTGTTCCTTCATGGAATTCTCTCACCCCTGCTAGCATGTCGTCCATTACACCCATAGGAACTCCATGATTAACCATTTGGAAGAGACCCCATGTTTCCGATGCTTTCCTAATCTCTTCTACTATCTCCTTCCTTCGACAACTTTCAAACCCTTCCATGTCTATCACCGGTATCTCAAAGCTGCTTTTATCATTTTTATCAGATAACAATGGAGAGTTTTGCTCGTTCTCTGGCGGATGGACAAAAAACCTCGGGATTTCTTTCACGCCATTGTCTACAAGTCCTTTAACTCCAGCTTTTGTTTCATCAAATGCCTTCACTTCCTTTGCCTTGTCATATTTGGACCCTTCTCCAGGAATAGCATTGCCTTCCATAGTTGGTATTTAGTTCAAGAGTAGATATCGAAGGTCAATAGTAGAAACTACTACTGATCAGCTAGAGGTGGATGCTGGAAGCTGAATGGAGATGAAGCAATTAAACGGTAAAAGAGAATGAATGCCTTGTATTATTAAAAAGAATTAGGATAAGGGGAGAAAGAACCAAACTTGGCAATAGACCACGCACTAGGAGATAACCAAAATTTGTCCTTTTCTTTAAACCATCTTAGTCTGGAGACGTAACCAGACACATTGCATGGGCAAATTAGAAACTTGTCTTTTCCTGGAAATTATTTTGGCCTTTCAACTTATGCCTTGCACGGATCAGTATTGCCAACAAGAAAAGGAATAGAGTCAAGCTAGCCACTTTCAACTCATGCAAAATCAAGGTCCACAAGAATCTTGAAAGGGACAACCGAAAACCAAATAATTCAATTTATAATCAGAGCATCCGATTTTACTTTCTTCTTTATGTATCATCAAATGGGGGAAATAGCGTTTGGAAGTAGATCAAAATCAAGAATTTGGGACCATAGCATCGTCAGTTCCACCGAGCATGTAACCCACAAAATCTTTTACTTAATGATATTTCAGTAAATGATTCTAAGGTTGAGCAGAGATATTTCTGAAAGTAGTTTGGAGAACTTGAGAACAGGGTATGCATTGAATCCAATACGGACCTTTAGAAGGAGAGGGCATCAACCCAAACTAAACAATTCATAGATGTTGTCAGAAAAGAAGGCAAAGTGGATGCTGTTAAACAGTTGTTACATTAAAAACATAAATAAATAAATACACGTTTCTGTTCATCCCATGATGTAGTATTTTATTTGTTTATATAAAAAAAAAAGTATTCTCATTCCTCCATCATCAAAATATATATATTAAAATAAAGCTCTAAGTTTGTCCCCTTTTTTACTTTTACTGAGATTCCAATTTGTGTTGATTGATTAAACTTTGTAAATAGTTACTTGGTTGCTATCAGCCAAAAAGACAGTCATATAGTATTTAGGGCGTCTAGATTTTGTTCATTAGTGTGTACTGGGTGGAGTGATGGACTCAAAGTTGGACTTTTTTGTTACTTCGCACCGGTAATTCTCTTGTTTAGTTCTATATCAACAATTCATATCATACTATACATATCCTGTTGTTTTAAAATTTTCTAACTTTATTTAACGAAGTCATCACCATTATAGAGTCCTCACTTGGTCTCCATTTATATATATAATCAATTCCCACATTAAGTTTCAGCATATTACATTGCACCTATGAATTTATATATCGGGCATAAAATTAGTGTAGTGCAAACTTTTCTCTCTAGTTTCAACTTGAGCATTCGTTAAGAAACTCTACCGTAAGAGCATTAACCAAATTTCTAATGGATTAAATATGTCTAAGACATCGAAGGAAAAAGGAAAAGGGTTTAATTTTGATGTAAGAAGCAAGATATACACGAATGTAAAACAACAAAACAAGAATACCAACTGGATTTGCATATCAATCATGTTATACCTTAAAAAAAGACATCTCTGCTGTCAATAAAACAAAAAGCAAGAGGGGAGAGAGAGAGCACAGGTTGACATAGACTTACCGAGCAGCCGTGTATGGGTCTAGTAGTGCGATTCCTCTGTGTGTTCGGTTCATATTGCATGAAAATGACTACTTAGCTGCTGAAAGTACAGTTAGGAGATATTAGTTACATATAGAAGAACGTGTGATGTCAGGAAGAAGCTCTTACAGGAACTGGAAATCATATCGCCGTTCGCAGTTCACTTCTAAGATTTAAGTGGGCACTTAAATATTGAATGATATTATTTTACTAATAAGCCGGCTTTTGAATTTGCATCCACTTCAACTGCTCATCTTCCCAATTCGGTCAAAGAAACAATGATCCAAACTTAATGACAATTATCTAGTGTTCTGCTTCCAGATTTGTAAGCATAGACGCAAAATATGCAACATACATACATCTGAGGATGTCATGTCTAAAATTTTAAAATTTTGAGCCACGGTTTATATAATAATTGCAGATAATTAAAAACGACGTGGTGTAATTGCAAAATACATCACAATAGCACTAAATTACAATGACTAAGTCAACCATTAATGTTGGTGAGTTAGGAATGGTCATCAATTCTATGTAGTTTTCCTTTATATTTTACAAAGAAGTTGTTTCTTTGACTTGAACTTACGATTTTCTGATCATAAAGGAGTAACCTTAACAGTTATTTCAAGGGCCGTCTTGTCTCACACTTACATATGATGGATTTAATTAATAAGATATATACATGTTATCATACCTGTCTAATAACTCGTGTAACTAGTAAACGATGAGATCTTATACATCATTCATATTATTAGAGAATTTAACGTTGAATTTTGTTATTGTTGTTGTTGTTGTTGTTATTATTATTATTATTATTATTATTATTATGCTTTTAATTAAAGTTATAAACTTAATTTTTGTAATTATAAACTTATTTTTGTAAAATTAAATATCGAATCTAAATTCTTGTAAGAATATTCAACGAAATACTAAGAAATATAATATTCGTGCCCTTATAATTTTTTGAAAATCATGACTTCATAAGTTATTTTTCACATCAATAACTAATACTAAATAGCTAATTTTACCAAACATCTTTAATAAACAGCTGATGTTAATAGCTAATAGCTGATAGAATCAGCTATCAGCTAACCGTTGATAGAATCAGCTAACAGCTAATACAATCTGTTGTTTGCCAAATGTTGAGAGTTCGACTAAGTCAAAGTAGTTTTTCTTATCTTTTGTTATTTATCCTATCTTTTAGGATATTATTTTGTTTGTTATTCAAATTTAAATTTTGTACAGATTCATTCAATTTCTGTTGTAATCTCTGTATTTATAGTTGTTGAAAATCAGTAAGATTTGAGTTTATTCTTCGACCAAAACTCCTCTCTTTCATGGTATCAGATTGCCAATAACCGGTTTCAATCACCATCCTCTTCCTTCTCCTTTTGTTTTTCGCCATGGCCAACACTACCGCAACTCCTTCCTCTATCCCGTCTATGTCGAACCAAATAACCATAAGCTCACCCCTTCCAATTACCTACTTTGGAAAACAAATGATGCCTCTTCTCTACAGTCAGAAACTTATTCACCATGTGATGGTACCCAAGCCCCTCCCAAAACCATCAACAATAACCCTAATCCCGCGTATGAGCCGTGGTTTCTCAAGGATCAAATGGTGCTGAGTTGGATCCTTGGATCGTTGTCTGAATCCGTTTTGTCGCAGGTCGTCGGCGCAACCACCGCTCACGCAGCTTGGTCGAAGCTGCAAATGACGTTTGCTTCTGGATCCCGTGCACATGTCCGGACTCTCAAGGGCTACTTGCATGCCCTCTCTCGCGGAGACGATTCTATAGTCACGTATATGGATCGTGCTAAGCGTATTTTTGATCAACTTGGGGCTCTCGATGCTGCTATTTCTGAAGATGATCTTGTTGATCATATTTTACGCGGCCTTGGTTCTGATTATCATCCTTTTGTACGTAACATAGAGGCAAAATTACAATATATTTCTTTTGATGATTTATTTGGTTTGCTTCTTTATGAGGAATTGCAGTTGCAAGCCACTAGTGAGACACTCAATCCTCCTGCCGTTGCTCATTATGCCGGCCGACAGTCTTCTTCTGCTACCAATCGTGGTCGAGGCCGTGGTAATCGGTGAAATGGTTCCTATTCGGGGTGTGGCCGAGCCACCTCTCCTACCACCGAACCCACTTATTACAATTGTCGTGATCGTGGCCATACAATCCGACAATGCCCCAGCCCCAAATATGCCGAAACAAATCCCAAGCCGTCAGTCAATTATAGCTCATCCCCTCACACCAATACCAAGCAGTGGGTCGTTGATACTGGCGCTACCCATCACTTGACTTCAGAATTGGAAAACCTGGGAATTCATTCCGAGTACACTGGGACCGATGAAGTTACTCTTACCAATGGTAAAACCTTACCTATCTCTCGTGTTGGCTCAACTACTTTGTTTCTTAGTTCTTGTCCTTTTAATTTATCAAATGTTCTTCATGTTCCAGAGGCTAATCTTAATTTGTTGTCTGTTCCTCAGTTTACACTCACTAATGATGTCTCTGTTGAATTTTTCCATGATTCGTTTGTGATTAAGGACCATGCAGATGAGCGACCACTTCATGTAGGGGTCATCCGAATGGGTTATATCGTCTTGCTCTTGATCCAAAGTGTCTCACCTTGTCATTCAGTTTCCTTGCCTACTTGGCATGCTAGATTAGGCCATGCTTGTTCGAACACCGTTAATAAAGTTTTGAGTCTAAATAAATTGTCCGCTTCTTTTAAGCGAGATTCGTCATTATGTGAAACTTGTTGTGTTAGTAAATCTCACAAATTGTCTTTTTCTGATTCTACTTATGTAGCAAAGCAACCTTTAGAATTAGTTTGTTCAGATTTATGGGGTCTGTCACCAATTGCTTCGGTTGATGGTTACTTATATTACGTTGTGTTTTTTGATCATTACACAAAATATACATGGATCTATTTTTTGCGACATAAGTCCGATGTTTATAATTGTTTCATTAAGTTCTGTGCTATCATTGAAAAATACCTTGGTAAACCTATTAAACAATTTCAATCAGATTGGGGTGGGGAATTTCAAGCTCTACAAAAATACTTAGCCTCCAATTCCATTATCCAATAAAGCTCTTGTCCCCATACACCTGAGCAAAATGGTTGTGCAGAAAGAAAACATCTCCACATAACCGAAAGCGGCCGAGCCTTGTTGCACCGTGCCTCCGTACCACCTAAATATTGGGATCATGCTTTTGCTGCAGCCGTATATACTATTAACCGATTGCCAAGTCCCTTGCTTAATCATAAATCACCACACCAAGTAATTTTTCAACGAGACTTAGATTATCATTTTTTATGTGTCTTTGGTTGTTGTTGCTATCCTTGGCTTCGTCCCTACACTAAAAACAAGCTTGAGCCTAGATCCACAAAATGTGTTTTTCTTGGTTATAGTATTCTTCACAAGGGTTATAAATGTTTATCTTTGTCTACCAATAAGGTGTTTTACTCACGTCATGTTATTTTTGATGAACAGGTTTTCCCGTTTAAGACAAGTGATGGAAACGCATCGGTTCTCGGTCCACCACCTTCCCCCTCCAGCATCTTTTCTCTCGGCCAAAGACACCATACCTTCCCATCAACCTCCATATCGTCACCTAATATATCTCCTACTGTCCCGCCTCCACCTAATACTACAGTCCGATTGTCAGAATAACCGCCTCGGTGAATTAGCTTCAATCGCCATGCTTCCTCGACTCGCCTCGACCGACCTTCTATCAATCCCTCGGCAGTACCATCAGCTGCTCCTGCTGCTCCCTTGCGCCATCCTATGACCACTCGGTCCCAAATCGGTTCCCTGAAACCAAGAGTCTTTGCCACTACAGTCTCCGATGTCTTGGCTGCACCCTCCTCATACACTGATGCGGCTAAACAACACCATTGGCGCAAAGCAATGTCTGAAGAAATCGATGCCTTGTTATCTAATGGCACATGGGATCTTGTTCCTCGATCCAGTGCATCTAATATTATTGGCTGCAAATGGGTGTATCGTGTTAAAACGAAGGCAGATGGTTCGCTTGATCGTTACCGCGCTAGGCTTGTTGCTAAAGGTTTTCATCAACGTCCGGGTATTGATTATGTTGAGACGTTTAGTCCTGTTATTAAACCAACAACAGTGCGGCTAATCCTATCTATTGTTGTCAATCGTAAATGGTCTATTCAGCAGCTTGATGTTTCAAATGCTTTTCTTCATAGGGCACTTGATGAACCAGTTTTTATGGAGCAGCCTCAAGGCTTTATCGATCAAACTAAGCTTGATTTTGTATGTGCTATCAAAAAGTCACTCTATGGTTTAAAACAAGCACCCCGGGCCTAGTATTTCTGTCTCGCAAATGCTCTTCAATTGCTTGGTTTTCGAGGCTCGAAGGCTGACATGTAACATCTCACCCTCTACTGGAAGGGTAAAATAGTAAATTTGGCATAGGATGAGATGGATCGGAATGACTTAGGACTGTTCATGCATAATAGGATTGGTATACAGTATCATTTGTGCACATGAAATTACTGTACATGCATACATGACATTTCCGGTTTGTGTACCTAAGGCAAATTTATCGTGATTAACGTAGCTATTGGGTTTGAAAAATTATTCTGAGTACGCCATTGAGTGTTTTATATTTTTAGGAATTTGTGAAAATTTTTCTGGAATTTTTCGGGGTACTTGCCCGGACTAGAAAATTCCAACTGGCTGACCGAGTGGATTTTTCTGTATTGCATAATGGGCATTGGAATATGGGATAAATACCTTTTTTGGAATTGATTGGGTAAAATTTTATTAGGGTTTCTTAAGAAATCCTATTCTATGTTTTGTCCTTTGTCCTTTTCTTTCTTAAATTTGGACAAGTGTCAAATTGACACCTTGCATTGAATGGTTGAATAGGTGCAAGTGTTCTCGACTCTTCCGTGAAAAAAAGATGAATTTCTTGCTTTCTTTATTCCATTCACCCACGTCTTTTCAAACCCATTTGCAATAAATGAACCACCGAAACTCTTCTCTTCTTCCTTTGCACTAAACTTTCGAAAATCCCTTTACAAGCCTAAACCTCTTACTTCTTTATTATGATGGTGATTGTACATGTGGAGTGAAGTGGAGAAGTTGATGCTAGGTGAAGAAGTTAAGAGTTGAAAGCTTAAATTGGTAAGTTTTTTATTATGCTTTAATTATGTAGTTAATGAATGATGGTTGTTAGAAGAAAGATTGAAGTGTTTTCATTTGATTTTGAATTGAATATGGATGATTATTCTTGCAAAGAATGTAAGAGGTAAGTGCTGCCAAATTATGGTGGTTATTCCTAGTGAATGTAGGCATGATATAGGACTGATTTTTTGTCCAAATGAGATGCTTATGGTCGTAGAATTTAAAGTGGCATGATAGGAAGTGTATTGGAGAAGTAAAGCTGAAAATTGGTTTTTGACTTACTGTACTGTTTTGAGCATAACTCATTGTGTGGTTATGCAAATGAGTCGAGATTTAGGCCCAATTAAACTTTGGGTTGTTGGCTACATTTTTGTTTGAAATAGGTGTTGTCTAATTTTCGACTTAAGAGGTTGAAATTTGGCTTGGAAAGTTACTGTTTTAGTGTCTGTGAACAGTAACCGAAACTATGACCTAAGTGTTTTGCTGATTTTGCTAAATTAATTGAGAGGGAATTAGGGAAAATGGTCTAAATGAAAGTTGAAGCCTATTAAGTTATCTTTCCATTCCCACTGATTGTGCAATTTTTCGATCTGTGTATTGGGAGATATGCATTGTGAAATATTGACTGATTTTGAGCAATTGGTGAAACCTAGCCATCAGTGTAGGTATTGTGACCATTCTGATTAGAAGCAATTTTCACAATTTCTGTGAATTGAATTGGCTTGAGTGATCTTCTGAAGAGTTGTAGAGGAAACATTGATCTTGAAAATGGTATTTAACATGCAATTGTTGAAGATGATATTTGGGAGTTATGAATTTTCAAACACTGAACCTGCATTAGGTTATTAACTGCCCTGATCAGTAGAAACTTGCATGACAAGTTTGAAATTGTTAGGGATGGAATTGGATTCTGAGTTCTTCATGAAAAGTGTAGTAATGTGTTTTATCTTTCCAGTGATATAAGGTAGTGATTTTCTTGACATGTGTACAAGGAGTTATACTGTTTTAAATATTACTGTCCAGATTGAGTACTTTCAGGGGCAGCAGCATTCACTGAATTGTTTGACCTAGTTAACAATTTAATTTGATTTTGGTTTATTCATGAAAGTTGTTGATAACATTGGGATATTTCTGAGCATGTTTATTGTGTAATTTTTGACTAAGTAACTGGAAAGTTACGGATTTTATAAACTGTTGCACTGTTTTGACAAATGTTGCACTGTTTTGAGAGGCATTGTGAGGGCAGTAACTTTGATTGCATTTTTGACACCCTTAGAGGTGAAATTGCTTTTGTGTCCTTCATGAAACTTGTAGAGCTCTCTTTTCTCTATAAAATAGACACCAAGTTTGTCCATTTTGGAATCCGGAGTAGGAAGTTATGCCCTGTGTAAGTTGGGATGTCGGAGGACGTTGTTTCAGATCTGTTATTGTATAGCATAAGTCGACTTGCAACCCATATAAGTCGACTAGTACATACACAGTGGTATAAGTCGACTTGCATCCTCAGATCAGACAAGTCGACTAGGATCATATATTTTTCTTCTTTTGCTCATAACTTTTCCGTCCGACATCCGATTGACCTGATTCTTAAGACATCGGACTCGTGAGACATTGAATTTCATATCATGGGAAATTGGGAATTTTTGGACGGGAAATTGACGGATTTCTGGGAAATGGGTATTTCATCACTGTTTTATTTAATTGAGGACCTAAAGAGGTCCAAATTGAGCGCCGTCAGCGCCATTAGATTTCTAATTTTTTTAGACGGATTATATGATGGAAAATATTGGATTAAGGCCGGGAATATCATGAACTTGCATTGTGCACCTTCTAAGTGTTACATGTGCATTCTGAAATAGTTCTGATTGAACAATTGATAATGTTTATATACTGTCATTGTTATAGAGTCACACTTGGAGCGTCGGTCCACCGACGTCACTGAGACTTCTAGATTTTGGCTCGGAAGTACAGGTGAGTAACCTAGACGGTTTCTCGATTACTGATTGTTTATAATTTTGCACTTATAATAATGTGGAGAATAATGGTGGGCTTGTGTTTGTTTATGACTAATTCCGGGTCGAAGGTGCCCGATGTACTGGGAGATACTGACATAGAAGTGCTCTATGTGTGATTGTGATTGGAATGTGATTGTTTGTGAACCAATTGTGCGAATGTGTTAATTTGGGATCATAAATCGTGATTATGATTTTGTGACCTATTTGATGACCGTGTTAATTTGGAATCGATTGTGATGGTATAAAAGTGTTATGAGTGTGAGGGACTTTCATTGCGTTTTTAATGTGAAATATTGTGAATAAATTGCCCGATTGTGATAATTTGGAAATGATTGTGATATAGGAATACGTGAATAAAGTGATTGAACTGTAGCATAAATGAATACGTGCATGATTGCAAAATCAGTTAATGATAGTTGTGACCGGAGCAGCCACAGTTTCAGAGCTATGAGCTCAACGATTAATGAGCCCTCAATGGGACAGTTTCAGAGCTATAAGCTCAATGATTAATGAGCCCTCAATGGGACAGTTTCAGAGCTATGAGCTCAACGATTAATTAGCCCTCAATGGGACAGTTTCAGAGCTATGAGCTCAACGATTAATGAGCCCTTAATGGGACAGTTTCAGAGCCTCTGACTCAACGATTAATGTGCCCTTATTGGGACAGTTTAGGCTCTCGGTCACAACACCGAAATAAAAATGGAAATGTGTCATATGCGCATGTTATATGTATCTGATTTTAATCTCTTTGATTGAGCGAAAGGCTAACTGTCTTATGCTTTTGTGGTATCTCTGAATGTGATTTATGGGTGTTTACAAATTTAATTGGTTATGTATGTATAACCGTGTGAAATGTATAAATGGGATGTGTTCAAATGATAGTGTGCAATGTGATTTATATGCAACAATGTGAGCATATATGTTTTATGGAACGATGTGTGCATGAATTGAGTGAACCATCGATGATGGTTTCTCACTGAGTTCGCAAAACTCACCCAAAATTTGCAATTATTTTTCAGGACTCAGAAGAATACCCCGTTAGGCAACGGGCGTATGACATCTGTTGGTTATTGAAGTAGAGAAGAGGTTGGGATCAGTTCGCATCTGCATTAGTGTCTCATTATTGTAATTCAAAAATCGTTGTAAACTGATTTGCATTTGTATTTCATGATTCTTGTAAAGTATTGCTACATGATAGTAATCCCTATTACTGCAAAGATTTACTACTGTTTAGCTCAGATTATTACTGTTTATTCCGCGTGAATGTGTAATAACGGAAACTGCTTCCTTTTAACCGTGGACTCAAGTTATCTACTGTTTATTGCGCGCACATGATTGTTGAAAAAAAAATTTATACTGAGTTTTGACTGAGTGATGTAGCACGCCACCCTCGCGGGGCACGGACTCAGATATCACCATCGATGTCGGGTTTGGGTCTTGTGGGAGTGGGGTGTTATATTTAGGTGGTATCAGAGCTCAGCAATACGACTGTATCTGGGCACAGTCTGAAACATAGGTCAAGTTGCATGCATTTGAGTTGTGTCGTTGCAGACCTTGGTAACTGATCCCTAGTCTGAGTCGCACGAGGATAAATTCTACGTGTGCATACGTGCTAAGTGACTAAGTGAGAGAAAAGTGAGACCGTATTAAAATGTGAGCCCATGAATGTGTTTGGGCATTGAGGAATGGGAAAAAGGAAACATCGATAATGAGAATTATAATGTACTGTGGTTAGAATGACTGTGTTGGCCTAGATTGATTAAGGAAATAATTGATATCAAACTAAGTCCCCTGATTAATGTGGCAATATTACGGCGATAGAAAACGAATATGTCTAGAACTAGAAGAAGTCCACTGGAGATATGAGAAGCATATAGTAGACCTAAGTGAGATTAAAAGTCCGGGATGACGAAGTAATTAGAGCTTTGACTGTATATGCGATGAAATGGGAAACATTGGAACTGAGTAAAATGTAGATGGACTGATCAGGCAGATATTGATTCACTGTATTAGTGTTAGACATCAGTAGATATCATAGAGAGATGATGATAGTGAGATTGTGATAAGAGCAATATTGTACCATAACGGTCTACCTAGAACTGAAAGAATGCTTAGTAGGGTAAGAAAAAGTAGAAATGGTGAGATAAAAGTGTACAGAAAAACTGAAATGAACTCGTGAAACGGGTATGATTATGAGCGCATAAACTTGAGACTGAAATGGTTATGCGAATATGGTGCTAAGAGTTTGGAAATCAGTATAATAAGATCGTAAGGGAAAAAGAAAGACTGATAATTTCTACTGATTGGGTATCGGGAAATTCGGGATTGGTTGAAAATATGTATATGGACACAGAAATGGTAAATGGATGGGTAAATAGATAGAGATACAGTGGAGTTGTATCACCGATTTTGTCGTATTTTGGGGACTGTGAATACCCTATCATAGATTGTTTGAGGATAATAAAGAGAGACGTAGCAATAATGTGATGACATTGTATAAACCAAGTGGATATGACCTTAAAAGGTCAAGCTGATACATGAATGATATGGGAATGAAACTAGGGAAATGAAAAAAAAATGAAACAATGATAGTAATATATGAAGAGAGTTGTCGCATTTACGTTAATTTACCGTTGGGAGTATATACTGGATAGTGAGGTGATCATAATGCATGAAACTGATGTGCCATAGACATGGAAACAATAGAGGAAATGGTCGATGACTTAGTGTCTATAAGTGTAAAGTTCATAATGGGTTAAAGCCAGACATAAGAGGACTGGGCATGTCCATGCCCGTATAGGAGGAAATGAAAAATGATTATGGCATAAGTTCTCTATTTGAGGATTAGCATAAACGGAAAGGAGTTTTATGGAAGTCTGAATTGTATAGGTTACTAATTGACTTCTGGATAAGATGAAATAAGTTCTGGTGAGGTGTAGATTACGGAATAGGTGTTAAAGAAAGTGTTTATGTGACTGTCACATGGAACCTTAGTGCAAGGACTGTTCTGATCTTTAAATTATGGCATAAAATTGTTCTGATTGAGATAGTGCGTATTGTTGAGAATGATTGAAAAGCAATTAGGGACACTAATTGGCTGATGAGACTTTCGTGAACAGTATAATGACGGTAGCAAGACTAATGGTCAAACGAAAAGAAGTACGGACAAAATCAAAAGTGAAATTGAGTCATATCTCAAGAGGAGATTTAGACATAACAAGTGAAATACTTCAATGAAGTGGAATTTATGGAAGTCCAAGTATGGATGACTAGGTATTGGCATTTGTTGATGTGAATGAAAAGAAATCAATTGAAAAGAGAAAATGAATAGAGACACGAAGTCTGAAAGAAAAACTGACAATGACATGATGTAGTGTTATCTTTATAAAGGAATTTGATACTGATGTTAAACATACCCTTGGAGAGTGGGCAGTGTGTGATGAACTGAGACATTGTGTTAAAACGGTATAAGATAAATTGAATTGACTTTGATAAATGGTATTGGTGTTATGATCGCAATTGTTTAAAGTCTTAGAGACCTTAGATTCCTATAAGGATACATTGTGTTTGTTCGAGCAAAAAGACGGGCATAAATGACTACTACACCGATAATTCTAAAATGAACAGACCAATTACAGATATTGAGATTTTCAAAGAATGTCAAGTAGGTTATGGGTAATTGTGAAGTGTTTCTGGAAAATTGAAGTTGTAGATCTAGTGATACTAGATAGAAGTAAGAAAGGTTAAGAGTGCAGGAGTTAAAGTGGTGAGTCCTATGATGAGTCTGAATATGCGAGTGAAATCGAAAAAAAAAAACAATATTGCATGCTTCAAAGAAAAAGTATGTGTAGCCGACAAAAAGGTGATAGAACAAGAAAGTGAAAAGTCGAAGCTAGACATTCTAGTAAGTATATGCGAAAAGTGAAATTGAATAACTAAGGGTATAGAACGAAGTGATTAGATTCAAGTGCGTAGAGGTTTGAATGTTCAATAGGAAAAGTGCTTAAGTTGGACTGCAGAGGATTATACCCTCATGATATAGTTTTGACTGAATGATTATAGAATTAATGGTGATCTAAGAGTCAATGAAATATGAGGGATAAATGCGTTAGGTGGATTATCACCGGTTATAGTGAAAAATAGAGATAAGTGCCATTGTGTCGGTACTAAAGGAAAGGGAAGTGTCGCAGACGAGAGAAACTATTTTATTGGAAGTATCATAGTGACAAAGTATACCCAAAATTGGCAAAAAAAAGGGTATTAATGAAGTTATTGGAATAAGTCTATACGTTGAGAAAAAAGTATTGGATGGTATAGTGAGAAAAAAAGATATTGGGTGGTATAGTGAGAAAAATGTATTGGATGGATAAAATGTGATAAGTGAACAGGTTCGGAAATAATGAATTGAGTCATAGCATTGGAACTAAAGGTAATGGCTACTCTGAAAATGGCAAGTGAGATAGTAAGGTAGTAAGATCGACGACTGACAGCCTTGTTGAGTCCGTCTACTGTGACGAGTGATAATGAGTTAACCAAATAAGTGACGGAACAACTGACTGAGTGTGGTTACTGTGACCTTTCGGAAAATGAATCATTGAGTGGAAAAGTATATGGGACATGTAGGGACATTTGATAACAGTCATAGTGAACCGTTGACTGAGAATTTTGAGGACGAAATTTTTATAAGGAGGGGAGAATTGTAACATCCCACCCCCTACTGGAAGGGTAAAATAGTAAATTTGGCATAGGATGAGATGGATCGGAATGACTTAGGACTGTTCATGCATAATAGGATTGGTACACAGTTGTTGGAGTTATGTAAATATAGTGCCCTGGAAAGCAAGTGTATTTACATGTAACTTTATCTTCTTGATTCTGATTTTGTAATGAAAATATTTATTATTAATAAAACAAAAGAGTTTGGTTTTATCTGTATGAGCATTATATATCTGGTCATAAGGTACCAAGATTCATTTGGAAGTAATATACATATACATAGAGATGTATGGGAAACATGTATATTATTAGAATCAATTAATTGATTCACGTTGAATAATCAAGTTGGTCGTTTGATTATGGTTTAGGCGTAGTGTTGCGATTTATCTCCATATAAGTAAAGGAGTTTACTTAAAGGGAATGATGAGTTTCATATCATGATAGTAGTAGACTATCGATAATGGCACTATTAAATGAATCTGGAATCAAGTATGTTTTCAAGAATAAAGTGGGCCGTTACTTTAATCTTAAAACATACAACTTAAGTATTCGCTTATTATGAACCACAATCTTGATGAGTGGTGAACTCATATGTGTTTCATTATAATTCTTGATATGATCGGAATGGATTTTTACAGGGTATTAATCCGATTATGCATGTTGGAATTATTAATTGAAACATGTATCGTGGAACATTCACTCAAATAAAGGGTTTATAGTGTTATCATCTCTTCAGATGTTTTAAGGAGATTTGGTGATTAAATGGCGCCGAGAGTTTGATGGACTAGCTACCCATCAAGTCTTAACATTAAGATGAGATCTTATGTGTTAATCACCATATAAAGTAAAATGAGAGATCTAGAAGGAAAAACCAACATAAGGGCAAAGCGGTAATTTTACCTTTTGTTGTGCGGATGGCTATAATAAGGTTCTAAATAGGGTTTGCAATTGGACATATTCTCATAATATTTAATAATTCAAGAGTTCAACTAATTGTCTTTAGTGGAATGACATTTAGTTAATAAGCTAGAATTAATTCAATGAGATTGAATTATTTACGGGCTTATTGGAGCTTGAATTATCAAAGTCTAATAAGATTCCCACTTGGCTTTAAGGAAGGTTATCAAGCTAAGTAAGAAGTATTTTGGAGGCTTTAGAAGTCCATAATTGAATGATGGGCTTATACTAATTAATTGTTAATTGGAAGCCCATATGTTCATTTAGAAATGGGCTTGTTTTGGTTTAATGTAATTGATTAGATTAATTATATTAAAACAATTTTTTTAAATGGAGAAGAAGCAATTTCGAAATTGTGTTAGGTTAGATGTGTAACCACATTTGACATTAAAATACTAAATAAAGATGGTCTTTATTATGGTTCATCATTATTAAATGGAGTTATGAACTTACCATTAAATGGTTTAATGGTTGGCTTTTAATGTTGGCATGTAACCTATTTGCATTCATTAGATTAAAGATGAAAGATGTGCATTAGATGGACCATCTTCCTTCTTTCTTCTTGCCAAAACCAAAATGGGTATTCAATTATAGGTTATGGTCTTTTCAAATAGCCATTTTAAAGATAAATGAAGTAAGTCTCATTTATTGGCTATTTGATGAGTGATTAATGTAAGAAGTGATGCATTGGATGCCTCTCACTTTTCCATTCATGCATATTTCGAAATTGAGATGTAAGAAAGGGTTCTTGCATGGTTTTATACATTCTCTCCTTTCATGCAAGGTAGAACAGAAATTCCTAAGTGAAAGAATTGAAAGAGTTTCAATTTGGTTCTTCTTCTTCTAAGAAAATCTCCTCCAAATATTTCTTCTCCTTTCCCACCAAAGAATTTTGTTAACCTAGTTGTCCTTGAAGAACAAGTGGTAAATCTAATTGGTTGAGGATACTACAACAAGGAAGAAGATAGATTGCTAAAGGAAAAGACTTAAAGGCAAAGGATTTGGATATAAGAAGGAGAGGATAAGCAATGAGGATTTAAAGTTATGGCGAAGGAGTCGGTAATTCCTTTTATCTTGTTCTTGGTTTTATTATCCTTATACCATATCATGTATGGATTAGCATGTTGATTTGGATATATTGCTTCCGCTGCAAGATGATTTCTTAAAAGTTTTGAAATCTATCGTTTCTCCATACTAAGCATGCTTTCTTTTCCGATCCAACAATTGGTATCGAGCCGGTTTTCATGCATGATTTCGGTTCCTATATGGTGGATGCATGGGTTGGCAATCTTTTATGTATACTGCATATTTTTATGTGATAGAAATATATATGGTGTATGTTGTTCTTTTGGTTGTCCATAAAGATAAATTTTATCTTGTAAGATTTCTTCATTTGGTTGTAACAAGGAGGTGGTCTATCATCACCATGTTTCCTCCTTGGTTTCTTTTTTCTATTTTATTTGATTTTGTAATGTACAAAATTGATGTAATGATGAAGAAGGAGCAGCCATGGATTGAAGAAATGGAAAGGTAAAATTTTCGGTGTATCCTTTGTGTTTTGGCATAAGTTTTGTGAAAACTAAGTTGCTGGAATTTTGTTTCAATGAATCATATTTCAGTTATGATTGGAAAACAAGTGCTGGTTTTTGTTTCAAAGAATCCAATTTCGGTTTTGCTAAAATACTAAGTGCTGTTTTTTATTTTTCATGAAATGAGTTTCGGTTTTAATAAAACAAGTGCTGGAATTTTTTGTCAAAACAAAGATTTGGTTTTTTAAAAATATAGTGCTGGAATTTTATTTTTCAAAATGACAAAATTCTAATTTCATAAATGCCATTATATTTTGTTTACCGAATGGGCCGGATCATGTTAGTGAAGAGTTCGAAGTGGAAGATCCAAGATGAAGAAGCATATTTTGGGCCTAAAAGGCTTGTAATTTTTTTTTATGTTTCTAGGATGGGCAATCAAAAGTGGCTTTATTAGTTCATGTGATGAATGGAGAAATGAATGCTTGTAATATGTGATATTATGTGATTGCATGTCATTTAGAAAATTGCCAACCCTAGGCCTTGCCATGCATTCATTATGTATGAGATATATAATGAAACAATATAGGATGGATAATAAATTGCATCAAGACAAGATGGTATTTAAAACTTAAAGCCCAAAAAGATTGAGTGGGAGAGGATGCTCCTGTGAGAGTCCACGATCTCCAAATGATGGCCCGTTTGCATGTGGTGAAGTGTTACTCCCCATCGGAGGGCATAGATCCTAGATCTTGCATGGTTTGGGTCTCCTTAAGGATAAGTCCACTTAATGATAGCAAATGTGACCTCCCACCGAGGCATGATTTGTAGGTATCTTTAGTGAATGAATCAAATGGTTATACATTGAACATTTTTTATCAATAAACTGCCCACCGTAGCTCTGTTGGTAAAAGTATGGACCAAATTAAGACGCTTCTTAAAAATTGAGCATGAGATGCTTGGTAGTTTTTGAGTGGGAGGGTCCCGCTTTTTCTTTTAATAGATAAGATGGCCCACCGTCACTTAATCATTATAGATAAGGAAAATAACCGTCGTATAATGTTTTAATTTTTAAGTTTTGTTAAATCTATCATCATGCATACATGCATCATGATTTTATACAAAGTTCCATAAATTGTTGACTAGTATGCTCATGTTTTAATAATTTATATTTTCAGACATAATCAACCATAAAATGAATCCACTCACCCTGCTCTTGACTAATAACAAATTGGAAAATGGAGACAAGTTTAATGAATGGAGACGTAACCTTGACATTGTTCTTCAATATGAACGTATTTCATGGGTGTTAACTGAAAATGAGCCTACACCTCTAAGTGGAGATGCAACTCCTGAGCAAGTCCAACAACATGGCGTTGGCGGAATCTTGACAAGACTACTAAGTGTTATATTAAAGCTTCATCGGTGGCATGTTGCAAAAGCAAATTGCTTGTATGAAAGCTGCTAGTGCAATGGTCCATCACCTACATGAGATGTTTGGTGTGAGGACTAGGTCTGCAAGAGTGAAAGCTATCCAAACCTTTCATAATCTCGCATGAAACCTAGTGAATCGGTGCGGGATTACATGATAAAGGTAATCTCTGCGGTCCCGAGGTGAGATGCTTAGGCGGATATGGATGCGGACACGCAGATGATTATGATCATTAATAGCTTAAACTCTTCTTTTCAGCAGTTTAAGTTGGACTATGAGCTCAACAAAGCAAGGATTACACCTTGAGTGAGTTGATGAATACCCTCCGAGCACGGAGGAAATATTGAATATTAAGGCTCATGGGCCGAAGCTAATGTAGCTTCTTCTTCTAAGCCAAGGTAAGGGCAAGGAAAGAAGAAGGGTCCGATGAAAAGAAGGCCCAAATAGGGGTCAAGGCCAAACCCATGAAAAAGAAGGCGAAAGAGAACATCAAAGGAAAGTGTTTCCTTTGTGATGAGATGGGCCTTTGGAAAAGAAACTGTCCGATCTACTAGAGTCCCTCAAAAGCAAACAAGGTATGGGCTTCCTAAGTTTGTTAGGAACTAGAAATGTGATGATTTATCTACTTCTTGGATATTAGATTCAGGAGCCACTAATCATGTTTGTAATTCTTTGCGGGGTTCCAATGAAGGAAAAGACTTCCTAAAGGCCGTTTCAAGTTAAGATAGCAGATGGTTCCTATGTTTCAGAGAATCGGTGGGAGTAGTTATCTTGGACTTTCTAGTGGTCATAGGTTATATTTGGAAGATGTTTATTACATGCCAATGATTGTAAGGAACATGATTTCTGTTTTTGTCTAATAAAATCGGCTATTCCTTATATTTTGAAAAGGTTGTTTCAATATATGAGAATAAGGATTTTATTTGTGAAGCGATAATTAAACAGGATTGTTTTTATAAAACCTATGAAAGGCTCACTAAACACCACAGAATTGATAAAACCAAGACAATCCAATATCTCTAGCATTAATTCAAAGTATCTGTGGCATCTAAGGATGGGTCATATCAATCGAAAAAGACTTGTGAGCTAGTAAAGGATGGGATCCTTATGGGCTTGGATAGTGATCTATTACCCACTGTGAATCTTGTATTGAAGGAAAATGACAAAGCCTCATTTCCTTCTAAAGGAAATGATTTGAATCCACATTGGACATGGTACATCTTGATGTGTTTGGGCCCATGAATGTACAAGCTAGAGGAGGTTATGAATATTTCATAACTTTTATAGATGATTACTCAAGACATGGCTATTTGTATTTGTTGCATAAAAGAGTGAATTTTTGAAAAGTTTAAAGAATTCAAAGTCAAGTCGAGAAGCAACTTGGCAAGCCATTAAAAGCAACTTCGATCGGATCGAGGTGGTGAGTATTTATTTGGAGAGTTCCAGCAATATTTAATTGACAATGGAATTGTTTCCAATTTGTCGACTCCTCGTACACCTCAACAGAATGGTGTAGCGAGAGGAGAAATAGAACTCTATTGGAAATGGTAAGATCAATGATGTCTATGCTAGCCTTCCAGAATCGTTACGGGATATGCCATACAAGCGGTAACATATCTTCTTAACTTTGCTCCATCCAAATCGGTGCCTAAAACACCTAGGGAGTTGTGGATCGCCGAGTGCCTTCATTGAGGCACTTGAGGACTTGGGGCTGTCCGCCCATGTTCTAAAGCCTGAATCCACAAAGATGGAACCAAGGTCGAAGTATGTTTGTTTGTAGGATATCTACGGACTCGACTCGAGGTACTATTTTCAGATCCTCGTGATAGGAAGGTATTTGTGTCGACAAATGCAAACTTCTTAGAGGAAGAGTTTGTGAGAAATCACAAAGGAAGAAGTGAAGTAGTACTAAAGGAGTTAGCAATTTCATCAAACCAAGAGTTGTTTTGGATATGATGAACAAGATGTCGAAATGGATTCAAGAGTTGAATCGAAGTGCAACTGAACATCAAGATGTGCCTAGGCGTAGTGGGAGGTTGTGAGACAACCAGATAGGTATTCGGGTTTAGGAGAAGGCTTAATTGCCATCTCGGACCAAGAAGAAATAGATCCAGATGCTACGTATACACAAAGCTATTAATGATGTTGATGCAGGAAAATGGCTCAAGGCAATGGAATCGAAAATAGATTCTATGTATACTAATGAAGTCTAGGTCCTTGTAGATCTACCACCAGGTCTAAAAATCATAGGGTGTAAATGGATCTACAAAAGGAAAAGGGGATCGGATGGAAAGGTAGAGACCTTTAAAGCTAGATTGGTAGCTAAAGGCTATACTCAAAAGGAGGGTATAGACTACGAGGAGACTTTTTCTCCGGTTGCCATGCTTAAGTCCATCAGGATTCTTTTGACCATAGCAGCCTATTTCGATTATGAAATATGGCAAATGGATGTCAAGACCGCATTTCTGAATGGAGATCTTGAGGAGACCATTTATATGGCCCAACCAGAAGGATTCATTGAGCTAGGTAATGAGCATAAGGTTTGCAAGTTGCAAAGGTCCATTTATGGACTTAAGCAAGCATCTAGGTCTTGGAACATTAGGTTTGATAAGGCTATCAAAACCTATGGGTTCATACAAAACCTAGATGAGCCTTGTGTTTACAAAAGAATACAAGAAGGTAAGGTTACTTTCCTAATCACGTATGTTGATGACATTACGCTCATTGGGAATGATGTGGGAATGTTATCTGCGGTTAAGGATGGTGAATGAGCGATTTTCAATGAAGGATTTGGGAGAGGCTACCTATGTTCTAGGGATCAAACTTATAAGGGATCGTAAGAACAAGAAGATAGTTTTGTCTCAATTAACCTACATTGAGAATATGCTCAATAAGTTCGCCATGCAAGATTCCAAGAGGGGTTTCACTCCTACTAGACATGGAATCAAACTTTCAAAGGAACAAGCACCTAAAACCCAAGAGGAGGTTGAACGCATGCGTAACATTCCATATGCTTCGACAGTTGGTAGTTTGATGTATGCAATTTTGTGCACTAGACCGGATATCTGTTACGCAGTGGGACTGGTAAGCAGATTTCAGTCCAATCCAGGAATGGAACATTGGACTGTGGTTAAGTGTATACTTAAGTATCTTTGTAGGACGAAGAACTTAATGCTTGTTTACTCTGGAAGTAATCTTATTCTGACAAGATATACGGATTCTGATTTCCAATCAGATGTTGATTCAAGGAAATCAACTTCTGGTTCTATATTTACTTTAGGAGGTGGAGCCATAGTTTGGAGGAGTGTCAAGCAATCTTGTATTGCTGATTCGACTATGGAGGTGAGTATGTTCTTTGCTTGTGAAGCGAAGAAAGAAACGATCTGCTCCGAAGTTCCTAAATGATTTGGAGGTAGTTCGAGGGCGAAAATGCCATTACACTTTATTGTGATAATAGTGGCAAAGTGGCTAATTCTAAAGAACCTCGGAACCACAAAGTCGCCAAACACATTGGCGAAAGTATCATCTCATAAGGAGATAATACAACGTGGAGAAGTGGATGTGGTAAAGATTCTACAGAGCAAAACCTTGCTGATCCGTTCACAAAGACATTGACTCAAAAGAGCTTTGAGGGTCACCTAGAAGGGATGAGAATGAAGGATATGTCAAACTTGCTTTAGGGCAAGTGGGAGATTGTTGGAGTTATGTAAATATAGTGCCACGAAAGCAAGTATATTTACATGTAACTATCTTCTTGATTCTGATTTTGTAATGAAAATATTTATTATTAATAAAACAAAAGAGTTTGATTTTATCGTATGAGCATTATATATCTGGTCATAAGGTACCAAGATTCATTTGTAAGTAACATACATATACATAGAGATGTATGGGAAACATGTATATTATTAGAATCAATTAATTGATTCACAGTTGAATAATCAAGTTGGTCGTTTGATTATGGTTTAGGCGTAGTGTTGCGATTTATCTCCATATAAGTAAAGGAGTTTACTTAAAGGAATGATTAATTTCATATTATGATAGTAGTAGACTATCGATAATGGCACTATTAAATGAATCTGGAATCAAGTATGTTTTCAAGAATAAAGTGGGCCGTTACTTTTAATCTTAAAACATACAACTTAAGCATTCGCTTATTATGAACCACAATCTTGATGAGTGGTGAACTCATATATGTTTCATTATAATTCTTGATATGATCAGAATGGATTTTACAGGTATTAATCCGAAGGTTGCATGTTGGAATTATTAATTGAAACATGTATCGTGGAACATTCACTCAAATAAAGAGTTTATAGTGTTATCATCTCTTACAGATGTTTTAAGGAGATTTGGTGATTAAAGCTGGCGCGATGGTTTGATGGACTAGCTACCCATCAAGTCTTAACATTAAGATGAGATCTTATGTGTTAATCACCATATAAAGTAAAATGAGAGATCTAGAAGGAAAAACCAACATAAGGGCAAAACGGTAATTTTACCCTTTGTTGTGCGGGTGGCTATAATAAGATTCTAAATAAGGTTTGCAATTGGACATATTCTCATAATATTTAATAATTCAAGAGTTCAACTAATTGTCTTTAGTGGAATGACATTTAGTTAATAAGCTAGAATTAATTCCAATGAGATTGAATTATTTCTGAGCTTATTGGAGCTTGAATTATCAAAGTCCAATAAGATTCCCCACTTGGCTTTAAGGAAGGTTATCAAGCTAAGTAAGAAGTAGTTTGGAGGCTTTAGAAGTCTATAATTGAATAATGGGCTTATACTAATTAATGGTTAATTGGAAGCCCATATGTTCATTTAGAAATGGGCTTGTTTTGGTTTAATGTAATTGATTAGATTAATTATATTTAAAAAAAAAAATTTTAAATGGAGAAGAAGCAATTTCGAAATTGTGTTATGTTAGATGTGTAACCACACATTTGACATTAAAATACTAAATAAAGATGGTCTTTATTATGGTTCATCATTATTAAATGGAGTTATGAACTTACCATTAAATGGTTTAATGGTTGGCTTTTAATGTTAGCATGTAACCTATTTGCATTCATTAGATTAAAGATGAAAGATGTGCATTAGATGGACCATCTTCCTTCTTTCTTCTTGCCAAAACCGAAATGGGTATTCAATTATAGGTTATGGTCTTTTCAAATAGCCATTTTAAAGATAAATGAAGTAAGTCTCATTTATTGGCTATTTGATGAGTGATTAATGTAAGAAGTGATGCATTGGATGCCTCTCACTTTTCCATTCATGCATATTTCGAAATTGAGATGTAAGAAAGGGTTCTTGCATGGTTTTATACATTCTCTCCTTTCATGCAAGGTAGAACCGAAATTCCTAAGTGAAAGAATTGAAAGAGTTTCAATTTTGGTTCTTCTTCTTCTAAGAAAATCTCCTCCAAATATTTCTTCTCCTTTCCCACCAAAGGATTTTGTTAACCTAGTTTTCCTTGAAGAACAAGTGGTAAATCTAATTGGTTGAGGATACTACAACAAGGAAGAAGATAGATTGCTAAAGGAAAAGACTTCAAAGGCAAAGGATTTGGATATAAGAAGGAGAGGATAGCAATGAGGATTTAAAGTCAGAAGCGAAGGAGTTGGTAATTCCTTTTATCTTGTTCTTGGTTTTATTATCCTTATACCATATCATGTATGGATTAGCATGTTAATTTGGATATATTGCTTCCGCTGCAAGATGATTTCTTAAAAAGTTTTGAAATCTATCGTTTCTCCATACTAAGCATGCTTTCTTTTTCCGATCCAACAACAGTATCATTTGTGCACATGAAATTATTGTACATGCATACATGACATTCCCGGTTTGTGTACCTAAGGCAATTTTATTGTGATTAACGTAGCTATTGGGTTTGAAAAATTATTCTGAGTACGCCATTGAGTGTTTTATATTTTTAGGAATTTGTGAAAATTTTTCTGGAATTTTTCGGGGTACTTGCCCGGACTAGAAAATTCCAACTGGCTGACCGAGTGGATTTTTCTGTATTGCATAATGGGCATTGGAATATGGGATAAATACCTTTTTTGGAATTGATTGGGTAAAATTTTATTAGGGTTTCTTAAGAAATCCTATTCTATGTTTTGTCCTTTGTCCTTTTCTTTCTTAAATTTGGACAAGTGTCAAATTGACACCTTGCATTGAATGGTTGAATAGGTGCAAGTGTTCTCGACTCTTCTGGTGAAAAAAAAAGATGAATTTCTTGCTTTCTTTATTCCATTCACCCACGTCTTTTCAAACCCATTTGCAATAAATGAACCACCGAAACTCTTCTCTTCTTCCTTTGCACTAAAGTTTCGAAAATCCCTTTACAAGCCTAAACCTCTTACTTCTTTATTATGATGGTGATTGTACATGTGGAGTGAAGTGGAGAAGTTGATGCTAGGTGAAGAAGTTAAGAGTTGAAAGCTTAAATTGGTAAGTTTTTTATTATGCTTTAATTATGTAGTTAATGAATGATGGTTGTTAGAAGAAAGATTGAAGTGTTTTCATTTGATTTTGAATTGAATATGGATGATTATTCTTGCAAAGAATGTAAGAGGTAAGTGCTGCCAAATTATGGTGGTTATTCCTAGTGAATGTAGGCATGATATAGGACTGATTTTTTGTCCAAATGAGATGCTTATGGTCGTAGAATTTAAAGTGGCATGATAGGAAGTGTATTGGAAAAGTAAAGCTGAAAATTGGTTTTTGACTTACTGTACTGTTTTGAGCATAACTCATTGTGTGGTTATGCAAATGAGTCGAGATTTAGGCCCAATTAAACTTTGGGTTGTTGGCTACATTTTTTTTTGAAATATTGTTGTCTAATTTTCGACTTAAGAGGTTGAAATTTGGCTTGGAAAGTTACTGCTTTAGTGTCTGTGAACAGTAACCAAAACTATGACCTAAGTGTTTTGCTGATTTTGCTAAATTAATTGAGAAGGAATTAGGGAAAATGGTCTAAATGAAAGTTGAAGCCTATTAAGTTATCTTTCCATTCCCACTGATTGTGCAATTTTTTGATCTGTGTATTGGGAGATATGCATTGTGAAATATTGACTGATTTTGAGCAATTGGTGAAACCTAGCCATCAGTGTAGGTATTGTGACCATTTTGATTAGAAGCAATTTTCACAATTTCTGTGAATTGAATTGGCTTGAGTGATCTTCTGAAGAGTTGTAGAGGAAACATTGATCTTGAAAATGGTATTTAACATGCAATTGTTGAAGATGATATTTGGGAGTTATGAATTTTCAAACACTGAACCTGCATTAGGTTATTAACTGCCCTGATCAGCAGAAACTTGCATGACAAGTTTGAAATTGTTAGGGATGGAATTGGATTCTGAGTTCTTCATGAAAAGTGTAGTAATGTGTTTTATCTTTCCAGTGATATAAGGTAGTGATTTTCTTGACATGTGTACAAGGAGTTATACTGTTTTAAATATTACTGTCCAGATTGAGTACTTTCAGGGGCAGCAGCATTCACTGAATTGTTTGACCTAGTTAACAATTGAATTTGATTTTGGTTTGTTCATGAAAGTTGTTGATAACATTGGGATATTTCTGAGCATGTTTATTGTGTAATTTTTGACTAAGTAACTGGAAAGTTACGGATTTTATAAACTGTTGCACTGTTTTGACAAATGTTGCACTGTTTTGAAAGGCATTGTGAGGGCAGTAACTTTGATTGCATTTTTGACACCCTTAGAGGTGAAATTGGCTTTTGTGTCCTTCATGAAACTTGTAGAGCTCTCTTTTCTCTATAAAATAGACACCAAGTTTGTCCATTTTGGAATCCGGAGTAGGGAGTTATGCCCTGTGTAAGTTGGGATGTCGGAGGACGTTGTTTCAGATCTGCTATTGTATAGCATAAGTCGACTTGCACCCCATATAAGTCGACTAGTACATACACAGTGGTATAAGTCGACTTGCATCCTCAGATCAGACAAGTCGACTAGGATCATATATTTTTCTTCTTTTGCTCATAACTTTTCCGTCCGACATCCGATTGACCTGATTCTTAAGGCATCGGACTCGTGAGACATTGAATTTCATATCATGGAAAATTGGAAATTTTTGGACGGAAAATTGACGGATTTATGGGAAATGGGTATTTCATCACTGCTTTATTTAATTGGGGACCTAAAGAGGTCCAAATTGAGCGCCGTCAGCGCCATTAGATTTCTATTTTTTTTAGATGGATTATATGATGGAAAATATTGGATTAAGGCTGGAAATATCATGAACTTGCATTGTGCACCTTCTAAGTGTTACATGTGCATTCTGAAATAGTTCTGATTGAACAATTGATAATGTTTATATACTGTCACTGTTATAGAGTCACACTTGGAGCGTCGGTCCACCGACGTCACTAAGACTTCTAGATTTTGGCTCGGAAATGCGGTGAGTAACCTGATAGATTTCTCGATTCTTGATTGTTTATAATTTTGCACTTATAATAATGTGGAGAATAATGGTGGGCTTGTGTTTGTTTATGACTAATTCTGGCGAAGGTGCCCGATGTCTTGGGGAGATCTTGACATAGAAGTGCTCTATGTGTGATTGTGATTGGAATGTGATTGTTTGTGAACCAATTGTGCGAATGTGTTAATTTGGGATCATAAATCGTGATTATGATTTTGTGACCTATCGATGACCGTGTTAATTTGGAATCGATTGTGATGGTATAAAAGTGTTATGAGTGTGAGGACTTCCATTGCGTTTTAATGTGAAATATTGTGAATAAATTGCCCGATTGTGATAATTTGGAAATGATTGTGATATAGAATACGTGAATAAAGTGATTGAACTGTAGCATAAATGAATACGTGCATGATTGCAAAATCAGTTAATGATAGTTGTGACCGGAGCAGCCACAGTTTCAGAGCTATGAGCTCAACGATTAATGAGCCCTCAATGGGACAATTTCGGAGCTATGAGCTCAACGATTAATGAGCCCTCAATGAGACAGTTTCAGAGCTATGAGCTCAACGATTAATGAGCCCTCAATGGGACAGTTTCAGAGCCTCTGGCTCAACGATTAATGTGCCCTTAATAGGACAGTTTAGGCGCTCGGTCACAACACCGAAATAAAAATAGAAATGTGTCATATACGCATGTTATATGTATCTGATTTTAATCTCTTTGATTGAGCGAAAGGCTAACTGTCTTATGCTTATGTGGTATCTCTGAATGTGATTTATGGGTGTTTACAAATTTAATTGGTTATGTATGTATAACCGTGTGAAATGTATAAATGAGCTGTGTTCAAATGATAGTGTGCAATGTGATTAATATGCAACAATGTGAGCATATATGTTTTATGGAACGATGTGTGCATGAATTGAGTGAACCATCGATGATGGTTTCCCACTGAGTTCGCAAAATTCACCCAAAATTTGCAATTATTTTTTAGGATTCAGAAGAATACCCCGTTAGGCAACGGGCGTATGACATCTGTTGGTTATTGAAGTAGAGAAGAGGTTGGGATCAGTTCGCGTCTGCATTAGTGTCTCATTATTGTAATTCAAAAATCGTTGTAAACTGATTTGCATTTGTATTTCAAGATTCTTGTAAAGTATTGCTACATGATAGTAATCCTATTCTTGCAAAGATTTACTCTTGTTTAGCTCAGATTATTCTTTATTTATTCCGCGTGAATGTGTAATAACGGAAACTGCTTCCTTTTAACCGTGGACTCAAGTTGTCTACTGTTTATTGCGCGCACATGATTGTTGAAAAAAAAATTTATACTGAGTTTTGACTGAGTGATGTAACACGCCACCCTCGAGGGACACGGACTCAGATATCACCATCGATGTCGGGTTCGGGTCTTGTGGGAGTGGGGTGTTACATGACAGCTCTTTGTGTTAGAGTAGTGCCCTAAAGGCAATCGCCTTTAGCGCGTTTTGTACAAAATTGTGTACATTCTTTATAAATAAATAAAGAAAGGCATATTTCATTAATTTGATGTTCATTATTTATGAATGGATATTGATCTATAAGCAAATTAATGAAGTCCTTGATATATGACATAGCATGAAGGAAATTATGATGTGATCATACTACCGAGATTCCTATCATGTGCAATTATGTCAAGATCTAAATTATCCTAGTCATAGGATTCTTGAGACCGGACATGGTAATCCGAAAGACTAGCACATCTCAAGCTCCTTGATTTGATCAGCGGTGGATCTCGTAAACCATACATATGAGATATTTAGGGTTGAGATGTGGATGCTTACTGGAGGTAGTAAATACATTGGTTGACCTGCTATGAGATCATCACATGGATTTACTATTCTAATGTCAGTGATAATCTCATCATAGCAATGGTGCAAGTATCCTTAGACTTGAGGTACTCAAGGATATATTGGATGCAGATTCTATGCTTTGACTCCATTCCTTGTTGCCTCACAGAGGTCGCTCATAGGGTGGTGATTGGGTACAGTTTGAGGTATTTGAAGGTAATTGAGTAGCCAATAGAGGATTCACCACTTCTGTGATAGCAGAAGATGATACCCATGGTCTCTTGTCAGGGTCATTACTTGGAAATCTCTGATCAGAGTACATATGTCATGAAGAGTGTCTTCGTTGGCATATTAAGTATTAAGTAATGAGTCCCAGGATAAGAACTGAAATCACTTGGACTAGATTTGACGTAGTCAGGCTAGTAAGAGTTGACACTTTGCCCATACTCATAACCAAGTGGGGTATAGCATGGTGAAAGGACGAATTGCACGGTAATTGTCTATGGAAAGGTTCGTGATATGGTCCATGATGAATATATGTTTATTCGTCAAACCAATTACTTTCCGGTCAATTGGGGGTCATGATGTGTTGCTAGATACTGCTCATGACTTGCTTAGATTAAGTGTTGATCTAAGTTGCCAACATAACCGGGAACCTAATGGGTCACACGCATAAGAGTGTCTCGGAGAACTCGTAAAATAGTTTTGGACAGAGATCCAATAAATGGAGAGCAATCGGATTAAATATATCCCGATGAGATCGAGATATGTCCCGATGAGATCGCGACATTGATAGTGCTGAAAAAGGTTTCCGATGGGTTTTTCCATACCGAGACCTGGTAGGCCGGTAGGACCGACCCCAGTGTGACTGGACCACTTCAACATTATTATTATTATATATATATATATATATATAATTAATTAAAAATTAATATATATATATATATATATATATATATATATATATATATATATTATACGTGGGAGAAGGAGGAGAGGAAGCTTTAACTTTATATATATATATATATATATATAAAATGAAGCTAACGTGGATGGACCTCCACCTTTAATATTTATGGTCTTTAAAAGGTTAAAGACAAGTGGCAAAAAAAATGAGAAGATGGAGATATAAGGGATGAATCATCGTGGGTTAAAAAAAAAAACCTAATAGAAATTTGATTTCTCATCATCCTCTCTTCATCATCGTTTAGCTCTTCTCCTTCTCCAAGAAAGTTGTTTTCTTCATCGTTTTCATAGCTCTCCAAGAACAAAGGTAAGATCTAGCAGTCTTTAATTTTTTCTAGCTATTCCCGGGTCAAAGGGTTTGTCCTGGTTAGGTTCTCCGATCTCTGCGTGGATACCGTTAGAGACGATCTCCTTTGGTCGTTTTGGTTTGACTTTGTTATATAGTCACATGGATCCTGGCTTTCGGGAAGGTCCCGGAATAAAAAATTTTGTTTTTCGTACCTTGGGCATGTGATGCTCAACACCGGGATTTTTCTACAGTGGTATCAGAGACACTTGTGTCGTATATAACGAAGAAACCATGACTAGGTCGGAGTTCCCTATTGCTTGTGACGATGATGCATGTTGATTGAGTGAATTTCGAATTCAGTATAGAAATATAGTTTTCGAAATTTTCTTGCCCAGATATTTTCACAAGATGTTGTTGCATATGTCTGTGGAAGCTCGGGATTTATCAATGTGATTTGATATGGTTTTGCTAATTTATTCCCTAATGTTCTGGTTGCTGTCTTTGTGCACATTCCTTGAACATGCATGTTTATAAATTCGATAATAAATTGTAGAAAATTGTTTTTTCGGATTTTCTTTCACCGAAATGTCTCTAAGATGTTTATTAATGTCTATGAGAAAGAAAAAATGTTTTCGAGGTGATTTACTATTTATTTGAGAATTTATTGTGTGCTTCTGGGAATAACTGTGTTGAGGAACACAGATTCTATATTGGCTTAGTTGCTGAGGTTGAATGAGTTTTTTATGGAAATAAATCCTGAAAAACTTCATGGAGCATGTTGTGAACGTGTTGTAACCTCTGTAATTTTCTCAGAATTTATTGAATTTTTTTCAATGAGTTTTTCAAGCAAAAGGCAAATCTTGGCAGTTTTGAGAAAGTTGCTGGAGCTGTTTTGTTTGAAATAAGAAATTGTGTAGATTTCAGTTCCAATGACTTGGATCCTTTTTAATGTGATTAAAAATGTGTTACATTGATGTTGCATGCTTTCCAAACTGATTTTCTTGAAATTGGGTTTCCAAACAATTTTCGGATGCCAAATGTGTCTCATTAGCGTCTCGTTAGTATATTCCCTTATCTTGATTGTTTTGGCCGTCACAAATTTTGTGACCAGTGCCGAAGTAGTCTTGATAAAGTGTAGACTACCTAGAGATACTTAGGGTGATAGTTTGATATTCGCAAAATTATTTGGAAATCTAAATGAATAAGGGTGTATTCATCGATTTCAAGTTTTTCATGTATAGTTTGACTATATATGGTAAGCAACAATGAAAATGTTTCATTGGTACATCAAGGTAAAGTGTATTAGACTTGGTGTTGTGAATTTGAACTGCACGGATTGAGAAATTAGCCGATTAGATAGCAATTCCACACGGATAAGTCGACTTACATATGCACAAGTCGACTTGTCCGTGCACTGTAGACGCATAAGTCGACTTGCACAATGTTACAAGTCGACTTGTTCGTGCACAGTTGCATAAGTCGACTTACACTTGCATAAGTCGACTTATTATTAGAGGCATAAAGTCGACTTATACATACACAAGTCGACTTACAACATGCATAGGTGGGATGATGGATGATTTTAGGTATAGACTCAATGTGATTGATGAATTGCCCTAAATCATTCCATATAGTCATGGTGACTATAATCCTATAGCTTGGAGAAGAAGAAGATGAGACCTGAAAATCCTCACACTTAACATGAAAACTCACGTCTTCCATTAATATGGGGAGAACCAGAGTTCTTATAGAGTTGGGTTGTTGGGTAAACCCAAGCTCACTCTATACCAATATGTTCGAACCATGAAAATAAGATTTTCGGATTAATGGGTGGTTTTCACTAGAAGCGTTGATTTGTTGAGTAAACTCAAGGTCAGCGTGAATGAGGCTAAATTGGGTAGTGTACATCGGATGTGCAGCGCATCAAGAGTTGATAACCCAATGGGTGTGCATACATCACGAGTTGATAGCACTAGTCGATAGTTGCATCTATAAAGTAATTGGTATGACCGATACCGCCGATTGATCTAAGGTAGCTTGTTAGGTAAACCCAAGGTCATTTTAGTAATGTCGGATATCTATGATGCAATTGGTATGGTGATACCTACCGATTGACCTAAGGTGGCTTGTTGGTAAACCCAGGTCATTTTAAGAATGTCGATATCTACCCACTAGAACATTTTGTCATAATGTTTTTGGATTAATCTTGAGGTTATGGATTCTTTGAAACTAGTGGGAGCCATATGCATGTCATGCAAGTCCTTATGATCATGCATTTAATTCTATTCTAACATTCTTTCTCTCTTTCTCTTTAGGTTGATTGAAGATGACTTCAAGTGTGAACTTGTGCTCGCTTATGGACTCAAACAAATTAACTGGACCAAATTTTCTCGATTGGCTGAGAAATCTGAGAATTGTTCTTAGATCTGAGGAACTGGGATATGTCCTTGATGTTCCACTTCCTGATCCACCTGCTGCTGATGCTTCTGATGAGGATCAGAAAGTTTATCGAAAGCATCTCAAAGACAGTGACATAGCAACCTGTATTATGCTTGCCTCGATGTCACCAGAGCTATAGAAGCAACATGAGTCTATGGATGCTCATACCATAGTGTTTCATCTTAGGGAGCTGTTTGATGAGCAAGCTTGGTCTGAAAGGTTCGAGACCTCGAGGTTACTCTTCAGTACTAAGTGTAAGTGGTAAGTCGACTTACACATGTTCGGTACCGATAAGTCGACTTGTTCATTGGATAAGTCGACTTGTTCAAGGTCGGTACTGTTTATTTTTGCCCTAAAGGCAACCCCCTTTAGCGCGTTTTATTCAAAGTCGTGTGCAGACTTTATGAATAAATAAAGAAAAGGCATTATTCATTAATTTGATATTCATAAACATTGTTTATGAATTGATTTGATCTTTAATCAAATTAATGAAGTCCATGATATATGACATAGAATGAAGGAAATTATGATGTGATCATACTACTGAGATTCCTATCATGTGCAATTATGTCAGTATCTAAATTCTCCCTAGTCATAGGATTAATGAGACTGGACATCATTAATCCGGATAGACTAGCACATGTCATATTCCTTGATTGGATCAAGCAATGGATCTCAGAAACTGTAAATATGAGATATTTAGAATTGACATGTGGATGCTTACTAGCGGTAGTAAGTTCATTGGATGACCTGCCATGAGATCATCACATGGATATCTTATCTAAGTGTCAGTGATAATCTCATCATAGAATGATGCAAGTATCCTTAGACTTGAGGTACTCGAGGATATCTTGAATCTTGATCCGTGCTTTGACTCCATTCCTTGTTGCCTTCGTGAGGTAACTCATAGGGTGGTGCTTGGGTGCAACTTGAGGTATTCAAGATAATTGAGTAGCCAATAAAGGATTCACCACTTACGGATTAGCGGAAGAGATACCCATGGCCTCTTATCGGGATCATTACTAAAAGTGGCGGCATGTATGTCATGAAGAGTGTCTTCATTGACATATAGAGTAATGAGTCCCGTGACGAGAACCGATATCACTGGGCTAGACTCGGTCTAGTGAGAGTTGACACTTTGACCATACTCATAACCAAGTGGGGTATAGGATGGTGAAAGGACTAATTGCACGGTAATTGTCATGGAAGGGTTCGTGATCGGTTCGTGATGAATACATCAAACCGATTACTTTTCGGTCAATTGGAGGTCATGATGTGTTGCTAGATACGCTCATGACTTACTCAGATTAATTGTTAATCTAAGTGGCCAACATAACCGGAGCCTAAAGGGTCACACGATAAGAGTGACTCAGAGAATCAGTAAAATAGTAATTGGACGAGTTCCAATTATGGAGAGCATTAGATTAAATGAATCCCAATGGATTGGGATATGTCCCGATGAGATCGCGACATCAATATTGCTAAGAAAGGTTTTGAATTGCCAAAGACCTCGGGGCTCGAGAGGCGGTAGGACCGACCCCAGTTGGACTGGACCTTAGCAATTATGTATTAATTGATTAATTAAATAATTAATTAATATATAAATTAATTGCCCATGTGCGTTGGATGTGGATGAGCATTGACTTTTTCAATGTTTGTTAATTTATTCATTAAAGTAATGAATGGCTTAAAGCCATCCACTTGTCAAAAGTTCATGGTTAGTTATTAAAAGTTAAAAAAAGAAACCATGTTAAGGAGAGAAGCAAGCAGATGAACGTCGATTGCTGGAAGCTTTAGGGTTTGGAGAAAGTTTGTCACTTAAAGGTTAAGTGAAAAATGAAAGTGTTTCATTTTCTTCTTATTCCTAAAGGGCATCATCGATTTTTCTCTTCTCCAAGCACAAGGGTTCAATGTCTCCTTCAGCTCTCCAGGACAGAGGTAGGCTCTAGCAGGCTTTATTCTGTTCTAGCTATTCCCGGGTCAAAGGGGTTTGATCCGGTTAGGTTTTCTGATCTCTGCGTGGATGACCTTTAGAGATAGTCTCTTTTGGCTATTTAGGTTGATGTCTTCATACCGACACCTGGATCCTGGGTTTTGGGATAGTCCCGGGAACAAAAATTTTTGTTTTCCGCTGCCGGTACATGTGATGTACCTCCCGGGATTTTCCTACAGTGGTATCAGAGCGTCTGGTATCGTGTATGCAGCTATAACCTAAGCGAGATCAGAAACCTTAATGGAATTTTCTGTTGATACATGCTATCTGTTCAGATTTCGAATTTATATTGTGATATGTTTTTCGAAATTTTTCTTCCCAGGATTGTTCATAAGATGTTAGAGAATATTTTTATGAATTTTCAGAATTTATTAATTTGATTTGATATAGTTTTTCTAATTAATTCCCTAAGGTTACAGATGCTGTTTTGTGAAACGATTCTGGAACAGGCATGAGTATAAAATCGAGAATAAATTCTAGAAAAATGGTTTTTCGGATTTCCTTCACCTACATGTCTCTAAGATGTTGGTGAATGTCTGTGAGCATAGAAATTGGATTTCAAGGTGATTGGATATTTATTCACGAATTTATTCTATGCTGTTGGGAATTGCTGTGCTGATGAACACAGATTTTGAATCGGTTTTGTTATTTAGGTTGACTGAGTTTTTGATGGCCTAAAATCCTGAAAACATTCATGTAGCATTTTCTTAACATTTAGTAACCTATTTAATTTTCTCAGAATTTATTGAAATTGTTTCATTGATCATTTCGAGCAATGTACAGAACTGGACAGTTTTGTGAAAATTGTTGGGACTGTTTTGCTTGGCTTGATTGAGTGTGCTTTTTCAGTTCCAATGCCTTGCACCATTTTTAATGTGATTAAAAATGTGTTATTTTGATGTATTATGATTGCCAAACTGAATTGCTTGAAGTTGTTTATCTTAGAATTTTCGGATGCCTAATTGATCACATTAGCGTCTCGTTAGTATATTGCATTATCTTGTTTGTTTTGACCGTCATATTTTTTATGGCATGTGCTGAAGTAAATTTGATAATGTATGTGCTAGCTAGAGATGCTTAGGATGATAATTTGGGTGTTCCTAAATTGTTTGGAAATTAATGAGTTTTGACTCATTTCAAGCTTTTCATATAGTTTGACTATTTAAGGCTTTCATGGTTCAATGAATTGTTCATTGATACATCAAATTTATCAGATATTACCTTAGGTATCTAGGTTTTGTGAATTGGAATTGCATGGATTGAGGAATTAGCGATTAGAGATTATAGCAAATTACTGGACAAGTCGACTTATTTGGAGTATAAGGCGACTTGTTCAGCGTCTGTACATAAGTCGACTTGCAGTGTACAAGGCGACTTGTGCATGGACGTAGGCATAAGGCGACTTGTACCAGGATACAAGGCGACTTGTGCGTAGGCAGGAACATAAGGCGACTTGCAGTGTACAAGTCGACTTGTGTGTGGGCAGCAGCATAAGGCGACTTGCATTCCTATGTAAGTCGACTTGTGACATGCTCAAGTTGGATGATGGATGATTATAAGGATTGATTCAATGTGATTGATGAAACCTAAATCATTCCATATAGTCCTAAGCTTGGAGTCTGAAGTTTTGAAATCCCTCCTCGGCATATGAAAACTAACGCCTTCCATTAATATGGTAAGAACCAGAGTTCTTATAGGGCTGGGTTGTTGGGCAAACCCAAGCTCACTCTATACGGATATGTTCGAACCATGAAAATAAGATTTTCGGATTAATGGGTCGGTTTTCACTGGAAGCGTTGGTTTGTTGAGCGTGGACAGAGGTGAAATTGGGTAGCATACATCGGATGTATGCGCATCAAAGAGTTGATAACCCAATGAAGTGCACACATCAACAAGTTGATAGCACTGATCGATAGTTGTGTCTAAGATGTAATTGGTATATCTGATACCTCCCGAGACTTAAGGTGGCTTGTTGGAAAAACCCAAGGTCATTCTCAAAGTCGGTTATCGATGATGCAATTGGTATGACTGATACCTACCGATTGACCTAAGTTGTGGCTTGTTGGGCAAACCCAAGGTCACTCTTAGCAATGTCGGATATCGACCCACTAGGACATTATGTCACTTTGTTTCTCTGGATTCGTAAAGAGGGTTATGGATTCTAGGAAACTAGTGGGAGCCATATGCATGTCATGCAAGTCCTTATGATCATGCAGGCATATCTATTCTATCATTCCTTCTCTCTATCGCGCTAGGTTGATTGAAGAAGTTTTTCAGTGTGAATTTTCGCTCTCTATTTTGGACCGAATTTTCTTGATCAGCTGAGGAATCTGAGAATTGTTCTCAGATCTGAGGAACTGGGATACGTCCTAGACATTCCACTTCCAGATGCACCTGCTGTTGATGCTTCTGATGAGGATCAGAAGGCATATCGTAAGCATCTAATGGACGGGGACATGGCTACTTGCCTCGATGTCACCAGAGCTGCAGGAGCAGCACGAGTCCATGGATGCTCACTCTATAGTATTTCATCTTATGGAGCTGTTTGATGAGCAAGCTCGGTCTGAAAGGTTCAAGACCTTAAGGCTTCTCTTCACCACAAAGATGGCTCCAGGGACAACTGTTGTGCAGTATGCCCTGAAGATGAATGGCTATATTGAGAGATTGGTCGTCTTAGGTTTTGTAATGGATTATGAGTTAAGTAGAGACTTAATTCTGGTTGGATTGTCTGACGGTTATTCACAATTTGTGATACATGAACCAAATATCCACAACAATTCTGGTGATCAATGCCAAGAGGCAATTTGAGCGAGCTATCAAGGAAAATAGCAAGCAAGTCTAGTGGTGGATGCTTCTTCTAGTTCAAAGAAGAAAAAGACCAAGAAACCAAAGGGAAGTGCCATCAAGAAGAAAACCAAAGAATCTGCCCCAAAAAGGATTTTGCTTTCATTGTGGCAAGACTGGCCACTGGAGGCGAAATTGTAAAATCTATCTGGAGTCCTTGAAGCAGAAGAAGGCATCAGATGCCTCTACTTCTTCAAATATGTTTGTCATTGAGGTTAATACTATTCCTGATCAAAACATATCGGTATTTGATACCGGTTGTGGCTCACACATATATAATGATATGCAGGGCCTCAGGGACAGTAGAAAGCTCATAAAGGGGAGAACTAGACCTTCGTGTAGGTAATGGAGCAAGAGTTGCTACATTAGCCGGAGACACTTATGTCTTGTCACTCCCTAGTGAGCTTATATTCAAATTGGATGATTGTCATTTTGTACCCGTTTTAAACAAAGAACATATTGTATGTTTTATGTTTAATTAGAGCTGATTTCCATTTGACTTTTAGAAGCAATGGTTGTTCTATTAGTTCGAATGGAATGCTATATGGTACTGGTACATTATGCAATAGAATTGACATATTAGATATGTCATATCCAGTTATAAATGTCAATGACGCGAAAGACATAATCGAGATAATTTAAAATCAACTTACTTATGGTATTGTCGGCTTGGCCATATAAATGAGAAACGCATCACTAAGCTCCATAAGAGTGGATGTTTAGGGTCATTTGATTATGAATCATATGACACATGTGAATCTTGTTTATTAGGCAAGATGACTAAGTTATTCTTTAAAGGAAAGGGTGAACGAGTGAATGGAATATTAGACCTAATACATTCGGATGTATGTGGTCCGATGTCCATCCATGCCACAAGTGGTTATTTTTACTTCATTACTTTTATCCGTGATTATTCACGATATGGGTACCTGTATCTGATGAGATACAAATCTGAAGCATTTGAAAAGTTCAAATAATTCAGAAATGAAGTAGAAAACTAACTTGGTAAAAGTATGAATACATTACGATCTGATCGTGGTGGAAAATGCTTAGACCAACAGTTTTGGATTATCTCAGAGATAATGGGATTTTATCTCAGTATACTCCACCTTACATGCCGCAGCACAATGGTGTGGCTGAAAGGAGAAATCGAACCTTGTTAGACATGATGCGATTGATGATAGGTTTTACTGATTTTGGGAATATGCTTTCGAGACATTTGTTTACTTGTTAAGCGAGTTCCATTAAAAACGATTGTGGTTACTCCATATGGAGATATGGACTAGCGAAAGCCCTATCTTTCTCATCTGAAAGTTTGGGATTGTCACGCTTACGTGAAGCGGACACGATCGATGATACATTTGATGTAAAGGCGACAAGTGTTTGTTCGTGGAATATCAATTCTACCTTGCTTAGGAACAAAAGTTGTTTGTTTCCAAGCATGTTGTTTTCTTAAAGAAAGAGTTTCTTTTACAAGAGGACAGTGGGAGCAAAGTTGAATTTGGAGAAGTTCAAGATGCTTGAACAAACATAGATCAATCGCTCGAACTCAAACTGCCACTCATATAGATGAGGTGTGATTCAACCTTCTACTACACACAATTTCAGTAGGTTAAGTAGGATCGACTTGTTCTAGAGAGATATGAATTTCGTAAGTGAGCGAGAATGACGTATTGCTCATATGAGATGACGCTACTACTACCTATGAGCAGGTTCAAAAGTTGAGTCGGAACATGGCTTTGTGCCATGAAATCGAAATGGATTCCATGTATGAAAACCAAGTAAGGACTTTGGTTGTTACACGAAGGGATAAAACCCACAGGGTGCAAAGGAGTTTTAGAAGAAAACCAACATGGATGGTAATTTGATTACCTATAAAGCAATGCTTCGGTTAAAGGATTTTGTCACAGACAAAGAGTTGACTATGACGAGACCTTCAGCCCCGTAACAATGCTTAAATCCATTAGGATACTCCTAGCCATTGCCACTCATTATGATTATGAGATATGGCAAATGGATGTGAGGAATGCTTTCCTGAGAGGAAATCTACCCAAGGATGTGTATGACACAACTTGAAGGCTTCACTTCCATCGATGGCGAAAGGTATGCAAGCTTCAGAAATCCATGTTTGGATTGAAGCAAGCATCCAGGAGTTGGATTATCCGTTTTGATGAGTCAATCAAAGAGTTTGATTTCTCACAAAATCCGGATGATCATTGTGTGTATAAGAAGGTTAATGGGACTGCAATCGTATTCCTTTTGTTGTATGTAGATGACATCTTTATTCTTTGGGAAACAATGTCTCTATGCTGCAATCAGTTAAAATTTGGTTGTCCAATCAATTTGCGATGAAAGACCTTGGTGAAGCAACTTATATCCTAGGGATATAGATTTATAGAGATAAATCAAAAGGTTGCTTGGTCTTTCACAATCATCGTACATAGATGAGATGCTAAAGAGGTTTAGCATGGAACAATGTTATGTCGAGGCCCGATGTATCGTATGCTCTAAGTGTTACGAGCGATACCAATCGGATCTGGTGAGGTCCTTGGGTGGTGTCAAGAATATCCTCAAGTACTTGCGAAGCACTAAGGATGTTTTCTTGATCTATGGAGATGGAAATCTCAGTGGCGGGCATTCAGATGCTAGTATTTAATCGATAAGGATGATTACGAATCACAATCGGGTTATATACATTCACTTTGAATAGCGTGGCGGTCGATTGGAAAAGTTCCAAACAAGAGAGGATGCTGATTCATCAACCGAGGCAGAGTACATTGCCGCGTGAGATCGTGAAAGCGGTTTGGATCAAGAAGTTAGTTTCGAACTTGATCGGTCCCTAGGCGTGATGGGCCCATAGGATTGTATTGTGATACAATGGAGCTAGTCTTGTGAGCAAAGGAACCAAGGTCTTATCGACGATCCGAACTCGTGCTACCGATTCGGAGATCATTAGTCGAGATGATATCTGATAGAGAGAATTCCACGAGCAAAGTGTTCTTTGTTAGTTGACAAAGCCATTGTCACGGGAGAATTGTGATTCTCATGGACTCGCTTATGGTATTAGATACTAAGGCGATTGGCTTTAGGTCAAGTGGGAGATTTGTAAGTGGTAAGTCGACTTACACATGTTCGATGCCGATAAGTCGACTTGTTCATTGGATAAGTCGACTTGTTCAAGGTCGATTGTTTATTTTGCCCTAAAGGCAATCCCTTTAAGCGTTTTATTCAAAGTCGTATGCGGACTTTATGAATAAATAAAGAAAAGGCATTATTCATTAATTTGATATTCATAAACATTGTTTATGAATTGATTTGATCTTTAATCAAATTAATGAAGTCCATGATATATGACATAGCATGAAGGAAATTATGATGTGATCATACCACTGAGATTCCTATCATGTGCAATTATGTCGATATCTAAATTCTCCCAAGTCATAGGATTAATGAGGTGGACATCATTAATCCGGATAGACTAGCACATGTCATATTCCTTGATTGGATCAAGCGGTGGATCTCGAAGCTGTAAATATGAGATATTTAGAATTGACACGTGGATGCTTACTAGCGGTAGTAAGTTCATTGGATGACCGCCATGAGATCATCACATGGATATCTTATCTAAGTGTCGTTGATAATCTCATCATAGCAATGGTGCAAGTATCCTTAGACTTGAGGTACTCGATGATATCTTGGATCTTGATCCGTGCTTTGACTCCATTCCTTGTTGCCTTCCGAGGTAACTCATAGGGTGGTGCTTGGAGTGCGACTTGAGGTATTGAAGATAATTGAGTAGCCAATAAAGGATTCACCACTACGGATTAGCGGAAGAGATACCCATGGCCTCTTGTCGGGATCATTACTAAGCGTCAAAGCATGTATGTCATGAAGAGTGTCTTCATTGACATATAGAGTAATGAGTCCCGGGACGAGAACCGATATCACTAGGCTAGACTCGATCTAGTGAGAGTTGACACTTTGACCATACTCATAACCAAGTGGGGTATAGGATGGTGAAAGGACTAATTGCACGGTAATTGTTCATGGAAGGGTTCATGATCCGTTCGTGATGAATACATCAAACCGATTACTTTTCGGTCAATTGGGGGTCATGATGTGTTGCTAGATACCGCTCATGACTTACTCAGATTAATTGTTAATCTAAGTGGCCAACATAACCGGGAGCCTAAAGGGTCACACGCATAAGAGTGACTCAGAGAATCTGTAAAATAGTAATTGAACAAAGTTCCAATTATGGAGAGCATTAGGATTAAATGAATCCCAATGGGATTGGGATATGTCCCGATGAGATCGCGACATCAATATTGCTAAGAAAGGTTTCCTGAATTTGTTTCAAAGATTCGGGGGCCGATAGGCAGTAGGACCGACCCAGTTGGATGGACCTTAGCAATTATGTATTAATTGATTAATTAAATAATTAATTAATATATAAATTAATTGCCCATGTCGTTGGATGTGGATGAGCATTGACTTTTTCAATGTTTGTTAATTTATTCATTAAAGTAATGAATGGCTTAAAGCCATCCACTTGTCAAAAGTTCATGGTTAGTTATTAAAAGTTAAAAAAGAAACCATGTTAAGGAGAGAAGCAAGTAGATGAACGTCGATTCTTTGGAAGCTTTAGGGTTTGGAGAAAGTTTGTCACTTAAAGGTTAAGTGAAAATGAAAGTGTTTCATTTTCTTCTTATTCTAAAGGGCATCATCGATTTTCTCTTCTCCAAGCACAAGGTTCAATGTCTCCTTGACTCTCGGGATGTAGGTAGGCTCTAGCAGGCTTTATTCATTCTAGCTATTCCGGGTCAAAGGGTTTGATCCGGTTAGGTTTCGATCTCTGCGTGGATGACCTTTAGAGATAGTCTCTTTTGGCTATTTAGGTTGATGTCTTCATACCGACACACGGATCTGGGTTTTGGGATAGTCCAGGGAACAAAAATTTTGTTTTCATTTGCCGGTACATGTGATGTACCTCCGGGATTTTCCTACACTAAGATGACTCAGGTTCATCTGCGAGCAAGATGCACTGAAGATGAATGGGTATATTGAGAGGTTGGCTGTCTTAGGTTTTGTCATGGATTATGAATTAAGTGTTGACTTAATTCTAGTTGGATGTCGATAGTTATTCACGGTTTGTGTTAAACTATCGGATGAATCAAATATCCACGACAATCCTCGAGTTGATCAATCTTTAAGGCAATGAGCAAGCTATCAAGAAGGATAGCAAGCAAGTCTTATGGTGGACTCTTCTTACGGTTCCAAGAAAAAAGCTCAAGAAGAAGAGGTCTAAGAAATCGAAAGGAAGTATAGCCAAAAAAAACCAAAAGATCGCACTAAAAGGAACTTGTTTCCATTGTGGCAAGACTAGCCTTTGGAAGAGGCGTAAAGTCTATCTGGAAGAATTGAAGCGAAGAAGGTATCGGATGCCTCGACTTCTTGGTATGTTTGTCATTGAGGTTAATCTGTTTCGATCATAACATATGGGTATTAGATACGGTTGTGGCTCACACATATGCAATGATATGCGGGGCCTCGAGGACGATGAGCGACTCATGAAGGAGAACTAGACTGCGTGTGGGAAATGGAGCAAGAGTTTTTGCATTAGCCGTAGCACTTTCTTTTGTCACTCCCACCGGGCTTGTAATTAAATTGGATGAATGTTATTTTGTACTGTTTTAACAAAGAACATATTATGCATTTCTTGTTTAAATAGATTTGGTTTCTATTTGACTTTTAGTAGCAATGGTTGTTCTATTAGTTTGAATGGAATGCTTTATGGTACTGGTACATTATGCAATAGAATTTACATATTAGATATGTCACATCCAATTATGAATGTCAATGACACGAAAAGACATAAACGAGATAATTTAAAATCAACTTACTTATGGCATTGTCGCCTTGGCCATATAAATGAGAGACGCATAGCTAAGCTCCATAAGAGTGAAAGTTTAGGGTCATTTGATTATGAATCATATGACACATGTGAATCTTGTTTATTAGGCAAGATGACTAAGTTTCCTTTAAGGGAAAGGGTGAGCGAGCGGCGGAGTATTAGACCTAATACATTCAGATGTATGTGGTCCGATGTCCATCCATGCTAGAAGTGGTTGTCTTTACTTCATTACCTTTATCGATGATTATTCTCGATATGGGTACCTATATCTGATGAGATACAAATCTGAAGCATTTGAAAAGTTCAAACAATTCAGAAATGAAGTAGAAAACCAACTTGGAAAAAATATCAAGACATTGCGATCTGATCGTGGTGGGGAATACTTAGACCAACAGTTTTTGGATTATCTCAGAGATAATGAGATTTTATCTCAATGGACTCCTCCTTACACACCACAACATAATGGTGTGGCAGAAAGGAGAAATCGAACCTTGTTAGACATGGTACGATCAATGATGGGCTTTGCAAAGTTACCAAAATCCTTTTGGGGGTATGTACTCGAGATAGCTGTTTACTTGCTAAACAGAGTTCCATCAAAGACAGTTGATGTTACTCCATATGAGATGTGGACTAACAAAAGACCCAATCTTACTCATTTGAAAGTTTGGGGTTGTCACGCTTATGTGAAGCGGACACGATCGAGATAAACTTGATGCAAAATCGACAAATGTTTGTTCGTAGGATATCTAAAGAAACAATGGGATATCGGTTCTACCTTCTTTGAGGAACAAAAGGTGTTTGTTTCAAAGCATGCTGTCTTTTTAGAGAAAGAGTTTCTTTTACAAGAAGACAGTGGGAGCAAAATAGAACTTGAAGAAGTTCAAGATGCTCGAACAGACGCAGATCAACTGCCTGAACCTGAAACTGTGACTCATACAGATGAAGTAACAGTTCAACCTTCTACAACACACGAAATTCGTAGGTCACGTAGGATACGCTCTGTTCTCGAGAGATATGGATTTCTCATGAATGAACAGAATAACGTATTGCTCATAGAAGATGATGAGCCTACCACCTATGAAAAGGTTCTGAAGAGTTCAGAGTCTGAGAAATGGCTTCAAGCCATGAAGTCAGAAATGGATTCCATGTATGAAAACCAAGTATGGACTTTGGTTGATGCACCCGAAGGAATAAAACCCATAGGGTGCAAATGGGTTTTCAAAAAGAAAACTGACATGGATGGTAATGTAATTACCTATAAAGCAAAGCTTGTGGCTAAAGGTTTTCGTCAAAGACAAGGAGTTGACTACGACGAGACTTTCAGCCCAGTAGCAATGCTTAAATCCATTAGAATACTCCTAGCCATTGCCACTCATTATGATTATGAGATATGGCAAATGGATGTGAAGACAGCTTTCCTAAACGGAAACCTAACTAAGGATGTGTATATGACACAACCTGAGGGCTTCATCTCCTATAATGGCAAAAAGGTATGCAAGCTTCAGAATCCATCTATGGATTGAAGCAAGCATTCAGGAGTTGGAATATCCATTTTGATGAGGTAATCAAAGAGTTTGGTTTCTCACAAAATCCGGATGAACACTGTATGTATAAGAAGGTTGATGGGACCGCAATCGTATTCCTTGTGCTATATGTAGATGACATATTATTACTAGGAAACGATGTCTTGATGCTACAATCAGTCAAGGTTTGGTTGTCCAAACAATTTTTCATGAAAGACCTTGGTGAAGCAACTTATATCCTTGGGATAAGGATCTATAGAGATAGATCAAAAAGATTGCTTGGTCTTTCACAATCAACGTACATAGACAAGATGCTAAAGAGGTTTAGCATGGAACAATCCAAGAGAGGGTACCTTCCCATCACTCATGGGATAACACTCTCGAAATCTATGTGTCCTAAGACACAAGATGAGAGGATGCGCATGGATATGATCCCGTCGCATCTGCGGTAGGATCTATCATGTAGGCAATGCTATATACGAGACCCGATGTATCATATGCTCTAAGTGTTACGGCGATACCAATCGGATCTGGTGAGGGTATGGCTGGGTGGTGTCAAGAATATCTGAAGTACTGCGAAGGACTAAGGATGTTTTCTTGATATATGGAGATGGAGATCTCAAAGTGAGCGGTATCTACAGATGCCGTTTTCAATCGATAAGGATGATTCCAAATCTCAATCAGGTTACATATTCACACCTGAGCAGTGAGGCGATCGGTTGGAAGAGTTCCAAACAAGAGGCGATTGCGATTCAACGATCGAGGCAGAGTACATTGCCGCTTCAGACGCAAAGAAAGGAAGCGGTTTGGATCGAAGTTCATTCTTGAACTTGGTGTGATTCCTAGCGATGATGGGCCTATCTGATTGTCTTGTGACAACAATGGCGCTATGTGCAGCGAAGGAACCAAGGTCTCATCAACGATCCAAACACGTACTCCGCAGATATCACCTGATCAGGGAGATCATTGGTCGAGGTGATGTGCAGATAGAGAGAATTCCCACAGAGCAGAATATTGCTGATCCCTTGACAAAACCATTGTCACAGAAGAGTTTTGATTCTCATGTACTCGCCTATGGTATTAGATATCAAGGCGATTAGCTTTAGGTCAAGTGGGAGATTGTTAGAGTAGTGCCCTAAAGGCAATCGCCTTTAGTGCGTTTTGTACAAAATTGTGTACATTCTTTATAAACAAATAAAGAGAGGCATATTTCATTAATTTGATGTTCATTATTTATGAATGGATATTGATCTATAAGCAAATTAATGAAGTCCTTGATATATGACATAGCATGAAGGAAATTATGATGTGATCATACTACTGAGATTCCTATCATGTGCAATTATGTCAGTATCTAAATTATCCCTAGTCATAGGATTACTGAGACTGGACATCGATAATCCGGAAAGACTAGCACATCTCAAGCTCCTTGATTTGATCATGCAGTGGATCTCAGAAACTGTACATATGAGATATTTAGGGTTGAGATGTGGATGCTTACTAGAGGTAGTAAGTACATTGGTTGACCTGTTATGAGATCATCACATGGATGCACTATTCTAATGTCAGTGATAATCTCATCATAGCAATGGTGCAAGTATCCTTAGACTTGAGGTACTCAAGGATATCTTGGATGTTGATTCTATGCTTTGACTCCATTCCTTGTTGCCTCACAGAGGTCGCTCATAGGGTGGTGATTGGGTACAGTTTGAGGTATTCGAAGGTAATTGAGTAGCCAATAGAGGATTCACCACTTCTGTGATAGCAGAAGATGATACCCATGGCCTCTTGTCAGGGTCATTACTTGGAAATCTCTGATCAGAGTACATATGTCATGAAGAGTGTCTTCGTTGACATATTAAGTATTAAGTAATGAGTCCCAGGACAAGAACTGAAATCACTTGGACTAGATTTGGCGTAGTCGATCTAGTAAGAGTTGACACTTGCCCATACTCATAACCAAGTGGGGTATAGCATGGTGAAAGGATGAATTGCACGGTAATTGTCTATGGAAAGGTTCGTGATATGGTCCATGATGAATATATGTTTATTCGTCAAACCAATTACTTTCCGATCAATTGGGGGTCATGATGTGTTGCTAGATACCGTTCATGACTTGCTTAGATTAAGTGTTGATCTAAGTGGCCAACATAACCGGGAACCTAATGGGTCACACGCATAAGAGTGTCTCGAAGAACTCGTAAAATAGTTTTGGACAGAGATCCAATAAATGGAGAGCAATTGGATTAAATGGATCCCGATGAGATCGAGATATGTCCCGATGAGATCGCGACATTGATATTGCTGAAAAAGGTTTCCGGTGGGTTTTCCCATACCGGGACCCGGTAGGCCGGTAGGACCGACCCCAGTGTGACTGGACCACTTCAGCATTATTATATATATATATATATATATATAATTAAAGAATATATATATATATATATATATATATATATGTTATACGTGGGAGAAGGAGGAGAGGAAGCTTTAACTTTATATATATATATATATATATATAATGAAGCTAACGTGGATGGACCTCCACCTTTAATATTTATGGTCTTTAAAAGGTTAAAGACAAGTGGCAAAAAAAATGAGAAGATGGAGATATAAGGGATGAATCATCGTGGGTTTAAAAAAAAACCTAAGAGAAATTTGATTTCTCATCATCCTCTCTTCATCATCGTTTAGCTCTTCTCCTTCTCCAAGCAAGTTGTTTTCTTCATCGTTTTCATAGCTCTCCAAGAACAAAGGTAAGATCTAGCAGTCTTTAATTTGTTCTAGCTATTCCCGGGTCAAAGGGTTTGTCCTGGTTAGGTTCTCCGATCTCTGCGTGGATATCGTTAGAGACGGTCTCCTTTGGTCGTTTTGGTTTGACTTTGTTATATAGTCACATGGATCCTGGCTTTCGGGAAGGTCCCGGAACAAAAATTTTTGTTTTCCGCACCGTGGACATGTGATGCTCACACCGGAATTTTCCTACACCTTGTTCATTTACTCTTCCAATAATGAACATGCTTATTGCCTGGTTTATGTTGATGATTTGATTTTGACAGGCTCATCGGCTAGTCTTCTGCAACGAATTATATCTTAGCTTGGCCGATCCATTGCTCTCAAGGATTTGGGGCCTCTATCATATTTCTTGGGTGTCGAGGTTACATGGCTCAATCACGGGTTACAGCTTATGCAATCCAAATACATAAAGGATTTGCTGCATCGTGCTAATATGCATGAAACGTCTTCGGTTTCGACCTCGTCAACTCCTCAAGCTGATTTGACTGGCACCACCTCCTCTACATTTGATGATCCAACGCTATATCGACGGGTTGTAGGGGCTCTACAATATTTAGCTTTAACGCGTCCCGATATCACTATGGCCGTTAACAAGACTGCTCAATTTATGCACTCGCCTTGTACTCATCACTGGCAAGCCATGAAATTCATCCTTCGTTATTTGTGCGGCACAATTGATCATGGTCTTGTTCTACTGTCCTCTCGACAAGCTTTTCTCATTGCTTTTTCTGATGCTGGTTGGGGCGGAGACAAAACTGATCGTAAAAGTACTTCGACCTACATTGTTTTTCTTGGTTCAAATCCGGTCTCTTGGATGTCAAGAAAGCAAAAAACGGTTGCAAGATCCAGCATTGACTCCGAGTATCGTGCCCTTGCCTCAACTGCCTCGAAAGTGTATTGGCTTCAATGCCTTCTTCGTGAGTTAAACTACACTCTACCCACTACACCGAGAATATGGTGTGATAATGTCTCAGCTACTTATTTAGCTGTCAATCCTGTTTTTCATTCTCAATCTAAGCATCTTGAGCTGGATTTTCATTTTGTCTGGGATCAAGTTCGACAGAAAAATCTCCTTGTTTCTTACATATCAACGGTTGATCAATTGGCTGATGTTTTGACGAAACCATTGTCAAAGACCAGGTTTCTACTACTGCGCGACAAACTGATGGTGTGTTCCCCCATCGGTTTGCAGGGGGGGGGGGTGTTGAGAGTTCGACTAAGTCAAAGTAGTTTTTCTTATCTTTTGTTATTTATCCTATCTTTTAGGGTATTATTTTGTATGTTATTCAAATTTAAATTTTGTACAGATTCATTCAATTTCTGTTGTAATCTCTGTATTTATAGTTGCGAAAAATCAATAAGATTTGAGTTTATTCTTCGACCAAAACTCCTCTCTTTCACCAAATAGGGCCTTTAGTCTAGCATACCCTAAATTTTTTTGGAATTACTAGATGATATAAATAAAGAATAACTTATATTATTATTTGAATAAATTACATCTAAAACAATAAAACCATGACCATAATAAATATGTCAAAGATATAAATCCATACCACCACTATGAAAATTTATATAAAAACCAAGACATATTAAAACTAACACAAGGATTAGATTCCTTAAAATCCTTGGAGCATACAAAGCTTCTTATAAGATTAAGGATTGACCACCACGCGTCTAATTTGCAAGTTCCAATTCCTTGTATAACAACTCTTAAGTTGTCTACTACATAAATCCATCTTGTTCCATACAATTTTTTTTCATAATAACAAGAATGCATCTCTATCCTTTTCTACATGGTTGGTTGCTCCTAAATTTGTAATCTATAAAGGATGTGATTCAAGTAGTAAAACATAATAAGAGACATTCACAGAACAAATGTTTGTACAATAAGATTGTACCTTTTTGGGCTTCATTTTAATCAATAGCAAAGTGACCTTTCTTGCTACTATTAAAGCACATAACTTTTTTACGTTCTGTTTCTTGAAATGTTGTTTTCCTTTTCCATGCTAGTTCTATTTTGCCTTTTTTGACTCTTGAGTATAATGGGTATATTTCTTAACCATTTTTCATTTAGATCCACCATGATGCTTAAACTTCTAGTTTATAGCTCTATATGATTTAGAACCATTTGTATATACCTTTAAGGACACCTTTGAGACTTTAAGACGTTCTTCTTCTAGTATAAGATTCCTCATAGCATCATCCATTGTCTTGATACTCTCATTGTAAGTTAGATTGATTTTCATATGTTTCTAAATCTAAGGTAATGATTGGATCACAACTTGTAATTATTGCTCATCTGATAATTTATCACCAACCTCATGCAACTCACTTATCATATTTGTTATATGTCCCAAATGTTTTTGCATTGTGTGATTTGGCCATTTCTTATAAATGTCAAACTTAATAGTGAGTGATCTTACTTTGAACACTAAGGTGCCTCCAAAATGTGCAAGTAAAGCGAGCCACATATCCTTTGCAGTGCCATATTTACGAAACTCACATACGATATTATTATCCATATTGCTCAGTAACATAATATAAGCTAACGAATTCTTTTTCTTCCAAATTTCATAATCATCATGGTCCTTTTTATGTTAAGTCGTATTGCCTTCCTCAGGAACATCCATGGTTATGTTTAATGGTTTGAGAGTCTATTGCTCTTCTAGTGCATTTTCGATTTTCATGTTCCTATCTTATAATTGTTGCCATTGAATTTCTCACCCTTATTGAGTTTAAAAACAATATTCTTTGATGCAATAGCCATAATAGAAACACAAAGTTTTTACAAAAAGAGATAGTATACTTTCATGTTATTCTCATGTCATACATACATATACAATAATCATATTTCAATTATGTATGAAATCAAAAGAGTATGAATGTACCAAATAGATAAATTTTAGGATCTTTTAAACATATGCATCATTAACCAAATCAAATCACCACTTACTTGGATTTGATTGTATTCCACGTGTGAAAGGACTTCTCAAAGAAACTTGTTTCCTTCTTGTTGAATTATCTCTTTTATATATTTGTGTGTTTTAGAAGATTAACATTAGCCTTATCAATTGATTGTTATCTATTATTTATGGATAATGACAATAATTGTATTTTAATAGTTAGTTATAATGAAAGCACACATCTGTTAAACTCATCAAGTGTGTCTTTTTTTTATCATATTGATGGGTTTTGAGGGGGTTTAAGAGAAAAATCCATTTCCAATTGAGTTCATATATAACCAGGACATCATATCCCAACTTACAACCTTAAGATAATGAGTTATAAGTCCTATGTGGGATTATTCCACTTGTAAATTTTCAAAATCTTTCCCTCTCTAGTGGATCTATCCACATTGAGCTAACTCCAACTCAACTTATATTAATACAAAGATATTTATGTCACTTCCTGAATCACTATCCATCTTGATAAAGCAATCACATGCAAGAGGGGGTGAATTGTGTGTGACTAAATTTTTTTTTACAAGTTACTTTCAATTCTTATAAAAAAATTGATCCTAATCAATGAATAAAAAATAGAATGAGCCTGTCAGATGATAAAGCATTTTAAATGATAGGAGTCTATTCGGCAATAGGAGCCTTTTGTAGGATAGGACCCTGCTTAAATGAAAGGAGCCTACTAAATGATGAATCCTATCAAAATAAATTAAAAACAAAAGATGTCTATTAAAACTGAAAGGAACCATCAACAAATTAAAAACAGAAGGGGCCTATTATAAAAGTAAAGGAACCTCTTGTCGAAATGGACACGTAAACAATATAATGCGGAAATATAAAAGATAAGGAGAGAGAGAGAAGGATGCAGTCAATTTATACTAGCTCAGCTTACAACCCAAGTCTACGTCCAGTCCCCACGTATCCAACTTAAATGTTTCACTATAAAATCAAGTAGTAATTTGACGAGTCTCTTCAAGCTCACAAGTTAATATTTTTCAAGGTTCTTCAACTTTCCACACAAGTAGTATTTTACTATCCTCCATAAGCTCTCAAATGAAAATAAGGTTTAATCGATATGAGCTTCAATAATCTCTCTCAACAAAATTTCACTTTCTAAGATATCACTTTCAAGAATGTATATGTTTTTGATGAGTTTTAACAATATAGCTTCTTAAACTTTTGTATTGTTCAATTGTTAGACCCCACCCCCCACCCGTAGGTGTTTGCAGTTATCTTTGCGTAGTATTTTGGGTTATACCGCATGCATCCAACCTTAATCAATATTGTCCTCTTTGGTCATGGGTGAGCCACGACTCGAACCCATGACCTCGAATTTATAGCTTCCACATGCTCGCCTCTTACCATTTAGCTAAGTTAGCCAAATGGTAGGCGAGCATGAAACTTCTCAGTCAGTCATGTTGAAGTCGTCTGATGGACAAATGAAACATCTTGATGAAATGAATCTTGATGACCTTCCAATACTGCAACATGTAAAATGGGTCAACAATAAAGGCGCTTTTAATGTTGGACCCCACCCCCACCCGTAGGTGTTTGCAGTTATCTTGGCGAGTGTTTGTGGGTTATACCATGGCATCCATCCTTAATCAATATTGTCCTCTTTGGTGTGGGTGAGCCTTTGCTCGAACCCGTGACCTCAAGCGTTTTATTCCACTTTATGTGGGCGCCTCTCACTATTGAGCAGTTTTGCGTGCGTTGGCGTCACCACAGGCAATTTTGCGTCTGTGCTGGCGTCACCACAGATGAATTTTTGCGTCTGTCTTGGCGTCATCACGAACGAACTTCGTCTGTCTTGACATCATAAATCGCTTTTGTGTTTTGACCCTCTTCCTTCTTTTGGCCATAACTTTTGTGTAGACCTCCGATTGAGTCGATTTTTGAAGCGTTGGATTCCTAAGACATTTTTCTATCTTTTTATACTACATATATCAGTTTTGGAATTAAATGGAGAAAGATAGCTCAGATTTTCGTGAACTGATTGGTTATAAAAGTTTGAACAGTGTTCAGTGTTTTAGAGATATCTTGATCGGTAGAGCTCCGATCAATTTGATTGTTTTTGAAAATGAAAATAGAGACATGGGACTACAAATGTTATGAAGGAGCCGATTGACAATGTAGCCTCTAAGACTTCCAAATTTGGGTCGGAAGTTAGGTGTAGTGTTCAGCCTCGGGTCTGAAGAACAGACTTTAGCATTTTGGAGATATCTTGAGCTATAGAACTCCGATTGATCCGATTCTTGAAGGGTTGGATTTGTAAGACATAGAGGAACATTTCTCTAGAAGAAAGTTTTGTCAAATGACTTCATTTACCTGATCGAAATAATCATACAAGATGTCAGTTTTAAAGACCAATGGAGGGGTAATTTTGGAAGTTTACTTAAAGGGTTAAGTTTATAGGCTTAAATGGAGGGACTTATGGGTCATTCCTCATTCATTAAATGTCATGGCACTATAAAAGCAAGTGGGCTGTCATTTTAAGAGGCAACCCACGACACTTAAGAGAAAAGAGGGAATAAGAAAAAAGAGAGAGAGAAGGAGAGCAAGTTTCGATGGAGAAAAGGGAGAAAGCTAGGGCTCGATTTTCTAACACTTGAAGAGAGATCTTAATGTCATTCCAAGAGAGAAAAAGGTGGAGGATGAAGAGAGCTTCCCCTTGAACCAAGAAAATCCGAAAATGGAGGAGAAATGAGGTAAGAGCAAATTTTAAGATTTGAGTTTCTTTTGAAGTTTTGGTTTAGAATCATGGAAAATGGAATGGGTTTGTGGAGTATGAAGTAAATTTTGATGATTGCTAAGTACTATGGGTTTAATTTTGGATGAAAATTAATTAAGGTTTATGCCCAAATTTGGAATTTGGGGAATTTGGAAATTTGTGATTTATGATTTGAATGATTTAAAGAATTAGTGCATATATTGTGATGCATATGTGATTTACGTGAATTGCATTAGATTGATTATGTGCAATTATGTGGATATATGCTTGTGTCATCTATGACACAATTCGATGTTATGAGTTGAAAAAGGTACAACAATCAAGATTTTTGAAAAGTGCCTTCGGGCAATCTGAATTCTGTTTTCGTTATGTGTTAAGTGGGTTTGGTCAGGTCCTTTTGTGAGTCAGCGCTGTCTCTACCTGTTATAGCCTTCTCCCAGTTGCCCGCTAGTGGCATAGGAGTTCCGATCTCGGACTCCCCTCATTCACTGTTGCAGAACCATTATCTTGGAATGTGCGAGACGTCTATTTTGGACCGAACCAAACCAATTCTGATGTGTTATGTGTTTTTAATTTGACTATGATGTGATGCATTCATGTTTAAGACTGTGCATGTTTTGAAAAAGGTTTGAGATTTTGAGAAACGAGAAAGTAAATTTTTCAAGCATGAAATTCTGGCTGGATTTAAATGTTTTGAAACAAATGAAAATTTTGAGAAAATCTTAGAAAGTGTTGATGAAATTGAAAAGTTTGAAAATGAGTTTTTGGAGAAATTCTTAAATGGGAAATGTTTGAAAAGTTTTTTTAAAAAAAAATTTCCGCTTATTTTTCATTTTATAAATATATTATCCACGAGCTTCCGAGCTCACCCCCCTTTCATCCCCATCTCGTGTTTTACGGGAGATCGGATGGAGGACGAGTATGATATCAACCCGATAGTTTTTGTATGCTTTGTTTTATGTGTCATGTTGGAGTTTAGTTTTGAAGTTGTGAAAAGGTTTATGGATTATGTATTGTTTTTGTTTATGGCTTGAAAAGTCATTATGTAAATTATGATGTATTTGAGTTATGAGTTATGTATGATTGTGGAATAGATTTTGTACGTAAACTTGAATTGAGATGTATTATGGATTGGAATGATGAAGTGTTTAGAACTAAGATTGGGTTTCATTGGTGTTTGGATGCCGGACGGGAGGTCCGATGATTCTGCATTGTGCTTGGACATTTTAGAAGTGTTTTTGACTCTTTGCAAATTTTTGGGATGTCAAAATAAAGCCGTTATACTGCCGAAATTTCGGTTAAATTTTGGTAAAATGGGTTTAAAGGAGTTTGAGGATTTATATGATTGTATAAGAAATGATTAAGATGAATTAAGTGAATTGAAATTGGTGAGGATGAGTTTCCAAAAAGGGAATTGTATGGAATGGTTATAATTTGAATGAGATTGATTCAAGAGAAAAGGAATGAATAAAGAGGAAAAAAAAATTATACCGGATTTGAAATGTCTTAGGGTTTCCAACGCGACAGTGATTCCTAAAAGATTTGTTCACGGGTGTCGGAATTTGTGTTTCAATTCGATTGGATCGTTTTTTTGGTTTGTCTTCGAGCCAATTTGATTTATTCTATTTGAATCCGCTTTGTTTCCTTCGTGTTACTTTCTGCTTTTCGGTTGGGATCCGGTTCCCGGATCGGGTCCCAACATCAATTGTTGTTCATAGTCACATTGGCTCTTCCTTAAATAGTCGATATCTTCAACTAGCGGTTACTTCACTTGCATTTTTAATCAACTGGATGGATTTAAATCTGAATAACTTTGATGTCATCTTTGTAAAAAACCTTCCAATAGTCACGGGGCTAATATACATCCTTCATAATTAGTAGGATCATTTCGGATAAACCATTTCTAATAATGTAAGTTCATAATGAAGGTTCCTGCAAGAAAGAAAGCAAATTTTTATGATTTAATTTCGTTTTGAGAATAAGACTATTAATTATACAAGGAAATAAGTCCAATTTGAATTTTGAAATATTATCGATTATCATCAAAATTGTTAATCATAAAACTTGAGCTAACAGTCTCCCCCTTTTTGATGATGATAAGCAATAATAGATATATTTTTCAAAATTCAAAGAGATAATAGATGATTTCAAAAGATATTTGTGACTTTTATATGTTCAGACATAATTAGAAGAAACCTGCCTCTTAAAAAATGAACCTATCATTTATATATCAAAGATTTTCACAAGTTTAACAATATAATCATTCACATCAAAAAATATATCCACATAAACTCTCCCCTTTTTTCATTATCAAAAAATAAAGTATAAGGTGGAAGTGAGATAAAAAGAATAAAATATGATTAAAAAAATTGACATAGTCAGTGATGAGTTTTCCTAAGGAGAATTTACAAATTCAGGACTCGATTTTGGAGGCTATCAATTTGTTCGCGCATTTGATCCTGATTTTCATGAATGTCCCTCAACAGTTGTAAAATATCCATACTATTTATGTACTAAGGAAGGACAAGAGATCTTCACATATTTTGAAGTAGGTACTACAATTTCTTGTATCCTTTTAGACCTCTACTCTGAGGCAGGACCTAAGAAATCTGCTATTCTTTCTATTTTTTTCTTCACCCAAATATTTTCTTTCAGCTTATACCCAAACTAGGAGGGGATAGAAGAATGAAACTTGCTAGGCTCATGCCACGCCAAATTGTCAAAGGGAACGTCAAAATATGTGAAGATCTTCATTAATAAGATTCCATAAGGTGAAAAGGCGAACCCCCATTAGTGTTCTTGTGGCTTTCCTTTTTCACCTTAAACTTTAGAATCATTGCTAGAAGACTCATTTTGTTACCTTTCAGTAGATTTTGTACTATACAGGTATCCAAAAGACTACATTTTTCTACTGAGCTACTTCTTGGAAAAATTGAAGTAGTCGATATTGATGCAAGGCATCTAGGCAGTAGGTCTAAATTTCTACACTTGGGTCTCCCTTCATGAGCATTCTCAGTATGCAAACATATGAAGTCCACAACCTTCCCCAAATCAAGATCAGCAATGTCCCACTTATGGCAAGGAAGTCCAATCCTACCTATGGTAGCTATGTTTAAAATGTTCTCCAATATATCTTTTGTTATCAAGATCTCACATTCTCGTACACAAGATATGATGGCTAGCTTTCTATCAATTTCTTCTTTTCAAATTTGTGTGTAAAAACATTTGACTAATTCATCACACTTTGTCATCCAAATTTAAAAAAATCTACCACCAAACAGCAATAAAGAAAGTAGAGAGAGTGGAATACCAATATCATTGAACATGTGAGGAGGCACAATGTATCCAATAACCTCTTTTCTCTTCTTGTACCGCATTTCATAACGGGCTTTAGCGTCCATTGATTGAAATGATTTTATTTGTGGTGATAATTTTTCCTTCTTGTGGATCATAAGTTTTTTGGACCTTTTTTCTTTAGGGATTTCTTCAAACATGTCCCATTTTATAAATAGCTTATTCTTGATGATGGCTTCCTTAATTTTTTCTTCAACTGTAGGATCTTTGTCTTTTCTTATCTTTGTCTTTTCTTTTTCTCTTCTCTTTTCCTTTTTCTTGACTCATCTTTTTCTTTTTCTTCCTCAACAGTTTCTTCTTGTGGAGATTGTTTTGTAACAATTCCTCTAGTTCATGGTCTTCTTTCCAATCGAGAAGGTTCTTTATCTGAACCATTGTCATTTATTGTCTAGTGAACTTCAGGTACTTTCTTCTCTTTTAGATTAGGATTAGGAATTACGAAATTTTTTGGAGAAGTAATGGGTAGGGAGAGAATAGGTAAATTGAATTTCATAGTAACTCCCCTTTACTAAAAGTCTCTTTTTCTTCTTCACTTACTTCTTTCTTCATCATCTGAAGGGGAATTAAGATAATCTAGAGATAACATAACAACAATCTCCTTTTCCTATCTTCTAGGATCTCCTAATTAGTTATTTCTAAAGTTTGGATGTTTGAGGAGACAAAAATAGGTTTGATAGTAGTGTTCATAGAACCTACTATGGGAGACAAAGATGAGGAATTAGAAGCAAAGGTTTGTTCTTGACGAGGTGTTTCGTCATGGCTAGAAGTTGAGGTCAAAATTTTCTTTTGTCCTTTTGATTTTGTTCTTGCCATTGTAGGTAAGTTTAGTGAAGTTTGAGAGAGAAAACAGGAGGCAATGTAGAGAGTTATGGTGCAGAGAGAATAACAGAAAAGAAGAGAAGTTTGTTTAAGATATACTAAGTGATTCTTGAGGGTTAATCTCAAGAGAGGATGAGTAGACATATAGACCAGAAGAGGAAGTGTAATTGGTACATAGAGTTGTTAGACTGTGCATATGTTTTTAAAAGACTAAAACAGTGCCATTAATGACTCCTTAATTTTAGGACACGTGTAATTTTTCTCTATTAAATCAAAAGGAGCCTTTTAAAACGAAGGGGCCTTCTAAACTATAAAGAGCCTTCCAAAATAAGAGAGAGTTGTTAAGAAATCATAATAGAAGGAGCCTATTAAACGAAATGTAAAGACAAGTAGTAGAGAATATCCATGTAGAAATAATATCAGAGAGTTTCCACATACCAAGCTCTTTTATAAACACACAAAATCTATTTTTAGAGAGTGATTTGGTGAAAATGTCAGCTACTTGATTCTTAGTATTAACATGCAAAAGATTAATGGTTCCTTCTAAAACATGATCTCTAAAAAAATGATGTTTGATTTCCATATGTTTAGTTATAAAACGATATTTAAAAAGATTTATAGCACTCATAATATCACATAATATAAGAATATGAGAAAAGTTTAGAAAAAAATCTTGTAGTGAATGCTTCATCCATAAGATTTGAGTATAAAAACTAGCAGCTGCTATGTATTTCTCTTCAGTCATCGAGAGCGCTGTGCAATTTTGCTTCTTACAGGATTAAGATACTAAACACCCTCCAAGAAATTGACAGTAACCACTTGTGCTTTTTCGATCGAATTTATCAATTTTGGGATACTAGAGTCCAATTATATATTTTTTTGGAAAAAATCATAGTCTAATTATAGTTCCATGGAGATAACAAAAGATTCTTTTGACCAATTAAAGATGGCTTTATTTTTAGATTTAATTGAAAGCGTGCACAAAGACATATACTAAGCATAATGTTTGGTCTTAAACTTGTAAGATATGGCAGTGATCCAATCATTCCTCTATATTTAGTCTCATCTATAGCTTTGCCTTCTTCATCTTTATCAAGTTTAGTTATAATGTACATGGGATTACCTATCGGTTTGGCATCTCAAAATAATATTTCTTGATGAGTTCCTTTGTGTATTTTCTTGAATAATACGATTCCTTTTTCTGTTTTTTTATTTGTAATTCAAGGAAGAACGATAATTCTCCCATCATGCTCATTTCAAACTCCTCTACATTAAAGTTGAGAATTCTTCATAGAAGGATGGATTAGTAGCACCAAATATTATGTCATCAATATACATTTGCATTATGAGTAAACCATTCTTCTTTCTTTTAATAAATAAGGTTTTATCTACCTTTTCTTTTTCAAAGTTATTCTCAAGCAAAAAGTTACTTAACCTCTAATATCATACTCGAAGAGCCTGCTTTAAACTATACAAAGCTTTGGATAACTTTATCACGTAACCTGGATGGTTTTCATCTTCAAAAGTTGGGGGTTACTTAACAAATACTTCTTCATTAATGTAACCATTTGAGAATGCACTTTTAACATCCATTTGTTACAACTTGAAGTTTCTATAACATGCAAAGGCATGTAAAGTTCTAATTGATTCTAATATAGCAATAGGTGCATAAGTTTCATCAAAATCAATATCTTCTTGTTGATTGTAACCTTGAGCTATAATTGAGTATAAATGTGATTACTTTGAGAATTTTTTAAAAATTTAGAAAATTTCAAAAAATTTGGGTAATTTTGGACTAGGAAAAATCCAAATGGCAAAAAAATGATAAATGGGAGTAGAATTTATTATCAAATGGCAATGGAACTTTTGATAAAGGACTTTGGGATTTATTTACAAGTGTTATTAAAAATTGATAGACAATTGGATTAGAAATTAGAGACAAATAGGCTAGTTTTTAATAAGGGTCCATATGGGACCATAGGAAGGTGACAAGTAGCAGTGATAAGTGTCACTACCACTCACCACTCCTCTCTCCCATGATTCTTTCGCTTGAAAGACCAAGTAAATGGTTTTGACCTTTATATCTACTTTTTTCTTCATCTTTTTCATGGCTTTCTCTTCTTCTTCATGAATTGTCATTCACCAACCTTCATCAATGCTATGCCTTGTTTTCATCTATCAATTGCTACCTCCATCTTATTGCCTCATTCATTTGTCACTAGGAACCTGACCCTCCCACCTTTAGATGATGAAGATCGTATGATGCTTGGGAGCTAGGGCTAAGTGTTATTTTTGAAGATTTGAAGCTAAAACAAGTAATTTATGCTTTAATTATTATGGGTTTGGTTAGACAAAGCTAGAATGATGAGTAAATTAAGATTTGATGACTTGATTATGCAATGTTTATGTATGTGTCGTGGTTGATGAAAAATTTATGTAAATGTCTTGCTGTTGCATATGTATGATGGGTAATAATTCATAAATTATTATATAGATATTTTTGAGGTAGAATGATCATTATAACGGTGTTAGGATGAGTGCAAAAAATTGATAATGAATGGGTACATGTACATGTTCTGTTTTTGGTTAATGATCAAATATAGATCATGAATTGGTTTGTGAATGATATTGAGTTGAAATAGAGTTGAGAATGAAGAGAAAATTAAGTAGAAAAGATGATCTAGGTACGAGATGGTTTAGATGTAAAATGTTGGAAGTTATAAAATTTGGAAAATTGGAAGAGAGCTGGAAAATGTTAGCAGTAACATTTACATTGATTAAGCTTTTGTAATTTATCCATAACTTGTTCTATAGTTATCCAAATGAGATGATTTTTTATTTATATTAAATTAGAGACATAAGGATACATTTTTCATGAAGACATCCAATTTTAATTCTATCCTTAAGAGTCTCAAAATTAGACATGAAGTTGAGAACTAGGTGTAGCAAATTGGTGGATGAATGTATATGTTTGTGTTTTTTTTAGAGTATAAAAATATGTTCTATTTTGAGTGTTTATGATCAAGTATAGAATATAAATTGTGTATGGATGATGTTGAGTTGAAATTAGGTATACTTGAAGAAGTATCAACTTGAAATGATGAATGTTGAATATGAATTGTTTGAGACTTAGGAATGAGATATGTTATAGAAAAAGGGTAGGAATTCATAAATGATGAGAATTAGTTGTAAGTGATGAATCAAATAGGTAGAGATTAGAGACTTTAATGAAATAAAATTGGTAGTTGAATTCTTATAAAATGATGTTGCATTAGAGGAAGTGAACTTGGGAAAATTTAAAGTGACAATGAGGTTAGGATAGGTGTAGAAACCAATGAGAATGCTTTTGAGTGAGTTTTGTCTCACCTATATTCGTTAAATGGACATTAAGTCTGCTAAATGGACCTTCTTGGGTTTGGAAAAACTGCTAGCCTTGTATATGTCCTTTAAACAGACTTTAGGTCAGCCAAACAAACCTTCACAGGTTTGAAACATGCCCCAACCCTGTCTATGTCTATTAAAGGGTGAGTGTATGTCTGTTTAGCAGACATTCACAGGAAACTTTTAGAAATTTGCAATTTTAACCCATTATATGGTAAAGTCTCTCTTTTGGGTCTTCACAAAAGTTGTAGGTCTCGTAGTCCTCTTTGAAAATGTCATATATTGACATTAATCTGACATCTATAGAAAAAGTTATGCCTTTTGTTCCAAGATATGTTTGCTTATAGATGATTGACTTATCAACGTTTTTTCCAAAGATATTTCGGCTTAATTATGAACTTGAATGAGCCTAGTTAATGATGGATTGAGCTATTAAAGTAAGGAAAGTGTTTTAGATGTTGAGGAATGATTTAAAGATCTTGTTAATTGGTTATAAGACTTGTATTAAAGATATAAACCCAGGATTGTCATTGAACATGCATTATACATATTCCATATATACATATGTGCATTAATGAATACTTATAATTGTGCAAAGTTGTGATGTGTATAAATATGTATGATTTGCATGATATAAAGGAACATATAGAGCACCATCATCTGGACATTGCCGGAACTTCGAGGCAATAATTTTTGGAGCAAATTATTAGTAACCTAGACGATTTCACTCAATTAATTATTTATGTTAGATTAAATTTTGAATTAGCTTATGAATGTTATTTGATTGTGTTGATTCTGGACAATAAAGGTTTGAGGCTTCTGATGCTTGAATGTGATATTGAAGTGCTACTTGTATATGAATGTGAAGAAATAAATCATTTTTCAAATGATTGTTGAATGTCGGACTAAGGTCCGAAGATAAATGTATTCTAAACGTGAACTCAAAATCATATGATTGATTGAAAATATGCAAATGTGAAGCATTCCATTACATGAATGCATGAAAGATAAAGACATTTGTAACCAGAGTCGCCAGTATAAAGAGCTTAAAGCTCAAACTGTGATTAGAGGCTTAGGCTTAGTTGTGAATGTACCCGATCTCCATTAAGGGATATGAGACATTATCTGATACAACTCGGTATCCACGAGGGATATGAGCTGGTAAAAAGGCATTCGGTCACAACGACAATAATAAATGAAAGTGAATTCTATGTATATTGCATTTATAATCGATATGTGTATTCTGTATGAATGAAATGTTCGGTATGATTGTTCTAAAAGTGATAGGTGATGCTTTATGCCAAAATGCAAAGATGTGAATTATATGTTATGTTTGTTGATGTGTTGCATGAATTGAGTGAACCATCGATGATGGTTATCTCATTGAGTTCGTAAAACTCATCAAAATTGCAACGTTGATTTTTTAGGACCAAGAGAGGACTTTAGCCACCGAGAGACTACAAGAATCAATATTTTTTATTTTTGGAAAGAAGAAATGGTTCAAAGGTTGGTCAGCTGAGATTAGTGAATTAGATAGAATTTTTGTATAATTCCTCATATGTAACATATTTTGTATTTAGTTTTGTCATTGTACACATTTAGATGATACTGTAAAGCTATAATGTACATCTTGTTTATGTAATGAAATGAGGAATTTGGATTTTAAATATTGTGTCTTTCTTGATGGTGTATTATAAGAGAATAAAGAATGATGATGCTATGTTTAAGTGAATGTTTTGAATGCTCTAGTGTGCCATTATCATAGGTTAGGTATTGGAATGTTCCCAGGGTGTTCCGATACGTACTTCATAGTAATGGGGCACTACAGGGATCTCCAAGAATATATTGATGTATATCAAGACCTCTCTATTCTCTCGATATTTTTTATTATATAGGTTCCTGCTGAGATGAAGGAGCCTGCTTTGTTCTTGATTTTGTGATTCTAAAGGTATTATAGGAGTAGTTTGATTCTCCAATGTATTTTTAGGAGGCTAAACACCCAAATTTGGGCTAAACATCTTTTAATTTGATCAATTTAGGGTCTAACATTATAACTTGCTCAATTATGGTCAAAACGTTATCGAGTCTGCTCAATATTAGGCTATTTTGAACAAAAATTTGGAAGTGTCATATACACCCCGTTAAAAAAAGTCTTTAGAGAGGCTAGGTGGATTCTACGTGGATTTTGGAAGTTTCATACATGCACCACTACTATATATAAAAAAGTGTTTAGAGAGGCTAGGTGGATTTCATATAGATTTAAAAAAAAAAATCATTTGTTTTTCTTCAATCCTTTCCTTTCCTTTCCTTTCCTCTGCAACATCCTTATGAATCCCTATGTTGCTACTATTCCCTTAAGCCCCCTCTCATTTCTCTCTTTCTCTCTTTCTGACTACAGATTTCAAACTTCTGTCAACTACATCTTTGGCCTTTGGTTTCATTACTCGTTTGATTTTCATGTAAAACAAAAATTTATCATTCCTGTTGCTTAGCCTTTTTTTCTTTGATTTTTTAGTACTTGTTCATTCAGCGTATGGTTTTTAAGGTTATGATTAATTTAGTACGTTGTATCTATTAAAGATTTCACAATTAGCAAGACTGACCAGTTGGGTTATCTTTCCTTCTCATTGTTTTGGCTAGAGACTCACATGGGTTCTCAACGAAACAAATGTTTTTTTTGGTCAGATTATAACCAGAAAAACCAGCCTATAAATTGAAATGAATTATTCTAACAAAGCTAACATTGAAGCTTCCAAACTAGATTTTTATACTTATATAGGTATCATTCTAATAATTGGCTCTTCTTAAACACTAAAGTGGATTGATATTAATAGCATTGTTTCTTCTAGATGAAAGCTTCCTAATTAACTTCATATGGATTCTTGTGTTGTTTATGACCTTGGTGCATGACATAGTTATGCTTCTTTATATATGACCTGATTACAGATCCACAAAAGCAATATGTTGATCTTTTTTCAGAAATTTTGCCAACCCGGCTCATTCAAGATGACAATGAGGGGAAGATCCTGAGAGTTAAGTTGATAATAAAAGAAGGGGTTCATTTCTTTAGCCTTGTCTGTTTGATGAAGGTTATTCCATGTTGAAATATACTGGAATATATGTATAATGTAGAGAATGCAAAACAGAGATGAAATTTTAGTTAAGAATTTGTATAAAAGAATAAACCTTCACCACCAAAATTTGATTCTTCTTATGCTACTACTACAACTTTTCTTACAACAACCTCCTTATTAACATCCTTTGAGTCCTTTTCTGACAGTTACAAATTGTTTGTTGGAAAAAGAATGATTTAAGCACAAGTCTTTAACTTGATGTGCATGATTATGGATGTACTTGTCGCAAAAATGCCTCGTGAGTGTTTTGATTTGCTTAAAGAAAGAAAGAATAACAATTGTATCAAGTGTTTATATTAATTTTTCTATGTTAAAATTGTCATCGTCATAAGTACATAAAAAAAGTAAAATAAAAGAACATGAATTATTATAATTACCATTCCTAGTGCATCAACAACACAATTAGTTGAGGCTAGAGGAGTTTTAATCAAAAGTTAGTTAATGTGTTCATCATGAACTAAAGATCATTAAGTCCTCAAATGTAATATAGAGAAAGCTAGCAAACAAATGGGATGCTTACAAGACAGTAGACACCCTTCATGATATATATACATCCATAGTTTATACTAGGAAATGGTTCTACAAACTAGGAAATGGTTCTAGACATTTGGTCAGCACTAGAAACACGATAAGTACAAACTAGATAAATGACCATAAATGGTTTTTTGGAGCAGATGAGAAGCTTCCTGGATAGAACCAGGTAAAGTGGGTTACAATTGCCCTTGAACTAACTTCTAGTGGCAGATGGTTTCTAATGGAATATGTCCCCATCTTTCTATAGAACTATTTACTTGATGCCTCGACACCAGTTGTAAGTTAAGATCAACAAATTGTTTTAAAAAAGGTCAAAATTCTATCATTCAATTGCCTTTCACTCTATGTCATCAATCAAGTGCCTCAGACAAATGCAATATTGATATAAAAATTCAATTCAGTAACTTGTGCAAATAGGAAATTCCTCTAGTTCTTTTGCTGATAATGTTGCTATTCCAAGTCCATGAGTATTACAAATCAAAAAGATTTCATGCTAATATGGTCAGAACTTTGTGGTTTAAGACAAGAACAAGCATTATAGCACTACTTAGTTGTTCTTGGGGAATAGAAATTGCAAGTGAAGTTATCTAAATGCATGCTATACTTTTTGTATAGCAAGAATCGTTCATTATTATCAATTCCAAAACAATCTCAAGCTTAATCTCACGCTCAAGCTTGAGTAAGGTTGAATTTAGATCTTGTTCTGTCGTTTCATTTAATTTTAAGAAACATTAAATAACTAGAAGCAATTATTATCCCTTGAGCAATAGGATCTTGAAACTGTAACTTATGAATTATTTCTTGCACAAAATTTGTTCCAACAAGACTAGTTACCATAATTACGATAGCAGTGAGAGATGCATTAGCACCTACAGATAAAATTCTTGGACTATTATCTCTAGAGTTGGCAATAAACTAGTAGGCATATATAGAACATATACAACAAATCACTATATCTTCAAAGCATGAGATTATACTGAGGGCTAGTGCCATAGTAATACATCTGGGTAGAATAGATATAGTCAAGATTGGTTCTAGCCCGACAAGAAGCACATGAAACTAGAAAGGGCTAATTATGGTATTATTGAGCTTCAACTGCAATAGCATAATTAGAATCATTCATTTTAGTTTATAAGTCGATTTTTCTTATTAGAATCTGACTAGTAAATAACATTTTTTTGTTAAGTACCCGTGTGAATTTTCAAATAAAACAATAAGAAGGTAAGAGAACCCCAAGTGATCAATTTTGCTAATCACAAAATCTCCAACAGATACAACATATTAAATTAATAAAAAAATCGAAAATCATATAATGAACAAATAGGTACTCAAAAATCAAAGAAAAAAGGTTGAACAACAGGAATGGGAAATCTTTATTTTGCATGAGCATCAAACAAGTGATGAAACCAAAGGCCAAAGATGTAGTTAACAGAAGCCTGAAATTTATAGTCAAAGAGAGAGAAAGAGAGAAAAGAGAGGGGGTTTAAGGGAATATTAACAGTAAAGGGATTCATGGGGATGTCGCATAGGAAAGGAAAGGAGTGAAGAAAAAAAAAGATTTTTTCTTTTCTAAAAATTCATGTGCAATTCACTTGACCTCTCCAAACATTTTTTATATATAGTAACAACGTGTGTATGACACTTCCAAATTTTTGATCAAAATAGTCTAACATTGAGTAGACTCAATAACATTTAGACCTTAATTTAATAACTTATAATGTTAGACCTTAAATTAATCAAACCCAAAAAAGTTTGGCCTAAATAGAGACATCTATCCATTTTTAGGAAGCAAAGTATGCTTTTAATCATCTGAGTCAGTTGTTATTGTCAAAGGTAGTGCTTCATCAAATGCCACTTATATCAATTCTTCTATCTTCTTTGTTCTTTTATTATATACTCTAAATCATTGGTACTATAGCCTAAGAAAATAGCTTCGTCTAATCTCGCATCGAACTTTCCAATGTTATCCTTTCCATTGTTTAGGACGAAACACTTACAACCAAATGCTCGAAAGTAAGTAACATTTGTTTGCTTCCTCTCCACAACTCATGGGGGTCTTTTCATAATAGGACTTATAAGAAATTTGTTAAGTACATAACATGTCGTGGATACTGTTTTTGCCTAATATCTATGAGATAGTCCACTTTCACGTAGCATAATCCAACCCATATCAACCAACATTATGTTCTTTCTCTCTACAACTCTATTTTACTGAGGCGTCCTTGGACAAGAGAAGTTGTTAGTTATACCATTATTAACACATAATTCTTCAAATTTTTTATTATCAAATTCTCCCCCATAATCGCTCTGAATTAAAGGGATGCAGTCCCTTTTTCTATCTGAATTTTTATGTAAAACTTCTCAATTACTTCAAAAGCATCATCCTTATTTGATAAGAAATAAACTCATGTAAATCTGGAGTAATAATCTACTAAAACAAAACTATAATGTTTACCACTAAAACTCTGAGTCCTAGTGGGACCAAATAAATCCATGTGTACAAGTTCAAGTGGTTAGTTAGTAGACATAATATTTTTAAGAGCAAAGCTAGTTTTGATTTGTTTACCTTTTAAACAAACCTCATAAACTTTATTGCTTTCAAACTTTAAGGTCGGTAGTCATCTTACTAACTCATTTTTGGACAATTTTGATAGAATGCTTATGCTGGCATGTCCAAATCTTCTATGCCAGATAAACGAATCCTTTTCTAGAGAGACAAAACACTTAACACTTTGTGATGATAGGTCTTCCAGTTGAGCACAATATATATTTTGATTTCTAAGACCAATAAACATAATATTTTCATTATGAATATCAATAATTTCACAATGAGATGCATAAAAAATGACTTTGTAACCCTTGTCACATAGCTGACTCACACTCAACTGGTTACGTTTCAAACCATCAACAAAGAGAACGTTATCAATAAAGGTAGAGTTAGAATTACCAATTTTACCAATTCTGGTGACCTTTGATTTATTTTTATCTGTAAAGACAACATTACCTCTGTCTTTTTGTTCAATGTAGTTGAAGCGTGATATTTCATATGTTAGGTGTCTTGAAAAACTACTATAAACTATCCATTAATTCTCCCTTGTCTTCGTTTTGAAACATATATGCATAAAAGCATTATCTTATTTTAGATACCCAAATTTTTATGAGCCCTTTCAGGTTAGTAGTTTGACCTTTCAGTTTCCAAACATACATCTAAGATAATTTCTTTTTACGAAAATTACAAGAATGACTAACGTGACCATGTTTACCACAGTAATCACACAAAACAGATGAATGATAGTTGTTATAATTTTTTTCACTTAGCAGGTTCCTGTTGTGTTGGCTATAGCTACTATTGGATTTAACAAAGAAGTTTTTGTATGGCCTGATATTATTATTTTCATTATATCCTATTTTGGTCTTATCAAAAAAGCATTTACCACTGCCAAGCAATGCATCAAGATTCTCCTCTCCATTAACGAAATTTTTCAGATCTTTTTCTAGAGATAAGATCTCTCTAACACTTTTCTCCTTTTCAAGTTCTAAGGCGATGACTTTTTCTTCTAACTGTCTTACCTTATTAGAATTAGTTTTAAGCAGCATATTTTTCAACTTAGCTATTCTTTCTTCTAGAACTTCTTTTTCATAAACCTTTTGCTTATAGCCAACCTCAAGAGACATTCTTGGTAGCCAAATTCTTATTCGCAGATTTTAATGATTTAATCTTACTTTTCATGATGCATCATTGTTCTTGGACTTCTCAACTTCTTTAAAATACTTCACTATTAACCTTTTGTACTGATCATACAATTCATGATATGCATTTTTCAATTCATCAACTTCAATATCAGAGTCAAAATGATAAACCTCATCATCTCCTGATTCAACCGTGAAGCAAATGTTGCTGACTTCTTTTGGTTTTTCTTCTTCAAAGTTTTTAGAATCCTCATCTAACCAGGCTATCATCATTAATTGCTTTCTAGATTTTCTATTTTCTAACTTGTCCTTTTGAAGAAGAGGGCATTCTGGTCTTGTGTGTCTAGGTTTCTTGCAGTGATAACATATGATTTGGTTGTTTTATGTATTGCTATTGCTACTGTTGCATTTTGATAGAAACATGTTGTTTCCAACTATCTTGTTTCCTTCTCTTTTCTTCATCAGCTTCTTTTTATAGAAGCAAGCATATTTTCTGATCATAAAGTTGAATTCGTCATATCCATCTATTTACAACTCAGTGTCACTATCATCACTGTATGATTTGTCAGTTGTTTTTAGTGTCAGTCCTTTTCTATAGGAGGATCCCTCATTTTGCTTAAACTCAATTTCATGGATCATCAGATTTCTTTGTAACAAATTGAGTGAAAAGTGTCTAGATCCTTTATCGTTTCTAGAGCTATCACCTTAGGTCTCCATACCTTTGGTAATGATATCAGAATCTTCATTACGAGCTCATCATTGGGATATATTTTTCCCAAGTTATTAAAGGATATGATGACGTTGTTAAGGCATCTGAAGAATTCTTCTATGGTCCCCCCTATTTTGTGCTAATAGTTTCGTATTGATGCATAAAGATACTTATTCTATATTTTTTTACCTCATTCGTCCCTTCAAAAGTAACTTGAAGTTTGTAACATCCCGTTACTTGTGGGAACGTTAAAATAGTAAATATGAGTGACCAATGAGAGCTTAGAAATGTTTCTTCATGCTCATGCATAATATGTTGGGACCCGATTTCGGAACCGGACCCCACCAGAAAACAGAAAACGAAACAAAAGAATGGACAAAAATCAAAAGAGAAGGAATCCGAAGCGGAAACATATGACTAAAGTCAAAGAAAGCAAATCAAATTTTCCGACATCCGTGAACTCATACTTTAGAAAAACGCGCGTTGGAAACCTTAGACTATTAGTCTAAACCAATCCGAAACCGGTACAAATTTTTTCTTTCTTTTTCATTCTTATTCGTCTTTATTCAAAACCATTCCTATTTCCCATTTGGAATTTATCCTCAATCAAAAACTCAATTTACTTGATTCTTCATATTCAAAATCATAACCATCAATTTACCCAAAATCTTATTATTCCTTTTCTTTTGCCAATAAAAACAATCACACATATCCATATATCTACAATCAAGCCAGAAACAAGAGCACTTCAATATTTCAATTCCAACATCACAATTTATCGGACCTCCTGTCCAGAATCTCAACATAAACAAACACAACCAATCATCATCATATCCATAGCACTTCAAATAATTCTCAACCATTAGTATCATCAGACCTCTTGCCCAGAATCCAAACACAATCCAACACATTCAATCACATCCATCCATATCTAAGTCACAATTATACCTCAATTCAATACACAAATTCATAATTCATCATTTACATTATGAACAATACAACATCAATCTCAGAATCCAAAACTAAAAGTAAAGATACAACTTCAATTACACATGATATAAATGTCCCAAAATTCTCAACATGACTAAGATCTAAATCTTACAACAAATTAATTTAAAAACATAACATATAACACAATCCAAAAAAAGCCTTGACTTTCTTTCATCCTATCTCCTGCTCGATACCTGGAGATGTGGATGAAGGGGGGGTGAGCTAATAGCTCGTGGATAACATGTTTATAAATTGAAAAATAAGCAAAAATTATTTTTCCAAACTTTTGTCATTTTATGAAAATCTCACAGTAGAAAAATTTATCAAATAAACTCTTTTTAAAAAAAATTTCTCTATTTATCAATGAATTCACGAACAAATCAGAAACATGAATGCATCACATATAAACAAAATCAAAAACACATAAGCAGATCAGAATGGTCTGGGTCGGTCCAAAACAGAACATACTACACATTTCCGCATAGCGGTCCTGTGCAGTCGTGAATAGAACGTACTACACTTTCCCGCATAGCGGTCCAGTGTAGCCGTGAACTTATGGGAGTCCATAATGGAGCTCCAATGCCACTAGCAAGTAGGCGGGCAAAGCCTATAAAAAGAAGACAAGTACACTTGACTTAACTTATGGGACCTAACCAAACTCACATAACACATTTCACACTTGAGAAAACGGATTGCCCGAAGATGCATTTTGAAAATCTAATTTTCACATCATTTCATATTTCATACAAATGTCATTAACAATTTCAATATCAATTCATATAACAATAATTCAATCACACAAAGAACGCAACATTTTGGCACATAATCAAATTCTTTAATCATTCAAAACCCAATAATTCTCAAACCTCAAAACCAAAGAATGTAATACTTTAGTAATTTCCAAATCATTCAAACACAATGAATTTAACAATTGTAGCAATTTCGTAAATCATTTCAAAATCAATGAAATTAATCATTCGAAAACAATAATTTACTAACGTTTCTCTTCTTGATTTATCAAGAACTTATACTTGGCTCATAATTCAAAATATAAACATGGTACCCACCTCAATTCCATACTTAAAACTTGTCCAAAGTTTCAATTTCTCCAAAGCCTCACTTCAATTCCCTAATCCAAGAAAAAAATCCCTAATTCATAACCATCCAAAATTTAACATCACATAAAGCATAACCACCAAAATTGAGCTTATAAAACACAAAACCATACCAATTTTAAGCTATCTAAACCAAAATCCTTTCACAATTTAACAAATTAAAAATTCCTCTTACCTTTATTCTTCATCATTTTTGGATTTTCTTGGCTCAAAATAAAGCTCTTGAGCTCCTCTTCATTTCCCCCTTGAAATCTACTTCAAAACACTCTTGAAACCCAAGAAAATCGAAACCCTAGACTTTCCTTTCTTCTTTCTTCTTCTCCCATCCGAAATCTCCTTCCTCTGCTCTCTTTCTCTTCTTTTCTTTCTTCCTCTCTTTTAATTTCGTGCCTTCTAATTGAGCCCAAGTTTATTATATAAGTTGGCTACACTTTCATAGTTTTTAATGTGCTTTTTGACTCTTAATTTGTGATTTTTGTGCTTTAATTAGTCCCTTGTATGAGCTCATACTTTATACAAATTGATAGCAAAATTGTTACAAATTGACATTAATTTCATCATAATTTTTCCAAGGACAATTGATACTGCAAATTGTTGTTTCATGTTGTAGGGGAAAAGAAGAGTCAAAGGGATCAGAATAGTCAACACATCGCCGCGCATGAAGAAGTTCACACGTCGCGACGTGTTACAAGCAACACGCCATGGCGAACGATACAGAAGAGCACGCCGTGACGCTAATCAAATAACACGCCGCGGTGAGACAATCCAAGGAGACACACCGCACCCATCATTTAAAAGGTTGCTAAATTTAGGTCAAAAGAGAATCATCTGTCGAGAATATACTTGGGAGGCAGAGAGAAAATTATTCCACAGATACGATCACCCTTTCAACTCCGACCATCGCCATCATCTCTACACCACCGTCAGTCTCTACTGCAACCATGGGTGACATCCGATCTTCAATAGTCGTGAGAGAGTCCGGATCCATGCTCGGCTAAATCCACATTTCCTCTTGAGAATGTAGCATCGGCTTGAGTTCACCGGTTCTTAAAAAGGGAGTTAATCTTACATCGTCAAGTTTAATTACATTGTTGTAAATTCCTGAGTTAGGGTTTACTGCCATGTAGTTAGATTAGCTTGGTTATAATTTAATCAAGTGTCGAACGATGTCTTGTGTTATGGATTGGTTATTTGTAGAACTTTGATGCTCAATATATGAAGTTTCATATATGTATTTTGGTGATTGTATTAATTCTCTTTATCTGCCTAGTTGTGTTTGATATTGAGGGAGTGCTTGAGCCAAATGATCTATTACATTAACTTGTCCATTTCACACACTAAGATGCATTTAACAAGGTTGTAATTAATGGAGTTCGTTGATTAAAACCTTGGACTTAAAGAGTCCCTTAAGGTTCTAAGGCTTAAGAGCACTTAATGGAATCTTGAGAAATGGAGTTCATTAATCAAGATTTTGGACTTAAGGAGAATCTTTAAGGTTTGTTAATCGAAAGCTTAGTGAATTTAACTCCCTGAAAATTTGTTTTCAACCATGATAGCCTAAGCTCATTTTCAAGAGGATTTATTCTCATTTGCTTATTACTCAAAATTTCAATTTCATTTATTTCCTTAAAATCCAAAAAGATACTTTTTATACTCTGTCCTTCAATTTTAGTTAAATTTCCTTAGTTCTTTTTAATGACCAAAACCCCCATTTTATTAACTTTGATTGCAATTTTTGACAATTAGGCTAGCTTAGACCTTTTTCACTTGGTTCCAATTAAGTGAGATGACTTGAGGTTGCATTTTATATTGCAATCCTTGGAATTTGATTATTTTTTATTCAGTTTCCAAGGGATTGATCTTTAGATCGATACAAAGAGCCGATCACCTTCCTTCCCTTAAAAATGACAGCCCACTCCTCTTGTCTTTAATGAATGCTAAATGGCCATTATGCCCTTCCTTATAATCCTTTAAACTTAGCACTTTAAGTGATCTTCCAAATTTGCCCCTAAAATTCATTTTAATTCATGCTTACTTTAGGACATTTTCTAACCATCAAATTGAAGGAATTTGCTAAAATTTCCTTCTATAGAAATGTTCTTCATTGTCTCAATTTCATAACGCCGCCAAAATCATTTAATTTGGATCACTACACCAAAAGTTATACTCTAAACATTTTGGACTATGCTTATGCTAAAACATTTTTCAGCGATTTATTTTCATCCAAAAATTGACATTCTTAAAGACTAAATTGAAACTCAAATCCTTCATAACATTTTTAGCCTTATTTCTCTAGTTTAATCCAAATCAAAAGTCACTTCATTTGGATAACTAGAGCAAAAGTTATGGCCAAAATACCTTCAGATCTTACTAATCCAAGACTACACACTAAACCTGACTTCAATTTAGAAATTGAAAGTCTTAAGGGCTAAATTGAAATTCAATTCCTTCATATGACTTGTAGTACCATGTTTCTATTTTATTTTTCAACAAGAATCAATTCAATCGGATCTCCACATATCAAGAATTCACCAAAATACTGAACCATTTTCAAAAAATCATCCAACTCACTTTGATTAAATCCATCATCCTCAATTTAATCTCAAAAATCATAAATTTCCCATGGACAGATATAGGGATGTCTTAGGAATCCAACGCTTCAAAAATCAGGTCGATCGAAGATCGGACGAAAAAGTTATGGCCAAAAGAATGGAGAGAGGTTGGTTAGGAAAAATTTCAAATCGGAGCTCGCACTCGCAAGCAGGCGAGGTACTCACGAGTGGGTCGCTCATCAGGGCAACCGAGTGGGAACAACCTAGCGGTAGTGACTGAGTGGGAGTGACTGAGTGGGTCGGTCACCAGGACGACCGAGCGCGGCCGCTCACTACGACGACCTTTCAACTTCTAAAATTCATAAATTGCGACTCAGAACTCTAAATTTTTCAAATTTGGTATCAATGGAAAGATAAAAGAAAGCTCTACAATTTTCATGAAGGATTTAAAAATCAATTTCATCTATAATGGGGTCAAAAACCCACTCAAAGTTACTATCCCCGTTTATGTCTCCCTAAACAGTATCACAACTTCTAAAATTTCTATCTTTGAACTCCAAAGTCCAAAAATGTCATATTTTAAATCAATGCAAAGATCAAAAAGCAACCTACAACTTTCATGAAGGACAAAAAAATCAATTTGGCCTTTAAGGGAGTCAAATTTTCAATCAAAGTTTTTGTCCACTAATGCTCTTCCCAAACAGTAACAGTAACTTGTAAAAATTCATAATTTCCTATTTGATAGCCCAAAATTTCCATACTTTACATCAATGAAAAAATCAAAACATAATCTAAAACTTTCATGAAGCACTTAAAGACAATTTCAACCTCTAACTAGGTCAATCTTTCAATCAAAGTTTCTGCCCTGTTAAAAATCACCTAAACAAAATCCAAACTTCACACATTCACATCTTTCAATTCCCACATTCAAAAATTGCATATTATACATCATTGTAAAGCTATAAACTTTCTATACAACTTTCATGTAGACCACTTTTCTCAATTCAAAACATATTAGTCCAGAATTCACCTCAAAACACAGTATACACAATCCTACCCTTAAGAGCATTTTCAAAAACAAAGCAAAATATGCTTAAATTCGAATGGTCATAACTTTCAATCCCAACATCGAAAACTGTCATAATTTATGGCGATAGAAAGCTCTCAATAGAAACAACAAGTTTCATGAAGATAATTTTATCAAATTCTGCCTAAATCATCCCAAAAAAATTTCACAATATTTCAGCCCAAAAAGTCAACTCTTCATCTCCAAAAAGTCAAACTTTCATAATTCAACAAATTCTCACACTTTCACTCTTTATTTCTTGATTTTCAACTTCCATTTCAATTAACTCATTCACTTTAACTTTCATAAACCATACAAATCCACTCAAGTATCAAAGTCATCAAAACCATTTAATTCTTTTCTTATCAATTTTCTTAAAGCACAATAACATTTATAACATAATACATATAAAAAAAAATACTCATTTCATATATTTAATATTTCTAAAATTCCACTAAAAGATCGAGGTCCAACATAATATGCCATATACATATACATTAATAATGAATTTTTCGAACATGAAAATAATTGTATATGCATTCATGAATAATTTCAGGTATAATTGTTTATAAATGTGATTGTTATTGAGAATTTTAGTTTGTATGTGTTGAAAATTGATTTGGAAAGTGAAATGGTTGATTTAGAAATTTTGGAGAATTTTAGGAAAATTTCTGAAATTTGGGAAATTTTTGGACTAGGAAAAATGCCAAGTGGCAAGAAAAATGAAAAATGGTAGTAGAATTTATTGTCAAATGGCAATGGAAATTTTGATAAATGACTTAAGGAAATATTGACAAGTGTCATTGAAAATTGGGAGGCAATTGGAGTAGAAATTGGAGACAAATAGACTAGTTTAATAAAAGACCTAGGTGAGGCTATAAAGAGAGGACATGTGGCAAGTGACAAATGCCGCTTGCCATTCGTTATGTCTTAACCCACGGAAGTGTAAAGAAATAAAGAACATCTCATTTCTTTTAATTGTATTTTACCTCACTCACTTACTCTCATCTCTTGTAATTTCTCTACTTACCTTCTTCATCTACAAAATTCTCATCTTTCCTCACCAACGTTGGAGCTTGTTCTTGCCTCCATTTGCCACCATCACTTTGCTATCATCATCTTCTTCACTACTTTGTTATTTAAGAACCCAACCCTACCACCTTTAGAAGATGAAGATCGTGGGATGCTTGGGAGTTAGGGTTGAGTGAGATTTTGTAGAGTTTGGAGCTACACCAAGTAAGTTATGCTTTAAATGTCATGGGTATGGTTAATTTAAGCTAGATTGATGAGTAAATTGAAAATTTATGACTTCGTTATGCAAAGTTTATGTATATGTCGTGGGTGATGAAAAGATTTATGTACATGTCTTGTTTTGGGATATGTAGGATGGGTAATAATTCATGAAATGGTATAGAGATGTTTTGAGGTTAAATGATCATCAAAGTGGTGATTGGATGAGTGTAGAAATTTGTTTATGAATGGGTAAATATATATTGCTCTGTTTTTAGTTAATGATCAATTATAGATCATGATTTATTTGTAAGTGATTTATTGAGTTGAATTGGGTAGATAATGATGAGGATAGGAAATGGAAGAGATGATCTAGGTATAAGATGAGTTAGATGTAAATGTTGAAAGTTTGAAAATTTGGAAAATGTTAGCAGAAAAAAATTTCCACTGATATGTTTTTGTGTTTTGGACATAACTTGTTTTGTAGTTATTGAAATGAGTTGATTCTTTATTTGGATTAAATTAGAGATATAGGTCTACATTTTTTTATGAGATATCAAATTCAAAGTTTGCCATTAAGAGTTTCTAATTTTGACTTGAAGTTGAGTACTAGGTGTAGGAAAAAGTGCAGAAAAACTGGATATATAATGGATTCTTGTTTTGTTTTCTTGATGAATTGATGTGAATTTATTTGGGTGTTTTTGTGATGATGTAAAATGATTCTAAAGCTAAAGAGAGAGATTAATTTGGTGTCTTGAAGTGTGAAGGATCTAGGTGATAGTTAGAAGTGTAATGAAAGTGGAAATGAAGTTCACATTTCACATTATTTCACATTTCACATTCAATTTCACACTTCACATTCAATACACTTAATCATTCATTTTACGCATATGCAGTGCACATAAGACCCACTTTTCATTTGTTACTTTATTGTGACCGAGTGCCTAAATTGTCTCATATAGGGCTCATTGATAACTGTCTCTTATCCACTTGTTGGATACATAGCTCATTAAATATTGAGCCTGAGGCTCTGATTCATTTTTGAGCTCGAAGCTCATTTTCAATTGTTGAGCTTTAAGCTCTGATCATTGGCTACTCTGGTCACAACTACTATTATATTTCATGCATTCATGTAATAGAATGTATCAATCACATTTACCAATTCCCATTCACTCACATTCACATATCTGGGACCTTAGTCCGGCATTTAACATTAAAGTTGAGAATCACACTTTCATTCATATGCAAAAGCACATTTAATACACATTTATCATCAAACTGTGGTCCAACATTTAACAGTCAAATTATGCACACTTGTTTCATCTCATTCACATATAAGTAGCACTTCAATATCCTAATCAATAACACAATCATCGAACCTTCTGTCTGGAACCCAATATAATCAATCATATTAGAAATCAATCAATATAAAAATTCAAATAAAACAAACAATGAAATGAGATCATCTAGGTCTACTCACAATACGCTCCAATTTAGCATTCACTTCTAAATTCTAGAAATGCATGAATGTGGATTTTTAACCTGCACAACCCATTTATGCAATACACATTTCATACACGTTACAACTTTGCACAATTATAATTGTTCAATAATGCACATGTATGAAATGAATTATGTATAATGCATATTCATGACAATCTTGGGTATCTTTCCTTTAATTTCATCACGAAATCATTCCCATACCAAAACTTATCTAAGTATAATTTATACTTCGGTTTAAGCCTCACTAAAACATTGGAATCAAAATTCATTTCTTATTGGCTTACTTTCAGATTTTTCCAAGACACACTTCCAGGTCTACTATCCACATTAAATTAGAAAGTGAAACTGAGATAATTTTGTCAAACTCTCTTTTAGAAAAGTGTTCATCTATGTCTTATCTTTCCATTGACACCAAAATTACTCAATTTGGTTCAGTAATTTGGAAGATATGCCTAAAAAAAATTGTAGTTTGTTCATATTCAAAAATAGTATACTATGCACTACTTCCATCTCCAAATTAAACATCTTAGATATTGAATCATAATTCTACTTCTTCATACGATTTGTATCCCTATTTCTCTAGTTTATTTCAAATCAAAAATTGTCTCATTTGAAATCCTATAGATCCAGATATCATCCAAATACTAGAACATGTTTAGTAAAATATCTAATTCATGCTCTTCCAATCGATACCCTTACTTTGATTCAATCAATTTTTCTCAATTCAATTTAGAATACTACAAAATTTTATGAAAAGGTAGAAAAATGTCTTATGAATCTAATGCTTCAAAAATCAAGTTATTTAGAGGTCTATAGAAGAAGTTATGATTACAACACTATCAGATGTTCATCACCCTTAAATCCTTCATTTGCACGATAGCGACATTTGCTTAAACTCCTTAAAGTCACTGTCATGCTTTTACACGACGATGTTTTTTGGCTAACCTTCAAAGTCGCTATCATGCTTTTGCACAACTGTGCTTTTCCACTTCTTCTTCTTTACAGACATCCTAATTTCTAAACTCCATAACTTTTGATCTAGAACTCCAACTGTTAGCCCCAAAATTTTTTAGGATTAATCATGATTAGATTAAATTGATTAAGTTAGATTAGCATTAATTAAGGTGTCATAAATTAATATATAATAGCATTAATGAGTTAGGTGAAGAATTTATGAAGTTAAATATGTTAGTTGGACTTAGGTGAGTTAGGTGTAATTAATGTATTAATTGGGCTTTGGGTCCAAATGAAGTAAGAAAGAAGAGAGGAATTTAATGCAATGGGCTTGAAGGAAAAGAGCTAGTGGGTTTGAGTAAGTAAGGAGGAGAAATGAAAAAGAAGAAGAAGAAAGAAGAAGGAAGTAAGTTGGGCTTAGGCTTATTGGGCTTAAGTAATTTAGAAAGGAGTATATAAGGAAGGAGATAAGTGATTTTTGTAGGAAAAGAAGATAGAAACGAAATTTGGAGGAAGAGGAAAGAAGAGTGTCGTGAAAGGAGGGAGGAAAAGGAGAAAGAAGAGGCTTGTTAGGGTTTGGCATTTTCATGAAAGTGAGTGGGTTTTTGAAGAAATTCCAAGAAGAAAAAGTGTGGAGGAGAGTCTAAGCTTCACTTTAAATCAAGAAACCACTTGGTTGGTTAAGGATTTAAGGTAAGTTCTTGGTTTAAGGTTAAGTTTTTGTTTGGGTTTTTGGTTAGAAAGATGAAGAATAAGATGGGTCTAGTGATTCTCTTATGAATTTCATGATTTAGATTTTTAGGTTTTTCAATTTCTAAACCCTATGTTGATATGGGGTTATTCTCTTGTTATGCTTGAAGGAGGACAAGAAAGAGGAGAAGAACAAGGAGAAGAACTTCCTTAGGCAAGTTTAAGCAAGGATAAAAGGTGGGTTTCATATTTATCTTTATGTATATGAGCTACAAATGTAAATAAATGCATGACATTAATGAGCTTTGATCACTTGGTTGTTGTATTAAATGTGTGTGATGGAATGATGAATGTGAGTGTATTAAATGCTTGATGATGATTGAAACTGTCATGAAGAAACTTGTTGAATGAATATAATGAAAGGCATGAACGATGTATGAAAAGATGATTTCAAAGAAACAATGAATTGGATAAGAACAGTCCAATTTCCTTGTATGATTCATGATTGCTATGTTATGTGGGTAAGGTATTGTCCTAAGAACTGTCACGTGCACGTTGACCATGAAGCCTTCGCCCGGCTGCCCGATTGTGGCATAGGATGATCCAACATTTTGGACTCCTAAAGATTTGCCCATATAGACTCATGAAATGAGACTATATGGTTGCCAAGAATAAGGACTTACCGAGCCATTTGATGTGTTTCATATGTGAATACATGAAAATGCAAGAATGATGAATGTTTGAATTGTGAGAAATTATGTTTGAGTATTGATGAACATTGCATGATGCATGTATTATGATTGTATTGAAAGATTGCTAAAAGTATGAATAACTAATAGGACTGCTTGATATATAAATATAAATGTGTTACCCATTTGAGATAAAGCTCACCCCCTAAAAATTTTCCAGGAAATGAGCAGGATCCCGAGAAGCAAGCTTAAAGGCATTTACTCCAAGATTTTCTTTTAATTTTGTTTTTGAAATGATTTTTGTAAAATAATGCTTTAGTTGCATTTTGAGAAGATATTGTATTTTGAAACTTCATTGTAATTGGGCTTGAAATGCCCACTAAAGTATTGTATGAATATGACATGATTTGATGAAGATGGAATGAATGAATTATGAAAGCAAAAATGTTCAGTTTTAATGTATTTTGAGAAATCCATGTATGTTTAAGACAATTGAATCATTGTTATAGTTTGGATATGATAGATGATTAAGAGTGTGGCTGTTGCTTCGAATGGTGTTTGAAGATACCTTAGGGTTTAATCATGTTATATGAGGTTGTATGATGAGTTTTATGCAGGTGGAAGTCTTAGAATTGAAAATTGGGTAGTTGCATTTTAAGGGGATGTGCTGTCAAATTTTCCTAAAATTTGACAAGATTACCTCAATATTAGACCCTCTTCGGTATGAATTAGATCAATGAGTCTTCATGAAGATTGTAGTAGGAGTTTAGAGTTTTCCAAGGGTATATCATTTGCTAAATTTGGAGTTCGGAGTCAAAAGATATGATCCTTACTAGAAAAGCAGAAGGAAGGAAATCAGAAGATAAAAAGCAGAAGGAAGGAAATCAGAAGATAGAAAAGCAGAAGGAAGGAAATCAGAAGGTAGAAATCAGAAGATAGAAATCGAAGGAAGGAAATCAAAAGATAGAAAAGGAAGGAAGGAAATCGAAGATAGAAATCGAAGGAAGGAAATCGAAGATAGAAAGCGAAGGAAGGAAATCGACGATAAAAAGCGAAGGAAGGAAATCAAGATAAAAAGGAAGGAAGGAAATCAAGATAGAAAAGCGTAGGAAGGAAATCGAAGATAGAAATCGAAGGAAGGAAATCGAAGATAAAAGCGAAGGAAGGAAATCGAAGATAGAAAAGGAAGGAAGGAAATCGGAAGATAGAAATCGAAGATAGAAATCGACGATAGAAAACCAGATGATAGAAATCGAGCGATAGAAAAGCGTAAGATAGAAATCAAGATAGAAAAGCGAAGGAAGGAAATCAAGATAGAAAAGCGAAGGAAGGAAATCAAGATAGAAATCGAAGGAAGGAAATCAGAAGATAGAAAAGGAAGGAAAGAAAGCAGAAGATAGAAATCAGAAGATAGAAAAGCAGAAGGAAGGAAAGCAGAAGATAGAAACTAGATGATAGAAATCAGACGATAGAAAACCAGATGATAGAAATCAGACGATAGAAAACCAGATGATAGAAATCAGACGATGGAAAAATAGGACGCTGCAGAATGTAGGAGATAGAATCAGCCTTTGTAGTCTTCATAAGAGTTATAGATCTAGATGTCTAATTTAATATGGTGAAAGAACGAAAACATTTGGAGCTATAGATTAAAAGTTATAGCAATCGTCCCAAAAGAGTTTTGATTCGATTTCGGAAGTGAGCATGGTCCGTTATTTTGGGTATATTTCCCTCATACGACCTCCAAATGAGGTGAGGCTTGAACCATTGGATTTAAAAGACACATATCGTTCACTCCATAAAATCCGGTATCAATTGGAGTTAAATTGAGAAAGTTTGTTCTAAAACAAGTGAAAGGTCGGTTAAGAGGGCATGTTTCGGGTATGAACTCTCTTAGGTTTTTTTTTGGAGTGTATCTTGAGTATATGACTCCGATTAAGGTGATTCTTGTTTCAGGGAGAACTTGAGACATAAAGCTACAAATTATATGAATAAGTCAACCCATGATTTTAGTGTATATATGGTGTGTGCTTGCCACGAAGGTGGAGTTACAATTAAGAATCCTGCAAGATTATAAGCGCAAGGTTTCAGGACAACGAAAGTTGGGCTCCGAAGATGGGTTCCGACGTCTATGGTACTATAGTAAGAGTAAGAGTGTCAAGTTTAAGGTTTCAGCAAGGCAAGTGTCTCGGGGATGGGCTCCACTCGGGCTCACATCCCGGGACAGTCAGACTCCCGGGATCGGGGTCTGACATCTGTGGTATCAGAGTGAAACCGAGTTTAGGGTTTCCTAGGAACCTTAGTGGGATGTCTAAGGGTCAAGTCAGCATGCATTTTCCTACATAAATTATGTGAAGTATGTGCACTGTTTTAAATGCATAACATGCAACATTGTTTTCAAATGAGTGAGTTGAATTTGTTTTATGTGAACTAAAGATTTTCACTGATTTTTTTTAAATTGAAGGAGTAATGCTGCCTCGAAAGAGAACTCGAGGAGCTCAATCTTGGCCCAGCTCTCAGCGCGGAAGTATGGATGAGTCGTATGTTCCGCAGGATGCAGGGACCATTCCTGTTTCCGATTCCGTTGCACCAAGTGTGCAACATGAGTCGCCTCCACCTCCTCCTCCTCAAGTGAAACCTATGGATCCCCAGTTCTTCCAGGCATTCGCCCAGGCTTTCACTTATGCCATGGGCCAAGGAAGACAGACTCAAGTACCAGCCCCAGTAGAGAAGAGCGGGCAGTATGATAAGCTCCGAAAGTATGGAGCAGTTGAATTCAACGGGACCACTAATCCCGAGGAAGCTGAAGCATGGCTGAAGAGGACCGAGAGGGTCCTAAATCAGATGAAGTGCAATGATGATGAGAAGCTCGATTATGCAGTTAGCTTACTGCAAGGGGATGCCTTTGCCTTTGGTGGGAGTCGGTGCCTCATGATCGGAAGTACCCGATCGACATGGAGGGAATTCTAGAGGCCTTCGAGGAAGTACTTCTCGATGGTCTACATGCGAGGATAAGGCCGGGAATTTTGAATCTCGCCGAGGGAGTTGAGTGTGGCGAGTATGAATTGAAGTTCACTCGGTTATCACGGTATGCACCAATATCGTGGCAATCAAGAAGACAAATGCCGGAAATTTGAGGTGGATTACACCTAGGGATCCGAGAAAAGTGGTGATCCACAACTTCCGTGATTACCAAAGAATGGTGGATCTTTGCTCTTCAAGTCGAGAAATTTGAGAACATCCGGTGAAGTGACTAAGAAGAGGAAGAACAGAGAGAGTTCTCCGAGAAAAGGCATGAGTGCTCCAAAGACTGCTAGAGCATTAGAACTCGATATCGCAGAGTGGTGTGGGTAGCATGGCCCCACTAAGAGTAGGCGACCTAGGGCTACTAAAGGCAAACTTCTAGTGCGGCAAGTCCGGGATGGACGGTAGGGGAATCTCCGTGTGATCCTTGTGGGAGATTTCTGAGGAATGTCTGCTGAAGATAGGAGCATGTTTTGGTGTGGCCAAAGGGGCACCAATCAAGGATTGTCCCAGGCGCATCAAGCAGAAGGGTCTCGATCTCAGCCCCAAGAAGAGCGTAAGCAGTGGCATCTCGGCCAAGACATGGTGTGGGCGATTCAGAACCTGCAAGGAAGGCATATCCGCGGGGAGACCTAGAAGGATGAGTCGAGCACCAGCTCAGTCTTTGCCATGACGGGGAAGAAGCTGCGGCGCTCCAAAGTAGTGACGGTATGGCTATGCTATTCGACTCTCTGCTTATGTGTTGATTGATCTGGCTCCACCCATTCATTTGTATCTCGCAAGTATGAATATGCATGTTGTGTGTCCCGAGGTTATGGACAATTTTCGGTTGTTAGTACTCCTTTAGGGGTAAGGTGGTGATTAGTATGGTCTATAAAATTGTGAGCTCGAGATCGACGGTGCTAGGCGGTAGTAGATCTACTACCTCTAGACCTTCAAGGGTTGGATGTCATTTGGGGATGGATGTCATGGAGAAGTATAAGTGAAGCTAGATTGTAGTTTGAAAGAAGTAGAGTTTGATCTGGGCAATGATCAGAAAGTGGTTTTCAAGGTGGACAGAAGTCACAAGTGACGAGGATCATTTGGCTATGTTAGTGACAATATGATGAGCCAAGGTGTGAGGCCTTTTGGCGCATGTAGTGAATTCGAAGTGAATGTGGGCGATTAGAAGATTATCGGGTTGTGAGGGAGTTTCGATGTATTCCCGGAAGAATTACGGGGTTGCCGCCGGTGAGGGAAATTGAGTTGAAATTGACTTGATTCCGGAACGCGCCAATCTCCATACCACCTTATAGAATGGCTCCAGTTGAATTGAGAGAACTCAAGGAGCAATTGCAGGAATTGTTGGAGAAGCGGTTCATCGGCCGAGTTCTTCACCTTGGGAGCTCCGGTCTGTTTGTTAAGAAGAAGGATGGAACGTGGAGGATGTGCATAGACTATAGAAGGCTTAATAAGATGACGATTCAGAACAAGTATCCGTTGCCACGGATAGATGATTTATTTGATCAGCTACAGGGAGCAAGGGTCTTTTCGAAGATTGACTTAAGATCAGGATATCATCAACTCTGAATCAGGGAGTCTGATGTAAGTAAGACAGCTTTTAGAACCCGTTACGGGCACTATGAATTTAGGGTCATGCCCTTCGGATTGACCAATGCCCCAGCTGCCTTCATGGATCTGATGAATAGGGTGTTTAATGAATTCTTAGATCAGTTTGTCATTGTGTTCATTGATGACATTCTGGTCTATTCTAAGGATGAAGGAGAGCATGAACAGCATCTCAGGATTGTATTGCAAAGATTGAGAGAGCAGGAGCTGTATGCCAAATTCAGTAAGTGTGAGTTTTGGCTGCATGAAGTAGTTTTCCTTAGACATGTGATTTCCAGCAAAGGGATTCATGTTGATCCGAGAAAAGTAGAAGCTGTGGTGAATTGGCAAGAGCCTAAGACAGTGAAAGAGGTAAGAAGCTTCCTAGGCTTGGCAGGTTATTATAGGAGATTTGTATAAGGATTTTCAATGATAGCTGCCCCTATGACTAAACTGTTAAGAAAGAATCAACGGTTCATATGGAGTGAGGAATGTCAGAAGAGCTTTGAGGAGCTTAAGAACAGTTGGCAAGTGCTCCAAAGATTGGTTTTGCCCAATGGAGACCGGGGTATCTGATTGTCTGATGATGCTTGAGGAAGGGTTTAGGATGTGTCTTGATGAGAATGACAAAGTGATAGCTTATGCTTCACGGCGATTGAAGCCATATGAGTTGAATTATCCGACTCATGACTTGGAGTTAGCGGTAATTTTTCCCTAAAGATTTGGAGACACTACTTGTATGGGGTTCGCATAAGGGTCTTCACGGACCACAAAAGTCTTAAGTACATTATAAGTCGAAAGAGTTGAACTTAAAGCGAGACGATGGTTGGAGTTGCTCAAGGACTATGACCTAATGATAGAGTATCATCCAGGCAAGGCGAATGTAGTGGCAGATGCTTTGAGCAGGAAGTCATCCATAGCTTATGTGCAATCGGTTTACTTGCCTCTGTTGGAACAGATGGCCAAGTTGAAGATCGATTTAAAGCGAGAATGAATCGAGATGGTGTTATTGCTCATTGAGTGAGACCTATCCTTAGGGAGAAGGTCGAGGAGTTGCAGGAGCAGGATCGTAATTAAGTAAGTTGAGAGATGAAATTCAACATGGTAGCGATCGGAAGTGCAAGTAAGGATGATGGGCTAATGGTAGTCGGAAGCAGGTTGTGTATTTGAATGATAAAGCGATTAAGGATGAAATCATGGATGAGGCACACATGCGCCTTATTCCATGCACCGAGCAGCACCAGAATGTATGAGATTTGAAGGAACATTTACGGTGGAAAGGCATGAAGAGGGCGTGGCTGAATATGTGAGCAGATGTCTAGTGTGTCGCGAGGTCAAGGCTGAACACCGTGCACCTTCAGCATGCTAAGGCCATTGTCCATTCCTGAATGGAAGTGGCAAAGGATCACGATGGATTTTCGATGGGTTTGCCTAGACCCCGTGAAGCATGATGCCATTTGGGTTATAGTTGATCGGTTAACCAAGTCAGCCCATTTTCTGGCAGTCAAGCAAACAGATTCATTGCAAGTCTTAGCCAGGAAGTATATTGATGAAGTAGTAAGGTTGCATGGAGTTCCGGATTCTATAATATCCGACAGGGACCCACGATTCACATCGAGATTTTGGGGAAGTCTGCAGGAGGCATTAGAAACTAGGCTGAATTTCAGTACGACGTTTCATCCTCAGACGAATGGTCAGTCTGAGAGGACAATCCAGACTCTAGAGGGGATGCTTAGAGCATCTGTCATGGACTTCAGAGGAGCATGGGATGATCATTTGCCGTTGGTCGAATTTGCTTACAACAATTCGTACCATTCGAGCATACAGATGGCTCCTTATGAAGCCCTTTATGGCAGAAGATGCAGGACTCCGATATGCTGGGATGAGGAAGGTGAGAGGAAGCTAGTGGGACCAGAGTTGGTCCAAATGACAGTTGAGAAAGTGGAGGTAATCAAACAGCGACTTAAAGCCGCCCAGGACAGAATGAAAAGCTATGCCGATGCTAATGAGAAAAGAAATGGAATATGCGATGGGTGACAAGGTGTTCCTCAAGACGTCTCCATGGAAGGAGTTATGAGATTGATAAGAAGGGAAGTTAAGCCCTCGGTATGTGGGTCCGTATGAAGTATTGAGAGGATTGGGCCGTTGGCCTATAGGTTAACATTCCGTCGAATTGTCGCAGATTTATGATGTGTTCCATGTCTCGATCTTCGAGGAGGTACAGATCGATCCTTCTCACATCATTCGGACCTCGAAGTTCATTGAGCGATGATTTGAGTTATGAAGAAAGACTGTGGCAATTCGGATAGCAAGGATAAGATCCTCAGGAACAAGACAATCAAGCTAGTCAAGGTCCTGTGGAGGAATCATGCAGTTGAAGAGACGACGTGGGAACCTTTGGATGCAATGAAGGAGAAGTATCCACACCTCTTCAATGACTCAGGTAAGAATTTCGAGGACGAAATTTCTTAAGGGGGGGAGAAATGTTAGCCCCAAATTTTTTTAGGATTAATCATGATTAGATTAAATTGATTAAGTTAGATTAGCATTAATTAAGGTGTCATGTAGCACCCCACTCCCGACGTGACCCGAACCCGACATCAACAGTGATATCCGGGTCCGTGACCCGCGAGGGTGGCGTACTAGAACAGTCACTAACTTTTAAAACACGTTATACCTTTTTCTTTTCTTTCAAAACCAAAAGAGTGCGCAGAATCAATGAATAAACTGGCCTAATCAGAACAAAAACGCTTTTCCAATAAAAACAATTTCAGTTTTTACAACACATTTACACAAAATCATTTGGCCTACTGAATCAAATCAATATACTAATGCAGACGTGGACGACACTGATCCCGACCCGAAACTCTGCCTGGCTAGCGGTAGACATACTCTCGTGTGTCTAACGGGGTACTCTTCATTCCTGAAAAATAGATGCAATGTTGGGTGAGTTTGCGAACTCAATGAGAAACCATCATCGATGGTTCACCCAACTCATGCATTCACAAATCATATACACATAGCTCACAGTAACATTTACAGAATATCACATGCAATTTCTTTATTCACATTTTCATTCATTTTCGGCCATACACAAATGCAATGCACATGTGACACTTTCAAATTCATTTCGTTGTTGTGACTGAGCGTTAACACTATTCACATTTTCGGCGAGTAGGAAAGCCCTCTGGGTATACACTACTGCCCACTCACATTAGGGATAGGAGAGCCCTCCGGGTATACACTATTCCCTTTCACACAAATCACATTTTAGGCAAGTAGGAGAGCCCTCCAGGTATGCACATCGCCGTTTGGCCTTAGGCCCTTTTCACAAATATCGAGCTCATAGCTCTGATCACAAAGCTTCAGTCACAACTACCAATTATCTGATCATTTAACTATGCATGAATGCATATGTCACATTTCAAATTGTCAGTCATTTCTCATTGTCTTCGAACTTTTAGTCCGGTATTTCAGTCATATGTGATTCAGTTCATTTTCACTTACGCATTTACAATTCATTCATGCAATTCATACGTTTACTCATCTTTGCACTTCAATATCACAATCAAAATATTTGTACACCCATGGTCCAAATCACAAAACAATCACACATATCCTTCCTTAACTCCTCATGGCATTGGTGCATACAATAAATAAACACATAAGGCTGAGAAACCAACTAGGTTACTCACCTGCACTTCCGAGCTACAGCCTGGAAGTCCCAATACTGTCCGTGGAATGCCGATCCATCGGAACCTCTATATCAAATCAATAAATCACATTACCAATTATGTCAAATTCAATAATTAATAGCAAATACGATAAATATTATACATGTTATGACATTCCCAACCCAATTCCCGAATTACTCAATTTGATCACTCTCTCACTAATCCATAACACTTCCAATTATTATAAACCAATTTACCAATTAATCACTAATAAACCAAATCATTTAACATAAATCCTCAAGTTCATTACTTGTAACAATCACCTTATAATCCTTTAATCATTTCATTTGAATTGCAATTTCCTATTCTAAAAATTCAATTAATCCATAACCAACTAAATTTTCAAATTCCTAAATCCCTTATTAAAACCTTAAAATTCACATTTTGGATCACATCCTCGCCATGGCACCAAGACACTGGCCGCGCGAATCGACATTCTCTTCGCGGGCGATGCCCGTACGACGTCACGACGACGCCTTTTCTCCTCGCCATGGCGCACCTAACTCCTTCGCACATGGCGCTTATATCCCATTAAATCATGACGTATCAATTATAAAATCATTTATTCGTCATGACGTGCACACTTTAGGAGCTTGCCAAGGCGTGTTCTTCACGTCGTCGCAACGCAAACCCGTAAATCGTCCGAAACCCGTAAATCTCATCGATCTTTTCATCTAATCTCATCCAAATTCATTCTAAACACTCTCAATCATTTCTAAGCCTTAAACCCAACTCATATCTAACCTCAATCCATCATTTAACTCGATTTCCATCAAAAACCCAAATCAAAACCATCAAACCCTATCATCGTAAACTTTCAATTTCTCTAAACCATTTCTTACTCAAATCACTGATTAATACAAATGATTTAAGGCATAAACACATAGAAACTTACTTGATTTAAGCTTCAATCCTTTGAGAATCCATCAAACAACTCCAAATCCCAAATTTGCTCACCCACGACCGTCAACGATGGCAAAGAGAAAATGAAGAAAATGAGCTTACCTTTAAGCTTATGCATATATATATATATGAGATCATCAGCCTCATGTCCAATTCTTAGGGTCTAATACATCCGATTTCTATTCTATTTTTCTCCCAATTTCGCAATACTCGTAACCAATAATTCCTGAATTCATAATTCAAATTTATTTCATATCATTTGTCAATTAATCTCGGACCCGGAATCACATTAATCAGTCCCTAGGCCAATTTTCTGGTCCGGATCCATTACTCTAAAAATTCTGGGAAAATTCCCATAAATTCACAAAATTAGGAAATGCTTATTTCTATACTCATATTCCAATTTCCAGTTCTCTAAATTCCATTTCCTTCCAATTTCATATTCAAAACCTAATTAATACACTTATTCAATTTCCACTTTTCACAACCCAATCCTCATCTATGTCCTATTATAACCAAATTTCGATTACACATCTAGCCAATTTTCAATTTCACAATCAAGTCGGGAATTGTCATACATGTATGTACATATATATATACTTATGTAGTCAATAATCATTTATCAATGACTATCAAAACTGTAATGCATGTGCAATGCAACACTTTGACTGTACCAAATCCTAACTCGATCCAAATTACTAATCTACCGTCACTCCGATAACGGATGTTACAATTCTCCTCCTAATAAAAATTTCGTCCTCGAAATTTCATATACGATTTATCACCAAGTTAGGGGAGTCTTTTCGATCATTGATTCTCTGATTTCCACTTATTTCGCTATATGAATAATTTCTGTCAAATCTTTCTTAACCCTATATTGCCCTTTTACACACAATTTATCACTTCCAAAATCGATAACGCATATATCGGATCCTAACAATATTTTCCAATTCAGTCTTTGTAACATTTTGAGATCCGAATCATCTTTAGGATTTTAAACGGACTTGTTATTTTAATCACACTACAACCGCTACTTACCTCTTTTCCTTTCTCAAACTCTATCTTGTTTAACGATTTCTTTTGATTACTCGTAATTCTTTATATCCAATACCAATGCTACACCTCCGATCATATCAATATTTCCTATTTCTGTCCATATAACACTTTACAAATCCATTTATCTTTTAGGTTACCACCGACTTGTCAATCCATAAATCGATTCGCAACACGGTCACATCGAGGCCCCTAATAACAAATTTCATTTCCATTTAATTGTTATCTCAATCATTACATAGATTAGCCAAGGTGACACATTTAGAAACATTCTACGTATCGTTGAACATATTGCATCTCTCAATGCCAATTTCTAATCTCATCGTTTCAACAGATTTGGTAATCATTAATTTAATTCATTCTCATCAACTTGAATTTCTTATACCATATTATCGATTCAAACACCTGTCAATCTTAACTTAAATCATTCAGGGCCTCTAATTATATTAGGTCCTGATCATTTTACTATCCGAATGAACAACTCCTTTTTAGATATAAAACCTTTCATACACTTTTTAAATGATATCTCCAACGAAACACAATCAATCTTATCTATGCATCAATCTCATAATCTTATGAACTCCAAACCTATATTAGTTTCACACTGATAACACACAGTCAACCCTATAGGTCAAACATACTCATAATCTTTCAACGTCACATTTTACTTTCTGTTACACTTTTAATACACTTACAATTCCTTTCATGAGTTTTACTCATATTTCCTAATCCAGTCACATTACTCAATTTCTTTACAGCTAATCTATCCACACATTTCTCGATACTATCCACTATTCAAAATTCTCGATTCGGATTTTGCCATGCTTTCAATACACCTCTGCACACTTGATGTGGAATCCCCAATTGCTAATACGTTCCTTTTTACACTTTACCAACTCGACAGTTTACATATAATCTTTCATCCAGTTTCATAATCTTATCATCTAATTATTTGCTTCCTTATCAAAATTTGGAAACATTCGAACACATAATCCTTTTTTCCCAATTTACTCATATAACTTAATCATTATTACTTTACAAACGCATATTCATCCAAAACATTTTCTGTACAAATAGAATCTCTAAACTTTTCACAACACTTTCCAATACACTATTCAATACAATAGATTTTTAAGTCATCAAATACCAATGCAGCCCATAAGCTTATACTGATCTCCATACACATAGAATCTCTTTACATTTTTCCAATAGATCACATTATCATCTTTACAATTCATTTCATATTATAACACCAAATTCTCTAGATACTTATCCTTTACAATTTCACATTTATCACTGCCTCTATTTGCATTTAATCTCCCAATACCATGTTCGAATAATAATAATTCATCCACTAATTATTCTACCAAGATCAAATTCACTCTTATAAAACTTACATGTCAAACAATTTCCTCAACTGTGCCAATTTCTCTTATTCACTTTTCAAATGTATTCAATCGATCATCATCCACTTTGAACACAATTTAAACATTTCACTCTAAACACAAGTAAGATATGTTGCTCTTCAGTAGCATAATGACTCTTCATATCAATAATCAATTTATATCATTTCCTAATTATCGGTTGTCTCCAATGAGGAACAAATTTTCTCACGATCTTTCTCAATTTCATCAAATATATTTTGGCACACATTCCTTTACACTAGATTCTCCACATAGTTCAATTTATTCACTATCATTTCAAACAAAATTTTCAAAACCACTTTATACTTTCCGATATTCACACCAAATATATCTGATCCGGTATTCTCCTCAGATCACAACTAATATCTTTTTAATGTTCAATACTCCTATTACACAGTCGATCTCTTTACATTATCGTAACACATACCTTCTTAATAACTGAGTCTATCTTTTACACTCCTAATTACGACTTTTCATTTATTTCACATTTATCTCCAATTTGTCCTTTCATTGCTAAACTTTCAATTTTAATCATCTAATCAACTTAATCCAATTTAGGGAACTTCTTCTTTCAATTCCTAATCATCAACAATTTGTCACCTTTCTTATCGATTTCAATTATTCACAATATCCTGTGACGATCAATCTATGCCATAATCCATATAACTAGAATATCCTTTTTATACCATTCATTAAGGTACCTACCATTAACAATATTGCGTCAATTTACCAATTAGTCATTTATACTGAAGACACCTCAATCTCATTTAATCTATGACCACATTTTTCCTTTCCGTACCTATCCTCGATCGTGAGGCTTTTACCAAACCAATATCCTAATTACAATCTCAATTCATTTCCAAATATCACTATAAACACTTTCGGTTCTTACTCTATCTCACATGAACTTTTAACTATTTGACTTGGCGGTTATCCACTAACGCACCAATTGGTTTCCGATATCATTTCCAATTTCAGGTGTGCATTCGCATAGGCAAATCCGTTGACCTTAACAACTGTTCACTTTTTCACCTATCAATATCCCTTTTCTTACCTTTCGATCTCTTTTCATGATTTCGTTTTACTCAACCACACTCAAATCCATATTACAACAATCATAACTCCCATCACGCTTTCGCTGCGCAACTCTATTCATAAAACATTTTATTTCCATTACTTATACACTTTCAATTTTGCCATCTTTCACATATCTCTATGATTTCCTCTATACACATTCACAACTACACATATACAAGTCACATCTATTTCACATTCATAGACTGTTCCAATATAACTCTAATGTCGTATTTCATAATACGCCCATCGCATTCAATGCACTAAATCTCCAATTATCACATCGTACCATATACTTGTTCTTATTCCTTGATTTCCACAACTTCCATTTATCACATTTTCCATATCATCTATTCTTCACTATTCCTAACCACTTAAACCACTAGTACATGCTCATGTATGAGACTCATATGCTATACTGGGGATCAGTGGTCACTGTCTGCCGAGACGTGACTTATATGCATGTACTTTGACACATTTTTCTCAGAATGCCCATGTAAGATTGTACTTCTGGGCTCTGATACCACATATGTAGCACCCCACTCCCGACGTGACCCGAACCCGACATCAATAAAGTGATATCCAAGTCCGTGACCCGCGAGGGTGGCGATTAGAACGATCACTAACTTTTAAAACACGTTATACCTTTTCTTTTCTTTCAAAACCAAAAGAGGCGCAGAATCAATGAATAAACCGCCTAATCGTAACAAAACGCTTCCAATAAAAACAATTTCAGTTTTACAACACATTTACACAAAATCATTTGGCCCATCAATCAAATCAATATACTAATGCAGACGTGGGCGACTACATCGATCCCGACCAAACTCTCTGCTAGCGGTAGACATACTCCCGTGTGTCTAACGGGGTACTCTTCATTCCTGAAAAATAGATGCAATGTTGGGTGAGTTTGCGAACTCAATGAGAAACCATCATCGATGGTTCACCCAACTCATGCATTCACAAATCATATACACATAGCACACAGTAACATTTACAGAATATCACATGCAATTTCTTTATTCACATTTTCATTCATTTTCGGCCATACACAAATGCAATGCACATGTGACACTTTCAAATTCATTTCGTTGTTGTGACTGAGCGTTAACACTATTCACATTTTCGGCGAGTAGGAAAGCCCTCTAGGTATACACTACTGCCCACTCACATTAGGGATAGGAGAGCCCTCCGGGTATACACTATTTCCTTTCACACAAATCACATTTTAGGCAAGTAGGAGAGCCCTCCTGGGTATGCACTACTGCCGTTTTGGCCTTAGGCCCTTTTCACAAATATCGAGCTCATAGCTCTGATCACAAAGCTTCAGTCACAACTACCAATTATCTGATCATTTAACTATGCATGAATGCATATGTCACATTTCAAATTGTCAGTCATTTCTCATTGTCTTCGGACTTTTAGTCCGGTATTTTAGTCATATGTGATTCAGTTCATTTTCACTTACGCATTTACAATTCATTCATGCAATTCATACACATTTACTCATCTTTGCACTTCAATATCATAATCAAAATATTTGAGACACCCATGGTCCAAATCACAAAACAATCACACACATATCCTTCCTTAACTCCTCATGGCATTGGTGCATACAATAAATAAACACATAAGGCTGAGAAACCAACTAGGTTACTCACCTGCACTTCCGAAGCTATGTACACGGAAGTCCCAATCTCGTCCGTGGAATGCCGATCCATCGGAACCTCTATATCAAATCAATAAATCACATTACCAATTATGTCAAATTCAATAATTAATAGCAAATACGATAAATATTATACATGTTATGACATTCCCAATCCAATTCCCGAATTACTCAATTTGATCACTCTCTCACTAATCCATAACACTTCCAATTATTATAAACCAATTTACCAATTAATCACTAATAAACCAAATCATTTAACATAAATCCTCAAGCTCATTACTTGTAACAATCACCTTATAATCCTTTAATCATTTCATTTGAATTGCAATTTCCTATTCTAAAAAATTCAATTAATCCATAACCAACTAAATTTTCAAATTCCTAAATCCCCTTATTAAAACCTTAAAATTCACATTTTGGATCACATCCTCGCCAAGCACCAAAGACACCTCGCCATGGGCGAATCGCACATTCCTCGTCATGGCGTATGCCCGTACGTCGCGACACACGCTTTTCTCCCCCACATGGCGCCTAACTCCTTCCGCCGGCGTGCGCCTATATCCCATTCGTCATAACGTATCAATCATAAAATCATTTATTCGTCGCGACGCGCACACTTAGGAGCTTGCGGCGTGTTCTTCACACGTCGCGACGTGCAAACCCAGAAATCGTCCGAAAACCCAGAAATCTCATCTGATCTTTTCATCTAATCTCATCCAAATTCATTCTAAACACTCTCAATCATTTCTAAGCCTTAAACCCAACTCATATCTAACCTCAATCCATCATTTAACTCGATTTCCATCAAAAACCCAAATCAAAACCATCAAACCCTATCATCGTAAACTTTCAATTTCTCTAAACCATTTCTTACTCAAATCACTGATTAATACAAATGATTTAAGGCATAAACACATAGAAACTTACTTGATTTAAGCTTCAATCCTTTGAGAATCCATCAAACAACTCCAAATCCCAAATTTGCTCACCCACGACCGTCAACGATGGCAAAGAGAAAATGAAGAAAATGAGCTTACCTTTAAGCTTATGCATATATATATATATGAGATCATCAGCCTCATGTCCAATTCTTAGGGTCTAATACATCCGATTTCTATTCTATTTTTCTCCCAATTTCGCAATACTCGTAACCAATAATTCCTGAATTCATAATTCAAATTTATTTCATATCATTTGTCAATTAATCTAGGACCCTAATCACATTAATGGGTCCACAGGCCAATTTTCCGTCCGGATCCATTACTTTAAAATTCAGGAAAATTCCATAAATTCACAAAATTAGGAAATGCTTATTTCTATACTCATATTCCAATTTCCAGTTCTCTAAATTCCATTTCCTTCCAATTTCATATTCAAAACCTAATTAATACACTTATTCAATTTCCACTTTTCACAACCCAATCCTCATCTGTCCTATTATAACCAAATTTCCGATTACACATCTAGCCAATTTTCAATTTCACAATCAAGTCGGGAATTGCCATACATGTATGTACATATATATATACTTATGCAGTCAATAATCATTTATCAATGACTATCAAAACTGTAATGCATGTGCAATGCAACACTTTGCCTGTACCAAATCCTAACTCGATCCAAATTACTAATCTACCCGTCACTCCGATAACGGGATGTTACATGTCATAAATTAATATATAATAGCATTAATGAGTTAGGTGAAGAATTTATGAAGTTAAATATGTTAGTTGGACTTAGGTGAGTTAGGTGTAATTAATGTATTAATTGGGCTTTGGGTCCAAATGAAGTAAGAAAGAAGAGAGGAATTTAATGCAATGGGCTTGAAGGAAAAGAGCTAGTGGGTTTGAGTAAGTAAGGAGGAGAAATGAAAAAGAAGAAGAAGAAAGAAGAAGGAAGTAAGTTGGGCTTAGGCTTATTGGGCTTAAGTAATTTAGAAAGGAGTATATAAGGAAGGAGATAAGTGATTTTTGTAGGAAAAGAAGATAGAAACGAAATTTGGAGGGAGAGGAAAGAAGAGTGTCGTGAAAGGAGGGAGGAAAAGGAGAAAGAAGAGGCTTGTTAGGGTTTGGCATTTCCATGAAAGTGAGTGTGTTTTTGAAGAAAGTCCAAGAAGAAAAAGTGTGGAGGAGAGTCTAAGCTTCACTTTGAACCAAGAAACCACTTGGTTGGTTAAGGATTTAAGGTAAGTTCTTGGTTTAAGGTTAAGTTTTTGTTTGGATTTTTGGTTAGAAAGATGAAGAATAAGATGGGTCTAGTGATTCTCTTATGAATTTCATGATTTAGATTTTTAGGTTTTTCAATTTCTAAACCCTATGTTGATATGGGGTTATTCTCTTGTTATGCTTGAAGGAGGACAAGAAAGAGGAGAAGAACAAGGAGAGGAACTTCCTTAGGCAAGTTTAAGCAAGGATAAAAGGTGGGTTTCATATTTATCTTTATGTATATGAGCTACAAATGTAAATAAATGCATGACATTAATGAGCTTTGATCACTTGGTTGTTGTATTAAATGTGTGTGATGGAATGATGAATGTGAGTGTATTAAATGCTTGATGATGATTGAAACTGTCATGAAGAAACTTGTTGAATGAATATAATGAAAGGCATGAACGATGTATGAAAAGATGATTTCAAAGAAACAATGAATTGGATAAGAACAGTCCAATTTCCTTGTATGATTCATGATTGCTATGTTATGTGGGTAAGGTATTGTCCTAAGAAGCCACGCGCACGTTGACCATGAAGCCTTCCCTACTGCTTGATTGTGGCATAGGATGATCCAACATTTTGGAATCCTAAAGATTTGCCCATATAGACTCATGAAATGAGACTATATGGTTGCCAAGAATAAGGACTTACCGAGCCATTTGATGTGTTTCATATGTGAATACATGAAAATGCAAGAATGATGAATGTTTGAATTGTGAGAAATTATGTTTGAGTATTGATGAACATTGCATGATGCATGTATTATGATTGTATTGAAAGATTGCTAAAAGTATGAATAACTAATAGGACTGCTTGATATATAAATATAAATGTGTTAAAGCTCACCCCCTAAAAATTTTCCAGGAAATGAGCAGGATCCCGAGAAGCAAGCTTAAAGGCATTTACTCCAAGATTTTCTTTTGATTTTGTTTTTGAAATGATTTTTGTAAAACAATGCTTTAGTTGCATTTTGAGAAGATATTGTATTTTGAAACTTCATTGTAATTGGGCTTGAAATGCCCACTAAAGCATTGTATGAATATGACATGATTTGATGAAGATGGAATGAATGAATTATGAAAGCAAAATGTTCGAGTTTTAATGTATTTGAGAAATCCATGTATGTTTAAGACAATTGAATCATTGTTATAGTTTGGATATGATAGATGATTAAGAGTGTGGCTGTTGCTTCGAATGGTGTTTGAAGATACCTTAGGGTTTAATCATGTTATATGAGGTTGTATGATGAGTTTTATGCAGGTGGAAGTCTTAGAATTGAAAATTGGGTAGTTGCATTTTAAGGGGGATGTGCTGTCAAATTTTCCTAAAATTTGACAGTACTTTGCCTCAATATTAGACCCTCTTTGGGTATGAATTAGATCAATGAGTCTTCATGAAGATTGTAGTAGGAGTTTAGTATTTTTCAAGGGTATATCGTTTGCTAAATTTGGAGTTCGGAGTCAAAAGATATGATCCTTACTAGAAAAGCAGAAGGAAGGAAATCAGAAGATAAAAAAGCAAAAGGAAGGAAATCAGAAGATAGAAAAGCAGAAGGAAGGAAATCAGAAGGTAGAAATTAGAAGGAAGGAAATAAGAAGATAGAAATCAGAAGGAAGGAAATCAGAAGATAAAAAGCAAAAGGAAGGAAATCAGAAGATAGAAAAGCAGAAGGAAGGAAATCAGAAGATAGAAATCAGAAGGAAGGAAATCAAGATAAAAAGTAAGAAAGGAAATCGGAAGATAAAAGGTAGGAAGGAAATCGGAAGATAAAAGCGAATGAAGGAAATCGGAAGATAAAAAGCGAAGGAAGGAAATCGGAAGATAGAAAAGGCGAAGGAAGGAAATCAAGATAGAAAAGGTAGGAAGGAAATCGGAAGATAGAAATCGGAAGGAAGGAAATCGAAGATAAAAAGCAGAAGGAAGGAAATCATAAGATAGAAAAGCAGAAGGAAGGAAATCAGAAGATAGAAAAGCAGAAGGAAGGAAATCAGAAGATAGAAATCAGAAGATAGAAATCAGACGATAGAAAACCAGATGATAGAAATCAGAAGATAGAAATCAGAAGATAGAAAAGCAGAAGGAAGGAAATCAGAAGATAGAAAAGCATAAGGAAGGAAATCAGAAGATAGAAATCAGAAGGAAGGAAATCAGAAGATAGAAAAGCAGAAGGAAAAAAATCAGAAGATAGAAATCAGAAGATAGAAAAGCAGAAGGAAGGAAAGCAGAAGATAGAAACCAGATGATAGAAATCAGACGATAGAAAACCAGATGATAGAAATCAGACGATAGAAAACCAGATGATAGAAATCAGACGATGGAAAAATAGGACGCTGCAGAATGTAGGAGATAGAATCAGCCTTTGTAGTCTTCATAAGAGTTATAGATCTAGATGTCTACTTTCATATGGTGAAAGAACGAAAACATTTGGAGCTATAGATTTAAAGTTATAGCAATCGTCCTAAAAGAGTTTTGATTCGATTTCGGAAGTGAGCATGGTCCGTTATTTTGGGCATATTTCCCTCATACGACCTCCAAATGAGGTGAGGCTTGAGCCATTGGATTTAAAAGACACATATCTTTCACTCCATAAAATCCGGTATCAATTGGAGTTAAATTGAGAAAGTTTGTTTTAAAACAAGTGAAAGGTCGGTTAAGAGGGCATGTTTCGGGTATGAACTCTCTTAGGTTTTTTTTTGGAGTGTATCTTGAGTATATGACTCCGATTAAGGTGATTCTTGTTTCAGGGAGAACTTGAGACATAAAGCTACAAATTATATGAATAAGTCAACCCATGATTTTAGTGTATACATGGTGTGTGCTTGCCACGAAGGTGGAGTTACAATTAAGAATCCTGCAAGATTATAAGCGCAAGGTTTCAGGACAACGAAAGTTGGGCTCCGAAGACGGGTTTCGACGTCTATGGTACTATAGTAAGAGTAAGAGTGTCAAGTTTAAGGTTTCAGCAAGGCAAGTGTCTCGGGGATGGGCTCCACTCGGGCTCACATCCCGGGACAGTTGGACTCCCGGGATCGGGGTCTGACACCAACTTTTTCAAACTTTATATCAATGGAAAGATAAAAGAAAGATCTACAATTTTTATGAGGACCTCAAAAACAATTTCTGCTTCTATAAGGGTCAAAATTTTAAAACAATGAAGTTGTCCCTAAAGTCTACCCTAAACAACATCACCAACTTATAAAAGTCATATCTCTTTACTCCAATGTCCAAAAATTTCATACTTTATATCAATGAAAAGTTTAAAGAAAGCTCTACAACTTCCATGAAGACAACTTTGTCAAAAAGTCTCTATATCAGTACAGAAAAATCATGGAAATTTTATATCAAAATATTTTTAACTCTTTACTAACAGCATTCAATTCCTCATACTTAATCTATCATTTCTAGTTCAATACTCATCATTTATCCATTATTCTAACTCCCTTTCAACTCAACATCATCCATAACCAAATTATAGCCCATGATTGATCATAAAAACTAATAATAGAACATACAAACACACACACACACACATATATATATATATATGCATTCATCATCAATTTTCTGCACATATTCAACTTCATTTCTACTTTCATTTCACTTTTAACTATCACCTAAATCCTTCACACTTCAAGATACCAAATTAATCCCTCTCTTTAGCCTTAGAATCATTTTACATCATCACAAAAACACCCAAATAATGTGATTGGGTGAGCCATTGATGATGATCATTCATTGAGTTCGCAAAACTCACCTAAAATTTGCAAATATTTTTCAGGACTCAGAAGAATACCCCGTTAGGCAAATATGAGTATAATTACTACATGCAAGGGAAATGTAACATCCCGTTACCAATGCGATGGGCAAATTGGTAATTCGGATGGATTAGGATCGAGTGCATGTATAGTATTGATTTGCACATGCATTTGCCCTATATTTATTGATAAATGTTTAGTGTTGCACAAGCATATGAGTGTACATACATGTATGATATATTCCCAATATAAATGTGTAATTTGGAAAATGGGGGATAACTGCACAGATTATGTTTTGGCTATAGAATTGGAGTGAAAATTGAATTCTAGAGGTTTGAAAAATTGAAATTGGAGTATAGGGTCATGTGTGTTATATTTTTGGGGATTTATAGGAATTTTTTTAGGAATTTTTGGAGTTACATGTCCGGACTGGAAAAATTGACCTAAAGACTGATAAATTGGATTTCGATTCCGAAATTGATTGGCATTTGGCATGAGATAATTTGAGTTATGATTTTAGGATTTATTATTCATAGTCATTGCGAAATTGGGAGAAATTATAATAAGAATTGGATTGTTAGACCCTAAGATTTGGGCATGTGGCAAATGAATTGCCAAACATGCCCTAGCCTTAAATCTTAAGTTTATAAACCCTTACCTTTGAATTTGTTCTCCACGATTGCTTGCTCCCTTCTTAAAGAAAATTTGCATTTCTCCTTCTTTCTTCTTCGTGGATCACTCCTTACCCATTTCTTCCATTTCCTTCTTGCTGATTGTTCCATTCTTCACCTTTAATCCATCCTCTAAGCTTGTTATTGGAGAAAAAAATGTTTGGTGTTGTTAGAGGTGAAAACCGTGGGTGTGTTTAAGTTTGGAGATTGGAGTTTCTTGGTGATTTGAGAAGATTTGAAGGCTTGAATCAAGTAAGTTTTTACTTCTTTATGTTTTAGATAGTTTGATTTGATCATTGATTATAGATAGTAATTGTTTAGAAATTTATGAATTTTTGGATGATGAGAGTTTTGAGAAATTTGTTGGTTTTGATTTGGGTATTTGAGGAATAATGAATATTTGATGGAGTTGTTTGGGAGTGTTTTGTAAAGAGTTGGTTGAATTAAAAATCACCAAATCTGAGAAATTATGGGTTTCGGACGTGTTTTTGGGTTTGCACGTCGCGACGTGTGATGAACACGCCGTAGCGAGTCATTCCCTTCTTGCACGTCGCGACGAGCGTATAATTCTACGTCGCGACGAGCGTTAATGGATACGCCGTTGGGAGAGCTGCGCGTGCGTCGCGGTGAAGGCGAGATGGTCTCGCCGCGACGAGCGATCCGAGGCCCCCAAATTTTTGAAGAGGAATTTATTTGTTTTAGTGATGATTTTGAGGTTTAAATTCCAAATGAGCTAGTTATTGATTGATTTGAAATTTAGAGACTAAGAATTGTGAATTGATTCGAGGGAATCTCGGAATTAAATTCGATGGTTCTCGAAATCGGATGGCGATTTATTAGGGAATGTGACTTGTGATTGGAGTATGACTTTAGAGAGTTCGGAGCTTAGTCAATTGAATTATGGTGTTAGGAATTGCTATCTTTTAGAGGAAGAGAAAATTGAATAGGAAGATTGGAAATAGGATCAAGAATGTCATAAACATGTATAGTATCTGATTCAATCGCTGCGTATGCGTTATTGATTCTGAAATTGTACAATTAGTAATATTTGATTATTCTGATTTGTTTTAGAGGCGCAAGTGGGCGTCGATCCTCGACATATTGAGACTTCCGACGAAGAGCTCGAAAGTTCGAGGTGAGTAACCTAGTTGGTTCCTCAATTTCGATGTGTTAAATGCTCTGTGAACCGTGCGTGAATGATCTGTTTGACTTGATAAATCTTGTTAAGTGAAATGTATTCTTGTGTAATTGTGAACGCATGCTAGGCATGATTAGAAATTGGTAATTAACAGTTGTGACTGGAGCAATTACTGATCGGAGCTATAAGCTCAACCACTGTGAAAAAGGGGCCTAAGGCCGAAAGGGAATAGTGCATACCCAGAGGGCTCTCCTATCCCTAATGCGCGTGGGCAGTAGTGTATACCCAGAGGGCTCTCCTACCCCTAAAACGCGATTACTGTTTAATGTGCCCGAAATAAGACAAAGATCGACGCTTGATCACAAACATCGAAACGAAATGAAAACATCATGCATTAAGTATATCGATTCAATGTGAATTTGGAAATGGGTTAAATGGGTATGTGTGATAACTATTTAGCGAAGTTCCTATTGTTGTTCTGAATGTGTTGTTGTATTAATCTGTGCGCAATTTTGCGCAATGTATGAATTGGGTGAACCATCGATGATGATGTCTCATTGAGTTCGCAAAACTCACCCAAAATTGCATCTGTTTTTCAGGACTGATAGAGTAGACCCCTAGCTCCAGAGATAGACTTTTCCTGCCGTATGAGCGCGTTGGCAAGAGAATTCATGGCACACAGGTCGGTCAGCTGGAATGATTTTTGTGAATGACCTAGTTTAGATGGTTGTATCAGTTCTGTTTGAGAATATATGTATAGACTATGAAAACTGATAGAATTGTAAATTGTGTTTTGAGATTATGAAATGAAAATCTGTTGGTTTTAAAATTTAGTGACTTTTGATTTTACAGTCTTATTATATTGTTGCCATGTGGATTATAGAAATGATCATTCGTAGTGCACCCTCATCGTGGGTTATGTGTCGGAATGACCTACGGGCATTCCGATGTGTACCCTACGGTAAGGGGGCTCTACATTAGGTGGTATCAGAGCATGGTTTGACATCTTTGGGCATAGTATATTTTAGGCTTGAATTTCAGTAAGAAAAGCAGAAATTGATTGAAATTATGGTTTTGTTATAGGTCATCCGTCCTTGGTGATCAGGTAGATCAACCAGCTGACCATGGATCAGTCGGAGCTAGTAGAGAGTCTTTAGTGCCTCGATTTGAGGAGCAGCCTCCTAGAGTTCCCATGAGACGGGAGAGGAGGTATGATTGTTCTGCGTGGCGAGTCGTTGACTTTATGGCAACACGGACCTATTGAGGTGAGGATGGTGGAAATCTTGAGAGAGTCCTAGATAAGATGGAATACGACTTTGACGAGCGCTTCGATTATGCGGTCTCTCTCTTCTGAGGTCCAAAGATATCATGGTGGAAGATGCTGCAGCAAGTACCACCGGACCTGTGATTCGATATAGGAGGATTTCTTGAGAGCCTTTCGGGATAATTACATGCCCAAGGTCTATTTGGAGATGAAGATGCAGGAGTTCTTATAGTTGAGATAGGGTCAGATGTCAGTGGTCAAGTATGAGGTGCGGTTTAACGAGCTTATGGGATATGCTACCGCCCTGATTGCTACTGAGGCTGATCGGTGCCGGAGGTTCGAAAATGACCTCAATTTGGAGATTTGCACCAGATTGGCCAGATCCGATATGGGCATATTTGTGGAGCTGAGAGCTGCTGCTGTTAGAGTTGAGCGGCTGCTGAGACAGACCCAGGCTGAGTTTGGTCAGGGGCTTAGGGGCAAGAGGCTGAGTGTTAGCCAGGGCACTTCTAGCAGGGGGTATGGAAAGCGCCAGAGCAGGACATTCAGGTCATTTGGAGGAGCTAGACAGCCTGGTTTTGGTCAGAGAGGCAGATTTATTCAGACTGGTAGTGGCAGTGACAGTGGTAGAGGTTCAGGCCAGATTCTCCCGTTGTGTGAGTATTGTGAGAGGAGACATAGTGGGGAGTGCTGGAGATTTACCGGAGCTTGTCTCAGGTGCGACTCTATGGAGCATCAGATCAGGAACTGTCCAGAGACTGTGGGAGCCCAGTCCATTATGACCGAGCGTTCAGGTAGTAATACCACAGTACAACAGAGTCGCGGTGGTGGACCGGGATTCAGGGGCCGAGGCAGAGCCCGAGGTAGAGCTGGAGCTTCCTTTGTGGAGACCGAGGGACGTGGCAGCCGACCACAGTCCCAGGCCAGGGTCTACGCCATGACTAGGCAAGAGGCCCAGGATTTTTTGGATGTTGTTGCGAGTATGCTTTTGATTTTCGGCTTTGAGGTTTTTACTTTGATAGATCCAGGTTCCACACATTCTTTTATTGCACTGCATGTGGCATGTAGATTGCATGGGGATAGGGAGATGCTGCAGCCTGGAATAGAGGTGAGTACACCTCTAGGTAGTACTACTGCTTTGGGAGAGGTCTGCAAGGGATGCTCGATCCATATAAATCAAACAGTGTTGAGTGCAGACCTGATAGTTTTGCCTCTGAGGGAGATAGATGTGATTTTGGGGATGGATTGGCTCACTGCGCATAGGGCCATCATGGATTGTTATACTAAGGAGATCGTGTTAAAGTCTCCTGGTCAGCCTAGAGCTGTATTTCGAGGTGTTAGTCAGGCAGTGCCAGTTATGATGATTTCTTTTCTGAGCGCCCTAAGGTTGATGCAGGGAGGTTGTGAGGCCTATCTGACCCATATGGTTGATACCAGGGTTGAGCAGAGGTTGCAGGATATTCCCGTGATTAGGAAATTTCTAGATGTGTTTCCCGATGAGTTACTGAGTTTGCCGCCAGATCGAGAGATGGAGTTCTCGATTGATCTCATTCCAGGTACTGCTCCTATATCTATACCTCCATATAGGATGGTACCGGTGGAACTGAGGGAGCTTAAGGCTCAATTACAGGAGCTTCTGGATAAGGGGTTTATTAGGCCCAGTGTTTCGCCGTGGGGAGCCCCGGTGTTGTTTGTGAAGAAAAAAGACGGGACTTTGAGGTTATGCATCGATTATAGGCAGCTGAATCGGGTTACAGTCAAGAAAAAATATCCACTGCCTAGGATCGATGATCTGTTTGATCAGTTGCAGGGGGCTAAGGTATTTACTAAGTTAGATTTGAGATCCGGATATTATCAGTTGAGGATAGCAGAGGCCGATGTGCCTAAGAGTGCTTTTAGGAGCAGGTATGGGCATTTCGAGTTCTTAGTGATGCCGTTTGGGTTGACTAATGCCCCGGTAGCCTTCACGGCTTTGATGAATAGTGTCTTTCAGCCCTACCTAGATCAGTTCGTGATCGTATTTATCGATGACTACGGTGCCGGTGTTAGCTTTGCCATCGGAAGTTGGAGGTTTTGAGGTTTTTAGTGATGCTTCGCAGCAAGGATTAGGTTGTGTTCTGATGCAGCATGGGAGAGTGATAGCTTATGCCTCGAGATAATTGAGGTCTCACGAGGCTAATTACCCTGTGCATGACTTGGAGTTAGCTGCAGTGGTATTTGCTCTGAAGATCTGGAGGCATTATTTGTATGGTGAGACGTTCCAGATCTTCACTGATCATAAGAGTTTGCGGTATTTCACGAGTCGAGAGAATGCGAGGAGAGAGGAGATGGATTGAGCTGTTGAAGGATTATGACTGCACGATTGAGTATCATCCAGGGAAAGCCAACGTAGTGGCAGATGCATTGAGTCGGAGATCTCATATCAGTGCATCTCAGATTCAGATTGGGAGATTACCTAGCTTGATCCAGTTGAGAGCTCTTAATGTACAGATGGATTTGGGTTAGGATGGTGCACTGATAGCTACTTTGAGGATTAGGCCAATGTTGCATGATCGGATTAGGAGAGTATAGGACCAGGATCCAGAGTTTGTGAGATTGATGGATAGAATAAGATTTGGTTTGCCTTATGATGTTGAGCTGAGAGATGGGACAATGTGGATGGGACAGAGATTGTGTGTGCCTGATGTGGATGGTATGAGGCATGAGATTTTAGAGGAGGCGCACCTAGTTACCTATACTATGCATCCTGGTACTACCAAGATGTATAATACGCTTAAGTTGCATTTCTAGTGGCCAGGCATGAAGAGGCAGGTGGCAGAGTTTGTATCTCGATGTCTGACGTGCCAGCAGGTAAAGGTTGAGCACCAGGCTCCAATTGGGAAATTGCATTCATTGCCCATTCCGGAGTGGAAATGGGAGCGAATTACGATGGATTTCATTGTGGAGTTGCCTAGGACGCCGAGGCAGCACGATGCGATCTGGGTCATAGTGGACCGATTGACTAAATCGGCTCACTTCTTGCTAGTGAGGGAGAGCAATACCCTCGATCAGTTGGCCCAGAAGTATGTGGCAAAGATTGTGCGACTACATGGGGTTCCAGTGTCTATAGTCTTAGACAGGGACCCTAGGTTTACTTCGAGATTCTGGAGGAGTTTGCAGTCGGCTATAGGTACTCGGTTGAACTTCAGCACAGCATTTCATCCTCAGACAGATGGGCAGAGTGAGAGGACGATTAAGACTGTCGAGGATATGTTGTGAGCTTGTGTATTGGAGTCCCGAGGTGCATGGGATCAGTATTTAGCTCTGGTGGAGTTTGCTTATAATAATTAGTACCAGAGCAGCATTGGGATGACACCGTATGAGGCGTTGTATGGGAGGCAGTGTAGATCACCTCTTTATTGGGATGAAGAGGGTATGAGGTTGCTCGAGGGTCTCGAGTTGATCCAGGACACTGTGGATAAAGTGAGACTGATTCGGAGTCGCATTAAGGCGACTCAGGATAGGCAGAAGAGCTATGTGAATCAGCATTGGAGAGAGATAGAGTACATTGTGGGTGATAGAGTATTTCTCCGAGTGTCTCCGTGGAGAGGAGTTCTGAGATTTGGCCGGAAGGGCAAGTTGAGTCCTCGGTACATTGCTCCTTATGAGATCCTCGAGAGGATAGGACCATTGGCTTATAGATTGGCGTTGCCGAGTGAGATTTTACAGTTGCATGACGTTTTCCATGTGAGTATGCTCCGGAGATATCGTTCAGATCCGACCCATGTGATTCCAGCTCAGGAGATTGAGGTGGCCAGTAATTTGAGCTATGTAAAGGAGTCGATTCAGATTGTGAGGTCTCGGATTAAGCAGTTGAGGAGCCGGGTGATTCCATTGGTGAAAGTCCTTTGGAAGAACCACTCCACTGAGGAGGCGACTTAGGAGACTGAGGAGCACATGAGGAGGCAGTACCCTCACTTGTTCGATCTGTCAGGTAAGAAATTTCGGGACGAAATTTTTATTTGTAGGGGAGAATTGTAACATCCCTTACCGATGTGATGGGCATATTGGTAATTCGGATGGATTAGGATCGAGTGCATGTATAGTATTGATTTGCACATGCATTTGCTCTATATTTATTGATAAATGTTTAGTGTTGCATAAGCATATGAGTGTACATACATGTATGACATATTCCCGATATAATTGTGTAATTTGGAAAATGGGGGATAACTGCACAGATTATGTTTTGGCTATATAATTGGAGTGAAAATTGAATTGTAGAGGTTTGAAAAATTGAAATTGGAGTATAGGGTCATGTGTGTTATATTTTTGGGGATTTATAGGAATTTTTTGAGGAATTTTTGGAGTTACATGTTCGGACTGGAAATATTGACCTAAAGACTGATAAATTGGATTCCGATTCTGAAATTGATTGGCATTTGGCATGAGATAATTTGAGTTATGATTTTAGGATTTATTATTCATAGTCATTGCGAAATTGGGAGAAATTATAATAAGAATTGGATTGTTAGACCCTAAGATTTGGGCATGTGGCAAATGAATTGCCAAACATGCCCTAGCCTTAAGTCTTAAGTTTATAAACCCTTACCTTTGAATTTGTTCTCCACGATTGCTTGCTCCCTTCTTAAAGAAAATATGCATTTCTCCTTCTTTCTTCTTCGTGGATCACTCCTTACCCATTTCTTCCATTTCCTTCTTGCTGATTGTTCCATTCTTCACCTTTAATCCATCCTCTAAGCTTGTTATTGGAGAAAAAAATGTTTGGTGTTGTTAGAGGTGAAAACCGTGGGTGTGTTTAAGTTTGGAGATTGGAGTTTCTTGGTGATTTGAGAAGATTTGAAGGCTTGAATCAAGTAAGTTTTTACTTTTTTATGTTTTAGATAGTTTGATTTGATCATTGATTAGAGATATTAATTGTTTAGAAATTTATGAATTTTTGGATGATGAGAGTTTTGAGAAATTTGTTGGTTTTGATTTGGGTATTTGAGGAATAATGAATATTTGATGGAGTTGTTTGGGAGTGTTTTATAAAGAGTTGGTTGAATTAAAAATCACCAAATCTGAGAAATTATGGGTTTCGGACATGTTTTTGGGTTTGCACGTCGCGACGTGTGATGAACACGCCGTGGCGAGTCATTCCCTTCTTGTACGTCGCGACGAGCGTTAATGGATACGCCGTTGGGAGAGCTGCGCGTGCGTCGCGGCGAAGGCGAGATGGTCTCGCCGCGACGAGCGATCATGCGCCGCGACGAGGCCCCCAAATTTTTGAAGATGAATTTATTTGTTTTAGTGATGATTTTGAGGTTTAAATTCCAAATGAGTTAGTTATTGATTGATTTGAAATTTAGAGACTAAGAATTGTGAATTGATTCGAGGGAATCTCAGAATTAAATTCGATGGTTCTCGAAATCGGATGGCGATTTATTAGGGAATGTGACTTGTGATTGGAGTATGACTTTAGAGAGTTCGGAACTTAGTTAATTGAATTATGGTGTTAGGAATTGCTATCTTTTAGAGGAAGAGAAAATTGAATAGGGAAGATTCGGAAATAGGATCGGGAATGTCATAAACATGTATAGTATACGATTCAATCGCTGCATGTACGTTATTGATTACTAAAATTGTACAATTAATAATATTTGATTATTCTGATTTGTTTTAGAGGCGCAAGTGGAGCGTCGATCCTCCGACATAGCTAAGACTTCCCGGCAGTAGCTCGGAAGTTCAGAGGTGAGTAACCTAGTTGGTTCCTCAATTTCTGATGTGTTAAATGCTCTGTGTGAACTGTCTGTGAATGATCTGTTTGACTTCGATAAATACTATTAAGTGAAATGTGTTACTGTGTAATTGTGAACGCATGCTAGGCATGATCAGAAATTGGTAATTAACAGTTGTGACTGGAGCAATTACTGATCGAAGCTATAAGCTCAACCACTATAAAAAAGGGGCCTAAGGCCGAAAGGGAATAGTGCATACCCAAAGGGCTCTCCTATCCCTAATGCGAGTGGGCAGTAGTGTATACCTAGAGGGCTCTCCTACCCCTAAAACGCGATTACTATTTAATGTGCCCGAAATTGGACAGCACTAACGCCCAGTCACAACACTGAAACGAAATGAAAAACATCATGCATTAGGTATCTGATTGGGCTGTGAATTTGGAAATGGGTTAAATGGGTATGTGTGATAACTGTTTAGCGAAGTTCCTATTGTTGTTCTGAATGTGTTATTGTGTTAATCTTTGCACAATTTTGCGCAATGTATGAATTGGGTGAACCATCGATGATGGTTTCTCATTGAGTTCGCAAAACTCACCCAAAATTGCATCTATTTTTCAGGACTAATAGAGTAGACCCCTAGCTCCAGAGATAGACTTTTCCTGCCGTGTGAGCGCGTTGGCAAGGGAAGTCATGGCACACAGGTCGGTCAGCTGGAATGATTTTTGTGGATGACCTAGTTTGGATTGTTGTATCAGTTCCGTTTGAGAATAAATGTATAGACTGTGGAAACTGATAGAATTGTAAATTGTGTTTTGAGGTTATGAAATGAAAATCTTTTGGTTTTAAAATTTAGTGACTTTTGATTTTACAGTCTTATTATATTGATGCCATGTGGATTATAGAAATGATCATTCGTAGTGCACCCTCATCGTGGGTTATGTGTCGGAATGACCTACGGGCGTTTCGGTGTGTACCCTACGGTAAGGGGGCGCTACAGGAAAGATAGAGGTCGGGATCAGTTGGCATCTGCAATTGTATTTTCCTATTTTTGTAAAAATTTGTATATTCAAAAATGATTTTACAAATGTGTTTACGTTGTAATGTAAAGACATTATGTCTAAGTTTTTTGTATTTATAATGGGCCTTAAGTGATTAGTGAATCTCTGATGAGTTGTGTAATTGAAAATGTTTATGAATGAAATAAAGCGGGCTCAAATTGATTTCTGATTTCCGCGTATTTGGATGTAAAAAAAAATTATATTGAGTTTTTGACCGTTTAAGTGATATCCATTAATGTCGAGTTCGGGCCTTGCGGGAGTGGGGTGTTACAAAGTTTGTCTCACATTTCTTTTGTTGTAGAATAGTACGATATCTTTTAATATTCTTCTAGAGATAATGCATATATTAGGTGATATTTTGCCTTAGCATTTAAGTTGTGCATTTCTTATGTCAGCATCAATCCATACTTCTACGTTATTAGAAGTAGGAATTGTAGCTCTAACTCTAATTGCTTGTCATACTTCGATATCTACATATTAGAGATATATGATCATTCTCTCTTTCCAGTATGTATAGTTTTTTCCGTTGAAGTAAGGAGGCTTTGAGATGAATTGTCTTTCAAAACTTCTCAAGGTGTTTGCCATCATTTATCACGTGTTATAAAACAAAAGAATGTGAAACCTTGCTTCGATATCAAATGATAAAACAAACACATGCAAGAAGGGGGTGAATTGTGTGTGACTAAATTTTTTTTTTTGCAAGTCACTTTCAATTCGTATAAATCCTAGTTAACAAATAAAAAACAAAATGAGCATGTTAGATGATGAAGCTTTTTAAGCAACAGGAGTCTTTTGTGGGATAGGGCCTTGCTTAAATGAAAGGAGCCTACTAAATGATGAATCCTATTAAAACAATTTAAAAACAAAAGATGCTTGTTAAAACTGAAAGGAACCGTCAGTAAGTTGAAAACAGAAGGGGCCTATTATAAAAGTAAAGGAGACTTTTGCTGAAATAAACACACATAATTTAATGTAGAAATATAAAAGTTAAGGAGAGAGAGAGAGAAAAGAAGGATGAAGTCGATTTATATTGGTTCGGCTTACAACCTAAGCCTACATCTAGTCCCTAAGCATCCAACTAAAGTGTTTCATTACAACCTAAGCCTCTCCAAGCTCACAAGTTAATTTTTTTTAAGGTATTTCAACCTTCCACACTAATAGTATTTCACTAGCCTCTACAAGCTCTGAAATAAAAATAAGGGTTGCTCAATATGAGCTTTAGTAATCTCTCTCAACAGAATTTCACTTTCTAACGCGCCAGAGAATTTTTACAAAGATATCACTTTTAAGAATGTATATGCTTTTGATGAGTTTTGGCAATTTAGCTTCTCAAGCTTTTGTATTGCTCAAATGTTGTTCATGGTCACATTAGCTCTTCCATAAATAGTCAATTTTTTCAACTAGCCGTTACTTCACATGTATCTTTAGTCAGTTACAAGGATTTAAATCTGAATAACTTCGATGTCATCTTTGTCAAAAATCTTCCAGTAATCACGAGACTAATATAAGTCCGTCAAAATTAGTGAGATCCTTTCAAATAAACTATTTCTAACAAGTTAAGTTCATAAAGAAAGTTAAAAAGAAAAGCATATTTCTTATTATTTTATTTTCTTTTGAGAACAATTAGTAAAATCCTTTCGGATAAACCATTTCTAATAAGTTAAGTTCGTAAAGAAGATCAAAAAAAAGAAAGAGTATTTCTTATTATTTTATTTTCTTTTGAAAATAAGACCGTTAATTATACAAGAAAGTAAATCTAATTTGAATTTTGAAATATTATATAGTTATCATCAAAATCGTTAATCATAAACTTTGAGCTAACACAGCTGACCTAAATCGATGAATCTCTTAGGCTTTGTCAACTTTACTTTGATACCATTGAAGGGTTTTGAGGGGGCTTTGGAAAAGAATTGAACAATATATAACTAGAACATCATATCTCAACCTAAAACTTTAAGACAATGAATTATAAATCTTACTGGGGGTTATCTCACTTCTAAATTTCCAATAACAAATAAAGGGTAGCATATTGTACGGTGTGTAACGAGGAAGAAGAGGCCACATAAGAATGAGCATCAATTTGATCATATTCTAGCTAACTAATATATGATTAATTCTACATTAGTTAATCATAAAAATGGTTCATGTTAAATGACAAAGTCCATTGTTAAGATCTCGGTTCATAGCTGTATACGATGAGAGTAGCATTGAATTGAATAATTTAAACTTCGCTCAGTCCAACTTGGTGGTAGGATTTGGTGAGAAACATAATGTAGTTTTAAATCAGATTTTTGGTTCATAATAAAATTGAACTTGTATTAATCATAAAGCAGAAAGGCGGTGGCCATTATATAGGAATTAGACCTGGCAAAATGGGCAGGTCACCTGCTTATTCGCCTGCAGTACCATACTAACATCGGGTATGGGTTGGTATGTTTTTTACCCGTTTATATTTATTCGCACCGACCCACCCGTTGATTTTATGAGTGGGTGGGTCCAACTCTTGGTACCGTGGGTATCCATAAAATTATTTAAAATAAATAAATAAATAAATATATATATATATATATCATATAATTCATATGAGATTAAAGGTAAAATGTGAACTCAATAAATCTTTAAAATGTTGGTATAAGATATTTATCATTTATGTTTGTTAATTGTAGATGATGAAGTGGATGAGATCGTCTTCTTGTGCCATTAATTAATTCGGAGAATGTGGAATCATTGGAATCCACCACACCATTGATTCATGAATGTTACTTGAGGTATTTTTACATATATTTTATATCATTGGAATATTTTGGTTTTTCTTTAGGGATTTTATATGTTGTTGTTTATATTGATATTTTATTGATTATTTTATTTGGAGGAATAATATGAATTTTATTTTAATTGCATTCGTGGATTGGATTTTAATTGCTTTCCGTGGAAGAAGTGTATGAGAAGATTGAAGAACAAACTTTAATCGATTTGAAATCAATTACTAGTGGTTTTGTGTTGGCATTGATAAATTAAATTTGATGTTTGTATGTATTGTTATAACGTATTGTTATTGTGTGGTGTGTGTTGGATTCATGGATTGGGATGGTTTTAATTTACATATATTTTGTAAGTTTAGCTTAATTTATACTATTTAGATAAATTTAGCTTGATTTATATTAGTTTCATTTGTATTAATTAACTTAATTAAATTTAGGTAGCTAAATAGATCAATTCGGTGACATTTTAAACACGCAAAATACGCCCATTTAATGAAAATTTAAACTTGTTGAATAAGTTTATTAATTGAAATTTAAAAAATGAAAAATAAAAAAATATATAGCGGGTAACCCGTAGGTTTACCCATACCCGCTGGGCAGGGTATGGATTTTCAAAATCATTATCTGTTTCTATAAATTTACCCGCAAACCCGTACTCGTGAGACCCGTACCTATATCCGGACCACCCGCCCGTTTGCCAGGCCTAATAGGAATCAAGATGTAAAACAGGCTTGTGAGAGCGAGACAGAGAGCCAGCGGCAGCATCTAAAGCATGTTCTGCATGATTACGAGTCGGAATAAATGGAAATAAATTATTTCTAATTCAATAACTTTGTATAGCAAAATTTAACAACGGACATTTAGTTTCATCGTCATTATATTTTGTTCCAAATCAAGAAAAACAACTAATGTATTAAAAATGATTGACGATATTTCTTTGAAGAGACATCTAAAGATATTTATTTTCAATTATTTTTACCAAAAACAAATATTATATTGTTAAAATATTTTAAAAAGATATTTAAATTTTAAAATACGCTTATCAAATACTTTTAATTTAAAAATCATTTTAAATTAAAGTTGTTAGAAGATAAGATGAAATAAATTGATCGATTAAATTTTACTTTTATGTTAAACAACTAAATTTATTTATTTATTCGATAATGAAATAATATTACAGGAAAGTAAAAATAAAATAATCATTTTTTTATTTTCACAAGTTATGAAAATAAGAAGAAATTAAAAACAAAAATTTAATTTTAATTAAATAAATTTTACCGTATTTAAAAATACAAATAAAAATCAAGGAACCAAGAAGAAATTATTTGCTTCAATTTGATTTAGATTTTCTATTCTCATTTTCAATTTAGTAAAAAAACCTTGTTTATTTAAAATTTTAATGTATATTTTAGATTTGATTTTTTTCACAATTTCAAACAAAATTAGTTTTAATAGTTGAAAATGCATATTAATTTGTATATAATTTTTGCTTATTAAATTATTTATTTTAATAAATATTAGATAAAAATATTTTTTACCAATTTAATTGTTTCTTCTAACAACCAATTTTCGATCGCTAAAACATCCATAGAAATAAGAAAAATGAAGAATTAGACATTCAATTTTAATTAAGCGTATAATCTTTTTTACTTGAACTTTATTTTTTATAAAATTAGTTCAAATTAATATCGATTTAAAGCAAATATTAATATTTTTATTAAGATAAAAGAGTGGGCGATATAGTACAACTATAGATTCCATAATTAAATTGGATCAAAATCAGTTTATTTCAATTTCAATATTTCTTTTCTTACAAAATATTTCATAATTGTTATATAAACTATAGTATTATAATAAAATTGGTATATAAACCATTGTATTATAACATAATTTTTAATAAAATAAATTGAGAAGTTTAGCTCTTATTATCATTTAGGATTTATAAATTTTGATTTCAATAGGTTAATTATTAAAACATCCTAAACTTTACACAACTTTGCAATTATAGCTTAAACTTTAAAAGCTAACAATTAAAAATCTAAACTTTCAATTTTTTTCAAATATAGCCTAATATTAGTGTCTCTATTAATAGAACTGATGCGGCTTGGTAAACATGAGATGTCATGTATGATGTCAAATCTACATTAGATTTTAATAAAATAAAATTAAGCAACAAAAAACCCTAACCTATCATTCTCTTTTCTTCTATCACCCACCTAAAACCCTAAGTTAATTGATCTTTAGCTTGATGAGGGTGATTTTAATGGTGTAGTTAAAGTCCTTCCTCTTCTTCACTCACCCACTCCAAACACAATCCCAGTTTTCTTTCGTTTGAAAATTTTTCATTTTATTTTCTCTCATACTTTCTCTCTCTAAAAGGTTCTTAACCCATATTGACTACTAAAACTTCCACCGACCCTTTATAGCCCATAACGAAATAGGCGATGCCAAAACCACTATAGTAACAATAACAAATCATTACTTTTCCTCTCTGTTCTAAGGGTGGGGAGGGCCTGTGGACGGCCACTTGAGAAAACTAAAACAGTGGATGCTACACCTCCAACAACTAGTGCTCTAAAAAGGAGAGATAGACTACCAAAGGTGAAACTAGCAACAGTGAAGTGGTGCAGACAAAGAGAGTAGAGGAAGAAGATATATAATTGAAATTTTGAGAAAAAGTATAGAATTTTTTTTAATTGTACCATTTAAATATGGACATCCCCATCATTGTTTACGAAATTGGTATTCTTTTTCTCTATTCCAACAATTGCAATGCTCCTATTGGTGCCAGAATATTTTGATTAGGATTATGATTCAAGGCCTTCAAGATTATTATGTTACATGCCAAATGAAAAGTTTTATTTGCCAAATGTCAATTAAATTCCTGAAGACCAAACCATGCATATCATAAAGTATTATGTACCCTCCCAGGTCTCAATGCACTGACTTAGCAAAAACTAAAGGTTATAATAAACAAATGCCTAACCTATGAAGCCTACTCGATGTGGCCAAAACTTCTAAGGTTATAGGCCCATTTATTTGGGATTCGGAAGACTAGACTAGAGTAGTTCAAGAGCAAGATATATGCTCTTCATGTAAATTCATCTTGTTTACTAATCCTTACAGATATATGAAATCACAATGTTTTTCTTTCTAAGGTTACAATGGAAAATGTTGTTACTTACAAAAAGAAAGAAGTTGTACCTAGAACTATTTATTTTCTAAAAAGGAACATTGATGACACTAATAGGCAATTAATATTATGAATATCGTATTGAACTTGGTATTGAATGAATTAATAGATTTTAAAAACAATGTCTTATTAATAGAATAAATTAAAATTTCGATAATAGGCTTTTGTCTTCTATATATCAAACCATTACATATAATTGAACGCACATATGTTGCCTAGGTCAATTTTTTTACTCAAATAACCTTTTATTTTATAAACATAACTGCTGTTAAGAAGATTAACTTTGTAATTAATTAAAGAAGTTTTGTATCTTAGACCACAAGAGGCAATAACATCTACTATAGAAGGTAACAATAAGACTAAACAACATTCCATCACACACATGCATCATTCCATCATCTAGTTGTTATCAAGCCCATATTATGAGTTTTTACTTTAGATTGTAACATATTACAAATTAAAGGTTGAGCTCTAGAAGTTGTCTGTGGACTAAAAAAGTTAGACAATGTATTTTTCTCTTCCCCACACCAATTGTAGCAAACTCTTTTTATTGAATAAGAATACCACCTTTACCATTGTCAATATCATCTTGATCATTGCAAAAAGAAATTTCACTACCAATTTTGTAATTTTGTAGTTTTTGATGCTTTGGTCAGGTCGAGCTGGCCTAACCTCGACCTGTGACCTAGTCGTCGAACAATTGTGGCCAATGACCCACCCGTGGCCTGATCAACGGGGGAAAATTAGCCCAGGTCAGACCAAATATACTTTCTTAGCTCGACATCACCCTTAGTCTTGACCAATCTTTTGTTAATTTGGGGAATCCTCTGTTAACTTAATACTTAATGATTTTGATGATAACCTTTCAAATTGAATCTATTTCCTTTATTGCTAACAGGATAATTCTCAAAAGGAAATAAAGTTATATGATAAATGCTTTCTTTCTTTTAGAAACCTTCCTTATAAACTTACCTGATTTATTAGAAATGATTCCACAATATCTAGATGGATCTTACAAATCACAATCAGCTCCGTGATATGATCATTTTCCTTAACATCTGAATACTGGAAGAATTTATCAAATATGGTATTAAAGATTGAAAGTCAATTCAAGATATAAGAGAAGCAACAGTTAGTTGAAGAAGATGTTTACTTAAGGAAAAGCCACTACTTTTACAAAAATAGATCAGATTCCTGAATTACATCAACAAAATCAATACTCTTGAAAGTGATATCATTATCAAATCTCTTGTACTTTAGAAAGTGAAAATTCTTCTTGAAAGAAATCATTGAAGCTCATATCAAGAACACTTCATTTTTTGAGAGCTTGCAGAGGCTAGCAAAATATTGCTAATGTGAAAGGTTAGAGAACCTTAAAAAATATGCACTCGTGAGCTTGAAGAAACTCGACAAATTACCACTTAGATTTTCATAGTGAAACACTCAAGTTAGATACTTGGGACTGGACATAGACTTGGGTTGTAAGTTGAACTAGTATAAATCGACACGTTCTTCTCTCTCTTCTCTTAACTTTTATATTTCTACATTAAATTTAAAGATACTTTTTAGCACCTGTAAGTTTCGAATTTCAAAACCTTCATAACATATAACTGACTCCCTAAAACTGTAAAAACCCCTCTCAGCTCTATCTTCAAAATCTCTACCTATAAATAGAATTCTATAGGTACATAAGGAAGGAGAGTCTTGTTCATATATTGAAGTGCTTAAAGCATAAAAAGGTCTTATAATAACCCTGATAGACTGTTGGATCGTGTACGGTCCGAGTATTCACAATACACTGCGGAAAAAGACCATACAACAGCATGAGTATAATCGAGAATACCAAAAATGTACGAAAATACCTTATTTTCGTGGATAGGTTGCTTCTTTTCGGATTCCAAGACACTGCAAAACGCGAATACCCTCTACCGGTATCCACACGAGCATGCACGATTCGGGTTGCGGCTGTAGTGTGCTAGCTCGTCCTGAAACTCCTTTCCGAACGCCGCACGATCTTTCTCTTGGTTGGCGGCTAGGGTTTCGTCTCTTCTTTCCTTGACCTAATGAGACCTAAGTTCCTCTATTTATAGAGAAACCCTAATCTCATTTAGGCCCTATTAAGTTTCGGCCCATTATATCATATATAATAAAAGCCCGACAACTTAATTAAATCTAGCCCAATAAATATATCTAAATATATTTATTCAACACCTAATAAATTAGGCCCAAGAGAATAAGCCGCATCACATTGCTCTTTGTATGCGACACAGAGCTCTTTTGATGTTGGCAATGGGCTTGATTACACTTCAGGCCCATAAGTCATAAGTGGCCTCTAGCAAGACATTATGACTACCCAAATCAAATGAGGATCGATAATCCGATTTAACCTGTAACTATGGTTATAAGCTCAGTCCTTTTGTAACACGATATCAAGATTAATCACAAGGCATGGTACATGTCAACCTTTGATTAATCATAGTTTCTTGATCTCCAAGTTGACTGATTATAACAAATGACATTTGATGACTCTTCATCAATTCATTTGAGCATGGCCATGCATTTCTTGAGTCACACTTGTCAAGAGGCCCAAATGATATCTCTCTCATTTAAGAGAGGTACAAATCCCATCTACATCATTCACATCCCTCCGCATGATTCATTTAGTGTCCAACATAAGACTATATGTTATTCAGTTAAAAATAACTTAGTCTAATATCAAAACACTAAATTCCTCATGTAGGGAACCATGATGACTTCAGGTTAAAGGACTAAAGTCAAACCATATAAAGAATCACTAATGACATGAAACCATGTAGTATTCTTTATGTGGGTCAGTCCAATATATGTTCTCTAACATATATCTATGTTTCTGATTTGATATCTCATATCCATGATCAGTAAAACATGATCATCAATCAGAACACATACTAGTCTTAATTCATTATTGTTCCACCAATAATGATCGACCAGGGACAGTCTAGAATAGTATTATAACGCTTATGGTTTTACTATCAATTCACATACTTGATGACATAAGTCTAATACCATTCATGGAATGTAAATCACATTACATGAAATACATGCATATATGAAACGGAATACCTCATAATATATTATTAACAAATCATAATGTTAATACATGAATCACAAATGTTCATTGGCACAGGCACACTACTAACAATCTCCCACTTGCACTAGGCCCAATCAGTCAGATATCTAATACCCATAGACCTCGTATGACTCTCATGTTTAGGCTGTGGAAAAGGCTTAGTAAGTGGATCGGCAATGTTGTCATCTGTGCCCACTTTGCATATCTTCACGTCTCCTCTCCCAATGATCTCTCTAATCAGGTGGAAACGTCTGAGTATGTGTTTGGATCTATGATGTGAGTTTGGTTCCTTAGCCTTTACTATAGCCCCATTATTATCACAATAAAGGTCTATAGGACTTGCAATGCTAGGAACAACTCCAAGCTCTGTGATGAACTTCCTAATCCATCTGACTTCCTTAGCGACATCCGAGGCGAGAATGTACTCAGCTTCAGTTGTAGAATCAGCAACAGTGTCTTGCTTTGAACTTTTCCAGCTCATTACACCTCCATTCAAACAGAACACAAAACCTGAGTGCGATCTGAAATCATCTATGTTAGACTGAAAACCAGCATCAGTGTAACCATTTACAACTAGCTCTCCTTCAAGTCCTCCATAGACTAGGAACATATCCTTAGTTCTTCTCAAGTACTTAAGGATGTTCTTAATACTATCCAAATGACTCTCACCATAATTAGATTGGTATCTACTTGTTATGCTCAAAGCATATGAGACATCAGGTCGAGTACATAACATGGCATACATGATAGATCCAATTGCAGATGCATATGGAATCTTACTCATGTGCTCAAGCTCTTTATCTGAAGTAGGACAATCCTTCTTAGAAAGCTTGATTCCATGTGACATAGGCAAGAATCCTCTCTTGGAATCTTGCATACTGAACCTTTTCAGTATCTTATCTATGTATGTACTCTGACTTAGGCCTATAAGCTTTCTTGATCTATCTCTATAGATCTTAATGCCTAAAACATAGGTAACCTCACCTAAGTCTTTTATTGAGAAACGTTTCCTTAACCAAATCTTGACACTCTGTAAGGTCGGAATATCGTTACCAATGAGCAATATGTCATCAACATATAAAGCTAAAAAGACAACAGCACTCCCACTAACCTTTTTGTAAACACAAGGTTCATCTTCATTCTTGATGAATCCAAACTCTTTGATAACTTCATCAAAACGAAGATTCCAGCTCTTGATGCTTGCTTCTATCCATAAATGGATCTTTGAAGCTTGCACACCTTTCCCGAATTCTCAGGATGGACAAAACCCTCAGGCTGTATCATATATACATCCTCAAGTAAGTTTCCATTAAGGAAAGCCGTTTTGACATCCATTTGCCATATCTCATAATCGTAGTATGCAGCTACGGCAATAAGAATTCTAATGGATTTGATCATGACCACTGGAGAAAATGTCTCATCATAATCAATTCCATGAACTTGTCGATAACCTTTAGCAACAAGTCTTGCTTTATAAGTGTGCACATTTCCATCCATGTCGAGTTTCTTTTTGAAAACCCATTTGCATCCAATGGTCTTCAAGCCATCAGAAGGATCAATCAAAGTCCAAACTTGATTGTCATACATAGATTGCATCTCTGCTTTCATGGCCTCTAACCATTTAGCAGATTCTGGACTTTCCATAGCTTCTTGATAGGTTGTGGGCTCATTATGATCGATGAGAATCACATTATCATCATCAGTAACGAGAAATCCATATCTCTCGGGCTCATGACGAATCCTATCAGATCTACGTAGGCCTTGTGTTGTTGAAGACTGCTCATCAACAGATTGTGAGCTCGCTTCAATCTCCTTTTCAGGCTCAATGTCATTTTATGAAGCTTGAATTTCTTTGAGTTGTACTTTACTCCCACTGTTTCCTTTGGAAACAAATTCCTTCTCTAAGAAGAAACCATTTCGAGCAACAAACACTTTGTTTTCTGATGGGATGTAAAAGTAATATCCTTTAGTTTCCTTAGGATATCCCACAAAATAACATTTTTCAGATTTGGGTGCCAGCTTGTCAGCAATTTGATGCTTCACATAAGCCTCACAACCCCAAATCTATAGAAAAGATAAATTGGGACGCTTCCCAGTCCATATCTCATAAGGTGTCTTTTCTACAGCCTTTGAAAGAATACGGTTCAATATGAATGCTGCGGTTTCTAAAGCATAGCCCCAAAAGTATTTTGGAAGATCAGTTTGACTCATCATTGATCGAACCATATCTAATAGAGTTCGATTTCTCCTTTTAGAAACACCATTCCATTGAGGAGTTCCTGGAGGAGTCAATTGTGAAACGATTTCACAATCCTTAAAATAATCATCAAACTCTTGGCTTAAATATTCACCTCCTCGATCAGATCGAAGGATTTTAATATTCTTACCAAGCTGATTTTGTACTTCATTCTTATACTCTTTGAACTTTTCAAAAGATTCAGATTTGTACTTCATTAAATAGACATACCCATATCTACTGAAGTCATCTGAAAAAGTAATGAAATACAAATAACCTCTCTTTCAGCTCTTCCAAATGGAGTTTGCAGTTCCTTTTCCAATGACCAGGTTCATTGCAGTGAAAGCAAACTCCCTCCTTGGGTGCCTTTAGTCTTAGCTTTAGGCTTGGGCTTGGACTTAGACTTGGGTACTTTACCTTGTTCTTTGCTATGCCCTTCCTTTTGAAAACCTTTCCCTTTTGAACCACAAGAACTTCATTGGTGGTCTTAACCTTTCCCTTTAAGTTCTTTTCAGCAGTTTTCAGCATCCCATGCAATTCATCAATGGACTTCTCCATATTATGCATGTTGTAGTTAAGAATGAACTAATCATATTCATCAGTCAAAATTGATATAATAAGATCAGTTGCCAATTCTTGACTAACAGGTGCACCTAATTTCTCAAGATGATGAATGTAACTCTTCATCTTGAGAACATGAGCACTCACGGGTGTGCCAGGAGTCATCATGCATGAATTCAATGCCTTAGTGGTTCTAAACCTCTCTTGGCTTGCTTGCTCTTGAAACATAGTTTTCAATTCATGAATTCAATGCCTTAGTGGTTCTAAACCTCTCTTGGCGTGCTTGCTCTTGAAACATAGTTTTCAATTGAGAAAGCATGTCATAGGCCTCCATTTCCTCTAAATCCTTCTGAAGGTCAGAGATCATGGCGCCTAACATAAAGCATGACACATCCGTAGAGTCATTGATATGCTTCGTGTAAGCATCTTTTTGAGCCTTAGGTACAATTGCTGGTGGTTCCTCAGGGATGGGCTCTTCTAAGACATAAAGCTTTCTTTCTTACTTGAGAACAATTCTCAAGTTCCTATACCAATCTAGGAAATTTGTTCCTTTAAGTTTTTCTTTCTCTAAGATAGATCGCAATAATCTACAAGAATTATGCAATAAGGGTCAACATTCATATATTATGAGGTATTAGCTCCCACTCAAATAAATAATCCTCAATTGACGAATGGGAGAAGCAAGATCCATATTTCACTAAGTCCTAAGAAAGCTTTGGCTTAACACTCAAGACTTAGTTATTTAGGTAGAAAACTCTTTTCAATTACATCACATGTAACTCTTGATGGGCTTATGTTAAAATACATCTTATGTACTGCATGTATGAATAAACCCAATATTATGCCCTAAGCCCAAAACCGTTTTGATAGCTTAGTCAAGTTTAACCATACTTTACCTATGAATAGCACCATTATTCAAATGTCTTCCCTAGATGATCCCTACATGCCTTGCTTTGACAAAAACCCACATAAGGATAAGCTAGAGATAAACATTGGTAAAGATTTATGGAAGGCATATAAACTTGAAATTATCATGAGGTAATTAGGTTACTAATCCTATTAGTAGTGGTGTTTGTACTATGCTAGTTCTAATCTTATACTACAACATACTTGAGTATATATATATTAGAAGCATAGAATAGTAATTTACACATGAATATAAATATTCAAAAATATAAATACACATGTAAAACCACCCAAAATATATGACACGAATCTAACTAACACGCAGAACGAACACGGCGGTCCCATTAGTTAGCTAGTGAGGGTCAAAGAGAAGTCCTTGTGGGGTAAAAGGGCAAATACCAACCGAAAAATTAATTAGAATCAATATAATTATTAATCTTAATCAAATTAAGAAAAATAATTATCTTTGGAATTGATTTTTGAATTTTAAAACAATTTTAAAATTATGTTTAGAATTTTAATTAAATTAAGAATACATTATTCCTAATTTAATTATTCCTCTTTAAGTTTAAGTCATACTTAAACTTGTTACCAAACAAAACTATTCTTGAACCTAATGCCAAACACCCCTCTACTTCTTCATGTTTAAGAAAAAAAAAACCCTAATTGACAAAAACAAAAGCTATAGCCGCAGCTTCTTCATGTTTCAATTTATGTGAATCTGATTGCCAAAGTAAACAGAAAGCTCTTCCACAATCAAATCAACGTTCTCTTGATGACGTGGACTCCACTATCAGTATCACCAATGTCACTACCTCACCAATCTTAAGAGAGAGCACTTATAGACGGTAAAACATCAATAGCGCAGTATTACCATTTCACCTTAAACCCTCAATCTTCCGAGCCTTGCACGTCACCCACGTTTCTCCAACAGCTTGCACGTCACCACCGGTCTGCTGCCACCATCGCCAAGTCACGCCATCCCATGACGCCTCGCTTCGCATGTCCAAGATCTCCTTGCAGTCGCCGGACATCGCAAAACAAGCAACACAAAAACGTGACAATCAACAAATCACAGATCTGGGTTTTGGCTTTCCAGATCTGGGTTTTACACAATCATCTATTCCTTGTGTTTCTCAAACCCATAAAATAGCAGTGTGATAGATGTCTCGCTAATGGGTCGCTCCTCTAGGTTCTTTCTCTCCAGAGGAAAAACAAAAGTCAAGAGATGGGGAAGCTAACGGTGACGATGGGTTTTTCAAACCCAATTTCCAGAATTAAAAATTCCAATGAGCATGAAGAACTCCAGAACAATTCTAGGCTTCGTAGTCTTCTGGGTATCAATTTCCAGAACAAACGCAAGCCTTGATAAGGGAATTAAGGTTTATCTTATATTAATTTGAAACCTTTTCAGATTTAAACCATAAACCTTTTGTGATTCAATTCCAAAATTATAAACAATAATAATCCGAAAACAATATGCATGAAAATAAATCATATTCGTATCATGCATCCAAAACTGTAAGCACATGTAATCAAAACATGCATATTATCGATTATACAGAAGAACCTGGCTTTGATACCACTGTTGAATCGCGTACGGTCCGAGTATTCACAATACACTGCGGAAAAAGACCATACAACAGCATGAGTATAATCGAGAATACCAAAAATGTACGAAAATACCTTATAATATATTATTAACAAATCATAATGTTAATACATGAATCAAAAATGTTCATTGGCCTAGGGCACACTACTAACATAGACAAGTAGGTGCAACATATTTTTTCATTATCTGTAAGTCTTTTTGTTAGTTTATGCCCTTGCAGTCAATTAATTGGATGCAAATTAATGTATGACATTATTTTGAATTAATGAAAAGGTTGTATTTATCTTTATGTATTAATTTAATTAATATTTTATATTTTAATACTAAAGATAATATCATTAGAATAATTATGTGTAATTGAAATTATGATGAGATCATAATTATAAGATTCAATTTACACTTATGTATTATTCCTAAATGTTACTAGTTGTAGTTGCATCAAGATGGATATTGTTGAAGCGGTAAAATTAGCACACATTATGTTTCTTTCTTATAAAGAAAATAATTGATCTTATAAATTAAAGTATAGAGATATTTAAACTAATTTGTGGATGATTATTAGAGAAGTCATTGAACTGACCCAATTATGGGAATTCTGAATGGAATATTACTTATGTGTCTATGGATTATCTCATAATGATGGTTGTATAATTAATCCTCAAGCTTGAGATTACTAAGTTATCTAGTGTGAGAATTACTATATTTTGATGCTACTTATGAATTGTCCTAAGATAATTCAGTTGGTAGTAATTTGATATAGAATGAACCATATGTAGATAGTTGAGTAAGTTCATATATGATTCATCACTCTAAAGTAATTAAAGAGAATATTCTACTGTTCTTGATTAGTAATGATTTATGGAATTCTCTGGCTAGAGTGAATTGATATTTGAAAAGGAATTTTCAAATTTCAATTATAAATCAACTACTAATTAGAAAGAACGAACATGATTGGATAATAAGAGTTAGACATTGTATACATTATAGCCATGCATAGACAGGTTAAGTCAATCACTTTGACATTCCTAATATTTAGGTAATCATGACATGTTGCTAGACGTCAAACATGATTTATGATTATGAATTATTTAATTAAAGAATTAAAGATAAATTAAAAGAATTTATTTATCTCATTCTAATTATGAATTAGAATTATAATTTGTAATCATTGCCAATTTATTAGGAACCTAATGGGTCACACATTAAAAAGCAATTTTGAAAGAAAAATCAATTTAATTAAATTGGACTTAATTATAAAGTTTGAGAGACTTTGGGGATCAAATATGAGATATTTGATTTTATTAAAATTAAATTAATTAGAATTAGAATTGATTTTAATTATAATTAAAGAGATTTAATTTTAATAAAAGAATCTTATGATATTTCTATTTAAAGGGAAGAGCTTTTGGGAACTAGCACTTTTTGTCTTCTTCCTCTTAAATCAATTTGAGAATTGCTTTGTGGATACCATCAAAGGCTGGACACTTGAACAGCTCGTGATTGATCAATCGGGAAAAGTTTCAAAGATTTTTCAACAGAAAAGCAAACAAGGTACGATTTTTAAATTGTTTTATGTTTTATTCAAGTTTATTCAATTATCAGGATCAGCTTAGAATCTATAAAAATTTTGTTTTTTGCTGCGCCGATCTGATCATGATCAGATTCTGACAATGGTATCAGAGCATCCTTTAATTGTTTATCTTGAATTAGACGCTTGATTGTTATTGATGTCGATAAAAATTTAAGATTTTGAATCTATTTATGCTACTATCTTACAATTGTTTTCTACGTTCTGATTTGAAATAATTGACAAGAATGAGGCTTATGCGTTCCATCACATATTATTTTTGTGTTCTAGAATCTTGCTTACACATGCTTTTAAAAGTTTCTTTGTTTTCTGTCTCTATTTTCTTTTTGAAAATTGTTTCCACGACTATTTTTTTTGTTGCTTCTAGTATATTGAAGAATGCTCACATATGATGTGTTCTGTATATGCATATATTATGGTTTCTGAAACTTATTTCTGAATTTACACACTGTCAAGTTTTATGCACAATTGCATTTGGAATTTTCCTTTATGCATTTTATGTTTTTGGAATGCCCACGTATGGATTCTAAAACAATTTGATTTTCTTCCACCTTTTTTTTTGTTTCTATCTACGTATGCTCCCTATTTCTTCTATTGTATTTGCCTTATGTATAAACAAATAAGATGGGCGATTATCGCCCATCGGACTGTCACCTTTAGCGACCCAGTGGGACGCCATATATGGCCATCGCTTAATACCACTGGATGGCGTCTGACAATGCTAGGCGACAAACGTGATGCCAAGCATCGACGACGGTGAGAAAAATGGAGAAGAGGTTGGAGAATCATCGATTGGAGAGCCGACGGTTGTAGTCCAAGCAAGGTGCTTTGCGTGAGTGACGTGGAGTACTACTCGAAGGTCGGAAGCATTGTTGCAATGTGGGTGTCGATTCTTTGAAACGTTGGAGGCAGAAATGGGGGATGGTTTTTTAGAGAACACGATGGGCGCGTGTGACTAGGTGTGTAGTGCATCGCCGATCAACGTTGCGATTGATCCTCGATCGTCTCGACGATGAAAGGTATGCGCCATGATTAGCCTTTATGTATTTTTAAATATTTTAAAAAATAAAAACCTTAAATTTCAATTTAATTAATTTAATAAAGATTAAATTAATTTATACTCTAATAAAATTGAAAAGTGTTTTACTAATTTTGATTTTTTCAAAATGGAATTTTATTAGAAAGGTTTTGGAATTTAATTTAATTTTTCAAAATTGAATTATTAAATTAAATTTATTATCAAATGAATAGTTAGAATCAAGCAAAAGTTTTAAATAATTTCTTTTATAATTAGATTATGTTTGAAATTATAAATATAATGAGATTATATTATTTTAATGAGATCAGAAATGTTTGAAATTTTAAAATCCCTCAATAAAATATTAAGTGCACGGGATGAACGTGATAGTTGTCTACCATTATTTGAGAAATAAAACCATAATTCTGTTTATTATTTGGCTTGTTCAGTAAACTCAAAGTCACTCTAACCCGGATATGTTTTATTTTAAATTAATGAGTTCTACTTAACTAAAATTGCATAATTTGGATGAGTAAACTCATGATCGTATAAATTTGGAGGCATTGTTAGGAATAATATATTTGATATATTTTTAACAAAAATTGTCACCTAACGATTCTAGGAGTCATATGAGATGTGACTGAAAAGTTGTTTTCTACCTAATTTATTTTCAGTTGGTTTATTGAGCAAACTTAAGATCAATTAATTTTAAATAGGATCTTAGCCTACTAAAAAATTATTTGATAATTTTTCAACATAATAGTGAGGGCTATTATTTTGAAGAAAATAGTGGGAGTAATCAAATATTCTAAAGTCCTTATTTTATTTGATTTTTGGATGTAAACTAATATATGCTCCTTTTATGTTTTTCAGTCATTAAATTTGAAGATGAGTACCAACCTGATATTAAGAAGCATCATGGATGCTAACAAATTGACTGGACCTAACTTTTCGGTCTGGTTATGAAACTTAAGAATAGTTCTTAGGTAAGAGAAGAAGTTGTATGTTCTTGACATTGTTGCTCCATCAGAAACTTGTTCAGATACAACTGATGAAGATTGGGAGAAATATCAACGTTATATTAATGACGTTAAACAAGCTACATATGTCATGTTAGCTTACATGTCTCCTAAACTTCAGAGGTAGCATGAGAACATGGATGCGCCTACTATGATATTGCATTTTAAGGAGTTATTTGATGCACCAAGTAGGGAGAAGAGATATCAAATTTCCAAGGCACTATTTCAATGCAAGATAACAGAAGGATCTTCAATCAACCTTCATGTGCTAAAGATGATTAGGTATATTGAAAAATTGGCCTAATTATGTTTTCTCATAGATCACGAGTTAAGCATTGATCTGGTGCTGTAGTCTCGGAGTTCAAGCATTTCACAGTTCATCATGAATTTTAACATGAATCAGAAGGACATGACATTACCTAAATTGTTGAACATGTTTAAGACTGTGAAACGATGCCTTAAAAAGAAACCTAGTTTTGTAGTTGTTGTCAAATCTTCTAAGAAAAAGGGCTTCAAGAAGAATAATAACAAGAAACAGAAGGCTTCTACTAATGTAGTAAAATTCAAAGGTGTTAAGAAGAAGAATAATGACAAGGGCACAAGCTTTCATTACGAAGTCAATAGAAATTGGAAGAGGAATTGCCCATCCTATCTTACTAGCCTGAAAGATAATAAGCTTAACGAAGCTATCTCTTTAGGTATGTTTATGATTGAGATCAATCTTTCTACTTCTGTTCCACATTCTTGGGTATTAGATACTGGTTGTGTGTAGCACCCCACTACCGTGATGATCCGAACCCGAAATCGATGGTGATATTCGAGTCCGTGTCCCGCGAGGGTAGCGCGCTAATCCACTTAATCATTTAAAAGTCAGTATAATTAATTTTTTTCTTTCTTTTGAAATTACGAACACACACACTATGCAGAAGCCAATCATCACATACAGTCAATAATAATTTCAATGGCCACTTGGGCCCTTTCACAAATACAAAGTACTTAAGTCAGTCTGACTTTACAAAGGACATAATCATTTGTACAAAAGTTCATACTATAAAATTTTATATAGAAATAAGAAAACACTAATGCAAACGCGAACTGATCCCGACCTCTACCCTTCACTTGTGTGCTGTAGCTATACTCCCGTTGGCCTAACAGGGTAATCTTCTAATACTGAAAAATAGTTGCAAAGTTTGGGTGAGTTTTGCGAACTCAATGAGTGATCATCATCGATGACTCACCCAGTCACATAACACATTATTTCACATTCACATAAATTCACATTTCACATTCAATGGACGTCGATCTTATAATGCTATATGCATGAGACTCACATTCGTTCTTATTGTTGTGAATGAGTGTCTTTTGCTCACATATACAGAATACTAGCCCGTAGGCTCAGTCAGAACAAAATATTGGCCCATAGTGCTCAGTCAGAACATAATACTGGACCGTAGGCTCAGTCACGTCATATAATCACGGAGCATAGCTCTACGTGGAAGCACTTCATACAGGTGACTCAAGTCACAATGCCTTTATATTTCATGCATTCATGCCATGGAATACATCACACATATTGCAAGCCCTTATTTGATCACAGACACTTATCATCGGACCGTGGTCTGGCATTCAACCTTAAGTTGAGAATCACATCTTATTTGCATGCAATGTCACATTCGGAACGCATGTAGCTCATTTCATTTAGATGCATATAACACTCCAATATCTGATACAAATATCACAGTCATCGAACCTCCTGTTTGGGTCCCACATAAACATAACACATTCATAAAATCATCTAGAAGGCATGTAATACAAAATTTCAAATAACAAATAATAAGGGGAGATCATATAGGTCTACTCACAGTACGCTCCAGATTAGCATTTTCTTTTAATTTTTGGGAAAGCCTGAACATGGGCACTTGACCTGCACAACCTATTTATACAAGACACTCATTGTACACTCATCAATAATTACACAAGTAAAAACGTTCATTTATGCACAATCACAATAATGGACCATGTATAATACATGCTCAATGACAATCCCGGACATATGTTCTAGAACACATGTTATGCTCATTTCCATTTCATAATTCATAGGTGTCTAATTTAACTTAGACTTACACTTCATTTGTACATAATCTTTCTAAAATCTCCTTTCAATCTTTACCTTTTTCATGTGTCTAGCTTATTCATAAGCTTACACTTCAAGAAGACTTGGTTATTTTATATCATAACTTAATTTCTCATCATCTCTTTTCTAACCTCGTATGATCTCAAAATATCCAAATCATCATCTAATAGAAATCCAATTGAAAATCTCATAATGCAAAATCACTGAAATTAATTCTAGAATACTTAAACCCAACATTTTCTAAACTCAATGAACTAGAATCCTTCCAAAAAATTCAAAAGATTCAAAATTATCTTACCTTAATTCTTCACTAAATGAAGAGATCTTTAGCTCCATTGGGAGCTCTTTTCTTCCTCTTCCTTTTTCTCTTCTTGGACAACCTCAAAATCTCTCTTATAGGCTAGGAAAATTGAAACCCTAGCTTATTCCTCTCTTTTTCATGGCATTCTCTCTCTTTTCTCTAGAATTTTCATTCTTTTCTTCTACTTCCTTCCATTTTCTTCTTTCTACTCCATTTATAGGCATGTCAACACTTCTTCTTCCAATTATGCCCTTAATGATTGAGAATTGTCCCATTTTCCCTGCCATTTATGCCTTATGTCTTCTATACATAAGTGTCTTGCCAAAAATACTCTTGATCATTCTAACGTAACACTTTATTCTAGAAGACTTTTCTATATTGTCTTAAATTTCCAATGACACCAAAAGTATTCAATTTGGTTCAATAGTGTGAAAGTTATACTCCAATATCTCCGGTTTACTTTTATTCCGAGACAATACCCTATACTCAACTTCCATCTAACATTCAAACATCTTAAGGACTGAATTACAACTCACTTCTTTTAGAAACTTTGTAGCTCTATGTATCTAGTTTACCAAAAATAAGAAATTATCACATTTGGATTCCTACAAATCAAGATATCATCAAAACACTGAAGTATGTTTAGTGGGATAACACCAGTTCAGATCTTTTAAGAACACACTCACTATACCCGTCCCACCTTTTCCGCTCAATATTTCTTACTTTATTTAATATAGCTTTGATTTTTGGTGAAGAAGTATAGAAAAGTCTTACGAATCCAATGGTTCAAGAATCAAGTCATTTGGAGGTCTAGTGAAGAAGTTATGGTCAAAAGAAGTAACCAAGTTTTTTACCTCAATCATACTGAACCTGTTTCGGGGAAATAGCCATAACTTTCTGTAGAAATTTCTGATTGAGGTTTTCTTTAGATAGTTCAAAATAAGACTTCAAGATCTATGACTCTCATGAAGATGTCGAAGGCAAATTCTCTCATCTGGGGTTTAGAAAATAGAGCAGACGATATGATGTCATTTTTGAGACGATATGACGTTATTTTTGTGACGAAGTGATGTCATCAGACGATACAAGGTTGGAAAAATTACCATAACCTTCCCTACAGATATCGGATTAAGGTTTTCTTTATATGGTTAAAAAGAAGAATTCAAGGGCTACAACTCTTATGAATATGTTAGAGAACAATTCTATCATATAAAGGGTAAAATTTGGATCAAAAAATGTTCTGGTCAAACTAAGATGAAACAGAAAGTCAACTTAAGACAAATTGGAAAAATGGTCATAACTTTCTATACCAAACTCGGATTCAAGTGTTCTTTAGATGAATAGAAAAAGGACGTCAAGATTTACAACTCTTATGAAGACTTGAAAGACCAATTCTATCATCTAAAAGATCAAATTTGGATTAGAAGATGTTTTGACCAAAATGAGATGATGCTGACGTCATTTTGAGACAAAGCAAAATGAGATGGTCAAACTGAGATGCAAAAAGTCAAACTAAGACGTTGAACAGTAACTGAGACGATATGATGAATAGTAACTGAGACGGTCAAACTGAGATGCCAAAAATCAAACTAAGACAATGAACAGTAACTGAGACGATAGGATGAATAGTAACTGAGACGGTCAAATTAAGATGTAAAAAGTCAAACTAAGATGATGAACAGTAACTGAGACGATAGGATGAACATTAACTGAGATGATAGGATGAATAGTAACTAAGATGGTCAAACTGAGACGCAAAAAGTCAAACTAAGATGATGAATAGTAATTGAGATGATAGGATGAACAGTAACTGAGACGATAGAATGAACAGTAACTAAGACGGTCAAACTGAGACACAAAAAGTTAAACTAAGATGATGAACAGTAACTTCGTCTTACTTTTGCTCCAGAATGTCTCTACTTATAAAGATCATAACTTTTGGCTTCGATGTCCAAATTTTTCATATAATATATTGTTGGAAAGATAAAAGAAAGATCTATAACTTTCCTGAAGGCAACTTTGCTCAAATATATTTATATCAATCCCAAATTTTCCCTTAAAGTTCAAAGACAAATTTTTTCATTCATACACCAACACTACACCCAATTCTTCACTTCATGACAAATTTTGAGACTTTTAGACACAGAATTAGAATTCGATGTCTTCATACAAAATGTAGTCATATATCTCTACTTTAATCTAAATTAAGAATCATCTCGTTTGGATTACTAGAGAAAACGTTGTGGCTAAAAGGATGAAGCATATTCAGTGAATATGTTTCCATATCACTACCAATCTTGTTTCTAAATCTTTCCTTATCACAACTCACGCCAAGATCACTCTTTCTACTCCTTCTACTCCTCATTTTCAATAAAATCACATTTAATACCATTTATACACAGAAGTTGTCAATGAATGCATGTACCAGTTTTTATGTGAAAACATTCCGTATTTATGTGCATATATGCTAACATGATGCATAAGCAAGAAAATGCATTGTCTTAATTTCTCTTTGAGCTCGCATGTACTGAAATTTCGAGTCATAACGCTTAATATAGGGACGGGATGTTACATTTCTTCCCTCCTTAATAAATTTCATCCTCGAAATTTTCACCCGATTGATCAATACAGTAGAGGTGATAATTCCTCATATGCTTCTCCATTTCCCATATACTTCATCACTCAAATATTCTCTTTCCAATGACCACAACTGATAACTCAATATGTCCTTCAATCACTACTTCAGTTATCACACTATCTTAACTATTTCATGGGCGTATTTCAAGTTACTTACCAACTTTTACTTCCTATGATGTCAATCCACCTCTATGGATCATACCATTATTTCTTAATCTATTCACATATCACATATTTTTTAATTTAAAACCTCTTCTACCAGTAACACTAACTCATAAAAATTTTCATACATACCAATTCATATAGCTTAACTTATACTTTCTCCAAATCTAAGCACACCTTTCCAAGGTGGTACTCATAAAAACATTTCATCTTTCCTTTGACAGTTCAATTCTCTTTAATGTTAATACATTCAACTCTTATGTCCATTTCACTATATTCCCTAAATTCGGTGTTGGTCCACCTACCTCATTTATCTTTCATAAGTCACTTTACTCTTATTTCAGATTCATCTTACTTACTAGCAGTATCTCACATTTATTATGGCCTTATATCATTTTAGGCCCTCTTTGTCTCAATGTTAGGGTGAATAACCACCCTTCTGTCATACTATGCCCCATATCACTTCTAATGATGCCACTATGATAATAATTGTTATACCTGTAGTCAATTCGAATTATGCCTCAATCTCATCTTTCTACGAACTCAAAAATATGAGTTTCAAGCATATTCCTAATAGTTAAAACTGCTGGTAGCTCAAACTTTCAACGACTTGTTTCTACATCCTTAGCAACTAAAATACAATCTTAGCATATCCCTACTAGGATGTTTATCATAGGTTGTTACTTAGGCTTCTCTAACACTCTCTTTACTCAAGCATCTTAATCGGATATACGTACTTCTTATTTCAATCACCAAATATCATTTTTTTCGATTTCACTCGAAAGTTTATATTCGTTTTCACTTTTTCCGGGTGATTCACAATTCTGAATCTTTAGCTTTTTAGTTTCTTACTTCTTTCCAGTAGACTTGATCTTAAATTTCAATGCAACTAGCAACACTTTATTTTACCCCATATTCCACTCAATATTTTGCACTCCTCATTACACTAAATTTTGAAACCTCAATATCTGAATGTGTATTATTCCATTATACAATTGTCTGTTCAGTGTGTCAGATTACACACTAATTTTACCAATATAGCCCTCATTTGTGCATTTCCTCCGAACTCAATAATTTCCTCAATCTTACATAATGTACATTCCAGAAATGATTTGGCACATCTAATGTCTCCAAGAATTCAAAGCGATTTCTATCATAACACTTCTACCATGTACCAAAATCAACCCATAAGACCTTAATTGGCTCTATGCATACAAAAACCACTTTAGACTATTACAAAGGATTATATCTTAATCTCTAATGTGAAACTTCATTATATAATGCATAATCTCTAAATCCAAATGATATTATTATCATCAGTGTCACATTCCTCAAATATTCAAAACGTCCCCTTTTTACCTTACAACACTCTCAAAATACCATCTATGATCACAGTCATTAATTAATACAATTTTTCTTGGATCACTTAAATCTTCAATATCATAATACCATTGGAGTATCATTAACTCCAATAGATATCACTCACATTTTTCCTTGTGTTAATTTCTTGCAATTCCTTAGGTGACTAATTCCCCAATGAAAGTAATTTTGTCTCATGTCATTTTCAGTCTCCCACTTGATTTCTTGTCTCTAATGATTTTCTCTTTTCCTTCGAATTCTTTTAATTCACATCGGCTTACTCAAACGCCTATTCATTTGTTGGACCCCAATCTTTAATTGAATTTTAAAAATATAAAAAGTATGAAATAAGTAAGTTTGTATATGAAGTTTGTAATAGTTATGTTTATGTTTCAAGAAAATTGATGAAAAAAAGAATTGATAGATTATGATGACTTTGAGATTTAAATAGATTTGTATGGTTTATAAAAGTTAAAGTGAATGAGGTTATTGAAAATTAAGCTTAAAATCAAGAAATAAAAAGAAAAAGAGTGAAAATTTGAAGAATTAAGAAAGTTGACTTTTGGTGAGAGAAAGTTTGACTTGAGAGTTGACTTTTTGATTTAGGCCAAAGTTGAGAAAATGATCTTCAGGAAACTTGTAGCTCCTGTTGAAAGCTTTCTGTGGCCATAAAGTTTGATATTTTTCGATATCGGGAGTAAAAGTTATAGTCAGTCAAAGTTAAGGTTATTTTACTTTGACTTTGAAAATGCTCTTAAGTGTGGAAATTATACATGCTGTGCTTTGAGGCAAATCACCGGATTGATGTAGTCTGAATTGGAGTAAATGGTCTACATGAAAGTTGTAGCTTATATTCCCAGCTTTTTATCGCCATAAAGTATGCAATTTTTCGATATCGGGGCTAGAAGTTATGATCGACTAAAATTTGGAAATTGTTAGGAAGAGATGATTAGGATAGAAACTTTGAGTGGATTTTTGACTCCTTTAGAGGACAAATTAATTTTTCTGTCCTTCATGGAAGTTGTATAGCTTCCTTTCAGCTTTCTTTTGATACCAAATTTGTCAAATTTGGAGTTCGAGATCAAGAGATATGATTTTTGAAAAATTCAGATATATATATGTGTTTATACATATATACATGTCTCTATTCTTATTTCTTATTATGTCCTTATTTCAATCTTTTGTTTATATCTTTTCCATTCGACATCCGATTGACATGGTTTTTGAAGCCTTGGATTCCTAAGATAATTATCTACATTCTCAAGGGATATTTGTATTTTTATGAGATTAAATTAAGGATGATTAATTTTAATCAAAGTAAGTTAGATAATTTTCTGAACATGGTTCAGTCTTTTGCAAAATTAGGGATATGTGGAGATCCGATTGAAGTGATTATGGAGGCAAAATAAAATTGAGTCATGGGGCTACAAATCATATGAAAAAATGAAATTTCAATTTAGCCCCTAAGACTTTCAAATTTCTGACTTGAAGTTTGGATTCACGTGCAGTCTTGGATTAGAGAAATCTGAAAGTATTTTAGCTATAACTTTTGCTCTAGTAATCCAAAGAAGGTGATTATTGATTTGGATTAAACTAGAAAAATAGGGCTACAATTATTATGAAGACATCGAGTTTCAATTTTGTGTTTTAGAATGTCAATTTTTGGATGGAAATAACGTGCTGGAAAATGATTTAACATAAGACATGTCCGAACTGTTTGGAGCATAACTTTTGGTATAATGATCCAAATTAAATGATTTTAGTGTCATTATGAAATTAAGACAAGGAGGAACATTTCTTTAGAAGGAAGTTTTGGAAAATTCCTTCAAATTGATGATTAGAAACTTGTCCTAAAGTAAGCTTGAATTAAGATGAGTATAGGGGCAATTTTGGAAGTCTACTTAAGAACTTAAGTTACAAGGCATTCATGGAGGGGCAATTAAGTCTTTATACCCTCATTTAATGACATGGCAGTTTAATACACGGGGCTGTCATTTTTTGTTAAAGAGAAGCCCAAAACTTAAGAGGAAAGAAGAAAGAAGAAAGATGAGGAAGGAGATTACGATGGGAGAAGAAGAAAGAAGAGAGGGAGAGCTTAGGTCTTGAAATTTAGTGAAATTTAAGGAGGATTTCAATGATGCTCCAAGAGGGAAAAAGGTGGAAGTGTTTGAGAGCTTCCTAAAGAACCATGAATTTTTGAAAATGGTGGAGAAATGAGGTAAGAGAAGATTTTAAGTTTTGAGTTTTTCATGAATTTTTGGTTTAGAAACCTTAGAAATGATATGGGTATGTGATTTATGAAGTCAATTTTGATGTTTATGCCTTAGGTTATGTTTAATTTTGGACGGAAATTAATTAGGGTTTATGCCAAATTTTGTAATTTGGGGGTTTTGGAACTTTGTGATTTAGATAGTTGGAATATAAGAGGAATTAGTATTTCCTAAGCTCAATTTGAGTAATTATGTGATTTATGATGTTGAATTTGGATGATTATGGCTTAGGAAATTTTCATTTGGAGGAAAGAAGGAAGAAATGGAAAAAGTGATGCCTTGGACAAGTTGCTAGCATGGAAATGAGGTGGGTAATGTATTTATATTTTGAATTATAAGCTACTATTGTGTTTTTGAAAAATCAAGAAGCAAAATGTTTATAAATATTATTTATGTTAATGTATGAACATTATGATTTTTGATTGATGAAATTCGTTGATTTTGGAATGATTAGAAAATGACTACAATTATTTCAGACATTTTTGTTATGAATTGATTCAATTTTTACTTTCAATGGTTTTGAATGTTTTGATAAAATGGAAATAATTGTGTGAATTTCATTATGTGTGATTGATTGAGATTTGAATATGTGAAATTGTGAGACATTGTGTTTGAATGAATGATTTGGAAATTTGCTAAAATGTATTGTAGTATGATTGAAGTTGACAAAAATAAAAGAGTAAGTTGAGGTTATTTTGTGTTTTGAGAATAATTAGAACCCTAAGCGTGTGGTGGCTGCCATTTGAATTAGGTTTGGATATCATTTGGATTGGATTGTGTTGTGAGAGATTGGAGATTGAGTTTTTTTATGCAGGAAATGGAGTTGGATTGAAGAATTTTTGGCTAGAGCACTTTTAGGGGAGCTGCTGTCCAATTTTTCGTAAATTGGGTAGCAATTTGTTTTGAGTTTTAGAACATTTTATAGCTTGAATTTAATTGAGATGCCTTCTTAATGATTGAAAAAATTGTTGAGAACTTTCCAATGATATAGAATTTGTCACTTTTGAACTTAGGATGAAGAAGTTATAAGGGTTGAAAGATTTCAGTTACTATTGATAAGGTTTAGGATTGTACAGTATCTTTGGAAGGGATTTTCACCTCCTTAAAGCCTGTTTTGGTTTTTGCATCCTTCATAGAAAATGTAGATCATCTTTCTCCGTTTGCATTGATGTATAATTTGAAATTTTTGGAGTTAGGAATATAAAGTTATGAGGTTGGGAAAATTTCAGTTACTGTTCATTTGGTCAATCTTACTGTTTCATTGGGCAGAAAATTTATTTGTGTTTTTGACCCTTTTAGAGCTTGAATTGGATTGGGAGACCTTCTTGAAGATTTTAGAACATGTTTAGAGCTTTCTAATGATGTATAATGTGCCTTATTTGAAGTTAGGAGTAAAAACTTATGAGGGTTGGACCTAGTTTAGTTACTGTTCATATGGTAAATTTGGGCAGAATCTTTGGAAGGGTTTTTCACCCCTTTAGAGCCTTCATTGATTTTTCCATCCTTCATAGAATATGTAGATTATCTTTTAACCTTTCCATTGAGGTATAATATGCAATTTTAGGGTTTTGGAGTAAGAAGTTATGAGGGTTGGAAATTTTTAGTTACTATTTATATGGTCATTTTATGGGCAGTAACTTTGAAATAGTTTTTAACTCCCTTAAAGGCCATATTGGTTTTTAAACCCTTCATGAGAGTTGTAGAGTTCTCTTTGAGCTCTTTATTGATACCAAACTGGCGAACTTTGGAGTTCGGTATGAAGAGTTATGAAATTTCATTTTAGTTTAAGAATAGGATTTCTGACTGGGCACTAAGCCTTTTATATTTCAGGAGGAAAATTAAGATGAATTTTTCAAGACCTGTTCGAAGGTTCATAAGATTAAGTTCGTTTTTTAGGATTGTCCTTTCAAAATTGTTTGAATTCATTGTATTTAAATGATTTGGAAATCTGTTAAAGTGCTGGCATTCTTTGAATTTAATGTTATGCGAAGTTTAGGTTAAAATTCTAAATGTCATTATGTTTGCATATGATACGTCAAGATACGAAAAATAAAGCTTTCGAAATGTGCCTTCGAGCAATACGAATTTTTCAAGTGTGATATGTGATATGTGGGTTTGGTTTGGTCCCTTAAGATTGAGTCAGTGCACTGTCTCGTTTTTAAAAGCCTTCTCTCGGCTGGCCGCTAGTGGCACTGGAGTTTCGATATCGGACTCCCATAAGTCACGGCTACACCGGACCACGATGTGGAAAGGTGTAGTACGTTCCGTTCACGGCTGCATAGGACCACTATGCGATAATGTGCAGTACGTTCTGTTTTGGACCGACCCAAACCGTTTATATGTTATATGATTTTCATTTTGTTTATATTGGTGATGCATTCATGTGTTACATTGTTCGTGATTTGTGAAGATTTAAAAATAAATAAAATTGAGAAATGACCTATTGCAAATTTCCTGTCGTGAAACAATTTTGAGATTGATTATGAACAATTTGAAAAGTTTTGGAAAAATAAGCTTCCGACAAAAATTTGCTACTGTGAGATTTTTATAAAATGGAAAAAACTTAGAAAATGATTTTTGCTTATTATTCGATTTATAAATATGTTATCCACGAGCTGTCAAGCTCACCCCCCCTTTCATCCTCATCTCCAGGTATAGAGCAGGGGATCGGATGAAAGAATGTGAAGACCGTTTGTTCGATTGTGTATAGCGTGTATTTTGTGTAAAGTTAATTTTGGTATTGATATGGTATATGGCTATATTGCCATTGATATATTTCGAGCATGTATTTCAGAATGTATAAGGATTACGAATTTGTGTATATATTTGAGTATGGTGTATCTAAATTATGGAATTATGATTGGATATGATTATGACGGGTTGTATTTTGAACTGATTTATGAACTTGCTGTTAAATTGAGGTATGAATGTGATTGGGGATTGCCTGGTGACCTTGTATAAAGACTTGAATTATGATATTATGTATAATGAGTATGATTTGTATATTGAGTTAAGAAATTAATAGGAATTGGATTTGTATAATGTGTTTTGGATATGGATATGTAGATATAGGATTGCGTTTTTTGTGTTGGATTCCGAACGGGGAGTCTGATGATATTGGCTATTATGTGATAATATAGAAGTGTATTTTGAACACGTTACAGGTTTGGGTTAGTTAGAATGCAGTCGTTATGCTGCTGAAATTTTGAAAAAGTCAAATAACACTTAGGTTAAAAGATGTGATTTTGGGATATGTATGATTGTATAAGAAGATTATTATGATTTGAGTTTTTGGTTTAAGGTTTGGAATTGATAAATTCCAAGTGGAAAAATATATTTCTTTGAATGAGATTTGCGCTTAGAAATGTGATTGAATGAAATAAGAAAAAAAATTTATACCGATTCGGATTGATTTGAGTCTAAGGTTTCCAACGCGATAGTCTTTTACGATATTTGTGTCGGATGTCGGATCCGTTTTCGTTTTGTTTTAGTATTCGTTTCGCTTCGATTCTTATCTGTTTTACTCTGTTCGATTCGTTCGTTTCGTTGTCGATTTCGAGTATGTTATTGTTTACGTTTATAATAGTAGGGGCATAACCCATATGAAGCTTAAATCTACACTCCATAGACATATTCTCATACTGAATCATAAACTCTTATATCGATAATTACACAATCATCCTAAGTCTAAATGCAACCTTTCGAGGTCATATCAACTTGGCTTATACACTTTCACCTTATTATTTCTACTTATATCCCTATTTTTCCTCGAACAATCCATGACAGTGTATTCACATTTATATCACATTTAAGGACATATCACTCGATTGCATTTTCGACTTCATAGTTAACAATACATCCATCGATACTAATACACTGAATTTTTTATCTCTTATATCCATCCGTATACTATTTCATATATATATATATATATATATCCTCAACCAATCCAAAATTTTTGATGCATAATTATTATGAATTTTTGGTCTCAATATCCCCCTAATGTCACCTTATACTGAATTACAAACTCTTATCATAATACTCACATAACCATTTTGATTCCAAATTCACCCTTTTATGATCATAACAATTTTATGAATTCATTTCATTATGTCTGTACACTTTAGTCTCCTCATGTCTACTTATATTCTCACTTTCCTCAATCAATCCATGACAATATACCGATTCACACTTATATCCCCTCCAAAGGATATATCACCTTCAAGGATATGTACCCTTTGTAGTGGACTCTTATCTATCATGCAAAACTAGATACTATTTCTCATTTTCAAATGTCCATAAACCTTTATTTTCTCATATTATGTCAGACCATCACTTCTCTTAATGCTTTTAACAACTCAAACTCTTAAGGAATGCTCATGTATGTGACTCATACTGGGGATCAATTGTCGCTGTTTGCTATGACATGACTAATGTGCATGCAACTTAACACAATTTTCAGAATGCCCATATAAGATAGTACTTCTGAGCACTGATACCACATAAATGTAGCACCCCACTCCTACGATGACCCGAACCCGACATCGATGGTGATATTCGAGTCCGTGCCCCATGAGGGTAGTGTGCTAATGCACTCAATCATTTAAAAGTTAGTATAATTATTATTTTTTCTTCTTTCCAAATCACGAACACACATACTATACAGAAGCCAATCATCACATGCAGTCAATAATAATTTCAATGGCCACTTGGGTCCTTTCACAAATACAAATCACTTAAGTTAGTCTGGACATAATCATTTGTACAAAAGTTCATAATAGACAATTTTATACAGAAATAAGAAAACACTAATGCAGACGCGAACTGATCCCGACCTCTATCCTTCACTTGTATGCTGTAGCTATACTCCCGTTGGCCTAGCATGATAATCTTCTAATCCTAAAAAATATTTGCAAATTTTGGGTGAGTTTTGCGAACTCAATGAGTGACCATCATCGATGACTCACCCAGTCACATAACACATTATTTCACATTCACTTAAATTCACGTTTCACATTCAATGGACGTTGATCTTATAATGCTATATGCATGAGACTCACATTCGTTCTTATTGTCATGATTGAGTGCCTGTCGCTCACATATATAGAATACTAGCCCGTAGACTCAGTCAGAACAGAATATTGGCCCATAGGGCTCAGTTAGAACAGAATACTGGCCCGTAGGCTCAGTCACATCACATAATCACGGAGCATAGCTCTATGTGGAAGCGCTTCATACAGGTGACTCAAGTCACAACGCCTTAATATTTCATGCATTCATGCCATGGAATACATTACACATATTGCATGCTCTTATCTGATCACAGACACTTATCATCGGACCGTGGTCCGACATTTAACCTTAAGTTGAGAATCACATCTTATTTGCATGCAATGTCACATTTGGAACATATGTAGCTCATTTCATTCAGATGCATATAACACTCCAATATCTCATACAAACATCACAGTCATCAGACCTCCTGTCTGGGTCTCACATAAACATAACACATTCATAAAATCATCCAAAAGGCATGTAATACCTAATTTGAAATAACAAACAATAAGGGGAGACCATCTAGGTCTACTCACAGTACGCTCCAGATTAGCATTTGCTTTCAATTTCTGGGAATGCCTGAATTCGGACACTTGACCTGCACAACCTATTTATACAAGACACCCATTGTACACTCATCAATAATTACACAAGTAAAAACGTTCATTTATGCACAATCGCAATAATGGACCATGTATAATACATGCTCAATGACAATCCCGGGAATATGTTCTAGAACACATGTTATGCTCATTTCCATTTCATAATTCATAGGTGTCTAATTTAACTTAGACTTACACTTAATTTGTACATAATCTTTCTAAAATCTCCTTTCAATCTTTACCTTTTTCATGTGTCTAGCTTATTCATAAGCTTACACTTCAAGAACACTTGGTTACTTTATATCATAACTTAATTTCTCATCATCTCTTTTCTAATCTCGTATGATCTCAAAATATCGAAATCTTCATCTAATAGAAATCCAATTGAAAATCTCATAATGCAAAATCATTGAAATTGATTCTAGAATACTTAAACCCAACATTTTCTAAACTCAATGAACTAGAATCCTTCTAAAAAATTCAAAAGATTCAAAATTATCTTGCCTTAATTCTTCACTAAATGAAGAGATCTTTAACTCAATTGGGAGCTCTTTTCTTCCTCTTCCTTTTTCTCTTATTGGACAACCTCAAAATCTCTCTTATAGGTTAGGAAAATTGAAACACTAGCTTATTCCACTCTTTTTCATGACATTCTCTCTCTTTTCTCTAGAATTTTCATTCTTTTCTTCTACTTCCTTTCATTTTCGTGTTTCTACTCCATTTATAGGCAAGACAACACTTCTTCTTCCAATTATGCCCTTAATGATTGAAAATTGTCCCATTTGCCCTTCCATGTATGCCTTATATCTTCTATACATAAATGTCTTGCCAAAAACACCCTTGATCATTCTAACGTAACACTTTATTCAATTTGGTTCAATAGTGTGAAAGTTATACTCCAATATCTCCAGTTTACTTTTATTCCGAGACAGTAGCTTATACTCAACTTCCATCTAACATTCAAACATCTTAAGGACTGAATTACAACTCACTTCTTTCAAACACTTTTATCTCTATGTCTCTAGTTTACCACAAATAAGAAATCATCACATTTGGATTCCTACAAATTAAGATATCATCAAAACATTGAAGTATGTTCAGTGGGATAACACCAGTTCAGATCTTTTAAGAGCACACTCACTATACCCGTCCCAACTTTTCCACTCAATCTTTCTTACTTTATTTATTATAGCTTTGATTTTTGGTGGAGAAGTAGAGAAAAGTCTTATGAATCCAATGGTTTAAGAATCAAGTCATTTGGAGGTTTAGTGAAGAAGTTATGGTCAAAAGAAGCAACCATGTTTTTGACCTCAATCATACTGAACCTGTTTCAGGGAAACAGCAATAACTTTCCGTATAAATTTCTGATTGAGGTGTTCTTTGGATAGTTCGAAAGAAGACTTCAAGAGCTATGACTCTCATGAAGATGTAAAAGGCAAATTACCATAAATTTTCCTATAGTTATCGGATTAAGGTGTTATTTATATGGTTAAAAAGAAGAATTCAAGGGCTACAACTCTTATGAATATGTTAGAGAACAATTCTATCATATAAAGGGTCAAATTTGGATCAGAAGATGTTTTGGTCAAACTAAGACTAAACAGAAAGTCAACTTAAGACGAATTGGAAAAATGGTCATAAGTTTCTGTACCGAACTCGTATTCAAGTGTTCTTTAGATGACTAGAAATAGGACTTCAAGATCTACAACTCTTATGATGACTTGAAAGACCAATTCTATCATCTAGAGGACCAAATTTGGAACAGAAGATGTTTTGGCCAAAATGAGACGATTCTGACGTCATGAGATGAAATTGCTGACGTCATTCTGAGACAAAGCAAAATGAGACGGTCAAACTGAGACGCAAAAAGTCAAACTAAGAAGATGAACAGTAACTGAGACGATAGGATGAATAGTAACTAAGACGGTCAAACTGAGACGCTAAAAGTCAAACTAAGATGATGAACAGTAACTGAGACGATAGGATGAACAGTAACTGAGACAATAAGATGAATAGTAACTGAGACTGTCAAACTGAGAAGTCAAACTAAGATGATGAACAGTAACTGAGACGATAGGATAAATAGTAACTGAGACGATAGGATGAACAGTAACTGAGACTGTCAAACTGAGACGCAAAAAATCAAACTAAGACAATGAACAATAACTGAGACGATAGGATGAACAGTAACTGAGATGATAGGATGAATAGTAACTGAGACGGTCAAACTAAGATGATGAACAATAATTTCGTCTTACTTTTGCTCCAGAACATCTCTACTTATAAATATCATAAATTTTGACTTCGATGTCCAAATTTTTCATATAATATAACTTTCCTGAAGGAAACTTTGCTCAAATATATTTATATCAATCCCAAATTTTCCCCTAAAGTTCAAAGACAAATTTTTTCATTCATACACCAACACTGCACCCAATTCTTCACTTCATGAAAAATTTTGAGACCTTTAGACACAGAATTGGAATTCGATGTCTTCATACAAAATGTAGTCATATATCTCTACTTTAATCCAAATCGAGAATTATCTCATTTGGATTACAAGAGAAAACGTTGTGGCTAAAAGACTGAAGCATATTTAGTGAATATTTTTCCAGATCATTACCAATCTTGTTTCTAAATCTTTCCTTATCACAACTCATGGCAAGATCACTCTTTCTACTCCTTCTACTCCTAATTTTTAATAAAATCACATTTAATACCATTTATACCCAGAAGTTCTCAATGAATGCATGTACCACTTTTTATATGAAAACATTCTGTATTTATGTGCATATATGCTAACATCATGCATGAGTAAGAAAATGCATTGTCTTAATTTCTCTTTGAGCTCGCATGTACTGAAATGTCAGGTCATAACCCTTAATATGGGGATGGGATGTTACATTGCTATCCTCATATATGTAATAACAGGCAAATGTTAACAAGGAGTAGATCATTGAAGAAAGGTGAAATGGACCCGCGAGTTGGCAAGGGAACAAGAGTTGCTAAATTAGCTATAGGAACTTGTAGTTTAACTTTTCCTTTTGGCCTTATATTAGAACTTGATAATTGTTATTATGTTCCTGTTATTAGAAAAAACATCATTTCTATTTCTTATTTGGATTTGAATAGACTTGTCTTTATAATTAAGGATAACAATTGTTTTTATAAAGATGATGTTTATTATGGATCTGGATTGTTTTCAAATGGTTTGTATGAGTTAGATCTTGAAAGGCAAATTCTTAACATAAATAATAAGAAAAGAAAATTAAGTAACCAAACTTCATCTTATTTATGGAACTGTAGGTTAGGGGCATTGTAGGTTAGGTCATATCAATGAAACTAAAATCACAAAATTACATAAAGAAGGACATTTGGATCCTTTTGATTATAAATCATATGAAATTTATGAATCTTGTTTATTAGAAAAGATGACCAAACTACCCTTTAAGGGAAAGGGACATCATGCTAGTAAGTTACTAGAATTAATACATTCAGATGTATGCAGGCCTATGTCCACAAATGCTAGAGGTGGATACTTATATTTCATTATGTTCATAGATGACCATTCTAGATATAGTTATGTGTACTTGAAGAAATAAAAGTTTGAATCATTTGAAAAGTTCAAAGAATTTAGACTAGAGGTTGAGAAACAAATTGGCAAAAGTATTAAGACATTTAAATTAGATCGAGGTAGTGAATACTTAGATCACGGTTTTCTTGGTTACTTAAAAGAGAATAGGATTCTCTCACAATGGTCTCCTCCAGAAACTCCACAACATAATGGAGTTTCGTATAGGAGAAATTGTACACTATTAGATATGGTACGTTTCATAATGAGTCATGTAATCCTTCCTATATCCTTTTAGGGATAAGAAATTGAAACCGCAATATATCTTCTAAATATAATTCCATCTAACTTGGTTAATAAGACACCATATAAGATATAGACTGGTAGAAGACCTAGATTATCACACTTAAAGATTTGCATATGTGAAACGTGCTGTATCTAATAAGCTTTAAGCTAAATCAGATAAATGCAAATTTGTGGGATATCTGAAAGAGAGTTTTGGTTATCAATTATATCATTAAATTGAGGAAAAGGTGTTTGTCTCAAGACATGCTACATTCTTAGAAAGAGAACTTATTTTCAAAGAAAGTAGTGGGAGTGAGTTTGAACTTAGAGAAGTTCAAGAGCCACAAATTCACATTAACATGGAACAAGAACCTCAAATTGATACATATGATTTACAACCGAGAGTTCAAGGGACACATAATCTGCAACAAACTAGTAGGATACATTATCCTCCCACTAGATTAGATCTACATATTGACCATAGAAAGGATAACGTATCATTCATACATAATGAGCTATTACTTTTAAAGAAGCAATATTAGACATTGATTCTTTAAAATGGCAAAAAGTTATGAAATCCCAAATGAAGTCCGTGTACACTAACCAAGTATGGACTTTGGTGAATGCACCTAAAGCTATAGTACCTATTGGGTGCAAATGGAATTTTAAGAGAAAAACTAACATGGATGGAAATGTACATACGTACAAAGCAAGGTTAGTGGCGAAAGGTTACAGAGAAAAACAAGGAGTTGATTTTGATGAAACTTTTTTACCAGTAGCAATGCTTAAATCCATAAGGATTTTATTAACTATAGCTGCATATCATGATTATGAAATTTGGCAAATGGATGTCAAAATAACATTTCTCAATAGGAATCTGCAAGAGGATGTGTATATGACACAATCTGAGGATTTTGAATCCAAAGAATTTCTTGATCGAATATGCAAGTTGCAAAGGTACATTTATGAACTTAAGCAAGCTTCACAGAGTTGGAACATCCGTTTTGATGAAACAATCAAATAGTTTGATTTTATAAAAAATGTGGATGAACCTTGTGTTTACAAAAAGATAAATAGGAGTGCAGTCATTTTCTTAGTGCTTTATGTGGATGACATATTGCTTATTGGAAATGATATTTCAATACTCTAGTTTGTTAAGATATGGTTATATAAGAACTTTTCCATGAAGGATATGGGAGAAGTATCTTATATACTAGGTAGAAAGATCTATCTAGATAGATCAAAAAGATTGCTTAGCTTATCTCAATCCATGTACATAAATAAAGTGCTAAAGAGGTTTAGCATAGGGAATTCCAAGAGGAGATTCTTACCCATATTGCATGGGATTTCTCTCTTACAGAGTATGTGTCCAAAGACTCAAAAGGAGAGAGATAAAATGGATTATATTCCATATGCTTCGGTAATTGGATCAATCATGTATGTGATGCTATGTACTAGACTAAATGTTGCTTATGCTTTGAGCATAACAAGCAAATATCAAGCTAATTCCAGTTAGGGTCACTAGACGGTTGTGAAAAACATCTTGAAGTACTTGAGAAGGACTAAAGATATTTTTTGGTCTATAGAGGAACTAAGCTAAGAGTTCAAGGTCATTTGGATGCAAGTTTTCAGTCTGATCAAGACGATAGTAGATCACAATCAAGGCATATTTTTACTCTTTGTGGTGGTGTGGTTAGTTGGAAGAGTTCCAAACAACTAACCATCGTAGATTCAACAACTGAAGTTAAGTATATTGCAATTTTTGAGGCAGTGAAGGAAGCAGTTTGGATCAAGAAGTTCATCATTGAATTTGGAGTGGTTCCTAGCATTGTTAATCCAGTAGTAGTGTACTGCAACAACAATGGTGCTATTGCACAAGTAAAGGAACCCAAGTCTCATCAACAATCCAAACATGTACTCAGGAAGTTTCACTTAATTAGGGAGACAGTGGAGCAGAAAGACATAGCATTGGAGGGAGTTAGCATTGAAGAGAATCTAGCAGATTCTCTTACTAATCCATTGTCTCAAAAGAGACATGATCGACATGTGGATGATATGGTATTAGATTCATAAGGGATTGACTTCAGTGCAAGTGAGAGATTGTTAGTTTATGCCTTTGTAGCTAATTAATTAGATGCAAATTAATGCATGACATTATTTTGAATTAATGAAAAGACTTTATTTATCTTTATGTATTAATTTAATTAATATTTTATATTTTAATACTATAGATAATATCCTTGGAATAACTATTGTTTAATTAAAATTATGATGATCATAATTATGAGATTCAATTACACTTATGTGCTATTCCTAAATATTCCAAGTTGTAGTTTCATCAAGACCAGATATTGTTAAAGCGGTCAAACTACCACATATTATGTTTCTTTCTTTTAAAGAAAGTAATTGATCTCATAAATTAAAGTATAAAGATACTTAAACTAATGTGTAGGTGATTATTAGAGAATAAGTCACTGAACTGACCCGATTATGAGAATTCTAAATGGAATATTACTTATGTGTCTATGGATTATCTCATAGTGATGATTGCATAATTAATCCTAAGAGTTAAGATTACCAAGTTATCTAGTTACCTAGTGTAGGAATTGCTATGTTTTGATGCTACTTATGAATCGTCCTAGGGTAGTTCGGTTGGTAGTAATTGGATACAGAATGAACCATATGTAAATATTTGAGTAAGTTAATATAGGATTCGTCACTCTAAAATAATTAGAGAGAATATTCTATTATTCTTAATTAGTAATGATTTATGGAATTCTTTGGCCTAAGTGAATTGATATTTGAAAAGGAGTTTTTCAAATTTTAATTATAAATCAATTACTAATTAGCAAGAATGAACATAATTGGATGATAAGAGTAGACACTGTATCTATACTTTGTCCAATTAGAATATTGAATGATGAAAGGATTAAATTATACATTATAGCCATGCATGGACAGGTTAAGTCAATCACTTTGCCATTCCTGATATTTAGGTAATCACGACATATTGTTAGACGTCAATCATGATTTATGATTATGAATTATTTAATTGAAGAATTAAAGATAAATTAAAAGAAGTTTTAATTTATCAAATTCTAATTATAAGTTAGAATTATAATTTATAGCCATTGCTAATTTATTAGAACCTAATGATTCACAAATCAATGAACAATTTGTGAAAAATCAATTTAATTAAGTTGGACTTAATTATAAACTTTGAGAAATTTTGTGTATCAAATATGAGATATTTGATTTTATTAAAATTAAATTAATTATTATTAGAATTTGATATTAATTATCATTAAAGAGATTTAATTTTAATAAAAGACTTTTATGATTTTTCTATTTAAAGGGAAGAACTTTTTGGAAGCTAGCACTTTTTGTCTTCTTCCTCTCAAATCAGTTTGAAAATTGCTCTATGGATACTATCAGAGACTGGACACCTGAACAACTCGTGATTGATTAATCAGAAAAAAAAATTCAAAGATTTTTCACAAAAAAAAACAAAAAAATTATGATTTCTAAATTGTTTTATGTTTTATTCAATTTTATTCAATTATCGGGATCCGCTTAGAATCTATAAAAATTTCGTTTTTCGCTACGTCCATGATTTGATCTCGATCGAATTCGAACACTTTTATCACTGAGCATTTAAAAAATAGAATAAACTTCCCCTATATCAAGTTAACTTCGTCACACATTTTTTAGTCAATTCCTGTATCATAAACTACTATTATAGTCAATCCTTGTAGATGACTTGGCAGCGACTGCAACTTGGTTGCAAATGCTTGCGAGTGATAGGTAAAGGCAAAGTAGTTGAGTGGAGAAGAAAACAATAGGGATGAATTGATGAAGCGAGGAGAAGGCGGATTAGTCAAGAGAAGATAATGGACTGGCAGGGAAATTTGGTGACAATGACAATAAGCAATGAAGTAAGAGGCTAGACATAAAAAGGAAGCAAATTTGGGAGAGTCAGAGTACTACATAAAGTTAAAAAGAATAAGCTTGGTTTGATAGAAAAATAATAGAAATTATAATGAATATAATAAGAAATAGAAAAAAAATATGAATTGTTGGGAAATTGGGTTGAGATCCGATCTCGACTACATTGGAATAATCACGAAACTTTTTGTGATTTTTGATTTCCCGAAAACCAAGATATATTTAATTCTATAAAATGATTAACACAAATTATCATAAAGCAGAAATTTAATTTGTACCTTATTTCGAAGTTTAATTTTTGTCTTGTCATATCCCTCAAACTATTTTCGAAACTAATCTGTCTCAACCATCGTAGTCGTATAAGTGTCCGATCTCTAGCGGTAACCACATAACAAGTTGAGAGAATTATGTAACTCTTACAGAGAGGGCTAAGCAAGAAGTGCCAGCTCTATAGAGCTTAAACCTATTTATAATAAACTTTGGATGCTTTAGTAATTTAATTGAAATTAAATTATAATTTCAATTAAACTTTAATTAGAATTACAAATAATTCTAATTAAATACCAATTATGCCCATATAAGATTAAATATCTCATAACGATCTTTATTTATTTAATAACTCATATTTAATTTTAAAGTTTCTCAAACTTTACAATCAGTCTAACTTGATTAAATTAACTTTGTTCTCTTCAACCCATTTTATATGTAAGACCCTTTAGGTTTCTAAATATGTTGGCAATGATTATAAAATCTAATTTTAATTGTAATTAAAATTAGATAAATTAATAATCCTTTTAGTTTATCTTTAATTCTTCAATTAAATAATTTATAATCATAGATCAAGATTGGCGTCTAGTAACGTATCATGACTACCCAAATATTTAGGAATGTCAAAGTGGTTTTGACTAACTTTTTCCTTCATAATTTTTTCGTATAATTCAATCCTTTCATCATAAAATGTTCCGATTAGATATAAAGCATGAAATTAATGTCTACTCTATTTTTAGTCTAATCATATTAGTTCTCCGTCATTAGCTATCAGTTCAATTAAAGACATTTGAAAATTATTTACAAAGCATCATTGCACCTTGGCCAAGAATTTCTTGAATTAATAGTAATCGAGCACATCGAAACATTCTCCATAATTACTTTAGGATGATGAATCTTATCTTGATCACTCAACTATTTTCATATAGTTCATGCTACATCCAATGACTACCAATTAAACGACTTATGATTAAATAGATCATAAGTAGCATCAAAACATAGCAATCCCTATACAAGATAACTTTGATGACCATAAGTCAAAGGATCACTTATACAATAATCACAATGAGAATTCCATACATATACAAGTAATGTTCCAAATGGATTTTTCATATCGGGTTTGTTTAGTGAACTTGTTATTTAGCAAGCACCCACATGTTTGTTTAAGTATCTCCATACTTTATCCTATGAGATTGACTACTTCCTTCATAAGGAAAAACAAAACGTGTGTTAGTCTTTTAACATTCTATTAATATCCAATCTTAATAGAACAATGACTAGGAACATTTAAGAATAATATGTAAATGCAATATGAATCTCAGAATTATAATCTCATTATAATTTCATTTACAATGTACAATTATCCCATGGATTTTATCATATACATCTAAACATGCACAAGAGAAAGAATGTCTTTAAATAATTTGTCATTAAACTACAACTGTAGCGATTGGTTGTAGGGTATAAATCAACAATCTCCCACTTACACTAAGCCAATCATATACCATATCACCATATGGCGATTATTCTACAATTGGTGCAGTGGCTTAATGAAAGAATTAGACAAGATTCTCCATAGTTGGCATTTGATTAAATCTTACAACTCCCATCTTAATTATCATCATAATTAAGAAAATTTGCCTAAACACATTCTTGGATCTTCGATGAGAGGTTAGCTCCTTATGCATGCCCAATGGCTCTAATGTTCTATAGTACATTGTTGTCTTGAACAACACAAAGAAACTATATTAAGTTCATTAAGAACTTATTGATCCAATTAATCATTTCCACTAAACGAAAAATGTATTATGGCTTAATTAGTATCCAATTGCTACATTGGAATTTTTCCAATCCTAAATGATATTATTCTAAGTAAATAAACCTTAGTTAGGATTTACTTCTAAGTTTATATCCTTATCATCTTGAACTCAAATATTAACTCACATATAGAGTAATGATTATCTTTAATACTTCACAAGTATCTGATATCTTAAATGTAACACCCCACTCCCGCATGACCCGAACCCGATATCGATGTTGATATCCGAGTCCGTGCCCTGCGAGGGTGGCATGCTACATCACTCAATACAATTTTTTTATCACACATACACACGCACAATATAATTTATGCGGAAAACAATTTACATAAACAATTCAATGGCCTCGGGGCCCTTTTCATAAATACAATTTATTTCAGTCTGTTGCTCTTACAAATTGACTTAATCATTAATACAAAAATTCAGAAAATAAAATACACTAATGCAGACGCGAACTGATCCCGACCACTTCTCTACTTCATTAACCAGCAAATGTCATACGCCCGTTGCCTAACGGGATATTCTTCTGAGTCCTGAAAAATAATTGCAAATTTTGGGTGAGTTTTGCGAACTCAGTGAGGAACCATCATCGATGGTTCACTCAATTCATGCAACACATCGTTCCATATAACATTTATTCACATTGTTGCATATTTAATCACATTGCACAATTTCACTTGAACATAGACCATTTATACATTTCACACGGTTAGACATAAATAACCAATTGAATTCATAAACATCCATAATTCACATTCAGAAATACCACAGAAGCATAAGGCAGTTTGTCTTTCGTCCAATCAAAGAAACTAAAAATTAGATATATATGACATGTGCATGTAACACATTTCTATTTTATTTCGGTGTTGTGATCGAGCGCCTAAACTGTCCCAATAAGGGCACATTAATCATTGAGCCAGAGGCTCTGGATCACTATAGGCTCAAGGCCCAAATACGTTGAGCTTTAAGCTCTCGGTGGCTGCTCCGGTCAAAACTGCCAATCACTGATCATATATTTATGCAAGGAATGCATATGTCAAAAATAAAGCAAACCAACATCATAGCTTATCCCAAATTAACACATCTACATAAATGGTTCACAATCAATCACATTCAAATCACATGTAGCAAGTAGCGCACTCCTATGTCAGTATCTCCCAGTACATCAGGCACCTTCGACCCGGAATCAGTCATAAACAAACGCAAGCCCACCATTATTCTCCATAGTATTATAAGTGCAAAATTATAAACAATCAGTAATCGAAAAACCATCTAGGTTACTCACATTTGCTTCCAAAGCTAAAGCCTGGAAGTCTCGGCAACGTCTGTGAATTGACATTCTAAATGCGAATATAAAGCAGTCCAAATATCCAACATTACCAAATTGGCAATCAGAAACATTTAATAATGCACATGTAACAATTAAATGTGTACAATGCATGTTCATGACATTCCCAGCACTATTACACAATTTCCCATCACCAAATTTTCCTCTAAAAATTAGAAATCCATTGACACCGAAATCACTCAATTCGGACCTCTATAGGTCCAATTATAAATAAAACACGACTTAGGAAAATCCTTACCCAGACCGCTCACTTCGACCTAACCAATTCTCATCAATTTCGTCTATAAAAATTCCCAATTTCACAGATAAACGAAATTAAATATTATACGAATCTGATGCCTCGAGAATCAGGTCAATCGGACGTCGGATGCGAAAGTAATTGACAAAAGAAATAATTAGGTCACATAAATCCCAAATTAAGCAATTAAGAAAAGAAAATAATTAAATAATAATAATTAAAAAAATAAGAGGCTGGGCGTCGCACCCAGCCCCTCACGCCCTCGCAAGGTGTGAGCGACAGACCAAAATTTTTTTTTCAATTTCCTTCTTTTTCCAAATTTCCAATTTTCACTAACTACCTTCTCCTCTTTCAAAACCCTTATCTGTTTACACAAGTGTCTAGAAATTTCAAATTTGGTCTCGTTGGAAAGTTCTCAAAAAACCCGACAAATTTTATGAAGGGTACACAAACCAATTTCACCTCTACGGGTGTCAAAATTGCACTCAAAGACACTGCCAAATCACAAAATTGCCACAACAGTTCAACACTTTTTTCAAAAATCATAAATTTTTACCCCCTTAGCTAAAAATTCCAAATTTTATTTCAATCAAAAGAGAAAAACACGGGCTACAACTTTCATGAACAAACAGAAAGCCAATTCCATCATTAAATAACTCAATTTCTCAATCAAAACTTCAGCCTATCCAAATCATTCTCAAATATAACTTAATCTCCCAAAATTCATAACTTTCCAACCCATTGTCGAAAAATTGCATACGATATAGAAATAAAAATTTTAGACAATATACTACAATTATCAAGAAGAAATCCAAAGCAAATTCCCATTAAAACTAGGTCAAATCCTCTCACTAAGGTGGCTGTCCTGTTAGGGTTTAAGAAATCAGCATTTCACCTAAACCTTAACAAAGATTTACAAATTTATATCTAACAATCCTTACACTAAAAATTCGTATAAAATACCTCATTAGAAAGCTAAAAAAATCCTCTACAAGTTTCCAGAAGGTTACTTAAGACAATTTCCCCATTAATAGTCCCAAATAAATATCAGAACACAAATAGCCCAAAACCTATTCACTTAGAGCATTGCACACCAAAGGCCGAATTACCACTTGAACATTTACAGACCATAACTTTCAATCTACACATCGAAAAATATCATACTTAGTGGCGTTAAAAATCTAACACAAAAATATTCAACTTTCATGAAGACCAATTTCACAAATTCAACCCAAAGCAATCTAGGAAAATTCATCAAAGATTCAGGTCATCAAGCTCGAAATACTGTTCATACTGCACCTATACTTCACTTTCAAAGCAAGATTCAACACTCTTCTAATCAAAATTAGGCAGCATTTCCTTCACAAGAAATGTAGCCAAATGTATCAATTTTAATTTAAGACAAACCTCACCTCACTTGCTTAACCACACAACTAGTTATGGAAAAACAATTGAAACATGTACAAGGTAACTTCTCCAGATTTGCTACCTAAGTCTCCCCTTTTCATTCTAACATCATTCCTACATCAATTGGCGTCCAATGTAATCACTAACAAAGCCATAATTTCATCAAGGCATTTACTTGCATAAGGAGTCACAAATGGCAACACACACTCAAAAGTTTCTTCCCTTAATTAACTCCCTTCTACCATCATACTAACATCAAAAAAACAAGCCAAAACTATTAATTCACATAAATCACCTACCATCTCATTTATCCTTACAAAAATATACACTTATACCCATACAATCAACAAACAAAATTTATGCAAGTGATGCACAAGATGTCATAATTATTGCTTCTAACCACTACTTTAAGGACACATAACTTAAATTTTTACCTAAACAAGTTTGAAAGCCTACACTCTTCAACTATCCCAAGTTCTCCCTTCCACCACTCCCACGGCAATCATCACCCATCACCACTATTATCATCATCAACATAAGGCTTAAGTTGGATTTGCATAAGAAGGAAGAAGGAGCAACCAAGTAAACAAGAAGGACTCTTTGTATGGGAGGATGAACACCAACGAAGAAGGAGAAATCAATGAAAGAAGAAGATGAAGGAACCTTCGGATGAAGGAGAAAGCGAGCATTTAAAAGCCCTTCTACTTTTGCTAAATATGAAGTGTCGTGGGATATTGGCTAAGTTTAGGATATATATATATATATATATACAAGTTTAAGTGGGCAAGTGACAAGTGTCACTTGCCACTTGTCCTGCTTTTACACACTTTTCGGGTCTCTTTTCAATTTCAATTCAATTTCTACTCCAAATTCCAATGGCTCAGAGTTACAAATTCTAAAATCATATCTCCAATTTTTCAGTGCCATTGGACAGTAATTTCTAGTACAGGAACCCACTCAGTCAGTCAGTTGGAAATTTTTCCGATCCGGACAAGTACCTCGAAAAATTCTAGAAAAATTCCTAAAATTCCCTAAAAATATGAAACACACAAAAATCCACTCCAATTAATTTTTCAAACACAAATAACACATTTTTCACAATAAACACAGATGTCGGGAAAATGTCATGAATGCATGTACAATCATGTGCACGTGCAAAAATTTCAATTTATGTGCATATGGAGGCCCTCTTATGCATAAATATGCCGAGACTAATTTATACACTCCTAACCCGTCCCAATTGACCAATTTACCCTTCCCATCGGTGATGGGATGTTACATTAAATACTAGACATCTTTTGTACATTATCTATGTACTTGGAATTAGAATAAATTAACAACATCCAATTTGTTTCTATAGATCTAATTCCCATAATTAAGTTGTTACATTTTCATGTCCAACAAGAGTTGTTCTTGGAAAATTATGTGTTCGATAATTGAAAGTTAGAACCTTTGTACTCTATGAGCAATATGTCTCAACATAGTCTCACTAAAGAGGACAACTATACTCCCACTTACCTTATTGTAGACGTGATAAATTCATAATCATCTCTAAAACAATCCCTTTGAATTTATCGTGAAAGTGAATCTTTCAATGTCTCATAGCCTTTCAATTATACATCAAATGTATCATTAAAGGCATTAGTTCCAATTAGATGTAATGTTATGAGATTTGAACCTTTCAATTTCCTTCTTACTTCTGCTACTTATCTTGAGAATCATTCTCCTATAACTATATTGTTGGGCCCCGATTCCTTTTCTTACTAAATAAGCATGTGTTCAGTTTATTTTGAAGTTGAGTTTGATTAATTTTTTTTTGTTAGAATTTAATTAGAATGTCAATAATTTGAGGTTTTATTGCTTAGGTTGATGGAATTAAGATTAAGTTGGAGTATGCTATGGTGTTAGGTAAATTGAAGGAAAAAGAATGTATGAGGGCAAAATGGGAAGATCACTTAAGGTTAAAAGGTATAAGGCTTACAAGGAGGGATAGTTTGGTCTTTTTAGCTTAATTAAAAAGAAAGAAGGAATCAAAAGCATGTAGTCGTTTGTGTGAAGGAAAGGAACGAAATTTCAAGTGAATGGGAGAGTGAGTTTCTGTGGAGGAAAGAAGAGAAGAAGAAGAAGAACTAGGGTTTCACTTTTCCTTGCTATAGAAGAGATATTTTAAAAGTTTTCTAAGAAGGAAAAAGAAAGAGGAAGACTTGATCTTCCATTTGAGCCAAAGAACAAAAAACATGGGTGAAGATCTAAGGTAAGTGTATAGTAAATCCTTTGGAAATTTTGAAGGAGTTTTGGTTCAAATGACTTAGGAAAAATATGGGTATGAGTATTCTAGGATAAATTTCATGTTTTGTTTACTTAGGTTTTCTAATTTTTAAGATCTCTTTTGATTTAGGTTTTTGTGTTTTTGAAGAAGAACAAGTAAGGCAAGAGGAGCCAGAGGAAAGGCCACTTGAACAAGCCTAGAGAAAAAGGATTTAAGGTGGGTGACATCTTAATAATTGAGTAAATAAGCTAACTAAGTTTCTTTCCATAAATGCAATTTAATGCTTTCCAACAACTTTGAAATTTTGCATTTATTACTTTTTAGGATGGTTTGAAATTATATCATGTGTCTTTTGTGTGTGAATAAATTGTGGCAATATTTGCAAAATTGTTTGACAAGTGAAAAGGAATGTGAAATGTGATTTCGGAAGAATGTGATGTTATAATTTTGCTTTCGAAAAAGTACCATTTTGGCAAATATGTGTGAAATATGTGAAATGCATGATTCTATGGGTTTGTGGTGGTCCCTTAAGAGTCAAGTGCTCTTGTCTATTTATAGGCTTCTCCCGCCTGCCCTCTAGTGACATGGAGCTCCTCACGGACTCCCATAAGTCACGGCTGCACATGACCGCTTCGCGGAATGTGTAATATGTTCTGTTTGGATCCACCCGAACCATCTTCTATATGCGTATGTGATATTGAATTGTGAGCATTTTGAAGTTTCATTATGTTGTTTTCGTGAACGTTTTGATAAGTTGAAAATTTTGGAAAATTCTATGTGGCATAAATGGTTACTGTAAAGTTTGCTTTGAAAATAAATAATTAAAGAATTGTTGCTTCTTCTTGGTTACTAACGTGTTACCTACGAGCCGTCGAGCTCACCCCCTCTTCCCTTCCCATCCACAGGCGACGAGCGAGAGAACGAGTGACCGCATCGGGGGCGAGGCATCATTTCCATTTACTTTTAGTTTTGAAACTATCTTTTGGAAACAAAGCTTTAGATGCATTTTAAAGCAAGAGTTACTGTTCATGTAACCTTTCTTTGTAATTGGACCTTTTTAAAACTTTGATGTATTAGGGCTAAAATGCCCACTAAAGCTTTGTAAGAACTTATGTTTTGATATTAATGAAAGACATTTGAGTTTTCTTGTGTTTTGCATATGTTTAATAAAAAGGTGATGTAGTGTAACACCCCACTCCCGCAAGACCCGAACCCGATATCGATGGTGATATCCGAGTCCGTGCCCCGCGAGGGTGGCGTGCTAACCACTCATTCAGAAATCGATACATTATTCTTTATTAAACATATGTGCAGAATTCCATGCCCAAATTGGGTACTCATTCAATCACATCAAATTTTAATACACACACTTTCAAAAGCCACTGAGGTCAATATTCACAAATACAAATAAACACTCTATTACAAAAACAAAGACATGTAATGCAGACACGAACTGATCCCGACTTCGACCTTCACTTGAATCTCAAGAACGTACTCCGCTTTTACTAACGGGTATTCTTCAATTCCTGAAAAATAATTGCAATGTTGGGTGAGTTTATGAACTCGTGAGAAACCATCATCGATGGTTCACTCAACGCATGCATAACCAAACAATTAACATCTTATCACATATTATCACATTCCAAATCAACTCAGGCATTGCCAATTTATACATACAAGGCGACGCCTTTCACACGATTCACATACATAACAACACCGCACACAAATCTCTTTCCAAAGTTTCCATTGTTTTACTTTGAGTTGGATCGGGCGCTTAACGGAATGTAATTCAGATACACTTAGGGAGTAGGAGAGCCCTCGGGTATACATCGACTCCCTCGAGCTCAAAGCTCGGTTCATTCACAAGAATCACAATTTAAGCAAGTAGGAGAGCCCCGGGTATGCACTATCGCTCGCTCACATTGGGATAGGAGAGCCCTCGGGTATGCACTATTCCTTTTCACAATTGATGAGCTTATAGCTCCGATCGAATATGCTCCATCACAACCATTATTTATTAACCAATTATGGATTTCACAAGTTCATTCATATCTCTATAGACAATACACATGTATCAAATCACATTTCCAATCATTTCACAAAGAAGATTCACATGCAAGATATACATTTTGCACTTCAATATCACGTTCAAATACTTCGGACACCCATGGTCCGAAATTAATCAAAACAAACACATATATCCCTCCATTCTCTCCACATGGCATAATGGTAAGATATTAAACACATAAAGGCTGAAGAACCAACTAGGTTACTCACCTGAACTTCCTAGTCATTGCTCGAAGCTCCAAAGATCGTCTGTGGATTATCGATCCATCGCTCTATAACAATCAATCAATTTCATTCATTACAAAATGCACATCAAAATAATTAATGATGCACATGCCTTGAATAACAGATGTACTATGCCTATTCATGATTTTCCCGGTACCATTTCCCCCTTTGCACTTTCTTTTACTCAATGATCACTATCGGCTCATTTCGATTCAATAACACGCCGTAGAACTCACCAATTTCGTTTATACCAATTAGTTCCATTTGTCAATTCATATGCACTAAACTAAGCTCACAAGATCTCAAAATAAATTTTCATTTTGAACTAAATCAAATTCACTTAATAAAGACTCCAATTACACTGAATTCATATATTCGAAATTCTCATAATTATAACCCAATCATCAGGAAACTATCCTTAGGTTGCAATACAATCACATTCATAACTTTCTTTCACTAAATGAGATCTCTAAAACCCGAATTCAAACTCTCATTCTTTTCCTTAATCATAAACCTCATTCACTAGATCATAGCAAATCAAACCTCACCTCAATTGGAGGTCTACATAATTAGTTATACCTCAAAAAACCAATTAAAACACATCAGAAACTGTTCCTCGCCGCGACGCACAGACGCTCGTCGCGACGTACAGGAGTGGCTCGCTGCGACGTACGTTTCCTTCGGGCTAGCCGCGACGTGAGGGAGAGGGCTCGCCGCGGCGTCTATGATTCACACTCGCCGCGACGTCCCCACCTTGCTCGTCGCGACGTCTAAACACTTTCCTCGTCGCGACGTCTAAATATTTATTCATCGCGATGTGCGACCCTGGTTCGTCTTCTCCGATTTCCTTTTTCCTCTTTCTCTCTCCAAAATCCAGTATTAACTCAACTTAAACACTCAAATCTCTAACAATTAACCCCATGCATGCTTTAAACACAATAATAAACAACATGAAATCATATACTTACCAATCGAAGCTCAATCCCTAAACCTTAAAATCTCCGAAAATCTCTTCCAACCTCTAGCAATCACGGTGATCTCCATAGCCAAGCCCAACATCAACCTCTCTAAAGTTTCCAGCTAGTCTTCAACCACAATGAAGGAGAAACAAGCAAGAATCAAGAAGAAGACAGGAACGAAGATCACCGAGGAAGGAGAAAAGGGTTCGTGCCCTAGGAGAAGAGAATTCCTTTTCTCCTTTCGAAATTCTAAGGCATTTATAAGGCTAATTCCATATATCTCTTGTCCCCTTTTTCCTCATAATACAAGAAATTCTGTTACTCTTTTCACGATCATTTTCGATCCAATTTGTCTCTAAATTTCAATGGCTCGACATATTTAAACTCTTAAATCATATTTCTAATTTCCATAGTCATAGGACAATTATTTCGGTCCTATTCAGTCAATCGGTCCGCCACTCGGAGAATTTTCGGTCCGGACATTTTCTCCTAATTATTCCAGAAACTTATCCTAACGGTCACTGTCACTTTGCGATCACTCTAACACAGTTCCAATTCCACCATTCACACCCAATTATTCCATAATTCACAATATATCATAATCCAATCTAATTATCTCACACATTCATAGTTCAAATCATTTACAAAATCAAATGTCGGGAAAAGTCACGAATGCATGTACCTATATGTGCATGTGCCAAATGACTCAGTCCTCTACAATCAGAGGCCAAATAAATGTTCACATCAGAAATATGAAATGCAAATTACTAGCCTGACCAAATAGACCCATATACCCTTCCCATTAGGGTCGGGATGTTACATTTAGTATGGTTTTGAAAATGGCCATAAAAGTAGAATTGTGTTTGCTGTATTTTTGAGACAATTTCTGGACTGATGTGGATTGGTTGGCTCTATTAGCCTTCTTGAGTGTTATGGAGTATTTTCATAGGATTCCAATGATGTATCATATGTCATGTTTGGATGTGGGAGTTGGAGGATGTGGATGATTGAAATTTTTGTGCAGGTGCTATAAAATGTGTTGGTATTTGAAGGATATGGATTGTTAAAGTTTGGGGTATTTGCTGTCACAATGGAAATTATGGGCAGAAACTTTGATTGAGTTTTTGACCCTCATAGAGTTAGAATTTGACCAGAAGGTCTTCTTGAGGATGGTAGTTTATGTTTAGATCTTTTCATTGATATGAAATATGCCATGTTTGAGCTTTGGGGTAGGAAGTTACAAGGTTTAGAAAATGTGCTGTTACTGTTTGTAATGCCTTTTTTCCAGGCAGTAACTTTCAGGTGGTTTTTAACTCCCTTAGAGACCAAATTGGTTTTTGCATCCTTAATGAAAGTTGTAGAGTTTCCTTTTACCTTTTTATTGATACTAAATTTTCAAATTTTAGAATTCTATGTGAAAAGTTATGAATTTTTGAAGTTCAGATATACGTTTTGGAGTGACCCAGGGCGGCCACGAGGCGTTTGTGCTCGCGAGAGCACGCCTAACGCGCGTTTCGCGGCAGCGAGACAGTCGTAATGCGACGCATGCTTTGAATTTTTTTATTTAATTTAATTTATTTTCTGATTTTCTTCTTTTTCAAATCCAACCTCCTGCTACTCTTTTGCTTATAACTCTTTCGTTTGACCTCCGATTTACTCGATTTTTGAAGCATTGATTTTCTAAGAAAATTTCCTACCTCTCCATAAAAAACTAGAGCTTTTAATATTAATTGGAAATTTATAGATTAAATCAAAGTGGGACGATCGAATGGAAATGTTTGATCATGCTTCTATATTTTGGTGATATTTCGATTTATAGAGATTCGATTGAGGTGATTTTTGGTTTTGAATAAACTAGAGGCATGGAATTTCTTTTTATCTTAGAAATCGGATTTCAATTTGGGCCCTAAAACTTTTACATTTCAGGAGAAAATTTGGGTGTAATATTCAAGATTTGTTCGTAAGTGAGCAAAATGAGTTCGTTTTTGAGGTTTGACCTGGTGGGGAATTGCTCCCTAATGGGATGCGCGTCCAGATGTCACGTAGGACGTCAGACACGTAACTCACCAGGGTGGGGTTCCAACATATACATTGAATCAAACAATTTGTTCAATAGGTTTGTAAGATTATATCCAACCTTTTGGATATCTCATTACACGTTATTACTCAATTTAGTTATAAACTAAATGGATAATATATGCTTCAACTAAGCATCACATCCTTAAATCATTAGCTTTAACTATTTCAAAGACTTAGCATTTCATATCTAATATTAAATCTTGCTAATAGATTTAATTGGAACTTTAGAAGGTAAGTCATTGTACCGTGCATTATTTTAAAAGAAATAATATTGCATCATACAATATCTCATATTATATTTTACTCCTTACATAAATCCATACACTTATGAATTTAATTGTGAAGGAATTGACTAAAGAATCTCATTCCTATAGATAACTAAAATTTACAACTTACCACAATGATCTTATTGAAGTGCTTTAGCATTCTCAATGCTTTATTTTTATTTAGGTTTACATAACTTGAAATTTTCAAATTTTAAATCATTATTTCATTTAATTCAGATGACTATATCATATAATGTCATTAGTAATCTAATGAAATATAAGTATTATCCTTTTATGAATTATTATTCTATCCAATACATCACATGTATAAGATTTAACAATTCAATACCATCATCATCCTTTCAGCAAAGGTTGATTTAGTTATTCTTCAACTTAACAAATTTCACAAGTTTCATATGATTCGTAATCAAAAGGATATACGTATCTTTATATGTAACTTTACTATTCTAGTTTTGTTGATTTAACCAACAAGATATAAAAATTGTCTCGGTTATCTAACTTTTTATTCTTGCCATTTATGTTAAGCATAAGTCTCCTTTAATCCAATACATATACATACTATTTGCATAAATTGGATCAACTACTTTGACTTAAGAATCTATTTCTATCTATGCATTGAACATTACAATAATGTTGAATCTAAATTCAGTATCAAACACTCATAAGTATGAATTAGAAATAGTCTCTATCATATCACATATAGGCAAAAAAAATTATGTAATCATTTTCTTTTAATGATAACTATTATCATACTGTTGCTAAGCCTTTAATTATAGTCTAAAATTATGCTTTTAGTAAGTTAAATTAAGTGAAATAATTCCAACAAAGTACTATATCTTTCAGCCCTATTCCATGTAACCCCTTGCTTTTTGCTATCATGGTGTTGACATACATCTTACATTTTGTCGTTAAAGTTTACAAGACATTAGTGAACTCCAAATGTCAATATATTTTGTCATCTATATGATTTGGCATATCTCTACAACTTTGTTGACATATCCTCAAAGGGGATTATAACAAAATTGCATAATGAACATACAATTTTCTATCTAGCTTTTGAGAACTTTTCCTCAACATATCCTATGTCCAAGAACTTGGGTTCACTAACTTAGCATCAAATATACTAAGCAAGGTAAGTTTCACTCATAATAAAATAAATGTAAGAAAACAAGTAATCAATTATATGTCATGGCTACCAAATAAGATTAGGACTTTAATCATGCATTTGGTTACTCCCACTATTTTATTCAAAATAATAGCCCTCACTATTATTTGGAAAGATTACTCTAATCTCTCTAGTGGGCTAGGGTCCTATTCAAATATAATTGACCTTGAGTTTGCTCAACAAACCAACTAGATTTAAATTAGGTAGATAAAAACTTATCAATTACATCTCATATGACTCCTAGATCCTTTAGGTAACAACTCTTACCAAAATATATCTTATATATTATTCCTAACCTTGCCTCTAAATTCATGTGATTATGAGTTTGCTCATCCAAATCACACAAATTTAATTAAATAAAACCCACTATTATAAGATTAAACATGTTCGGGTTAAAGCGGCCTTGAGTTTTCTCAACAAGTCTATAATAAACAGAACTCTGGTTTATTCTTATAACAATGGAAGGTAACAATCACGTTCTTAACGTGTGCTTAATATTTTAGCGAGGGATTTTAATTTCATTCGTCTCATCAAGCACAAATTGCATGTAAAATATCCCACAAATAAAACATACAATTTATCATGCATCCAACATATATATCAATCATATAAATAAAGTATGCAACTTATGCACTCATAATCAAATTATATGCATAAAATATCAAGCTTCGTTTGATTCTAGTTATTGACCCTCGTATTCTAAAATAATATTTCAACTCCTTGAAAAATTAAGTTAGATTAAAACTATTGATTCCTAAATAAATTAAATTCTATTCCAATAGAAATTTAATTTGATTTGAAAACAAAAATTTCAAATCCAATTAAAACTTCTTCCAATTATCTTGACTCCTTTGATAGAATTTAATTGAAAACAATTTTCAATAAATTGTACTTCTTACTTATTATAATTTAGAAAACTCTTTTCAAATTTATATAAGTAACATATTGTAATCCAATTAGAAAACTATTTCTAATCTCATTAGAAATCATTTTCCTTAATTAGAAAATTAATTTTAAAATTAAAAGGAAACTACTTTGAAAATTAAATAAAACACTTTTAAAATTTAATTAAGAAATTCCTTTATATTATTTATTTAGAGATTAATTTCTTAATAAATTAAAAACCTTTCTTTAATAAATTAGAAAACTATTTTAAAAATAATAAAGAAAGTTCCTTTTCTTGATAAATAAATGAATTTTTTTCAAAATTTAATCAATAAAACATCCTTTCTAATAAATCAAGAAACTTATTCTTAATAAATAAAGAAACAATTTCTAAATGATTTGAATAATAATTCTCTAAAAATAAATTTATAAATTTAATTTATATCAATAAAATTGAAATAAATGAATTTAATTAAGAAACATTTTCTTGATTACTTAAGAAAACAATTTTCTTAATTTTAAGGAGTCTAATTAATTAATTTCAATCTAATTAAAACTAATGAATCTTATTTTAAAACTACTTTCTAATTAACTAATTTCAATATAATTGAAACTAATTAATTCTAATTTTAGAAACTATTTTCTAAAATTTACTAGAATCAATATAATTATTAATCTTAATCAAATTAAAATAATTACTTTAATTTTGGAATTGATTTAGTGATTGATTTAATTTAATAATTCAACTATAGAAAAATTAAATTATGTTCTAAAAATTCCTAATAAACATTACTCATTGAAAACAATTTTCTTATATTTAGAAAACTCCTTTTAAGTTTTATTAGGAATATAATCTAGTTTAATATCCATTAAACAAATTTAATTGAAATTAAGGTTTAAAACCATTAAAATAAAAATAAAACACAGTGGGAAGTGTCTAGCTTGTGCACACGTCTCTGTGGACATGTTATCAGAAGACGGTGGGCGCTTACACGCGCCCATCGTCTTCTCAAAAAATATCTCCACTTTTTTCAACCGCCTCCCACGTTTTCAAACCAACCCTCATGTCGCAACCTATCTATGGCGGTTTATTGCCCTTGGTGATGCCAACTAGTGGCATCGCTAGTACTTCCGACCGTCTACACTAGTGGCGAATGTAACATCCCGTCCCCATAGCAAGGGTTAGAACTCAGATTTCAAATGGAGAGAATAGCAATGTGAGAGTTAGAAAATTTTTTTTGCATTTCATGCCCAGCAGCATGTTAGCATAAATGTATGTGAATTTGAATCTTTGCACATACGAAACTAAGTGTACATGCATTCATTGACAACTTTTAGTTATGATTGTTTTAAATGTGATTTTATTGAAAATGAGAAGTAGAGGGAGTTGAAAGAGTGATCTTGGTATGAGTTGTGATAAGGAAAGATTTGGAAATAAAAGTGGTGGTTGATCTGGAAAATGTTCATTGAGTGTACTTTGGTCTGTTAGCCATAACTTTTTCTCTAGTCATCCAAATGAGAAGATTCTTCGTTTGGATTAAACTAAAAACATATGGCTACATTTCTTATAAAGATATCTAATTTCAATTCTATCTCTAAGAGTCTCAAACTTTTCCATGAATTGATAATTGAGTGTAGTACTTTGGTGGATGAATGTAAAATTCATCTTTAGACTTTAAGGGAAAATTTGGGTTTAATCTAGATAGATTTTGGCACAGTTTCCTTCCTGAAAGTTGTAACTCTTGAAGTCCTATTTCAAGCCATCTAAAGAACACCTAAATCCTATATCTGTAGAAAATTTTATGACAATTGTAAAACATCTTCTGTGTTACTGTTCATAAACTTCTTCTGGGTTATTGTTCATCTTATATCTTCTATTCCATTTTTGATCCTTTAGAAGATAGAATTTGTCTTCTAAGTCTTCATAAAAGTTGTAACTCTTGAAGTCTTATTTCAAACCATCTAAATAACTCCTAAATCTGATATCTTTAGAGAAATTTATGACAATTGTAAAACATCTTCTGTGTTACTGTTCATAAACTTCTTTTGGGTTATTGCCCATCTTATATCTTCTATTCCATTTTTGATCCTCCAAAAGATAGAATTTGTCTTCGAGGTCTTCATGAAAGTTGTAGCTCTTGAAGTCCTATTTCAATCCATACAAAGAAAACCTAAATCAGATATCTTTAGAGAAACTTATGCCAATTTGTAAAACATCTTGTGTGTTGCTGTTCATAAACTTATTCTAAATTATTGTTCATCTTACATCTTCTATTCCATTTTTTATCCTTCAGAAGATAGAATTTTGAAAACGATCTAGAAGGGGGGTTGAATAGATCTTTTAATCTTTTTATGAACTACAAAATAAAGAGTTAAACCACACAAAACAAACAATCCAATTTAATAGTAAAAAAGTAGAGAAGAGAGGCAAACACAATGTTTATAGACGTTCGGTGCTTAAGAACTACATCCTCTACCTAAGCTCCCACTTAGGATTTTAATAAAACTCTTTACTACACATTTTTTAGTTCATTGTGAACTCTTCCAACCTGACTTGACTTCTGGTTCAAGTTACACCTTACAATCTATCTGTTTTTCGGCACAAATCTTACCTTCCAAGTGATTCTCCTCTAATCATTCAACTCACGATAATCACAATGATAGAAATTGAAATAGTAAAGCTCAGTACAGTTGAATATAATTGAATAAGCTAAGAGCAAATTTTGATCTTTGGCAAGTATGCTTCACTTTGAACTTGTATTCTTGAAGTTCCATTATTTATTTGCAGGCTACCAGATGTTTTTAGACGTTGTAGAACTCTTCTAGCCGTTGTAGAATGCTCCTAGTCGTTGTATGAAGATTTTTGTTCCGTTTGTAAACAATTGGCTCAGTCAGATATGTTCAGCTGCAATTGATAGTTGACTAGTCGGTATGTAATAGTCGACTAATGTATTATAGTCAACTTGTCTTTAAGGAATAGTCGACTAGTGCCATCGTTTTTATGAAAATTTCATCTTTGCTCTTCGAATAGTCGACTAATATGATGATAGTCGATTAATCCACTTATCCAACTGTCAGATATGCATGTCAATAGTGAACTTGCAACATGATGGTCGACTAGGACTTAACTCCAACATACATATCCCACATAATCTTCAATCTATGTTTGTTGAGATGTTGGTTTGAATTTTTCAATCTTGACACGTTGTTTATCTCTTGCACGTTGAAGTATGATACTCAATATTACAATCTTGATTTGAACAAATCCTTTATTCGAATTTCAATCCAAATACCTGAAATTATTTCTTAACCAATTCTTTAAATTTTATTATTATCAAAACATAGAAGTCTTTAATTTCAACCTCCATTGGTCCAACAGTCTCCCCCTTTTTGATAATGACAAACCATTTAAAAATTGTTTAAGAAATGAAAACAAAGAAAAATTGATTAAGGTTTTTATGCCTTGTCTTTTTGGTTAGATTGCCTACCCCTTAATCAATAAATCAATGAACTCATAACAATCATAAATCCAACAAACCGTGATCAATAAATCAATGATAAACAGTCAGAATAATAAATCAATGATACTCCCCCTTTTGTCATAATCAAAAAAATCATAACATTCAAGAACATTGTCGCCAAAGAAACCACACAATCACATGGATACTCAAACCAACAATCATAGTTTCAAACTCACAAACAACACAAACAAGAAAATGAAAATAACATGAAATGTTGGTCTAGATCAAATACAATAATCATTTTGCTGTGAAAATGTATGCAAATAATTTCAATCATCCAATTGAATTCAAATCACACATACCAAGTTTTAATTTAATATTCACAAACACATCTTTTTTAAGAGGTTTAGTAAATATATCTGCCAATTAAGCACCTGAAGAGACATGTTTCAAACAAATATCACCTTTCAAACAATGATCACGTATGAAATGATGTCTAATCTCAATATGTTTTGTTCTACTATACATTACTCAAACAAATTGCACTAGTATTATCACAATATATTGGAATATTTTTAACGACAATACCATAATCAAGTAATTGATGTTTAAGCCAAAGAACTTGGGCACATGCACTTCCAGTTGCTACATATTCAGATTTAGCAGTAGAAATAGCTACACTAACTTGTTTTTTACTTGCCCATGAAATCAAAGATGAACCTAAGAAATGACATAGGCCATTAGTGCTTTTTCTATCTATCCTACAACCACCATAATCAGCGTCACTATAAGCATACAAATCCAAAGGCTCACAACTAGGATACCATAATCCATTATTAATAGTTTTGCTAAGATATCTAAAAATTCTTTTACAAGCACTTAAATGAGAAATTTTTGGACAATATTGAAATCTAGCACAAAGACAAGTAGCAAACATAATATCTGGTCTAAATGTGGTTAAATATAAAAGAGAGCTTATCATACCTCTATAAAGCTTTTGATTAACATTCTCTTCATGTTCAGATTTTTCCAAAACCAGATTTGATGTCATTGGTGTTGCTGCATCTTTGCATCCTTTCATGTTGAATTTTTTAGAAGCTCTTTTGTATACTTGGATTGGTGAATGAAGATGTCATCTTTGTATTGTTTGATTTGCAACCCAAGAAAGAACTTAAGTTCTCCCATCATGCTCATTTCAAACTCACTTTGCATTAAATCACTAAATTTTTTACACAAAAATTCATTAGTAGCACCAAAAATAATATCATCAACATAAATTTGACAAACTAACATATCTTGATCAACATGTTTTATAAACAAAGGATTATCAAATTTACCACGAATATAACCATTTTGAGTTAGAAAATTACTTAACCTTTCATACCATGCCCTAGGTGCTTGCTTTAATCTATAAAATGCCTTCTTGAGCTTGTTGACATAATCTGGATGTTCATGATCTTCAAATCCCGGTGGTTGTTTGACATAGACTTCGTCTTGAATGTAGCCATTGAGAAATGCACTTTTGACGTCCATTTGATTTAATTTGATCTTCTTATGCGAAACAAAGGCGCATAACAATCTGATCGCTTCCAATCGAGCCACAGGTGCATATATCTATTTAAAATTAAGGCCTTCTTCTTGATAAAATCCTTAAGCTACTAACCTTGATTTATTCTTGATTGAATCACCATTTTCATCAAACTTTATCCTATTTACCCACTTAACTCCAATGATGGTTTTGTCCTTTGGTGGAGTAACCAAATCCCATATATTATTCCTTTTGAATTGATTAAGTTCTTCTTGCATAGCCAACAACCAATTTTCATCTTCAAGAGCTTTTTTTTTTGTTTTTGGGTTCCACTAGTGAGATGAAGGCTGAATTGCTCATGTGTTCATATGTCTTCCTCCTTGTTCCTAAACCATCACTCAAGCTGCCAATTATTTGCTCTATAGGATGATTTTTTGCTTTTTCCCATGTTGTAGTGCTAGGTATATGATCTTCTTCATCCAACGTTTCTTTTTCAATCTTGGATTCTATTTCTTCAACTCCATTTCCTAAAATTTCTGCATCATCATAAAAAAAAACCTTTCTCGGGGGTGAAATCATATCATCGAATTTAACATGAATACTTTCTTCGACACACTTAGTTCTATTATTATAAACTTTAAATGCCTTACTAATTAGTGAATAACTAAGAAACACACCAACATCAGATTTTGAATCAAATTTTCCTAAGTTGTTCTTTCCATTATTATGAATAAATACTTTACAGACAAAAGGATGAAAATATGAAATATTGGGTTTCTTACCTTTCCATAACTCGTATGATGTCTTGTTTTTGTCTCTTCTTAGATGCACTTTATTGATGACATAACAAGCGGTATTGATTGCCTCCATCCAAAAAGATTTAGGAAGATTATATTCATTCAACATTGTTATACTCATTTCTTCAAGTGAACGATTTTTCCTTTCTACTACATCATTTTGTTGTGGTGTTCTTGGTGATGAGAAATTGTGCTCTATTCTATATTTGTCACAAAGTCTTTCGAAAGGTTCACAATCAAACTCACCTCCGTGATCGGTTCTTATAACAACTATCATCAAGTTCTTTTCATTTTGAACTAACCTACACCACTTAGTAAACTCGTTAAAAGCATCACTTTTATTTACAAGAAATCTTACCCATGTGAATCTAGAGAAATCATCCACAATAACAAGAACATATAATTTACCACTTAGACTAGCATGCCTAGATGGTCCAATTAAATCCATATGAACAAGTTCAAGTATTCTAGATGTACATATTTCTTTCTTTGGTTTGAAAGATTCTCTAACATGTTTGCCTTTCAAGCAAGATTCACACAAGTGGTCTTTAACAAATTTTATTTTAGGTAAACCTTTTACAATGTCATTTTTAGAAAGTTTAGAAATTAAAGATAATGGTGCATGTCCTAACTTTCTATGCCATAAAAATGCATTTTCTTCTAATGTTACCAAACATTTTTCATTAAAAGAACTATCATCATGCAAATCAACAATATATGTATTTCCATGTCTCAAACCAATGAAAGCAACATTTTCATCTTTCGTAACCATACAATAAGATTACTCAAATTTAACATTAAAATTCATATCACATAATTGAGAGACACTTAGCAAATTATGTTTCAAAACATCAATAAGTAAAACATTGTCAATGGTAGGCAAAGGTTCCTTTCCCACTTTACCAACACCAATGACTTTACCTTTGTTGTTGTCTCCAAATGTGACAAATCCTTGATTCTTTGGTTTGATTTCTGCAAATAAGCTGTTGTCTACACTCATATGCCTTAAGCATCCACTATCAATATACCATGTGCTTGGTGGATTTTCATTCCTTGCTTGTATCTACAAAAGAAACCATATTGTACCTTTTATTGGTACCCAAGCCATTTTGGGTCCATTTTGGTTAGTCAAATAAACCATATTAGGAGGTGTTATACCTTTTGCCACCCAAATGTTCTTCATACTAATACATCTCCTAATACTTTTACATGCAATTTCTATATGACCATCTTTTAAACATCTAGCACATTTAGCAACTTTTCCATCTTTAGTAAATTTAGAAATCAAGGAACAATCTCTATCAAAGGGGTCATATCCTAAATCATGTTTAGAAATTGAATATCTTTGTAAAGACAACATCTTTTCAAATTTTTCATTTCCATTGGCAAACTTTCCAACCACATATGAAAACTCTTTTCTAAGTCTATCAAGTTCACTAGTTAGTTTTCTTTTTCAAAAAAGCTTGTAGAATGATCTTCCTTGTAGCATTCTAATTCATCAATAGTTTCATGCAAATCATTATTTTCAGTCACAAGATCTCGTATTTTCCTTCTCAATTTCTTGTTGATTTCAATAGCTTCTTCAAAATCAATTTGTAAAGCAGTAGTGAATCTCTAAGATATTGATCAATAATCATTACCTCATCCTCTTTTTCCACATTTCCAACACTCTTCATTGCTTTTCTTTTCTTCATAGCTTTTGGTCCTTTTTTCCATTATGTACTTCTTTCTTTCTTCATTTCTTCCACCACGTATTTCCCTTTTCCTATTCTTGAGTAGTCTTTTGAACTTTCTCAGGTTTCTAGCATAAAGTGCTAGTTCTTGATCTTCTTCCTCTTCATCTAATTCTTCATCACTTTTATCAAGACAAGAAACATTAGCTTTTAAAGCAATTGATTTTTGTGACTTACCTCTTCCTCCTCTTGATTTGAGAATGATCTCATTGTTTACGAGTGATCCCACCAAAGCATTGAATTTCAATCGATTGAGATCTTTAGACTCCATAATGGTTGTGACTTGTGAGTCCCATTCTTTTGGTAATAAATGAAGAATCTTTTTCACCTTCTCACTATCCATCATATGCTTTCCAAGGTTGTCCAATCTATTGATAATTTCTGTAAAATGCTCAAGCATAGTGGAAATAGACTCACCTTCCTTCATGACAAACATTTCATAGTCATGGAGAAGCATGTTGATCTTTGTTTCTCGAGCTTCGTTTGTTCCTTCATGAGTGATGCGTAGTCTCTCCCACATTTCTTGAGAACTAGTGCATGAGTTCACTTGATTTCTCTCCTCAACAGTTAGAGCACAATATATCAGCTTCATGGTTTTTGCGTTGATGTAGGTTTGCCTCCAATCATTGTCATCATATTCCAGTTCCGTCTTTACGTCACCATTTTTGTTCAATGGAATGTGTGGACCGAAGATTATGATCTTCCAATACTCCACTCCCTCGCTTATGATATGGTATTTCATAGGATTTTTCCAAGAAGAAAAGTTAGTACCATTAAAAAGAGGAGGGCGATTATTTGTGTTACATTCTTCCGCTAGGTTGTTGTGTGTCAAACTCAATGTGCCATCCCTTGATTTTTCTGCTCTGATACCAATTAAAAACGATCTAGAAGGGGGGTTGAATAGATCTTTTAATCTTTTTGCAAAGTGCTCCAAAATAAAGAGTTAAACCACATAAAACAAACAAACCAATTTAAACCACACAAAACAAACCAACCAATTTAATAGTAAAATAGTATAGAAGAGAGTCAAACACAATGTTTATAGAGGTTCGGTGCTTAAGACCTACGTCCTCTACCTAAGCTCCCACGTAGTATTTTGACAAAACTCTTTACTACACAATTTTTAGTTCAGTGTGAACTCTTCCAACTTGACTTGACTTCCGACTCAAGCTACACCTTACAATCGATCTGTTTTTCAGCACAAATCCTACCTTCCAAGTGATTCTCCTCTAATTACTCAACTCACAATAATCACAATGATAGAAATTGAAATAGTAAAGCTCAGTATAACTGAATACAATTGAATAAGCTAAGAGCAAATTTTGATCTTTGGTAAGTATGCTTCACTTTGAACTTGTATTCTTGATCCTTTGAAGTTCCATTATTTATTTGCAAGCTACCATATGTTTTTAGACGTTGTAGAAATTTTTTAGCCGTTGTAGAATGCTCCTAGCCGTTGTATGAAGATTTTTATTCCGTTTGTAATCAATTGGCTCAATCAGATATGTTCAGTTGCAATTGATAGTCAACTAGTCGGTATGTAATAGTCGACTAATGTATTATAGTCAACTTGTCTTCAAGGAATAGTCAACTTGTCTTCAAGGAATAGTCAACTAGTACCAACGTTTTTATGAAAATTTCATCTTTGCTCTTCAAATAGTCGACTAATATTATGATAGTCGACTAGTCCACTTATCCAACTGTCAGATCTACATGTCAATAGTCAACTTGCAACATGATGGTCGACTAGGACTTAGCTCCAACGTACATATCCCATATAATCTTCAATCTATGTTTGTTGAGATGCTGGTTTGAATTCTTCAATCTTAATTTGCACGTTGTTTATCTCTTGCACGTTCAAGTATGATACTCAATATTACAATCTTGATTTGCACAAATCCTTGATTCTTGATTTGTGGTGAACTAGAACATGGAGCTACAAATGGTATGCAGAAATCGGAATATAATTCAGTTTTTAAGATGTTTAAATTTTGGATAGAAGTTATGCATAGTGTATTGATTTGGACAAGAGCAGTTAAAAAATGTTTGAAGTATATCTTTCAAATCATTAAACCGAATTGAATGATTTTGATGTCATTAGAAACCTAAGAAAATGGGGGACATCTTCTGGAAGAAAGTGTTATGTTAAAATATTCAAGGGTACTGCTGGCAAGACACTTAAGTATAAAAGACATAAGGCATAATTAGAAGGGCAAATGAGACAATTCTCACTCATTAAGGGCATAATTGAAAGAAGAAGTGTTGTCTTGCTTATAAATGAAGAAGAAAAACGTTAATGGAAGGATAAGCAGAAGAGAACAACGAAAATAAGAGAGAAAGAGAAGAAGAAAAAAAGAGAGTGGGTTAGGTTTTAATTCTTCTTAGTCTTCAAAAAGATTTTGAATCTATCCAAGAAGAAAAAAAGGAAGAGGAAGAAAAGATCTTCCATTTGAGCTAAAGATCTCTTTATTTAGTGAAGAATCAAGGTAAGATCATTTTGGATCTTTTGGATTTTTGGAAGGATTCTAGTTCAGGGAGTTTAGAAAATAATTGGGTTTAAATATTCTAGAATCAATTTAAGTGATTTTGCATTATGGGATTTTCAATTGGATTCCTATTGGATGAAAATTTGGATATTTTGAGATCATATGAGGTTAGAAAAGAGATGATGAGAAATTGAGTTATGATATAAAGTAACCAAGTGTTCTTGAGGTGTAAGCTTATGAATAAGCTAGACACATGCAAAGGGTAAAGATTGAAAGAAGAATTTAGAAAGATTATGTACAAATGAAGTGTAAAGCTAAGTTAAAGATTGAAAGAAGAATTTATTGTTTGTTATTTGAAATTTTGTATTATATGACTATTGAATGATTATGTAGATGTGATTGCTTATGTTGGTTCTAGACAGAAGGTCCGATGATTGTGATGTTTGATTTGGATATTGAAGTGCAACCTGAATGTGAATTGGATGAACTATGTGTACTTAATGTGATTGTTAAATGTGTCCTAAATGAGCATTTGCATACGAATGATAGGGTGTCATTCAACTAAATGTTGAATGTCGGACTACGGTTCGATGATATGTGAATATGAATGAATGGGATTATGCAATGTGAGTGATGCATTCCATTTCATGAATGCATGAAACACAAATGAGTTGTGATCAGAGTAGCCACCGATCAGAGCTTAAAGCTCAACGAGTGAAAAAGAACCTCAAGCTCAAAAGTGATTCAGAGCCTCAGGCTCAACGTTTAATAAGCCCTATATAGGATAGTTATCAATGAGTCCTATAAGGGACAGTTTAGACATTCAGTCACAACAAAGTAACAAATGGAAAGTGAGTCTTATGTACACTGCATATGCATTATATGAGTGATTAAATTGTATTGAATATAGAGTGTGAAATGTGAAATGATGTGATTTATGTGTTATTTGATTGGGCGAGCCATCGATGATGGTCACTCACTGAGTTCTCAAAACTCACCCAAAATTTGCAATTATTTTTCAGGATCAAAAGAATACCCCGTTAGGCCAACGGAAGTATACCTACGACATTCAAGTGAAGGATAGAGGTCGAGGTCAGTTCACGTCTGCATTGCATTTCTCTATTTTGTATTGAATTGTATATTTCGCAAGTTTTTGTATAAATTTTTATTTCAAAATGACTCAAGTGTTTTATATTTGTGAAAGGGCCCAAATGGCTATTGAAAATTTTGTTGATGGTTTTGTGTTAATTGAAAATGGTTACGAATGAATGTGGGCCCAAATTGAGTATCGATTTCTGCATATTGTGTTTATGGTTCAAAAAAAATTATACCATTTTTTAAATGATTGAGTGTTTTAGCACGCCACCCTTGTGGGGCACGAACTTGGATATCACCCATCGATGTCGAGTTCGAGTCTTGCAGGAGCAGGGTGCTACAGCGAAGCCACTGATTTTCTTCCTCAACCACCCTACCGTTGTCTCTCCATTCACGCCATCCCATGACACTACTCTAGCAACAACAATTGATCCACAAAAAACCAGAAAATGCACACACGTAAGCAACACAAAAATCGCAACTTCAAATTTGGGTTTTTTGGATTTCTCTAGCCACAAAACACAACCATCGACTCCCTGCTACCGTCTCTCTATGGGCATTTATTGCCCCTAGCAACGCCAACCATTAGTGTCAATACCTTAACCAGTGGCAAGCTGCTGCTTGTGGGTCTCTCACTAGTGCTTCCATGGGCTGCCTAAACGACATCATGCATGGTGTTGTTTGAGCAGCATTAGTGGCATTGTAGGCAACCCACTAGATCACTGGATGCCAACAAATGGGCGATAATTGCCTACCTTTTTCAAGTTCTCGCAAACAACATGCAGAAAACTCAAACCTAAAATGCAACCAAAAAACCCAAAATGCATAACACTTAAAAATCAAACACAAACGTTAGATTTGAAGCAGCCAATCATACGCAAAATAATAAAAATGGGATGAGTTTCTCAAGCCTAACTTCCACAAGCATCATTCTAAAACTGCATACAACTTCTTGATTTCAGATGACCAAAAAAAGAGTAACTCCAACGCAAAAATCAAAGATTTAAAACATGGGAGTATTGTTTTCAGAAACGGTAGACATGTTATTCCAACAATATATGCATAATAAATTCCCAAACCATATTCCAAAATTTCAAAAAAATAATGATCTTTGGGTCTTTTAGGTTTCTGGGTTTCAATAGTTTAATATATTGTTTAACACTTAAACAATTTCAATTCCAAAATTCATCATTAATAGTGATCCAAAAATTTAATCAACTTGATGAATTAAAATCCTTCTTTAACACCACTGTTAGAAAACCAGGTTGAGATCTGATCCTGACCGCAACGGACTAATCACGAAACTTTTCGTGACTTTTGACCTCCCAAAAACCAAGATCTATGTAATTCTATAAAATGATCAACACAAAGTATAATAAAATAGAAATTTAATTTGTACCTTATTCTAAAACTTAATCTTTGTCTTATTGTATCCCTCGAACTGTTCCTGAAACTGATCCATCTCAACTACCCTAGCTGCATAAGTTTCCAGCCTCTAACGGTATCCACAAAGCAGACTGAGAGAACTCTGTAACTCTTACAAAGAGGGTTAAGCAAGAAGTACTAGCTCCATAGAGCTTAAGCCTATTTATAATAAACTTTGGACGTTTTAGTAATTTTAATTAAACTTTAATTGAAATTAAATTCTAATTTAAATTAAAATTTAATTAGAATTACAAATAATTCTAATTAAATACCAATTATGCCTATATAAGATTCAATATCTCATATTGATCCTTATTTATTACATAACTCATATTTAATTATAAAGTTTCTCAAACGTTACAATCAAGTCCAACTTGATTAAATTAACTTTGTTCTCTTCAACCCATTCTATATGTGAGACCCATTAGGTTCAAATATGTTGGCAATGATTATAAAATTTAATTTTAATTCATAATTAAAATAAGATAAATTAAAATTCCTTTTAATTTTTATTTAATTCTCCAATTAAATAATTTATAATCATAGATCAAGATTGGCATCTAGCAACGCATCATGACCACCCAAATATTTAGAAAAGTGAAAGTGGTTTTGACTAACATTGTGCATATTTTTTTCATATAATTCAATCATTTCATCATACAATGTTCCGATTAGACATAGAGTATGAAATTAATTTCTACTCTATTTTTAGTCTAGTCATATTAGTTCTCCGTCATTAGCTATCAATTCAATTAATGACATTTGTAAACTATTTACAAAGCATCATTTCACCTTGGCCATGAATTTCTTGAATTAATACTAACCGAGAACAATGAAACATTCTCCGTAATTAGTTTAGGGTAATGAATCATATCTTGATCACTTAATTATCTCCATATAGTTTATACTGCATCCAATGACTACCAATTAAATGACCTATGATTAAATAAATCATAAGTAGTATCAAAACATAGCAATCGTCATACAAGATAACTTTGATGACATCAAATCAAAGGATCACTTATACAATCATCACAATGAAAATTCCATAAACATACAATTAATGTTCCAAATGAATTTCTCATTTCGGGCCTGTTCAGTGAACTTGTTCTCTAGTAAGCACTCACACGTTTGTTTAAGCATCTTTATACTTTACCCTATGAGATCGACTTCTTCCCTCTTAAGAGAAAAAAAGTGTGCTAATCTTTTAACGTTTTGTTAATGTCCAATCTTAATAGAACAATAACTAGGAACATTTAGAAATAATACATATGTAACATCTCATCACCGATGGGAAGGGTAGAATAGTAATTTTGAGTGGTCAATGGGTGTTTAGACATGCCTTTACATGTTCATGCATAATATAGCATCCGCATACATGTGAATAGTGAATTTTGCACATGAAAAATGACTGTACATGCATTCATGATATTTTTCGGTATATTTGTTAATAAATGGGATTGTTATAAAAAAATGTGATTTGTGTGCTTGAAAATTGAGTTAGAGAGGGTCATTGAAGTTTGAGAATTTTTAGTGAATTTTAAAAAAAATTTGGAAATTTTGGGAAAATTTTCAGACTAAGAAAAATGCCATGTGGCAGACTGCTTATTGACTGGTAGAAAAAAAAATATGTCCAATGGCACTGGAAATTTAGATACATGATTTTAGGATTTCTAAATTTGAGGAGAAATTGAAGTAAATATTGGAATTGAATTGGAGAGAAATTAGGTGACCTTGTAAAAATATGGCATGTGACAAGTGACACTTGTCACTTGCCCAACATGCCACCATGCATTCTTTCATTAAAACCCACCCCCTCCCTTTTTGATCTATCTTTCTCGATGTTTCTTCTTTTATAAGGGTTATTGGTGATTAAAGTTAGAATTTTCTCTCATTCTCGTAGCTTCTTCTCTTCCTTGTTCTTCTTGACTTGGTGACCATCTTTTCCACTCTTTCACTTTGCTTGCTCTTCTTTTGGTCATTAAAAATCCAAACCTCACCCCCTCAAGTTGATGATGATGATCGTGTATGGTGGAGAGAGTTAGAGAGTTTGTGAGATTTTGAAGATTAGAAGATTTGGAAGCTTGATTAGGTAAGAATATGTTATAAATGATGGTTTTGTAGTTAAATCAATTATTTGTGATGTTATTTAAATAAATTGCATGGAAATTGTGTTTGGTGTACATGGGTATGTAACTTGCTTGTTTGATTGATGATTGATGAGGTAGAATTTGAGGAATGTAAATTAGAGATGTTTTAGATGTTTTGTAAGTGAAATCATGTTTAGAAAAGTGTAGGAAAATGATGGATGATGGATTGTATGTTGCTGCCATTTTGTGTATAAATGTTCAAGTGGAGGTTTTGCTTTGATTGTGGTTGCTATATTGCATAAACTGAGTGATTATTGGTATAGAATTGGTATGGAAGTGATAGAAGGTGAGTTAGGTTGAAAAGCTGGAAATTGGATTTGTGTATGTGTCAATGATTTGGCCATAAATTCTTCTATAATTGTCCAATTGAGATGATTTTTAGCTTGAATTAAACTAGAGGTTTTTTTGTTATATTTCTTGTGAAGGAAGTGATGTTCAATTTTGGCTTGAAGAATTCCAAATGTTGACTTGAATATGTCAATGTGTGTAGGGATGAATAGTGCACCTTTAGTGACACTAAAGTTGAAATTGCGATCTAAAACTTTGGGAATTTTTCTGGGTTGAATGAGGCTGATTTTGCTAAATTGGTCTTTATGAAAGTTGTATCTCTACTTGAGAGCTTTCTATCGCCATAAAATATGTCATTTTTCGACATTGGAGTTGCTAGTTAAGAGTGATTGAACTTTGCTTATGGTTTAGGTGAAGGAAAACAGGGCAGCCACAATCATGTGGGAATTTGACCTAGGTAGAGGTAGAATTTGCTTTTAATTTCTTCATTAAAGTTGCAGAATGTGTTCTGATCTTTCCATTGATATAAAACATGGAAATTTTGGACAATGCGATAGGAAGTTATGATTTTTAGAAGATTGGGGTACTGTTTAGGATGACATATATTGGGCAGTAACTTTGATTGGGATTTTGACTCCTTTAAAGGTGGAATTGGATGCCAAATTTGTCAAATTTGGACTTCTGAGTGAAAAGTTATGCATGTTGGAAGAAGAGAGAAAATAAGTGGAAAAATGAAAAAAAAATGGTAAAAGGCAGCCTTGTGGGCACGACGGCTCAAAAAGAGTCGCCTCGTAATCACGAGCTATCGCGATCGTGAGCCGCTTATATGGGTGAGCAGCTGACTCGAGAGCCGGCCGGCCAGCGAGCCGAGCCGTGCCTGCTGGCTCACCCTCCCTTCCTCCGCTATTTTGCTTATAACTTGGCCATTCGACCTCCGATTGACCTGATTTTTGAAGCGTCGGATTTAGAAGACACTCTTATACCTCTATAAGAATTTGTATATTTTGATATCAAATTGAAAATGATGGATTGAATCAAAGTGTGAGAATCAATTAAACGAGTATGAGGTGATTATTTTCGGAACATCCGTTAGGGTTTTAGCAATACCTTGACCTATAGAAATCCAAATTGAGTAATTTTGATATCTATGGATTTCTGAAACATAGGAGAACATTTTAGTAAAGAGAGGTTGCCTAGGTTACCTGATGTTAACGGTCTCATTGATCAAGAACAGTAGACCTGAAATATGTGTTTCAGAAAAATTGAAATATCTCAATGAGTAATAAATTGCAAGTTAAATGATTTTATGTGGTTTAAACCTAGGAATAAATGAGTTTTAATACGGGAATGGTTTTGTGATGCAATTTATAGAACAATACCGGGATTGTCATGAATATGCATTATACATATTTTTGTTTCAGTCATGTGCATTATTAAACGCTTATGATTGTACAAATTGTGACGTATGTCTATCTTGCATAAATGAGTTGTGCAGGCTAAATGGCCGCATTTAGGCGTTTCCAGAAACGAGAAGCAAATGCTAATCTGGAGCGTACTGTGAGTAGATCGAGATGGTCTTATTTCATTCTTTGTTCTGTTTTGTTTCATTTTGCATAAATTAATTGCTGAATGTGATTGATTGTATTAGGTTCTGGACAGGAGGTCCGATGATTATGATGTTGATTTGGATATCGAAGTGCTACTTGAATGTCAATTGGATGAACTATGTGTACTCAACGTGATTGATAAATGTGTTCTGAATGTGCATTATATGATTGATAAGTGTCGGATTACAGTTCGATGACAAATGTGTTTTGAATGTGCATCTGCATATATAAGAGAGTGTGCTTCTCAACTCTACTGTTGAATGTCAGACTACGGTCCGATGACGTGTGAAAGTGAGTAAATGGGAACATGCTAATGTGATTGATGCATTTCATTGCATAAGTGTATAAAATATAATGGTTGTTGTGATCAGATGAGCCACCGATCAAAGCTTAAAGCTCAACGAGTGAAAATGAGATTCGAGCTCAAAAGTGAATCAGAGCCTCAGGCTCAACGTTTAATGAGCCCTGTATCCCCCAAGTGGATAAGGGTCAGTTATTAATGAGCCCTATGTGGGACAGTTTAAGCACTCGGTCACAAAAAAGTAACAAATGAAAAGTGAGTCTCACGTGCATTGCATATGCATAATATGAATGATTAAGTGTATCGAATGTGAATAATGTGAATGTGAAATAATATGAATGTGAATTAATATGAAATGTGAAATAAAGTGAGATGTGCGAATTATGTGTTGTGTGACTGGGTGAGCCATCGATGATGGTCACTCACTGAGTTTGCAAAACTCACCCAAAATTTGCAATTATTTTTCAGGACTCAGAAAAATATCCCGTTAGGCAACGGGAGTATATCTATTACATGTGAGAGAAAGAAGAGGTTGGGATCAGTTCGCGTCTACATTGTGTCTCTTTATTTTCACATTGAATTGTATTTTCCGCAAATCATTGTATTTTGTGTATTTGCATATATTATTTGTGTATAACTTTCCGATTGAAAAAAATAAATGGGGTTTTGCAAAAGAAATTGATCAAAGTGTAATATGTTTTGTTTTTGGAATGGGCTAATCGAACTTTTGGTATGTGAAAAACAAAATTGGAAACTACTATAAATGAAAATGTTTCTGAATAAAAGTGGGCCCAAATTTACGATTATTGATTTTCATGTACGATTGAAACAAAAAAAATTTTATACTGAGTTTCTGACGAACTAAGTGATGTAGCACGCCACCCTCGCGAGCACGGACTTGGATATCACCATCGATGTCGAGTTCGAGTCATGCAGGAGTGGGGTGTTACAACATAAATGCAATATGAATCTCATAATTATAATCTCATAGACTTTATCATATACATCTAAACATGCACATGATAAAGAATGCTTTTAAATAATCTACTTAATTACTTAAAACTCAATCCCTATCATCCCAATTCCCGTTTAAAAATGTTAAGCCTTTTAATTCATTTAATGCTTTTAGATAATGTTTCGGTTAAAGAAAGATAGCATTTAATGCTTCTCAAAAGCCCTTTTCATTCATTTAATGCTTTTAGACAATGTTTTGGTTAAAGAAAGAAAGCATTTAATGCTTCTCAAAAGCCTTTTCATTCATTTTATGTTGTTAGATAATGTTTTGGTTAAAAAAAAAGAAAGCATTTAATGCTTCTCAAAAGTAGATAAAATGATATCATCTCTTTCTCTTTCTTATTGTCTGAGAGGTACACCTAACCGTAACCACCTATAACCCTATGCATGGTTATTCATCCCTCTCACAACTCGGTTCTATTATATCTCACCCATCTATTCTTAACTATTCGTGACTTTTCTCACTCTGCAATTTTCGATTGAGTTAGAAAGGGAAATACAAAAATAGGAAGATAGTTATTGTTGCTGAGCACATTATTTTCATGCTGGAAGAAAGGATTTTGAGTATAGATGTTGTTGGGATCTCGATATGGAGGAATGGAGGAACGGATTTCATGTTGGGTGCAAATCTTGTGTTGGTTAATGTATGAGTAACTCTACTTGGAGGACTCCATTGCAAAGTGCATTCTTTCTAGTAATTCTCCAATTATATTAAGGTATAGATATTTATTCTTTTAAGTATGAGAAGAAAATTTTTTAATTGAAATTTTTAGTTAGATGCATCAATTATATGAAGCATAAAAATTGGTTTGCACAAACATGCATATATATGAGGCTTAAAATTTTAAAAATTTTCACTTGTATTTTACCTAAAAATGTGAGGTCAATAGGTTACAATAATTTCTTTCACAAGTTGTTGTGCAAAACTGGAGGCATAGGGGAATGCAATATAGGTCCCCTTTTGCCCTATAATCTATCTACTGTAGGTATAATTATGTTGATTGTAAATAAGTTTACTGATTTAAGAAGATGATGAATTATCTATTATATATTTTCTTTTAATATATTTTATCTTATTTCTATCATCTCTTTTTGGTCAAACTTTTAACCAAGGTCTTAATTTTAACTCATATAATCATGCTTATTAAATTTTCAACAAAAGAGGACTTGTTATATTTTCAATTGCCTTGGTATATCAATAGTTTCAAATAAGAGGAGGTTTTTAGTATCAGAATTTGACGCCTTTTATCTGTGACCTATATATCCTATTATATAAGGGATCTTAATCCTTTGCAGAAAGGTTTTTTCTTTACAAACACATCAAAGTTCTCTATTAGAAGGATAGAAGAGGTGTTGTTAAAGTGTGTTCTTTGTGTAATTGGAATGAATTTCATTTTGCAAAAGATTAATTGCATCAGAATTTCATTTCTATCTCCAATTTTTTTGTTCTGCCTTCTTTGTAAATCATGTTTATGTTCTTTTTTCTTTTTTTGTTTATGATTTTCATCTAACTGCTAGAACTATTACTTTCTATTTAGTTTTTCATCTTTTTTCTAGGACTATTAGTTTAATAATGCTTTATAAAAGGTTCCTTCTTTGAAAAAAGATCAAAAGTTCTGGTTTAGAATAAAGGAATAGGTGCTCTTATGGTAGAGTGAATTTCATTTGGTAGAAGATTCATTCTAAGTGATGATGTGAGAAATATAGTTTGTATATCTATTGTGAAGATATCAGGTTGTTATATATGTTCTTGCTTTTGTATAACTACTAAAACTGCCTCAGAAGACAATGGATCATGTGCAATCAACATAGATTTCTGCCTGTAGTTTCAAGGAGAAACTAGTGTGGTATGAAGAGTGAAGTTATGAAGTCCAATGGCAAAAATTATTTTCATCTAAAAGAAAATCAGACTCCACTATTGAAGGAAAATGCATCAGGTAGTCAAATAGAAAGTACAACTGCTACTAGTGTTTTAGGAGGTACAATGACAATCTTCATGCAAATTTAATAGATCTATATATGATGTGCACATTGCATTAGTTCTATTTTACTTAAAGCATGTCCATTTTTGCTCACATTCAACTATTGTGTTATTTTTGTTAGCAGTTCATGGAAATATTATCAGAAATTGTTGTTTACCACCTTCCTCTTCAATTCTTACAAATCAGCACCTTTTGAAAAGAAGAATATCATCTATTCAAACTTATTTACAGCATAATGGTGTTACACCAATTTCTGAAGAAAAAAAAGAAAAAAAAGAAACCAAGCATCCAGTTTTTCCAAGAGCAATTTAACAAATTTTGCATTCAACCAGAGGCGTCCATTTACAGATCTTTCAAACTATGCTAAGAACCTTTTCAAAGATTTTAACTCATTAGCTGTTATAGGTTTGTCAATGTTAGATTGTATATAACAAATGTTATATTTTGTTGTAAATTATTCAATTTCATATTCTTTCTTTTATGTTTAGAGGAAGTTGGTTGCTCAAACAAACGGCTTAAATCAAGGGAAAATTTGGAAGTAATAGCCTTCCTTACATTCCATTTGTTGCAAGTTCACCATGTTTAATCTCCAAAAGAACTCAAAATGCAAATCTATTAGCAATGAAGCCAGGAGGACATGTTATTAGAAGTATGGGTAAATGTAGTGCTATAACTTGCAATTGCAAAATTCATGACAAAATTGAGGCTTCAAACATTGCATGTGAAATTGGATTGCTAGATTGAAATGTTCCACTAGAAGATTATACTAATAATGAAACCAATGACATTACTAATCTTATGTTAGAAGATTCACAATCTGAATTATCAGATGACATTGGTAGCACAATAGATAATAATGTGAATGGTATGGATATAATTGTAATTATGCTAAATTAATTATCTTTCAAAATTTTGTTGTAATTTTTTTTTCTTCTTTGTTTTAGCTATTGTAAATGAATTGAATGGTGCATTTATTCAACAAGGTACAGTTGAAACATTTAATTTTTCTATTTATATAATTTTGTTAAGACATTGTATTAATTTTGTTTCTTCAATGTACTTATAGGGTATTACATAATTGAATTTATTTATTATTATTGTTGTTGAAAGTGATGATGTAAACTATGCAACTGAGATTAATGAAGATGATTGTATTGAAGAAAGCACTTACTTTGCACATAAAGGTTTAATATCTCAGAGGTTGTTTAACGTCTTTTGCATAACTTGTGTTTGCCTTAGTTAATATTAGATTTATTTTTCTTTTACAAAATATATTGATCTTGGTGACCCTGATTGTGTCTACGCTTATCTTAAATGTGGTACTATGAGAGGATTCAGAAATGTTGGGCCCCGAATTTTTTTTAATGATGTCATTAAGCATAAATTGTGTTAATTGTGTGATTATGGCTTAGTTTGATTAAATTGGGAGTGTTAGTGGATAATTGAGATTAAGTTGAGTTTTTGCGGTTTATATGGGAATTAAAGGATAAATATGTTTGAGGGTATTTTCGGAAGATTGCTTAGGTTGGATTGGGTTAAGGCTTTACAAAGAGGGGTAACTTGGTCTTTGTCCCCCTTTAGACTTAAGAAAGAGTTAGAAGAATTAGAAGGAAAGGAAAAGAAGAGGAAAGGAGAAAAGAGAGGGGACAGTGTCGTAGCTTGAGGAAGAAGGAAAAGAAAAGTGAGTTTTTGATCCTAGTGATTTTCGACAGATTTGAAGCAATTTTTTGGTAAGTTTGAGTTCATTCCATTGTATTGTGGTTAGATTAAACTCTAAGATGGATTGAATGTGTTAGAATCGGTGGTTTAGGGTTTAAAGGCAAAAATGGATAGATTTCTTTGGGTTGATGATTTTGTGCCTGTTTTTAAGTTGTTAATGGGTTAGAAATGTAGTATAGGACTTGAATCAAGGTTTAGATGTGTTGTATGTGCTTAAGGGAAGGATTGAGGTTGGAAAAATTTGGAAAATCGAGGTTGGAGGCGTTCTCGAGACCAAAGACGTTCTGACGTCTTGAGAAAGCTGCACGCCTTGACGACGCGAGAAGAACACGCCACGTCGTCGAGAGAGGAGAACTGCTTGTGACGTCGAAGAAGGAGCACGCTGACGACGCGAGAAATGGTGCCTTGTGACGCACACTTGCTCGCATCTTTGCGGCGAGACGGCCGTTCATGCATGGTGATCCGTGACCTCGTCATGACAAGCGCCTTGTTTTCAGCAAAGATGAATTTTGGTATTTTAGTTATAACATGGGCTGTAGATGTCCAAATTAGGTGATTTTGGATTTGTTGTGAGCTATAGATATAGAGCTGCAAGTTTTATGAAGAAGGAAAGTTCGGAATTTGCCTCTTAGGATTCGGGAATTTAAGTGGAAGTCGAATGTAGACTTTTAATGCTAGGACTTTTGATTATCAAGCTTTTTTGAATATTTCTTTTGGATATTGTTTGAATGGAAACTTAGTTTGTTATAGGAAACCAAGCCGACCTGATCCAATTGCAAGAGGAAGGACAACTGTGAGTTGGATTCTCGAGCGATATTAGGTGGGTAATATATTTATGGTTGTTGTGTGTATGGGCAATATGTGTATGCTTGTTTGCATGTGTGTGACACTGCTTGTGTTGAATTATAAGAAATATTGAAAATGCATTGTGATCTTGATTATGTACTGCCTTGATAGGCATTATGGCATTTTGCAAGAATGAAAAGAATGAAAAGTATGAAAGCTTTGATAAAATGCTTTGAGCATGAAACGAATTGTTATGTGTTTTGTTTGGGTGAGAGAGTAACGGATCGTTAGTCACGTGCACGTTGACGTATAGCCTTTTCCCGGCTGCCCGCTTGAGGCCACGAGATCCTGAGAAATCAAACTCGGATAGTTTACGGTATAAACTTCAGTTTATTCGGATCGTTTTACGGAACTCTCGAACCATTTGTGTGCATTCATTATTGGTTTGTTGGGTATGATGCATGATGAATTGTTATATTGTGTAATCATATGACATATTCTTGTGAGGATTGTAAATTGATAGATTGATGACTTGCTATATTCTTGTGTATATATATATATATATATGTATATGCTTGAACGTGTGGCTCGTTGCCAATGGCTATAAATGTATATGCCTTTGAGCTTATGACTCCCTTTATCTCCACTCCTCGGTGCGAGCAGGCGATCATTGATCTTGCAAGGCATCGAAAACTCCAAGATAGTTAGGAGCTTTGTATTAAGTTAGTATTTTGGTTGGCCCTCCGAGCATATCATCATGGAGCATTTTCATGTATTTTGGATTTAGACTTTATTCTGTATTATGTATGGTTGAGAATACTTGTTGAATTTCTCCGAATGATAATGACATGATGGCTTATATAATGGGGACGATTAATGCATGTTTAGAATGCATGTGTAGAATGTGTGTATGTATGGGTATATGTTTGTGTGAATCGAAATTATGTATGGATGTTGGGATCGGGTCCGACGTTTGGGAGCTCGTCGCTGGCGCAGCCCGAGGGGCCACCTTGGGATTGGGGATCCAGGACCCGGGCCCAACATGTTTGGTATCAGAGCATTAGGTTATGTTTCCTCGGCTTAGAATGCATCGTAGGATGAATTGTGTGCTATATGCTTATTTGTTGCATTTGATTGATTGCATTCAGTGACATGCATATCATGCATACATGTAGGAATCAAGATTGGCACGTAGCTAATCCTTAGTGTTTATCTGTGAAGGAGTACGATGTCACCTCATAGAAGGACACGAGGAGTTATGCAAGGATTTGTTGCACCTGACTCTCCATTTGGAGAGGAGAGGGTGATAGTCGGTAGCGCCGAAATCTTGAGGCTTCGTAGGGCTAGGTAGTGAGCCCTTCCATCGCAGATGCAAGAGTCGTCGATTATCACGAGAGCAAGTGCCTCTCTGGATCGAGGTTGTTCGAGCATTCACCCAGCGTTTGTTCGGGGCTATGGGTCGATGCCTGACCTACCTTGATCCCAGCAAAGAAGGAGAGCGATTCGACAAGTTGAGGAAATGCAGGCGGTGGACTTCTATGGGACCCTTGATCTGAGGAAGCCGAGACACAGTTGCGAAAGACCGAGAGAGTCTTGGATCAGATGAAGGGTGAGGATGACGAGAGAATCATTTATGCTGCAAGTCTGCTTCAGGGGGATGCTCTGCATTGGTGGGAGACTGTGCCAGGGAGTCAGATGAGACCAGTAGGGTTGGCATGGCAGGACTTCCTTGCGGCTTACCGGAAGAAATATCTGTCTGAGGTGTACATTCAGCAGAAGTAGAGGAGTTTCAGTCTCACCTGAGAGGAGATGTGATTAAGCGAGTATGGCGTCGGTTCACTCGATTAGCGGTATGCTTGAATCGATGTTGAGTGAGGCTGCTAGATGTCGCCGGTTTGAGTGGGGACCGCATTTGGCCATCAGGGAGAAAGTGATAGTGCAGAACTTTTGTAACTTTCAGCAGTTGGTTGAGGCAGACGAGGTTGAGAACATAGAGAATATCGAAGTGCGAGTTCACGGAAAAGAAAGGAAGAAGCGATTCAAGAGGGAGGTAGTAATAGTACTCCTATACCCGAAAGGAGTGCCAGGAGCTTCCCTGTGCAGTCCGAGGAGAGGATCAGTGGTGCAAGCTGATCTCGACCTATGAAGACTTCTACTATTTCTTACCAAACGTCAACGGTGGGCGGCAGTAGAAGGGGAGATGGGGATAGGTCATTTATTCCGAAGTGTGAGCACTGCGGGAGACCCCATAGAGGAGAGTGCTACAGGTTGACAGGAGTTTGCTTTAACTGTGGGGAGAAGGGGCACATTGCTAGATAGTATCCTCAACCTCCGCGACAAGAGAGAAGCCAAATGCAAGCTTCCAGGAAAACAGAGACTGTGGGACATAAGACTTCTACAGAAGTGGGCAGTTCTGATGCAGCCAAGAGAGTGAGCATTCCAGGGAGACCGAGGGGGTAGGCACCAGCTAGGGTGTTTGCGATGAATCGGGAGGATGCAGAGACCACTCCGGATGTTGTCACTGGTATGGTTAGATTCTTTTCTGATGATGTGATTGCCTTGATTGATCCGGGTTCTACTCATTCGTTTGTTTCTTCGAGTAGACCTGTGTGTGATAGGAATTTGAGCCCTTTGGATACTCGCTGATGGTGAGTACTCCAATCGGTCAGTATATTATTATCAGTCAAATGTATAGAGGCTGTGAGCTGTGTATTGGCGGGGAACTTCTAGTGGTGGACTTAATGCCACTAAAAATGGGAGGATTGGATGTGATTTTGGGTATGGACACGTTAGAAAAGTACAATGCCCGTCTGGATTGTAAGCAAAAGACAGTAGAATTTGAATTGGATGATGGCAGAAGAGTGGTGTATACTGGGGACAGAAAAGCAAGTCCGCCCAGAATTGTTTCATCTTTGACAGTAGAGAAGATGATGAGGAAGGGATGTGAGACATTTTTGGCCTATGTGGTAGACACCAGAGAAGATAGAGGGAAGCTTGAGGATATTCTAGTAGTAAGGGAATTCTCGGATGTCTTTCCCGAGGAATTGCCAGGACTACCGCCGGCTAGAGAAATTGAGTTTCCTATTGACCTTCTTTCAGGTACTGCACCAATTTCAATTTTGCCTTACCGGATGACTACGGCGGAATTGAAAGAGCTTAAGGAGCAATTGGAGGATTTGTTGGAGAAAGGGTACATAAGGTCGAGCTCTTCACCTTGGAGAGCTCCGGTCCTTTTTGTAAAAAAGAAAGATGGATCGTTGAGGATGTGTGTAGACTACCGGAAGCTGAATCAGGTCACGGTGAAGAACCGATATCTGCTTCCACGCATTGATGATCTTTTTGAGGGGCTAAAGTCTTCTCCAAGATAGACTTGATATCGGGTTACTATCAGTTAAGGATAAGGGGATCGGATGTGTCAAAGACTGCTTTCAGGACACGATATGGGCATTTTGAGTTTTTGGTTATGCCTTTCGGATTGACAAATGCCCCTACAGCCTTCATGGATTTGATGAATCGAGTCTTTAAGCCATTCTTGGACCAATTTATCATTGTCTTTATTGATGACATATTGGTCTATTCCAAGGGTGATAAGGAGCATAAAGAGCATTTGAGGATTTCTTTGGAGACATTGAGGAGAAATGAGTTGTATGCTAAATTCGATAAATGCGAATTTTGGTTAAGGGAAGTTACATTCCTTGGACATGTGATCTCAGAACAAGGAGTGCATGTGGATCCAAAGAAAATAGAAGATGTGGTGAATTGGGAAGCACCGAAGAATGTAGCAGAGGTGAGGACTTTTCTGGGTTTGGCAGGTTACTACAGGAGGTTTGTGGAGGGATTCTCCATGATATCCGCTCCGATGACTAAGTTATTGAGGAAGAATCAGAAGTTTATCTGGAGTGTTGAGTGCTAGAAGAACTTTAAGGAGCTCAAGTACAGGTTGACGAGTGCTCCGATTCTGATTTTGTCTTCCAGAGATGAGGGTTATACCGTGTATAGTGATGCTTCTAGGAAGGGTCTTGGTTGTGTATTGATGCAGGGAGTCAGGGTGATAGCTTATGCTTCGAGGTAGTTGAAGCCATATGAGTTGAATTATCCGACACATGATTTGGAGTGGGCAGCGGTGATCTTTGCCTTGAAGATTTGGAGGCATTATCTGTATGGAGTTCAGACAAGGATTTTTACCGATCATAAAAGTCTCAAGTACTTATTGAGCCAGAAGGAACTGAATTTGAGACAGCGATGATGGATCGAGTTGGTTAAGGATTATGATTTGCTGATTGAGTATCATCCGGGCAAGGCCAATGTAATGGCGGATGCTTTGAGTAGGAAGTCTTCAATTGCTCATGTTCGGACAGTCTATCTTCCTTTATTGGAAGAAATGACCAAGCTTAAGATAAGCTTGAAGCAGGAGGAGCCAGATTGCCTTCTAGCTAACTTCCGAGTGAGACCGATACTCAGGGAGAAAGTTAGGGAATTGCAGGCTCAAGATGCAGATTTGAGCAAGCTTCGAGATGAAATTCAGAATGGTAAGATTTCTGAAGTGGTAGTGAGTGATGGCGGACTTATGTGATGGGGAGCAGGTTGTGTATCCCGGATGTCCGGAAGTTAAGAATGAGATTTTGGATGAAGCACTGTCGCCTTATGCCATGCATCAAGTAGCACCGGGATGTCTGAGGATTTGAGAGAGCATTTTTGGTGGAAGGGCATGAAGAGGGATGTAGCAGAGTATGTGAGTAAGTGTCTAGTGTGTCAGCAAGTCAAAGCTGAACACCAAGCACCTTCAGGCAAGTTGAGGCCATTGTCCATCCCGAAATGGAAGTGGCAAAGGGTGACCATGGACTTTCTGATGGGTTTGCCTAAGACCAGTAGGAGGCATGATGCCATTTGGGTTATTGTGGATCGGTTGACGAAGTCAGCTCAATTTTTAGCGATTAGACAGACTGATTCTTTGCTTGTGCTAGCAAAGAAGTACATCGATGAGATAGTGAGATTGCATGGGATTTCAAATTCCATAGTTTCGGACAGGGACCCTCGGTTTACTTCGAGATTTTGAGGCAGCTTGCAGGAAGCTTTAGGGACTAAGTTGAATTTTAGTACAGCTTTTCACCCTCAGACGGATGGTCAATCTGAGAGGACCATTCGGACACTTGAGGGAATGCTTAGGGCATGTGTTATGGACTTTAAAGGAGTTTGGGATGAGCATTTGCCATTGGTCGAATTTGCTTATAATAATTCGTACCATTCGAGTATTCAAATGGCTCCATATGAGGCTTTATATGGGAGGAGATGTAGGACTCCGATTTGTTGGGATGAAGAAGGAGAGAGGAAACTGGTAGGACCAGAATTGATTCAGACAACAGTTGAGAAAGTCAATTTGGTTAAGCAGCGACTTAATGTAACATCCCACTCCGACGGGAAGGGTAAAATAGTAATTTGGTCAGTAATGAGAGTGATTAGGACTGATTTGGCATTTTTATGCATACTGATATTTGTGAACAGTGAATTTTTGCACATGAAAAATAACCGTACATGCATTCATGATATTTCCCGGTATTGGGTCTAAATGGAATTTTATTGTGAATAATATGGAAATTGTGTTTGAAAAATTTATTGGAGTGAATTTTTGTGTGTTTTATATTTTTAGGGAAGTTCAGGAATTTTTCTGGAATTTTTCGGGGTACTTGCCCGGACCGGAAAATTTCTAACTGACTGACTGAGTGGGTTTCCTGTATTAGAAATTTCTGTCTAATGGCACTGGAATATTGGGTACATTAAATTGGGACTGCAATTAGAGCCATTGGCATTGGATAAATTAAATTTTTCATTTTTTTGTTACAACCTTATTAATTTAAATTTCCTTCTTTTCTTATTAACATGTCATGACACTCTTTAGCCCTTTTAATTAGTTTCGATTCTTCCATTTGGAAAGAAAAAAAAGTGAACAAAATTTGGCTTGCTTCCTTTCACCGTAGCTTTCCTCTCTTCTCCTTCAATAGTTTCTCCTTCTTAGCTCGTTGGAGTTGCTACTCTCTTTGTTCTTCCTTGCATGCTTATAAGCTTAAACCTTCTCCCTCCTTACTATGATGATAACCATGCATGGGGTTGAGAAGTGAGGAAGTAGAGTGGTTGAAGAAGTGAAGAGTTAAAGCTTGATTAGGTAAGGTTTATGCTAAGCTTTCATTATGTTCTTTCATATGGTTGTTAGAAGCATTTATTGTGATTTTTATGTTCATTAATGTCATGGAATTTTGGAGATTTATATTCAAGTGAATGTATGAATGATCTAGTGACTGATTTCTTGTCCATTTGGATGCTTAGTAATGTGTTATTGGTATTGAAGGTGATAGGATCTAAGGTTAGTATCAAAACTAGAAAATTGCTTTTGTACTGATTACACTGTTTTCATCATAAATAATGGTGTTGTTATGTAATTGAGGTGCGGTTTGTGCCAAATGAAACTTTAGTTGATTGGCTACAATTTTGTGTGAAATAGGTGTTGTCTAATTGTAGCTCTAAGAGGTTGAATTTTGGCTTGGAAAATCAGAGACATGAGTGTGTGAGCGATGCACTTGATGATGACCTAATTGTTTTGATGATTTTTCTAGATTACTTTAGAAGGAATTGGTGAAAATGGTCTTAATGAAAGTTGAAGCCTATCTTGTTAGCTTTCCATTTACACTGATTTTGCAATTTTTCGATATGTACGTTGGGAGTTATGAACTGTTAACTAATGACTGACTATGTGCATTATGTTGGAACCTAGCCATAAGTGTAGGTTTTGTGAGTATTCTGATTGGAAGCAAATTTAGAGATTTCTGTGATTTGAATTGGCACAAATGATCTTCTATAAAGTTGTAGAGGAAGCAATTTTTTTGAAAATGAGATATAGTATGTTAATTTTGGAAAACAGAATTGGGACTTATGAATTTTCAAAGATTGGACTGAAGTTAGGTCATTGACTAGTGGTCAGGGAAGAAACTTACATGACAGTTATGAGTTTGTTAATGATGGAATTGGATTCTGAGTCCTTCATGAAAATTTAAGTATGAGCTCTTATCTTTCCAGTGATATAAGGTAGTGATTGTTTTGACATTTTTGCTAGGAGATATGGTGCTTTGAAATGTACTGTTCAGATTGGGAAATTCCAGTGAGCAGATGCTTTGGTGACTTTTTTGGCCTAGTTAGCAAATGAATTTGATTTCAGGTTGTTCATGAAAGTTGTAGATAACATTGGGATCTTTCTGAGCATATTTATTGTGTAATTTTTGATAAAGTAAATGAGAAGTTATTAAATTTACAAGATACTGTACTGTTTTAGAACCCATTGACTGGGCAGTAACTTTGATTGCATTTTTGACACCCTTAGAGGTGAAATTGGCTTTTGTATCTTTCATAAAACTTGTAGATCTCTCTTTCCTCTATGAAATAGATACCAAGTTTGACCAATTTGCAATTCGGAGCAAGGAGTTATGAGTTGTGAAAGTTGGGATGTCGGTGAACGTTTGTCCAGAATTGCCATTGTAGTAGCATAAGTCGACTTGCACCCTCAGATAAGTCGACTAGAACATACACAGTAGCATTAGTCGACTAGGATTCTCAGGCAAGTCGACTAGGATCATATATTTTCCTTCTTTTGCTCATAATTTTTCCGTCCGACATCCGATTGACCTGATTCTTGAGGCATCGGATTCGTGAAATGTTAAATTTCATTTTATAAGAAATTGGGAATTTTTGGACGGGAAATTGATGTGGGTCCAGGTAATGATTCTTTGGTCACTGTTTTATTTATTTTTAGACTTATAGAGGTCCGAATTGAGTACTGTCAGTGCCGTTAGATTTCTAATTTTTAGACAGATTTTTGGTGATTGAAATTTTGGATTTAGGGCCGGAAAAATCATAAATATACATTGTACACATTTTAAGCGCTACATGTGCATTCTGAAATATTACTGATTGGATTTTTGGTAATCATTGCATACTGTAACTGCTATAGAGGCACATTTGGAGCGTCGATCCACTGATGCCACTAAGACTTCTAGGTATTAACTCGGAAGTACAGGTGAGTAACCTAGTTGGTTCCTCAATTTCTGATTGTTTATAATTATGTACTGATAATTCTGTGGAGAATAATGGTGTTTATGTGAAAACTGATTATGACTTAAATGTTGAACCGAAGGAATGGGAATTGGGCATTGAAGTGTAAACTGGCTGTGAATGTGATAAATTCTGACTGTATGAAAATCTGTATGATTGAGAATGATATGTTTGATTCTGATAAATTGGATTGGACTGCAATATGATTTTGTGACTGTATGATATTGTGTATACTTTGATAAATGGGTTTTAGTGACAATGTGAATTGTGATACATTGAGCTTGTTGCATTCCATACACAAATACTTAAACGGATAATAATAGTTGTGACCTGAGACGCCACTGATATTGAAAAGAGTCTTGAGCTCGAACACTGATACTGAAGAGAGCCTTGAGCTCGATCACTGAAAAAGAGTTTTGAGGCCGAAGGGAGTTAGTGCATACCCAGTGGGCTCTCCTACTCCCTAAACGCGTCTACTAAATACTGTTCACTATTTAAGCGCTCGGTCACAACACTGCAATAAAATGGGAAAGTGTCACATATGCATTGCATATATATACTTGACTGACTACTTGAAGTGGGAAAAAGGCATGAGTGCCTTATTCAATTGCGATTTACTTGTATGTAATGATATGGTACTTAGCGTGTTATTGCAAACTAAGCTGTAATTTGCTTGTGTCTTTGCATGAATTGGGCGAACCATCGATGATGGTTCCTCATTTGAGTTCATAAAACTCACCCAAATTTTGCATCTATTTTTCAGGTCTTGAAGAGTACCCCGTTTGACACGGGAGTATGTCTACCGTACGCAAGGGATAGATAGAGGTCGGGATCAGTTCGTGTCTGCATTAGTGGCGCATAGAATTGCATTTCAAAATGCTCTGTATTTATCATTTGCCCAATGTTGGATATGTCATTACATGGCTATTGTAAATTGTTGTTGACTATTTGTAATAACTAAAAATGCTTACTTTTACATTTGAGCTCAAAATTGTATCTTTATCATGCGTGAAATCTTGAAAAAAATAATAAAAAACATATTGATCTTGAGTTTGACCGACCGATGTAGCACGCCCTCATGAGAGGCACGGACTCGGATATCACCAACGATGTCAGGTTCGGGTCACGCGGGAGTGGGGTGTTACATTTAGGTGGTATCAGAGCCCAGAAGTGCGAATTTATCTAGGCACAGTCTGAAACATAGGTTAAGTTGCATGCATTTGAGTCATGTCGTTGCTAACCATGGCAACTGATCCCTAGTATGAGTCACACGAGTATAAATCCTACGTGTGAACTTGTGTTAAGTGATTAAGTGTGAGAAAAGTGAGACCGTATCAGAATGTGAACCCATGAATGTGTTTGGGCTAGTAGGAAGGGGAAAAAGGAAAAAATGGATAATGAGATTTATATTGTACTGTGGTTATCAACCCGGAATGTGGTATATATATGATTATGTTGGCATGGGATGATTGAGGAAAGAAATGATATCAAAATGAATCCCCTGATTTAAAGTGGTAATATTACAGCGAAAGAAAACGAAAAGTTCTATAGCTTGGAGAGGTCCAGTGTGGATGTGAGAAACATATCGGTTAAAGTATGAGAGTGTTGACTTGTATATGCGACGAAATGGGAACAATTGGAAATGAGCAAAAAGTATATGGTCCGACCAGGAAGATATGGATTCACTACATTTGTGTTAGTGGATATCATAAATGATGATAGCGAGATTGTAATGATATCAATATTGCATCAGAACGATCTATTTTTAAACAAAAAAGCGAAGTGATTACGAGGTTGGAAGAAGTAGAAATGGTGAGGCAACGCATGGATGAACTGAAATGGACTCGTGAAGCAGGTATGACCATGGCGCATGAGTTTGAGACCAAAATGGTTATACGAATATTGTGCTAAGAGTTTGTGAATCAGCATAAGGGAATAGTAGGGGAAAAGAAAGACTGGAAATTTCTACTGATAGTGTATTGGAAACTTCTGGATTGGGTGAATATATGTATATGGAAACAGAAATGGTAAATGGATGGGTAAACAGATAGAGATGCAGTGTATCTGTATCCATGAACGTAATATGTTGTTGTGTTTTGGGGACACATCCCCGAATGTACTAGAAATGTGAATAATCATGGATTATGTGAGAAAAAAAAGTAGTAGTAATGAGATGACAGTGTATAAGTCAAGTTGATATGACCTTAAAAAGGCCAAGCTTGCATGTAAATGAAATGGGACTAAAACTATGTGAAAGGAAATACAATGACAAGTGGGAAAGGAAACAATGATAGTGATAGTGAAACAATTGAACTTATGTGTGGAATTAATAGAGGAAACGATCGGTGATTTATTGACTAAGTGCTAATCATAGTTCCTATAGTGCAAGGGTAATAATTGAGGAAATTAAAATTTCAAATGATGTAACATATGTGAAGAATTCAAAGAAAGAAGAAAGACACAATTATGAAATAATTCATCTGTTCGAAGATTGGCATAAACAGAAAAGAGTTTTGTAGAATCCTTAGTAATATAAGCTACTAATTGGGCCCTGGATGAGATGAAATGATTTTTGTGATGTATATACCAAGTGGAAGTGTCAAAGAAATTGTTTAATGCCTCACGGAACCTTAGTGCAAAGGATGTTCCGATCATTCAAGTTATGCATTCAGGTTATGGCATAAACTTGGAGACAGCAAGTATAGTTGAAATTGATCCTTGCGAGATACTACGAACGATTAAACGATTGAAAAGCAATTATGGAAAATAGTTGGTTGATGAGAATTTCGTGAACTGCATCGACGATTGTAGCAAGAAATTGAGCTAAGATGAACAGACGATTCAAGTTAATAGCGGTCTTGATAGGATCAAATCGAAAATAAGTATGTACTAAATCAAAGGTGAAATGGAGTCATGTTTCGAGAGGAGATTCAGGCATAACAAGTGGAATATACTACTGAGGTTATATGCATTGTGTGTACAGTAATGTAGAAGATTCAACTACGTGAGTGGATTTATTGCAATGTGAAGAAAATCGGTCTCTATAAGATTTGATGCAAAGGGAGATCTAAATTGAAGCTAAAAAATAATACCAACCCACAAAGTGAAATACTCGATGAAATGGAATGTATGGAGAATGCAATGCGAATGAATAGGCATTGGCATATGTCAGTGTGACTGAAAGGAAATTAAATGAAAAGAGAAATAGAGACAAGAAGTCCTAAGGGGGAAATAGAAAATGATGTGAGGTAATGTCACCTTCATTGAGGGATCGCAAATAAAGCAATTGTAGACTCAATGAAAACAAAATTGAGTGATGTCTGTTGAAGTTAGCAGTACCCCAATAGAGATATATGCATGGTAAATAATGGTATTAATTGGAGACTATGATCATAAATGGGATGCATCATGGAGAAATTTAACACTGATGATAAGCATATCCTTTGGAGATTGGGCAGTGTATACTGAAGTTTCACTAAATGGTATTAGTGCTATGATAGAAATTGTTCGAAGCTTTGGAGACCTTAGATATGCTAAGGCATTCCTATAATGCACAAATTGTGCAATTTCGAGAACATTATTAAGCTTGAAAGGCATACATAAATCAATACTATATTGGTAAAGGTAGAGTATAGTCTAAAACAGTGAACAGGCAATACTGAAGTAAACAGAACGAATGTAGATATTGGGTTTCCAAATCTAGGACAATAAAGGGTGCAAAATGTCAAGCAGAAGAAGGGGTAAACTGAGATGTTACTAGTGTATTGAAGGTTTAGATTCAGCTCTACTGGAAAAGGTAAGAAAGTTAATGAGATCAGGAGTCAAAATGATGAGTCCCATAATGAATCTGATCTTTCGAGTGACATCGGAAGAATGATATTTGGTGATTTAACAAAGAAGTATGTGTACCTAACAAAAGTGATTTGGGCAAAGGAATTGTTAGAAAAGCGTAAGTAATGATCGAAGCTAGACATCCTAGTAGGAATACGCTAAAAGTGTAGTTTAGCTACGAAGGATATTGAACTCTGTGATTATATGTTCGAATTTTCTACAGTGGGGAGTGCTTAAAGGTTTTGGAATTCATAGGAACATGGGCTTGGTATATAGTTCCGAGTGACTATAGGTATAACGATGGTGATCACAATAAGGGATTGTACATTTTTGCATTAAACTGAAAAGTGCCTAATAATAGTCAAAGACCAAAATATATTCGAGATCTTGGTGATGAGTGAGCGAAGGAAAGTGGCGAGGAAAACTGAATGGGTTAGATGAGGTGGAACCGGATTGGACAAATGAAATATAGTAAAATGCATATACGAATAAAGTGCGTGAACACTAGAGAATAGTGAATTGTCAAAGGAGAGATGAATCGGAGCTAAGAGTCAATGGGATATATAGGCTAAATGGGTTAGGTGAATTAACATTGGTTATAGCAAAATAGACATAGGTGTCACTGTGTTATTACCAAAGGAAAGGGGAGTGGCAAAGACGAGATGAAGGGTTTTATTGTAAGTATCACCTTGATAAGGTGTACTCAGAATTGGCAGAAAGGGTATCAATGGAGCATGAAAAAGGTTTGATAAAACATGATAAGTGCACAGGGTCGAAAATAATGATCTACTCTAAAATAAACTGAGATAGTTGAGATAGCCAAATACGTGACTGAACGACTCATTAAGTCTATTTATTGTGATCTTTCGAAAAATGAGTCATTGATTGATGAAGTGTATAGGACATGTAGGGACATATGACCACTAATCAATGTCTACCATATGGAACCATCATTGAAATTTCGGACGAAATTTTTATTAGGAGGGGAGTTGTAACATCCACCCGACGGGAAGGGTAAAATAGTAATTTGGTCAGTGATGAGAGTGATTAGGACTGATTTGGCATTTTTATGCATACTGGTATTTGTGAACAGTGAATTTTTGCACATGAAAAATAACCGTACATGCATTCATGATATTTCCCGGTATTGGGTCTAAATAGAATTTTATTGTGAATAATGTGGAAATTGTGTTTGAAAATTTTATTGGAGCGAATTTTTGTGTTTTATATTTTTACGGAAGTTCAGGAATTTTTTTGGAATTTTTCGGGGTACTTGCCCGGAACGAAAAATTTCAACCGATCGATTGAGTGGGTTTCTGTCTTGAAAATTTTCGTCGATGGCTTTGGAATATTGGGTACATTTTAGAGCCATTGTATTGGATAAATTAAATTTTTCATTTTTTTTGTTACAACCTTATTAATTTAAATTTCCTTCTTTTCTTATTAATGCCAAGTGTCATGACACTCTTTAGCCCTTTTAATTAGTCTCGATTCTTCCATTTGGAAAGAACAAAAAGTGAAAAAAATTTGGCTTGCTTCCTTTCACCGTAGCTTTCCTCTCTTTTCCTTCAATAGTTTCTCCTTCTTGGCTCGTTGGAGTTGCTACTCTCTTTGTTCTTCCTTGCATGCTTATAAGCTTAAACCTTCTCCCTCCTTACTATGATGATAACCATGCATGGGGTTGAGAAGTGAGGAAGTAGAGTGGTTGAAGAAGTGAAGAATTAGGTAAGGTTTATGCTAAGCTTTCATTATGTTCTTTCATATGGTTGTTAGAAGCATTTATTGTGATTTTTATGTGCATTAATGTCATGGAATTTTGGAGATTTATATTCAAGTGAATGTATGAATGATCTAGTGACTGATTTCTTGTCCATTTGAATGCTTAGTGATGTGTTATTGGTATTGAAGGTGATAGGATCTAAGGTTAGTATAAAAACTAGAAAATTGCTTTTGTACTGATTACACTGTTTTCATCATAACTATTGGTGTGGTTATGCAAATGAGGTATGGTTTGTGCCAAATGAAACTTTAGTTGATTGGCTACAATTTTGTGTGAAATAGGTGTTGTCTAATTGTAGCTCTAAGAGGTTGAATTATGGCTTGGAAAATCAGAGACATGAGTTGTGTGAACAGTACCCGGATTGATGACCTAATTGTTTTGATGATTTTTCTAGATTAATTTAGAAGGAATTGGTGAAAATGGTCTTAATGAAAGTTGAAGCCTATCTTGTTAGCTTTCCATTGCCACTGATTTTGCAATTTTCGATATGTACGTTGGGAGTTATGAACTGTTAACTAATGACTGACTATGTGCATTATGTTCGAACCTAGCAATAAGTGTAGGTTTTGTGAGTATTCTGATTGGAAGCAAATTTAGAGATTTCTGTGATTTGAATTGGCACAAATGATCTTCTGGAAAGTTGTAGAGGAAGCAATTATTTTGCAAAAGAGATATAGTATGTTAATTTTGGATAACAGAATTGGGACTTATGAATTTTCAAAGATTGGATTGAAGTTAGGTCATTCACTAGTGGTCAGGGAAGAAACTTGCATGATAGTTTTGAGCTTGTTAATGATGGAATTGGATTCTGAGTCCTTCATGAAAATTGAACTATGAGATCTTTTCTTTCCAGTGATATAAGGTAGTGATTGTTTTGACATTTGTGCTAGGAGATATGCTGCTTTGAAATGTATTATTCAGATTGGGAAATTCTAGTGGGCAGATGCTTTGGTGAATTGTTTGGCCTAGTTAGCAAATGAATTTAATTTCAGTTGTTCATGAAAGTTGTATATCACATTGGGATATTTCTGAGCATATTTATTGTGTAATTTTTGACAAAGGAAATGAGAAGTTATTGAATTTACAAGATACTGTACTGTTTTAGAACCCATTGACTGGGCAGTAACTTTGATTGCATTTTTGACACTCTTAGAGGTGAAATTGGCTTTTGTATCCTTCATAAAACTTGTAGATCTCTCTTTCCTCTATGAAATAGACACCAATTTTGTCCAATTTGGAATTCGGAGAAAGGAGTTATGAGTTGTGAAAGTTAGGATATCGGTGAACGTTTGTCCAGAATTGCCATTGTAGTAGCATAAGTCGACTTGCACCCTCAGATAAGTCGACTAGAACATACACAGTAGCATTAGTCGACTAGGATTCTCAGCCAAGTCGACTAGGATCATATATTTTCCTTCTGTTGCTCATAACTTTTCCGTCTGACATCCATTTGACCTGATTCTTGAGGCATCGGATTCATGAAATGTTAAATTTTATTTTATGAGAAATTGGGAATTTTTGGACGAAAAATTGGCGTGGGTCCGGGTAATGATTCTTTGGTCACTGTTTTATTTATTTATGGACCTATAGAGGTCGAATTGAATCTTGTCGGTCTTAGTTAGATTTCTAATTTTTAGACGGATTTTTGGTGATTGAAAATTTAGATTTAGGGCCGAAAAAATCATGAATATGCATTGTACACATTTTAAGCGCTACATGTGCATTCTGAAATATTATTGATTGGATTTTTGGTAATCATTGCATACTGTAACTGGTATAGAGACACATTTGGAGCATCGATCCACTGATGCCACTAAGACTTCCAGGTATTAGCTCGAAAGTACAGGTGAGTAACCTAGTTGGTTCCTCAATTTCTGATTGTTTATAATTATGTACTGATAATTCTGTGGAGAATAATGGTGTTTATGTGAAAACTGATTATGACTGAAATGTTGAACTGAAGGAAAGGGAATTAGGCATTGAAGTGTAAACTGGCTGTGAATGTGATAAATTGTGACTGTATGAAAATCTGTATGATTGAGAATGATATGTTTGATTCTGATAAATTAGATTGGACTGCAATGTGATTTTGTGACTGTATGATATTGTGTATACTTTGATAAATGGGTTTTAGTGACAATGTGAATTATGATACATTGAGCTTGTTGCATTCCATACACAAATACTTAAACGGATAATAATAGTTGTGACTGAGGCATGCGATATTGAAAAAGCCTTGAGCTCGAACACTGATACTGAAGAGAGCCTTGAGCTCGATCACTGAAAAGGAGCTTTGAGCTCGAAGGGAGTTAGTGCATACCCAGCGGGCTCTCCTACTCCCTAGACGCGTCTACTGAATACTGTTCGTTGTTTAAGCGCTCGGTCACAACACTGCAATAAAATGGGAAAGTGTCACATATGCATTGTATATATATACTTGACTGACTACTTGAAGTGGGAAAAAGGCATGAGTGCCTTATTCAATTGCGATTTACTTGTATGTAATGATATGGTACTTCTAACTGTGTTATTGTAAACTAAACTGTAATTTGCTTATGTGCTGCATGAATTGGGCGAACCATCGATGATGGTTCCTCACTGAGTTCGCAAAACTCACCCAAATTTTGCATCTATTTTTCAGGTCTTGAAGAGTATCCCGTTTGACACGGGAGTATGTCTACCGTACGCAAGGGATAGATAGAGGTCATGATCAGTTCGTGTCTGCATTAGTGTCGCATAGAATTGCATTTCAAAATGCTCTGTATTTATCGTTTGCCCAATGTTAGATATGTCATTACATGGCTATTGTAAATTGTTGTTGACTATTTGTAATAACTGAAAATGCTTCCTTTTACATTTGGGCTCAAAATTGTATACTGTGCACATAAGAGTACTGAAAAAAAAACATATTGATACTGAGTTTCGACTGACTGATGTAGCACGCCACCCTCGCGAGGCACGGACTTGGATATCACCAACGATGTCGGGTTCGATTATGTAGAGCCCGGCCTCTACCGCCATCACTCCAGGTATTGTCCTCTTTGGTCAAGGGTGAGCTATTGGCTCAAAGGTAAGAGGCGTGCACTTAATGTGCAACAAAACCTTGAGGTCGGGCTCTACACTTAAGGCAACACAGGATAGGATGAAGAGTTACATTGATGCGTACCGAAAGGAGATGGAGTTTGAAGTCGGTGAGAAAGTGTTCCTTAAGAAGTCTCCTTGGAAAGGAGTAATAAGTTTTGGCAAGAAGGGTAAGTTGAGTTCGAGGTATGTGGGTCCTTATGAGATCCTTGTGAGGATTGGACCACTCGCCTACAGGTTGGCGTTACCTCCGGAATTGTCCCAGATTCATGATGTTTTCCATGTTTCTATGTTGAGGAGGTATAAATCGGATCCTTCTCATATTATTCAGACTAGTGAGGTTCAGTTGAGAGATGATTTGAGTTATGAGGAGCTTCCAGTGAAAATTTAGGTAATAATTTTGAGGACGAAATTTCTTTTAAGAGGGGGAGAAATGTTGAGCCCCGAATTTTTTTTATGATGTCATTAAGCATAAATTGTGTTAATTGTGTGATTATGGCTTAGTTTGATTAAATTGGGAGTGTTAGTGGATAATTGAGATTAAGTTGAGTTTTTGCGGTTTATATTGGAATTAAAGGGTAAATATGTTTGAGGGTATTTTGGGAAGATTGCTTAGGTTGGATTGGGTTAAGGCTTTACAAAGAGGCGTAACTTGGTCTTTGTCCCCCTTTAGACTTAAGAAAGAGTTAGAAGAATTAGAAGGAAAGGAAAAGAAGAGGAAAGGAGAAAAGAGAGGGGAGAGTGTCGTAGCTTACGGAAGAAGGAAAAGAAAAGTGGGTTTTCGATCCTAGTGATTTCCGACAGATTTGAAGCAATTTTCTGGTAAGTTTGAGTTCATTCCATTGTATTGTGGTCATATTAAACTCTAAGATGGATTGAATGTGTTAGAATCGGTGGTGTAGGGTTTAAAGGCAAAAATGGATAGATTTCTTTGGGTTGATGATTTTGTGCCTGTTTTTAAGTTGTTAATGGGTTAGAAATGTAGTATAGGACTTGAATCAAGGTTTAGATGTGTTGTATGTGCTTAAGGGAAGGATTAAGGTTGGAAAAATGCTGGAAAATTGGGTTCGGAGATGTTCTCTCAGACCCAGACGTCATGACGTCTTGTATGAACACTGCCATGACGCGGCGAGAAAGTTAGCACGCCTGCTGCGACGTGCGAGAAGGAGCACGCCGCGACGTGCGTGAGGGAGCACGCCGTGACGTGCGAGAAGCAGCATGCCGCGACGTACGAGGAAATGGTGCAAGCCGCAGCGTGTGCACACTTGCGTGCACGCCGCGGCGAGCACGGGCCGTTCGTCACGGCGAGCGTGGCCCTCGTCGCAGCGAGCGCCCTGTTTCCAGCAAAGATGAATTTTGGTATTTTGGTTGTAACTTGGGCTGTAGATGTCCAAATTAGGTGATTTTGGATTCGTTGTGAGCTAGAGATATAGGGCTACAAGTTTTACGCAGAAGGGAAGTTCAGAATTTGCCTATTAGGATTCGGGAATTTAAGTGGAAGTCGAATGTAGACTTTTAATGCTAATACTTTTGATTATCAAGCTTTTTTGAATATTTCTTTTGGATATTGTTTGATTGGAAACTTGGTTTGTTATAGGAAACTAAGCCGACCTGATCCAATTGCAAGAGGAAGGACAACTGTGAGTTGGATTCTTGAGCGATATTAGGTGGGTAATATATTTATGGTTATTGTGTGTATGGGCAATATGTTTATGCTTGTTTGCATGTGTGTGACACTGCATGTGTTGAATTATAAGAAATATTGAAAATGCATTGTGATCATAATTATGTACTGCCTTGATAGGCATTATGGCATTTTGCAAGAATGAAAAGAACGAAAAGTATGAAAGCTTTGATAAAATGCTTTGAGCATGAAACGAATTTTTATGTGCTTTGTTTGGGTGAGAGAGTAACGGATCGTTAGTCACGTGCATGTCGACGTATAGCCTTTTCCCGGCTGCCCGCTTGAGGCCACGAGATCTTGAGAAATCGGACCCGGATAGTTTACGGTATAAACTTCGGTTTATCCGAATCATTTTACGGCACTCTCGAACCATTTGTGTGCATTCATTATTGATTTGTTGGGCATGATGCATGATGAATTGTTATATTGTGTAATCATATGACATATTCTTGTGAGGATTGTAAATTGATAGATTGATGACTTGCTATATGCTTGTGTATATATATATATATGTATATGCTTGAATGTGTGGCTCATTGCCAATGGCTATAAATGTATATGCCATTGAACTTCGCACTCCTCAGGTGCAGAACGAGACGATCGTTGATCTTACAAGGCATCGAAAACTCCAAGATAGTTAGGAGCTTTGTATTAAGTTAGTATTTTGGTTGGCCCTCCGAGCATATCATCATGGAGCATTTTCATGTATTTTGGATTTAGACTTTATTCTATATTATGTATGGTTGAGAATACTTGTTGAATTTTTTCGAATGATAATGACATGATGGCTTATGTAATGGGGACGATTAATGCATGTTTAGAATGCATGTGTAGAATGTGTGTATGTATGGGTATATGTTTGTGTGAATCAAAATTATGTATGGATGTTGGGATCGGGTCCGAGGTTTGGGAGCTCGTCGCTGGCACAGCCCGAGGGGCCACCTTGGGATTGGGGATTCGGGACCCAAGCCCAACAAGAAATCTAAGCACCATGTCAACCCTAGATTTGGTCTTTGCTGTGTTCAAGGAAAGATTTAACTACCACATTTCAAGCAACCTCCAGAGTATATAAGAAAGTTAGTATTCAGTAAATAGTTGGCAATATCGAAACATTTTATGAAATATATTACGATTTATAACATGATTTTCAGTTTCACTTCTATGGGAGGAAAGGTTGACAAGTCACTTAATGATGGAAACAGTCCTTATTCTTTTGCAATGTCTAGCCAGAATTATCATCATATTGGCAGCTTACTTCCAGTTGAAAGTGTTGGGCTCCGAAATTTTTTTATTTATTTGAATTAATTATTAATTTATTTATGGATTTATTCGTTAAATTATTTTAATTTTGTCTTAATTGATTTAATTATGTGTTTATATAAATATTTTTATGTTGGGCTTGGGATTAGAAGTTAGAAATTAATTGAAGACTTGGATTTAATGTTGGAAAGAATGGGCTTTATGGAATAAGTGGAATGAGAAGGAGGATTAGAAATTAATGGGTGAGGTGTAGTGGGCTTGTAAGTTAGAGGTGAGCCCATTATAGTTGCTTGTAAGAGGATAAGGGAGAGCACCAATATCAAAACTATGTAGTTTTGAGGTAGGGATTTAAAGATGAGAATAGAAGAGTTAATGAATTAAAGGAAGAGGAGAAAAGTAGCAAGTGTTGTAGACTAAGGAAAAGAAGAGAAGAAGAGAAAACGTGAGAGAAGAAGGAAGAGACTTTCGGCCAAGGAAGAAAGGAAGAGAGAAAAATCATGGGAGGCTTGTGGAGAAGAAGAAAGAAGGAGAAAAAGAAGAGAAATCAAGTGAGAAGGGTAAGTTTCATCTTTGCTAAAGCTAGGTTTAAGAATGGTGTAGGATGAGAGTTAGGGTTTGTGTAGAGATTGAGGAAAGATGAAGAGAAAGTTGAGATCTATGGATTGTAGGGACTTTTAAGCTAAGGTTATGGTTATTTTAGCTTAAATGTCTTATGGGTAGGTTAGGTTAAGGTTAATATTAGTTTTCCTTTAATTTCTGAATATTATGACCTTTCCTATGAATTTAGAAATTGATTGGAGATGTGTTTTGTTTGAAGGAACTCAAGAAAACCCTACTCAAGACAAAGAGGAAGGGCAATCTTGACTTCGGATTCCGACGATAGGCGGGTTTCGTGTTTATAATTGAATAATAAGCTAATAAAGTTTTTCCAAAAGCAAGAAATAAAAAGGTTTCAAACATTTCGTAATTGTGCATATACTGTTTTCAAATGCTTTAAAGAAATTGTTTTTATGTGTGTATATGCTTCATGGATAGAATTTGAATTGTGATGAATATGCAAAAGAATTTGCATTGTGATATATGATAATTTATGCCATCGAATTGTGCTATGGCATTTCGATTTGATTCGAAAGAATGAAAGAAACATAAAATGCTAGTCTTGTGCTTGAATATGTGAACATAAATTGGTTGTGATTGGGCAAGAGAGAACCTACTTTGATAGTCACGTGCACGTTGACCCCCTTAGCCTTCTCCCAGTTGCCTGCTTGAGGCTTATGAGATTCGAAAAATGGACTCGTCGTGTTTACGGTAAACTTCGGTTTCCGTCGTGTTTATGGAACTCTCAAGCCAAATGTGTGCATTTCATCATTTATTTGTGTTTATGATGCATAATATGTGTTTCAATTGCAAGAGGATTCCATATTATGCTTTATGTGATGAGTTGAGTAATTTGTGATTTATGTGAAAAAGTTGAGTATTTCAGCATATTATGTAACTGCTAATGTTTCGGATTGTTAATGATGTGTTGTGTGGTTCATTGCGCAATGGCTATAAGCATGTTAGCCACTGAGTCGTGTTAGCTCACCCCATTCTCCCTCCTCAGGTGCAAATTCAAGTTGAACTCGGAACCTTGCAAGGCATCGGACAAAACTTCAAGAACTCTAGAAACTTTTGTATTAAGTTAGTAACTAGCTTTTGGAATAGCTTGTAAGCATATTCATCATGGAGCATCTCATTTTTTGGTATTCTGTACTTGGTCTTGGTGAATATGTTAATATGTAACCAAAGTTATGCATGAATCTTTGTTATGATTTGGATTGTGAATGAGAGCTCTAGTACTTTTCATATTGTGAAAATGTTGATTTCCGAACTGTGTATGGCCTTGAAATAGTATGTGTGTGAGTATTGTTATTTTTGAGTTATTGCTGGGTTTTTAACTTTAGGAGAGCTCGCTGGAAAAATTGCTATGAGTTGTGTTGTTGAAGGTCTGAAATTTCTTGGTTGGTATAGGTCGAATGGGAACATTTAGATCTCTTGAGAGTGATAGGCGAGCTGTAGGACTCTCCCAGGATGATTTATCAGCCATTTATGATGAGTTAAATTGGTAGGTATGAGTCGTTGGATTTAAATGCAGGTGCTGTCCAAGTGACAGATTGTCAAGCAGAGCTTTGAGTCTACTTTTGACCGTCATAGAGTTGGAATATAGGTCGGTGGTCTGCATGAAAGTTGTAGATAATTCTTTTACCTTTCCATAGACACTAAGTTTGTTAAATTTGGAGTTCTGGGTCAAAAGTTATGGAGGTCGAAAGTTCTGGAGCTGTTGTGGAGAGCTAGTCGATCGGTCTTTGAATAAAATTTGGATTTCCTTAATGGTAGATTTTGTCCTTAATTCCTTCTTGAAAAATGTATATTTTTCTTCTAGCTTTCCAACGCTTCCGACCGTGTCTGATTTGGAGCTCGGAGTCAAAAGTTATTGAGGTTAGAAGTCTGATAGGTCGGATCGCCGAGCAGGTCGCTCGGCTCGGCACGCGAGCGCCCAAGGCGCTCGGCAGGCCGAGCGACCAGAGCTCGCCCGCGCGGGCGAGCGTTGCCGCTCGGCCATGCCGAGCTAGCTCGTCATTTGGGGGTCGGTTTTGGCCGACCGACCCCTCTCCCTTCTTTTGGCCATAACGTTTTGCACAGACCTCCGATTAAGCTGATTTTTGAAGCGATGGATTCCTAAGAAAATTTTCTATCTTTATACACCTGATTTATCATTATTTCTTTTAAATTGAAAAAGTTGGTTTGAAACAAAGTGTGAAGGTCGGCTGATTCTTTCTGAATATACTTCACTAATTTTTAAATATCTAGAGCTATAGGACTCAGATTGAGGCGATTCTTATTTTAAATGAAACTAGAGACATAAATCTACAAGTTTTATGAAGGAGACGATCAGTAATTCAGCCTCTAAAGTTTTCAAATTTTGATATGAAGTTGGTAGAGGGACTGTTTTCACTATTTTCTTTAAGATAGTATTTTTGCCATAACTTTTTCATTTCTAATCCGAATTGAACGATTTCAGTGGCGTTAGAATCATGAGATCATGAGGAACATTTTTTATTAAAAATCCAATCCCAAATTTTCTATTAAAGGTTCCTCTACTTGTGGTCAGTTGTGTTCGGTTTTGGGTCTTCCATACTTATATGGGTCCGAATGTTGGGCCTCGGAGACGGGGTCCAACATTGTTTGGTATCAAAGCTTAGGTTTCACTCCTAGGCTTTTGTTGTGATATATGATTAAATGTTTGCATTATGAATTGATGGTTTGCATTAAGTGACATGCATCTCATGCAAACATATAGGAACTAAGATTAAAAAGGAATGTAGCTAATCAGTAAATGTTTTCATTGAAGGAGTAAGATGCCACCTTTTAGAAGCACACGAGGAGTTCTACAAGGTTCTATTGCACCTGACTCTCCACAGAGAGAGGAGAGCATGGATGAGTCCGTAGCCCCGGGAGTGGCCGCAGCTGAGGCTTCTCTAGGGCAGAGTAGGGAGCCCCTTCGATCTCAGACTCAACAGTCACTTAGTCAGTCTGAGCAAGTGCCTGCTCTAGACCCGAGACTCTTCCAGGCATTTACCCAAGCATTCGTTCAGGCTATGGGTCAAATGTCCCAGACTTCTGGTTCGGCCCCAGCTAAGAGGGGGAGACAGTTTGACAAGCTAAGGAAGTATGGAGCGGTGGATTTCCACGGGACCGCTGACCCCGAGGAAGCCGAGACCTGGTTGAGGAAGACTGAGAGGGTCTTAGATCAGATGGAGTGCGAGGATGATGAGAGAGTGGTTTATCTTTGCCGCCATCGCTTGTGGTGATGCCTTGCATTGGTGGGAGGCAGTCCGGGAGTCGACAAGACCGAGAGGGTTGACATGGGAGACTTCTATTTGTTCTGAAAGAAGTATCTGTCTGAAGTGTACATTCAGCGTGAAGCGAGAGGGAGTTTGAGTCTCACCCAGAGGAGATGTATTCTGCGAGTATGAGCGTCGGTTTACTCGGTTGTCGAGGTATGCTTGAATCGATGTTGATGAAGGTGCCAAGTCTGCATGAGTTTGAGTCAGACCTACATTTAGCTATCGAGAGAAGGTGGTAATGCAGAACTTTGGCGATTTTCAACAATTTGGTGAAGCGGCTCGAGGTTGAGAACATCGAGAATATTAAGAGTGCAAATAGCGAAAGAGGAAGGGAAGAGAGCAACCAGGAGGGAGGTGGTACTTATTCGAGAGAAGTGCAGAACTTTTCCCTGCATAACTCGAGGAGAGGAGCACCGGTGGGAGCCGGCTGCACCGATGAGGACTTCTACTGTGTCTCACCAAGCCTCAACGGTGGGCGGCGGTAGAAGAGGAGATGGGGAGAGACCACCTCTTCCTAAATGTGAGCATTGTGGGAACCTTCATAGAAGGGAATGTCGTAGATTTTCAGGGGCGTGCTTCAATTGTGGGCAAAAAGGGCACATAGCCAAATTTTGTCCTAAGCCGGACAGAAGAGAGGGGTCACAGATGCAAGCTTCCGGAAGGACAGAGGCGGTGGGATGTAAAGTGTGATGTAAGTGGGTAGCTCTAGTGTACCTAAGAGAGCTTATCCTCAGGACAGATCTGAGGGGCAAGCACCACCGGTAGAGTGTTGCTATGACTCGAGAGGAGGCGAGACCGCTCGAAGTGGTAACGGTATGATTAAATTGTTTGATGATTGTGTTCTTGCTTTGATTGATCCGGTTCTACCCTCTTTCAGGTCGTCGGGTAGAACTGTATGTGGTAGAGTCTTGAGCCCATTGGATACTCCGCGATGGTGAGTACTCCGATCGGCCAGTTTATTGTTATCAGTCAAGTGTATAGAGACTGTGAGATGGAGATTAGTGGAGGGAAGTTTGTGGTGGAGATGCCTTTGAAGATGGGAGGATTGGATGTGATCCTAGGTATGGATACTTTAGAGAAGTATCATGCCAACTTAGACTGCAAGCAAAAGATAGTGGAATTCGAGTCAGAGAATGGCAGAAAAGTGGTATTTGTGGGAGATAGAAGAGCCAGTCCACCTCAGATTGTTTCAGCTATGTCAGCAGAAAGATCGATGAGTAAGGGGTGTGAAGCGTATTTGGCCTATGTGTTAGACACAGAGGCAGATAGAGGGAGGTTGGAGGATATTCCTGTAGTCAGGGAATTCCCGGACGTCTTTCCCGAGGAATTGCCATGACTACCTCCTCCGAGGGAAATTGAGTTTCCCGTTGAGCTTCTTCCAGGTACTACGCCGATTTTGATTCCGCCTTACCGGATGGCTCCGGCGGAATTGAGGGAGCTTAAGGAGCAATTGGAGGATCTTTTAGAGAAGGGCTACATTAGGCCGAGCTCTTCGCCTTGGGGAGCTCTGGTGTTATTTGTGAAGAAGAAGGATGGGTCGTTGCGGATGTGTGTGGATTATAGGAAGTTGAATCATGCCACCATTAAGAACAGATATCCGCTCCCGCGCATAGATGATTTGTTTGATCAGTTGCAAGGGGCGAGAGTCTTTTCCAAGATAGATTTGAGAGTCTTTTCCAAGATAGATTTGAGATCGGGTTATCATCAGTTGAGGATTAAGGAGACTGATGTGTCCAAGACTGCTTTTAGGACGCGGTATGGCCACTTTGAGTTTTTGGTTATGCCTTTCGGGTTAACGAATGCTCCTGCAGTCTTTATGGATTTAATGAATAGAGTTTTCAAGTCTTTCCTAGACCGATTTGTCATTGTTTTTATTGATGACATATTGGTCTATTCTAAGAGTGATGAGGAGCACGAGGATCACTTGAGGGTTGCTTTGGAGACCTTGAGAAAGAACGAGTTGTATGCCAAGTTCGACAAGTGCGAATTTTGGCTAAGAGAAGTGGTATTTCTCGGGCATGTAATTTCAGAGCATGGAGTGCATGTGGATCCACAAAAGATAGAAGTCGTGGTTAAATGGGAAGCACCTAAGAATGTGGGTGAGGTGAGGAGTTTCTTGGGACTATTTGGATATTACAGGGAGGTTCGTGGAGGGCTTTTCTTTGATAATTGCCCACTTTCCAAATTGACGAGAAAGAATCAAGTTTGAGTGACCGAGGAATGCCGAGTAGTTTTGAGGAATTGAAGAATAGGCTTACTATCGCACCGATTTTGACATTACCTATGGTGATGATGGATACATTCAGGTCAAGGACGCTTCAGGAAGGGTTTAGGATGTGTATTGATGCAAGAAGAGAAAGTGATTGCCTATGCTTCTAGGCAATTGAAGCCTTATGAGATGAACTATCCTATCCATGACCTGGAATTGGCTGCTATAATTTTTTCTTTGAAGATTTGGAGACATTACTTGTATGGAGATACTACTAGAGTATTTACGGACCATAAGAGCCTTAAGTACTTGTTGACTCAGAAAGAGCTGAATTTGAGGCAGAGGCGATGGTTGGAGTTATTAAAAGATTATGATTTGGTGATAGACTACCATCCGGGGAAAGCTAATGTTGAGGTGATGCATTGAGTAGGAAGTCCACTATGGCACATGTGGAGACAAATGTACCTTCCCTCTTTCAAGGAATTAGCCGACTTGATGTGACATTGAGGCAAGTTGAGCCTGACTGTATTTTGGCAAATTTTAGAGTGAGACCAGTGTTGAAGGGGAAGATCAAAGAATTGCAGGAACGAGATGAGTACTTGAGTAAGCTTAGAGCAGAGATAAAAGATGGTAAGTCCTCTGATGTAGAGGTAAAGGAAGATGGATTGATGGTTGTGGTGTGATCAGTTGTGTTCCAGATGTGTTAGAGTGAAGGATGAGATCCTTGATGAAGCGCATAACGCTCCTTATGCGATGCACCCAGGGAGTTCTAAGATGTATCGGGATTTGAAAGACCATTTCTGGTGGAAAGGAATGAGGAAAGATGTGGCAGAGTATGCTAGAAGATGTTTAGTGTGTCAGCAAGTTAAAACTGAACACCAAGCACCTTCGGGCAAGCTTAATCCTTTGCCGATTCCAGAATGGAAATGGGAGAAGATTACCATGGATTTTCTGATGGGATTGCCGAGGACTAGCAAGAAGCATGACGCTATTTGGGTGATTGTGGATAGGCTGACTAAGTCAGCCCACTTCTTGCCAATTAGACAGACAGATTCTTTGAATGTTTTGGCTAAGAAGTATGTGGATGAGGTAATTAGACTTCACGGATTCCGAGTTCGATAGTGTCGATAGGGATCCTAGGTTTACCTCTGTGTTCGGGAAAGCTTACAGGAGGCTCTGGGATTAGATTGCATTTGATCTGACTTTCCATCCACAGATCGATGGACATCAAGAGGACGACACTGGACTTTAGAGGCTATGTTGAGAGCTTGTGCTTTGGATTTCAAAGGTTAGTGGGATGATCACCTACCTTTGATTGAGTTTGCTTACAATAATTCCTATCACTCGGGAATTCAGATGGCACCTTATGAGGCTTTGTATGGTAGGAGATGCAAGACTCCTTTATGTTGGGATGAGGAAGGTGAAAGGAAGCTTGTAGGACGTGAGTTAGTGCAGGTTACTGTGGATAAGGTGAAGTTAGTGAAGCAGAGACTTAAAGCAGCTCAAGATAGGATGAAGAGCTACACAGATGCCCATAGGAAAGAGATGGAGTTTGAAATGGGTGAGAAGGTGTTTCTTAGAGCTTCTCCATGGAAAGGTGTTTTGAGGTTTGGCAAGAAGGGCAAGCTTAGCCCAAGGTATATAGGCCCATACGAGATCATTGAGAGGATCGGGCCTTTGGCTTATAAGTTAGATTTGCCATTGGAGTTGTCTAAGATTCACAATGTGTTCCATGTGTCGATGTTGAGGAGGTATAGATCGGATCCTTCACACATAGTTCAACCTTCAGAGGTTCAATTGAGAGAGGATTTGACTTATGAGGAGCAACCAGTGGAGATCTTAGATTCAAAGGAAAAAGTGTTAAGGAATAAGATTGTAAAGCTGGTTAAGGTCTTGTGGAGGAATCATTCGACCGAGGAGGCTACTTGGGAACCTTTGGAAGCCATGAAGGAGAAGTATCCGTACCTCTTCATGGATTCAGGTAAGGATTTCGAGGACGAAATTCTTTTAGGAGGGGAGAATTGTTGGGCCCTGAAATTTTTTTATTTATTTGAATTAATTATTTATTTATTTATAGATTTATTCGTTAAATTATTTTAATTTTGTCTTAATTGATTTAATTATGTGTTTATATAAATATTTTTATGTTGGGCTTGGGATTAGAAGTTAGAAATTAATTGAAGACTTGGATTTAATGTTAGAAAGAATGGGCTTTATGGAATAAGTGGAATGAGAAGGAGGATTAGAAATTAATGGGTGAGGTGTAGTGGGCTTGTAAGTTAGAGGTGAGCCCATTATAGTTGCTTGTAAGAGGATAAGGGAGAGCCCAATATCAAAACTATGTAGTTTTGAGGTAGGGATTTAAAGATGAGAATAGAAGAGTTAATGAATTAAAGGAAGAGGAGAAAAGTAGCAAGTGTCGTAGACTAAGGAAAAGAAGAGAAGAAGAGAAAACGTGAGAGAAGAAGGAAGAGACTTTCGCCAAGGAAGAAAGGAAGAGAGAAAATCGTGGGAGGCTTGTGGAGAAGAAGAAAGAAGGAGAAAAAGAAGAGAAATCAAGTGAGAAAGGTAAGTTTCATCTTTGCTAAAGCTAGGTTTAAGAATGGTGTAGGATGAGAGTTAGGGTTTGTGTAGAGATTGAGGAAAGATGAAGAGAAAGTTGAGATCTATGGATTGTAGGGACTTTTAAGCTAAGGTTATGGTTATTTTAGCTTAAATGTCTTATGGGTAGGTTAGGTTAAGGTTAATATTAGTTTTCCTTTAATTTCTGAATATTATGACCTTTCCTATGAATTTAGAAATTGATTGGAGATGTGTTTTGTTTGAAGGAACTCAAGAAAACCCTACTCAAGACAAAGAGGAAGGGCAATCTTGACTTCGGATTCCAACGATAGGTGGGTTTCGTGTTTATAATTGAATAATAAGCCAATAAAGTTTTTCCAAAAGCAAGAAATAAAAAGGTTTCAAACATTTCGTAATTGTGCATATACTGTTTTCAAATGCTTTAAAGAAATTGTTTTTGTGTGTATATGCTTCATGGATCGAATTTGAATTGTGATGAATATGCAAAAGAATTTGCATTGTGATATATGATAATTTATGCCATTGAATTGTGCTATGGCATTTCGATTTGATTCGAAAGAATGAAAGAAACATAAAATGCTAGTCTTGTGCTTGAATATGTGAACATAAATTGGTTGTGATTGGGCAAGAGAGAACCTACTTTGATAGTCACGTGCACGTTGACCCCCTTAGCCTTCTCCCAGTTGCCTGCTTGAGGCTTACGAGATCTGAAAAATGGACTCGTTGTGTTTACGGTAAACTTCGGTTTCCGTCGTGTTTATGGAACTCTCGAGCCAAATGTGTGCATTTCATCATTTATTTGTGTTTATGATGCATAATATGTGTTTCAATTGCAAGAGGATTCCATATTATGCTTTATGTGATGAGTTGAGTAATTTGTGATTTATGTGACAAAGTTGAGTATTTCAACATATTATGTAAGCGCTAATGTTTGGATTGTTAATGATGTGTTGTGTGGCTCATCTTGAATGGCTATAAGCATGTTAGCCAACGAGCCGTGTTAGCTCACCCCATTCTCCTCCTCGGTGCAAATTCAAGTTGAACTCGGAACCTTGCAAGGCATCGGACAAAACTTCAAGAACTCTAGAAACTTTTGTATTAAGTTAGTAACTAGCTTTTGGAATAGCTTGTAAGCATATTGATCATGGAGCATCTCATCTTTTGGTATTCAGACTTGGTCTTGGTGAATATGTTAATATGTAACCAAAGCTATGCATGAATCTTTGTTATGATTTGGATTGTGAATGAGAGCTCTAGTACTTTCCATATTGTGAAAATGTTGATTTCGAACTGTATGGCCTTGAAATAGTATGTGTGTGAGTATTGTTATTTTGAGTTATTCTTTGGGTTTTAACTTTAGGAGAGCTCATTTGGAAAAATTGCTATGAGTTGTGTTGTTGAAGGTCTGAAATTTCTGGGTTGGTATAGGTTGAATGGGAACATTTAGATCTCTTGAGAGTGATAGGCGAGCTGTAGGACTCTCCCAGGATGATTTATCAGCCATTTATGATGAGTTAAATTGGTAGGTATGAGTCGTTGGATTTAAATGCAGGTGCTGTCCAAGTGACAGATTGTCAGGCAGAGCTTTGAGTCTACTTTTGACCCTCATAGAGTTGTAATATAGGTCGGTGGTCTTCATAAAAGTTGTAGATAATTCTTTTACCTTTCCATAGACACTAAGTTTGTTAAATTTGGAGTTCTAGGTCAAAAGTTATGGAGGTCGCAAGTTCTGGAGCTGTTGTGGAGAGCTAGTCGATCGGTCTTTGAGTAAAATTTGGATTTTCTTAATGGCCGAGTTTGTCCTTAATTCCTTCTTGAAAAATGTAGATTTTTCTTCTAGCTTTCCAACGCTTCCGACCGTGTCTGATTTGGAGCTCGGAGTCAAAAGTTATTGAGGTTAGAAGTCTGATAAGTCGGATCGCCGAGCAGGTCGCTCGGCTCGGCACGCGAGCGCCCAAGGCACTCGGCAGGCCGAGCGACCAGAGCTTCGCCTGCTGGCGAGCGGCGTTGCCGCTCGCCATGCCGAGCTAGCTAAATCGCTTGGGGGTCGGTTTGGCCGACCGACCCTCTCCATTCTTTTGGCCATGACTTTTTGGACAGACCTCCGATTGAGCTGATTTTTGAAGCGATGGATTCCTAAGAAAATTTTCTATCTTTCTACACCTGATTTATCATTATTTATTTTAAATTGAAAAAGTTGGTTTGAAACAAAGTGTGGAGGTCGGCTGATTCTTTCTGAATATACTTCACTAATTTTTAAATATCTAGAGGTATAGGGCTCAGATTGAGGCGATTCTTATTTTAAATGAAACTAGAGACATAAATCTACAAGTTTTATGAAGGAGCTGATCAGTAATTCAGCCTCTAAAGTTTTCAAATTTTGACATGAAGTTGGTAGAGGGACTGTTTTCACTGTTTTCTTTAAGATAGTATTTTTGCCATAACTTTTTCATTTCTAATCCGAATTGAACGATTTCAGTGGCGTTAGAATCGTGAGATCATGAGGAACATTTTTTATTAAAAATCCAATCCCAAATTTTCTATTAAAGGTTCCTCTACTTGTGGTCAGTTGTGTTCGGTTTTGGGTCTTCCATACTTATATGGGTCCGAATGTTGGGCCTCGGAGACGGGGTCCAACATTGTTACTTAGCCAAATGGTAAGAGGCGAACATGTGGAAGCTATAAAATCTTGAGGTCTTGTGTTCGAATCCTAGAGAGGGATTCCCCTGACCAAAGAGGACAGTACCAATTATATGGGCCGCGGGGGTATGCGGGGCCTGTTTGCCTCGATACCAAATCCCGGACCCAACAGAAAGCCAACCACCAAAATTTTCCCAAATGTATATCTTTGATACAGAACATGAAATTGATAATCGAATGACTATTATAAGGTACATCTTAAATTCACGTCATGTCTTGCATATAATTTTTATCTCATTATTAATTTTCCATGATGAAACTATATGTTCCATTTTCAGATCAAAAGATGATGAGAGTTTTCTTGATCGTACTATTGTGATGAATTTGAAGGAGATGTCTGATAGTTATAATATATTGATTCAGACTTTTAAAATGGCAAAAGATAGATTTCAAACATCCAATAGCAAGGATTTGAAGCTAAGACTAATCCACAAAAGAGAAAGTGATGGTAGAACTTATAACTTGCCTACAACATCACAAGTAACAGCATTAGTGGTTGGTGATGTGGATACTTTAGATATAGGGATGGATATTATTGTTCAAACACAATGTGGGCTATCACAAAGAGTACATGATTTGCATCCAGCCTATCTTCCTATGCAATACCCTTTGTTATTTCCTTATGGTGTAGAAAGATATAGAGAAGATATCTCTCATAGTGATGCATCACTATCCAGTACTAAAAAGAGGACTAAATTCACATCACGGGAGTATTTAGTCTTTAGAATGTAAGATAGAGACGATGAAAAATCTCTTATATTGCAAGCTGGGAGACTGTTCCAACAATTTGTTGTTGATGGATACACAATGATGGAAAATCAAAGAATCAGTTACGTTAAAACTCATCAAGAGGATCTTAGAGCTGATCTTTATGGCACTGTTTCAAAAGCAGCATCACAAGGGCATACATCAAGTGCGTCTGTTCGTAAACGTATAATTTTGTCATAACTTTTATTAGAGGGCCGACATATATGATACAAAATTATCAAGATGCATTGGTCATCTATAAGTGGGTTGGCTATCTTGACATCTTTATCACTTTCACTTCTAATCCGACATGGCCTGAATAGACACGTCGATTAGAGGATTTGAATTTGAAAGCACAAGATAGACCAGATCTAATAGTTCATGTTTTTAAGATGAAATTAAATTGTTTGATGAAAGAGCTAATGCGAGGCAAAATTTTTGGGACAATTAAAGTTGGTAATTTTTCTATCCATTATTCTTCGATTTGTATCATGAGTTTCTATTTCTTTGACCTATTAAAGTAGTTTTTTCCCTTTTAACGTGATATTGCGAAGCATTTGTAATTGTTTGACTTGCAATTGTTGCTTCATTGAACTGTTCTATTATGTTAATGACTATTTTAGTACATATTTCATGTTTCATATATTCCTTATGCATTTCTTACAACCATATTTTACTATTCATTTAAGGTTCATCCTTTATTAAAGATCCTCAAATGTTAATTTATATACACAATATATTCCAATATTTGTTCAGTCATTTGCAATACTAAATGTCATTATTTTAAAGTTGCTTCATCAAAATCTCTTTTCAAGTAGATCTGATAGTTAACTTATTTTTTATATATTGTATAATATATTATTTGATATTTTTTTTCATCCTTATGTCAATTGTTTACACAATTAAGTTCCAAAAATGTGGCTTACCTCATGCTCACATCCTTATGTTCTTAAATGATAAAAAGAAGTACCATAATCCTGAAGAGCTTGACAAGATTATCTGTGCTGAGATTCCAGATCCTGTAACACAACTTTATATAATATTGTTTCTAAACATATGAGGTATGGACCTTATGGAAGTCTAAACCCTAAATCTCCATGCATGAATGAAGGTAAATGTGGAAAGTATTATCATAAATCTTTTGCAAGAATCACTTTTTTTTATGATGAAGGATTTCCCATTTATAGAAGAAGAGATGATGGTAAGTTGATACACAAAAAAAGGGTTGACCTTGATAATCAATTTGTTGTTCCGTACAACTAAGAATTACCTCTGAAATATGCATCCCATATAAATGTTGAGTACTGCGATCAAAGTTCATCAATTAAATATCTTTTCAAGTATTTGAGCAAGGGAAATGATCGAGTTACTGCTGCCTTATATGATCAAAATCAAACTTTGAGCAATAATGAAATTGATGAACCTAAAATGTTCTTAGATTGTCGATTTATTTCTTCTCATGAAGCATGCTCTAGAATATTGGGTTTTGAAATTCATTATAGACAACCATCTATTGAGAAGCTTTATTTTCACCTTCCTAATCAACAACAAGTATACTTTACAGAAGGGCAAACACTTAAACCAGTTGTTAAGAAGCCAAGGAACAAAGAGAGCATGTTTATTGCTTGGATGGAGGTTAACAAGAAATTCTCATAAGGTAAAAAGCTTACCTATGCAGAGTATCCCTCCAAGTTTGTCTACCAAAGTGAGAATAAAAAATGGAAGAAAAGAGTCAAAGGACTGAAAATTGGTAGAATGATTCATGTTTCACCATATGCTGGTGAACTTTTCTATCTCAGACTTCTATTGAGTCAGGTGAAAGGTTCAAAAAGCTATAAAGATGTAAGAACTGTTAATGGAATAATTTATCCAACTTTTGGGGATGCATGTTATCAACTTGGGTTACTAAGTGATGACAGAGAATACATTGATGCTATTAATGAAGCATCTTTGTAGGGTACTGCTCATTATTTGAGATATCTATTCATTATAATGCTTTTGTCCAATTATATTTCACGGTCACAATATGTTGGGACCCGATCCGGGAACTGGCTCCCAACCGAATAAACTTAACACTTTCACTCTATGCTTTGATACCATAAATGTTGGATCCCGCCGAGACCCAACTACGAAGCGAAACGAAACCAAGCAAACGGAACGAGGAAGCGAAATTTCGGATCGAAATTTCAATCGAAACAAAGCACATCGCAAACAGATCGGACAACGGAAATGTCGAATCGAAAACAAAATGCGAGTTTAACAATTCAAAGTAAGCGAAGCGGAAGCAAATGCAAATCGAATCGAAATACAAACGCAAGCGAAGCAAATACTAATCGAATCAAACGAGCAGATTGCAAAGTGAAACGAAATCAAAGCGTATACATCCGACATCCTAAACAATAATCAAAGAAAACTTATCGAATGATCATAGTCGCGTTGGAAATCCTAAGACGCTCCAAAATCCGTTATGAAATTTTTTTCTTTTCTTAGTCTCATTTCTTTTCTCGTTACTCAATCACATCCAAATCATCTTCAATCCATACATCATACATAATCTTATATAAATCCATACCAATCTCAAATTACATTTTATCCCAGATTTTATCGAAATTTAAAGATAACTACCGCCTTTATCCTAACTCCAAACACGCAAAGTGTTCAAAACAACACTCTAAAATTTCCAAACAATCACACACATATCGAATCCACCGGACCCTCCGTCCGGATATCGCAGATAATCACAAACCTATTTCTAAAACATTCTCATATTTGTCATTCAATCTACCATTCTCATAGTTCAATCTCATTCCTTAATCAAACACAAATATATATGCCCAAGCTATTCATGATTTCATATACAAATTTCTCAATCATTTCGATACTCAACTTTATACACAAATACACTTTCTTTCAAATCTATCTTAAACCATAAACATTTCCATACTCAAATTTCAGATTACTCAAAACTAACTCATGCAAATTTCAAAAGCACAAAACCGTCTTAATCGAGGTTCACATTCTTTCATCCAATCTCCCGTCAAACACGGAGATGGGGATGAAAGGGGGGCTTGAGCTCTAAGCTCGTGGATAACACATTTATAAACCGATAAATAAGCGTAAAACATTTCTTTATAAACTTTTGCCAAAGGGCTAATGTTTCAAACTTTTCAACTTTGAAATATTTCTCTCAAACTCTTTTCAATTTTTCCAAACTTTTCATATAAAATTTCATAAATTTCCGATTGAAAACCCTTTTCTTCATTTTTCCAAAAGTTCTCATAAACATGAATGCAATCACATCGCAAATTATCACGCACATTAACAAAATCAAAATCACATAACAGATCAAAATGGTCCGGTTTGATCCAACAGAGCGATTGCATAGCCCCGCATAAGCGGTCCTGCGATCAGAATAGAACGCATACTACACTTTCCCGCATTGCGGTCCAGTAGTAGCCGTGAGGGAATCCGAAATCGGAGTTCCGTACACTAGCGGGCAGCCGAAAGTGAAGGCTTTACTTAATAGAAACAGTGACTCACCAAAGGACCTAACCGACCCACATAACACATAATCGATCGAGATTTCGAATGCCCAAGGCACTTTTCAAATTCTTGATTTTCCACACATTCACATAACGCAGATAATTCGATCAATTCATCATTCAAATACTGAATTTCAAAAATCAAATCATTCAATCAGTGTGCATAATTCAATAATGCATTTATGACAATTGAATTTAAACTTGTACCAATTTCTCGGAAATCATTCGGAAATCATATTTTCCAACTTTAAATCAATTCTTATTTTCAAACATTTCCAATAATTTATCAAGCATACAAAATTTTGCTTTCTTTTATTTTCACAAACTTCATATTAAGCTTACAGATCAAATTATAAATATGCTACCCACCTCGAAATGACGCTAGAAGCTGGTCCAAATAGTCAATTCTCCAAATTCCTTCTTCTTTCTTCAATTTAAAAATTCCCTAAGCGAATAACATCCAAATTCATCATCATAATTTGCATAATTCTCAAACTCAACCATAGGAAAAACATAACTATCATAAATCCAAGCTATTTCAATCTCCAATTTTGAAAATCCCCAATTTTCAAAATTGGCCTAAACCAATACACCCAAATTCAATCTCATAAATAACTTAATTTTCAAAATTAATCTCACAATTCATCAATTCACATTAATTCCAAACTATTTAAATCCTCAATTTCAAAAATCCCCAAATCTTAAAATTGGCCTAAACCAATTTATCCCAATTCAATACCATAAAATACAAATTCTTCGAAATTGATTTCATATATCATCAATTCATCATATTTCCTATAATTCTACACCAAAATATCTCAAAATTCTCAATCATAAAATTAAGCCTAAACCTTAATCAATTTTCCATCCAAAATTAAACCCAGCCTAAAGCATATATTTCAAAATTAACTTCATAAATCATAAACCCATCTTATATGCCATAATTCTAAACCGAAAATTAATCAAAATCTCAAAGTAGAAAAATTTCTCTTACCTCTTTCTCTTCCAAATTCAAATTTTCTTGGTTCCTTAGGAAGCTCTCATCATTCTCCATTCTTTTCCTTCTTGGAAAAGTCCCAAAAGCTTGAAGAATTAAGTAGAACAAAATCAAACTTACCTTTCTCTCTCTTCTTTTCTCCATCACCCGAAACTCTCTCTTCTTATTTCTTCTTCTTTCTTCTAACATTTTCCAGACTTCTCCAGCCACTTCCGTGGCTTTTAATAGCCAAAAACGACATCTCTCCATGTGTTTCATTAAATAATGGTCAAATGACCATTTTGCCCTCCATTCAAAACTTAAAATTACACTTACTTGCGGTTTGATTCGCACTATCGATTTGAAGGAATTTGTCAAAACTTCCTTCTCGAGAAATGTTCCTCTCACTCATACGAATCCAACGCCACTGACCGCGCTCAATTCGGAGTACCACATCAAAAGTTATGCGCGAAATAGTGCGAAAATATCCATATTCTAACACATTTTCAATGTACGATTATTTCCGTCCAAAATTTCACATTCTTAATCCCAGAATTGAAACTCGATGTCTTCATAACAATTGTAGCCTTATGTCTCTAGTTTAATTCAAAACAAGAATCGTCTCATTTTGATTCCCAGATCAAAAGTTATACTCAAATTACTCACAGGTGTTCCCAATCCAAAAATTAAACCCTAATCCGAACTTAAATTCAAAAATTAAAAGTCCTAAGGGCAAAATTGACATTTCATGTCTTCATATGATTTGTAGCCCCTTGTCTTATCTTTATTTCGCCTCAAGAATCGCTTCAATCGGATCTCTACAGATCCCCAATTTCACAAAACACTGAATCATGCTCGAAAATTTCCGACTCACTTTGATTAAATTAATCACCATTAATTTAATCTCAAAAGTTCACAAATTTCTTATAAATGAAATTCATTGTCTTAGGAATCCAACGCAAAAAGAATCAACTCAATCGGATGTCGGACGGAAAGATATAAGCAAAATAGTGAACAAAGGTCGGATTAAAGGAGGAAAGTCAAGAAAATCAAGAAAAAGCTGGCGTCGGATGGCGACGGACGCCCAGCTCATGAGGGCGAGACGCCTCATGAGGAGAGGCGCTCGCTCGCTAGGGCGAGGCGTCGCCTAGCGAGGCGCACAGCTCATGAGGGCGAGCCTTGCCCCTCGCGAGGCGAAGCCAAGGCCCCGCCTCGCTAGGCGAGCCGTCGCCTGCAATGGTGGCGCTTAAAACTTTCTTTTTTTCACTTAAAATCAAAACTTCCAAATTCATAACTTTTACTCCCGAACTCCGATTTTGACAAACTTAGTCTCTATAGAAAACTTGAGAGAAGCTCTAAATCTTCCAAGAAGAACATAAAACTCAATTCAACTCCTACGGGAGTCCATTTTTCGGTCAAAGATACTATCCTCTATACAAACTTGTAAAAAATCAAACTTAATATTCCGAGATCAAAAAAATTGCATACTTTATATCGAAATAAAGATCAAAACAAATCCTTCAATTTTCATGAAGAACACCAAAGCTCAATTAACCTCTAACTAGGTTAATTTCTCAGTCAAAGTTTCAACCATAATAAAAGTCAAACCTGATCAAACATAAACTTTGACTGATCATAACTTTCACTCCCGATATCGAAAAATTACAAACTTTATGTCCACAAAAATCTCTTAACATAACCTACAAGTTTCCAGAAGACCATTTTATCAAATTTTGCCTTAAACAAAAGTCAACTCTCAAAGTCAAACATTCTCTCTCCAAAAAGTCAAACTTTCTAAATCCTTCAAATTTTCACACTTTTTCTTTCTAATTCTTGCTATATAACTTCATTTCAATCAACTCATCCACTTGACCATTCATATTACTAAATCAAATTGTCACTCAAGGTTCGGGGTCCAACATTTCTCCCCCTCTTAAAAGAATTTCGTCCTCGAAATTCACTCTTACTTAAACTCCAAGTAACTCATTCTTGCATAAATTTCTTTCTAAACAATGATCATAAAGCACTTTCTTACTAATTTCTTTCCAAAACTCATAATCAATTACTTTTTCATCAAATTTACTCATCATACATATTCTCAATCTCTTCACAATTTTCACTTCCTTAAACCATATACCACTCATATCATATCAAAACACTATATCTATAACTCCTTATTTCTTTATATATGGACACAAGTCAATGGTCCATTTCTTAAAGAATCCTAATATGGTTCAATCATCATTTAATCTTTATCACCATGTCATCTTTCAAATAGTCATACTTTCATCTCACGTAGTATAGGCTATATCAATTTCTCCCAATTCATTTTGCAATTTACATTTCCAGCCCACAAACACATGTTTCTAATCAATCATATTCTTAACACCCTAAACAAACAATCACTTTAATTCTTCAAATAAGGCATGACAAGTCATGCACATCAATTTCACATTCCTAAAATCGATTATGATTCTCGTCACTTTAATCCACAATCAATTTAATTCTCCAAATATTTCTCATTTACTCCTATCCTTCAAGCATTTCTTATTTTAATCTCATAAATGTGTAAAGTCGAATCATCCAAATTCATTTTAAAATTCTCATCGATAATGCCATAATGAACTTCAAATCTCAAGTTCATTTAACACACACCTAAAATCACTCAAATTTCTTAACCTCACTCGCATAATCACTAAATTCAATCTCGATAATCATATTGCCCAAGTATGATCATAATCGGGCTCGATACCATAAATGTTGGGACCCGATCCGGAACCGCCCCAACCGAATAAACTTAACACTTTCACTCTATGCTTTGATACCATAAATGTTGGATCCCGCCGAGACCCAACTACGAAGCGTAATCGAAACCGAAGCAAACGGAAACGAAGGGAAGCCGAAATTTCGGATCGAAATTTCGAATCAGAAAACAAAGCACATCGCAAACAGATCGGACAACGGAAATGTCGAATCGAAAACAAAATGCGGAAGCGAACAATTCCGAAAGTAGCGAAGCGGAAGCAAATGCAAATCGGAATCGAAATACAAACGCAAGCGGAAGCAAATACTAATCGAATCAAACGAACAGATTGCAAAGTGAAACGAAATCAAAGGCATACATCCGACATCCGTAAACAATAATCAAAGAAAACTTATCGAATGATCATAGTCGCGTTGGAAATCCTAAGACGTTCCAAAATCCGTTATGAAATTTTTTTTTTCTTTTCTTAGTCTCATTTCTTTTCTCGTTACTCAATCACATCCAAATCATCTTCAATCCATACAGTCATACATAATCTTATATAAATCCATACCAATCTCAAATTACATTTTTATCCCAGATTTTATCGAAATTTCGGCAGCATAACGGCTGCCTTTATCCTAACCCAAACCTGCAAAGTGTTCAAAACAACACTTCTAAAATTTCCAAACAATCACACACACATCAGAATCCACCGGACCCTCCGTCCGGGATATCAGCAGATAATCACAAACCTATTTCTAAAACATTCTCATATTTGTCATTCAATCTACCATTCTCATAGTTCAATCTCATTCCCAGAATCAAACACAAATATATATGCCCAAGCTATTCATGATTTCATATACAAATTTCTCAATCATTTCCGATACTCAACTTTATACACAAATACACTTTCTTTCAAATCTATCTTAAACCATAAACATTTCCATACTCAAATTTCAGATTACTCAAAACTAACTCATGCAAATTTCAAAAGCACAAAACCGTTTAATCGAGGTTCACATTCTTTCATCCAATCTCCGTCAAACACGGAGATGGGGATGAAAGGGTGAGCTCTAAGCTCGTGGATAACACATTTATAAACCGATAAATAAGCGTAAAACATTTCTTTATAAACTTTTGCCAAAGGGCTAATGTTTCAAACTTTTCAACTTTGAAATATTTCTCTCAAACTCTTTTCAATTTTTCCAAACTTTTCATATCAAATTTCATAAATTTCCTGATTGAAAACCCCTTTTTTTTCATTTTTCCAAAAGTTCTCATAAACATGAATGCAATCACATCGGCAAATTATCACGCACATTAACAAAATCAAAAATCACATAACAGATCAAAATGGTCTGGTTTGGTCCAAACAGAACGTCATCGCATGCAGACCGCTTAGTCAGAATAAGAACGATTACACTTTCCGCATTGCGGTCCAAAGTAGTAGTGAGGGAATCCAAAATCGAGTTCCGTACACTAGCGGGCAGCCGAAGTGAAGGCTTTATTTAATAGAGACAATAACGACTCACCAAAGGACCTAACCGACCCACATAACACATAATCAAACGAGATTTGAGAATGCCCAAGGCACTTTTCAAATTCTTGATTTTCCACACATTCACATAACGCAGATAATTCGATCAATTCATCATTCAAATATTAATTTCAAAATCAAATCATTCAATCGGTGTGTATAATTCAATAATGCATTTATGACAATTGAATTTAAACTTGTACCAATTCTCGTAAATCATTCGAAATCATATTTTCCAACTTTAAATCAATTTTATTTTCAAACATTTCCAATAATTTATCAAGCATACAAAATTTTGCTTTCTTTTATTTTCACAAACTTCATATTAAGCTTACAGATCAAATTATAAATATGCTACCCACCTCGAAATGACGCTAGAAGCTGGTCCAAATAGTCAATTCTCCAAATTCCTTCTTCTTTCTTCAATTTAAAAATTCCTAGTTTAATAACATCCAAATTCATCATCATAATTTGCATAATTCTCAAACTCAACCATAGGAAAAACATAACTATCATAAATCCAAGTTATTTCAATCTCCAATTTTGAAAATCCCAATTTTCAAAATTGGCCTAAACCAATACACCCAAATTCAATCTCATAAATAACTTAATTTTCAAAATTAATCTCACAATTCATCAATTCACATTAATTCCAAACTATTTAAATCCTCAATTTCAAAATCCCCAAATCTTAAAATTGGCCTAAACCAATTTATCCCAATTCAATACCATAAAATACAAATTCTTCGAAATTGATTTCATATATCATCAATTCATCATATTTCCTATAATTCTACACCAAAATATCTCAAAATTCTCAATCATAAAATTAAGCCTAAACCTTAATCAATTTTCCATCCAAAATTAAACCCAGCCTAAAGCATATATTTCAAAATTAACTTCATAAATCATAAACCCATCTTATATGCCATAATTCTAAACCGAAAATTAATCAAAATCTCAAAGTAGAAAAATTTCTCTTACCTCTTTCTCTTCCAAATTCGAATTTTCTTGGTTCCTTAGGAAGCTCTCATCATTCTCCATTCTTTTCCTTCTTGGAAAATTCCCAAAAGCTTGAAGAATTAAGTAGAACAAAATCAAACTTACCTTTCTCTCTCTTCTTTTCTCCATCACCCGAAACTCTCTCTTCTTATTTCTTCTTCTTTCTTCTAACATTTTCCAGACTTCTCCAGCCACTTACGTGGCTTTTAATAGCCAAAAACGACATCTCTCCATGTGTTTCATTAAATAATGGTCAAATGACCATTTTGCCCTCCATTCAAAACTTAAAATTACACTTACTTGCGGTTTGATTCGCACTATCGATTTGAAGGAATTTGTCAAAACTTCCTTCTCGAGAAATGTTCCTCTCACTCATACGAATCCAACGCCACTGACCGCGCTCAATTCGGAGTACCACATCAAAAGTTATGCGCGAAACAGTGCGAAAATATCCATATTCTAACACATTTTCAATGTATGATTATTTCCGTCCAAAATTTCACATTCTTAATCCCAGAATTGAAACTCGATGTCTTCATAACAATTGTAGCCTTATGTCTCTAGTTTAATTCAAAACAAGAATCGTCTCATTTCGATTCCCAGATCAAAAGTTATACTCAAATTACTCACAGGTGTTCCCAATCCAAAAATTAAACCCTAATCCGAACTTAAATTCAAAAATTAAAAGTCCTAAGGGCAAAATTGACATTTCATGTCTTCATATGATTTGTAGCCCCTTGTCTTATCTTTATTTCGCCTCAAGAATCGCTTCAATCGGATCTCTACAGATCCCCAATTTCACAAAACACTGAATCATGCTCGGAAACTTTCCCGACTCACTTTGATTAAATTAATCACCATTAATTTAATCTCAAAAGTTCACAAATTTCTTATAAAATGAAATTCATTGTCTTAGGTGTTGGACCCCACCCCCCACACCTGGGCTAATATTTCCCACCCAGCGTGTGTTTGCGGGTTATACCACGGCGGGTGTTTGCGGGTTATCTGCATGCATCGACTTAATCGATCTTGTCCTCTTTGGTCAAGGTGAGGCCACGACTCGAACCCTTGACCTCGAACTATAGCTTCCATGCTGCCTCTTACCATTTGGCTAAGTTAGCCAAATGGTAAGAGGCAGCATGTGGAAGCTATAGTTTGAGGTCAAGGGTCTGAGTCGTGGCCTCACCTCGACCAAAGAGGACAAGATCGATTGTTGGATGTCATGTATAACCCGCAAACACCCGCCGTGGTATAACCCGCAAACACACGCTGGGTGGGAAATATTAGCCCAGGTGTGGGGGGGGTGGGGTCCAACACAATATGCATGGGACAAGACATGGAGACTTCTAGCAGAAGATATTGTTTATTCTCAACAAAAAAATGGATGTAATGGTGAGCAACACATTCTTGGAAATCTTTCCAAACTACTGTAATTTTATTTGTTAAAGCATTGGATTATATTTCGTTTTATACTCTTTCAATTTGTGTCATTCATACCATGAATTATTTTATATCAAATATTTGTTTTCCTTCCAATATTCCTCATTTTTATGTTTATACATTAGATTATGCTTACTTACTATACCTTTTGTCAAATAATTTTTAGTATCATTATATATTTAGGGTTGTTTGAAACATTTAGTCTAATTTTTTTGTGAAAACGATTTCAATATTAACAACCATAATTTTTTGTTATAGATTTAAGACTCACAGATTCTCAAAGATTGACAATCTCTTAAAAGCAAATGGTAAAAGCTTGCAACATTTTCCTCCAATTCCTATTCCCCAAGGCCATGTTGATCTTGATTTACAAAATAGACTTATTGCAAATCAGTTAAAATTTAATAGGCAACTACTTTTAGACCAGCTAAGTAGTCTCTTGAGCACAATGACTACAGAACAAAGAGTTGTCTATGATACAATTATGGAATCTGTAATTTGAAACAAGGGAGGTATTTATTTTTTGTATGGTTATTGTAGAACGGGAAAAACTTTCATAATATGGAATGCTCTCACTTGTGCATTAAGATCATAAGGTCATATTGTGCTCACTATGGCATCCAGTGGTATCGCATCAACCTTACTTCCTGCTAGAAGCACTGCTCATTCTAGGTTTGTTATTCCTATTCAATTGACTGATGAATCAACATAAAATATCAAACAAGGAAGTTTCAAAGCAGAGTTTCTGCAAAAAACTACATTGATAATTTGGGATGAAGCTCCTATGGTTAAAAGGCAATGCTTTGAGTCTCTAGACTGCACACTTCATGATATTCTCATATTTGACGTTCCTGATAGTCTTCACATGTGGAAATTCTGTTGTATTTAGTGGTGATTTCAGAAAAATGCTACCTGTAATTCGTGGTGGTTCTAAATCTGACATTGTTCATGCAGCCATAAAGTCTTCTTACTTATGGCCTTTTTGTCAAGTCTTAACTTTGACAAAAAAACATGCAATTGCATGTAAATTCTCAAAATAATAATGTTGATGAATTGAAAGAGTTTTCATATTGGGTGCTTAAGATTGGAGATGGAAAATTATCAAAACCTAATGATGGAGAAGCACTTATGGAAATACCTCCTGATTTTCTACTAACTAAGTTTCGTGATCTTTTTGTAACTATTGTTGATTCAAATTATCCAGAGATTAAAATGAAATTTAATGATCCAAGCTACTTGAAGAGCAAAAATATTCTAACTCCAACTTTGGATGTTGTTGATAAAGTTAATGATTATATTCTATCTCTTATTCTTGGTGAAGCTGAGGAATATCTTAGCTCTGATTCTATATTTGCACCAAATGAACAGTGTGAATTCTTGCAAGAATTACATCCAATTGAATACTTAAACACATTGCAGTGCTAAGGCTTGCCTAATCACAAATTGATATTGAAAGTTGGAACTCCTATTATGCTCATTCGAAATATTAATCAATCTGCAGGACTTTGCAATGGCACACGACTTATTATTACACAGCTTGGTGTTAATGTTGTAGAAGCTAGACATATATCTGGGACTCACTTTGGTGAAAGAGTATACATCTCTAGAATGACAATGACACTTACAGAGTCAATTTGAGCCTTCCAACTTCAAAGGAGACAATTCCCATTCAATATCTCATATTGTATGACAATAAGCAAAAGTTAAGGCCAGTCTCTTGATTATGTTGGATTGTACCTGCCAAGGCACATTTTCACACATGGACAATTATATGTGGTAGTTTCAAGGGTGAAATCAAAGCATGGACTCAAAATCCTAGTCTATACTGCAAAAAATGAAGCATTATCTGAGACAGTCAATGTTGTTTATAAAGAAATATTTCAAGATCTTTAGCATTATGCTCCGCTTATTCTAAAACATTTATGAATTGTTTAATATTATATTTTTTTGGAACATTAACCACATACTAATATAATTAATTATTTTTATATTAAAGCTTTGATTTGATTCATTTATGTTGTAGTTTCTTTACTTATTTCGTTGTTTACATTTTATAGATGAAGCTTTAGTTTTGAATGATTTGAGTGATTTTTGTTTCCATGTTTTCTTTCATTCATATTTTCTTTGCTGACTTATTTTCCTTGAATAAATAAAGCTCATTTGGAATGACTTCATTAATTTATCTTTTCAGTTTTCTATTCATTAAGATTTTCTTTCCTAACATATGTTCCTTGAATTATAAAACTTTTTAGGTAATGTGAAAATGTCTTTCATGAAAGTCAACTACATTGGTCAGTTGAATACTAAGAAGGTGTCTTGGAAAATAGCTGTAACAATTATTAGGCTGTGGAATGTTTCTTATCGAAATTCCCCTAATGTTGTCTATAATCTACAAATGTTGTTGTTTGATCAGAAGGTATATTCACTTTCTATTTCTTATTAATGATACTGATAGTTGACTATGTTAAAATGATTATAGTTTATAAACAAATTTGTTAATTTTTCACAGGGACATAAAATCCAGGCTGCAATTGAAATAGAGAAGTTAGTGACCAAGCATCGAGATTCAGTTGGGGAAGGCAAATGTGTCATCATACATAAATTTTTTATGGTTGACAATTATGGAGATTATAGAGCAAATCAACACAAATATAAGATTAATTTCCACTTTGGCACTACAGTTTTTGGGCCCCAAATTCTTTTTAATTATTAATTATTTATTTATTGATTTATTTATTATTCGTTTATTTTAAATTTTTTTATTTATTTATTTTGCTCTAATTGTTTAATTATACTTATATATATTTGTTGAGTTTTGCAATTAGTAGGTAGGTTTGGAAATTAGAAGTTGGGAATTAAAATGAAGGATTAGAGCATGTTAGAAATAATGGGCTTTGGAGGTTAATGGGATAAGTAGAAGGAGGAGAGCCCAAAAGCATTGTAAGTTAAAAAAGGAGAGCTTGAAACTACGTAGTTTTGAGGTAAGCTTTAAGTTGAGAAATAAATGAGTTAAGTTATTAAGAAGAGGAAGCAAGTGTCGTAAGAACCAAAAGAAGAGGAAAGCAAAAACGTGAGTTAAGGAAGGAGAGAGTTTTCGGCCAAGAGGAAAAGGGAGAGCCGTAGGAAGCTTGAAGGGAGGAAGAAAGAAGAAGAAAAATAAGAGAAACTACTTGTTGGAGGTAAGTTCTATCCTTGCTTATGTTAGATTCAAGTATGAGATATAATGGAAGTTAGGGTTTGTGTAGAGATTGGAGAAAGATAGAAGAGAAGAGTAAGATCTATGGATTTTGGGGACTTCTAAGCTAAGGTTTTGGTTATTCTAGCATAGATGGCTTATGGGTAGGTTAGGTTTAAAGTTTATTTTACCTTTGCTTGATTTTATGAATGCTATGCCTTTCTTTTAGAATGTATTTATTGAATGGAGTATGGTTTGAATGAAGGAAATCAAGAAAACCCCACTCAAGATATGGAGGAAGGGCAATCTTGAATTCGGATTCCGACATTAGGTGGGTAACATTTTTATAGTTGTTGTGTGATGGGCAAACGCCCTATGTGTGTAATCCTTGTTAAATTTTGTAAATGTTGAGTTGTGTATGTACTTGAAAGTGTGTGATGAAATGGATATATTTCCTTTAATATGAAGGAAAAGTATGAGATTGTGATGATTTGACAAAAAATGAAAGAAGCATACAAATGCCATTTTTGCATTTGAATATTGAGCATAAATTGATTGTGATTGGGCAAGAGAGAACCTGTATTGTTAGTCTCGTGCACGATGACCCAAAGCCTTCTCCCGGCTGCTCGCTTGAGGCCACGAGATCCTGAGAAATCGGACTCGTCTTGTTTACGATAAACTTCAGTTTATCCATCTTGTTTATGGAACTCTCGAGCCAATTGTGTGCATTTCATCATTTTTTAGTATGCGATGCATATTATGCATTTTAATTGATAAAAGATCCCATGTTATTTCGGTTAATTATGACTTATGTGATAAAGTTTGGTATTTATGCTTATTATATTAATTGCAAATGTTATGGATTCTTGATTATGTGTTGTATGGCTCATTACTCGATGGCTATAAACATGTTAGCCACTAAGCCGTGTTTTACTCACCCCATTCTCCCTCCTCAGGTGTAAATTCTAGTTGAATGCGGAATCTTGCAAGGCATCGGGCATAACTGCAAGGAATTCTAGACACTTTGTATTAAGTTAGTGACTAGCATTTTGGAATAACTTTATAAGCATATCAAGCATTGAGCATCTCATATTTTGTATTTTGTACTTGATTCTTGATGAATATGCCGATATGTAATTAAAGCTATGATTGAACTCTTGAATGATTGATAAAAAGATTGAGAGATCCAGTACTCTCTTCATCTTGTGAGTTTGTTGATTTGTGATATGTGCTTGAACTTGAAAAGGGGTATATGTATGAGACTTTAAATTATTAAGTTGCTGCTGGGTTTTTGCTTTGGGAGAGCTCGCTGGGAATTTGGGAAGGTTTATGAGCTGTTCAGTTCTGCAAAAATCCGGGCTGAAGTGTTCATGTGGTCAAATTTGGATTTATTGTGCATTCAGCCAAATTCTGGGTTGTTTTAGGTTGAATAGGATCATTTAGACTCCTTGAGGGTGTTAGGTGAGTTGTAGAGCTTGCCATGATGTAGTATGAGCTATTTTAGAGTGTGTTATTGGGTAGCTAAGAGTTGTTAGAATTAAGTGTAGGTGCTGTCAAAATGATAGATGTATATTAGCAGAAACTTTGAATCTATATGCGACCTGTATAGAGTTGAAGTTTGTTCTTTTGGTCTTCATGAAAGTTGTGGGGCGTCCTCTTACCTTTCTATAGCCACTAAGTTTGTAAAATTTGGAATTCAGGGTCAAATGTTATGGTATTTACAAGTTCTGGTACTGTTTAAGAGGAGCTAGCTGATTGGTCTTAGAGTAAACTTTTGATTTCCTTGGTGGCCGAGCTTGTCTTTGAGTCCTTCTTGAAAATGGTAGAGTTGTCTCTTATCTTTTCAACAAATCAAACCGTGTCTTATTTGGAGCTCGGAGTTAAAAGTTATGAGGGTTAGAAGCCTATTAGGTCGGATCGCTGGGCAGATCGCTCGGCGGGCGCCGGGCCCTCTGACCGCTCGCCCTTGGGCGAGTCGAGACGTTTGGGGTCGGTTCTTGGCCGACCGACCCCTCTTCCTTCTTTTGGCCATAACTCTTTGCACAGACCTCCGATCGACCTCATTTTCGAAGCGATAGATTCCTAAGAACATTTTTTATCTTTTTATACTTGATTGATCAGTATTGTTTTTAAATTGTAAAAAGTGGTTTGAAACAAAGTGTGATGGTCAGTCGATAAAGTCTGAATATACTTCAATGATTTTGAAATATCTTGAGCTATAGAGCTTCGATCGGGTCGATTCTTATTTCAAATTAAATTAGAGATATAGATCTACAAATTTTATGAAGGAACCGATCAGAAATTTAGCCTCAAAGACCTTCAAATTCTGATGCGAAATCAGTAGAGTGTTCAGTTTTGACTGTTTTCTTTAGATAGTATTTTGGCCATAACTTTTTCATTTCTAATCCGAATTGAGCGATTTCAGTGGCGTTAGAATCGTTAGATCATGAGGAACAAAATTTTCTTAAAAATCTAAGCCGAATCTTTCTATTGGAGGTTTCCCTAATTGTGGTCAATATTGTTGTCGGTTTTGGGTCTTCTATGCTTGTGTGTTTCCGAATGTTGGGCCTCGGAGACGGGTCCAACATTGTTTGGTATCAAAGATTAGGTTCACTCCCTAGGCTTAGGATTTATAGTAGGGAAATTGTTTTACTATGTGATTAAATTTTTGCATTATGAATTGATTGTTTGTATTAAGTGACATGCATATCATGCATACATATAGAAACTAAGATTAAAACGCATAGTAGCTAATCATAAATGTTTTCATTGAAGGAGTAAGATGCTACCTCGTAGAATGACACGAGGGGTTCTGCAAGGTTCAATTACACCTGACGTTGGATCAGATGGAGTGTGAGGATGATGAGAGGGTGGTTTATGCTGCCAGTCTGCTCCAGGGTGAAGCCTTGCATTGGTGGGAGTGTGTACCGGGGAGTCAGCTGAAGCCGATAGGGTTGACATGGGAAGACTTCCTGGCTGTTTACAGGAAGAAGTATCTGTTTGAGGTATACATCCAGCAGAAGCAGAGGGAATTTCTGAGTCTCACCCAGAGGGAGATGTCAGTTGCTGAATATGAGTACCGGTTCACTCAGTTATCGAGGTATGCTTCGGAGCTGATGTTCAGTGAGGCTGCCAAGTGCCGCCGGTTTGAGTCGGGTCTACACCTAGCTATCAGAGAGAAGGTGGTAGTGCAGAACTTTAGCGACTTTCAACAGTTGGTTGAAGCAGCATTGAGGGTTAAGAACATCGAGAACATTAAGAGTGTTGTTAGCAGGAAGAGAAAGGGGAGAGAGCAGTTCATGAGGGGAGGTGGTACTTCTATACCTGAGAGAAGTGCCAGAACCTTTCCCGTGCAGTCTGAGGAGAGGAGCAGCGGTGGAAGCCGACTTAGACCTATGAGGACTTCTATTGTTTCTCACCAAGCCTCAACGGTGGGCGGCAGTAGAAGGGGAGGTGGGAATAGGCCACCTATTCCCAGATGTGAGCACTTTGGGAATCTCCATATAGGAGAATGTCGCAGATTGACAGGTGCATGCTTCAATTGTGGGAAGAAAGGGCACATAGCCAGAGAGTGCCCTAGCCCTAAGCTGGCCAGAAGAGGGGGGTCACAGATGCAAGTTTTTAAGAGAACAGAAACAATGGGACAGAAGGCTATGACTGAAGTGGGTAGCTCCGAGGTACTTAAGAGAGTTCATCCTCCAGAAAGATCTAGGTGGCAAGCACTAGCTAGAGTGTTTGCAATGACACGAGAGGAGGCAGAGACCGCTCCAGAAGTGGTGATGGTTATGGTAAAATTGTTTGATGATGATGTTCTTGCTTTAATTGATTCGGGTTCTACCCATTCTTTTGTGTCGTTGGGTAGGACTGTGGCTAGGAGGAAGTTGAGCCCATTGGATACTCCCCTGATGGTGAGTACTCCGATCGGCCAGTATATTATTATCAGTCAAGTGTATAGAGAGTGTGAGATACGGATTAGTGGAGGAAAATTTGTGGTGGACTTGATGCCCTTGAAGATGGGGGGATTAGATGTGATCCTAGGTATGGATACATTAGAGAAGTATCATGCCAATTTAGACTGCAAGTAGAAGACAGTGGAATTCGAGATAAAGGATGGCAGAAAAGTGGTATTCATGGGAGATAGAAAAGTCAGTCCGCCTCGGATTGTTTCGGCGATGACAGCAGAGAGAATGAGGAGTAAAGGATGTGAAGCATATTTGGCCTATGTGTTAGACATGAAGGCAGATGGAGGGACGTTGGAAGACATTCCTATAGTCAAGGAATTCCCGGATGTCTTTCCTGAGGAATTGCCAGGACTACCTCCACCAAGGGAAATTGAATTTCCCGTTGAGCTTCTTCCAGGTACTACATCGATTTCAATTCTGCCTTACCGAATGGCTCCGGCGGAATTGAAGGAGCTTAAGGAACAATTGGAGGATCTATTAGAGAAGGGTTACATTAAGTCGAGCTCTTCGCCTTGGGGAGCTCCGGTTCTCTTTTTGAAGAAGAAAGATGGGTCGTTGCGGATGTGTGTGGATTATAGGAAGCTGAATCATGCCACCATTAAGAACAGATATCCGCTCTCGCGCATAGATGATTTATTTGACCAATTGCAAGGGCCAAGAGTCTTTTCCAAGATAGATTTGAGATCAGGTTACCATCAGTTGAGGATTAAGGAGACCGATGTGTCAAAGACTGCTTTTAGGACGCGGTATGGCCACTTTGAGTTTTTGGTTATGCCTTTCGGGTTAACGAATGCTCCTGCAATCTTTATGGATTTGATGAATAGAGTCTTCAAGTCTTTCCTGGACCAATTTATCATTTTCTTTATTGATGATATATTGGTCTATTCTAAGAGTGATAAGGAGCATAAGGATCATTTGAGGGTTGCCTTAGAGACCTTGACAAAGAATGAATTGTATGCCAAATTCGACAAATGCGAATTTTGGTTAAGAGAAGTAGTATTTCTTGGGCATGTGATTTCAGAGCGTGGAGTGCAAGTGGATCCACAAAAGATAGAAGCTGTGGTTAAATGGAAAGCACCTAAGAATGTAGCTGAAGTGAGGAGTTTCTTGGGATTAGCTGGATATTACAGGAGGTTTGTGGAGGGCTTTTCTATGATAGTTGCTCCACTTTCCAGATTAACGAGAAAGAATCAGAAATTTGAATGGACTAAGGAGTGCCAGAACAGTTTTGAGGAATTAAAAAATAGATTTACTACTGCGCCGATTTTGACGTTACCCTATGGTGATGATGGATACATTGTATACAGTGACGCTTCTAGGAAGGGTTTAGGGTGTGTATTGATGCAAGGAGAGAAAGTGATTGCCTATGCTTCTAGGCAATTAAAGCCTTATGAGATGAACTATCCTATCCACGACTTGGAATTGGCTGCTATAATTTTCGCATTGAAGATTTGGAGAAATTATTTGTATGGAGTTACCACTAGGGTATTTACAGACCATAAGAGTCTTAAGTACTTGTTGACCCAGAAAGAGCTTAATTTGAGACAGAGGCGATGGTTAGAATTGTTAAAGGATTATGACTTGATGATAGACTACCATCCGGGGAAAGCTAATGTGGCAACAGATGCTTTGAGTAGGAAGTCCACTATGGCACATGTGGAAATGGTGTATCTTCCCTTGTTGAAGGAATTAGCCAGGCTTGATGTGACGTTGAGACAAGTTGAACTTGGTTATGTCTTGGCAAATTTTAGAGTGAGACCAGTATTGAAGGAGAAGATTAAAGAATTGCAGGAACAAGATGAGTGCTTGAGTAAGCTTAGAGAAGAGGTAAAGAATGGAAAACCTTCTGAAGTAGAGGTAAAGGAAGATGGATTGATGGTTATAGGCAATAGATTGTGTGTTCCAGACAGGTTAGAGCTGAAGGATGAAATTCTTGATGAGGCGCATAATGCTCCTTATGCAATGCACCCAGGGAGTTCTAAGATGTATCGGGATTTTAAAAAGCATTTTTGGTGGAAGGGAATGAGGAAAGATGTGGCAGAGTATGCTAAAAAATGTTTAGTGTGTCAGCAAGTCAAAGCTGAACACCAAGCACCTTCAGGCAAGCTTAATCCTTTTCCGATTCCGGAATGGAAATGGGAGAAGATCACCATGGATTTTTTGATGGGATTACCGAGGACTAGTAAGAAGCATGACGCTATATGGGTGATTGTTAATAGGCTTACCAAGTCAGCACACTTCTTTCCAATTAGGCAGACAGATTCCTTGAATGTTTTGGCTAAGAAGTATGTAGATGAGGTAATCAGACTTCATGGGATTCCAAGCTCGATAGTTTCTGATAGGGATCCTAGATTTACCTCCAGATTTTGGGAAAGCTTGCAAGAGGCTCTGGGGACTAAATTGCATTTTAGTACGGCTTTTCATCCACAAATTGATGGACAATCAGAGAGGACAATACGGACCTTGGAGGCAATGTTGAGAGCTTGTGCTTTGGATTTTAAAGGTTCGTGGGATGATCACCTGCCTTTGATTGAGTTTGCTTACAATAATTCCTATCACTCGGGAATTCAGATGGCACCATATGAGGCTTTGTATGGTAGGAGATGCAAAACTCCTATTTGTTGGGATGAGGAAGGTGAAAGGAAGCTTGTAGGACCTGAGTTGGTACAGATTACAGTCGATAAAGTTAAACTGGTGAAGCAGAGGCTTAAAGCAGCTCAAGATAGGATGAAGAGCTACACGGATGCCCATAGGAAAGAGATGGAATTTTAAGTGGGAGAAAAGGTGTTTCTTAGAGCTTCTCCATGGAAAGGTGTTTTGAGATTTGGCAAAAAGGGCAAGCTTAGCCCGAGGTATATAGGCCCATATGAGATTATTGAGAAGATTGGGCCTTTGGCTTATAAGTTAGATTTGAAGTTGGAGTTATCTAAGATTCATAATGTGTTTCATGTATCGATGCTGAGGAAGTACAGATCGGATCCTTCACATATAGTTCAACCTTCAGAGGTTCAGTTGAGAGAGGATTTGACTTATGAGGAGCAACCAGTGGAGATCTTGGATTCAAAAGAAAAGGTGTTAAGGAATAAGATTGTAAAGCTGGTTAAGGTCTTGTGGAGAAACCATTCGACCGAAGAAGCAACTTGGGAGCCTTTGGAGGCCATGAAGGAGAAGTATCCATACCTCTTCATGGACTCAGGTAAGGATTTCGAGGACAAAATTCTTATAGGAGGGGAGAATTGTTGGGCCCCAAATTCTTTTTAATTATTAATTAATTATTTATTGATTTATTTACTATTCGTTTACTTTAATTATTTTTTTTTATTTATTTTGCTCTAATTGTTTAATTATACTTATATATATTTGTTGAGTTTTGTAATTAGTAGGTAGGTTTGGAAATTAGAAGTTGGGAATTAAAATGAAGGATTAGAGCATGTTAGAAAGAATGGGCTTTGGAGGTTAATGGGATAAGTAGAAGGAGGAGAGCCCAAAAGCGTTGTAAGTTAAAAAGGGAGAGCTTGAAACTACGTAGTTTTGAGGTAAGCTTTAAGTTGAGAAATAAATGAGTTAAGTTATTAAGAAGAGGAAGCAAGTGTCGTAAGAACCAAAAGAAGAGGAAAGCAAAAACGTGAGTTAAGGAAGGAGAGAGTTTTCGGCCAAGAGGAAAAGGGAGAGCCGTAGGAAGCTTGAAGGGAAGAAGAAAGAAGAAGAAAAAGAAGAGAAACTACTTGTTGGAGGTAAGTTCTATCCTTGCTTATGTTAGATTCAAGTATGGGATATAATGGAAGTTAGGGTTTGTGTAGAGATTGGAGAAAGATAGAAGAGAAGAGTAAGATCTATGGATTTTGGGGACTTCTAAGCTAAGGTTTTGGTTATTCTAGCATAGATGGCTTATGGGTAGGTTAGGTTTAAAGTTTATTTTACCTTTGCTTGATTTTATGAATGCTGTGTCTTTCTTTTAGAATGTATTTATTGAATAGAGTATGGTTTGATTGAAGGAAATCAAGAAAACCCCACTCAAGACAAGGAGGAAGGGCAATCTTGAATTCGGATTCCTACATTAGGTGGGTAACATTTTTATAGTTGTTGTGTGATGGGCAAACGCCCTATGTGTGTAATCCTTGTTAAATTTCGTACATGTTGAGTTGTGTATGTACTTGAAAGTGTGTGATGAAATGGATATATTTCCTTTGATATGAAGGAAAAGTATGAGATTGTGATGATTTGACAAAAAATGAAAGAAGCATACAAATGCCATTTTTGCATTTGAATATTGAGCATAAATTGATTGTGATTGGGCAAGAGAGAACCTTTATTGTTAGTCTCGTGCACCAAAGCCTTCTCCCGGCTGCCCGCTTGAGGCCACGAGATCTTGAGAAATCGGACGCGTCTTGTTTACGATAAACTTCGTTTTATCCGTATTGTTTATGGAACTCTCGAGCCAATTGTGTGCATTTCATCATTTTTGAGTATGTGATGCATATTATGTGTTTTAATTGATAAAAGATTCCATGTTATGCTTTATGTGATGAGTTCGGTTAATTATGACTTATGTGATAAAGTTGGGTATTTATGCTTATTATGTTAATTGCAAATGTTATGGATTCTTGATTATGTGTTGTATGGCTCATTACTCGATGGCTATAAACATGTTAGACACTGAGCCGTGTTTTGCTCACCCCATTCTCCCTCCTCAGGTGCAAATTCTAGTTGAACGCGAAACCTTGCAAGGCATCGGGCATAACTGCAAGGAATTCTAGACACTTTGTATTAAGTTAGTGACTAGCATTTTGGAATAGCTTTATAAGCATATCAAGCATTGAGCATCTCATATTTTGTATTTTGTACTTGATTCTTGATGAATATGTCGATATGTAATTAAAGCTATGATTGAACTCTTGAATGATTGATAAAAAGATTGAGAGATCCAGTACTCTCTTCATCATGTGAGTTTGTTGATTTGCGATCTGTGCTTGACCTTGAAAAGGGGTATATGTATGAGACTTTTGATTATTGAGTTGCTGCTGGGTTTTTGCTTTGGGAGAGCTCGCTGGGAATTTGGGAAGGTTTATGAGCTGTTCAGTTCTGCAAAAATCCGGGCTGAAGTGTTCATGTGGTCAAATTTGGATTTATTGTGCATTCAGCCAAATTCTGGGTTGTTTTAGGTTGAATAGGATCATTTAGACTCCTTGAGGGTGTTAGGCGAGTTGTAGAGCTTGCCATGATGTAGTATGAGCTATTTTAGAGTGTGTTATTGGGTAGCTAAGAGTTGTTAGAATTAAGTACAGGTGCTGTCAAAATGATAGATGTATATTAGCATAAACTTTGAATATATATGCGAACTATATAGAGTTGGAGTTTGTTCTTTTGGTCTTCATGAAAGTTGTAGGGCGTTTTCTTACCTTTCTATAGCCACTAAGTTTGTAAAATTTGGAGTTCAGGGTCAAAAGTTATGGTATTTGCAAGTTCTGGTACTGTTTAGGAGGAGCTAGTCGATCGGTTTTGGAATAAACTTTTGATTTCCTTGGTGGCCGAGCTTGTCTTTGAGTCCTTCTTGAAAATGGTAGAGCTGTCTCTTAACTTTTCAACGAATCAAATTGTGTCTTATTTGGAACTCGGAGTTAAAAGTTATGAGGGTTAGAAGCCTGTTAGGTCGGATCGCTCGACGAGCGCCCAAGGCGGCGCTCTGACCGCTCACCCTTGGGTGAGCCGAGGCATTTGGGGTCGGTTCTTGGCCGACCGACCCCTCTTCCTTCTTTTGGCCATAACTCTTTGCACAGACCTCCGATCGACCTCATTTTTGAAGCAATAGATTCCTAAGAAAATTTTCTATCTTTTTATACCTGATTGATCTGTATTGTTTTTAAATTGTAAAAATTGGTTTGAAACAAAGTGTGATGGTCAGTCGATAAAGTCTGAATATACTTCAATGATTTTGAAATATCTTGAGCTATAGAGCTCTGATCGGGTTAATTTTTGTTTTAAATTAAACTAGAGATATAGATCTACAAATTTTATGAAGGAACCGATCAGAAATTTAGCCTAAAAAACCTTCAAATTCTGACTCGAATTCAGTAGAGTGTTCAGTTTTGACTGTTTTCTTTAGATAGTATTTTGGCCATAACTTTTTCATTTCTAATCCAAATTGAGCGATTTCAGTGGCGTTAGAATCGTTAGATCATGAGGAACAAAATTTTCTTAAAAATCCAAGCCGAATATTTCTGTTGGAGGTTTCCCTAATTGTGGTCAATATTTTTGTCAGTTTTGGGTCTTCTATGCTTGTGTGTTTCCGAATGTTGGGCCTCGGAGACGGGGTCCAACAACAGTCAATGCTGTTGATGTAGATATTCCTCTATACTTTTTCAATTTTATGCCATTCACAGATATTCTGGAAGATAAGATTCCTAAGTGTTATTTGATTAGTAATCATATATATATATATATATAATTCTTCAATGGTTTCCATTTCTATTTTGACACAATAAGTCATTTATGATATGATTTCTTTATTTAGTCTTTATTGACAAATTGTTTGTCTTATTAGAGAGATGAGTACATATGAAACTTGTAAAGAATTTCAAAGGAATAATCTCAAATCAAAATGTATGAATCTATATCTGACAAATAAGAGGTTATCTTTACTTTCAATAACTATTGTATTACACTCTTTCTATGCAAAATAATATTTATGCATTAATATTATTTTTCAGTAACAACAAGATCAAGTGCACATTGTTTGGTGAATATGCTGACTTTTTGTTGAATACAATGAGGGATACATAAGAAATTTCAATCATTATTGTTTTTCAACTTGCTATGATATCAAACTATGTTGGTACGTTATTATTTTCAAAGCATTTTATGCAGTTTATATTGTTCATTTTTGTGAACAAACAGAATATATCACTCTTTTTCGTGCAAGAGAAATCAAGATTTCTAATGCTTGGAATGTTTCAAAACTACTGATTAATCCCGACATTGTTAGGCCCGGGTCCCATTTCCAATCCCGAGGTGACCACTCGGGGTCGGCGAGTAAGGGACATACGAAGGAAGGATAACATCCAACATATAAAGAAACAGCAGCAGGGAGAGGAGGACTCGTCGCGGCAACAGAATGCTCGCCGTGGCGAGCACCTCGCAGAAGTGGTTCACCACAGCCAAAACTTGACTTCGCCGCGGCGAACACCCAAGGAATGCGCCGCGGTGAAGGACTGGCTCACTGCGGCGAACTCCCTAAAAACCGAACCCGTTTCCAACATCTATGCAATTTCATACAAACATATACCCAATCAATCTAACTAAAATTTGAACACACAAAAAAACAAGGGAACTTCATGTCATTACAATTTGAAGGAATGGAACAAGCATCCATAACATAGCACAATACGTAACAATGCTTAAATCCAAATACATAAGGATGCTCAATGTTGATATGCTTGGAAAACTAACCCAAAAGCACTAACTTAGTACAAAAGCTTCTAACTATCTTGGAGTTTCCGATGCCTTGCAAGGATTAACGATCTTCTCGTTCTACACCTAAGGAGTGGGAGGTAATAGGGTGAGCTGTGAAGCTCAGTGGCTTATACATTTATAGCCATTGGCGACGAGCCACACATTCAAGCATATATAAACACAAGTATATAGCAAGTCAACACTTAACAATTATTCCCAATCTTATAGCCATCAAAATGTCATCACAAAAATATGTCATGTAATTTCTGCATCACAACATAACAATTAATACAACAAATGGCTCGAGAGTTCAGTGGAACAAAACGGATAAACCGAAGTTTATACCGTGAACAAAACGAGTCTGATTTCTCAGGATCTCGTGGTGTAGCACCCCACTCCCTCAAGACCCGAACCCGATATCCGAGATCGCGCCCTGCGAGGGTGGTGTGCTACGCACTCGATCAATCAAAATTCGGTATTTTTTTCTTTTTCATAGACACACATGCGGAAGTCAAATAATCAAATAGGACATAAGCCCTTTTCAATCATACAAGGCCATTTACAAAATTCTCATATGGCCATTTGGCCCTTTCACAAATACAACACTTGAGTCATTTCAAAATATACATTTCATGATATAAATAAAGACATGCAATGCAGACGCGAACTGATCCCGACTTCTATCCTTCACTTGAATCCTGCAAATATACTCCCGTTGGCCTAACGGGGTATTCTTCTGATCCTGAAAAAAAATAATTGCAATTTTTGGGTGAGTTTTGCGAACTCAGTGAGTGACCATCATCGATGGCTCACTCATCACATATCACATAAGATATATATATATATATATATATATATATTTCATAAATTACATTCCATTTCACATTTTTTTTCCAATAACGCACATGTTCATATTATTTCGCATTCAATCACTGAACCAATCTCACTTTATTTCTTATATCACATTATTTCCCATATTCATATCATTTCATTAACAACCAAATTGAATCACATCAACTTGTTCACATTCAATATCATTTAAACGTTCATATGATGCATATGTCACTTGTATGAGACTCACATTCGTTCTTATTGTTGTGACTGAGTGCCTCTTCACATATACAGAGTACCAACTCGTAGGCTTAGTCGAATCAGAATATCAGCTCGTAGGCTTAGTAGAATCACAATACCAGCCTGTAGGCTTAGTCGAATCATAATACCAGCCCGTAGGCTTAGTCGAATCACAATACTCACGGAGCATAGCTCTACATGGAAACGCTTCAAATAGGCAACTCAAGTCACAACACCTTTATATTTTATGCATTCATACCATGGAATGCATCACTTACATTGCATGTACTTATTCGATCACATTCACTTATCATCGGACCGTAGCTCGGCATTCAACATATAGTTGAGTATTCACTCTTTCTCTTGCATGCAATGCACATTCTAAAAACACTTAGTTCATCTTATCCACATATAATGAGCACTTCAATAATTCAGATCATTCATCTCAGAACAAATCATTCACATATCACATTATTTCACATTCAGTACATTCAATCAATCATACTTTGTATCAAAAATCACATTTTTCATTATGCATATGCAATGCACATGAGACTCATTTTCCATTTGTTACTTTGTTGTGACCGAGTGCCTAAACTGTCCCTTAAAGGGCTCATTGAACTGTCCCATGTAGGGCTCATTAAACTGTCCCATGTAGGGCTCATTGATAACTGTCCCATGTAGGGCTCATTAAACGTCGAGCTTATAGCTCTGATCGGTGGCTACTCGGGTCACAATTACTATTTTGTTTTATGCATTCATGCAATGGAATGCATCACTCACAATTACTTATCCCATTCAAATCACTTTCTCATAACATCGAATCTTAGTCCGACAATCCACATTAAAGTGGAGCATTTCACAATTTCATCTATAACTAATATGCTTTTACCAATTACATATTTACACATCATTCATCCAATTGATAGTCAATAGCACTTCTATATTCAAATCAATATCACAATCATCGGACCGTGGTCCGGCATTCCACATTAAAGTGGATCATTTCACAATTTCATTTATGTGCCAATACACGATTTATAATCACATTCACATACAATTAACACTTCAATATCTCATTCATATAGCACCTTCATCGGACCTTCATTGTCCGAATTTCAACAATCAAGACACATTCATAATTAGTCATAATCACTCAGTTTATAACATAAACAAAACAAACGATAAGGTAAGACCATCTAGGTCTACTCACAGTACGCTCCAAAATAGCATTTGCTTCCTAATTCTAGAACGTTAGAATGTGGACGCTTGACCTGCACAGCCCATATATGCAAGACACACATTGCACACTCATCAATAATTGCGCACATAAAAACATTCATTTTTACACAATTGCAATAATGGGCTATGTATAATGCATGCTCAATGACAATCCCGGGTATATGTTCTAATATACACTTTATGCTCATTTCCATTTCAAAATTCATATACGTTTCATATACTTCATTGGTACATGATCGTTCTAACTTCTCCTTTCAATCTTTGCCCTTTTTATAAGTCTAGCTTATTCATAAGCTTACACTCCAAGAACACTTGGTTACTTTATATCATAACCTAATTTCTCATCATCTCTTTTCTAACCTTATATGAACTCATAATATCAAAACCCTATTCATAACTTAGCAATTTAAACATATGTACACATTTAGGCATATTCCCATTACACAAAAATCATAAATATATATTACCCACCTAGTTGGCTTGCAAAACTTTGAGTCAAATTTGTCTTTCCCCTTGTTCTTGGGTAGGGTTCTCTTGGTTTCCTAATACAAACCAAATCTCATTCAATAGAAATCCACTTAAAAATCCCACAAAGAAAAATCTCCAAAATTGATTCTAGAACATTTAAACCCAACCAATTTCTAAACTCCATAAGCTAGAATCCTTCCAAAAATCCAAAAGAGTCAAAAAGATCTTACCTTGATTCATCATGAAAAAGAGATTTTTAGCTCAAATAGAAGCTCTTATCTTCCTCTTCCTTATTCTCTTCTTGAACAACTTTAAAATCTCTCTTAAAGGCTAAGAAAATTAAAACCCTAGCTTGCTCTCTCTTCTTTCTCTCTCTTTCTTTCTTCTTCTCTTCGTATTTCTCTTTCTTCTTCAAGATATTTCTTTTTTTCTTTCCATTTTCGTTCTCCCCTTAATTTATAAGCCAGACCATACTTCTTTTTCCATTTATGCCCTTAATGAGTCCAAAAAGTCCATTTTATCCTTCCTTATAGGCTTATGTTCTTTTAAACTTAAGTGTCTTGCCAGAAATATCCTTGACCATTCTTACACATCACTTTTTTCTAGAAGACTCTTCTCTATTGTCTTACGGGTCTAATATCACTAAAAGCATTCAATCTGGTTCAGTGATTCAGAAGGCACACTTTAAACATTTTGGAATGTTCTTGTCCATAACAATACACTATGCATAACTTCCATAAGAATTTTAGACATCCTAGAGACTGAATCAGATTCCAAGTCCTTAATACCATTTGTAGTTCCATGTCTCTAGTTTACCAAGAATCAGAAATCATCTCATTTTAATTTCTACAAATCAAGATATCATTAAAACACTGAAGTATGTTCAGTGGAATAACACTAGTTCATATCCTTTAAGAGCATACTCACTGTACCCGTCTCACTCTTTTCACTAAATATTTCTCCATTAGTTTCATCTGACTATGATTCTTGGTAGAGAGGTAGGGAAACGTCTTACAAATCCAATGGTTCAAAAATCAAGTCATTTGGAAGTCCAAAGAAGAAGTTATGGCTAAAAGACTCCAACACGTTTCTGCCCTCACCTGAAATGTACATGTCTCAGTACGAATGCTATAAATTTTGCTACAGATGTCCAATTGACTTCGCTTTTGGACCATTGGAAATAGGACTTCAAGATCTATAACTTCTATGAAGACCTCAAAGGTCAATTCTATCGTTTAACTTCTGTATCATCTCACTTTTCTTTCATCTATTTTTCTGCGTTTGCTTTTCTGCGTCTGCTTTTCTGCGTCTGTACATATCTCAGTACGAATGCTATAACTTTTGCTACAGATGTCCAATTGACTTCATTTTTGAACCATTAGAAATAAGACTTCAATATATACAACTTCTATGAAGACCTCAAATGCCAATTCTATCGTCTAACTTCTGTATCCTCTCACTTTTCTTTCGTCTGCTTTTCTGCATCTGCTTTGCTAAGTCTGCTTTTCTACGTCTGTACATATCTCAGTGAAAATGCTATAACTTTTGCTACATATGTCCAATTGACTTCGTTTTTAGACCATTGGAAAGAATCCTTCAAGATCTACAACTTCTATGGAGACCTGAAAGGCCAATTCTATCGTCTAACTTCTGTATCGTCTCACTTTTCTTTCGTCTACTTTTCTGCGTCTGCTTTTCTGCATCTGTCTTTTTGAGTCTGGAACATCTCCACTTATAAGACGCATAACTTTTGACTTAGATGCTCAAAATTTACAAACTTTATACCGTTGGAAAGATAAAAGAAATATATACAACATTACAGAAGGAAACTTTGCCAAAATCTATTTAGATTAAGTCCAGATTTTCCCCAAAAGTCCGAATACAAATTTTTCATTCATACACCAACACTGCACCCAATTCTTCACTTTATGACAATATTTGAGACTCTTAGACACAAAATTGAAATTCGATGTCTTCATACAAAATGTAGCCATATATCTCTAGTTTAATCAAAATCAAGAATTATCTCGTTTGGATTACTAGAGAAAACGTTGTGGCTAAAAGATTGAAGCATATTCAGTGAACATTTTCCAGATCTCAACCAATCTTGTTTCTAAATCTGTCCGTATTACAACTCATACCAAGATCACTCTTTCTACTCCTTCTACTCCTCGTTTTCAATAAAAACACATTTAATATCAATTATACCCGGAATTTGTCAATGAATACATGTACACTTTTTTTATCCGAACATTACGTATTTATGTGCATATATGCTAACATGATGCATGAACAAGAGAATGCATTCCTTAATCTCAATTTCTCTTAAAGCTCGCATGTACTGAAATTTCGGGTCACAAATCTTAATATGGGGACGAGATGTTACACATGTCCTCAAGCGGGCAGCCGGAAGAAGGCTATACGTCGACGTGCACGTGACTAACGAAACGTTCCTCTCTGGCTCAAATATAGCACATATTATTCATTTCATGCTCATATCATTTTATCAAAAGCTTTCATACTTTTCATGATCATCATGCTTATTCATCTTTCCATTCATACAAAATGTCATAATGTTTTTCAAGGCAATACATAATCACAATCACAATACATTGTCAATAATTTCAATGCCACATATACATGCAAGCAAGCAAGATAATTTGCCCATATACACAACAACTATAAATATATTACCCACCAAATATCGCTTGAAAATCCAAGTTCAATGTTATCCTTCCTCTTGCGATTAGATTGGGTCGGCTTGGTTTCCTATGACAAACCAAGTTCTCATTCAAACAACATTCAAAGGAATATTCATAAAGCTTTGAAAATCAAAAGTGTTAAAATTGACCCATAACCCTTTCAAAACTAGACTTTCGGGTCAACTCTTCCATGATCGTTATGATCAGATAAATGAAGAAATTTAGTAAGACTTCCTTCTATAAAATGTTATTCATTTTCTTAAGTTTCTAACGACACCAACCTCATTCCATTTGGTTCAGAAACATGGAAGTTATACCCCAAACATGCTGGGACTAACCTTATGCTGAAACTATAATCTATACTCAATTTCCATCCAAAATTTGAGATTTTTAGAGACTGAATCAGAACTTCATTTCTTCATAACAATTGTATCCCTATGTCTCTAGTTTACAACGAATCAAAAATAACCTCATTTGAACATCTACAGAAAAATTTATACCTAAAATACCGAAGGATGTCTGTGCTGAAAAACAGAAGCTCGCCGCGGCGAAACTGTTGGAGCTCGCCGCGGTGAGGGCAAAAGTTCGCTGTGGTGAACATGTCCAGAAACCTCCCGAAACTTTGTTTTTCAGCATTCTTCATCTATATACTTCCCATATTTCAAATATAACTCATCTTAACCCTAAATCATCATTCCTACTTCAATTCTAAAGTCATTCCAACCCAAAATCATTCACAAACACAACAAAATCAAAAACCCTAGAAGATCATAAGACTTTCGTACACCATTCACTAAAACCTCCCTACACATATTCAACCCCATTTTCCACTCCTAATTATCACTAAACAAGATTCAATCATCCAATTAATGCTCATACTTACTTGGGGAAGCTTCAAATCCTTCAAATTCTCTAAACCCTAGCTTGGCTTTCCTTCTCTTCTTCTTTTCTCCTCACCCACGACACTCTCTTCTCTTCCTAACAAGCCAAATATTTCTTCTTCTCATTTACTCACTTAATGCATGCAAAAGACCCTTATTCCTTTCCCCTTATGCCTTAAAACTTAAGGGTTTAGGTGATCTACCAAAATTACCCCTCATGCATTCTTACTACATTTATACTTTAATTCCATCAATTCCAACAATAATTCCTCCTAACATTGACATGCTAATTACTCCAAAATAATAAACCCAACAAGACCTCAAAATAAATTAAATCATGCTAAATAAATAAAAAAAATTTGGATGCAACAGACATCCCTGGTGTTCAAGATTTTAAATTGAGGTAATTATAGTTTTATGATGGCTTACTATCATCTTATTCTAAATTTGTATCATTGCTTCTATATGCACTATCTATTTATTCTATTCTTTTTTACTTTAGCCTCAGTTTGATAATGTTTGGGAAAACATCTTCCCAGAGATACTCTCAGCTTGATCATTCTTTCTTAAGTCAATCTCCTTTGAATGATTTCTTATCTTTTGAAACAAGAAAGAAGGTTACTAAACTGAGATGGTGTGAGGCAAATTGAAACTGCATAAGTTTTTTCTTCGTTCTGAATTTATGCACCTATATCCTACAAGCTGACCTATATTTTCATAACATTACAACATAATGGTATTTATACTATTCTTGCAACCATTAGAAAGATCCAAACTTAGCAGAGTTGATACATTGATGCATGCTCCATTCATGGATGTAAAGTCAAAATTGAGAATGACCTACTCATGTGCTCTAAATGTCGGAACATTCCAAATAGAATTGTAACTAGGTATACCATCATTTTAAATTTTATTTAAAATTACTTTTCTATATCGATAAACACTAATCTTTGATATATTTATATATTCTAGATATAAAGTACATGTTCAAGTAAAAGATGCTTATGATGGTCTGGAGTCATTTGTGTTATATGATGATCAAGCCTTCCCATTGATTCAAGTTAGTGCAAATGATCTCAAAAATCGTCTAATTAAGGTTTGTAAAAGATTATAATCTTTATTTTTTATTTTTGATAATAAATTGTCTACTCTTTCATGTGTTTGCTTAGAATTAATTTGTTAATTAGGAAGGAGATGAAGATGAGTTTCCTGATGAGTTAGAATGATTGGTTAAAAAAACTTATCTTTTCAAGGTTCAAGTCACTGAATTTAAAAAAATCAACAAATTTTCAAGTTTCACTGTCAAGAAAGTAAGTTGTAATGAGGAACTGATCAATAAATACATGGATTCTCTACCCCAGTCTTAGGTATTACTCTACTTCCCACTACAAAGAAGAATAGCAACTATTCATCATTAGATGAAACTTCATTGATATACATAGATATGTATATATTGTAGCAATATTGATTTCATGAAATACAATACTTTTCCAGGAATGTTATCTGAGTGATTTTGCTACTGATCTTTCATTAGGACCACTAGTCTTAATAAATCCTAACAAAGTTGTAAGTAATGATACTACTTTTACACATTCCAAATTTTTTCTGTTCTATTAAGAAAATTTTGGTATTCTTTATTTTTATAATCGTATTATTGTAGCAAATTACTTCTATTGGAGCCTTGGCTACAATTAATACTTAGCAAACTATATGATTGATGTCCTACCAAGTTCAATTATCTAATTTTTCTTCTTTTCATTGACACTATATTAAAAAAATTAAGATATATATTATCTTATTGTAAAACCATTCATTGTTAAATTAATTAGATCTAAATAGGCATTCAATAATCAATTATTGAGTTTTGCTTTGCAGGATTCAATTCTGGATGAATCACTAAGTAACATTCTTATTGATATTGCACCTCTATCATCATTACATACTGTGAACAAATAAGTATGTACATACCATTAATATTATGTATAATATGGATCATACATGAATGATTATTCTTACACATTTAAATTTATGCTAGGATTCTATTCAATCAAAAGCATCACTGTTGGACCCCACCCCCCATCCGTAGGTGTTTGCGAGTTATATTTGCGTAGTGTTCTTGGGTTATACCGCGGCATCCAACCTTAATCAGTATTGTCCTCTTTGGTCATGGGTGAGCCACAACTCGAACCCATGACCTCAAGGTTTTATAGCTTCCACATGCTCGCCTCTTACCATTTGGCTAACTTAGCCAAATGGTAAGAAATAAGATAAAACAGTCATGAGTTGATGATGCACCACGAACAACATGATCACAAGATCATGACTTCATAACCTCTTTTCTGAAAGAAGGGTCCAACATGATAAAGGCGCCTTTTAATGTTGGACCCCACCCCCACCCGTAGGTGTTTGCAGTTATATCATGGCAGTGTTTCATGGGTTATACCGCATGCATCCAACCTAATCAGATTGTCCTCTTTGGTCATGGGTGAGCCACGACTCGAACCCATGACCTCAAGGTTTTATAGCTTCCACATGCTCGCCTCTTACCATTTGGCTATGTTTGATCTGGTTTGACTTTTATTATGGTTGAAACTTTGACTGACAAATTAACCTAGTTAGAGGTTAATTGAGTTTTGATGTTCTTCATGAAAATTGAAGGGTTTGTTTTGATCTTTATTTCGATATAAAGTATGCAATTTTTCGATCTCGGAATAATAAGTTATGATTTTTACAAGTTTGTATAGAGGATAGTATCTTTGACCGGAAAATGGACTCCCGTAGGAGTCGAATTGAGTTTTATGTCCTTCGTAAAAGATGTAGAGCTTTCTTTAAGCTTTCTATAGAGACTAAGTTTGTTTTCGATCCGAAATTTCTGCTTCCCTTCGTTTCCGTTTGCTTCGGTTTCCGTTCTGCTTAAGTAGTTGGGTTCCGGTAACGGGATCCAACATTTATGGTATCAGAGCCCAGTAATATGATCTTACTTGGGCGTATGAGTATGAATAAGGAATTGATACGAGTTTGTAAAGATAAAAGTGAATTTGTGAGAGTGTGCTAGGTGGTCATTTGATTTTGATGAAAGAAATATGATGGTCTTTAGGAATTTGAAATTGATGTGCATGACTATTTGACGAATTCAAATGATTGGTTTGATTTGAGTGGTAAGAATATGATTGATTTTCAGAATGTGTTGAGGAAATTAAGATTAGAACTTCTTGAGAAATTGTGATGAATTGATATAGATGAAAGAATGATGACATAATGATGATTGAACCATATTAGGGTTCCTTAAGAAATGGACCATTGACCTGTGTCCATATTTAAAGACATAAGGAGTTATAGATATAGTGTTTTGATATGATACGAATGGTATATGATTTAAGGAAATGAAAATTGTGAAGAGATTGAGAATTTGATGAAAAGGTAATTGATTATGAGTTTGGAAAGAAATTAGTAAGAAAGTGCTTGATGATCATTGTTTAGAAAGAAATTTATGCAAGAATGAGTTGCTTGGAGTTTAAGTAAATATGAATTTCGAGGACGAAATTCTTTTAAGAGGGGGAGAAATGTTGGACCCCGAACCTTGAGTGACAATTTGATTTAGTAATATAAATGATCAAGTGGATGAGTTGATTTAATTAGAGTTGAAAAACAAGAATTAAAGAGAAAAAAAGTGTGAAAATTTGAAGAAATTAGAAAGTTTGACTTTCTGGAGAGAGAATGTTTGACTTTGAGAGTTGACTTTTGATTGAGGCAAAATTAGAGAAAATGATCTACATGAAAATTGTAGCCTCTGTCGAGAGTGAAAGTTATGATCAGTCAAAGTTTATGTTTGATCGGGTTTGACTTTTATTATGGTTGAAACTTTGACTGACAAATTAACCTAGTTAGAGGTTAATTAAGTTTTGATGTTCTTCATGAAAATTGAAGGGTTTGTTTTGATCTTTATTTCGATATAAAGTATGCAATTTTTCGATCTCGGAATAATAAGTTATGATTTTTACAAGTTTGTATAGAGGATAGTATCTTTGACCGGAAAATGGACTCCCGTAGGAGTCGAATTGAGTTTTATGTCCTTCGTGAAAGATGTAGAGCTTTCTTTAAGCTTTCTATAGAGACTAAGTTTGTCAAAATCGGAGTTCGGGATTAAAAGTTATGAATTTTGGAAGTTTAGAAGAAAAAAAAATGATTTATCCCCGTCGCTAGGGCGACGCGTATCGCCATAGCGATGGCGGCGTCCACCCCGCCGTCCATTGGCGACGATATCGCCATAGCGATGGCGAACGTCCACCGCCGTCGCATTGGCGACGCGACATCGCCATAGCGATGGCGAGCATTCGGCTCGCGTTGCTAGAAGCGACAGCGATCGCCGGGCGACAGCGTCTTCGCCTTCGCCTAAACGCTGTTTCGCTTGAACGACGCCGTTTTTGTTTCTTCAATACGACGCCGTTTTGACTCCTTTGTTAGTTTCCTTTCACAAATCCGACCTTTGTTCACTATTTTGCTTATATCTTTTCCGTCCGACATCCGATTGAGTTGATTCTTTTTGCGTTGGATTCCTAAGACAATGAATTTCATTTTATAAGAAATTTGTGAACTTTTGAGATTAAATTAATGGTGATTAATTTAATCAAAGTGAGTCGGGAAATTTTCCGAGCATGATTCAGTGTTTTGTGAAATTCGGGATCTGTAGAGATCCGATTGAAGTGATTCTTGAGGCGAAATAAAGATAAGACAAGGGGCTACAAGTCGTATGAAGAAATGAAATGTCAATTTTGCCCTTAGGACTTTTAATTTTTGAATTTAAGTTCGGATTGGGGTGTAATTTTTGGATTGGGAACACCTGTGAGTAATTTGAGTATAACTTTTGATCTAGGAATCGAAATGAAGCGATTCTTGTTTTGAATTAAACTAGAGACATAAGGCTACAATTGTTATGAAGACATCAAGTTTCAATTCTGGGATTAAGAATGTGAACGTTTGGACGGAAATAATCGTACATGGAAAATGTATTAGAATATGGATATTCCCGAATTGTTTTATGCATAACTTTTGATGTAGTGATCGGAATTAAGCGCGGTCGGTGGCGTTGGATTCGTATGATTGAGAGGAACATTTCTCGAGAAGGAAGTTTTAACAAATTCCTTCAACTCGATAGTGCGAATCGACCCGCAAGTAGTCATGACATAAAGTTACATGTGAGGGGCTTTTTGGTCTTTTTGGACATCACTTAATGACATGGCTCTAAACACCAAAGTGGATGTCGTTTTAATCAACATAAAGGCTGGAAGTTCACGTTTTTTCTAGAAAAAGGGAGAAAGAAGAAAGAAATAAGAAGAGAAAGATGAGAAGCTCTTTCGTATGGAGAAAGAAGAGGGAGAAAGTTTAGTTTTAAATTTTTCTACTCAATTCTTAAGGCTTTTGGGATTTTTCCAAGAAGGAAAAGAGTGGAAAATGATGAGAGCTTCCTAAGGAACCAAGAAAATTCGAATTTGGTGGAGAAATGAGGTAAGAGAAAATTTTCAACTTTGAGATTTTGTTGAATTTTTGATTGAGAAATATAGATAATGATATGGGTTTGTGATTTATGAAGTTGGTTTTGATATTAATGCTTTAGGTTGGGTTTAATTTTGGATGGAAATTTGTTTAAAGTTTAGGCTAAATTTTATGGTTGAGAATTTGGTGAATTTTTGGTGTAGAATGAAAGATAATAATATAGGTTTGTGGAATATGAAATTAGTTTTGAGAAAATTTTGAACTATGGTATTGAATTTGGATAAATTGGTTTAGGTCAATTTTAAGATTTGGGGATTTTTGAAATTGAGGATCTAGATATTTTGGAATTAATGTGGATTGATGAATTGTGAGATTAATTTTGAAAATTAAGTTATTTATGAGATTGAATTTGGGTGTATTGGTTTAGGCCAATTTTGAAAATTGAGGATTTTCAAAATTGGAGATTGAAATAGCTTGGAAGTATGATAATGATGAATTTCCGATAGTTAATTTTGAGACTTATGCAAATTTATGATGTGAATTTGGGTTATTATGGTTTAGGTCGATTTAAGTGAAAGAAGGAAAGAAGCAAGGATCAAATTGAAGCTCGGGATAAACTTCTAGCGTCATTTCGAGGTGGGTAGCATATTTATATTTTGATTTGTGAGCAATATGCAATTTTTGAAAAATTAAAGAAAGCAATTTTCAAAAATTAAAGAAAGCAAAATTTTGGATTTTTGATACATTATTGTTTTAGTAAGTGTTTGAAAAGAAAGGTTGGTTAATGTTTGAAATTGTGATTTCCAAAGGATTTCTGAAAAATTATTACAAGTGAATTATGTTTGAAAAGAAAATAGAAATTTCGAAAGTTCGTTTTGTTATGTATGCATTGCTAAATTATGTAAAGTACTGAAGTTATTGATTGATTGATTGAGTGATTTAATTGTATGTATTATGTGAATATATGAAAAATCAAAAATTTGGAAAGTGCCTTCGGGCAATTTGAATTTCCGTTTTCGATATGTGTTATGTGGGTTTGGTAGGTCCTTTGGTGAGTCATTGTCTCTATGTGTATAGCCTTCTCCAGCTGCTCGCTAAGGGCACGGAGTCTCGATTCGGACTCCTTCACGGCTACACTGGACCGCAATGCGGAAAGTGTAATACGTTTCATTCACGATCGCATGTGACCGCTTATGCTTGGATGCGCAAGACGCTCTGCTTGGACCTAGCCAGACCATTCTGATATGTTATGTGTTTTGATTTGTTTCTATGTTCTGCATTCATGTTTATAAAGTGAGAAATGAAAATTGAAATTATGTTGCATTCATATTTATGAAGAATTCGAGAATTTTGAAAAATGAGAAAAATGAGATTTTTATGAGAAGTTTGGGAAAATTGGAAAGAGTTTGAGAGAAATATTCCAAAGTTGAAAAGTTTGAAAATTAGCCCTTTTGGCAAAAAGATTATGAAAAATGTTTTCAGCTTATTTGTCATTTTATAAATGTGTTATCCACGAGCTTCCGAGCTCACCCCCCCTTTCATCCCCATCTCCGTGTTTGAAGGTGAGATCGGATGAAAGAATGTGAAGACATCAGTTTCGACATATGTGTCAGTTAGCTTTTGTGTATTTTGGATTTTGAGTATGGATCTGTTTGTGGTTTAAGAAAGGTTTGAAAGAAAATGTATTTGTGTATAAAGTTAAGTATTGTGAATGATTGTGAAATTTGTATATGAAATTCTGGATAATTTGGGAATATATATGTATTATTGATATGGGAATTTGATTGAATTATGAGTTTGGTATTGAATTGAGAATTATGGAAGTATTAGATGTAGGTTTGCGTTTTGCTGGTGTTCGGATTCCGGACGGGAGAGTCCGATGATTTTGAGCTGTGTTTGGGATTATAGAAGTGTTTTTGAACCCTTGCAGGTTTGGGTTAGGAAAAAGGCAGCCGTTATGCTGCCGAAATTTCGATAAAAATTGGGATAAAAAAATAGAATTTGAGATTTGTATGGATAAATAAGAATTTGTATGATTGTTGAGTTTCGGGTTTAAGAATGAATTTTCCTATGGGAAATTATATGGATGTGATTGATGTAAGAAATGAGAATAAGAAAGAAAAAAAAATTATATCAGATTTTGGAACGTCTTAGGAATTCCCAACGCGATTCTGTTTCCTGTTCTTTGCTGATTCACGGATGTCGGAAGGTGTTTTCAGTTTAAATTGATTTGTTTGCTTACTTTGTTTTCTATCCGTATTCGATTTGCATTCGATTCGATCCCGCTTTCGCTTATTCGTTCCGCTTTGTGATTCGTATTCGATTATTTCGCTTCGCTATATTCGATTGAATCTGTTCGTTTGATTCGATTAGTTCTTGCTTCCGCTTGCATTTCCTTCCGCTTCGCTACTTTCGGATTTGTTCGCTTCCGCATTTTGTGGGATCCGGTTCCCGGATCGGGTCCCAACATTTATGGTATCAGAGCAAGAAGAGTTTATAAGGAATCATGCGTACGTAGGAGGGAATCTGTTTAAGTAGTTGGGTTCCGGTAACGGGATCCAACAATCACAACCAATTTCTGCATCTGAAATTGTAAGACAATCTTTTGCTTTACAAAGTTTAATTTCTTGTTTGTTGAAATAACAATAACATAGTAACCTACAGAAAAGTGCCAACATAGCTGCTTCTCTTATAAGATATTTTTCATTCTGCAGGATTCAAATCAAATTGAATCACTCAACTACTTTTCAGAAAACATTCTTGATGGGTGTATTTCTCTATCTACAATTGATAACAAAGTATGTACATCTATTTCTTCAATATATTCATGTATTATGTATTCCACCTAATGAGTTTATTTAATCGCAGGATGATAGAGCTGCAATTTGTAACACTAAAATAGGCATTACTTCCTCAGCTTAAATCACACCTCATATTTCAAAAATGAAGAGACCAATATCAAAAACTTCTAAGGATGATATGTCATTATGTGATTTAATATCATCACAAATGTTTTCAACTAAATTGATCACCAAAATCAAAAGAGAAAAATTAACTTAACTATGAAATGTTTAAGAATGACCAATTTTTTATCAGCTACTTTTGTTTAGTAAACTATCTATTTGTTTTGGAGCATGCAAGTATGTTGTACTTGAATAGTAAACTATCTATCTATCTTTTGTACTTGTATAAATATGGCTCTCATGCTTTAGGACTCATTTTGTTTGTAAGATTTCTATTTTATCATAATCTTATTTTATGACATGCAATATATAGATATATTATCTCCAATTTTTCCTTCTTTGCAAAGATATATTCGTCTTTCTTATTACATAATTAAACTTCAAAAGAAATGTTCAATAAATAAACATAATATTTATAAACATCTTTCATTCTATTAACTAATTATTTGTGCATTCAAGCATAAAATATTTTGCTAAACAAAATGAAACTTTGCTTCATATTGAAGTCAAAGCACATAATAACGAAAAGATTCATATGAATTGTACTTAACATAACACTTTAATCATATATTAATCAAGTAATATTTATACAAGTTAGTTCCATAAGATGGTAAATTATTTGTATCAATAAATATTTTTTATAAAATTAGTCACTTTAAATAATATATTCCTTTCAATTCTGTAGTTAAAATTCATTATTTACTTTGTAGCAACCCATGCAAAGTATGGAGTTGAGAACTAGTTTGTTATTAAACTATAACCCAAGTAATTAGCTGTAAAGCATAAATCAACATATAACCCAAGTAATTAGCTGTAAAGCATAAATCAACATAAATTTCGATTTCTCACTACAATGGTACGGAGTATTATCTCAAAATGATGAAAATATATTGTTTATCTAATCATAATATATTATTAACTATCTTTTTCATTTCTTAATCGTTCCTTTCTTTCCATACCTGCTAACTAAGTGCCCTTTAATTATTTTTAATTTGGTTCCTCAACTGTTTTTTATTTTTAATCTTTAGTTGATATTAATCAGTATTTTAAATACTAGTTGATACGAGACAAAAAGGGCGATGCCAAAATTTAAAATGATATTAATGCGTTGAGTATAATTTTTTGGTCGATATCGAAATAGTACGGTATTCTGCAAACTGATCGCAATAATACACCCTCTGGATAAACACTTCCAAAGAATACCATACTAACGTAGAACTCATGCCTGTAAATCAATCAACAGCGGGCTCTAATTGCAGCTGCACCAGTAATCACTTGCTTACTCATTGCACACACAGTCTTCTTATTCAGCTAAAATCCAGTTTAACGGGGCACAGTCTCCAAGATGTTAGGCTTGCTTGAACAACAATCCGGTCCGTGAAGTAGGGTCTACATCATTTTAGCTTTATCCAAATAACTGTAAGCAAAGGTCAAGCTTCCCCACCATTACCTACCTTGGAGAAAAAGCAATGGCTACGCAAGAATTGAATACCAATCCTAGTCCACCCTAAGGCTATCACGGCACCCAAGGAAAAGCGGAAAATAATGCTTCAATATGAATAGAGAGCACCGACCGCAACTCACCTTAGGCCTTAATCCAAATTAAAAGTACCAGTCACCATTTCCTCCACTAAATTTCCACAGTACTGTCGTCCTAGTCCTACCCAACGCAGCTGTAATGTACCTTGAAAACCCTATTCTCCAGTAAAATTAAAATTTTCGGTGACTATTACAGGTACTATTTTATAAAAAAAAATTATTCGACTTTTTGAATCTTTATATAAAAGGTCATATCAATATAAGAGACATGGTATGGTCAAATAGTATCATAAAATTTAAATTACAAAATGAAAACAATATAATAATAATTTTTTAATTACGCTTTTATCAATAACACTGTTTTTTTTGTTCATAAGTTATAATATTTGTATTTATACTGAAATCTAATGTCGTCCTCATAACGCGATAGTCCACTCCTACATATCAACAAGCTCTATGCCCATTTGAAAATCACGGCTTCGAATAATATATTCAAAGTTGTTTTAATATAAATCAAGTTACCAAATTATAATAATAAAATTTTAAAAGCTTTATGAGATCTTTTTAATGTATAGTAAGACGTTTTGTCAATTATTATCTCTAATATTTGACAACTACAAGAATAAGTCTAATATATCTACAGAAAGTTTCATCTTATTATTTACCTTTTCCTTAAATTAAAAGTAAAAGTTGAAAATAAAGTATTAATTATTGTAACTAAAGATTTTGTTCATGATATTTTCTACCAATGTTTTAAAAATCGTTATATACAAATGTTTTTATTAGAAAATTGTTAAACAAATTAATTGTGAATTCTAGATTTGGAATATTGCTAAAATCTTCTCTCAATAAATATAATCCAAAGCATTCTTATGTTGAATTGCTTTTAATAACTATTAAAATGAGTTAATTTCTTAAACACATTGCTAGTGCTTTCAAACGATTTATTGTTTTATAACTATAATTTAAGACTATACAAATGTAGGAGTTTTCTTCAACCAGTATAAATCTAGTGAGATAAGTACTCTAATTTAATTATATGTAAAATAGATTAAGATGAAGATATGCATACTTAGTTCTCTTTCAAATTTTAGTTTATAGCTACCATTTAACCCAAAGAAAAAGAATTTAGAAACATAGCTTAACGCGGTTAACAATATCTTCGTATGGTAGGATTTATTCGAATTCGTGGAACACTAAAATTAAAAAAGATGGTGATCTTTCTCCACAGCCTAACTAAGAAAGCTAAAGCTAACGCCCGAGTCTTACTTGAAAAGCGGAAGCCACAAAAGCATGTCAGACGCAAAGAAATATTTTTCTATATGTGGCGGTGATGGCCCATAGGATTTGGACTTCATGGGTAGGAAGTAGCCCGACAGTTTCTACGCCGAAAGGAATTCCAAAGTAAACAGATCACCGCCCCATAGGATTTGGACTTCATGGGTAGTAAGTAGCCCGACAGTTTCTACGCCGAAAGGAATTCCAAAGTAAACAGACAGACCTCTGGTTCTTTTGATTTTTTATTTTTTTTACTTTAGATATCGCAGCTTAATCAGACTAATCCTAAGCTTCTACGACTCCACCTCAAAAGTCTAGAGGATATAAATCTAGAACTTTAAGATCCATCAGGTTCCTACGTAGCCTGTACACATCTGCGCACAATCAGTCTTCACATACTTTAAATTGTTCAACTTGATGATTGATCATTGGCTTCCCCTGCTCAGCATTAGATTCTCATCAACTCCTAGGTTTCCTAGCAACTCCAACTCCCACACTACTATTGGAAACGAGTCGCATGTAATTGATTCGACCAAGGAGCTTTGTCCAGGGGATAGAGAATCATAAATAAAAATATGCCTATTTCTTATCCTTTAGCTTGACTCGAACTCAAGACCTCTTTTAAAGGAAGAGTCTTAAGTGAAGAATCTGAACCGATTGATCCGCCGTGTTGTCTAGTTCTTTTTATTTCTAAAATTTCAAGTAACGGTGCATGTTCCCACTCTGGTCAAAACAATCCTCGGAATGAAGTTAACTTGTGTCTGGATCCCCGCTTCATAGTTCCTCCCAGGTTGTCTCCATCTGTGGATGTGACCCGAGCCCTCTTAGCTAGTAGTCCAAGTCATCGATAGCTCATCACATAATAAACTTCCATCGTTGCAATTGAAGTGACATCCTGCATTGTCCTCGTGTGTAGCCACCTAGAACTTATATACATAATATAATTATCAGCCCTTATATCATGGTTTGGACTTTGAACACATGCCCCCCGTTCAAAATACACCAAGAATTTATAAAACCTTTCATTAAACTGCACGACTTAAACTAGAGTTTAAATACAATCCTGACGTCGAACGTTTCTAATTCTGTTTCTCTGTTGTCAAGCAACAAAACATGTGCGTTGTCGGGATATAAATTGACGTTTTAACGTCAGCTGTAATATAGTAAACCTTTATATTACACAACACTTAATCCATAACTTCTACATAAGCTAAAGTGTATTAAGTATTAGCGTATTTAATTGCTTTTATGTAGCCTAAGTTCTATTCCATTAAGGCATTATGAGTATATTTTATACCCCCATTGAATTTGTGAGGTTAAACAATGAAGATTAGCTTATCTTCTAGATTGAGAATAAAACATTTCTGCATACTGCAATCATCACACACGTGCAATGGCCCCATATGCAACCTCTATGTCGGCTTGACTGGTCATAGATTGATCAATTTCCTCAGCTCAGTCTCCAAAATACGCAATCAGACGTTAGTCTTGTTTCATTAGTTTATGCGAGTCAAGCCAAGATAAGTTGTTTGGTTTTGCGACTTCTAGATTCGCGTGTACCTAAAGCTCCCCTTCTTTGTTGCTTTTGTTTTTTGTTTTAGTTAGTCTATGAACTAATTGAAAATATTCACCTAAATTCTCATGAAAAAAATATTGCAAATTTTGAAACTTGAAATGCCATTGCAGAAGAAAAAGACAAAAAAGCAATTATAGGAAGTAGAGAGGAATGGTTAAGTCTTCCGTTAGTAACTAGCCGTTTAAAATGGATCAAATGAGTGATGATGTGGCATTAGTACAAGGTCGGTCCCACAACTTTGCTCCGTGATAATGAAGTGTAAAACCATCAAAGAGTGCCGCACGAGCGGACAGTCAGCATGATTAGGATTTAGGTGGGAGATTTTCTCCAGTACACGTGCACCGCATGACTGACGACCATATGTATACCCTTTCCAACTCCGATTTCATCTAAGCTAAGTTTAGCTAGGACGAAGGCTTTTAAATGGCATGGAACAAAAACAAAAATGGTTTGTAATAAAATAAAATAAATATAAATATAATATTAGAAAATTGTTGTTCAAGGAGGATGAAAGAGTTCATAATGTAATATAATAAAATGTTGTTTAAAAAAATAATTTATAATGTAATATAATAAAAGTTATTCATCATTTTACATTCCATCCTAAAGATCTCAAATTTAAGGCTACTCATTTTACTGTTTAGAATGAAATGAAAGCTAATATAAAATTTTCCTTTTCTATCTCATTATATTTTATTCTATTATAAACTCTCAATTCAAACAATGGAATAATATTACATTTCATTCCATTCTATTAATAAACTCTCAATTAAACACCGTCTTAAGTTGAAATTGGTTCAAGTTTCAACAACCTTTAATTTTCATTTGCATTAGATCAATTTTTACTATTTATTCTTTTAAATTAAACTCAATATTTTCCTTTGTAATTTGATCTCTTCAACTAGACATAATAACATTATACAGCTTTAACTAAATCAAGTAGACTTGATATTTAAGCAAAACATTTATACACCAATTCTAAAGTCGATTAATCATTATCGAAACAAAGTCCCCAAATTTAAAATAATTAAAGTCATAAAGAAAGAAAAACACCTCCGTTCTCAAATCATAAGAAGATTTATGTAAGATATTCACCTTTAAAAGTGAAACATTTTATTAGGATATATTATATATATCTTTTATTTGGTTTTGGCATTTTAAATTGGACATATAAGATATAAATAAATACTATCATGTTGATATTGGAATAGTCTTATAGCTAGACATGTTGGAAATTACTGCTAGTTTTGTGGATTGATGAAATTAAAAGGATGAGGTTGTTGTATGTTTGAATTTAAGTAGGACTTTGATTGTGTGAGAGATTTGTGCATATCTGGTATCTACGGTAAAAGCCAATCTAGCTAGTGTGTGTGTGCGGTATTTTATGTGGAGGTGTGGAATTACAAAGATGAGACACGTGGGTGTATAATGTGCATGTTTTTATATATAGTTGAACGAGAGCTGGTGTTGGCGTGAGAGGAGTTGAGGTGAATGTTCATCAGCTGGGTTGTGCGATAACAATGTTGATGTGAGCGTGCAGTGGCCTTGCATGGGAGATTAGGAAAATAAATAGTGAGTAGTGGCCTTGTGCAGGTGTCTTGAAAGAATGTGCAGTAGGTCTTAAAAAGTGAATTGTGTGAGTATCATGGAGGACACTCACGTTGTGGCATAAATGGAAAGCTTATGAAGTATTTATGTGGGATAGAATTTTCTCTGGCAAAAGCTAAAGACCCAATATCATTCTTTTACCCAAAATTGAATGAAGCAATAAATGCATTCTTATTGCCTGCATCATGATCACGTCAACCTAGAAAAGCAGCTTATGTGAAGTTAATGTACATCTCTATCTTTGTTGAAGTTGATCTACGTATCTATATTGGCTGAAGTTGGTTTACGTCTCTATCCATAGCTGGAACAAATACTGCGGTATTGCATATGTCACGGTAGTGAGCTAAATAACGTATGTTGAGTGAAAGATGCTACGGTGAAGATTGGATTGGCTACGATGCAATGGATTTGTGGCTTACTTTTTCAAGACGTCTTCATCTAAGATTTTGTTGAAGTTGAGATGAATCCGTTCAATTGGTGGACAAATTTTTAGATGTATTTCGAGAAGTTGAAACCATAGGGAAGTCTTTCTTTTATCTCAAGTGTTTTCTGTTTTTATTCTTAGTTGATTTATCACTTGAGCTATTTTTTATTAATTGTCTTTTAATTAAAAAGAGTGGTGAGAAAATCCTCTGTTGAGGTTAACATGAAAATCCTCTGTTGAGATTAACATGAGTCGATCGTGTTATTGGGTGTAAAATTCTTTCACGGGAAGTGAAATTGAGAGATAGTATCGAGGGTTGAGTGGTGCTGGCTCAATAAAGCCTTGGGTAAATCTATTGTATTTGGGTGAAAGTGATTAAGCTGGGTGAGGGCTCTGCAGGCGTAGGCAAAATGTGATGAACTGCGTTACCAAATTTATGGTGTTTTTATTATTTTGTTTTTGATTGTTTTTTATTTCGTTTGTGCTAGAGACGTCTACGGTAAAATTGAAAAGTTTGTGAAACAATTATCCCCTTCAGTTTTTCAATTGGTATCAGAGCAAGGCCAACGATTCAGATCTTGGTAGCAAGTTGGTGCAGATCTTAGTTTCACGAACATGGCCATAAGAGAAGGAGCATCAATTATCAGACCACCACTGTTAGATGACTTTAACTATTCTACATGGAAATCACGGGTGAGAGTCTTCATCCAAGCTCAGGGCACAAAAGCTTGGCATTCAGTAGTACATGAGTGGACTCATCTGATGATCACTAATGATAAAGGAGAGGGTGTTCAAAAAGATCCATTTGAATGGACAACAGTCGAAAAAGAAAATGCACTTGAAAATTCACAAGCAATGCATGTGATATTCAGTGCTGTTGATGAGGGATGCTTCTCTATGATATTTGCCTACGAATCAGCTAAAACAGCGGGGGATGCTTTGCAAACTATTCATGAAGGGTCCAAATCTGTGACAGCGTCGAAACTACAGATGTTAGCTGTGAGATTTGAAGAACTGAGGATTGATGAAAATGAGACTATTGGAGATTTTCATGAAAGATTGTGAGAAGTAGCAAATTAGGCATATCAATTGGGGAAGAAATATTCCAATCTAAAACTAATCAAAAAGACGTTAAGATCACTACTTACATGATTTATTCCGAAAATTGCAGCAATTGAGGAGGCTCATGACATCAATGACTTGTCATTGGAGAAGGTAATTGGAATTGTTACCAATTTTGAAATGAATTTGTTGAGGGACAATCAAGATAAGAAGAAAGGATTAGCATTGCAAGCCAAGATTGGTAAAGTCGTGAATGAATCAGAAGAAGAATCAGACGAAAATGATGATATTGAGCTATTAATACAAGAGTTTAGTAATTTAAAGAGCGTGAAAAACGATAGAACCGAGTTTAGACAAAAAGGTGGGAGCTCATCGAACAATAATTCCAAATAATAAGCCAAAACTCAAAAGGAAAAAAAGGTAAAGAGAATTCAATGCCATGAGTGTCAAGGCTTCAGACATGTTCAAGCGGAATGTGCTAATACCTTGAAGAAGAGAAAAGGAAAATCCTATACAAGCACTTGAAGTGATTACGAATCCGGAATTGAAGAAGAAGTTATGAATAATAATGCATTAGTTACTTTGTACAGAAAAAGTTTGGTTACTTGTTTACCAATAACTGAGAAGGAAGTAATTAAAGACGAAAAAGTGAGTAAATTGGGAAATTTCAGGCAAAATGCAGACAATTCAGCTCAAAGCTCAATCTCAGATTATGACAGTAATGACAGTGCGTTAGATGATAAAAAGGAAGGTATTTGTGAAGTCTATGAGTTAATGTACGAAAAATGGGTAAAAATATGTAGAAAGAATGAAAGATCGAACAAAGAGAATCTCTCTGTGAAGAACATCATTCAAGAGTTAAAAAAGAAATTAATGTTGACGTCAGATGAGCTTGGTGAAGTTAGAATGAAATTAGTAAGTACTAAAATGGGATTGAGAATGTTGAATGGAGGCACAGAAAAAATAGAAAAGTTAATGAAAATTGATAAGGTTAAAAGAGATCTTCAAGGCATTGTCTATAAAGGTGAGTGTTCTAAAGTGAATGAGGAGAAAAATAATGTCTAGATCTATCCGAAAAGAAGAAACATCAAGAAAGAATCGAAGATTATACCGACATGTTATTTTTGTAAAGTTATTGGGCACATAAGGCAAAGATGCTACAATATGTTACAAATAATGTTTCAAAGGGGTCAAAATCGAAAATTTAGACACTCGTCATTAAATTTGCAACTGTAACCTATGTTACTGAAGCACATTTGGATTAGAAAGGGTCAGTTACAGATACAACGACATTATGAAGGTAAAATAAGAAGTTATCTAGATTCACAGTTAGTTACTATTTATAAAGCAACTGGTCAAATAGAGGACAAGCTAGTTACTTCAAAAGAAGAAACAAATGATCGAGATAATGTGATGAGGAATAAGCCCAGGTTTGAAATTCTTTGAAGGGCATAGGGATTGTGTGCTTTACATTTTTTAATTATTTTTTGTATTACTAAAAAAATGAAACGAAAAAAAGAAAAGAAAAGATTTGTTTTTTTAGTTCTTTAGTTTTATATTGCTATTGTCGTCTCATTTTTTTAGTAGTTTACATTGTGACTTCTATTTGATTCCACCGAAGACGACTCAGCTTTCTCATCCATATGCATCTCTCTTAGGTATCTCTCTCTCTTTCAAGCATATCTCGTAGTGTTTTGAATGGTAGTAATTTGTCTTCTTGGCGTGCTTATAATTCTTCCGATGGTATGATTATGGATTTTGATATTGTTTTGTCCCAAGGGGGAGACATCAGATTGTTTATGGTGAATGTTCCATTCAGGGGGAGATTTCAAGGTATATGTGTGACTATTTGTCTTGCTTTTTGACATCTTTTTGTCCCAAGGGGAGAAATTTGGATGATTGTTCATTATTACTTCTTAGATCCATCTTTGGAACTTGATGTTGAATTATTGCTTCTTAGATCCATCTTTAGAACTTGATATTTGATTAAGGGGGAGTTTTTTTTTCATCTCAAGAGGATTTTGTTTTTGATGGTTATATGTCCAATTAGGTTATTTAGAGGGAGTTTCATATTTGTGACAAAAATGCCAAAAGGGGAGATTGTTAGGATATATATATATATATATATATATATATATATATATATATATATATATATATATATATATATATCTTTTATTTGGTTTTGACATTTTAAATTGAACATATAAGATATAAATAAATACTATCTTGTTGATGTTGGAATAGTCTTATAGCTGGACATGTTAGAAATTACAACTGGTTTTGTGGATTGATGAAATTAAAATGACGAGGTTGTTACATGTTTGAATTTAAGTGAGACTCTAATTGTGTGAGAGATTTGTGCATATCTGGTATCTAAGGTAGAAGCCAATCTAACTAGTGTGTATGTGCGGTATTTTGTGTGGAGGTGTGGAATTACAAATATGAGACGTGTGGGTGTATATTGTGCATGTTTTTACCTATAGCTGAACAAGTGTTGGTGTTGGCATAAAAGGAGTTGAGGTGAGTGTGTAATAGCTGGGTTGTGCAGTAATTGTGTTGAGGTGAGCGTGCAGTGGCCTTGCATAGGAGATTAGGAAAATAAATAGTGAGCAGTGGCCTTGTGTGGGTGTTTTGAAAGAACGTGCAGTGGGTGTTAAAATTTGAATTGTGTGAGTATCATGGAGGACACTCACGTTGTGGCATAAATGGAAAGCTTATGAAGTATTTATGTGGGATAGAAATTTTCTCTAGAAAAAGCTAAACACCCAGCATCATTCCTTGACCCAAAATTGAATGAAGCAATAAATGCATTATTATTGCCTGCATCATGATCACGTCAACCTAGAAAAATAGCTTATATGAAGTTGATCTGCCTATCTTTGTTGAAGTTGATCTACGTATCTATCTTTGCTGAAGTTGGTTTACGTCTCTATCCATAGCTGGAACAAATACTGCGGTATTGCATATGTCACAGTAGTAGGCTAAAAAACGTATGTTGAGTAAAAGATGCTACGGTGAAGATTGGATTGGCTACGGTGCAGTGGATTTGTGGCTTACTTTTTCCAGACGTCTTGATCTGAGATTTTGTTGAAGCTAAGATTAATCAGTTCAATTAGTGGACAAATTCAGATGTATTTCAGGAAGCTAAAACCATAGAGAAGTCTTTCTTTTATCTCAAGTGTTTTCTGTTTTTTTTCTTAGTTAATTCATCACTTAAGTTATTTTTTATTAATTTTCTTTTAATTAAAAAGAGTGTTGAGAAAGTCCTCTGTTGAGGTTAACATGATTCGGTAGTGTTATTGGGTGTGAAATTCTTTCATAGGAAGTGAGATTAAGAGATAGTTTTAAGGGTTGAGGGTGTTGGCTTAGTAAAGCCTTGGGTAAATTCGTTATACTTCAGTGAAAGTGATTAAGCTAGGAGAGAGCCCAGCAAACGTAGGTAAGGTGTGCCAAATTGCGTTACCAAATTTCTGGTGTTTTTGTTGTTTTGTTTTTGATTGCTTTTGCTGTCATTTGAGCCAGAGACATCGATAGTAAAATTGAAAAGTTTGCAAAACAATTACCCCCTTCAGTTTTTCACATTTAATACAAATGCCACGATCTATATTTGATATGGATTCTCTTTTCTCATTTCAACATTACATGTTACAAGAATAAATTCTACACAACACCACCAAGACAGATTGGTTTAGCATATGGAAATGTGTATATTAGAATTATATACTGTAGGAAACTCCCGGGGTGTCCATCACATGGACACAGTGCGGAAAACAAAACTTTTTATTCCGGGAAGTTCCCGAAAGCCAGGATCCATGTGTAAGTATAAATAATCAAACCATAATGACCAAAGGAGACCGTATCTAACGGTATCCACGCAGAGGTCGGAAACCTAACCGGGACAAACCCTTTGACCCGGGAATAGCTAGAATAATTAAAGACTGCTAGATCTTACCTTATTCTATGAGAGCTTGGACAAAGATGGAGGAGAAGACTTGAAGAAGCTTGATGATCGTTGGATAAGAGATCAAAATCTCTTAAAGGTTTCCAAAAACCTTTCTACCCTCTTATAAAAGTCACGATCCTCTTATGAATAAAAGAAGAAGCTCTTTTATTTCTTTCTTCATCCATAAGACACGATCATCACACACCTTTCCACCTTTTGCTTTTTGTCTTTTAGTCATTAATTAAACTTAATGACTAAGCATTCAAATGGAAGCTTCTTATGCTTCCTCCTCCATCCCACGTAATCACCATATATATATATATATATAAATTAATTATTTAATTAAGTAATCATATATATATATGTATATATATTGCTGAAGTAGTCCAGTCACACTGGGGTCGGTCCTACCGGCCTGCCGGGCCCCGGTATGGGAAAAACCCCCGGAGACCTTTTTCAGCAATATCGATGTCGCGATCTCATCGGGACATATCTCGATCTCATCGGGATCCATTTAATCCTATTGCTCTCCAGATATTGGATCACTATCCAATACTATTTTACAGATTTCCGAGTCACTCTTATGCGTGTGACCCATTAGGTTTCCGGTTATGTTGGCCACTTAGATTAACACTTAATCTGAGCAAGTCATGAGCGGCGTCTAGCAACACATCATGACCTCCAATTGACCGGAAAGTAATTGGTTTGACTAATGAACCCGAGCTCATCAGGAACCAGATCACGAACCTTTCCATAGACAATTACTGTGCAATTCGTCCTTTCACCATCCTATACCCCACTTGGTTATGAGTATGGTCAAAGTGTCAACTCTCACTAAACTGAGTCTAGCCCAAGTGATATTGGGTCTCGTCCGGACTCATTACTTTATATGTCCATGAAGACCCTCTTCATGACACGGGTGTGCTCCGGCGCCAGAGACTTCTAAGTAATGATCCTGACAAGAAGCTATGGGTATCTATTATGCTATTCCAGAAGTGGTGAATCCTTTATTGGCTACTCAATTACCTTCGAATACCTCAAACTGTATCCAAGCACCACCCTATGAGCGACCTCTGGAAGGCAACAAGGAATGGAGTCAAAGCACGTAATCAAGATTCAAGATATCCTTGAGTACCTCAAGTCTAAGGATACTTGCACCATTGCTATGATGAGATTATCATCGACATTATAATAGAATACCCATGTGATGATCTCATGGCAGTCATCCAATGTACTTATCGCCTCTAGTAAGCATCCACATGTCAAATCTAAATATCTCAATATTTACAGCTTCGAGATCCACCGCTGATCTAATCAAGGAATATGACATGTGTTAGTCTATCCGGATTAACGATGTCCAGCCTCGTTAATCCTATGACTAGGATAATTTAGATACTGACATAATTGCACATGATAGGAATCTCAATAGTATGATCACATCATAATTTCCTTCATGCTATGTCATATATCATGGACTTCATTAATTTGATTAAAGATCAACATCAATTCATAACAAAATGAATATCAAATAAATGAAATATGTCTTGCTTTATTTATTCATAAAGTCTGTACAAGACTATGAACAAAACGCGCTAAAGGGATTGCCTTTGAGGCACTACTCTAACAATCTTATGGTATGGACATACATAAGTCGACTTACCTTTGGTGAACAAGGCGACTTATCGATCGAAACAAGCATAAGTCGACTTATAGATGGTACAAGTCGACTTACACCTACAAATCTCCCACTTGACCTAAAGCCAATCGCCTTGGTATCTAATACCATAAGCGAGTACATGAGAATCAAAATTCTTCTGTGACAATGGCTTTGTCAACGGATCAACAATGTTACGCTCAGGAATTCTCTCTATCGTGACATCACCCGCCGCAATGATCTCCCGAATCGATGGTATCGGTGAGTACGTGTTTGGATCGTTGATGAGACCTTGGTTCCTTTACTGCGCTAATAGCTCCATAGTTGTCACAATACAATCAGATGGGTCCATCACACTAGGAACCATACCAAGTTTAGTAATGAACTTCTTGATCCAAATCGCTTCCTTCACGCATCCGATCCGCAATGTACTCGCCTCGGTTGTTGAATCGTGATCGTCTCTTACTTGAACTCTTGAATCGATGCTCCTCCATTCGGTGTGAAAACGTAACTTTGATTGGGACACGAGTCGCCTTATCGATTGAAAACGGCATCAGATGCCCGCCACTTGGAGATTTCCATCTCCATATATCAAGAAAACATCCTTAGTTCTTCGCAAGTACTTTAGGATATTCTTGACAGCCACCCAGTGACCCTAATCGGGATCCGATTGGTATCTGCTCGTAACACTTAGAGCATATGATACATCGGGTCTCGTACATAGCATTGCGTACATGATAGATCCTACTGCAGATGCATACGGGATCATATTCATGCGCATCCTTTCATCCTGTGTCTTAGGACACATAGACTTCAAGAGCGATATCCCATGAGACATGGGAAGATACCCACTCTTGGATTGCTCCATGCTAAACCTCTTTAGCATCTTGTCTATGTATGTTGACTGTGAAAGACCAAGCAACCTCTTCGATCTATCTCTATAGATCTTTATCCCAAGGATATAAGTTGCTTCTCCAAGATCTTTCATGGCAAATTGTTTGGACAACCAAATTTTTACTGATTGCAGCATTGAGACATCGTTTCCTAGTAACAATATGTCATCTACATATAAAACAAGGAATATGATTGCAGTTCCATTAACCTTCTTATACACACAATGTTCATCCGGATTTTGTGAGAAACCAAACTCTTTGATTGTCTCATCAAAACGGATATTCCAACTCCTGGATGCTTGCTTTAATCCATAAATGGATTTCTGAAGCTTGCATACCTTTTCGCCATCAAAGGAGATGAAGCCCTCAGGTTGTGTAATATACACATCCTCGATCGATTTCCATTCGGAAAGTCGTCTTCACATCCATTTGCCATATCTCATAATCATAATGAGCGCAATGGCTGGGAGTATCCTAATGGATTTAAGCATTGCTATCGATCAAGGTCTCGTCATAGTCAACTCCTTGTCTTTGATTTAAAGCCTTTAGCCACAAGCCTTGCTTTATAGGTAATCACATTACCATCCATGTCGGTTTCTTCTTGAAAACCCATTTGCACCCTATAGGTTTTATCCTTGGTGCATCAACCAAACTCCATACTTGGTTTTCATACATGGAATCCATTTGATTTCATGGCACGAAGCCATTTTTCGGACTCGAACTCTTCGTAACCTCTTCATAGGTGGTAGGCTCATCATCCTCTATGAGCAATACGTCATTCTGCTCACTCACGAAATCCATATCTCTCGGGAACAGAGCGTATCCTACTTGACCCATTTAATTACGTGTGTAGTAGAAGGTTGAATCTGTTACCTCATCTCGTATGAGTTCTGATTTGAGTTCAGCGATTGATCTGCGTCGTCGAGCATCTTGAACTTCTTCAAGCTCGTTTTGCTCCCACCGCCTTCTTGTAAAAGAAACTCTTCTCTAAAGACAGCATGCATCGAAACAAACACCTTTGTTCCTCGTGAAGGTAGAATTGATATCCTCTTGTTTCTTTAGGATATCCTACGAATGCACACTGCCGACTTTGCTTCAAGCTTATCGACTTTGTCCGCTTCACATAAGCAGTGACAACCCCAAACTTTCAAATAAGAAAGATAAGGTTTCTTGTTAGTCCACATCTCATATGGAGTAACATCAACTGTCTTTGATGGAACTCGTTTAACAAGTAAACAATGTCTCAAGCGCATACCCCAAAAGGATTTTGGTAACTGTGCAAAGTCCATCATAGATCGAACCATGTCCAGCAAGGTTCGATTTCTCCTTTCTGCCACACCATTGTGCTGTGGTGTGTAAGGTGGAGTCCACTGAGATAAAATCCCATTATCTCTGAGATAATCTAAAAACTCTTGGTCTAAGTATTCGCCACCACGATCAGATCGTAATGTCTTAATACTTTTCCCAAGTTGTTTTTCTACTTCATTTCTGAATTGTTTGAACTTTTCAAACGCTTCAGATTTGTATCTCATCGAATCTGAGATACCCATATCGAGAATAATCATCGATAAAGGTAATGAAGTAACGACAACCACTTCGGCATGGATGGACATCGGACCACATACATCCGAATGTATTAGGTCTAATAATCCGATCGCTCGTTCACCCTTTCCTTTAAAGGGTAACTTAGTCATCTTGCCTAACAAACAAGATTCATATGTGTCATATGATTCATAATCAAATGACCCTAAACATCCACTCTTATGGAGCTTAGCGATGTGTCTCTCATTTATGTGGCCAAGGCGACAATGCCATAAGTAAGTTGATTTTAACTTATCTCTTTTATGTCTTTTCTTGTCATTGACATTCAAAATTGGATGTGACATATCTAATATGTAAATTCCATTGCATAATGTACCAAGATATCATAGAGCATTCCATTTAAACTAATAGAACAACCATTGCTCCCAAAGTTACATGGAAACCAAATTCTATTTAAACAAGAAAGACATAATATGTTCTTTGTTAAAGCGGTACAAAATAACAATCATCCAAATTGAGTACAAGCTCACTGGGAGTGTCAAAACATAAGTCCCTACGGCTAATGCAGCAACTTTGCTCCATTACCAACACGTAGGTCCATATCTCCCTTAAAGAAGCGCCATCGTCCCTCGAGGCCCTGCGATATCATTACATATGTGTGAGCCACATCCGTATCTAATACCCATATGTTGTGATCAAACGAGATTAACCTCAATGACAAACATATCGAAGAAGTCGAGGCCTCGATGCCTTCTTCGCTTGAGGACTCGAGATAGACTTTACGCTTTGCCTCCAATGGCGATCTTGCCACAATGGAAGCGAGTTCCTTTTGAGGCGTACCTTTGGTTTTCTTTTGGCTGTTCTTCCTACTTTCTGATCTCTATCAGAAACATCAACAGCAAGTGGATCAGTAAGTGGAACATTGCCTAGTTCCTCAGATCTGAGAACAATTTTCAGATCATTCAGCCAATCAAGAAAATTAAGTCCAGATAATTTGTTCGAGTCCATTAGTGAGCGCAAGTTCACAATGGAAGACATCTTCAAACAACCTAACCATAGAGAGAGAGAAAGACTGTTAGAATAGACTTAAATGCAGGATTTAAGTTAAATGCATGACCATAAGGACTTAAATGACATGCATACAGCTCCCACTAGTTTCATAGAATCCATAACCCTCATTATGAATCCAAGAAACAAAGTGACAAAATGTCCTAGTGGGTCGATATCCGACATTGCTAAGAATGACCTTGGGTTTGCCCAACAAGCCACTTCTTAGGTCAATCGGTAGGTATTAGTCATACCAATTGCATCATCGATAACCGACATTAAGAATGACCTTGAGGTTAGCTCAACAAGCCACCTTATGTCTCGGGAGGTATCAGACATACCAATTACATCTTAGACACAACTATCGATCAGTGCTATCAACGATTGATGTGTGCACATTCATTGGGTTATCAACACTTGATGCGCGTACATCTGATGTACACTACCCAACTTCCCTTTTGTCCACGTTGACCTTGAGGTTAGCTCAACAAATCAACGCTTCTAGGAAAACCGACCCATTAATCCGAAAATCTTATTTTCATGGTTCGAACATATTCGTATAGAGTGAGTTTGAGGTTAGCTCAACAACTCAACCCTAGAAGAACTCTGGTTCTTACCATATTAATGGAAGGCGTTAGTTGTCATATTACGAGGAGGGATTTCAAATTCAGGTCTCATCCAAGCTATGAGATTATAGTCACCATGACTATATGGAATAATTTAGGGCATGGCATCAATCACATTGAATTTATACCGAAAATCATCCATCATCCCGCCAAGGCATGATATAAGTCGACTTATCCAATGCAAGTCGACTTATGCTGCTACATACGTACAAGTCGCCTTGTATCAATATACAAGTCGACTTATGCGACTCTTGCACATGTAAGTCGACTTATCCAACTGAACAAGTCGCCTTACACAAGGAAAATTGCTATCTAGTCGACTAATTCTCAATCCAAGCATTCCCAATTCTCAACACCAATATAACAAGTATATAAACCTTTATATTAATGTGCTAATGAAACATTTTCATCAAATCATGCATGCCATATAGTCAAACTATATAGGAAAACCTTGAAACCGATTAATCACTATTAATCACTAGATTTCCACATAATTTTAAGAATATCAAATTATCATGCTAAGTATCTCTAGGTAGGCTACACGTTATCAAGATTACTCCGGCACTTGTCACAAAAATTGCGACGGCCAAAATAACCAAGATAACGGAATAATCTAACGAGACGCTAAAGTGACCTATTCGACATCCAAAAATTATTGGAAACCAAATTTCAAGAATCTCATTTTGGCATGCATACCAGATCAATATAACACATTTTTAATCACATTAAAAATGATTCAAGGCATTGGAATTCAGAAATACACAACCAATCATTTCAAACAAAACAACCCCAACAACTTTATCAAAACTTCCAAGCTCTGCCTTTTGCTCTAAATAATCATTGAAACAATTTCAATAAATGCTGAGAAAATTACAGAGGTTAGTACATGTTCACAACATGCTCCATGAATTTTTTTAGGATTTATTTCCAACAAAAACTCATCAAACCTCAGCAATCTAGCCGAAACAGAATCTGTGTTTTTCAACACATACATTCCCAGCAGCATACAATAAATTCGGAAATAAATAGTAAATCACCTTGAAAACATTTTTCCATCCACAGAGACATTCACAAACATCTTAGGGACGTGTCGGTGAAAACCAATCTGAAAAAAAAAATTTAGAATTTATTCTCGAATTTACAAGTATACCTGTTTCAGAAATGTTCAACAGGACAACATCCGAAACTTAGGGAATTAAATTAGCAAAACCATATCAAACGACATTGATAAATTTTTTCATTTTATAGACACATTCAGCAACATCTCATGAGCAGGTCTATGCAAGAAAATTTCGAAAACCCTAATTCTGGATAGAATTGAAATTAACACAAAAGATGCTACGGCTCAATTCACAAAGGAACTCCGACCTAGTTATCATTATAACTGTTTATACAACACAAGTTGCTTTGATACCACTGTAGGAAAATCCCGGGGTGTCCATCACATGGACACAGTGCGGAAAACAAAACTTTTTGTTCCGGGAAGTTCCCGAAAGCCAGGATCCATGTGTAAGTATAAATAGTCAAACCATAACGACCAAAGGAGACCGTATCTAACGGTATCCACGCAGAGGTCGGAAACCTAACCGGGACAAACCCTTTGACCCGGGAATAGCTAGAATAATTAAAGACTGCTAGATCTTACCTTATTCTATGAGAGCTTGGACAAAGATGGAGGAGAAGACTTGAAGAAGCTTGATGATCGTTGGATAAGAGATCAAAATCTCTTAAAGGTTTCCAAAAACCTTTCTACCCTCTTATAAAAGTCACGATCCTCTTATGAATAAAAGAAGAAGCTCTTTTATTTCTTTCTTCATCCATAAGACACGATCATCACACACCTTTCCACCTTTTGCTTTTTGTCTTTTAGTCATTAATTAAACTTAATGACTAAGCATTCAAATGGAAGCTTCTTATGCTTCCTCCTCCATCCCACGTAATCACCATATATATATATATATATATATATATATATATATATAATTAAGTAATCATATATATATATGTATATATATTGCTGAAGTAGTCCAGTCACACTGGGGTCGGTCCTACCGGCCTGTCGGGCCCCGGTATGGGAAAAACCCCCGGAGACCTTTTTCAGCAATATCGATGTCGCGATCTCATCGGGACATATCTCGATCTCATCGGGATCCATTTAATCCTATTGCTCTCCAGATATTGGATCACTATCCAATACTATTTTACAGATTTTCGAGTCACTCTTATGCGTGTGACCCATTAGGTTCTCGGTTATGTTGGCCACTTAGATTAACACTTAATCTGAAAGCAAGTCATGATGGCGTCTAGCAACACATCATGACCCCAATTGACCGGAAAGTAATTGGTTTGACTAATGAACCCGAGCTCATCGGGAACCGGATCACGAACCTTTCCATATACAATTCTTGTGCAATTCGTCCTTTCACCATCCTATACCCCACTTGGTTATGAGTATGGTCAAAGTGTCGACTCTCACTAGGCGAGTCTAGCCCAGTGATATTGGGTCTCGTCCGGACTCATTACTTTATATGTCTATGAAGACCCTCTTCATGACACGGGTGTGTTCGGCGCGAGAGACTTCAAGTAATGATCCCGACAAGAAGCTATGGGTATCTATTCTGCTATTCGAAGTGGTGAATCCTTTATTGGCTACTCAATTACCTTGAATACCTCGGCGTAACAAGCACCACCCTATGAGCAACCTCGGAAGGCAACAAGGAATGGAGTCAAAGCACGTAATCAAGTATCAAGATATCCTTGAGTACCTCAAGTCTAAGGATACTTGCACCATTGCTATGATGAGATTATCACCGACATTATAATAGAATACCCATGTGATGATCTCATGGCGGGTCATCGATGTACTTACGCCTCTAGTAAGCATCCACATGTCAAATCTAAATATCTCAATATTTACAGTTTCGAGATCCACTACTTGATCCAATCAGGAATATGACATGTGCTAGTCTATCCGGATTAACGATGTCAGTCTCGTTAATCCTATGACTAGGATAATTTAGATCTTGACATAATTGCACATGATAGGAATCTCAATAGTATGATCACATCATAATTTCCTTCATGCTATGTCATATATCATGGACTTCATTAATTTGATTAAAGATCAACATCAATTCATAACAAAATGAATATCAAATAAATGAAATATGCCTTGCTTTATTTATTCATAAAGTCTGTACAAGACTATAAACAAAACGCGCTAAAGGGGATTGCCTTTAGGGCACTACTCTAACAATCTTATAGTACTGGACATACATAAGTCGACTTACACTGGTGAACAAGGCGACTTATCAGTACCGAGCAAGCATAAGTCGACTTACAGATGATACAAGTCGACTTACACCTACATATACAACATCTTGCACTTCAAAGATTGAAATTGTTCTAATATATATGAGGTGCGGGTGGGTCAATCACAAACATACAAATTACTGGGGGTCACAATTTAATTAATTCATTCAATTAAAACATTAGATACTTGACAACTATTTAATTGTTCTTATTCAAATGTCATCTTTAGATTAGGTATTATTTGTCTTATCAATTTTAAAAGATATTGATTTATTTCCTATAGTTAATAAGTTGGTCATAAATTTTGTAATATAATTAACTAAAATGTTTTTATCTTATAGATATCTATTTAATCAATTAATGAATATCTTAAAGTCAATACGATAAATATATTTTGTAAATGAAATTATAATGTGATCATAATTATGAAATTCATAACACATTCACGTATTATCTTTAAATTGTTCATAGTCATTGATTTGCTAAGATTGAACATTAATAGAGTTTAAAAACTAACACATATTTGTTTCTTTCTAATTGTGAAGAAAGTATTCAATCTTATAGGATAAAATATGAAAATACTTAAACAAATATCTGAGTACTTATTAGAGAATAAGTTCATTGAACTTATTTGACTATGGTGATCCCAAATGAAACATTACTTATATGTTTGTAGATTTGCTATTATGATGATTGTGTAATTGGTTATTATGTTTGACATTATTAAGGTATCTAGTATAAGAATTATTATGTTTTGAGACTACTCAGAGTAGTTTAATCCATACTATATGAATATTATATGAATTATATGAGACAGTTGAGCAAGTCAATAAAGGATTCTTCACCTAAAAATAATTAGGTAGAATGTTTTACTATTCTTGATTAGTAGTGATTTAAGTAATTCTCTTATTATAATGAATTAATATTTTAAAAGGTTGTCTTTGAATATTAGTTATAAATCAATTACTAATTACTAAGAACAAACAAAATTGGATTTAGATAGAATAGACCCCACTTTCATACACTATGTCTAATTAGAATATTAGATGATAGAATGATTAAATTATATATTATAATCATGCATAGATAGGTTAAGTCAAACTATTTTGACATTCTAATATTTGAGTGGCGATTATATATTTTCTTGAAAAATTAAATTAAATTAATAACAAAAGAATAAGTAAAATAGTTGCATCATTAGTGATAATAAGGAAGTCCTCCTCAACATCAAGGGGGAATATATAATCAATAAAGGTAATTCTAACATCATTAAAACAATGTAGTTTAACCAAGTTCTAAATACTAAGTCCAAAGTATGTTCTTTGTATGGCCTGTATCTACCACTTCAGTTAGAAGACTAGCTGAGTCCCTATATATGGATTAATTCATTAGTGTAAGGAACGGTGTAGTTTTATTGCTAGTATATGTTACTAACCCCGAATACATCTTCAATTATTATTTTCTCCTCTTTCTCTTTTTTTCCCCTCAAAATCCTCATATTACGTTCATACTAGATTGACATAATCGTGTTTTCCAATGCTATTTTGAAGATTATCATTACATATCCTTCCTTTTTGTATTATGGCAACACCATCACAAGATGCTTTTCTAATTCTAGAGCAATAATGCTTCTCCATATTTCCTCGTAGTTGCCTAAATCCTCCTAAGAATTGGACATACAAAGAAAAGATGTCCTGTAGTCTCCACCTCTTTCTTATAAAGCACACAATCACATTAGATAGTCATGAATTTCCTAATCTATCACATGTCTTAATTTTGACCTTTATAAGAAGCCACATGGAGGTAGCAGCTCGAGGATTTGTATGCTCAAACCATACAAGGCTAAACCATTATATTGACAGTGATTTGTTTATGAACTTTTTCCCGTATAAATTGTTATTGAATAAAAGGCGACCTATCTAAATTATTCTATCTTACAATTGAGGATCCAGATTGGCCAGAAGTTCTCCCCAGTGCAAGATATTAGTAATTCAATCATTCTGTAAGGTGAGGACTTCTTGCATTATTAAGTTATCATATATGATTCTTTTCAATTCCTTGATTACATGTACATTTGATAATGGTCCCAGTTGGCTCCAATTATCATACTAGAATGAGGTGGAGGATCCATTCCCCACCTCGTTCCTAAAATCCTTCTTATATGTCTGCTTTAGCTTAATTATGTGTTTTAAATTCCAAGAAGTATGTGGACTAAGGTTCCATCTTCATAGGTTGCGCTGTTTAAAATGGTAGGAGTAGAACCATCTAACCTATAGGGAATTGCAATCTATGAGAAGTTTCTAGATTATATTCACAATGTGAACCTAGTTGAGAACTCTAATTGGGATTATCCCCAATCCACCATACTTTTTTGGCCCACAAACTTCTATCCATTTCATTTTGATGAGACAACAGTTGTTTCCCTACCTTAACCAGATAAAGCTACTTATAATTATGTTGATCTCCTCAATCAGGCCCTTATAAAACCATATGTGAGTTGTCCAATAAGTGTACAAATTTCTTATGACATAGTTTTTTAGTTAGATTCTCTCTACCATTAATAGTGTTTTGCTTTTCAGCTAGCTAGATTATTTTGGATCCCTCCAAAAGTGGCCTAAATTAGAGAGTTAGTGTCTTCTTGTAGTGATATCGATGCCCAAGTAGATGATAGGAGGTTTACATCATTTTAAACTTGTTATCAAAAGACTTAACTTAAGGTTCTGCTCCTCCTGAGATCAGTAACTTTATTTTTTCCTATTCATAGTCAGGGTAAACATCTTTTTGAAGGTTTCAAATGCCTCCATTAGTATAAATATTGAGTTCTTATCATCTCTTGAGAACAACAATAGGTCATCTACAAAAGTTAAAGAGACAATTCTCTAGGCTTTACATTTAGTATGGTATCTGAATATTATAGCCCTTATAGAGGTGCTAATTAGTTGAATAAGAATCTGCATAGTTAGGGTAAATAAAGGCCTTTAGAATCACTAACATCTTCTCTAACTATATTGGCCACTGCATTACCATTGCATCTTATTGTAAGAATAATCAAGGGTCTTAAGTGACTAAGATAGGGAGACCATCTATCCCCTCACTTAAAGTGTTTAGTAGAAAGCTTAAATCCAATGTATCAAAAGCTTTTCAGAAATCCACTTTGAATGCAAAGTTCCTACTTGTTTTCTTTCTATTATACCTTTTGAAGAATTCCTAGACCAATAAAACATTATCTCCCATTAATCCTACCCTTATAAAGGCACATTATGCATCTTCCACCACGTGATCAACCACTAACTTTAGCCTATTGACTAGGATCTTTGCTATATTCTTGTATACAACATTATAACAAGTAATAGGATAATAGTTTTTATAATGTGAAGAGAGCCACTTTAGGAATTAAGGAGATATAAGTCTTGCCACAATAATGGTCTTTGATAGCGTTTCGAGAGCTCACCTTAGAAATTAAGGAGATATAAGTCTTGTTGCACTCCCTCATCATAGAGTCATTAGTGAAGAATTACCATGTAGCATAATCACCATATTCTTAGTTTCACCCCATATCTATTGAAAAAAGTATGCATTATATCCATCCATGCTTGGGGCCTTTTGCATGTGTAAAGAGAATAAGACAGTGTCTACCTCTTCAACCCCAATGGATTTGATTAATGCCTTAACTAAATCTATAGGAATTTGCCTCATGATAATGTTGGCCACCTACTCCAAGCTAGAATTTGAAATTATGTTGGATCTAATTGTTTTGGAAAAGAATTTATAAACCTCATTATGTGTTTCTTCTTTTAGATTGAGGGACTTTTAGTTGTCGTCCAATAGAGAGGTGAATCTATTCTTGTTTTTCCTTTCTAATATAACTCTATGATAAAATTTGGTATTCCTATGTCCATCCGTTGACTAAGTAGCTCTGGATCTTTATTTCATTAGAGAATGATGAATTTCTAATAAGTTGATATCATATCTAATGCCATTTTTCATTTGCCCTTTGTATTTTATCTTGAGAAGCTTTATCTAGCTCCTTCTGTTTCCTTCTAGCTTCCTCCTTACTTTTATAATTGCATTTTATGTACTGGATCTAATAGTTTTTTAAGCATCTTTATTTCTTCATTGATTAGCTATAATTTCCTCGTACATGACCAAATTTTGGTGCTTGAAATTTCGGCCTTTAACCCCTTACTAATGGAATAATAACCCTTGAATTATTATCAAGAATTTTTTAAGTCTGAAAACACATCTTCTCATTTACTTATTGAAGATGTTCTAAACCATAACCAGTGTATGGTTAGATAGAGGATGATTGCTAAATGTTACTTTATAATCAAGACAATTTTGCATCTAGGGCTCATTAATCTATAGCCTTATCTAATTTTTTTCTTAATTAGCCACTTCCCTTCCTATTTGTTTGTCCTTGTAAGCTTCTGAGCCTCACTCCTAAGGCCCTATGTATAATCCACACTTAGCTCATCTATATTATCTTTTAAGCATATGGATTCCCTTTCCACTTCATTAGGGTTTAGCAAACAACTAAAATCTAATATTACCAAAGGTTATAATATTATTTCTTAATCTGCTTAAAGTATTCCGTAGAGAGTTCCTTTAGATTACGTGATTAAAAAGCATATACAAATATGACCTATTAACTCTCGTGATGTTTCTTCTCCTTACTTTGACATGTATTAACTGTTGTCCCACCAGAGCAGGCTCAACCTCCATCTCTTTGGATTTATATGCTACCAAAATCCTATCATGATAGTGATAGTTTAAATTAGTAATGAACTCCCATCCTTTCTTCAACAAAACTAGTTTTTCATAATTATAATCCTTTATTTTGGTTTTTAGGAGGCTTAGCAAAATAAGTTAGCTTCCCTAATGTAGTTTACAACCATTTGTTGCTTATTTGGGTTATTAAGCTCTCTTGTATTCTAGCATAAGATAGACATTAAGGAGAGGCTGCATTTGCTTTTTTCTTCTTCTTTGTACTTCTTGTTGGGCCCGGGTCCCGGATCCCCATTCCCGAGGAGGCCCCTCGGGCTGCGCCGGCGACGGGCGCCCCATAACTTCGGACCCGATCCCAACATCCATACATAAATACATAATTCGATACAAACACATACTCATACATGCAATTTCGCACACAATAAAACATAATCAAACACCCCATAAATTAAGGGGCTTCATGCCATAACAACTCGAAGGAAAATAAACATGTATTCTCAATATAGCATAATACAAAAGAAAGTTTAAATCCAAAATACATGAATATGCTCCATGATGATATGCTTAGAGGGCTAACCAAGAAACTAACTTAATGCAAACCTCCTAACTAGCTTGAAGGTTCCGATGCCTTGCAAGGTTAACGATCGTCTCAATCTGCACCTGAGGAGGGGAGAGTAAAGGGGTGAGCTGCGAAGCTCAGTGGCATATACGTTTATAACCATTGGCAACGAGCCACACAATCAAGCAATATACACATATATACAGCAAGTCATCAATCTATCACTTTGCATTCATCACAAAATATGTCATAGGAGTGTACAATACAACACTTTAACATGTTTCATGCTCATCAATTCAATCATGAATGCACACAAATGGTTCGAGAGTTTCGTAAAACAATCCGGATAAACCGAAGTTTAAACCGTAAACTATCTGAGTCCGATTTCTCAAAGATCTCGTTGCCTCAAGCGGGCAGCCGGGAGAAGGCTTTATGTCGACGTGCACGTGACTCCATCCGTTACTCTCTTACCCAAACAAAGCACATAACCATTCGTTTCATGCTCAAAGCATTTTATCAAAGCTTTCAAAATCTTTATTCTTTTCATTCTCACAAAATGCCATAAGGCCTATCAAGGCCATGCATAATCATAATCACAATGCATGTTCAATATTTCCACACAAGTAATGTCACACAATGCAAGCAAGCATACACAAGGCAATTTGCCCATACACACAATAACCATAAATGTATTACCCACCTAATATCGCTCGAGTATCCGACTCACTGGTGTCCTTCCTCTTGCGATTGGGTCAGGTCGGCTTGGTTTCCTATAATAAACCAAGTTCTCATTCAATTAATATTCAAAGACAATACTCAATTAATATTCCTCCACAGGACTTTGACTAGCTGAACCGTCTTGTTCCTGAGGACTTTTTCCTTGGTGTCCAGAATCTCCACTGGTAGCTCCTCATAGCTCAAATCATCCTACAACTGAACCTCACTAGCCTGAATAATATGAGAAGGATCTGATCTATACCTCCTCAACATAGACACATGAAAAACGTAATGAATCTGAGACAATTCCGGAGGTAACGCCAACCTGTAGGCGAGTGGCCCAATCCTCTCAAGGGTTTCATAAGGACCCACATACCTCGGACTCAACTTGCCCTTCTTGCCAAACCTCATCACTCCTTTCCAAGGAGACGTCTTGAGAAATACCTTCTCACCGACTTCAAACTCCATCTCCTTTCGATGTGCATCAATGTAGCTCTTCATCCTATCCTGTGCTGCCTTAAGCCGCTGCTTAACCAAATTGACCTTCTCAACTGTCGTCTGAATCAATTCTGGTCCGACCAGTTTCCTCTCTCCTTCTTCATCCCAACAGATTGGAGTTCTACATCTCCTCCCATACAAAGCCTCATATGGAGCCATCTGAATACTCGAATGGTACGAATTATTATAAGCAAATTCGACCAAGGGCAAATGATCATCCCATGCTCCTTGAAAATCCATCACACAAGCCCGAAGCATTTCCTCAAGAGTCCGAATGGTCCTCTCAGATTGACCATCCGTCTGAGGGTGAAAATTCGTACTAAAATTCAACTTAGTCCCCAAGGCTTCCTGCAAACTACCCCAAAACCTCAAAGTAAACCGAGGGTCCCTATCAGACACAATCGAATCCGGAATCCCATGCAATCTCACTATCTCATCAATGTACTTCTTTGCCAGCACATGCAAAGAATCAGTCTGCTTAATCGCCAAAAAGTGAGCTGACTTGGTTAACCTATCCACAATAACCCAAATAGGATCACGCTTCCTACTGGTCTTAGGCAAACCCATCAGAAAATCCATAGCCACCCTTTGCCACTTCCATTCCGGAATAGGCAACGGCCTCAACTTGCCCGAAGGTGCCTGGTGTTCAGCTTTGACTTGCTGACACATTAGACACTTACTGACAAACTCTGCTACATCCCTCTTCATGCCTTTCCACCAAAAATGCTCTCTCAAGTCTCTGTACATCCTGGTGCTACCGGGATGCATGGCGTAAGGCGCATTGTGTGCCTCATCCATAATCTCATCCTTAACCTCCTGCACATCTGGAATACACAATATGTTCCCCACTGTCATAAGCCCATCATCCCTCACTACTACTTCTGAAATCTTACCATTCTGAATTTCCTCTTTGAGCTTCCTCAAATCTGCATCTTGTGCCTGCAACTCCCTAACCTTTTCCCTTAACATCGGTCTCACTCGAAAATTTGCCAGAAGACAATCCGGCTCTTCCTGCTTCAAGCTTATCTTAAGCTTGACCATCTCTTCCAATAAAGGAAGATAAACTGTCCGAACATAAGCAATCGAAGACTTCCTACTCAAACATCCGCCACTACATTGGCCTTGCCCGGATGATACTCAATCAGCAAGTCATAGTCCTTAAGCAACTCAATCCACCTTCTCATCTCAAATTGGTTCCTTACGGCTCAACAAGTACTTGAGACTCTTGTGATCGGTAAAGATCCTCGTCGAACTCCGTCTGAGATAATGCCTCCAAATCTTGAGGCAAAGATCACTGGCTGCTAACTCTAAATCATGCGTCGGATAGTTCAACTCATAAGGCTTCAACTGCCTCGAAGCATAAGCAATCACCCGATCTCCCTGCATCAAAACACAGCCAAGACCCTTCCTCGAAGCATCACTATACACAGTATAGCCCTCATCTCCAGAAGGCAAAACCAGAATCGGAGCACTCGTCAATCTGTGCTTGAGCTCCTCGAAACTCCTCTAACACTCATCACTCCAAACAAACTTCTGATTTTTCCTCAACAACTTTGTCATCAGACCGGATATCATAGAGAATCCCTCTACAAACCTCCTGTAATAACTTGCCAAACCCAGAAAACTTCTTACCTCTGCTACACTCTTCGGTGTTTCCCAATTCACCACAGCTTCTATTTTCTTTAGATCCACATGCACTCCTTGTTCTAAGACCACATGTCCAAGAAATGAAACTTCTCTCAGCCAAAATTCGCATTTATCGAATTTGGCATACAACTCGTTCCTCCTCAAAGTCTCCAAAGCAATTCTCAAATGCTCTTCATGCTGCTCATCACTCTTGGAGTAAATCAATATATCATCAATAAAAACAATGATAAATTGATCCAAGAATGGCTTAAAGACCCGATTCATCAAATCCATAAAGGCTGCAAGCGCATTTGTCAATCTGAAAGGCATAACCAGAAACTCAAAATGTCCATACCGAGTCCTGAAAGCAGTCTTTGGCACATCCGACTCCTTAATCCTCAACTGATGGTATCCCGATCTCAAGTCTATCTTAGAGAAGACTTTCGCCCCTTGCAATTGATCAAACAGATCATCAATGCGAGGAAGCGGATACCTGTTCTTTACCGTGACTTGATTAAGCTTCCTGTAGTCCACACACATCCTCAACGAGCCATCTTTCTTCTTCACAAATAAGACCGGAGCTCCCCAAGGTGAAGAATTTGGTCTAACGTACCCTTTCTTTAACATCTCCTCTAACTGCTCCTTAAGCTCCTTTAATTTTGTCGGACCCATCCGGTAAGGCGGAATTGAAATCGGTGCAGTACCTGAAAGAAGCTCAATGAGAAACTCAATTTCCCTAGCTGGAGGTAGTCCTGGTAATTCCTTGGGAAAGACATCTGAGAATTCCCTGACTACTGGAATATCCTCCAACTTTCCTCTACTTGCCCTGGAATCTATCACATAAGTCAAAAATGCCTCACATCCTTTCCTCATCATCTTCTCTGCCATCAAGGCTGAAACAATTCTGGGTGGACTTGCTTTCCTGTCCCCCACAAACACCACTCTCCTGCCGCTATCCAATTCAAATTCCACCATCTTCTGCTTACAAGCCAAACGGGCATTGTACCTCTCCAACGTATCCATACCCAAAATGACATCCAATCCTCCCATCTTCAGTGGCATCAAATCCACCACTAGGAGTTCTCCACCAATACAAATCTCACAACCTCTAAATACTTGACTGACAATAATATACTGGCTGATTGAAGTACTCACCATCAGCAGAGTATTCAAAGGGCTCACATTTCTATCACACACGGGTCTACTCGAGGAAAGAAACGAATGAGTAGAACCCGGATCAATCAAGGCAATCACATCATCAGAAAAGAGTCGAACCATACCATTCACAACATCAGGAGCGGTCTCTGTATCCTCCCGAGTCATCGCAAACACCCTAGCCAGTGCCTACCCTCTGGGTTTCCCCAGAATGCTCACTCTCTTAGCTACATCAGAACTGCCCACTTCTGTTGCAGTCCTCTGACCCACAGTCTCTGCTCTCCTAGAAGCTTGCATCTGGCTTCTCTCTTGTCTTGGAGGCTGAGGGCACTCTCTAGCAATGTGCCCCTTCTCCCCACAGTTGAAGCAAGCTCCTGTCAATCTGAAGCACTCTCCTCTATTAGATCTCCCGCAATGCTCACACTTCGGGACGAATGGCCTATCCCCATCTACCCTTCTACTACCGCCCACCGTTGAGGCTTGGTGAGAAACAGTAGAAGTCCTCACCGGTCGAGATCGGCTCGCACCACTGCTCCTCTCCTCGGTGAGCAGAAGCTCCTAGCACTCACATGCAGCATAGGAGTACTAGTGCTACCTCCCCTCCTGAACTGCTCTTTGCCCTTTCTTTTCTTATTCACTGCACTCTTGATATTCTCAATATTTTCAACCCTCAGAGCTGCCTTAACTAGCTGCTGGAAATCATAGAAATTCTTCACTATCACTTTTTCTCTGATGGCCAAGTGCAGTCCGGACTCAAACCGGCGGCATCTAGCAGCCTCACTCAACATCAGATCTGAAGCATACCGGGATAGCTGCGTAAACCGGCGCTCATACTCACAGACTGTCATCTCCCTCTGGGTAAGACTGAGGAACTCCCTCTGCTTCTGCTGAATGTAAACCTCTGATAGATACTTCTTCTTAAAAGCAGCTAAGAAGTTCTGTCATGACAACCCTACGGGTCTCATCGATTGCTGCACGATCTCCCTGTCTGAGCATCCCCAGGCAGACTCATGGCATATACAATCCTCTCATCATCCTCACAGTCCATCTGATCCAGCACTCTCTCAGTCTTTCTCAACCAAGTCTCGGCTTCTTCTGGATCTGCTGTCCCATAAAAGTAGACTGCTCCATACTTCCTCAACTTATCAAACCGTCTCCCCTTCTGAGTTGTGGCTGAAGCAGAAGGCTGTGGCATCTGACCCATAGCCTGAACAAATGCCTGAGTGAACGCCTGGAACAGCCTCGGATCCAATGGAGGCACTTACTCCTGCAGAACTGGCGACTCACAGTGCTGCGACGAGCGGGCTCACTACCTAGCCTACGAAGCCTCGGCATTCCACAGAGCTCTTGACTCATCGATCCTCTCCTCCCTAGTCGGAGAGTCAGGTGCAGCAGGTCCTTGCATAACTCCTCGTGTTCTTCTACGAGGTGGCATCGTACTCCTTCAAAGGTAAACACTAAGGATTAGCTACAGGGCAATCTGAATTCCTACATGTATGCATGATATGCATGTCACTTAATGAAATCAAATAATGCAACAAATAATCATATAACAAACAATTCATCCTACTATGCATTCTAAGCCGAGGACACTAAACCTAGGCGCTCTGATACCAAACATGTTAGGCCCGGGTCCCGGATCCCCATTCCCGATCCCAACATCCATACACAAATACATAATTCGATACAAACACATACTCATACATGCAATTTCGCACACAATAAAACATAATCAAACACCCCATAAACTAAGGGGCTTCATGCCATAACAACTCGAAGGAAAATAAACATGTATTCTCAATATAGCATAATACAAAAGAAAGTTTAAATCCAAAATACATGAATATGCTCCATGATGATATGCTTGGCGGGCTAACCAAGAAACTAACTTAATGCAAACCTCCTAACTAGCTTGAAGGTTCCGATGCCTTGCAAGGTTAACGATCGTCTCAATCTGCACCTGAGGAGGGGAGAGTAAAGGGGTGAGCTGCGAAGCTCAGTGGCATATACGTTTATAACCATTGGCAACGAGCCACACAATCAAGCAATATACACATATATACAGCAAGTCATCAATCTATCACTTTGCATTCATCACAAAATATGTCATAGGAGTGTACAATACAACACTTTAACATGTTTCATGCTCATCAATTCAATCATGAATGCACACAAATGGTTCGAGAGTTCCGTAAAACAATCCGGATAAACCGAAGTTTATTTCGTAAACTATCCGAGTCCGATTTCTCAAGGATCTCATTGCCTCAAGCGTGTTGCTTGGAGAAGGCTTTATGTCGACGTGCTCGTGACTCTATCCGTTACTCTCTCACCCAAACAAAGCACATAACCATTCGTTTCATGCTCAAAGCATTTTATCAAAGCTTTCAAAATCTTTATTCTTTTCATTCTCACAAAATGCCATAAGGCCTATCAAGGCCATGCATAATCATAATCACAATGCATGTTCAATATTTCCACACAAGTAATGTCACACAATGCAAGCAAGCATACACAAGAAAATTTGCCCATACATACAATAATCATAAATGTATTACCCACCTAATATCGCTCGAGTATCCGACTCACTAGTGTCCTTCCTCTTGCGATTAGGTCAGGTCGGCTTGGTTTCCTATAATAAACCAAGTTCTCATTCAATTAATATTCAAAGACAATACTCAAAAGCTTGAAAACAGCCAAAAGAAAAAGCACTAAAAGTCTCCACTCGACTTCCACCTAAAACTCTGAACCCTTAAAGGCTAATTCCGAACTTCCCTTCTTCATAAACTTGTAGCCCTTTATTTCTAATTCACAATGAATCTGAAATCACCTCACTTGGACATCTACACCTCAAGATATGCCCCAAATACCAAAAATCACCCTTACTGACAACAGGGGTTCACCGCGACGAACGGTTGGGCTCGCCACGGCGTGCACGCAAGCGTGCGCCGTGGCGAACACCTCTTCGCACGTCGCGGCGTTGCTCCCTTTCCGCGTATAAGTAGGCGTGTTCATCATGCGTCGTCGACGACGCGCGAACTGAAGAATGACTCCGAAACCCGATTTCTAGCATTTTCCAACTTCAATCCTTTCCCAAACACAATGCAACACACCTAAGTCTTAGATCATGACTTATACTACATTTCTAACCCAGCAGTAACTGAAAATCAGTCATAAACACATCAACCCACGAAATCTAATCATTTTTGCCCTAAAACCCTAAAACCACCGATTCTACTTCATTCAACTCAAATCCAAAGTTAAATCTTACTGAAACAAGATTACAAGAAGCTAACTTACCAGGAAATTGCTTCAAACTGTCGAAAAATCTCTTTGATCGCAAACCCTATTTACCCTATAATTCTCATCAAAACCACATTAAGCTCGATTATCCACTAATACTCCCGAATAAATCAAACTAAGGCATAAACACATAATTAACACAATTCATGCTTAATAACATCATATAAAAAATTCGGGGTCCAACACTTCTTCTAGTAACTCTCTGAAATTGTATTCCATTTTTTAGGTCCTAATTCTTTGTATCTTAGGGTAGGTTTTCTTGTGTTTCTTCATTAGCTTTTCTATGCTTCTCTGTAAAAAAGAGGGCGTATTTCTTTTGCCATTTAAGGTTTGACTGTTATTCTGGTCAAGTGGAATATATAGTGTGAGCCTAGGTTTCCTGTTTTAATGTCATTTTCTCAATGATAGTTCTAGTTTTTTCACCATTTCTCTCAAGAGAAATTTTAATAATTGCACTATCCTTATCTAATTTTTCTTCTTCATAAGTAGATTCTTTTTATTCCTAGGTTCATTTATGTTGGACCCCGAATTTTTTTTATGATGTCTTTAAGCTTGAATTATGATAATTATGTGATTATACCTTAGTTTGATGAAATTGAGAGTGTTAGTGGATAATTGAGGTTTATTTGAGTTTTATGTGGTTTAAATAGGAATGAAAGGGTAAAATGTGTGAGGGCATTTTGGGAAGATTGCTTAAGTAGGAAGGGTTAAGGCTTTGAAGGGGGGGTAAAATGGTCTTTACCCATCCTAGTTAGATTTAAGAGTAAGAATTAGAAGAAGAAGAGAAAGAAAGAAGAAGAGGAAAGAAGGAGAGTGTCGTGGGTGAAGAAGAAAAAGAGAAGAGAAATAGGGCTTTGTGATTCTTGAGTTCTTCGACAGATTGGAGCTATTTTCAGGTAATTTTAGCCTCTTGTAATCTTGTTGTAGTAAGATTAAACCTTGGATTAGAGTTGAATGTGTAATAATCGGTAGTTTAGGGTTTTAAGGGAAAAATGGATAGAATCCTTGGGTTGTTGGGTTTGTGGCTGATTTTAAGGTTTGAATGAGTTAGAAATGTAGTATTGATCTTGAATCAAGGTTTAGATGTGTTGTATGTGATTAAGGGAAGGATTGAAGTTGGAAAGTGTTGGAAATTCAGGTTCGGAGTCGTTCTCCAAGCCCTTGCGTCATGACGACGTGCGTATGAACTGTCGTGATGTCTGAGTTATTCACTGACGTCTGAAGGGTAGCATCTGCGACACTGTGAGGAAAGAACAGCGTCATGACGTCTTGAATTTATATTACGCATGGCGAGCCCTATTTTCTAAGAGATATATTTTGGTGTTTTTGGGAATATATTTTGGAGTAGATGTCCAATTGATGTGTTTTTGGATTCATTGTAAACTAGAGATGAAGGACTACGAGTTTTATGAAGAAGGAAAGTTTGGAATTTGCCTCTTAGGGTTCGGAAGTTTAGATGGAAGTCGAATGTAGACTTTTAGTGTTATTAATTGTGATTTTCACGCTTATTGAATATTTTCTTTTGGATATTGATTGAATGAGAACTTGGTTTATTATAGGAAACCAAGCCGATCTGACCCAATCGCAAGAGGAAGGACAACAGTGAGTCGGATACTCAATCGATATTAGGTGGGTAATGTACTTATAGTTGTTATGTGATTAGGCAAATTCTTGCCTATGTGTGGATATATGTTATATGCTATGTATGTTTACACATGATATTGATATGAGAATTGATTTTGATTTTGAGCATGTTATGCCTCGACTTCGGTCATGGCATTTTGAATAAATGAGAAGTATGAAAACATACCATTGAATAAATGATTTTGAGCATGATTATGTGCTTTTGTTTGGGTGAGAGTGGGACCATTTCGTTCGTCACGTGCACATCGACAAGAGCTCTCTCCCGGCTGCCCACTTGTGGCTTATGAGCTCCGAATGGACTCATTTTGTTCAGGATGTAAACTTCGGTTTCTTTCTTTTGTTTCCATGGAACCCTCGCGCCATGTGATGTGCATTGCATATTTGATCTGTTCATTATGAAGCATATTTGTGACATGTTCTGTAACTTGGATTAATTATGTTGAAGGCATAAATTGTTTGATTAACATGTGAGTGCTAGAATTGTTGCATGAATTCATATAATATATATATATGTACATATGCCTAAATTTGTGCCAGTTACTGATGGCTATAATTATATTAGCCACTGAGTTGTGTAGCTCAACCCATTACTTTTCACTCCTCAGGTGCAACTCAAGATATCGGTTGATCTTGCAAGGCATCGAAAACTCCAAGATAGTTAGGAGCTTTGTATTAGGTTGGTATTTGGTTGGCCCTCCGAGCATATCATCATGGAGCATATTCTTGTATTTTGGATTTAAATTTTATTTTGTATTATGCTATTTTGAGAATGCTTGTTTTAAATTCTTCGGATTGTTATGGCATGAAGCCCTTGGCATATGGTGTGCCTAGTTCATAGTTAGAATGTTTGTGTGTATGTTATATGTGTGCAAAAATGCATGTGTGTATCGAAATTATGTCTAGATGTTGGGATCGGGTATGAGGTTTGGGAGCTCGTCGCTGGCGCAGTCCGAGGGGCCACCTCGGGATTGGGGATCCGGGACTCTGGCTCAACATGTTTGGTATCAGAGCGCCTAGGTTATGTGTCCTCAGCTTAGAATGCATATAGGATTAATTGTGTGAAATATGATTAATTGTGGCATTGATTGAGTGCATTAAGTGACATGCATATCATGCATACATGTAGGAATTCAGATTGCCATGTGGCTAATCCTTAGTGTTTATCTGTGAAGGAGTACGATGCCACCTCGTAGAAGGACACGAGGAGTTTTGCAAGGATTTGTTGCACTTGACTCTCCGACTAGAGAGGAGAGGACTGATGAGTCGGTAGCTCCAGGAAATGCTGAGGCTTCTGTAGGGCTAGGCAGTGATCCCATGCCATCGCAGACACAGGAGTCTCCGATTTTGTAGGAACAAGTGCCTTCTCTAGATCCGAGGTTGTTTCAGGCGTTCACTCAGGCATTTGTTCAGGCTATGGGTCAGATGCCACAGCCTTATGCTTCAGCCCCCGCGAAGAAGGGCAAACAGTTCAACAAGTTGAGAAAATATGGAGCAGTGGACTTCTATGGGACCATTGATCCCGAGGAAGCTGAGACTTGGCTGAGAAAGACTGAGAGAGTCTTGGATCAGATGGAGTGTGAGGATGATGAGAGGGTTGTGTATGTTGCAAGCTTGCTTCAGGGAGATGCTTTGCATTGGTGGGAGACTGTGCTAGGGAGTCAGATGAGACCAGTAAGGTTGGCATGGCAGGACTTCCTTGCTGCTTTCAGGAAGAAATATCTGTCCGAGGTTTATATTCAGCAGAAGCAGAAGGAGTTCCTCAGTCTCACTTAGAGGGAGATGACGGTTAGTGAGTATGAGAGTCAGTTCACTTAGTTGGTGAGGTATGCTTCGGATCTGATGCTGAGTGAGGCTGCTAGATGTCGTCGGTTTGAGTCGGGACTGCACTTGACCATCAGAGAGAAAGTGATAGTGTAGAACTTCTGTGATTTTCAGCAGTTGGTTGAGGCAGCTTTGAGGGTTGAGAATATTGAGAATATCAAGAGTGTTGTGAACAAGAAGAGAAAAGGAAGAGAGCAGCTCAAGGGGGGAGGTAGTACTAGTACTCCTATACTAGACAGGAGTGCTAGGAGCTTCCCTATTCAGTCAGAGGAGAGGAGCAGTGGCGCAAGCAGGCTGAGACAGATGAGGACTCCTGCTTATTCTCACCAGGCCTCTACGGCGGGAGACAACAGAAAGGGAGATGGGGACAGGTCATCCGTCCCTAAGTGTGAGCATTGTAGTAGTTTTCATGGAGGAGAGTGCTACAGATTAACTAGAGCATGCTTCAATTGCGGACATAAAGGACACCTGGCCAGAGAGTGTCCCAAGCCATCCAGAAGAGAGGGATCACAGATGCAAACTGCTAGGAGAACAGAGACTGTGGGATAGAGGACTTCGACAGAAGTGGGTAGTTCTGATGCAGTCAGGAGAGCAAGCATTCCAGGGAGACCGAGGGGGCAGGCACCAGCTAGGGTGTTTGCGATGACTCGGGAGGATGTAGAGGCCGCTCCAGATGTGGTGACTGGTATGGTTAGACTCTTTTCTGATGATGTGACTGCTTTGATTGATCCGGGTTCTACTCATTCGTTTGTTTCTTCGAGTAAACCTGTGTGTGATAGAAATTTGAGCCCTTTGGATACTCCGCTGATGGTGAGTACTCCAATCGGCCAGTATATTATTATCAGTCAAGTATATAGGGACTGTGAGCTATGTATTGGTGGAGGACTTCTAGTGGTGGATTTGATGCCACTGAAGATGGGAGGATTGGATGTGATCCTAGGTATGGACACGTTAGAGAGGTACTATGCCCGACTGGATTGTAAACAGAAAACAGTGGAATTTGAATTGGATGACGACATAAGAGTGGTATTTTCAGGGGACAGAAAAGCAAGTCCACCCAGAATTTTTTCAGCTCTGACAGCAGAGAAGATGATGAGGAAAGGGTGTGAGACATTTTTGGCCTATGTGGTAGTCTCCAGAGCAGATAGAGGGAAGCTTGAGGATATTCCAGTAGTCAGGGAATTCTCGGATGTCTTTCCTGAGGAATTGTCAGGACTACCACCGCCCAGGGAAATTGAGTTTCCCATTGAGCTCTTTTTAGGTACGGCACCGATTTCAATTCCGCCTTACCGGATGGCTCCGGGGGAATTGAAAGTGCTTAAGGAGCAGTTGGAGGAGTTATTGGAGAAGGGGTATATCCGACCGAGCTCTTCACCTTGGGGAGCTCCGATTCTTTTTGTGAAGAAGAAGGATGGATCGTTGAGGATGTGTGTGGACTACAGGAAGCTTAATCAGGTTACGATGAAGAACAGATATCTGCTCCCACGCATAGATGATTTGTTTGATCAGTTGCAAGGGGCGAATGTCTTCTCCAAGATCGACTTGAGGTCGGGTTACTATCAGTTGAGGATTAAGGAGTCAGATGTGCCAAAGATTGCTTTCAGGACTCGGTATGGGCATTTTGAGTTTTTGGTTATGCCTTTTGGATTGACGAATGCCCCTACAGCCTTTATGGATTTGATGAATCGGGTCTTTAAGCCATTCTTGGACCAATTTATCATTGTCTTTATTGATGATTTATTGGTTTATTCCAAGAGTGATGAGTAGCATGAAGTGCATTTGAGGATTTCTTTGGAGATTTTGAGGAGAAACGAGCTGTATGCCAAATTTGATAAATGCGAATTTTGGTTAAGAGAAGTTTCATTTCTTGGACATGTAATCTCAGAACAAGGAGTGCATGTGGATCCAAAGAAAATAGAAGCGGTGGTTAATTGGGAAGCACCGAAGAATGTAGCAGAAGTGAGGAGTTTTCTGAGTTTGGCAGGTTACTACAGGAGGTTTTTGGAGGGATTCTCCATGATATCCTCTCCGATGACAAAGTTATTGAGGAAGAATCAGAAGTTTATCTGGAGTGATGAATGCCAGAAGAGCTTTGAGGAGCTCAAGATCAGATTGACGAGTGCTTCGATTCTGATTTTGCCTTCGGGTGATGAGGGTTATACTGTGTATAGTGATGCTTCAAGGAAGGGTCTTGGATGTGTTTTGATGCAGGGAGACAGGGTGATTGCTTATGCTTCGAGGCAGTTGAAGCCTTATGAGTTGAACTATCCGACGCATGATTTGGAGTTGGCAGCAGTGATCTTTGCCTTGAAGATTTGGAGGCATTATCTGTATGGAGTTCAGACGAGGATCTTTATCGATCATAAGAGTCTCAAGTACTTGTTGAGCCAGAAGGAACTGAATTTGAGACAGTGACGATGGATAGAGCTGCTTAAGGATTATGATTTGCTGATTGAGTATCATCCAGGCAAGGTCAATGTAGTGGTGGATGCTTTGAGTAGAAAGTCTTCGATTGCGCATGTCTGGACGGTTTATCTTCCTTTATTGGAAGAGATGGCCAAGCTTAAGATAAGCTTGAAGTAGGAGGAGCCGGATTGCCTTCTAGCTAACTTTCGAGTAAGACCGATACTCAGGGAGAAAGTTAGAGAGTTGCAGGCACAAGATGCAGATTTGAGCAAGCTCAGAGAGGAAATTTAGAGTGGTAAGAGCTCTGAGGTAGTAGTGAGAGATGATGGACTTATGACAGTGGGGCACAGGTTGTGTATTCCAGGTGTGCAGGAGGTTAAAGATGAGATTATGGATGAGGCACACAATGCTCCTTATGCCATGCATCCAGGTAGTACCAGGATGTACAGGGATTTGAGAGAGCATTTTTTGTAGAAAGGCATGAAGAGGGATGTAGCAAAGTTTGTGAGTAAGTGTCTAGTGTGTCAGTAAGTCAAGGCTGAACACCAGGCACCTTCAGGCAAATTGAGGCCATTGTCCATCCCGGAATGGAAGTGGTAGAGGGTGACGATGGATTTTCTGATGGTTTGCCTAAGACCAATAGGAAGCACGATGCAATTTGGGTTATTGTGGATCGATTGACAACGTCAGCTCACTTTTTGGCGATTAACCAGACTGATTCTTTGCATGTATTGGCAAAGAAGTACATTGATGAGATAGTGAGATTACATGGGATCCCGGATTTGATTGTTTCGGATAGAGACCCTCAGTTTACTTCGAGGTTTTGGGGAAGTTTGCAAGAAGCTTTGGATACTAAGCTGAATTTTAGTACGACTTTTCACCCTCAGACGGATGGTCAATCTGAGAGGACCATTCGGACTCTTGAGGGAATGCTTAGGGCTTGTGTGATGGATTTCAGAGGAGCTTGGGCTGAGCATTTGCCATTGGTCGAATTTGCTTATAATAATTCGTACCATTCGAGTATTCAGATGGCTACATATGAGGCTTTGTATGGGAGGAGATGTAGAACTCCAATATGTTGGGATGAAGAAGGAGAGAGGAAACTGGTAGGACCAGAATTGATTCAGACGACAGTTGAGAAAGTCAATCTGGTTAAGCAGCGGCTTAAGGCAGCACAGGATAGGATGAAGAGCTACATAGATGCACATCGAAAGGAGTTGGAGTTCGAAGTCGGTGAGAAAGTGTTCCTTAAGACGTCTCCTTGGAAAGGAGTAATGAGGTTTGGTAAGAAGGGTAAGTTGAGTTCGAGGTATGTGGCTCCTTATGAAATCCTTGAGAGGATTGGACCACTGGCCTACAGATTGGCGTTACCTCCAGAATTGTCTCAGATTCATGATGTTTTCCATGTGTCCATGTTGAGGAGATATAGATCGGATCCTTCTCATATCATTCAGACTAGTGAGGTTCAGTTGCGAGATGATCTGAGTTATGAAGAGCTTCCAGTGGAGATTTTGGATACCACGGAAAAAGTTCTCCGGAATAAGACGGTTCATCTAGTCAAAGTCCTGTGGAGGAACCATTCGGTAGAGGAGGCTACATGGGAGCCATTGGAAGCCATGAAAGAGAAGTATCCGTATCTCTTCGATGATTCAGATAATAATTTCGAGGACGAAATTTCTTTTAAGAGGGGGAGAAATGTTGGACCTCGATTTTTTTTTTATGATGTCTTTAAGCTTGAATTATGATAATTATGTGATTATACCTTAGTTTGATGAAATTGAGAGTGTTAGTGGATAATTGAGGTTTATTTGAGTTTTATGTGGTTTAAATAGGAATGAAAGGGTATAATGTGTGAGGGCATTTTGGGAAGATTGCTTAAGTAGGAAGGGTTAAGGCTTTGAAGGAGGGGTAAAATGGTCTTTACCCATCCTAGTTAGATTTAAGAGTAAGAATTAGAAGGAGAAGAGAAACAAAGAAGAAGAGGAAAGAAGGAGAGTGTCGTGGGTGAAGAAGAAAAAGAGAAGAGAAATAGGGCTTTGTGATTCTTGAGTTCTTCGACAGATTGGAGCTATTTTCAGGTAAGTTTAGCCTCTTGTAATCTTGTTGTAGTAAGATTAAACCTTGGATTAGAGTTGAATGTGTGATAATCGGTAGTTTAGGGTTTTAAGGGAAAAATGGATAGAATCCTTGGGTTGTTGGGTTTGTGGCTGATTTTAAGGTTTGAATGAGTTAGAAATGTAGTATTGATCTTGAATCAAGGTTTAGATGTGTTGTATGTGATTAAGGGAAGGATTGAAGTTGGAAAGTGCTGGGAATTCAGGTTCGGAGTTGTTCTCCAGGCCCGCACGTCACGACGTGCGTATGAACACGCCGCGACGTGCGAAGGGTAGCACGCCGTGACGTGCGAGGAAAGGGAGCAACGTCGCGATGTGTGAATTTATATTCGCCGTGACATGCTAAGGGGTGTTCGCCGCGGCGAGCACAACCCATTAACCGCAGTAAGCCCCTGTTTTCCAACAGAGATATATTTTGGTGTTTTTGGGCATATCTTTTGGTGTAGATGTCCAATTGAGGTGATTTTGGATTCGTTGTAAACTAGAGATGAAGGACTACGAGTTTTATGAAGAAGGAAAGTTTGGAATTTGCCTCTTAGGATTCGAAAGTTTAGATGGAAGTCGAATGTAGATTTTTAGTGTTTGTAATTGCGATTTTCATGCTTATTTAATATTTTCTTTTGGATATTGATTGAATGAGAACTTGGTTTATTATAGGAAACCAAGCCGATCTGACCCAATCGCAAGAGGAAGGACAACAGTGAGTCGGATACTCAATCAATATTAGGTGGGTAATGTACTTATAGTTGTTGTGTGATTAGGCAAATTCTTGCCTATGTGTAGATATATGTTATATGCTATGTATGTTTACACATGATATTGATATGAGAATTGATTTTGATTCTGAGCATGTTATGCCTCGACTTCGGTCATGGCATTTTGAATAAATGAGAAGTATGAAAACATACCATTGAATAAATGATTTTGAGCATGATTATGTGCTTTTATTTGGGCAAAAGTGGGACCATTTCGTTCATCACGTGCACGTCGACAAGAGCCTTTTCCCGGCTGCCCGCTTGTGGCTTATGAGCTCCGAATGGACTTATTTTATTCAGAATGTAAACTTCGGTTTCTTCCTTTTGTTTCCATGGAACCCTCGCGCCATGTGATGTGCATTGCATATTTGATCTGTTCATTATGAAGCATATTTGTGACATGTTCTGTAACTTGGATTAATTATGTTGAAGGCATAAATTGTTTGATTAACATGTGAGTGCTAGAATTGTTGCATGAATTCATATATAATATATATATATGTACATATGCCTGAATTTGTGCTAGTTACCGATGGCTATAATTATATTAGCCGCTGAGCTGTGTAGCTCAACCCATTACTTTTCACTCCTCAGGTGCAACTCACGATATCGGTTGATCTTGCAAGGCATCGGAAACTCCAAGATAGTTAGGAGCTTTGTATAAAGTTAGTATTTGGTTGGCCCTCCGAGCATATCATCATGGAGCATATTCTTGTATTTTGGATTTAAATTTTATTCTGTATTATGCTATTTTGAGAATGCTTGTTTTAAATTCTTCGGATTGTTATGGCATGAAGCCCTTGGCTTATGGTGTGCCTAGTTCATAGTTAGAATGTTTGTGTGTATGTTATATGTGTGCGAAAATGCATGTGTGTATCGAAATTATGTCTAGATGTTGGGATCGGGTCTGAGGTTTGGGAGCTCGTCACTGGCGCAGCCCGAGGGGCCACATCGGGATTGGGGATCCGGGACCCAGGCCCAACAATTTAGGCCTATTCCATTTGTTTTCCCTATTTTCATCTTCCTCCCAGTTGGTCTCCATTCCTGCTTAGGCTTAGAAGCTGTAGGTTTTTAGTTAGAGGCGCCCAGAACATGACCTTTAAAGGTGTTGGACCCCGATTTTTGAGTGAAAATAAGGAATATTCAAAAGTGGATGAGTTGATTGAAATTAAGTTAAAAATCAAGAAATAAAGAGAGAAAGTGTGAGAAGATGAAAAATTGTGAAAAGATTGACTTTTTGGCCTTTGAGGGTTGACTTTTGATTTAGGCAAAATTTGATAAAATAATTTACATGAAACTTGTAGATTATATTAAGAGCTTTCTGTAGCCATAAAGTTTGTAATTTTTCAATCTCGGGAGTGAAAGTTATGATCAGTCAAAGTTTAGGTGTGTTATAGGTTGACTTATATTATGACTGAATCTTTGACTGGAAAATTTACCTAGTTAGAGGATAATTTAGCTTTGAAGTTCTTCATGAAAATTGAAGCATTTGATTTGATCTTTATTTTGACATAAAGTATGCAATTTTTCGATCAAGGAATAATAAGTTATGATTTTTACAAGTTTATGTTATGGTTTTAGCATGATTATAAGAGGACAGAACGTTTGACTGAAAGATTGACTTCCTTAGAGGTCAAATTGATTTTTATGTCCTTCATGAAAGTTGTTGAGGACTTTCAAAGCTTTGCATCGATATAAAATATGACATGATTGGACTTTGGAGTTGAAAGATACAAATTTTCAAAGTTGAGTCTTTGTTTAAGGATATATTAATTTGGACAAAATCTTTGACTAGAAAAGTGATCAGTTTAGAGACAGAATTGATTTTTGATTTCTCATGGAAGTTGTAGAACTTCCTTCAAACTTTCTATAGAGACCAAATTTGCAAGTTTTTTTAGTTTTGAGTGGAAAGTTATGAATTTTGAAAATTTTGAGATTTACATATGTGAAAAAAAAATGGTTTAAGCTCGCACTCGCCCGTCGCACCCAAGCGGGCTCGCGAGGCGAGTCCGGGCTCGCTGGATGCGAGCCGCTAGCCCTCGTGAGGGCGAGCGCCCAGTGCGACATCGTTCCTCCATCCTTGCTGCGACGTCGTTTCTTGTTTCGCCTCCTCAGTGCGCACGCGTTTTGTTTCATACGGCGCCATTTTCAGACCCCCTTCATGCGACGCCGTTTTGATTTCCTCGTTGCTTTCTCCTCCAATCCGACCTTTGTTTACTATTTTGCTTATATCTTTTCCGTCCGACATCCGATTGAGTTGATTCTTGAAGCGTTGGATTCCTAAGACAATAAATTTCATTTTTATGGAAAATTTGTGAATTTTTGAGATTAAATTAAGGGTGATTATTTTAATCAAAGTGGGTTGGACTATTTTCTGAACATGGTTCGGTATTTTGAGAAATTCTCGATCTGTGATGATCCGATTGAAGTGATTCTTGAGGCGAAATAAAATTAAGACATGGGGCTACAAGTCATATGAAGAAAGTAAATTTCAATTTTGCCCCTAAGATTTTTAATTTATGAATGGAAGTTCGGATTAGAGTGTAGTTTTTGGATTAGGAATATCTTAGAGTATTTTGAGCATAACTTTTGATCTGGGAATCGAAATGAGGTGATTCTTGTTTTGAATTAAACTAGAGACATAAGGCTACAATTTTTATGAAGATATCGAGTTTCAATGTTTTTTTTAAGAATGTTAAATTCTCGATGGAAATAATCGTACATGGAAAATGTGTTAGAATATGAACATGTCTGAAATATTTTGAGCATAACTTTTGATGTAGTGCTCCGAATTGGATGATTTTTGTGGCATTATGAAATTAAGACATAGAGGAATAATTCTCTAGAAGGAAATTTAGAAAAATTCCTTCAATTTGATAGTGCGAAACATGTCCGCAAGTGAGAATAACTTAAAGAAAAGTGTAGGGGCAATTTTGGAATTAGGCTAAAGAGTAAGGGTAATTTGGTCAATTACTCCTTATTTAAATGACATGGCATATAAATGTTAATTGGGCTGCTGTATAATGCTAAGAATCACGAAAATTCTAGATGAGAAAACAAGAAATAAGAAGAAAGAATAAGAAAAGAAGGAGAAAGAGGAGAAGCTCATTCGGCCATTGAGAAGAAGATGGAAGCTTAGGGATTTTTGAATTTTTAAGACTTCAAGCTTGTTTTTGGAGTAGATTCAAGGGAAAAGGATGAAAGAAGGTGGAAGCTTCCTCTAAAGCTCTATAAATCCGAAAATAGGAAGAGAAAGAGGTAAGAGAAATTTTTAAGTTTTGAGTTTTTAGTGATTTGTTGGTTTAGAAATATGGAAAAGGTGATGGGTTTGTGATTTCCATGATTAATTTTGGAAGATTTCATGATGAATTGATTTAATTTTGGATTTATGTGAGTTAAGGTTTAGGTAAAATTTGAGAATTTGAGATTTTAGAAATTCTTGATTTGGAAAGTTTGGAAATATGATGATTATGAATTTCCTATAGTTAATTTTGAGAATGATGCAAATTATAATGTTGAATTTGGATGATTATGGCTTAGGTTATTTTAAATTGGAAGGAAGAAAGAAGAAATGGTCAATTTAGAGCTTGGAACAAGTTTCTGGCATTAATTCGAGGTGGGTAGCATATTTATATTTTGATTTGTAAGCAATATACGAATTTTCGAAAATTAAAGAAAGCAAAAATGGGATGTTGATAAATTATTGTTTTTGTAAATGTTTTAAAAAAATGTTAATTAATATTTGAAATTATGAGTTCCGAATGATTTTTGAATTATCTGAAAAATTGGAACAATGTGCTTTATGAAATTGTATACGTTTTGATATATGTTTGAAAGAAATAAATTGCATTCATTTTTACGCATTGGTTTGGTACGTGATTAAATTGTTGAATTGTCATATGATTTGATGTGATTTGTTTATGTGAGTGTGTCAAGTGTGACATGATATAGAAATATGAAAATTTTGAAAAAAATCAAGATTTTAAAAAGTGTCTTCGGGCAATTCGAATCTCCGTTTTCGCTTATATGTTATGTGGTTTCGGTTAGGTCCCTCTGTGAGTCAGTGCACTGTCTCTATTCGTTTATGGCCTTCGCCCGGCCGCCCGCTAGTGGCACGGAGCTCTGATTTCGGACTCCCTTCACGGCTATACTGGACCGCTATGCGGGAAAGTGTAGTACGTTCGGTTCACGACTGCACAGGACCGCTATGCAGGAATGTACAGTACATTCTGTTTCGGACCGACCAGACCATTTTGTTATGTTACATGCTTTTGATTTGTTTTTGTGTGTTGCATTCATGTTTAAAATTGAGAAATGAAAAAGTGGGATTTGTATGAAAAGTTTGAAAAATTGAAAGGTTTGAGAAAACTGTTTAAAAAGTTACAAAGTTTGAAAAAAATTAGCCCTTTTGGAAAAAAGCTTATGAAAAATGATTTCTGCTTATTTGTCAATTTATAAATGTGTTATCCACTGAGCCGTCGAGCTCACCCCCCTTTCATCCCCATCTCCAGGTTTCGAGCAGGAGATCGGATGAAAGAATGTGAAGACGTTTGGTCTGATTTTTGCATCATCTGTATTTTTAAGTGAAATGAGATTTGGATATTAATATTGTTTATGGCTTGAATTGTCGTTAAGTAAGTGATTATGATGTATTTTGAGCATGTATTTCAGAATGTATGAGGATTATGAATTAAAGTATGAGAGAGTGAAATTGTATATGAAATTGTGTATGAGTTTGGAAATGAGATTGAATTATGAGACTAGTAGATTAAATTACAATTATGAAAGTGTTTTAGAATTAGGTTTGCATTTATGTATGCTGAGATCCCGGACGGAGGGTCCAGTGGATTTTGATGTTTGTATATTTGATTGGGAATTTTAGAAATGCATTTTGAACCCTTGCAGGTTTTGGGTTAGGTCAAAGGAAGTCGTTATGCTGCCGAATTTTCGTTAGATAATAAGTTGAAAATGAATAAAAGTAAGATTAAGATATGTGTGATGATGGATTATGGGACTTATATGATTGATAAAAAGTTTGTTATGAATTGAGAAATGGATTGAGGACACTTTACAAGAAAGAGGAAATTGTATTCTTGATTTGCATTAGTTTGAATAAATATGAGAAGCAAAGAAAAAAAAATTTACACTGGCTTTTGAACAATCTAGGTATCCAATGCGATTCAGTGTATGTGTTCAGATGTCGGTTCCGCCTTTTGCTTCGCATATGTTTGGTACTTTGATTTTGTTCGCGTCTCCTTTATTTCGATTTGTTCGATTCGATCCACTTTGCTATCCGATCTGTTTTCGTTTTCGTCTTTGGTTTCGTTTTTCGTTTCGTGTTATCGAATGCTTTGATTTACGATTCGAAATTTCGATGCGAATTTTCCGTTTCCATTCGCTTTCGTTTCCTTCGCTTTTCGTTTTCCGGTTGGGATCTGGTCTCCGGATTAGGTTCCAACATTTATGATATCAGAGCCCAGTAATAAGATCTTAACTGGGCATATAAGATTGAGAAGAGTGTGTAAGGATAAAATTGAATTTGTGGAAATGTGCTAGGTGATCGTTTGATTTCGATGACAATAAGTATGAATGACTTTAGGAATGTGCAATTGATATGAATGATTTGTCATGAATTATGTGAAGAACAAAAGTGATTATTTGATGAAAATGATAAGAATTTTGAGCAATTTAAGGAAAGAGTTCATAAAATTGAGAGTTCATGAAGTATTGGATGAATAGATGTTGAATGTTTATGTGTGAGATGAAACGAGAAAGGTTTGAAAGATGGGATTAATATTAAAGATCCATTGGTTAATTTGGAATGATTATTGGTCCTTATTGGGCTCCTTAAGCAATGGGACATATGACTTGTGAACTATTTGATGTGAGGAGATAGTGATTTTGGATATGATATTAGTATTATACATAAGAAATGAATAAGTGCAAATAAGTTGAGAATTATGTGTGATGAAGAAAAAGTGATTGATTATGAGTTTTGGAAAGAAATTAGTAAGAAAGTGCTTGATTATCTTTGTTTAGAAAGAAATTATACGTAAGAATGAGTTTCTTGGAGTTTAATCAAGAGTTGAAAATCAAGAAATAAAAAGAGAAAGTGTGAGAAGATGAAAAATTGTGAAAAGTTTGACTTTTTGGCCTTTGAGGGTTGACTTTTGATTTAGGTAAAATTTAATAAAATAATTTATATGAAACTTGTAGACTATGTTAAGATCTTTCTGTAGCCATAAAGTTTGTAATTTTTCGATCTCGAGAGTGAAAGTTATGATCAGTCAAAGTTTAGGTGTGTTATAGGTTGACTTATATTATGACTGAAGCTTTGACTGGAAAATTTACCTAGTTAGAGCATAATTTAGCTTTGAAGTTCTTCATGAAAATTGAAGGATTTGATTTGATCTTTATTTTGACATAAAGTATGCAATTTTTCGATCAAGGAATAATAAGTTATGATTTTTACAAGTTTATAATATGGTTTTAGGATGATTATAAGAGGACAGAACGTTTGACTGAAAGATTGACTTCCTTAGAGGTCAAATTGATTTTTATGTCCTTCATGAAAGTTGTAGAGGACTTTCAAAGCTTTGCATCGATATAAAATATGACATGATTGGACTTTGGAGTTGAAAGATACAAATTTTCAAAGTTGAGTCTTTGTTTAAGGATATATTAATTTGGACAAAATCTTTGACTAGAAAAATGATCAGTTTAGAGACAGAATTGATTTTTGATTTCTCATGGAAGTTGTAGAGCTTCCTTCAAGCTTTCTATAGAGACCAAATTTGCAATTTTTTGAGTTATGAGTGGAAAGTTATGAATTTTGAAAATTTGAGATTTACTTATGTGAAAAAAAATGGTTTAAGCTCGCACTCGCCCGTCGTACCCAGGTGGGCTCGCGAGGGCGAGACCGGGCTCGCTGGATGCGAGCCGCGAGTGCTCGCGAGGGCGAGCGCCCAGTGCAACGTCGTTCCTCCATCCTTGCTGCGACGTCGTTTCTTGTTTCGCCTCCTCAGTGCGTGCGCGTTTTGCTTCGTACGACGCCGTTTTCAAACCCCCTTCATGCGACGCCGTTTTGATTTCCTCGTTGCTTTCTCCTCCAATCCGACTTTTGTTTACTATTTTGCTTATATCTTTGCCGTTCGACATCCGATTGAGTTGATTCTTGAAGCGTTGGATTCCTAAGACAATAAATTTCATTTTTATGGAAAATTTGTGAATTTTTGAGATTAAATTAAGGGTGATTATTTTAATCAAAGTGGGTTGGACTATTTTCTGAACATAGTTCGGTATTTTGAAAAATTCTCGATCTGTGATGATCCGATTGAAGTGATTCTTGAGGCGAAATAAAATTAAGACATGGGGCTACAAGTCATATGAAGAAAAAAAATTTCAATTTTGCCCCTAAGATTTTTAATTTATGAATGGAAGTTCGGATTAGAGTGCAGTTTTTGGATTAGGAATATCTGAGAGTATTTTGAGCATCACTTTTGATCTGGGAATCGAAATGAGGTGATTCTTGTTTTGAATTAAACTAGAGACATAAGGATACAATTTTTATGAAGACATCGAGTTTCAATGTTTTGTTTAAGAATGTTAAATTCTCGATGGAAATAATCGTACATGAAAAATGTGTTAGAATATGAACATGTCTGAAATGTTTTGAGCATAACTTTTGATGTAGTGCTCCGAATTGGATGATTTTTGTGACATTATGAAATTAAGACACAGAGGAATAATTCTCTAGAAGGAAATTTAGAAAAATTCCTTCAATTTGATAGTGCGAAACATGTCCGCAAGTGAGAATAACTTAAAGAAAAGTGTAGGGGCAATTTTGGAATTAGGCTAAAGAGTAAGGGTAATTTGGTCAATTACTCCTCATTTAAATGACATGGCATATAAATGTTAACTGGGCTGCTGTATAATGCTAAGAATCACGAAAATTCTAGATGAGAAAACAAGAAATAAGAAGAAAGAATAAGAGAAGAAGGAGAAAGAGGAGAAGCTCATTCGGCCATTGAGAAGAAGATGGAAGCTTAGGGATTTTTGAATTTTTAAGACTTCAAGCTTGTTTTTTGAGTAGATTCAAGGGAGAAGGATGAAAGAAGGTGGAAGCTTCCTCTAAAGCTCTATAAATCCGAAAATAGGAAGAGAAAGAGGTAAGAGAAATTTTTAAGTTTTGAGTTTTTAGTGATTTGTTGGTTTAGAAATATGGAAAAGGTGATGGGTTTGTGATTTCCATGATTAATTTTGGAAGATTTCATGATGAATTGATTTAATTTTGGATTTATGTGAGTTAAGGTTTAGGTAAAATTTGAGAATTTGAGATTTTAGAAATTCCTGATTTGGAAAGTTTGAAAATATGATGATTATGAATTTCCTATAGTTAATTTTGAGAATGATGCAAATTATAATGTTGAATTTGGATGATTATGGCTTAGGTTATTTTAAATTGGAAGGAAAAAAGAAGAAATGGTCAATTTAGAGCTTGGAACAAGTTTCTGGCATTAATTCGAGGTGGGTAGCATATTTATATTTTGATTTGTAAGCAATATACGAATTTTCGAAAATTAAAGAAAGAAAAAATGGGATGTTGATAAATTATTGTTTTTGTAAATGTTTTAAAAAAATGTTAATTAATATTTGAAATTATGAGTTCCGAATGATTTTTGAATTATCTGAAAAATTGGAACAATGTGCTTTATGAAATTGTATACGTTTTGATATATGTTTGAAAGAAATAAATTGCATTCATTTTTACGCATTGGTTTGGTACGTGATTAAATTGTTGAATTCCAATTGAATGTGAATTGTCATATGATTTGATGTGATTTGTTTATGTGGGTGTGTCAAGTGTGACATGATATAGAAATATGAAAATTTTGAAAAAAATCAAGATTTTAAAAAGTGCCTTCGGGCAATTCGAATCTCCTTTTTTGCTTATATGTTATGTGGGTTCGGTTAGGTCCCTCTGTGAGTCAGTGCACTGTCTCTATTCGTTTATGGCCTTCTCCCGGCTGCCCGCTAGTGGCACGGAGCTCCGATTTCGGGCTCCCTTCACGGCTACACTGGACAGCTATGCGGGAAAGTGTAGTACGTTCATTCACCGTGACAGGACCGCTATGCGAGAATGTCTGACGCGTTACATTTTGGACCGACCAGACCATTTTGTTATGTTACATGCTTTTGATTTGTTTTTGTGTGCTGCATTCATGTTTAAAATTGAGAAATGAAAAAGTGGGATTTGTATGAAAAGTTTGAAAAATTGAAAGGTTTGAGAAAACAGTTTAAAAAGTTACAAAGTTTGAAAAAAATTAGTCATTTTGGCAAAAAGCTTATGAAAAATGATTTCTGCTTATTTGTCAATTTATAAATGTGTTTTCCACTGAGCCGTCGAGCTCACCCCCTTTCATCCTCATCTCCAGGTTTCGAGCAGGAGGTCGGATGAAAGAATGTGAAGACGTTTGGTCTGATTTTTGCATCGTCTGTATTTTTATGTGAAATGAGATTTGGATATTAATATTGTTTATGGCTTGAATTGTCGTTAATTAAGTGATTATGATGTATTTCGAGCATGTATTTCAGAATGTATGAGGATTATGAATTAAAGTATGAGAGAGTGAAATTGTATATGAAATTGTGTATAAGTTTGGAAATGAGATTGAATTATGAGACTAGTAGATTAAATTACAATTATGAAAGTGTTTTAGAATTAGGTTTGCGTTTATGTATGCTGAGATCCTGGGCGGAGGGTCCGGTGGATTTTGATGTTTGTATATTTGATTGGGAATTTTAGAAGTGTATTTTGAACCCTTGCAGGTTTTGGGTTAGGTTAAAGGCAACCGTTATGTTGCCGAATTTTCGTTAGATAATAAGTTGAAAATGAATAAAAATAAGATTAAGATATGTGTGATGATGGATTATGGGACTTATATGATTGATAAAAAGTTTGTTATGAATTGAGAAATGGATTGAGGACACTTTCCAAGAAAGAGGAAATTGTATTCTTAATTTGCATTAGTTTGAATAAATATGAGAAGGAAAGAAAAAAAAATTTACACCGACTTTTGGACAGTCTAGGCATCCAATGCGGTTCAGTGTATGTGTTCGGATGTCGATTCCGCCTTTTGCTTCACATCTGTTTGGTACTTTGATTTTGTTCGTGTCTCCTTTATTTCGATTTGTTCGATTAGATCCACTTTGCTATCCGATCTGTTTTCGTTTTCGTCTTTGGTTTCGTTTTTCGTTTCGTGTTATCGAATGCTTTGATTTACGATTCGAAATTTCGATGCGAATTTTCCGTTTCCATTCGCTTTCGTTTCCTTCACTTTTCGTTTTCCGGTTGGGATCCGGTCTCCGGATCGGGTTCCAACAAAAGGAGTAGCTTGCCTCATCCATTCTTACAATATGAATGACATCTGATAGTTTGTTAGTAAAATCTACTAGGATAGTAGAGTCTATCAAGATGCAAATCCTTACATAGATGAATCTTAAGGGTAGTGATATGTTTATCAATTTATAGAGGTCTACTAATATAGCTAACTAATTGACTTAAACCTCTGATGGTCCAATAGTCTACTAGTTTGTTTTGGAAGTTGGCACAGATAGGAATCATCTTTTCCTAAGATCTTCCAATTTTAGTCTAGGTTTCCATATTTGCAAAAGAGAGGTTGAGAGTTGAAGAACTAAGGTCCAACCTCCAAGATTTTATTAGCTAACGAAGTAGAACTAAATTTGAATAAAAATATGTCATGATCATTCAATAATACCTTCTGTAGATAATAAATTTTTCATTATTTTGTAGATTAGACGTTTAAATATTAGAAAGATGGCTTTTTTTCCATTAAAAAGCTAAGGAGTGTTGTCTCCCATTTCCTCATTCCATCCCTAAGAGCATCCTCATATGTCGCTACCATGGACTTGCCATCATTCATTTTTGGAGGGTAGAAATAAAGTTGGAGTAAGGGGCATAAATCATCTAACCCCCAATTCCAAGTTCTCTTGGGTTGGTTATTACCCACTGGCTTTCCATGGGAGGATCCTGAAGGGTCTGTGATAGGTAATTGACTAAGATTAATAGCCTCTAGGGGGTTAGAGGTTATTGCAAGTTTTGACCTACCTAGAGTCTTTAATAAGGAAGGAAAGTCTATAGAGGTAAACAACATGGGTTTGACATTATACAAAGACTAAAGTCGGGTGGTTAAATACCATACTCCTAAAACAAAGTTTTTTTGAATAGGTTTTGAAGGCAGGAGAAGGAGGCTTGTTTAGTTGAAGATTGGAGTAATTCTTTGTAGTGAAGGAGAAAATGAAGAAAGTAATGATTGGTCTGTGGCAAGTTGTCTAATGTAGAGTTGTTGAGGAAGGATATGCTTAGTGAGTGGCCTTTCTGTTGTGTCGAGGTGTGGGGTGATAGTTAAGTTAAAACAAGAAAGATAGGAAACAAAGAAAGACCAAGGATGAATATAGTATTCAATGAAATTGAAGAAAGAGCAAATATTATCAATGGCTTTAAGGAAGGAAGGAAATAATTTATAAGAGAAATGAATTACAAAGCCATATCACTATATAGGTTCTATAGAGAAGCTAGAACTTCTCTTTCTATGTAGACTAAACTTTTATACCTTAATCTTGTTTTAAGATTAAATATTATTTTATTGAAGAATAAAAAAATAAAAAGAAATTTTGACTTATCTACTTCTAATTATAAATTAAAATTAAAATTTATGATCATTGTTAGCATATTAGAAACTTAATAGGTCACACATAAAGAGTAGTTAAAGAGAGATAAATAATTTGAATTAAACCAAATTTAATTTTGAAGTTTAAAAATTTTAGGAATTAAATATTATATATTTAATTTTATTAAGATTAAATTATAATCATAGTTAAAATAAATTTTAATTATAAATAAAAAGAAACCTTAAAATGTTTTCTACATAAATGAAACTTATCAAAGAATTAGCACTCTTGTCTTTTCTTCTCTAACCATAATTTTTTCTTTATTTTGTAAGTATTATTACAGATTGGATATTTGCAATCCATAATTGAGAGAATTAAAGAAAAGTTTTCTAAATTTTAAGTTATGTTTTAACCTTTTATTTTATTCAAAATTTTGAAATTATTCAACTAAAATTATTTAAAACTATAAAAATTTGCTATTATGCCCATGATTTAATTGTAATTAATTTTTCTACAAAATAGCTAGTTTACTTTTGTCAAATGAATGTACTTAAATCCAAATGACTTGTCGTATAGAAGATAGTACATTTGGATATTTAAAGTACATAATCTAAGTAAGCAATTGGTGGCGACTGGCACATATGTTAGATCTTTAATTCTAAGTTATGAAATCGTGCAAACATTGGCAAATCTTAGTCGATACTTAGCACTCAATTTGATGAAACAAGGTAAAAGTCTACAAATAAGCAAGGCGAAATGGGCATTATTGACGAAAGCTTGATGGTAGGCGAGTGTTGATATACGATGGTGCACATTGTTGAAAATCTTCGACAAAAGGCAAGATTTAGATGTGAGAAGAAAGATGAAAGGTACAAATAATTCATTGTTGGCCCCCAAATTTTTTTTTTGATGTTATTAAGCATGAATTGTGTTAATTGTGTGATTTATGGCTTAGTTGGATTAAATTGGAAGTATTAAGGGAAAATTGAGATTAAGTGAGTATAATGTGGTATAAATGGGAATGAAAGAGTAAAAATGTTTGATGGTAAAATGGGAAGATCACTTAAGTTGGAGAGGTTAAGGCTTTACTATGAGGGGTATTTTGGTCTTTGTCCATCCCATTTAGACTTGAGTGACAAATTAGAAGGAAAGAAAAGAAGAGTGAAGAGAACAAGGAAGGAGAGTGTCGTTGGTGAGGAAGAAGAAGAGAAAATAGGGCTTTTCATTCCTAGAGGTTTTCGACAGATTGAAGCAAATTCCTAGTAAGTCTAAGTGCATTTCATCTTGTTTTGGTTAGAATTTCCCCTAAAATAGATTGGCATGAGTTAGAACCGATTGTTTAGAGGTTTTCGGAAAAATTGGTAAAATTTCTTTGGGTTGATGATCTTGGTGTGTTTGTGACTGATTTTAAGGTTGTAATGAGTTAGAATTGAAGCTTAGGACTTGAATCAAGGTTTAGATGTGTTGCATTTACAAAATGGGAGGATTGTGGTTGAAATTTGTAAGAAAATCAGGTTTCGGGAGGGGTTCCTGGCCCCGCACGTCTCGACGTGCTCATGAGCACGCCGCGGCACACACAAGGGTGCACGCTACGGGGCGCACAGGCCGTTCGTCGCGACGAGCGTAGCCTTCGCCACAACGAGCTCCAGTTTTTCAGCACAAATGCATTTTGGTATTTTGGGCATAACTTTTGCCGTAGATGTACAAATGAGGTGATTTCTGATTATGACGAAAGGAAGTTTGGAATTAGCCTCTAAAGATCCGAAAATTTATATGGAAGTCAAGTATAGATTTTTTTAGTGTTAGTACTTTTGATTTTCGAAACTTATTGAATATTTCCTTTGAATGTTGTTTGAATGAGAACTTGGTTTGTTATAGGAAACCAAGCCGACCTGATCCAATCGCAAGAGGAAGGAAAACAGTGAGTTTGGATTCTCAAGCGATATTAGGTGGGTAATAAATTTATAGTTGTTGTGTGTGTGGGCAAATTGTTTTGCTTGCTTGCATGTGTGTGTGACATTGCTTGTTTTGAATTGTGGAAATTATTGCAAATGCATTGTAATTATAATTATGTATTGCCTTGAAAGACATTACGACATTTTGTAAGAATGAAAAGTATGAAGCTTTCGATAAAATGAATTGAGCATGAAACGAATGAATATGTGCTTTGTTTAGGCGAGAGAGGAACGTTTCGCTAGTCACGTGCATGTCGACGTATAGCCTTCTCCTGGCTGCCCGCTTGAGGCCACGAGATCCTGAGAAATCGGACTCATTTTGTTCACGGTATAAACTTCGATTTATCCGTTTTGTTCCACGGAACTCTCGAGCCATTTGTTGTGCATTTCATTATTGATTTGTTAGGTATGATGCATAATAAATTACCATGTTGTGAACTCAAAAATAGCATGACCTATTCTTGTGATGATTTTAAATTGATAAGTGTTGACTTGCTTCATGCTTGTATATATATGTATATGCTTGAATGGGTGGCTTGTTACCAATGGCTATAAATGTATAAGCCACTGAGCTTCGCAGCTCACCCTATTACCTCCCACTCCTCAGGTGTAGAACAAGAAGATCGTTGATCCTTGCAAGGCATCGGAAACTCCAAGATAGTTAGAAGCTTTTGTATTAAGTTAGTACTTTTGGTTAGCTTCCAAGCATATCATCATGGAGCATCCTTATGTATTTTGGATTTAAACCTTGATATGTATTGTGCCATGTTGAGAATACTTGTTAAATTTCTTCGAATTGTAATGGCATGAAGTTATGTTGTTTATGGGGGTGATTAACTCATAGTTAGAATGCATGTGTATGTGATAGAATGTATGAGAAGGTATGTGTGATTTGAAATTGCTTAGATGTTGGGATTGGGTTCAAAAAAATTTTGGGAGCTCGCCGCGGCGCAGCCCATGGGTGATCGCCGCAATTTGAAGCTAGTCGCTCGTCGCGGCGTGCACCCGCGAGTTCGCCGCCGCGAATCCTTGCAGCGAGGCGTTCGCTGTGGCGAGCATCCTGTTGCCGTGACGAGGCCTCCTCTTCCCGCTGCTATTTCCTTGATATTTTTGCATTTTTTCGTTTCTTCCTCCGTGCACCTCGAGATAGGATTCGGGACCCGGGGTCAACTTTCATGCTAAGTATGAGGGCATATGAAGGCACCTAACCTAGATAAGGAGGTCGAAAGTTATGTAAACTTGCAAGGTTTACTATACATTGATTTGGATTGAAGCTAACTTAGGTTATAGAGCTATGAGACTATACTATGGACGTGCTTATATGGACTATGCACAGAGATCACTCGGGATGACTGAACGAAAGTTTCATCAAGGCACTTAGCTTTAAGATGCGTTGATGTAGAGACATATGACAATAACATATAAGTAATGGCCTAAGAAACTAGAAACACTACCTTACAAAGTGGAAGCACTTCTTCAAGTAGTAGGAAAATGGGTCGAATGATGTGGCAATGGTAAAGTTGGTAGAATAAAAGTTGCATTTTTGCACTAACTTGGTGGATTAAAGGAGAAAATAGGTGGTTTTAGCTTACTTGATCACTAAGTTCTTATATGCCTATATAAAGACGTCATTTGCAGTTAATTTAAGTGGAACTTGATATATTCAATCATTTGTAAGAAACTTAAAAGCTTTGTGAGAAAGTTCCTTATGAGATCTTCAAGCAAGGAGATCTTTTAAACAGTTCTCTTGTCAAGTACTTCGAGTAAGAAATAAATTGTGTTTCTTTTGTATTGATTATTGTAAATAGATTAATAAAATGTTGGCTTTGTCATATCTCGCTTATTTTTTATTTGATTATTTATATAAAAAAGTTGTTTCATTGAGAGTGTGAGTGAAGTACTTAAGCACGGGTGATATGAAGCATTCATAAACAAACAAAATTTTTAGTTGATGACTAACAAGGAAAGGTTGATTTGAGTTTTGCAACTTAAGCTTGAATGCCTCATAGGAACTTTAGCAAAACTGCTCTAATTCCATTGCACCAAAAAAATTTCATATAGTAGCTAGTATCAGAGCTAGGTTAGGAGTTCTTTTATTGGTGAACAATGGCTGGAGGAAGCAATCTTATAAATAAAATTGCTTGATTAGAGGCAATTATTGGTCCTCTAGCCTTAAGAGAAGAGGGTGTGGTTCCTTTCTTGGAATGATTTGAAGCTTTGGTGTTGAGCTTTAAGAGACAGGTAGAGTACTTTAATGAAGTTGCATGACCCTCAAAATTTTTATGGCAAGCAGAGTGAGAAGGAGCTCAAATTTTGTTTATAAGATATGAAATAATACTTTACAGTGATAAAGGTGTATGATTAAAAAAAAATGTATTGATCACAACGGTATGCATGATGGATGATGCCAAGCTATGATAAAGAATGAGAACCTCCAGCAATATCAGTTAGTAGACCTCCTATTCGTACTTAGAAAAAAATAAAGAAGGAGCTAACATATCAGTTTCTCTCCAATAACACTTCATAGTATATGAGGAAGCTTTAAAGTGATCAATGCAAGATGACTCAATGTCAAAGTATGTGATAAAATTCACATCTTTGATATTGAAATTTATAATATATTGGAGAAAGACAAGTTGTGACTTCATAAACAGCTCACAAGGTTGGGCATAAATAGAATTTTGGAGACAAAATGTGAAAGACCTCTTTAGTAAAGTAGTAGTTGTGGATGTCTAGAAGGATCTCTAAATGCCATTAACCATTCAAACTAGTAATAAATATAAGAAGAATGGTAGGACACGAAATGACTCTGAGAAAGGCAAAAAGAAGGAATGTGAAACTTCTCAATATAAGTCGAATAAACAAACAAAACTAGATACTGCTTGTTTCATTTGTTAAGTGCCACATTTTACTCGTGAATGCCCAAAATAAAAGGTAGGTGAGAAGCAAACGACTTTTTTGGTTGATAAGAATCGAGGAAAATTAAGGGAAGACTTGATGGAAGAAGTCTACCTCAACAATTAGACTATGTTAGGTGCAATTGGCCTTATAAAGGAGTGTCACAATTAAAAAAATTGCAAACCTAATAGAGAGTTAAAATAGTACATTGGATATGTTTCAATGACTAAAGAGTTTTCAATGGAATCAATTTCAAAGGAGTGTTCACAAATTATTATGATGAGAGTGCTGAGTTTTCATGGTGAGGGTAGTTTGTTAGACCCTTAAGTCTAAGTTTTAGAATCATGTAGTGAATCTTGGCCAATACTTAGCACTCATATTGATGAAACAAGGAAAAGATTTATAAGTCGCAGAAGAAAAATGTGCCTTATTGATGAAAGCTTGAGAGTAGGTGAGCTTTGGCATGCAATGTGAGCATTAACAAAAAGTGTTCGACAAAAGGTAAGATTTGAATGAGACCAAAAGATGAAAGACATCACAAAGTTATGCTAAGTATGAGAGTGTACGGAAGCATTTATCTTTGAGGTGAAAGCAAAAAGATATGTAAATGTGTGAAGTTTGTTGTACATTGACTCGAAATTCATGCTAACTTAGGTCATAGCATAATGAGACTATATTATGGTGTACTTAGATAGACCATATACAAAGATGACTCAGGATGACTAAACGGAAGGTTCATTAAGATATTTGGATTCAAGATGTGATGATGTGGTGACATATGGCAAGAAAATGCAAGTAGTGACATAAGAAAGTGTGAGCACTACTTTACAAAGTGAGAGCATTTCTTTAAGTAGTAGGAAAGTGAGTGAGATTATGTGATAATGGATAAAGATCTTCCAAATAGTTATTCTATATGCAAAAAAAGGAGTTGGTGACCTAAAGTGGATAACTCTTTATTAACTTAGTAGATTTAGTAAAAAAAAAGTAACATCTCTCCACCAAATTGGTATGTTAGTGGAGAAAGTTAGTGATTTGAACTTAGTTGGTTCCTGAGTTCTTGTAAGCTTATATAAAAATATCATTTATAATTCATTTAGGTGGAATTTTACACATTCATTTATTTGTAAGAAAGCTGAGAGCTTTGTAAAAAAATTTCATTATGAGAGCTTCAAGCAAAGAGTTCCTTTAAACGATGCTCTTGTAAAGTCCTTTGAGCATGAGGTCACTTGTGTTGCTTTTGAATTAATAATTGTGTATAGATTAATAAAAGGTTGACATTATCGTATCTCTATTATTTGTCTACTAGATTATTTATGTAAAACACTTATATGAATAAGAGTGTGAGCGGATCAGTTAATTACTGAGTGGTGTGAGAGATCCAAAATTAAATAGAATTATTAAATGACGGTAAAAAAAGAAAAGGTTGAATTGAGTTTTGGAATGAAGCTTGACTATGACATGAGAATTTTAACAAAACCACTCCAATTCTGTTGCATTAAAAAAGAAAAAGTCCCCTTACAGCGTACATGGTGGTGAAAGTTGCCTGAGTTCTTCTGGACATTTTCTAGAAGCAAAATCCATGTTAGGTGCACTTAATTTGACAATTTAAAGAAAAAGCACAAAATAGGAAGCAAAAACCATGATTCACCTGCTCAATTATCACGAGGGAGCTGGTCTACCGTCGTTATGCATGTTTTCCAAGTAGGTGCATAGGTAGATGATGATCATTGATAAAACATAGTGTAAATTTTAACTTCAATATTAAACTAATTGCAATTATGCACTATGTACGAGTAATTTTTTAAATGTTTCTTCTGTTTAAACTTGTACAATATTAATGTTAGATTAGTTTTCAAAAAGATATATCTGTAAACCTTATTTATATTAACTTAAATTAAGTAATTTCGTGGCATGCACATACCTATACACATACACATACATATATGTATATTTGAATTTTTATTTATGTCTTTAGTTTTCATTTCTTTTAAGTTTTCAAAATTTATGAAAGCTCTAAAAGCTTTTTATATTCTAATTTACTACTATTATTATTAATAATTTAATTTAATTTAATTTTATATTTAATTAATTAAATTAATTATTTATAAAATTATGAAAATTTGAATTCAATTTAGAAATCTAATTAATTTTTCAATTAATTTAATTTAAAATTATTAACAAATATAATTAAATTTAAAATATATTCAAAATATATAAATTTCAATAAATTTTGATTTTATAAATAAAATATATTTAAAATAAATATTTTATTTTAATAAAATAAAATAACTTTTAATATTAATTTATTAATAAATATTATATAATCGATTAAAATAAATTTAAATAATTAAAATTTTATTTTATTTTTATCTAATATATAATTATTATTAGTAATAAAAATATAATTACATTGACATTGCCTCATGAAGGAAGATGGTATTGGTTTATAGTGTTTGTATGACCCATACTTGGCTTTCTCGGCTAAGTTATGGTGGAGATATCTAGTAGGTAATTCATTATGGGCATCCTTCCTAGCGACTAAGTATGGAACTAGAGGCGATCCAAAGGAGATTCAACCTAGACTAACAGACTCTCTAACGTGAAAAAGAATACTCACTATTCATGAGTAGATTCGAAATTCCATTGTTTACTCTGGTAATAAACACATCTGGAAGGAGGACACCACTGGAGAATTCTTGATGACTTTTGAATATACCCATGTTAGAGATGTGGGCACATGAACTATAATAGGTTGTAATATTTGGCATAAAGGGATTCTAATGAAAGTATCAATTTTCATGTTGCATTTATGAAAAAACAGGCTTCCTCTGTATATTTCCTTGCAAAGGCTAAGGATTCTTGGACCTTCGAGATGTAATTGTTGTCAAAATGGTTGCAAAGAACCTGTAGACCTCATGTTCCTTCTTGGTGATTGGGCTAGGCACCTTTAGAGATTTTTAGGTATGCCCTTCGGTTTAGCGGATCCATGCTTTAGGTATAGAGATATGTCAATACGGTTGCAGTTAATTGAGGGCAATCCGATTATGAGACTGGTCTTTTACGTGTTGCCATCCTTTATTAGCTAGATTATTTGGAAGATGCATTGCTCGACAAAATTTGATAGATCGATGCATTGCTTGACAAAATTTGATAGATCGCCCACTTATCGCTTTAATGGTCTTAGAGATTATTGATTCTATCTCTTATATTTTACAAGATTCTCTTTCTTTAGTCATCTCAGGTAAATAGTGGCAAGATGTGGTAGAGACTATTAAAAGGTATGTTCGGCCTTGCAAGGCTTCCCTAATGCGTTGGTGTAAGCCCCCCTTAGGATTTCTGAAGCTGAACATTGATGGTTCGTTGAGAGAAAACCCAAGGTTGGGTAGCCATGGTGGGATTATTCGAGATGAGTTGGGAAGGTGTGTACTGGAATTTGCGTTCCCTATGCAACAGGTTATAAGTCTAAAATCTGAAATACAATCTTTTTTCCAAGGATTGAAGCTTTGTGTTAAATTATTAGCCAATTCTTGGGTAATAGTTGAGTTGGACTCTAGAGTTTTAGTTGAGATATGCCTTGGTAGAGTTCATATTCTTTGAAAGCTGGCAGATTGGCTAGCTGAGGTGTTGAGGTTCTCTTTTGTGGATGATTTTCTTCTTTGTTATAGAGAGGTAAATCAAGCAGCAGATTTCTTGGCAAACCTGGGATGTTCGTTGAAGGGTTTGACTATATATAGTACTCAATCACTGATACCTCATACCTTGAGGGGTATTGACTTTAAATAGGTCATGCTTGCCTTCACTCAAAGTAAGAATTGTTTAACTATAATAGATAATAGTAATATTATTGTATTTAACTTCTTTATATTTTCACGTCTTTGATGTTTGGCATCTAGTGCTAAATTATTTGTTAATGTCAATTTTATTTGTTTCAACATGTTAGGTTCATGCTCCCCTTCTTTGTACTTTTCACTTTCTTATTAATAAAATAGGGTTTCTATCCTCTCTAGGGTGCTGCTCCTGGTTGGACTAAAAAAAAACTACATTGATAGTAACAACTAAATAATTTTCATTTTTATTTGATAAAAGTACAATCTAAAACAAAATTTTAAACTAAAACAAAACAATAAAACATAAATAAAACTAAAAGACCCTAAATTACCATTCAAAAATACTTAAATGCATGTATCAAAATGTTTTAATACATTTTATTTAATTATTCAAGATTATATACATATCTCTAGTCAAGCCCCATAATATATACATAAACTCTCCACGTTTCGTACGTAGGTAAGTAGCTTTTATCTATAAACAAGATCCCAAATAATACGTATACATTGTCTCGTAAAGGTTAAAGGTGTGCTTGGTTCATTTGGAAGAATGATGATACGAATTATAATGAATATAGTAGGAATGAAAATACATATAACTTCCATTTCTCACTATATTGGTAAGTATAGAGTATTGCCGCAAAAGAAGATATAAAAACATTATTCATTCAATTATAATATATTACCAACCATCTTTTTCCATTTTTTACCCATTCATTTCTTTCCATACTAACTAACCAAGCACCACCTAAGTTAATCAGCGAGGATGTGAGTTTCCTCTTTTATCAATCAAGGTGTGATTCTTTTGGGAAAAAACAAAAGAAATTTAAGAATAATATTTAAAACATATTATGCCCATGAGAAAGAAAATATTCTTAAAATTACCCGATAAAATGGTAACGTCAGAATTAGACATATTCATAATGGATGTATGAGAAGGAGAAATGAAAGGAAACGGAAGGAAAGAAAAAGAAAAAAAAAATAACCAATTTGATAATAAGATTTTACAAAAAGGCGGGATTGAAAGTATACGGAGACATAGATAACAGAGAGTGAAGCAAAAAGGTGGAAAGTGTTTAAGCCTTAGTGACAGGTTGTGATGGGTTAGGTTTATATTTAAAAAAAAATTGGTACAAAGAGACTATAAAAGTTTTTCCAATTTTATATTTAATCTTACATCAAACCCAACAAAAGGCGAAAAAAGAAAAAACTACGCAGAGTTCTTTTTAGATTAGTTGAACTCATCCTACATTATTGTTTAGGGAAGATGATTATGGATACCATAAATTAGTTTAGCATGACCTCTTTTTTCAAGATTGAAGTTCAAGTGGCCAACAAGTATATAAAAGGAGGCATTTCAATGGTGGGATTTAAATGCTTGCTTCCATGCATAAAACTTGCTTTGGGACGTCCACCTGCTGTCTTCCAACTGTGGTCCATATATATATATATATATATATATATATATATATATATATATATATATATATATATATATATATATATTATTCGAGAAAATCACTGTAGATTTAGCCAATGCAAGACACATCTCTCGAGGCTCAATTCCAAGACACCATCCTACAGGCGGATCAAACGGGTGCACCTCATCATTGATGGCCCAACTAGTTCTCCATCTACAGGGCTACCCCAAGCTCTTACAAGAGAGGCTAGTATGGAATCAAACCTGGGACCTAACTAAAGTCAAGTCCCACTCTCAACCATCAAATCACACCCCTTAAGAGCTACAGTGTTGTCATCATTCTTCGCCAGTTTAGCCATTTGGATTATAGAATAAAAATTAATGGCACCAATTTTACATAAAGTTAAAAAGAGTTTTGTTCAGACACACCAAGCGTAGATTGAGTTCACAAGCAAACCAAGATTAACTACCAAAAGAAATGGAAGTTTTGGTTGGTACCATTCTCCACAATTCGCTTGAAATATAAATGGGTGTTCTTACAAGACAGCAAAGATGATTCGGTATAAATGCTTCAAATAAGCTCTAGCCAACTCTGTGTTTACAGAAAAAAAGTTACCAGAAGTTGTACAAAATTTGATGTTTTTTGATAAAAGAAGCAGGTATAGGAGAGCCTATGGGTGAGAATGGAGAGTTCACAGGTGGTTTAAATTGGGGGTGCTGTTGGATGTGAGGCCGAACCGAAGTGCACGTTTGGCAAAGGTCTACATGTTAGTGCCTATGTGTGACAACAGAAAGTGATTGAAAGCGATTAATCATTTATCTACGAGAATAGTTATATCATAATAATACAGTATTGCTCGACAAGATGTTAGCTGCTAGGCTTAAACAAATCTTAGACAGGAAAAGGAGCAACCATTCTCTTTTTTCTATTTGTTCTTCCCTTGCATTCAAGTGTTCTATTCCAGTGTCACTATCTTTTGTTTCTTTTCTTGTTTGAAATATGCTTCTTTTCCTCTTTCTTTAGTCTCTGATTATGTGTAGTTAATTGGTATTCGGAGTGTCTCTTAATCACCATCGACCATCTAATGTCAAACATTGACAATATCCTACAATTTCACCGATCTCTTGAAAGTTGAAACTATCAATTGCTTATTCAATTGATTGTGTTCCCTCGTTGATGGAGTATCTATCTTTGTTTTGGGAACATAAGCTTGTCCTGTTTTCAAGAATGTTTAGTCAGCTTTCCAACATGTAGCAATGGAAATTTGGTCACCGGGATGAAGAAGTTAATTTGAAGCAGCTAATATTCTAAGAAGAAAGCTCCTGCCCACGATACCAAGCTTGTAACGTTCAACAAACTCTGGGACGTCCTTAATCGACTAAAGTGGAAGGAGGAACTGAGAAATTTCTACCTCAGGGTGGTTCAACAAATGAAAGATCTAGCGATGTGCATGCTATTCCATGTATCCCAGCTACCTTGACTAACATAAACTCAACTTACCTACATGTTTATTTATCCAATTAGATATAGTGACCACGATGTGATTTTCGAGACATGCATGCTCTAGGTAGGTTCAACTGCTGCCATTTTAGGTGCTCTCTTCTATTTGTCTTCAATATGCTCCGGTCCCTAATTACTAATTTTAATGCATATTCAGTAAAGTCTTAAAAGTATGTGTTAATTTTGTCGTTTCTCATAAACAATTTAGAGTCAAACCACAAAACTTGATCTAATATATTGTCTAATAGATAAAATGCCATAATATTAACATAAAGCCAGAGAAAGAATTCAATTAGGGGATCTACTTACATGTATCAAAGATCAATATTGTTCTCTGGATCCCCCATACAAGCTGAACATTGGGTGTGGGGAAAGGTATCTTGGCCTTAATTAGTTACATTTGTGAGAAGTAGAGTGTGATATAAAAGCACTAAAGGAAAGAAGAACACGTACTTCCATCAGAAAATGCCCGAATATACACAATTCTACTAAACCCTTTTAAGAACAGGTCATACGGCTTGATGAATGCTTCCCTGGAAGTAAGAAAATCTTATTATTGGTGATTAATTAGGTTGTAATTTGATCATTGCAAAGGTGTAGTTGAACCCTTTTTGAGCTCCCCTGTTTAGATATCATGGTAATGTATCCTCAACTTAGGAAATATTACTGCAATTAACAGATTTTAGGATCATTCGAATATTCAGAATAATAGATCTGATCATCAAGCAAACAGAAATGCGTTTGGTCTATGGCAGTTCTTTTGTCGTATAAGGGTGATAAAAGGAATCTGATGTGCTGGAAGGGTGGAAGAAGGTTTTCTTAAGGGGAAAAAAAAAATCGAATATGTAGGCCATTGAGGGAACCATTTGCAATTAAGTATTCATTATTTTATGATCCATCTCCCTCCTTCTCAGGTGTTTATAAGCATGGCGATAAACGCCTGCACAAAGCAGAGAACTAAAAAGAACACTAACCATTTGAACACTTACAGAAGAAGATAATCAAGATGACAGGTTCTGGTTCTCCTTGTGGAGCCTGCAAGTTCCTGAGAAGGAAATGTGTGAAAGGTTGTGTTTTTGCACCTTACTTCAGCCATGAACAAGGTGCCACTCACTTTGCAGCTATTCACAAAGTTTTTGGTGCAAGTAATGTGTCCAAATTACTTGCTCACCTACCTGTGAGTGATCGTTGCGAAGCTGCTGTTACAATCTCATATGAAGCTCAAGCAAGGCTTCAAGAACCCATTTATGGCTGTGTCTCGCACATTTTTGCCCTCCAGCAGCAGGTCCGATACACTTTGACCTTTTTATTCCTGTTGATGATGATGAAACCGTATTTCTTTAGGCTTTACTCTAGATAACCGTGTATAGTTGCTAATTAATGTCTTTCTGTGTTTAATCTGGCAGGTTGTAAACCTGCAGGCAGAGTTGGCTTCTCTCAGGGCACAAGCAGCTCAAAACTTCCTCAATGCTTCTACTACAGTGAGTTCTGGCAAACACCCTTCTTTTCCACAGGATCTTCAGAGCTGGTTTCAGTCAGAGAATTCAAATATGATTTCACATCTCAATCCAAACCTCAACAATACCATGGCTTACGGTGGAAAAGGGTTCATGGACCCAACCTCCATCGGAAATTATGGAAATTTAGCAAATTCATTTGATAGCTGTGAAGAAGCTTCTCAATCCTTGTCATGTTTTGACATGCAATCAGATAAGAGGCAATGGACTTATCAAGATGCTGATGATCTTCGGTCAGTGGCCTTTGGCTATGCTCAACATTCATGAAGAAATACAAACACCTTATGCTAGCTGGAGATTATTTGCATACCATGGAATATGAATTTCTGTTGATATAAATAAAAGCTAGGAACCCCAGAATTGTTCAAACAATCAAAAACCCTAAATGCACCACGTTTCCCTTTTCGTTAATCTAGTGTAATCACAGATGCTGTTAGAATCGTATTGAAGTTCTATAGAGAAGATAGACTTGTCGCATTTTGAGTTTGATTATCTGGGAGTATTAAACTAGTAAGTACCTAGACCTCAAAGTGAGAATTACCTACAACCTGTTGGATCGTTAGCCTAGTGATCAATTCTTGGACTTTTTTACTAAATTCATATGCTAGATACAGGAATGCATAGACTGTATGTGCTTCTGTACGAGCACATACAGAAGAAAAAAAATGATGGAAGAAGACAACAACCAAAAAAAAAAAAGAGAGAGAGGCTAAAATAGCTATTATGAGAAGTAGATGGAGAAGTTAGCCTAGAAGATTAAGTTGGTTGAAACTTGAAAGGCAATTTATGTACAGTTAGTTTCTTCGCTTGCATTGGGATTTGGAGTGTTTCCTTTATTAGCCATAAGCAATCCCGAGAAAAATATTCCCTTTGTTTTTTCATTATTCCGTCATTGGATGTAGCAGACCAACTATTTCGGCCTCCATCGCCCGTTTCAACTTTCTTTATTCTGTTCCCGATGCCTGTTAATGGTTAGCATGATAAGAATTAGCATTTGTACTGTTACATGTCATCTCTATTATTTGTCTAAATCTCCAGAATTTATAATGATGGATCATTTAAGTTAAATCTCCGCCTATATGACCAATGATGCTTGGTTTGCGAATGTGATCCTACACCTTGCCCTAGGAATAACTTTCAGTTAAAAACCTGCTAAAATGCTTCACTTATATATAAGCTTCAGTATGGGAACTTGGGCCATGCTGTATATTTACTTCTGAGTGCAAATTTGAAAATACTAGGAGTTGATCATCTTTATCGTGTGCAGCTGCTACTGGTTGTTAGTCCTGTTTCAGTGACGTGATTCTGTGTAACAAAAGAAACTAAATGGAACTTGATTGTTTCAGTTATTACTGGCCAGCACTCAGCATGTAAGAGATGAGGATTGCCAAGACTTTCGAATCCTCTCTCACTTGTGGTTGCGCTAACTTGCTATATTAAACATCTTCTTCTTTGGATGGATTATAAAGGACCTTTTCTCATAACAACATGAAGTATTCTAAAATTTGGAGTTTTGATTCTCCTGAATGAAGGTGTACAGAGATGTCCAGATTTAGTATTTTTGCGTGCTAAGACCTCGACAAATGTATGTAAGTGGCATTAAAGTAAATGCAGGATTAGTTTGTAGTGGTTCGATCGATTACTCAAGCCCTGCAGACTTCACGATCAATGGACTTACCTTTATCAATAATTGAGAGCTGACAAACGTGTCCATCTATTAATCATAGCAATCTAATTTCTGAGTTTACTCTATGAACGGTGTTTATAGAAGGATAGGTGACATTTTGGTTTTGCTGCTCAACTTTAGTGGTACCGTTGTCATGTGAATTTGTAGGCATGAGACAGTTGGTAAGTTGGTACAAGATTGTGTGAATTTGTTTTATGGAAGAATCATTCGGACCATTTGATTTAAGTCTTCAGTTCACTTCAATGGCAACACCTAATGTCTCGAGAGAAGAGAGACAATCAAGGTTGCACGTGCGGCTCAATGTCTCTAGTCAAACCTAAACTATATGCTTCTGTTTTGTTTTGTTTGCTTCCAATTATTAAATAAGACCAAACATTGGTTGTCATCTCTATGATAATTGCTTTCCACCAAATTATTTGTACTATACTACTCCGTCCACGACACAATTTCAATTTCCATAGTCTCCATTATTAGTTCAGTGCATTAATAATTTATATTATTCTAATCTTCACCCAAAGAAATTATTCTTTTTTGTTTATTAAGAGACCAAACTAAAGGGCAAATTTCAGTGCACAAAGCTTACCACTTTGCGAGGGTTTAGAGGAGCGTCATCAATAATATGCAACATTTTCCTTACATTTTAACAAAGAGGTCGTTTTCATGCCAAACTTAACTAATCTATTGAGGACAAAGTTCTACAACTTATGTACTGTTCCAATTAGGATTTTTTTAAGAAAAGAAATAGAATTAATAATAAATAGAAAACAAAGTCGTATAAGATTACAAAACAAGAGGGATTACTCCTATCTATCTACTTTTGAAAGTAAGGTATTAGAATGGAAAACTAAGGTAAAAATAAAATGCAGCAAGTTACAAAAAAGATGCAATGGGAAACGTACAACAAAATGAGTTCCTGGACTTCAATGATGATCCTAAGTATCAAAGCCTCTTTCGAAGATTATCTACTAGCAAGACATCTCAAGTTGCATTATCTCCAAAATGTGTAGATACAACTTCCCGGTATAAGAATATGAATCCGATTATCTGGTTTCAAGTAGACTGTTTGAGTTGAAATTTTATGTGTAATGTCTATGAGAGAGTCACCCGGATCAGACCGTGAAAATTTAGCAACAATGTAATCCCAAATGGAGTTATTGAATGGAAATTCAAAGAGAAGATGATTCATTGATTCATCATGCATTGAGCACATTGGACATCATTTATTAATTCATAAGTAAGACATTCTATCGATGGTTGATAGCTTGTTTTATATGGCCAACTAGAAAATAAATGACATTGTTGGAGTTAGGACTTTGTTCCAAACCGTCTTCTACTAGGAAACTTGGTTGCCTCATCTATGTAACAATTTAACCCTGTCTTTCTTGGTAAGTTTACTAAGTGGTATATCCTTTCAAAAGACATTATCTTATGAGTGTATATCAGGGGGGGTACCCATGTTGGAGATGTTGTAGACACTGTGGGAAATTCCAATAATTACCATTGATGAAGTAACAAAATCTAGTGAGTCAAGAATATAGTGAAGAAAGATGCAAGTGTTGACGAGAATGTATCAATGGACCAAGGCTTGACCAATTATCATACCAAAGTGAGACCAATCTACCATTCCCTATCTTGCAAGATATCTCCTGTTGAACTACATCTCTTAACTTCAAAAGTAGAGAGAGGAAGTGGGAGTGAGAAGCATTCACCTTAATATCCTATATGCATTTACTTTTCAGAAGTAAGAATGCAACAATTTAATCCAAAGAGTATTCTTGTCCTTCAGGATCCACCAAAATCTCTTAAGGATCAAAGTATGATTTATGGCTTTGATGGATAAAATGTTAAAACCACCTTCTTCTTTTAGATAACAAAGGTTTGACCATCACCAGGTACACCATTCGAACGACTCCATAAAAAGGATCTTAATTTCCTTTCAATCGATTTTATGATGCCTTGAGACAAAAAAAAATGGGAACTCTAATAAATATGCAAAGAATTGAGGACGGATTTTATAAGCTACAATTTGCCCGCATAAGAGAGGGATTTATTCACCCAAGAATTGACACACTTTTGAATTTTTTCTAAAAGAGGACCACATTCAAAATTGTTGAGCCTCTTAGTAAAAACTGGAAGTCCAAGATAAAGTAATGGAGGAGACTTAATATTCAATCCAGTTGCCGCAGCAATAAGAGGTTTTAAAGAGTAAGCACTTTTAGAAAGAATATAGTGACTCTTCTATAGGTTGCTATGCAGACTCGAGAGTTGCCGGAATGTATTAAGAGTTTGCATGTAGGAGTGTATTGATTCCAAGTTTACCCTACAAAAGAGAAGAAGATCATCTACGAAATAGAGATTTGTTAATCCAAATTTTTTTACATTTCAAATGGTGCCAATATCTAGGGTTATTAAGAGTTTCTTGCTTGATTAATAATGCGTTGAGAATTTCCAAAGTTAGGATAAAGAGATAGGGGGATAGAGGATCCCTTGTCTAATATCAAATGCAACTTTAAAGATAGTCGTTGGAGTGCCATTTATCATGACCAAAAGATTAGTAGTTGTAACTGTTAATACACACAATGATATAAAGCAAAAAAGTTATAAAGAGGATCTTACAAAATAGATAGAAAATTTCAGCATGAATTTCATTGAAGGAAATGTAGAATTTATAAAAGAATTAAAATAACAAACTTCCTATTTAGATGCCACTCAATAAATGGGTATAAACTGAATGAGAAAAAATCTACAACTAATAGCTAAAAAATAGCCACTAAAATAAGCCACTACCATCTGATGAGTAAAACAGTAAATTAAATAAACGGTAAAAAGAAATTGTGCTAGAACTAAAATGCCAGCAATCTAACACTCCTCCTTGGCATTTCGGTGACAAGCACTAATTCTTTGTCTCATGTCTTCAAATCTTTCTTTAGGTAGGGCTTTGGTAAAAATATCTGCTAGCTGATTCTCAGTTGAGCAATGGACAAGCAGCCCCTCATTAGATTGTTAAACTTCTATGATAAAATGAAAATTGATTTTGATGTGCTTAGTTCGACCATGAAACACTGGATTTTTTGCAATTGAAACTGCTAAAATATTATCACACATGATCTTTTTAGCTTCTGTTTGTTCACACTCCAAGTCTTTTAGCATCTTCCTTAGTGAAATAGCCTGATTTACAATAGAGACAGCAACAATATACTTTGCTTTTGCAGTTGATTGAGCTGTAGTTTCTTGCTTCCTTGAACTCTAGCTAAACAACTTGTGCACAAAGAGAATAAATATCCAGAAGTGCTTTTAGAATCTTCAATACAACCACCTCAATCGTTGTCACAGTAACCAACCAGCTTCAAGCTCTCTCCTACAAATACTGGAAAGAATATCCCAAATGTGTTGATTTCTTTAATATACCTTAACACCCTTTTTGCAGTTGTAAAGTGATTTTCTCTAGGTAAATGCGTGAATCTGGAGAGCAAACTTACAACAAATAGAATGTCAGGTCTGTTAGCAGTAAGATACAGAAGGCTGTCAATTAAACTTCTATAGAGACTTTCATCTACTTTTTCAGCACTTTCATCCTTACCAAGCTTTAAACCAGTAGAAATTGGATTGCTCATAGGTTTGCAATATTGCATTTTGAACTTATGTAAAATATTAGACATGTATTTCTACTGACATATAGAAAAACCATCATTAGTCTACGATGCCTCCATTCCAAGGAAGTATTTCATGACTCCAAGATCAGTCATCTCAAAGGCTTTCTCCATTCCATTCTTGAACTTTTGAATCAATTCAAGTTTGCTACTTGTCACAAGCATGTCATCAACATAAGTTGAAACAACTAAGAGCTAATTATCTATGTTTCGTACATACAAGGTAGCTTCACTATGACTTTTGCTAAAGCCAAGTTGCACAAGATGACTATCCATCCTTTCATACCAAGCTCTTGGAGCTTGTTTTAAGTCATACAAAGCTTTCTTGTTTTAAGCCATACAAAGCTTTCTTTAGAAGATAAACTTGATCCTCTTTATCAAGAATTAAAAAACCATCAGGCTGCTCTACAAATATCTCTTCAGTGATTAGCCCATTTAGGAAGGCTGATTTGACATCAAGTTGGTGAATCTGCCATAAATGGTGAGTAACAAAAGTTGTATCTTGCTACTGGAGAAAATGTTTTCTAGTAATCCACACCATATTGTTGTGCATATGCCTTCACCACCAATCTGGCTTTATGTTTGCAAATTGAACCATCAGAATTGAATTTGGTTTTGAAGACCCATTTTAAACCAATCACCTTGCAATTTGCTAGCCTGTCAACTAGCTGCCAAGTCTTATTCTTGTTGATCATGTCTATTTCAGCTTGCATAGCTCTCCTCCATGCTTAAGATTCTTGTGCTTCAACATAGCTTGTTGGTTCATTGACAACCAAGCTACACCTTTGATAAATGTCCTCTAAGGACTTTGTACCTCTTATCGATAAGTCATCCACCAAATCATCTGCTACAAGCTGAGGTTGCTCTTTTGGATAGAGATTAGCATGAGCATCCTTTTGATTTTCCTAACACCAAACAACAACCTCATCAAACTTCACATCTCTGCTCAAAATTATATTTTCTGTTTTCAAGCAAAAAAATTGTATCCTTTGCATGACGAACCATAGCCCATGAAGATGCCTTTTTGAGCCTTGTTATCTAGCTTGCTTCTTTTGGATTCAGGCACTTGATAGTAACATATAAACCCAAAGATTCTGAAATGGTGTACTGTTGGCTTATGGTCATACCAAGCTTTATACGGAGTCTTATCTTGCAAAGCCTTTATGGGCAGCCTATTTAATAAATAGACAGAAGTGTTAATTGCCTTTGTTCAGAAATGGTTTGACTTTTTTTCAATTAAAAGACACCTGGCCATCTTCATTGTTGCCCTATTATCCCTTTCAGACAACCCATTCCACTGAAGGGTGTATGGTAAGATCAGTTGATGTTCAATGCCTGCACTTTTAGGAATTCAGCAACCTGGCAATAAGTATATTATCCACCAATGTCAGATCTTAAAGCCTTAATTTTAAGATTACATTGATTCTCTACTAAAGCTTTAAATTGTTTAAAAACATTAGAGACTTCACTTTTGAGTTTAATGAAATAAACCCAACACATCCTAGTGCAATCATCAATAAATAGGAGAAAATAATTGTTACCACTCAAGGACTTGGTCTTCATTGGGCCACACACATCAGTGTGGATAAATTGAAGTTTTTTATTTGCTCTTTATGCCTGAATTGTTTGAAATGGCAGCTCGGATTGCTTCCCTTACTGAAAGATCTCACAAACTTGAGCATCACAGGAAATTTTAGGCATATCTTCCACCAAACCCTTCTTGTTCATTTCAACAATGGTTCTTTGATTGAAATCGCCAAGCTTTCGATGCCATAGGTTTGTAATTGATTGTGAAGTCCTTCTGTATGCTTGCTCAAATGCTTTCTCCCAATTTACAGTAAAATCTCGATAAATGAATATTCGATAAATTAATAACCTCGATTAAATAATAATTTTCTCCGGTCTCGACTTGGGCCAATGGGATAAAATTATAACTTCGTTAAATGTATAAGATAATAATTTGAAAAAAAAATCCTTGAGGCCCATTGAAAATATAAAATTATAATTCATTAAATAAGTATAAAAATTACATATATAATTCATAAAATAAAGCACTTTCTAAACAATTTTTATTTCAAATTTTATGCTTTCCTAAAATATGAATCTATAGTCAATTGATTCTTCTTTTCATGCGAACTGAATCCAATTTCATCTTTAACTTTTTGGAGGGCATAAACTACATTGGGCACATTCTTCTCATTTTGAAGCAAGTAACTTTTCAAAGTCTCTATAACAAGAAAAGCTTCTTTTGGAGAAATATGTGGTATAGCGTTACTATCATCTAGATCTTGATTGTCATCATCTTCCATACCTATTACTCCTTGAATAATTTCTTCATCCGTAAGCGATTCCATTAAAGCTTCATTTTTACTAGGATAATTCAGAATCTGCTATACATTTATGGCATTTTTATAATGTAAATTAGAAATAACTTCCTCTAATCTTTGAATGCCTTCAACATCACTAGTTTCTTCTTCTAAAACCATACCTTCCTCGGATCGAATTTTGCAATGTCGAAAACAATTTGCAATAGTTGTGGCCTTCACATCAATATTCCAAGCAGCATTAATAAAATATATATCATCTAGCACATTAATTTTTTCAGGATTTATTGCTCCCATCTCATAGCCTTCCAAGATGCTAGAATAAAAACGACGTCGATAATAAATCTTAAGTTATCGAATAATTCCAGCATCACATGGTTGAATTTTTGATGTTGTCAAATTAGGATCTTTACAAGCGTAATATTCTAATACTTCATATTCTAATGTACCTACATGCACTCTATTTTGAATCACGCTAATTTAAGATTAATAAACTTATTTTGGACAAGATTAATAAACTTAGATACAATGCACCATCATTAATTAATTGCTAATTTATTTTCTTTTCTTAGTTACGGAAAAACTAATTGTTTAATTTAACAAATATAATGTACAAAATAAAATTATTCTATAATTAATAAATATTAATTTATCGATAAATTAAAAAATATTCATTTATCGATAAATTAATAACCCCATATAAGATAATAATTTTCGAGTTCCAAAATATCCATTTATAGAGGTTTTACTGTACCACAAAACTTCTGTTTTTTTCATGTTGACACAAAATAATTATACTCCAGAAGGATCAAAAATAGTGCATTTGTGATCCTTAAAAAGAAGTGAGTAATTCTTTTCAAGCATTTTCCCAACACTCAACAAATTTTGGTTAATGTCAGGTATATACAAAACATCAGGAATACTTTTGATACTTGAATTTGTTAAGACAGCCACTGATCCTCTTCCTTTGACTTCTAGGAACTCTCCATTTCCTACCTTTACTCTAGATTTGTAGGTATCATCTAGGGTCCTGAACATCTCTGCATCATTGCGCAAATTATGAGTTCAGTCGCTGTCAATAAGCCAATCATTAGAGGAGTCATTTGTTGAGAAACAAGAAACGACAAAGAGTTGCTCTTCCTGTGCATCATTTACATCTGCCAATTGAGCTTGAGAAGGTTTTGAGCCTTTGTTTTTAGATTTGCAGACTTTCGATATATGCCTAATCTGCTTGTAATTGCCATATACAACATCACACTTCTACCAACAGTATTTTTCTAGGTGTTGTTGTTTTGCAATGTTTGCAAAGAGGGAAGGACTTCTTTAAACCTTCACTGCTATTTCCACCATCAAACTTAACCTTATTTTTCTGGTTAAGATGTTGTTTTCCCTTACCAGGTGGTTACTTTTGCATAGAAAAAGCCCTTCAGTGAATTTCTCCTGCCTCATATTCCTTCTTTGCTCTTGTGCTTGAAGAGCGCTCATTAGCTCACCTAAAGAGATTTTGCTTAGGTCCTTGGACTCTTCAAGTGAAACATCTTGGATTCAAACTTCTCAGGATGAATCACAAGAAATTTCTCCACAATCTATCTCTGCAAATTCTTCAACAAGCAATCTTATGTTATTAACAATCAAGGAGATTTGATCAGCATACTTACTAATTGTTTCATCCTCCTGCATGTTCAACGACTCAAATTCTCTTTTCAAGTTCAACACTTGTATTTGATGTGTTCTGTCACTATCTTGGTATTCTTCCTTCAACCTCTCCCAAGTCTCCTTTGCAATTTTGCAAGCTATAATTCTGTAGAACATAGAGTCTGCTACTGAATTTTGAATAAGTAACTTGGCTCTAGATTTCTTTGCCTTTTCTTCACTGTTCAATTTGATTTGGGTTAAGGTGGGATTTGTTGGTAGAGCAAGGATTGGTTTATCTTCAGTTACATTTTCCCAAAGGTCATAGGCTTCTAAAAAAACTTGCATCTTTACTGACCAAATGCGATAATTTTGACCAGTGAAGATGATAGGTGGGTTTAAGGATTGGCTGCTAGATGCCATTTTAATTTTTAGGTTAAAAGAATTTTGTTGTATTTTGGTCCTGTAAGATCTAATAATGCTCTAATATCACTGTTAAAATAACAAACTTCTTATTTAGATGCCACTTAATAAATGGATATAAACTGGATGAGAAAAATTTGCAACTAGCAGCTAAAAAACGGCCACTAAAATAAGCAACTAATATATGATCCAGTAAGATAGTAAATTAAAATAAGAGTAAAAAGGAATTGTGCCGGAATTGAAATGCCAGTAATCTAACAGTAACGTATCACATAATCAAGTTGATAAATTAGGATTTTTTTTTTGGGAATACTTTCAATATAACAAGTTAATTTATTTCTCCGAATCCAAAGCTTTAATTAATTAAAAACTATGTTTGTCATTGCTCTAGGAAACTCATGCGCTCCTGTTCATCTAAGAAGAAATTAATTAATATTTTCAAAAACATCTCTTATTCCTTTATCTCTCTTTTTAGCTCCTTATCTTTAATATGTAATGCTAAGAAAAGCTGGGTTTTCGCATATTCCCTTTTGATTTTGAAGTCATTAGTTCACTCTTTTTGAGACAGCTCGTCTGAAATCACATTCAACAAATGATCACTCGTCGTCCATTAAAGTAATGGGTTCTCTGGAATAATCTCACTTTTAAAGTACAATTAATGGATTCCGGAAAAGAAGGTTCAGTGTCAATGGATGTATTCTAAAGCTAACAAAAGCCGACCTCTAAGACCTAGTATGAAAAGGAAGTGGTTATATGCTGCTCCAGTAGAATGGGTCTAAGAAGAAAAGTTATCCTATCCTTTGGTCACGGGCTCCAAGGACTGTCTAATATACATATATAAATATTATATAGACATACATAGGTTGTCTCTTCCTCACTCGTAATCACCTTATTCAGTGGCTTGATGTTCTTTTTTTTTTTTCCCAAGTATAATCGGTGAAGGCCTGCTTATAAAAGATTTTCATCCTTTTAATTTTGCTTTCTTGCTAAACACACATGAACCAAGTGGGAATTGCTTAATCCACCAATTCCTAGCAGTTAGAATTAAATAGGAACACATGGACATGGTGTTATGTGGTTGGAGGGAAGAAGTATGATGTAGCTAAGGTCTAACTTTATAAATGAAGAGTGTTCATGTTAGGTACACCAACACCCAAGTATTTATGAATAATTTCGGAACACAATTACGTAGGCACTAAATCTTAAATGTTAATTGACAATCTAAGGCTGATGAGAGAGAGTTTAATTCATCCATTGCCCTGCACGTGCATGAATAAATTTTTGGGGTCAACCACATTTTTGTCTGATTACCCATCTAATCTTATAACTTAGTGCGTGCGAGGCTATATTATCAACAAGTGAAGTCAATTAATAGTACTAGAACCAGCAAGTATCATCTTCACACATAACCTTTACATACCAAGTTGATGGTCTGGGACAAGAGAAAGAGAGCCTTACTTATGTATGGTCTAATATAATACAAAAACCCTCTTCTACACCTCAGTGAGTTCCAAAATGAGATCCCATCCCATCCCATCAATCCTTCCAATTTCTCATGCAATCCCAATCCATAATGGATTTCCAGTAAAGACCCTTGCCATTCTATACACCTGAACCACCACGTCACCTCTTGTGATGGAACCTAACCTTCAACAAAAATTGCATCTTGACCTGTCAAAGGAAATAACCTCATTATATAAGGAATCGTGTCATTACAGGGAAATCATACAGGCAAATTTCACAATGACAAATTTGCAATCAGCAAGCATCAGTTGTTTCTAGTTTGACTAGCAGTTTCAAGAAGTAAGGTTATTAGGGTAAACCAGCCTTACTTGAGATGTATTGTAGACTATGTACTCGTTATACATCAACTCAGAGTTCCTCACATTTGATGTCATTGGTTTTCCACAAGGAATGACAACATCATTCCTCCAGTGCACAAATTCTGATTCTTTGGGAACTTTCTTCCCCAATCCTTTTGTTGAGTGCTTTCCTTCAGGAGGTTTCTCCAAATACTGTCCATAATGAAATCATCGTTACAAGAGGTAACTGACTGACAAAGAACAACGCATTCATCGAAGACCACATAATTCAAAACTTCACTGCAAATAATCTAAAAATATCAGGTGAATGATGAATGCTCAGTACCACCATATGCGGTTCAGATAAGGATGCATTTTAGCAAATGATTAAACAAAAATATTTCAGGTTGAATGAGTTCATTGACTTAGTAATTAGCCAGTATGACATGCCATAAAACAGGAAGGGCAGCATGCATATACTCATAAACATATGTAGGCATGTAAAGTGAACTCACCAGCGCTTTCTTCAGTTCATAAACCTCCCCTAGGGCAACTTCACTAAGAAGCATCAGTCCTATAGGATTTTTCTTATCAGTAAAGCAATACTGAGCACTCTTACTGACTAGGTCAGCAAAGTAAATCCCTTTGCCAAACTGTAGTATAGAAGCAAGTAACCATCAGCATTGCAGAAGCACGTGTACATTAAAGAAAAAGCAGGTAAAATCTATACATCAACCTAGACATATACATAATTTCTCATTCGCTACAAACACAACACAGAGAGAGAGGGAGAGATGAGACCATATAGCCAGTAGCTGGAGCTTCAGGAGGAGCTATTCTCAGACCTTGGCTAAGTATTCCCACAAAGTTAGTCAACCGAGAACCTGCAAATACATAGCAACTTCTCATCCCATTACAAATACTAATTTCTCCTAGCTGAAGCATTGTGGATTCCTTGGAATCTGTATTTACAGCAGATCACAGGAACTAATAGCAAAAGTTTACCATGCCATAGCAGCATTTTGTTCTTAAGCTTGTCTCGATAAGGTGTAAACCTATCAAATTCCCCTTCCCTCTCCAGTGAAAACACTTCCTCCAGTTCCAGACTCCACTCCTGACAATAGTATCAAGCACCAACACATTATAAATGAAAAAGATAGCAAGAAGAAAAGAATAAAAACACCACCAGAACTTTTTTAAGACTGTTCAGTGCCAAAGTGCCATGAAATGTAACCCACTGTATGAGTAGGAGCATGAGTAGTTCTGAGATACTTCTCAATCAGCTGGTAATCTTCACTGTCATGAGAAAGTGGATTAATACCACAACGAAGTTTCTTGTACTTATCATCAAGGGGTTCCTCACTGTCAAGATCAAAACCTACTAATCTGGAAGCTATCTCAATATCTTGGAGTGCTTCTAGCATTTTAACCTACAATAGAGACAACAGAATTTCAAAATTTTTAGTTCTATATTTTTCCATTAAACTTGTTGAATTAGAAGGATTGAAAACTGATCTGATGGCTATTAATAATCCTGAACAAAGAATTACTAAAATGTTAAGCATTGTCAGTTACTGCTAACTCCAATTTTCACCCTTCCCATGCAATTTGTTAATAATATAAGTCAACTGTCATCACTTCATAATGGCTTTCATAAATTCAATAGGCAAGAAGCATACCACCATGGTGCTTAAATCAAGGAGCCAAATCAAGATCCACCAAGGCTGATTAGTTTGATTTTTTTTTTCCAAATTTAGTAAAGAAGGATGTTTATTTATGATTCTGTTTTTAGTTTTCATTTTAGATAATCCTTTTTCATAATTTATGACAATCACAAAAGTGATTTTTATTTTTAATATAATTCATTATTTAATATTAACTACTAAACAAAACTTATGACCATTAATATTATATTATATTATTCAATAATAAACAACTTAATTTATCATTTAAATAATATTTTATTAAAATAAAACATTTTCAAAATTTACAATCAGAATTAATATATTTTCATATTATTACATTTTAAAATAAAATAATTACGGCTAAACTATTTAAAAAATTTAAAATTGAAAATTAATTTTAAACAATAAAACATAGACTTAAAATTAAGATTTATTTGTTTTAACATTTTAGAAATAGAATTTTGGTTTAAAATAATTTAAAATAAAGTATTTTTATTATGTATTTTGATTATAAATGCTAATAATAAACCATTGGTATATATATCATAGAAGGAATAAATTCATCACTATATAGTATATAAGAAATAAAATTTAGAAATTATCACTTAATTATTATTAAAATAAAAATTTTATATAGCTTTATGTATTATAATACTAAATTCAATAAGTATTAATTTAGATTATAATAAACATTACATGGTAACAACAACAACTCAATAAAAACTCATTTTATAATTAATTTGTATTATAATTAGTAGTAATTGACAAATATTTCATAAAAATAAAAATTTATTACTCGTCTAGTTAATAAAATTAATTTATCTTCAGCTTTTAGCGGAGCCTGTTGAAGGAGGTCACATTAATTCCCCACAATCAAACTCAAAGTTAATATATTTAGTATAATAATAAAAGTATAATTACATTCATTTAAACAAGTAAACAATTTTACCAAAATTATGAAATGAAAACTAAAAATCAAGTAGATTCAAACAGCTTATTCCCTTATTATACATGTTGGTGATGAAATCAGAAGAAGCAGCAGAGCAGATAAAATTGAGAGAATGATGTACGATGATATGCATACTACCAAGAAGATGATAGATCAAATCAACGCAAATTTGAAATAAGTCAAGAATCTTAGCGGGAAGTGAAGAAATATAAAGGAAGCAAACAACATGAAGAGTTCCGTACCTTTGCCTTAAAATCATCATCATCTCTAATAACATGCGGATGAATAGAAGGAATCACGGTGAAAAACCTATTGCTGGCATCAACAATCAAACTTTCTTTAACTGTAGAATTGAGTGTACTACTATTTAATAAATTCTGAATTTCGGTCAATGCCTCAAAACCTGGAAAATGTAAAATGTATACAGTTAATTAACCAATGCAACAGTTCAGACCTCTTAGAACTGTATAATATTGTATGAATGAAATCTGAAGCGATCATACACACAAAAGTAAAATGAAGAAGAAATGAATGAATGAAATAGCAAAAGGCATAACAAGTACCCCTCTGGATATTGCTCTTGCTCAACTTTCCCAGTGGCATTTCTGACATATTAATCTCAAATTCCATCAGTGCAGCTCTGTGAAACAGTTGACAATCCTGTGGAAATGAGATCCTCAAAGGAATTGTGATGAAGAAAATGAAGAAAATTACTTCTACCTGTAAGTTTCCACATTAAAGAGCATCTTCATCAATTCAACTACTTGAGGGGCAAGTTTGCTATCCGCACTGTTAATATTTCTCCTTACCACTTGTTTATTCTCTCCATAGTCCTTTGAGTTTGAACATAGTTAAAGAACAAAATGAGATGAATCATATACATTAAGCAAGTAGTATGATAACAGGTAGATTGAAAGCTAACAAACAGTACAATATCCAACGGGAAGAATCTGCCAGGTTTCTTTTGAAAATTTTTCTTCTGCTCCCAAGCTTCCCAGGAATTCCCAGTCTTCTCAAGAAACAAACGCTTAAATTCACATATTGCATCTGATTTGGACATTTCATCCAGTTTCTTTCCTCCGATTTTTTCATTCCCTATCCTTCCCCATTTCCGGAAGACATGACAATCTGATCCTCTGTCATTTTCAATTATCTGAAGAATATAGTAGCTTTTTCATGGAAAACAAGCAAAAAGTTAAAATATTATAAAACAAACCATACTATATTAAGAAAGAATAAAGATGCATTGAAATTGATTGCGGCATAAGCTCAAGTAAATCTAGTTCAACTTATCCTCAAGTGTTTTTTTTTATTTTTTTTATTCACATGTAGATTGAGTAATGACTAATGACTCATATAGCATCCTTTTTTATCAATTGACAAGCATCAGATAGATGGCATGGCATTGTCTGGCCAAGCCAACAATAATAAATGCAGAAACAGGCCCAAAATTCAAAGAAGAGAATTTATAAGAAATGTACACGAGAAAAAATTTAATATGATATCAGACAAATCCACCTGTTAATACCAGTTGACAAGTCAGACATATTTAACGTTGTATTGTAGATGGCCTTCCCATCCTCGAGGATGTGGCCGGTATCTTGCAAACCAGATGCTTCATGCACAGCACTCCGGCCTTTCACTTTGACAGTGACCATGCTAGAGGCGTCAGCCACAGCCTCTATTTTGTACAAATCAAATGGAAGTTTCTTTTGCCTTTCAAAAGAGTCAATTAGGTAATCTTCCCGAACAAGCGGCAATTTCATCCTCCTAACAACCACATCGTTCAAATCCAGCCACAATATTGACAAAAGAAAAAACCAGAGAAGTGGAAAGCAGCTTTACCTAGCCTTCTGTATCTCAGCATCTGCATGATCTGGTGTCCCACTCACAATTAAGCAGTTTGTACCTGCAATTAAATAGGTAAGCAAAAATGACCAGAATAATGTCAGAATTCTTCCAACAAACATTATTTTCCAACTTGGAATCAAATGCACAAAACTGCTACCCTTCTTGATCTTAGCATGAAACTGCCCTCCTGCTCCCTCAATCTTTCCCTTCCAATGTTCCTGCAACAGTTAAATAAGTAAAAATATCAAGTCAATAAGACAACATGAAGACATAATTGCACGAATCCCAAAGTAAGAGCATACAGTCGATTCCTCCGAGAGGCCAGTGATAGCAACTTTTAGATCTTTTAAACTTTCACTGTTCTGTGACTGGCTGTTGACAACTTGGCTCCCAGAAGTGGTGCTCAGGGAGGCCAAAGGTATTATCCTAACCGGTTTGCGGCTCTTTTGTGATTTGAACCACTGCGATAAGGTCTACACAGTTATAACTATAATACTGCAAAATAATTAATACATAAAATATATCTTCCAAAAAAAATTAATACATAAAATAATTCATCCTGGACACCTTTTTAAGATACGGATTCTCTGTCCCTTCTGGGGTTTTCCACTTCCTTTGAAGACGTACAGGTTCAGTAGCAGAGAATGAACATTTGCTCCATTCTGACAAGTAGCCATGGCACCTATACATGCCTCCAGAATAACGAAGACAACCATGACAAATAGGGCAGGAATCAAGAGCTCCAAACATCATCCCATCAGCACTACAAAGGATTCCTCCAGTTAAGTTGCAGCAAAATTTGGAGCAAGTAGTTAAAATTAGGTGTAATAGGAAGCAAAGATAAAGAAAATACAATCTCATCCTCACTACTCAAACAATTCAAGCAACCATGCCAAAAGTCATAAATTATAGACCTGGAAGATCAAGAAAAATTGAACACATTGAATCACCAAGCAGATCAAGAAAATAATTCAATGTGAATTGGAATGGGTGGATAGGTTCATAGATTATTTTCAAGGTGGTCCAAGAAAAATTGGACACTGAGGTGTATGAAACTCAAATCTTAATTACAATGTTACCGACCAAAATGTGTCAATTCTCATTTTGAACACATTTTACCTAGAAGATCAATTCCTACAAACAACTGTGTTACCAATTAGAAAGTGAAAATTCGCTTGAAAGTATATAAAAAGAACTGGAACTTCTTAGTTTTAGTAAGAGATGAAATCATGTTGTGAAGTTGTATTGTCAAGGTGGTCCAAGGACAATCGGACACCGAGGTGTATGAAACTCAAATCTTAAATACAATGTTACCGATCAAAATGTGTCAATTCTCAATTTGAACACATTTTACCCAGAAGATACAAACAACTGTGTTACCAATTAGAAAGTGCAAATTCACTTGAAAATATATTAAAAGGACTGGAACTTCTTAGTTTTAGTAAGAGATGAAATCATGTCGTGACGTTGTATTCATCAGAAAGTCACATGGATCACTTACAAAATCCATATAAGGATGCTCAAAGTCTCCTAAAAAATGAATTACCATCTATCCCGCAAATCAAGTTCTGATCCAGTAGAATCTTGACCATTTTCCTCAAGCATTTCTCGCAACTCTGCCGTAGTTACATGCTTTTTGAGATCATCCTTCAAAGCCCACAATTCTTTGGATTGGGACTCCAGTTTACTTTCCAAATCATTATTAGACTTAGCAGATACAGTCCTGCTAGTTGCTACATCTCCTTCTTTCGCATACTTTGACTTCTGATTATCACCAAAGTTATTTCTACGCTTTGCACCAACTTTGGTAGCGGATTGTTGCTGTTCCTTGCCCTCTTCTCCCTTAACTTCAGTGAATAATGACATAACAAGAATGAGAAAAATACAGAAACTAGCAACATTAAGAAAAATACAGAAACTAGCAACATAATCATTCTCTGACATTCATGAATGTATGCAATTGTCATTACCATCATCGGCTGAGGAAGCAATGTTCTTAACCAGTGCACTAACAGCTTCTTGATCAGACACTGAGAGATTTTCCCATCCAGGCAGCTTCTCCACTTCGGTAGATGGATACAAATCCATATAGCATTTAGCATGATGCCAAGATAATCCCTTTGCTCCTTGTCCAGTTGGCTTGGAAGACATACGAACCTAAAATGATTTTGTAATTTTGGGGAAATGAATTGATTATGTACTCAACACGTGAGTAAAAAACAATAAAGAAATCAGATTATGTAAATACATTCAAATATATTACAGTTACAATTGTACAATAAGCCAAAATGATACAGAATTCACTTCAATAAACTTAAAAATATATATGGTTAAAAGGCCACACAAGACCATCTCCTATGCTCTTAACCCTAACTAAATGAGGAAACAATCCTTTGATTGTAATTTAGAGGGAGTGGATGGAATTAAGGTAAATAGACCACACATCAGCAAAACAAGCTTATGAAAATTAAGAATTATGTCTTGTCATATCTTGAGATTTTCCTTTTCTCTTTTGTTACTTTGCCACACATTAGCAAAAAAAAGCTTATGAAAATTAAGAATCATGTCTTGTCGCATCTTGAGATTTTCCCTTTCTCTTTTATTACTTTGCCAACAGGCACTTCTACCAACTTATTAACAAGGGCATTGAAGAAGAGAAGTCTACCAGTTGTTTGGCAAGTAGTGAAAACTGGTTACGTGGTGCTCTAATCAAAGAGCAATTGCGTCCATCCCAAAAAGAAAATAAAAAAGATAGAAAACAGATCCAAATTTTTAAGGCACGTACAATAAGTCGTAGACCGGGCTTGTCAGACAAACTGCACTGAGGCTCCCCCAATTTGAATGTTAACAGATAAATGTAAATACCCACCTGTCCTTTGGTGATCTTTTGGGTGCAATGCTTGCAAGTAGCACGAGAAGTTTGCGAAACTTCAACACCATATTCAGTTGTACTGTTTGTACTTGTTGGACCATCATTCTCAATATACTTCCTAATCTTCTGTTGATCTTCCCATCGGAGTGATTCTAAACCCTCAACATCTTCAATTCTAATATCACAATGAAGAAACAGAATAAAGTTACTTTGTCCTCCAATTCATCTTTGGAAACTTATGACATAAAGTTGCAAAGACACTCACGCTTTAAGTTGTTTTGCTTTCTTCAGTATGCAGCTGGCATGGTTCCACATCTAAATAGCAAAGTATTACACATCAGATTTGGACCATGTTCCATTTATTTGCTCTTCTAAAAAATAAATAAGTAAAAGGGGGAGGATATCGACGAGCAAAACTTTTAAGCTAGATCATCAAACCAAGTTTGTTTACAGACCTCAAACAATTATACCAGAGATAATCATACTGAAATAAGCAAACACAGTCTAAAAGTAACAACACTGCTTGCCTATAAAATACAACCACAAAATCATAAGTTAATCCACAAATTTGATGACATATGAGGTTAAATAGGAAATGAAAAAATAACATGCAATTTATATAGAAAAGAATACTGAAAGCTCCCATTTATTTGCAGGAGATTGATCATAAAGATGGTAGCTCAAAGTAATATAAATACAGAAAATACCCAAAAAAAAGAAAGAGAAAAGATGAATCTTTGAGCATTAAAAATGACTGACGGTGAATTAGAAGAGGAACGACTATAGATGATCCAAGAAGGCATCAACATCAGAAAGAAACAAACTTGAGGATAAATGCAAATGCAGGTAGGTTTTCAACTTGGAGAAGTGGAAAAAGGCGCGAACTTGAAGGGCAAATGAAGATTGAGAGTAAATAATAAGAAGGATACAGGCATGAAGCCGTCGAATTGGGAGGCTTGGACCATCTTGCCGAGCCTGAGAGTCTCTTTGTCGATGGTGTTCTTGCAGGTCTTGCATGAAGATCGACCCGACTTGGCGTACTCTGCCTTCCACGGTTTTGGAGGGTTTGCCATTGTCCGACAGCAACAAGACGGTTACACTCCTAATCGCTCTATATATATATATATATAAGACTTGTGTCTTGCTGATGGAAGGAGGAAGATGGACTTTGAAGAGATTGTGATTCTACAAGTTTAAAGAAGAAAGCGTCTCGAGTACGCTTTTTGATCCACTTACTAGAACCTCCACTTAGTACTCTTCCTTTACTAATCACTAGTTACTAGAACCTCCACTCAATCCGTTTGCTTTTAACGTTTTCTTTAATTAGAAAATAGATTTTTTTCAAAAGATTAAATTTTATTTTATATACAAATCACAAAGTTTATGTGAGGTCACGGGTTCGAACCATCTTTATATATATAGCCATTTAAAATTTGCGTTGCGTTTGGTTACTGTCTTCAATGGACAGAGACGGAATGAGATGAAAATTTGAAGACGGAATAAAACAAAATTTTGAGACAGTGAGGTGTTTGGTTGTGATGAACATAACAGAAAAAATTGTCTTTGTCTCGAGGACAGAAATATGTTTGGTTGCAGTGGATAGAACAAAAAAACAGTATTAATGATGAAAATGCCCCTGAAAGATGTAATTCATTGATTATTTTAAAATGAATGATTTGTATTAGAAAAAATTTAACAAATAATAATAATAACAATAATAATAAGAAATTAATTTTGTATAATAATAATAATAATAATAATAATAATAATAATAATAATGATAGAAGAAGAAGAGGAATGAAATTAATAATAATAAGAAATTTAATAATCACAATAATAATAAGAAAATTAATTATGAATAATAATAATAATAAAATAATAATAAGAAATTAATTTTATAATAATAATAATAACAATAATAATAAGTACAAAATGTATAATAATAACAAAATAACAATTATTATTATAAATATAACAATTATTATTACAAAATTTATAATAATAATAATTAATAATAATAACAATAATTAATAATAATAATAATAATAATAATTAATTTTGTATAATAAAATTAATAAAAGTAATAATATTAATAATCAAAATAATAATAAGAAGAAGAAAATTTATAACAATAATAATAATAATAATAAGATAATTAAAATTAATAATAAAATAATAAATAATAAATAATAATAATAGGTACAAAATTTATAATAATAATAATAAGATAATTAATTTTGTATAATAAAATTAATAAAATAATAATATTAATAATCATAATAATAATAATAATAATAAAATTTATAACAATAATTAATAATAATAATAACAATAACAATAATAATAATAATAATAATAATAATAAGAGTTTCTCCACTCATGAAGAAGCATCAAAATCATTCAAGAACTTTCAGCATCCACCTCTTAGACCATAATACAAGACAGTCTTTAGTTGTTCTTCTTCCATCAAAATCATTCAAGGACTTTCAGCATCCACCTCTTAGACCATAATACAAGACAGTCTTTAGTTGTTCTTCTTCTATTGCTTCATAAGTTCTAATTAACTGCTTGAGATGTCTCTTCAATTCGAAATACATGATAATTAATAAATAAGCGGCTAAATCTGAGTTACATAATATTTCCTAATCTGATACAATTCTTCGATAGTATTCTGAATGATTTGAATCTACTCAATAGACGATATTCATTTTCTGAATCAACATCATCTTCTTCTATTCCTTTCATTAGATCAGCATCAGCTAAAATTCAAAGACCCCTGTATATACAAAAACCAATTAGGATGACCGATCCCATTTTAGATAAAAATAAAAAATAGAGGAAATTCAAAATCAAATTACCGATCTATCTACTTACGTACGAAATACTCTATGACTACAATAACCCAACAAATCACCGAGTTAATAGTTCAACAAACACAATTAGAACAACGATTAGATGAGCTAGTCAAAACATAATAATAATAAATTTAAAATTAATAATAATAATAATAATAATAATAATAATAATAATAATAACAAATAATAATAATAATGATGATGATGATGATAATGATAATAATAATAAGATAATTAATTTCAGTATAATAAAATTAATAATAATAAAAATTAAAATTTATAATAATAAGATAATTAATTTAGTATAATAAAATTAATAATAATAATAAGAAGAAGAAGAATAAGAAGTTTAAAATTAATAATAATAATAATAAATAAGTTTAAAATTATAATAACAATAATAATAATAATAATAATAATAATAATAATAATAATAATAATAATAATAATAATAATAATAATAATAATAATAATAATAATAATAATAATAATAATAATAATAATAATAATAATAATAATAATAATAATAATAATAATAATAATAATAATAATAATAATAATAATAATAATAATAATAATAATAATAATAATAATAATAATAATAATATTATTATTATTATTATTATTATTATTATTATTATTATTATTATTATTATTATTATTATTATTATTATTATTATTATTATTTTCTTATGTTAAGTCCGTCTGCACTATGTTATTCCTTTTGCGATTATAAATAGGCGCTTGGGTATCCTTAATGGGTACAACAAGCTTTCCATACATTACTCTCTATCTTCTCTCTTCGCACTTAAGTCCAGTGTGACGCTCAAGCGAGCAGAAGAAAAAGTTAGAGTGATTATGGTTAACTTCTTGTCACCTTCGATTAATTCAAGCATACAAATCATGCATATATTTTATCAAATCATACTTCTTATTATTTTATTTATTATAGCTATCATTCATGCAATCTTCGTTATACAATCAAGATCATTTTAAAATTATTAAATTTATTATCATTCTATTTAAAATCTTTTCACGACTTACAAGATTTTGATTTTCGAATGGCTTATTTTCACATCAAACGTATGTTGAAGCTACGAATCAAAGCACTAGATAATCAAAGAGCGTAATCTGAAGAACTTAAGATTAAAACAATTGCAAGAAACAAGAAAGCAAATGATATTTACACCGATCCCGCTTTAAGAATTCTCCAGATCACCCTCTTTATAATGAAGAACAAGAAATTCTTTCTCATCGCCAACAAATGATTGAAGAATCGCAGATTTAATTCGCTTTTAGATTATTGTATTTTAGATTGTATTGCAGAACATAAATATTATGTATCCAAATTATCTCTTCTTATCATTTAAATAAAATGAATTATTTTGATCATCGCCGATCACTTATACAAAGAATTCGTTTTATAAGGAAATCGAAATGGAACAAAGAAAGTTTATTGACTTATATCATGAACATATAAAATAGCAAAAGAAAATCAATGTTTTCAACTTTTAATAAATGCAAGAGTTTTATTAGATCAAACATTATATATTTATAATTCAGTTCAAAATGATAGATATGAACTTGAACAAGAAATGGATTTACTTATTGACTAAAGCATTCCATCAACATGACATTTCAATTATCTTATTTTATTAATTATTGTTTACCTGTCATTATTAATCAAATACATGTTTATGCTTTTACTTTATTTCAAGCACAGCCTTTACTTTTCTTTATAATTGCAAGTCGATTATTTATTCCTCATGAAATAATTTGTCAATATTTTGAAATTAGCTGTCATCATCTAGATATTACTCTTAATTATTTATATAGAACTATATTAGGTCTCAATACTCGTGTCGGTTATCTCATACGACTCGATGATCGAGATATAATTTTTGATTTCTCACCTCCATCTGAGGAAGAATCAGAAACCTTTGAATTATTAGAAGATGAAAATGAAATAGAAAGATTAACACAAATACAACAAGATATTTTCTTAGAACAAATTTCAAGAAATTTAGATACTGAATTACAACAACAATTATACTGTTCAGAATCACTATCACAAGTATTTCCTTCCGATACAGAAATAGAAGATATAGAAATCACCAGTACTGATTATGACAACATAGATGAAGATATAAACTATGATCTAGACAATGTCGATTGTAGTAATTTCCCCGAAGATTTTTAAATGAACTGTCCCATCTGTTTAGATTTACAAGATAGAATTCATTACACACAACAAGCTATAATTCATTATAAAGATCATATACAATACAATGAAAATCGTATTGATAGTCTTATATTTCTAGGAATCAATCGTCTCGTACAGACGACCTACGAAGAACATTTATCGTAGTACAAAGATTACATCAACAATATATAGAACAATTAACACAATTAGAACAAATTGAAACCGATCATCATTGTTATCATCCATATCATCCCAATACATTATGACTTCTCAAACTTCTACCATCCTCGATGTGACAATTTAGAATTAATCAATCCTTAGGAACTTTTCAAGTTTCTACCTTAATAACTCAAGATAAAAAGAATCAAATTGCTAAAGCTCAATTAGATTTAAAGAAAGGTCAAGACATTCACAAATCAACAATAAAACAAATCTTTAATAGACAAAATCTTATTTATTATGGAAAAATTATTCAAGAACAACCTATTCGAATTGATCAATGTCATGGAAATTTAAGAATTAGTTTAATTAATCCCGAACAAATTCATAGACAACTACAATTATTACCAGAATCAAAACGAAAGAAAATTGGATATATTCAATTATCTACCATCCAAATATTATTAAAATCCACTTTTCAACAAGGAATTGATACTCCTATTAGAATGGCAATTTTAGATGAAAGAATGAACAATCTAAATGATCAAATTTTAGGAATGATGAATGGAAATTTACAATATGGAAAAATCAAATTTAACACTCGCTTAAAATTAGGAATTCCTTAATTTCTTCTGAATTGGATAAAGCTATTACAATTGCATATAAATTCTATAGAACTAATTTAATGACTCGGACAATATCCTTTTCATTAACTTATCAAATTAGTTATGCATTAACTAATTCACATCATAGTATTGATTTCAAACATACCGAACAAATCTATTTAGATCAATTGTTCCAAGAAGTTGCTAAAGTAGGTATTAAAATTCAACCAAAAGTACAACCACTTCCAGCAATACAACAACCCTTTGAACCAGCAATTCCATTAATTGAAAGAAGACATTCTTTTTCAGAATCATCATCAAATAATAATCCTTTGTTAAGATCTCTGTCATTAAGACATCATAGACCTCTTTATATAGAACGACCATTAAGAATAACAGAACCTAATAATCAAACAAGACAGTTAGATGAAATTCAACAGCAATTATCTACACTATCAACTTATTTAGTGCAGAAACTATGACAACATTAACAAACCTTACGCAACATCTAGAATCAATAGTACAAACACAAGAAATAATAGAACAGAAAATTGAAGCTATTATACAAACCCAAATAGAAATAGTATCATTAATACAACAAATACAGCAAAAAATTCAAGAGACAAATGACCAAATAATTGTAAAAGATTCGGGGGATTCTGAACAGTATAATTGTTGTTGTAATTCAGTATCTAAATTTCTTGAAATTTGTTCTAAGAAAATATCTTGTTGTATTTGTGTTAATCTTTCTATTTCATTTTCATCTTCTAATAATTCAAAGGTTTCTGATTCTTCCTCAGATGGAGGTGAGAAATCAAAAATTATATCTCGATCATCGAGTCGTATGAGATAACCGACACGAGTATTGAGACCTAATATAGTTCTATATAAATAATTAAGAGTAATATCTAGATGATGATGACTAATTTCAAAATATTGACAAATTATTTCATGAGGAATAAATAATCGACTTGCAATTATAAAGAAAAGTAAAGGCTGTGCTTGAAATAAAGTAAAAGCATAAACATGTATTTGATTAATAATGACAGGTAAACAATAATTAATAAAATAAGATAATTGAAATGTCATGTTGATGGAATGCTTTAGTCAATAAGTAAATCCATTTCTTGTTCAAGTTCATATCTATCATTTTGAATGAATTATAAATATATAATGTTTGATCTAATAAAACTCTTGCATTTATTAAAAGTTGAAAACATTGATTTTCTTTTGCTATTTTATATGTTCATGATATAAGTCAATAAACTTTCTTTGTTCCATTTCGATTTCCTTATAAAACGAATTCTTTGTATAAGTGATCGGCGATGATCAAAATAATTCATTTTATTTAAATGATAAGAAGAGATAATTTGGATACATAATATTTATGTTCGCAATACAATCTAAAATACAATAATCTAAAAGCGAATTAAATCTGCGATTCTTCAATCATTTGCTTGGCAAGAGAAAGAATTTCTTGTTCTTCATTATAAAGAGGGTGATCTGGAGAATTCTTAAACGGGATCGATGTAAATATCATTTGCTTTCTTGTTTCTTGCAATTGTTTTAATCTTAAGTTCTTCGTATTCTGCTTGCTGATTATCTAGTGCTTTGATTCGTAGCTTCAACATACGTTTGATGTGAAAATAAGCCATTCTGAAAATCAAAATCTTGTAAGTCGTGAAAAGATTTTAAATAGAATGATAATAAATTTAATAATTTTTAAAATGATACTGATTGTATAACAGAAGATTGCATGAATGATAGCTATAATAAATAAAATAATAAGAAGTATGATTTGATAAAATATATGCATGATTTGTATGCTTGAATTAATCGAAAGGTGACAAGAAGTTAACCATAATCACTCTAACCTGTTCTTCCTGGCTCGCTTGAACGTCACACTGGACTTAAGTGCGAAGAGAGAAGATAGAGAGAGTAATGTATGGAAAGCTTGTTGTACCCATTAAGGATACCCAAGGCGTCTATTTATAATCGCAAAAAGGGAATAACATAAATGCAGATGCACTTAACATAAAGAAAAGCCTAAAAGAAGAAAAGACTTAAAGGAAAAGCAAGATGCTAAAGGGCATCTTACATGACATAAAGAAAAAGTAAAGAAAAAATGCAATGTGGATGAATAAAGGACTGCCGAAAGTAAAAAGACTACATTATTGCGATAGTAGTGCTCCGTACTTGATCTGATGTTTTATTCTTCAATGATAATAAGTTCGTCGTCCGGGTTGCTTGTACTTTCTCCTTGTGCTTGAGAGGATGGACAGTGTTTACATCGTGAGTGGGATATTCTTGTAATCTTGCAAAGTGCTTCACGCCAAGCAAAGCTTAGAGTGTGAAAACATTCGATAAGTCATTGAGCGGTGCTTGAAAACGTTGTAAGACCGGTAATTCATGTGCTAGGATGGGATGCTTCCATATTGACGTTAATAAGACATTATGGCCACGATAGTTGATCTTGATTGTTGAGTCTGCTTGAATCTTGAGACATTGAGTATAAATTCTTCAAAACAATTCAAATTGAATTTGTTTACCAAATCCCAATTGAATTCAGAATGAGGTGCTTCATCTATGGGAGGATCTCGCATATTGCTTATGCCAATCAAGAAAGGCAATTCTTGAAGTAATGATTCACGCTTCATTGGTCGCTTTCTTCATCGATGCTTCAAAATTGGATAGTCAACGTAGACTTTAATATATATTTCTCTTTCACGTGCAAAACGATCCTTGAATTGCTTGATAGCATGGACTAAACCGGATGGGAAGTCCGCTAATAACTTCATATCTTGTAGATAAATGGTGTCAGCTAATCCACTCTGAAATAATAAATAAGTTGTTAATGGTTCTGCTCCAGGGAAGATGACTGCTTTGGGACCATACTTGCCACGATTTTGTGGGTAGTATTGAAATTGTTTCATTTCTTCAGTCCAATGATTGAGTGCTTGGAAACAATCCATAAACATGTCAGAAGTGAGGACCTTTGATTCTTCGTGAAGTGCTTTCGCAGGAACTGCATGAATTCGTTCCATGTCAATTGCTTTGCCCAATGTAGTTAACTTGGACATTGGTGGTACTGGAGTTTGTAGTACTGTCTTGTATTGTGGTCGAAGTGATGGATGCTGAAATTCTTGGAAAGATTTTTCAGCTTCTGCTTTAGTAGAAAAACTCTTATGGATGACACTGCTTTTGCCTGTAATATGAATTGCTGCCTTATGCCATTGATCATAAAGACCAGCAAAAGGACCATTATATATCACATAGTGCTTGGATTCTTGATTATCAGCCACCTTTTGAGGTACTGATGAAGAAGTTATTGATGATGAAGTACTTATATATGGTTTCACAGGAAGTGAAACTGGTGCTTTTGATACTTGTATTATTTCAGGGACCTGGAGGTGCAACTGAATAGCTTCTTGTATTACTGAGCAGATGCTTTTGGAATTTGAGTAGTTATAGTAGCAGCAGGATTGATCACGGATGTCGATGTTGATGCTTTAGAACTTTGCTCCTTTGGTTTTAAAACCAGAGTGTCTCGCTTTAATGCTCAAGTTCACTAGTAATTTGTTCTTGTTTTACCTGAATATTCATACTTTGAAGTTGTAATTCGGTGAGTTCTGCTTCCTTTAATTCAATTGTACTTTCGAGCTGAACGATTAATGCTTCCATTCTCTTGTTAATATATCTGCAAGAAAATTGTTAGCCGATTTAATATAATGAATATTAAATTGATACTGACCTAGCTCTAATTGCCATCTGATCAGTCGTCCTTGATTATAATTGGTACTTGATGAAAGCTGATATCTTGTAAATCCACATAAGTATTGAGAATCTGTATGAATTGTAAATTTTATTGGGAGTAGATCTATTCGCCATTTTCTCAAAGTTTTGAGACAAGCTAATGCCTCTTTTTCATGAATAGGATAATTTAATTCCGCAGAATTAAATGTTCCATTTATATATTTGCAAAGTTGGTATTTCTTCTGAGTAGGGGGTTTGGCTAAAAGACAGCCTGCCCATACATCATTGCTTGCATCTAATTGAACTAATAACTCATCATTTTGTTGATAATTATAAAGTTTTGGAAGATTTTACAAAGAAGTTTTAATCTTTATCTTCTTTGTAGTATCCAAGTAGTCCAATGCCATTGTAGATTGCTGCTACATTTTTTCTGTAAAAGTGTTCTTTCTTTAGCTAATTCTTTTAAAAATCCTTGATCTGAAATATAGTTTAATAGACCTAAAAATTGTTGAACATGTTTTCGATTTGTGAGTTGATCCGGAAATTCTTGTAATTTCTGTAAAATATTTGGTTGTAATTGTAAATAACCATGATGATTAAATTGAATACCTAAATATTCAATTGTTTGTTGTGCTATTTTTGCTTTTCGTTTGCTTAATATTAATCCTTTGTCTTTACATCTTTGTAAGACAATTTTAACTTTCTTCAAATGATCTAATTTATCCTGATTTGAATAAACAATAATATCATCTATATACACAAAAGTATATTCTTCTAATCCTATAAGATTATTATCCATAAATCGTTGATAAATACTTGGTGCTTGTTTTAATCCAAAGGGTAGTACATTCCATTGATAATGTTTTTGGGGTGGACAAGTGAATGTCGTTAATGCTTTTGTATTATCATGTAATCGTAATTGCCAATATCCCGATTTTGCATCTAATGTGGTGAACCAAATATGACCTTTAGTTTATTAATAATATAATCTTTTCGGGGTAATTTATAAGCATCTCCAATAGTTGCTTCATTAAGTCTTCTGTAATTTATAACCATTCTTCGTTTTCCTCGTTTCTTTTAATTTGAATTATTGACGTAAAAAAAGTGCGAGAATGTTTACTAGTCTTTGGGTGTAATTAATCCTTTTGCAAGTAATTCTTTACATTCTTGTGTAAATTCTTTTACATCTAAGGAGTATATGGTATATTATTCTTGATATTAACTTCGAAGAGGATCCTTTAGTTTAATTTCAATAATTTCACGTATTATGATTTTTGGTAGGATCTAATGGATTTTCACTACATACTTGATCTAATAGTTTATCGACTTCATTTGTATGGTTGTATTATTCAAGAGATAAAGCGTAACTTATGAAGTTTCTCATTGACTATTTTAATTGTTGATAATAAGATGTATGATAAATAGGGATTAAGTAAAATAACGGATTTCGGTGATTCTTAATATAAGGGGTTCGCAGTTATATAATGTAAATATTGACAAAAGGGTTATATAATTTGAGAAAATTATTTCAAGTATTAACGGTAATCCCGATTCTTTTGATAGATTGATGGGATTATAAAAGTGTAGTTTTCAATAATAATAGTGTTATAATAACTTACATACCATATGGAATTAAAACTTCCATCGGCTATTTTACTTGTAATGGTTTATGTAATTTCTTCCATTTTAAATCTAATTGTTTTGATGCTATAACAGATAGTTGCTCCTGTATCTATATATGCATGTACTTTAGTATTCGTTTTCTGAACTAGTACTTGAATAAATGTTGAATTGGAATTCGGAGTTTGATTCAGAGTTTTGGTTATCTGATTCATTGGATAAAGATTCATAAATGTAGAGAGATGTGTCTGTATTATAATCTGATTCAATTGGTTCTAATTGATGTTCTAAGGCTGAATGTAAAATTTGTATTTTATTATTATATGATTTTTCTTTCTTTTTAGGACATTCATTTGCATAATGACCTTCTTCTTCTGATCCAACATTTACAATCTTTTTTCTTTTAGGGCAAAATTGTTTTCTGCTTTTTAGATTTGGGATTAAATTTATATCTCTGAAAATATTTGGGATAAGTTTTGGTTGATAACGTTGTGGTTTGTATTTTTTCCATCGAAACTTTCGTGAATAATGTTTCTTATATTTTGGATTAAATATTTTCTTTTTCTTTTTATAATTTGAATAAGTTTTATTACATCCATATTGCTGAGGGACGTCAGCATTTTGATTGCAACATAGTTTTAAATTCTTATGTTTTAATGTTCGTTTTAACTGAGCTTCTATACAATAATCAACTAATAAGTCTCTTGCTACTAATATTGCTCCACCTAAATTATGAGCTATTGTATGATTTTCTATTCGTTCATAGAATTGTTGTTGAACTTTTAGATTAAAAGGATATGGTAATTTTTGTATAAAATGTTAATATACATTTCTTGTTCAACCTAGGTAATTTATAGTAATGTTTTTAAATTCACAAATAAAAGCTTCTAAGTAATTTATATCACATATCATTAAATTGTTTAAATGTCTTAATGCTTTTAATCGTTTTTCTTTTAATATATCTGCTTGATGAAATATAATATCTTTTCCAAAAAATTCTTTATAGATTTCTTCGCCAATAATTTCAAATTTATCTTCATCTGTCGTTTGACTAAGATAATGAGGTGTATTTTGTAAAGCTTGTGCATTATCTCTTAAAAATTCTTGTACTATTCCTGAAGCTATTATACAAACCCAAATAGAAATAGTATCATTAATACAACAAATACAGCAAAAAATTCAAGAGACAAATGACCAAATAATTGTAAAAGATCCGCCCAGAAAATGGTATCGAGCTAGTAATTACAAAATACCCGAGAACGAAGTTAAATGCAAGACGAATCAATCGAACAAGTTGAAAAGAATATTCAAGTACAATTACATGAAGTAACTGATCTCATACAGAAATTACATCTTACCCCTCTCAAAAAAGAAGAATATATTGGTCCCATATTTTCAAATGAACATAAGGATGAAATAATTTTAGGTTATGAATCTGAACAAGATCAAGAACTTTTTATGGATAATGACGAAAAACCCGAAAGTAGTACTACTCAAGAATTAAAATTAAAAGAAAAATTAGGAGATAAAAGAAAAACAACATTTCAACCATCAAGTTATACTTGGAAAAATGACAAAGATGATTTTTTACATCAACAAGGATATTATTATAAAGGTACAAAAATACGAAAATATCCAGATGAATATAAACCAAAAATTTCAAAATTAACAATTGACAATATCTTAAATTTAGACTGTACAACAAATGCTGAAGAAATCTTTCAAGAATGGTTTTCCAAAAACAAGACAGTTAGATGAAATTCAACAGCAATTATCTACACTATCAACTTATTTAGTGCAGAAACTATGACAACATTAGAATAACAGAACCTAATAATCAAACAAGACAGTTAGATGAAATTCAACAGCAATTATCTACACTATCAACTTATTTAGTGCAGAAACTATGACAACATTAACAAACCTTACGCAACATCTAGAATCAATAGTACAAACACAAGAAATAATAGAACAGATACAGAAATAGAAGATATAGAAATCACCAGTACTGATTATGACAACATAGATGAAGATATAAACTATGATCTAGACAATGTCGATTGTAGTAATTTCCCCGAAGATTTTTAAATGAACTGTCCCATCTGTTTAGATTTACAAGATAGAATTCATATTACAGGCAAAAGCAGTGTCATCCATAAGAGTTTTTCTACTAAAGCAGAAGCTGAAAAATCTTTCCAAGAATTTCAGCATCCATCACTTCGACCACAATACAAGACGAGATTACAAACTCCAGTACCACCAATGTCCAAGTTAACTACATTGGGCAAAGCAATTGACATGGAACGAATTCATGCGGTTCTGAAAGCACTTCACGAAGAATCAAAGGTCCTCACTTCGACATGTTTATGGATTGTTTCAAGCACTCAATCATTGGATGAAGAAATGAAACAATTTCAATACTACCCACAAAATCGTGGCAAGTATGGTCCCAAAGCGGTCATCTTCCCGGAGCGTAACCATTAACAACTTATTTATTATTTCAGAGTGGATTAGCTGACACCATTTATCTACAAGATATGAAGTTATTAGCGGACTTCCCATCCGGTTTAGTCCATGCTATCAAGCAATTCAAGGATCGTTTTGCACGTGAAAGAGAAATATATATTAAAGTCTACAGCAGACTATCCAATTTTGAAGCATCGATGAAGAAGCGGCCGAAGAGAGCAAAGAATCATTACTTCAAGAATTGCCTTTCTTGATTGGCATAAGCAATATGCGATATCCTCCCATAGATGAAGCACCTCATTCTGAATTCAATTGGGATTTGGTAAACAAATTCAATTTGAATTGTTTTGAAGGAATTTATACTCAATGTCTCAAGATTCAAGCAGACTCAACAATCAAGATCAACTATCGTGGCCATAATGTCTTATTAACGTCAATATGGAAGCATCCCATCCTAGCACATGAATTACCAGTCTTACAACGTTTTCAGCACCGCTCAATGACTTATCAGAATGTTTTCACACTCTAAGCTTTGCTTGGCGTGAAGCACTTTGCAAGCAGTTACAAGAATATCCCACTCACAGATGTAAACACTGTCCATCCTCTCAAGCACAAGGAGAAAGTACAAGCAACCCGGACGACGAACTTATTATCATTGAAGAATAAAACATCAGATCAAGTACGGAGCACTACTATCGCAATAATGTAGTCTTTTACTTTGGCGATCCTTTGATCGTCCAATTGCCCTTTTTCTTTACTTTTTCTTTATGTCATGTAAGATGCCCCTTTAGCATCTTGCTTTTTCCTTTAAGTCTTTTCTTCTTTTAGGCTTTTTCTTTATGTTAAGTCTGTCTGTACTATGTTATTCCCTTTTTGCGATTATAAATAGACGCCTTGGGTATCCTTAATGGGTACAACAAGCTTTCCATACATTACTCTCTCTATCTTCTCTCTTCGCACTTAAGTCCAGTGTGACGTTCAAGCGAGCCAGGAAGAACAGGTTAGAGTGATTATGGTTAACTTCTTGTCACCTTTCGATTAATTCAAGCATACAAATCATGCATATATTTTATCAAATCATACTTCTTATTATTTTATTTATTATAGCTATCATTCATGCAATCTTCTGTTATACAATCAGTATCATTTTAAAAATTATTAAATTTATTATCATTCTATTTAAAATCTTTTCACGACTTACAAGATTTTGATTTTCAGAATGGCTTATTTTCACATCAAACGTATGTTGAAGCTACGAATCAAAGCACTAGATAATCGCAAAGCGAAATCGAAGAACTTAAGATTAAAACAATTGCAAGAAACAAGAAAGCAAATGATATTTACACTGATCCCCGTTTTAAGAATTCTCCAGATCACCCTCTTTATAATGAAGAACAAGAAATTCTTTTCACGCCAAGCAAATGATTGAAGAATCGTGATTTAATTCGCTTTTAGATTATTGTATTTTAGATTGTATTGCAGAACGCAAATATTATGTATCCAAATTATCTCTTCTTATCATTTAAATAAAATGAATTATTTTGATCATCGCCGATCACTTATACAAAGAATTCGTTTTTATAAGGAAATCGAAATGGAACAAAGAAAGTTTATTGACTTATATCATGAACATATAAAATAGCAAAAGAAAATCAATGTTTTCAACTTTTAATAAATGCAAGAGTTTTATTAGATCAAACATTATATATTTATAATTCATTCAAAATGATAGATATGAACTTGAACAAGAAATGGATTTACTTATTGACTAAAGCATTCCATCAACATGACATTTCAATTATCTTATTTTATTAATTATTGTTTACTGTCATTATTAATCAAATACATGTTTATGCTTTTACTTTATTTCAAGCACGACCTTTACTTTTCTTTATAATTGCAAGTCGATTATTTATTCCTCATGAAATAATTTGTCAATATTTTGAAATTAGTTGTCATCATCTAGATATTACTCTTAATTATTTATATAGAACTATATTAGGTCTCAATACTCGTGTCGGTTATCTCATACGACTCGATGATCGAGATATAATTTTTGATTTCTCACCTCCATCTGAGGAAGAATCAGAAACCTTTGAATTATTAGAAGATGAAAATGAAATAGAAAGATTAACACAAATACAACAAGATATTTTCTTAGAACAAATTTCAAGAAATTTAGATCTTTGAATTACAACAACAATTATCTTGTTCGAATCACTATCACAAGTATTTCCTTCCGATACAGAAATAGAAGATATAGAAATCACCAGTACTGATTATGACAACATAGATGAAGATATAAACTATGATCTAGACAATGTCGATTGTAGTAATTTCCCCGAAGATTTTTAAATGAACCGTCCCATCTGTTTAGATTTACAAGATAGAATTCATTACACAACAAGCTATAATTCATTATAAAGATCATATACAATACAATGAAAATCGTATTGATAGTCTTATATTTCTAGAATCAATCGTCTCGTAGACGACCCTACGAAGAACATTTATCTGTAGTACAAAGATTACATCAACAATATATAGAACAATTAACACAATTAGAACAAATTGAAACTGATCATCATTGTTATCATCCATATCATCCCAATACATTATGACTTCTCAAACTTCTACCATCCTCGATGTAGACAATTTAGAATTAACTGAATCCTTAGGAACTTTTCAAGTTTCTACCTTAATAACTCAAGATAAAAAGAATCAAATTGCTAAAGCTCAATTAGATTTAAAGAAAGGTCAAGACATTCACAAATCAACAATAAAACAAATCTTTAATAGACAAAATCTTATTTATTATGGAAAAATTATTCAAGAACAACCTATTCGAATTGATCAATGTCATGGAAATTTAAGAATTAGTTTAATTAATCCCGAACAAATTCATAGACAACTACAATTATTACCATAATCAAAACGAAAGAAAATTGGATATATTCAATTATCTACCATCCAAATATTATTAAAATCCACTTTTCAACAAGGAATTGATACTCCTATTAGAATGGCAATTTTAGATGAAAGAATGAACAATCTAAATGATCAAATTTTAGGAATGATGAATGGAAATTTACAATATGGAAAAATCAAATTTAACACTCGTTTAAAATTAGAATTCCTTAATTTCTTCTGAATTGGATAAAGCTATTACAATTGCATATAAATTCTATAGAACTAATTTAATGACTCAGGACAATATCCCTTTCATTAACTTATCAAATTAGTTATGCATTAACTAATTCACATCATAGTATTGATTTCAAACATACCGAACAAATCTATTTAGATCAATTGTTCCAAGAAGTTGCTAAAGTAGGTATTAAAATTCAACCAAAAGTACAACCACTTCCAAAGAATACAACAACCCTTTGAACCAAAGAATTCCATTAATTGAAAGAAGACATTCTTTTCGAATCATCATCAAATAATACTCCTTTGTTAAGATCTCGTCATTAAGACATCATAGACCTCTTTATATAGAAGCGACCATTAAGAATAACAGAACCTAATAATCAAACAAGACAGGTTAGATGAAATTCAACGAGAATTATCTACACTATCAACTTATTTAGTGCAGAAACTATGACAACATTAACAAACCTTACGCAACATCTAGAATCAATAGTACAAACACAAGAAATAATAGAACAGAAAATTGAAGCTATTATACAAACCCAAATAGAAATAGTATCATTAATACAACAAATACAGCAAAAAATTCAAGAGACAAATGACCAAATAATTGTAAAAGATCCGCCCCCGAAAATGGTAATTACAAAAATACCCCGAGAACGAAGTTAAATGCAAGACGAATCAATCGAACAAGTTGAAAAGAATATTCAAGTACAATTACATGAAGTAACTGATCTCATACAGAAATTACATCTTACCCCTCTCAAAAAAGAAGAATATATTGGTCCCATATTTTCAAATGAACATAAGGATGAAATAATTTTAGGTTATGAATCTGAACAAGATCAAGAACTTTTTATGGATAATGACGAAAAACCCGAAAAGTACTACTCAAGAATTAAAATTAAAAGAAAATTAGGAGATAAAAGAAAAACAACATTTCAACCATCAAGTTATACTTGGAAAATGACAAAGATGATTTTTACATCAACAAGGATATTATTATAAAGGTACAAAATACGAAAATATCCGGATGAATATAAACCAAAATTTCAAAATTAACAATTGACAATATCTTAAATTTAGACTGTACAACAAATGCTGAAGAAATCTTTCAAGAATGGTTTTCCAAAATATTATTGCAGTATCCTCCCATAGATGAAGCACCTCATTACGAATTCAATTGGGATTTGGTAAACAAATTCAATTTGAATTGTTTTGAAGGAATTTATACTCAATGTCTCAAGATTCAAGCAGACTCAACAATCAAGATCAACTATCGTGGCCATAATGTCAATTGCCAATATCCTGATTTTGCATCTAATGTGGTGAACCAAATATGACCTTTTAGTTTATTAATAATATAATCTTTTCGGGGTAATTTATAAGCATCTCCAATAGTTGCTTCATTAAGTCTTCTGTAATTTATAACCATTCTTCGTTTTCCTCGTTTCTTTTCGGCCTTTTCTTTATGTTAAGTCTGTCTGTACTATGTTATTCCCTTTTTGCGATTATAAATAGACGCCTTGGGTATCCTTAATGGGTACAACAAGCTTTCCATACATTACTCTCTATATAATTTTGATTTCTCCTCCATCGAGGAAGAATCGAAACCTTTGAATTATTAGAAGATGAAAATGAAATAGAAAGATTAACACAAATACAACAAGATATTTTCTTAGAACAAATTTCAAGAAATTTAGATCTTGAATTACAACAACAATTATCTTGTTAGTAATCACTATCACAAGTATTTCCTTCCGATACGAAATAGAAGATATAGAAATCACCAAGATCTTGATTATGACAACATAGATGAAGATATAAACTATGATCTAGACAATGTCGATTGTAGTAATTTCAAGATTTTAAATGAACTGTCCCATCTGTTTAGATTTACAAGATAGAATTCATTACACACAACAAGCTATAATTCATTATAAAGATCATATACAATACAATGAAAATCGTATTGATAGTCTTATATTTCTAGGAATCAATCGTCTCGACAGGCGACCTACGAAGAACATTTATCTGTAGTACAAAGATTACATCAACAATATATAGAACAATTAACACAATTAGAACAAATTGAAACTGATCATCATTGTTATCATCCATATCATCCCAATACATTATGACTTCTCAAACTTCTACCATCCTCGATGTAGACAATTTAGAATTAACTGAATCCTTAGGAACTTTTCAAGTTTCTACCTTAATAACTCAAGATAAAAAGAATCAAATTGCTAAAGCTCAATTAGATTTAAAGAAAGGTCAAGACATTCACAAATCAACAATAAAACAAATCTTTAATAGACAAAATCTTATTTATTATGGAAAAATTATTCAAGAACAACCTATTGAATTGATCAATGTCATGGAAATTTAAGAATTAGTTTAATTAATCCCGAACAAATTCATAGACAACTACAATTATTACCAGAATCAAAACGAAAGAAAATTGGATATATTCAATTATCTACCATCCAAATATTATTAAAATCCACTTTTCAACAAGGAATTGATACTCCTATTAGAATGGCAATTTTAGATGAAAGAATGAACAATCTAAATGATCAAATTTTAGGAATGATGAATGGAAATTTACAATATGGAAAAATCAAATTTAACACTCGTTTAAAATTAGGAATTCCCTTAATTTCTTCTGAATTGGATAAAGCTATTACAATTGCATATAAATTCTATAGAACTAATTTAATGACTCCCGGACAATATCCCTTTTCATTAACTTATCAAATTAGTTATGCATTAACTAATTCACATCATAGTATTGATTTCAAACATACCGAACAAATCTATTTAGATCAATTGTTCCAAGAAGTTGCTAAAGTAGGTATTAAAATTCAACCAAAAGTACAACCACTTCCAGAGCAATACAACAACCCTTTGAACCACAAATTCCATTAATTGAAAGAAGACATTCTTTTTCGAATCATCATCAAATAATACTCCTTTGTTAAGATCTCATCATTAAGACATCATAGACCTCTTTATATAGAGCGACCATTAAGAATAACGAACCTAATAATCAAACAAGACAGGTTAGATGAAATTCAACAACAATTATCTACACTATCAACTTATTTAGTGCGAAACTATGACAACATTAACAAACCTTACGCAACATCTAGAATCAATAGTACAAACACAAGAAATAATAGAGCAGAAAATTGAAGCTATTATACAAACCCAAATAGAAATAGTATCATTAATACAACAAATACACGAAAAAATTCAAGAGACAAATGACCAAATAATTGTAAAAGATCCGCCCCAAAAATGGTAATTACAAAAATACCCGAGAACGAAGTTAAATGCAAGACGAATCAATCGAACAAGTTGAAAAGAATATTCAAGTACAATTACATGAAGTAACTGATCTCATACAGAAATTACATCTTACCCCTCTCAAAAAAGAAGAATATATTGGTCCCATATTTTCAAATGAACATAAGGATGAAATAATTTTAGGTTATGAATCTGAACAAGATCAAGAACTTTTTATGGATAATGACGAAAAACCCGAAAGTAGTACTACTCAAGAATTAAAATTAAAAGAAAAATTAGGAGATAAAAGAAAAACAACATTTCAACCATCAAGTTATACTTGGAAAAATGACAAAGATGATTTTTTACATCAACAAGGATATTATTATAAAGGTACAAAAATACGAAAATATCCAGATGAATATAAACCAAAAATTTCAAAATTAACAATTGACAATATCTTAAATTTAGATTGTACAACAAATGCTGAAGAAATCTTTCAAGAATGGTTTTCCAAAATATTATTATTATTACAAGTAGAAAAACCTTTTGGCAATCAATCTGCAACAAAAGATTCTCTCTATTATTTTGTTATATATAAAACTTCAGGAATAGTACAAGAATTTTTAAGAGATAATGCACAAGCTTTACAAAATACACCTCATTATCTTAGTCAAACGACAGATGAAGATAAATTTGAAATTATTGGCAAGAAATCTATAAAGAATTTTTGGAAAAGATATTATATTTCATCAAGCAGATATATTAAAGAAAAAACGATTAAAAGCATTAAGACATTTAAACAATTTAATGATATGTGATATAAATTACTTAGAAGCTTTTATTTGTGAATTTAAAAACATTACTATAAATTACCTAGTATTCGAACAAGAAATGTATATTAACATTTTTATACAAAAATTACCATATCCTTTTAATCTAAAAGTTCAACAACAATTCTATGAACGAATAGAAAATCATACAATAGCTCATAATTTAGGTGGAGCAATATTAGTAGCAAGAGACTTATTAGTTGATTATTGTATAGAAGCTCAGTTAAAACGAACATTAAAACATAAGAATTTAAAACTATGTTGCAATCAAAATGCTGACGTCCCTCAGCAATATGGATGTAATAAAACTTATTCAAATTATAAAAGAAAAGAAAATATTTAATCCAAAATATAAGAAACATTATTCACGAAAGTTTCGATGGAAAAATACAAACCACAACGTTATCAACCAAAACTTATCCCAAATATTTTCAGTAGATATAAATTTAATCCCAAATCTAAAACAGAAAACAATTTTGCCCTAAAAGAAAAAAGATTGTAAATGTTGGATCTGTAAAGAAGAAGGTCATTATGCAAATGAATGTCCTAAAAGAAAGAAAATCATATAATAATAAAATACAAATTTTACATTCACCTTAGAACATCAATTAGAACCAATTGAATCAGATTATAATACGACACATCTCTCTACATTTATGAATCTTTATCCAATGAATCGATAACCAAAACTCGAATCAAACTCAATTCCAATTCAACATTTATTCAAGTACTAGTTCGAAAAGCGAATACTAAAGTACATGCATATATAGATACAGAGCAACTATCTCAGATAAGATCAAAACAATTAGATTTAAAATGGAAGAAATTACATAAACCATTACAAGTAAAATAATAGATGGAAGTTTTAATTCCATATGGTATGTAAGTTATTATAACACTATTATTATTGAAAACTACACTTTATAATCCCATCAATCTATCAAAAAGAATCAGGATTACCGTTAATACTTGAAATAATTTTCTCAAATTATATAACCCTTTTGTCAATATTTACATTATATAACTGCGAACCCCTTATATTAAGAATCACCGTAAATCCGTTATTTTACGAATCCTATTTATCATACATCTTATTATCAACAATTAAAATAGTCAATGAGAAACTTCATAAGTTACAGTTTTATCTCTTGAATAATACAACCATACAAACTGAAGTCGATAAACTATTAGATCAAGTATGTAGTGAAAATCCATTAGATCCTACCAAAAATCATAATACAGAAATTATTGAAATTAAACTAAAGGATCCTCTTCAGGAAGTTAATATCAAGAATAATATACCATATACTCCCTTAGATGTAAAAGAATTTACACAAGAATGTAAAGAATTACTTGAAAAAGGATTAATTACACCCAGTACTAGTAAACATTCTGCACCAGCTTTTTACGTCAATAATTCAGCCGAAAAGAAACGAGGAAAACGAAGAATGGTTATAAATTACAGAAGACTTAATGAAGCAACTATTGGAGATGCTTATAAATTACCCCGAAAAGATTATATTATTAATAAACTAAAAGGTCATATTTGGTTCACCACATTAGATGCAAAATCAGGATATTGGCAATTACGATTACATGATAATACAAAAGCATTAATGAGATTCACTTGTCCACCCCAAAACATTATCAATGGAATGTACTACCCTTTGGATTAAAACAAGCACCAAGTATTTATCAACGATTTATGGATAATAATCTTATAGGATTAGAAGAATATACTTTTGTATATAGATGATATTATTGTTTATTCAAATCGGGATAAATTAGATCATTTGAAGAAAGTTAAAATTGTCTTACAAAGATGTAAAGACAAAGGATTAATATTAAGCAAACGAAAAGCAAAAATAGCACAACAAACAATTGAATATTTAGGTATTCAATTTAATCATCATGGTTATTTACAATTACAACCAAATATTTTACAGAAATTACAAGAATTTCCGGATCAACTCACAAATCGAAAACATGTTCAACAATTTTAGGTCTATTAAACTATATTTTGGATCAAGGATTTTAAAAGAATTAGCTAAAGAAAGAACACTTTTACAGAAAAAATGTAGCAGCAATCTACAATGGCATTGGACTACTTCAGATACTACAGCAGTACAAAGATTAAAACTTCTTTGTAAAAATCTTCCAAAACTTTATAATTATCAACAAAATGATGAGTTATTAGTTCAATTAGATGCAAGCAATGATGTATGGCAGGTATTGTCTTTTAGCCAAACCCCTACTCAGAAGAAATACCAACTTTGCAAATATATAAATGGAACATTTAATTCTGCGGAATTAAATTATCCTATTCATGAAAAAGAGGCATTAGCTTGTCTCAAAACTTTGAGAAAATGGCGAATAGATCTACTCCCAATAAAATTTACAATTCATACTGATTCTCAATACTTATGTGGATTTACAAGATATCGACTTTCATCAAGTACCAATTATAATCAAGGACTAATGATCGATGGCAATTAGAGCTAGGTCAATATCAATTTAATATTCATTATATTAAATCGCTAACAATTTTCTTGCAGATATATTAACAAGAGAATGGAAGCATTAATCGTTCATTTCGAAAAGTACAATTGAATTAAAGGAAGCGAGAACTCACCAATTACAACTTCAAAGTATGAATATTCGGGTAAAACAAGAACAAATTACTAGTGAACTTCAAGCATTAAAGAGATACTCTCTGGTTTTAAAACCAAAGGAGCAAAGTTCTAAAGATCAACATCGCATCCGGGATCAATCCTGTTGCTACTATAACTACTCAAATTCCAAAAGCATCTGCTCAGTAATACAAGAAGCTATTCAGGTTGCACCTCCAAGGTCCCGAAATAATACAAGTATCAAAGCACCAGTTTCACTTCTGTGAAACCATATATAATACTTCATCATCAATAACTTCTTCATCAATACCTCAAAAGGTGGTCGATAATCAAGAATCCAAGCACTATGTGATATATAATGGTCCTTTTCTTTGGTCTTTATGATCAATGGCATAAAGCGAATTCATATTAGTGCAAAAGCAAAGTGTCATCCATAAGAGTTTTTCTACTAAAGCGAAGTGAAAAATCTTTCCAAGAATTTCAGCATCCATCACTCGACCACAATACAAGACAAGACTACAAACTCCAGTACCACCAATGTCCAAGTTAACTACATTGGGCAAAGCAATTGACATGGAGCAATTCATGCGGTTCTCATGAAAGCACTTCACGAAGAATCAAAGGTCCTCACTTCGACATGTTTATGGATTGTTTCCAAGCACTCAATCATTGGATGAAGAAATGAAACAATTTCAATACTACCCACAAAATCGTGGCAAGTATGGTCCCAAAGCGGTCATCTTCCCGGAGCGTAACCATTAACAACTTATTTATTATTTGAGTGGATTAGTCGACACCATTTATCTACAAGATATGAAGTTATTAGCGGACTTCCCATCCGGTTTAGTCCATGCTATCAAGCAATTCAAGGATCGTTTTGCACGTGAAAGAGAAATATATATTAAAGTCTACAGACTATCCAATTTTGAAGCATCGATGAAGAAACAACGATGAGAGCAAAGAATCATTACTTCAAGAATTGCCTTTCTTCGATTGGCATAAGCAATATGCAGATCCTCCCATAGATGAAGCACCTCATTACTAATTCAATTGGGATTTGGTAAACAAATTCAATTTGAATTGTTTTGAAGGAATTTATACTCAATGTCTCAAGATTCAAGCAGACTCAACAATCAAGATCAACTATCGTGGCCATAATGTCTTATTAACGCCAATATGGAAGCATCCCATCCTAGCACATGAATTACCGGTCTTACAACGCTTTCAAGCACCGTTCAATGACTTATCAGAATGTTTTCACACTCTAAGCTTTGCTTGGCGTGAAGCACTTTGCAAGCAGTTACAAGAATATCCCACTCACAGATGTAAACACTGTCCATCCTCTCAAGCACAAGGAGAAAGTACAAGCAACCCGGACGATTTAACTTATTATCATTGAAGAATAAAACATCGATCAAATGGAGCACTACTATCGCAATAATGTAGTCTTTTTACTTTCAATTCTTTGATCCGCCCATTGCTTTTTTTTTACTTTTCTTTATGTCATGTAAGATGCCCCTTTAGCATCTTGCTTTTTCCTTTAAGTCTTTTCTTCTTTTAGGCTTTTTCTTTATGTTAAGTCTGTCTGTACTATGTTATTCCCTTTTTGCGATTATAAATAGACGCCTTGGGTATCCTTAATGGGTACAACAAGCTTTCCATACATTACTCTCTATCTTCTCTCTTCGCACTTAAGTCCAAAGGTGACGTTCAAGCGAGCCAGAAGAACAGTTAGAGTGATTATGGTTAACTTCGTCACCTTCGATTAATTCAAGCATACAAATCATGCATATATTTTATCAAATCATACTTCTTATTATTTTATTTATTATAGCTATCATTCATGCAATCTTCATTATACAATCAAGATCATTTTAAAATTATTAAATTTATTATCATTCTATTTAAAATCTTTTCACGACTTACAAGATTTTGATTTTCGTAATGGCTTATTTTCACATCAAACGTATGTTGAAGCTACTTAATCAAAGCACTAGATAATCAAAGAAGCGTATCACGAAGAACTTAAGATTAAAACAATTGCAAGAAACAAGAAAGCAAATGATATTTACACCGATCCCCGCTTTAAGAATTCTCCGATCACCCTCTTTATAATGAAGAACAAGAAATTCTTTCTCTCGCCAAGCAAATGATTCAAGAATCGCAGATTTAATTCGCTTTTAGATTATTGTATTTTAGATTGTATTCAGAACATAAATATTATGTATCCAAATTATCTCTTCTTATCATTTAAATAAAATGAATTATTTTGATCATCGCCGATCACTTATACAAAGAATTCGTTTTTATAAGGAAATCGAAATGGAACAAAGAAAGTTTATTGACTTATATCATGAACATATAAAAATAGCAAAAGAAAATCAATGTTTTCAACTTTTAATAAATGCAAGAGTTTTATTAGATCAAACATTATATATTTATAATTCAGTTCAAAATGATAGATATGAACTTGAACAAGAAATGGATTTACTTATTGACTAAAGCATTCCATCAACATGACATTTCAATTATCTTATTTTATTAATTATTGTTTACTGTCATTATTAATCAAATACATGTTTATGCTTTTACTTTATTTCAAGCATGCCCTTTACTTTTCTTTATAATTGCAAGTCGATTATTTATTCCTCATGAAATAATTTGTCAATATTTTGAAATTAGCTGTCATCATCTAGATATTACTCTTAATTATTTATATAGAACTATATTAGGTCTCAATACTCGTGTCGGTTATCTCATACGACTCGATGATCGAGATATAATAGTGTTATAATAACTTACATACCATATGGAATTAAAACTTCCATCGGCTATTTTTACTTGTAATGGTTTATGTAATTTCTTCCATTTTAAATCTAATTGTTTTGATGCTATACAGATAGTTGCTCCTGTATCTATATATGCATGTACTTTAGTATTCGTTTTCTGAACTAGTATGATACCATTTTCGGGGGCGGATCTTTTACAATTATTTGGTCATTTGTCTCTTGAATTTTTTGCTGTATTTGTTGTATTAATGATACTATTTCTATTTGGGTTTGTATAATAGCTTCAATTTTCTGTTCTATTATTTCTTGTGTTTGTACTATTGATTCTAGATGTTGCGTAAGGTTTGTTAATGTTGTCATAGTTTCTGCACTAAATAAGTTGATAGTGTAGATAATTGCTGTTGAATTTCATCTAACTGTCTTGTTTGATTATTAGGTTCTGTTATTCTTAATGGTCGTTCTATATTTGCAAAGTTGGTATTTCTTCTGAGTAGGGGGTTTGGCTAAAAGACAGCCTGCCCATACATCATTGCTTGCATCTAATTGAACTAATAACTCATCATTTTGTTGATAATTATAAAGTTTTGGAAGATTTTTACAAAGAAGTTTTAATCTTTGTACTGCTGTAGTATCTGAAGTAGTCCAATGCCATTGTAGATTGCTGCTACATTTTTTCTGTAAAAGTGTTCTTTCTTTAGCTAATTCTTTTAAAAATCCTTGATCTGAAATATTTTGATATTAATGATACTATTTCTATTTGGGTTTGTATAATAGCTTCAATTTTCTGTTCTATTATTTCTTGTGTTTGTACTATTGATTCTAGATGTTGCGTAAGGTTTGTTAATGTTGTCATAGTTTCTGCACTAAATAAGTTGATAGTGTAGATAATTGCTGTTGAATTTCATCTAACTGTCTTGTTTGATTATTAGGTTCTGTTATTCTTAATGGTCGTTCTATATAAAGAGGTCTATGATGTCTTAATGACAGAGATCTTAACAAAGGAGTATTAGAATAAGTTTTATTACATCCATATTGCTGAGGGACGTCAGCATTTTGATTGCAACATAGTTTTAAATTCTTATGTTTTAATGTTCGTTTTAACTGAGCTTCTATACAATAATCAACTAATAAGTCTCTTGCTACTAATATTGCTCCACCTAAATTATGAGCTATTGTATGATTTTCTATTCGTTCATAGAATTGTTGTTGAACTTTTAGATTAAAAGGATATGGTAATTTTTGTATAAAAATGTTAATATACATTTCTTGTTCGACCCTAGGTAATTTATAGTAATGTTTTTTAAATTCACAAATAAAAGCTTCTAAGTAATTTATATCACATATCATTAAATTGTTTAAATGTCTTAATGCTTTTAATCGCTTTTCTTTTAATATATCCGCTTGATGAAATATAATATCTTTTCCAAAAAATTCTTTATAGATTTCTTCGCCAATAATTTCAAATTTATCTTCATCTGTCGTTTGACTAAGATAATGAGGTGTATTTTGTAAAGCTTGTGCATTATCTCTTAAAATTCTTGTACTATTCTGAAGTTTTATATATAACAAAATAATAGAGAGAATCTTTTATTTGTGATTGATTGCCAAAAGGTTTTTCTACTTGTAATAATAATAATATTTTGAAAACCATTCTTGAAAGATTTCTTGACATTTGTTATGCAGTCTAAATTTAAGATATTGTCAATTGTTAATTTTGAAATTTTTGGTTTATATTCATCTGGATATTTTCGTATTTTTGTACCTTTATAATAATATCCTTGTTGATGTAAAAAATCATCTTTGTCATTTTTCCAAGTATAACTTGATGGTTGAAATGTTGTTTTCTTTTATCTCTAATTTTTCTTTTAATTTTAATTCTTGAGTAGTACTACTTTCGGGTTTTTCGTCATTATCCATAAAAAGTTCTTGATCTTGTTCTGATTCATAACCTAAAATTATTTCATCCTTATGTTCATTTGAAAATATGGGACCAATATATTCTTCTTTTTTGAGAGGGGTAAGATGTAATTTCTGTATGAGATCAGTTACTTCATGTAATTGTACTTGAATATTCTTTTCAACTTGTTCGATTGATTCGTCTTGCATTTAACTTCGTTCTCGGGGTATTTTTGTAATTACCATTTTAGGCGGATCTTTTACAATTATTTGGTCATTTGTCTCTTGAATTTTTTCTTGTATTTGTTGTATTAATGATACTATTTCTATTTGGGTTTGTATAATAGCTTCAATTTTCATTCTATTATTTCTTGTGTTTGTACTATTGATTCTAGATGTTGCGTAAGGTTTGTTAATGTTGTCATAGTTTCGCACTAAATAAGTTGATAGTGTAGATAATTGTCGTTGAATTTCATCTAACTTGTCTTGTTTGATTATTAGGTTCATTATTCTTAATGGTCGTTCTATATAAAGAGGTCTATGATGTCTTAATGAGAGATCTTAACAAAGGAGTATTATTTGATGATGATTCGAAAAGAATGTCTTCTTTCAATTAATGGAATTCTTTGGTTCAAAGGGTTGTTGTATTCTTTGGAAGTGGTTGTACTTTTGGTTGAATTTTAATACCTACTTTAGCAACTTCTTGGAACAATTGATCTAAATAGATTTGTTCGGTATGTTTGAAATCAATACTATGATGTGAATTAGTTAATGCATAACTAATTTGATAAGTTAATGAAAAGGATATTGTCCGGAGTCATTAAATTAGTTCTATAGAATTTATATGCAATTGTAATAGCTTTATCCAATTCGGAAGAAATTAAGGGAATTCCTAATTTTAAGCGAGTGTTAAATTTGATTTTCCATATTGTAAATTTCCATTCATCATTCCTAAAATTTGATCATTTAGATTGTTCATTCTTTCATCTAAAATTGCCATTCTAATAGAGTATCAATTCCTTGTTGAAAAGTGGATTTTAATAATATTTGGATGGTAGATAATTGAATATATCCAATTTTCTTTCGTTTTGATTCGGTAATAATTGTAGTTGTCTATGAATTTGTTCGGGATTAATTAAACTAATTCTTAAATTTCCATGACATTGATCAATTGAATAGGTTGTTCTTGAATAATTTTTCCATAATAAATAAGATTTTGTCTATTAAAGATTTGTTTTATTGTTGATTTGTGAATGTCTTGACCTTTCTTTAAATCTAATTGAGCTTTAGCAATTTGATTCTTTTATCTTGAGTTATTAAGGTAGAAACTTGAAAAGTTCCTAAGGATTGATTAATTCTAAATTGTCTACATCGAGGATGGTAGAAGTTTGAGAAGTCATAATGTATTGGGATGATATGGATGATAACAATGATGATCGTTTCAATTTGTTCTAATTGTGTTAATTGTTCTATATATTGTTGATGTAATCTTTGTACTACTGAGATAAATGTTCTTCGTAGGGTCGTCTGCGAGGCGATTGATTCCTAGAAATATAAGACTATCAATACGATTTTCATTGTATTGTATATGATCTTTATAATGAATTATAGCTTGTTGTGTGTAATGAATTCTATCTTGTAAATCTAAGCAGATGGGACGATTCATTTAAAAATCTTCGGGAAATTACTACAATCGACATTGTTCTAGATCATAGTTTATATCTTCATCTATGTTGTCATAATGATCTTGGTGATTTCTATATCTTCTATTTACGTATCGGAAGGAAATACTTGTGATAGTGATTACGAACATATAATTGTTGTTGTAATTCAAAGATTCAAATTTCTTGAAATTTGTTCTAAGAAAATATCTTGTTGTATTTGTGTTAATCTTTCTATTTCATTTTCATCTTCTAATAATTCAAAGGTTTCTGATTCTTCCTCAGATGGAGGTGAGAAATCAAAAATTATATAGAGAGAGTAATGTATGGAAAGCTTGTTGTACCCATTAAGGATACCCAAGGCGTCTATTTATAATCGCAAAAAGGGAATAACATAGTACAGACAGACTTAACATAAAGAAAAAGCCGAAAAGAAACGAGGAAAACGAAGAATGGTTATAAATTACAGAAGACTTAATGAAGCAACTATTGGAGATGCTTATAAATTACCCCGAAAAGATTATATTATTAATAAACTAAAAGGTCATATTTGGTTCACCACATTAGATGCAAAATCAGGATATTGGCAATTGACATTATGGCCACGATAGTTGATCTTGATTGTTGAGTCTGCTTGAATCTTGAGACATTGAGTATAAATTCCTTCAAAACAATTCAAATTGAATTTGTTTACCAAATCCCAATTGAATTCGTAATGAGGTGCTTCATCTATGGGAGGATACTGCAATAATATTTTGGAAAACCATTCTTGAAAGATTTCTTCAGCATTTGTTGTACAGTCTAAATTTAAGATATTGTCAATTGTTAATTTTGAAATTTTTGGTTTATATTCATCTGGATATTTTCGTATTTTTGTACCTTTATAATAATATCCTTGTTGATGTAAAAAATCATCTTTGTCATTTTTCCAAGTATAACTTGATGGTTGAAATGTTGTTTTTCTTTTATCTCCTAATTTTTCTTTTAATTTTAATTCTTGAGTAGTACTACTTTCGGGTTTTCGTCATTATCCATAAAAGTTCTTGATCTTGTTGATTCATAACCTAAAATTATTTCATCCTTATGTTCATTTGAAAATATGGGACCAATATATTCTTCTTTTTTTGAGAGGGGTAAGATGTAATTTACATGATGAGATCGGTTACTTCATGTAATTGTACTTGAATATTCTTTTCAACTTGTTCGATTGATTAGTCTTGCATTTAACCGTTCTCGGGGTATTTTTGTAATTACTAGCTCGATACCATTTTAGGCGGATCTTTTACAATTATTTGGTCATTTGTCTCTTGAATTTTTGTCTTGTATTTGTTGTATTAATGATACTATTTCTATTTGGGTTTGTATAATAGCTTCAGGAATAGTACAAGAATTTTAAGAGATAATGCAAGCTTTACAAAATACACCTCATTATCTTAGTCAAACGACAGATGAAGATAAATTTGAAATTATTGGCGAAGAAATCTATAAAGAATTTTTGGAAAAGATATTATATTTCATCAATGAGATATATTAAAAGAAAAGCGATTAAAAGCATTAAGACATTTAAACAATTTAATGATATGTGATATAAATTACTTAGAAGCTTTTATTTGTGAATTTAAAAACATTACTATAAATTACCTAAGAATTGAACAAGAAATGTATATTAACATTTTTATACAAAATTACCATATCCTTTTAATCTAAAAGTTCAACAACAATTCTATGAGCGAATAGAAAATCATACAATAGCTCATAATTTAGGTGGAGCAATATTAGTAGCAAGAGACTTATTAGTTGATTATTGTATAGAAGCTCGAGTTAAACGAACATTAAAACATAAGAATTTAAAACTATGTTGCAATCAAAATCTTGGCGTCCCTCAAAGAATATGGATGTAATAAAACTTATTCTAATACTCCTTTGTTAAGATCTACATCATTAAGACATCATAGACCTCTTTATATAGAGCGACCATTAAGAATAACGAACCTAATAATCAAACAAGGCAGGTTAGATGAAATTCAACGACAATTATCTACACTATCAACTTATTTAGTGCGAAACTATGACAACATTAACAAACCTTACGCAACATCTAGAATCAATAGTACAAACACAAGAAATAATAGAGCAGAAAATTGAAGCTATTATACAAACCCAAATAGAAATAGTATCATTAATATCAAAATATTTCAGATCAAGGATTTTAAAAGAATTAGCTAAAGAAAGAACACTTTTACAGAAAAATGTAGCAAGAATCTACAATGGCATTGGACTACTTGAGATACTACTGACGGACAAAGATTAAAACTTCTTTGTAAAAATCTTCCAAAACTTTATAATTATCAACAAAATGATGAGTTATTAGTTCAATTAGATGCAAGCAATGATGTATAAGGTGAGGCTGTCTTTTAGCCAAACCCCTACTCGGAAGAAATACCAACTTTGCAAATATAGAGCGACCATTAAGAATAATGAGAACCTAATAATCAAACAAGGCGGTTAGATGAAATTCAACGACAATTATCTACACTATCAACTTATTTAGTGCACGAAACTATGACAACATTAACAAACCTTACGCAACATCTAGAATCAATAGTACAAACACAAGAAATAATAGAGCGAGAAAATTGAAGCTATTATACAAACCCAAATAGAAATAGTATCATTAATACAACAAATACAAAGAAAAATTCAAGAGACAAATGACCAAATAATTGTAAAAGATCCCCCGAAAATGGTATCATACTAGTTCGAAAGCGAATACTAAAGTACATGCATATATAGATACAGGGCAACTATCTCATATAGCATCAAAACAATTAGATTTAAAATGGAAGAAATTACATAAACCATTACAAGTAAAAATAGCCGATGGAAGTTTTAATTCCATATGGTATGTAAGTTATTATAACACTATTATATCTCGATCATCGAAATTAAGTATGAGATAACAAACCACAGTATTGAGACCTAATATAGTTCTATATAAATAATTAAGAGTAATATCTAGATGATGACAACTAATTTCAAAATATTGACAAATTATTTCATGAGGAATAAATAATCGACTTGCAATTATAAAGAAAAGTAAAAGGCGTGCTTGAAATAAAGTAAAAGCATAAACATGTATTTGATTAATAATGACGGGTAAACAATAATTAATAAAATAAGATAATTGAAATGTCATGTTGATGGAATGCTTTAGTCGATAAGTAAATCCATTTCTTGTTCAAGTTCATATCTATCATTTTGAACTGAATTATAAATATATAATGTTTGATCTAATAAAACTCTTGCATTTATTAAAAGTTGAAAACATTGATTTTCTTTTGCTATTTTTATATGTTCATGATATAAGTCAATAAACTTTCTTTGTTCCATTTCGATTTCCTTATAAAAACGAATTCTTTGTATAAGTGATCGGCGATGATCAAAATAATTCATTTTATTTAAATGATAAGAAGAGATAATTTGGATACATAATATTTGCGTTCTGCAATACAATCTAAAATACAATAATCTAAAAAGCGAATTAAATCTGCTGATTCTTCAATCATTTGCTTGGCAGTAGAAAGAATTTCTTGTTCTTCATTATAAAGAGGGTGATCTGGAGAATTCTTAAAACGGGGATCAGTGTAAATATCATTTGCTTTCTTGTTTCTTGCAATTGTTTTAATCTTAAGTTCTTCAGATTCGCGCTTTGATTATCTAGTGCTTTGATTCGTAGCTTCAACATACGTTTGATGTGAAAATAAGCCATTCTGAAAATCAAAATCTTGTAAGTCGTGAAAAGATTTTAAATAGAATGATAATAAATTTAATAATTTTTAAAATGATACTGATTGTATAACAGAAGATTGCATGAATGATAGCTATAATAAATAAAATAATAAGAAGTATGATTTGATAAAATATATGCATGATTTGTATGCTTGAATTAATCGAAAGGTGACAAGAAGTTAACCATAATCACTCTAACACTCGTTTCTTCTGGCTCATTGAGGCGTCCTGCTGGACTTAAGTGCGAGAGAGAAGATAGAGAGTAATGTATGGAAAGCTTGTTGTACCCATTAAGGATACCCAGGCGCCTCATTTATAATGCAAAAAGGAATAACATAATGAGACGGACTTAACATAAAGAAAAGCCTAAAAGAAGAAAAGACTTAAAGGAAAAAGCAAGATGCTAAAGGGGCATCTTACATGACATAAAGAAAAAGTAAAGAAAAAGACAGACAGGTGGACAGTCAAAGGACTGCCGAAAGTAAAAAGACTACATTATTGCGATAGTAGTGCTCAGTACTTGATCGATGTTTTATTCTTCAATGATAATAAGTTAAATCGTCCAGGGTTGCTTGTACTTTCTCCTTGTGCTTGAGAGGATGGGCGGTGTTTACATCTGTGAGTGGGATATTCTTGTAGCCTTGCAGAAGTGCTTCACGCCAAGCAAAGCTTAGAGTGTGAAAACATTCGATAAGTCATTGAGCGGTGCTTGAAAGCGTTGTAAGACCGGTAATTCATGTGCTAGGATGGGATGCTTCCATATTGGCGTTAATAAGACATTATGGCCACGATAGTTGATCTTGATTGTTGAGTGCCTTGAATCTTGAGACATTGAGTATAAATTCCTTCAAAACAATTCAAATTGAATTTGTTTACCAAATCCCAATTGAATTCGTAATGAGGTGCTTCATCTATGGGAGGATACTGCATATTGCTTATGCCAATCTGAAGAAAGGCAATTCTTGAAGTAATGATTGCTGCTCTACTGGCTGTTTCTTCATCTGATGCTTCAAAAATTGGATAGCTGCTGTAGACTTTAATATATATTTCTCTTTCACGTGCAAAACGATCCTTGAATTGCTTGATAACATGGACTAAACCGGATGGGAAGTCCGCTAATAACTTCATATCTTGTAGATAAATGGTGTCAGCTAATCCACTCTGAAATAATAAATAAGTTGTTAATGGTTACGCTCCGGGAAGATGGCGCTTTGGGACCATACTTGCCACGATTTTGTGGGTAGTATTGAAATTGTTTCATTTCTTGATCCGATGATTGAGTGCTTGGAAACAATCCATAAACATGTCAAGTGAGGACCTTTGATTCTTCGTGAAGTGCTTTCGCAGAGGCCGCATGAATTGTTCCATGTCAATTGCTTTGCCCAATGTAGTTAACTTGGACATTGGTGGTGCTTGGAGTTTGTAATCTTGTCTTGTATTGTGGTCGAAGTGATGGATGCTGAAATTCTTGGAAAGATTTTCAACCGCTTTAGTAGAAAAACTCTTATGGATGACCTTTGCTTTTGCATATAATATGAATTGCGCCTTATGCCATTGATCATAAAGACCAGACAAAGGACCATTATATATCACATAGTGCTTGGATTCTTGATTATCGCCCACCTTTTGAGGTACCGATGAAGAAGTTATTGATGATGAAGTACTTATATATGGTTTCACGGGAAGTGAAAGCGGGTGCTTTTGATACTTGTATTATTCGGGGACCTTGGAGGTGCAACACTGAATAGCTTCTTGTATTACTGAGCAGATGCTTTTGGAATTTGAGTAGTTATAGTAGCAAAGGATTGATCACGGATCTTGATGTTGATCTTTAGAACTTTGCTCCTTTGGTTTTAAAACCGGAATGTATGCCTTTAGTATTCAAGTTCACTAGTAATTTGTTCTTGTTTTACGAATATTCATACTTTGAAGTTGTAATTGGTGAGTTCGCTTCCTTTAATTCAATTGTACTTTTCGATTTGAGCGATTAATGCTTCCATTCTCTTGTTAATATATCCGCAAGAAAATTGTTAGCGATTTAATATAATGAATATTAAATTGATCTTGACCTAGCTCTAATTGCCATCGATCGATTCGATCTTGATTATAATTGGTACTTGATGAAAGGCGATATCTTGTAAATCACATAAGTATTGAGAATCAGTATGAATTGTAAATTTTATTGGGAGTAGATCTATTAGCCATTTTCTCAAAGTTTTGAGACAAGCTAATGCCTCTTTTTCATGAATAGGATAATTTAATTCCATGAAATTAAATGTTCCATTTATATATTTGCAAAGTTGGTATTTCTTACGAGTAGGGGTTTGGCTAAAAAAGACAGCCTGCCCATACATCATTACTTGCATCTAATTGAACTAATAACTCATCATTTTGTTGATAATTATAAAGTTTTGGAAGATTTTTACAAAGAAGTTTTAATCTTTGTCTTCTTTGTAGTATCTGAAGTAGTCAATGCCATTGTAGATTGCGCTACATTTTTTACGTAAAGTGTTCTTTCTTTAGCTAATTCTTTTAAAATCCTTGATCTGAAATATAGTTTAATAGACCTAAAAATTGTTGAACATGTTTTCGATTTGTGAGTTGATCAGGAAATTCTTGTAATTTCTGTAAAATATTTAGTTGTAATTGTAAATAACCATGATGATTAAATTGAATACCTAAATATTCAATTGTTTGTTGTGCTATTTTGCTTTTCGTTTGTAATATTAATCCTTTGTCTTTACATCTTTGTAAGACAATTTTAACTTTCTTCAAATGATCTAATTTATCACGATTTGAATAAACAATAATATCATCTATATACACAAAAGTATATTCTTCTAATCCTATAAGATTATTATCCATAAATCGTTGATAAATACTTGGTGCTTGTTTTAATCCAAAGGGTAGTACATTCCATTGATAATGTTTTGGGGTGGACAAGTGAATCTGTTAATGCTTTTGTATTATCATGTAATCGTAATTGCCAATATCCCGATTTTGCATCTAATGTGGTGAACCAAATATGACCTTTAGTTTATTAATAATATAATCTTTTAAAGGTAATTTATAAGCATCTCCAATAGTTGCTTCATTAAGTCTTCGTAAATTTATAACCATTCTTAGTTTTCTCGTTTCTTTTAATTTGAATTATTGGCGTAAAAAGTTGTGTGAGAATGTTTACTAGTCTTGGGTGTAATTAATCCTTTTGCAAGTAATTCTTTACATTCTTGTGTAAATTCTTTTACATCTGAAGGAGTATATGGTATATTATTCTTGATATTAACTTACGAAGAGGATCCTTTAGTTTAATTTCAATAATTTCTGTATTATGATTTTGGTAGGATCTAATGGATTTTCACTACATACTTGATCTAATAGTTTATCGACTTGATTTGTATGGTTGTATTATTCAAGAGATAAAGCTGTAACTTATGAAGTTTCTCATTGACTATTTTAATTGTTGATAATAAGATGTATGATAAATAGGGATTAAATAAATTAAATTATCCTATTCATGAAAAGAGGCATTAGCTTGTCTCAAAACTTTGAGAAAATGGCGAATAGATCTACTCGATAAAATTTACAATTCATCTGATTCTCAATACTTATGTGGATTTACAAGATATCGACTTTCATCAAGTACCAATTATAATCAAGACGTGATCGAGATGGCAATTAGAGCTAGGTCGATTATCAATTTAATATTCATTATATTAAATCGGCTAACAATTTTCTTGCAGATATATTAACAAGAGAATGGAAGCATTAATCGTTCACCTCAAAATACAATTGAATTAAAGGGCAGAACTCACCGAATTACAACTTCAAAGTATGAATATTCGGGTAAAACAAGAACAAATTACTAGTGAACTTGAGCAATTCAAGCGAACACTCGGTTTTAAACCAAAGGAGCAAAGTTCTAAAGCATCAACATCGACATCGGGATCAATCCTGTTGCTACTATAACTTCTCAAATTCCAAAGCATCTGTTAGGGTAATCTGAAGCTATTAGAGTTAAGCCTCAAGGTCCCCGAAATAATACAAGTATCAAAAGCACCGGTTCACTTCTGTGAAACCATATATAAATACTTCATCATCAATAACTTCTTCGCCGGTACCTCGAAAAGGTGGTGATAATCAAGAATCCAAGCACTATGTGATATATAATGGTCCTTTTCTTTGGTCTTTATGATCAATGGCATAAATGACGAATTCATATTCTGAAGCAGCGGTGTCATCCATAAGAGTTTTTCTCTAAGCGAAGCTGAAAATCTTTCCAAATTTCAGCATCCATCACTCGACCACAATACAAGGCGATTTTCTACAAACTCGGTACCACCAATGTCCAAGTTAACTACATTGGGCAAAGCAATTGACATGGAGCGAATTCATGCGGTTCTGCGAAAGCACTTCACGAAGAATCAAAGGTCCTCACTTGACATGTTTATGGATTGTTTCCAAGCACTCGATCATTGAATGAAGAAATGAAACAATTTCAATACTACCCACAAAATCGTGGCAAGTATGGTCCCAAGCGATCATCTTCCTGAGGCGGAACCATTAACAACTTATTTATTATTTCGAGTGGATTAGTCGACACCATTTATCTACAAGATATGAAGTTATTAGCGGACTTCCCATCCGGTTTAGTCCATGCTATCAAGCAATTCAAGGATCGTTTTGCGTGAAAAAGAAATATATATTAAAGTCTCAAGACTATCCATTTTTGAAGCATCGGATGAAGAAGCGACCGATGAAAGCAAAGATCATTACTTCAATTGCCTTTCTTGATTGGCATAAGCAATATCTGATATCCTCCCATAGATGAAGCACCTCATTCTGAATTCAATTGGGATTTGGTAAACAAATTCAATTTGAATTGTTTTGAAGGAATTTATACTCAATGTCTCAAGATTCAGCAGACTCAACAATCAAGATCAACTATCGTGGCCATAATGTCTTATTGCGTCAATATGGAAGCATCCCATCCTAGCACATGAATTACCGGTCTTCTGGCGTTTTCAAGCACCGTTCAATGACTTATCGAATGTTTTCACACTCTAGCTTTGCTGGCGTGAAGCACTTTCTGCAAGATTACAAGAATATCCCACTCACGGATGTAAACACCTTGTCCATCCTCTCAAGCACAAGGAGAAAGTACAAAGCAACCCGGACGACGAACTTATTATCATTGAAGAATAAAACATCGGATCAAGTACGAGCACTACTATCGCAATAATGTAGTCGCCATATATAACAAAATAATAGAGAGAATCTTTATGTAGATTGATTGCCAAAAGGTTTTTCTACTTGTAATAATAATAATATTTTGGAAAACCATTCTTGAAAGATTTCTTGACATTTGTTATGCAGTCTAAATTTAAGATATTGTCAATTGTTAATTTTGAAATTTTTGGTTTATATTCATCGGATATTTTTATTTTGTACCTTTATAATAATATCCTTGTTGATGTAAAAATCATCTTTGTCATTTTCCAAGTATAACTTGATGGTTGAAATGTTGTTTTCTTTTATCTCTAATTTTTCTTTTAATTTTAATTCTTGAGTAGTACTACTTTCGGGTTTTTTCGTCATTATCCATAAAAGTTCTTGATCTTGTTGATTCATAACCTAAAATTATTTCATCCTTATGTTCATTTGAAAATATGGGACCAATATATTCTTCTTTTTGAGAGGGTAAGATGTAATTTCATGTGAGATCGGTTACTTCATGTAATTGTACTTGAATATTCTTTTCAACTTGTTCGATTGATTCATCTTGCATGTTGTTGAACTTTTAGATTAAAAGGATATGGTAATTTTGTATAAAATGTTAATATACATTTCTTGTTAGACACTAGGTAATTTATAGTAATGTTTTAAATTCACAAATAAAAGCTTCTAAGTAATTTATATCAGCGATTCGTAGCTTCAACATACGTTTGATGTGAAAATAAGCCATTCTGAAAATCAAAATCTTGTAAGTCGTGAAAAGATTTTAAATAGAATGATAATAAATTTAATAATTTTTAAAATGATACTGATTGTATAACAGAAGATTGCATGAATGATAGCTATAATAAATAAAATAATAAGAAGTATGATTTGATAAAATATATGCATGATTTGTATGCTTGAATTAATCGAAGGGTGACAAGAAGTTAACCATAATCACTCTAACCTGTTCTTCACTGCTCACTTGAGCGTCACCTGGACTTAAGTGCGAAGAGAAGATAGAGAGTAATGTATGGAAAGCTTGTTGTACCCATTAAGGATACCCAAGGCGTCTATTTATAATCGCAAAAGGGAATAACATAGCATGAATGAGACTTAACATAAAGAAAAGCCTAAAAGAAGAAAAGACTTAAAGGAAAAGCAAGATGCTAAAGGGCATCTTACATGACATAAAGAAAAGTAAAAGAAAAAGAGGGCAAGTGGACGGTCAAAGAAAGGATCGCCGAAAGTAAAAAGACTACATTATTGCGATAGTAGTGCTCTGCATACTTGATCGATGTTTTATTCTTCAATGATAATAAGTTAAATCGTCCAGGGTTGCTTGTACTTTCTCCTTGTGCTTGAGAGGATGGACAAAGTGTTTACATCGTGAGTGGGATATTCTTGTAATCTTAAAGTGCTTCACGCCTAAGCAAAGCTTAGAGTGTGAAAACATCTCGATAAGTCATTGAGCGGTGCTTGAAAAGCGTTGTAAGACTGGTAATTCATGTGCTAGGATGGGATGCTTCCATATTGACGTTAATAAGACATTATGGCCCGCGATAGTTGATCTTGATTGTTGAGTCAGCTTGAATCTTGAGACATTGAGTATAAATTCCTTCAAAACAATTCAAATTGAATTTGTTTACCAAATCCCAATTAATTAAGAATGAGGTGCTTCATCTATGGGAGGATACCGCATATTGCTTATGCCAATCTGAAGAAAGGCAATTTGAAGTAATGATTCTTTTGCTCTCATTGGTTGTTTCTTCATCCGATGCTTCAAAATTGGATAGTCGGGCTGTAGACTTTAATATATATTTCTCTTTCACGTGCAAAACGATCCTTGAATTGCTTGATAGCATGGACTAAACCGGATGGGAAGTCCGCTAATAACTTCATATCTTGTAGATAAATGGTGTCGCCTAATCCACTCGAAATAATAAATAAGTTGTTAATGGTTCTCGCCTGTGGAAGATGACTGCTTGGGACCATACTTGCCCACGATTTTGTGGGTAGTATTGAAATTGTTTCATTTCTTCATCCAATGATTGAGTGCTTGGAAACAATCCATAAACATGTCGTAAGTGAGGACCTTTGATTCTTCGAAGTGCTTTCGCAGGAACTGCATGAATTGCTCCATGTCGATTGCTTTGCCCAATGTAGTTAACTTGGACATTGGTGGTGCTGAGTTTGGTGTACTTGTCTTGTATTGTGGTCGAAGTGATGGATCGCTGAAATTCTTGGAAAGATTTTTCAACCGCTTTAGTAGAAAAACTCTTATGGATGACATCGCTGGCTTGTAATATGTAATTCTCGCCTTATGCCATTGATCATAAAGACCAGAAAAGGACCATTATATATCACATAGTGCTTGGATTCTTGATTATCACCCACCTCGAGGTAATTGATGAAGAAGTTATTGATGATGAAGTATTTTATATGGTTTCACAGAAGTAAAACTGGTGCTTTGATACTTGTATTATTTCAGGGACCTTGGAGGTGCAACCTGAATAGCTTGTATTACCCGAATGGATGCTTTGGAATTTGAGTAGTTTTCGCTCATAGAATTGTTGTTGAACTTTTTAGATTAAAAGGATATGGTAATTTTGTATATAAAATGTTAATATACATTTCTC